>CM066032.1:292806705-294204502 GCA_033557465.1 Ichthyophis bannanicus
GCATACTGGTTCTTCAATTCAAGGGCTGGAGGAGTTGGACTGGTGATTCTGCATGCCCTAGTGACTTGTGTCTATCTTTTGTCATTCTGTAGGCTCTCATCTTCACTTCTGTTGGAGAGCTTGGATGTTTCAAGAAGCATCTCATCAATGTACTTCTCACTGTCTTGAATGCTCCTCAGCCTCGCCACCTCTTCTCTGAGCTCCTCCACTTGATTTCTGAGAGTTTCAGTATGCAGGCATCCGGTGCATGGAACCAGTCCTTCAACTGGCATTGGGATCTCTGTCTGGACAAAGGCAGAAGCTGTAACTGGGCCAACAGCTTTGGCAATACAATTTTTCCCAGCCATTGTTCAGTTGGTGGAGCTTTGATACCTGTTGAAGTAAAGGAGAGAGACCTACCAAATCCCTGCCTGTTCCTCAGCAGTAAAAGCATCTGTTTAAATGAAAGAAATTATATATGTTTGGAAATCATTTTGGGCCCGATTTTCAGTTGGGCAGGCAAGTGAAAATCTGGGTTTGCTTGGACATGCCGGCAGCCGCCAAGGATAAGCAGGTGGGAAAAACCTCACCTATCTTTAAGGCACAGAGGGCTAAGTAGGTAACATCAAAAATCACTGCTACCTACTTAGCCCTTTCCTCCACCCCCGCTCTGCCCTGTAACACCCCAACATGCCCCACTGCTAACAGCATAGCATCTGGATGCGTTAGGGACTTAGTCGAGATTTTCAAAAGGCACTATCCGTGTAGGTGCCTTTGGAAAATCCTGGTTAAGGCATTTATTTATTATTTATTAATTTTATTTTATTAACATAGTAACATAGTAAATGACGGCAGATAAAGACCAGCGTGGTCCATCTAGTCTGCCCAGCAATATGGCAGGAGAAGGTGCACCCCTTCCCATGTCTTTTAGAGAGTAGGTGCACCCCTACCCATGTCTTTGCTTAGTGGTGCACCCACCAGGAGCAGGTGCACCCCCTCCCCATATCTTTGTTTCTTTGTTTGTTTAGGGGTGAACCCACCGCTCCTCCCCCCATTGCTCCATGTAGGACACCCCCTATTTGTTGAGAAATTAGATGGTTCAGTTTATGTAGATTTAATCTTGTTGCTGTAAAGTGATCCACTGTGTCTGTCCCAGGCCACTTTGAATTCCGTCACTGTGTTTGCCCCCACCACCTCCATCGGGAGGGCATTCCAAGCATCCACCATCCTTTCAGTAAAAAAGTATTTCCTGACATTGCCTTTCAATTTACCACCTTGCAGCTTCATGTCACGCCCTCCAGTTTTACAGCTTCCCCGTCTCTGGAAGAGGTTGGTTTGTTCATTATTTCTCTTTAAGTATTTAAAGGTCTGAATCATATCACCCCTATCCCTCCTCTCCTCCAAAGTGTACATATTTAGGTCTTCAAGTCTCTCCTCATAAGGCTTCTGACGCAGGCGGCAACTTTTTTGGGGCGGCAAATTTGCCCCCAAAAAGCCCGCCTCACTCGGCCTTCAAATTAAACAAAACAAAACCGATCGGAAGAGCCGCTACCGCCACTGCAGCGGCAGAAGAAAGTGCCCCGCGGCCGCCCCGGCAGAGCTCTCTTCTCTCCCTCAGTTCCGGCTTTACAGAGCTGCGAAGGGAGAGTGTCCCTTTCTCATGGCTCTGTTAAGCCCGCGGGCACTGATGGGAAATGTGTTGTTGTTAGTGAGATGATCAGAAACAGATTTTTATTTTTTAATATTGAGTTCTGTGGGTCTTGGTTCTGCTCTGCACCTACTGTGAATGCAAGATATATGTTGAAAAAGCAAGAACCATAACGCAGTTTATAACAACAAAATAAAAATGAGTTATAATTTAGTTTTATAAACTGTGCTTTTGGTTCTTGCTGTCTTTTATTTCCTTGATATGCAAACGGGACTGTACCTAGACCTGTGTAAGCGGTGCAGCCTCACAGGGCGGAAAGGCTTGGGGGCCACATTTTGGCTGTCTGCTGTTGCCCTGCCACTGCTGGCAGAACAATAGCAGGCAGCCGAAATGCGCTCCCCAAGCCTTTTCACAGCACTTTAAGCAGGTCTGGGCCCTCCCTCCTCTGATGCGATGTCAGAGTAGGAAGGGACAGATCTGCTTAAAGTGATGGTGCCTTTCAGATCGGGTGCATGCCCCCTCCTCCTCTCCATACCTCCGTCCAGTGCTGCCTGCTCTTTTCCTGCTGCCGGCGCCGCTGTGAAAAAAAACAGGGTAGCAGCAGCAGGGAAAGAGCAGGCAGTGCTGGACGGAGGTATGGGGGGAGGAGGGCATGCGCCCGAGCTGCAAGTTGCACAGGGTGTGATTGCAACTCAGTACGGCCCTGTGTGCAAACATCTTGCATTTCCTCCATATAATCTAATCGGCTTTTTGGTTTGGTTCAGTCTCTGATTGGATTTCTGAAAAAGCCCCGCCCCCTCTAGGGTCGGGGCGGGGTGCCATTTCATACTTCGCCTCAGGCAGCAGATTGCCTTGAGCCGCCCCTGGCTAAGGGGCAGAGTGAGAGAATGATCTGTTATTTGTAATTTTTTTAGATTTCCTAAAGTCTGTTGGAATAGCAAGTTTGTTCTTATTCTGGGTACACTGGTTACGACTGTAATTCTCTTTTGAGGTGTGTCTGGATAAGTGGGAGGGAGCAATGTTATTGATGAGTTTGAAGGAGGTTACCAGTATTTTGTAGATTATACGGCTTTGGACAGGAAGCCAGTGGAGTTGATACAGAGTGGGTGTAATGTGTTCTATTGAATTGATGTTCGTTATTATTCTTGCAGCCAGGTTTTGGGCAAGTTGAAGTCGTCTTGGTTCCTGTTTTGTAATGTCTTGTAGAATGGAGTTGGCAAAGTCAATGTGAGGTGTGATCATTGTGTGGATTACTGATTTGAGATCATGTTGATGTAGAAGAGGACGGAGCTGCTTTAGGAGTTTGAGCTTATAATAGATCTTTTTAATTGTTTGGCTTATGTGGTATGTCATGCTGAGTGTGCGATCAATGTTTACGCCAAGGTATTTCACTTGATTCTTGACTGCAATATTCATGTCATTGACCACGATTGATGTGGGCGGGGTGAAATTTTGGTTTCTGGTCACAAACATAGCTTCTGTTTTTGAAATGTTGATATTTATGCAGGTATCTAGGGCAGTTATCCATGTAAATGCCTTCGAAAATTGGGCCTTTTAAGTTTAGGGACACTGATTTAACTAGAAAGAATATTATTCATCTTGAAATCTGTTTGGACATCCAATAGACCAATCATAACAACAAGGGAAAAGACATTCAAATGTGATACTCTGAAGCATGAATAATATTTAAATACTAGTGGAAAAAATACAAGGTCTTTAGTAGTCCAAGCTATTCACATATTCAAAAATTCTAAGGGGCGTGTTTACTAAAGTGTGGTAGCTTACTGTGTGTTCATCCCCAAAAATGTAGCATGGAGGTGGGGACAGACTCACGCTAACAAATGGAGGCATACCCCATGTAGTTAGTGTGGGTTCCTCATCACTCCTACACTAAGCTGTTTGCTGCAGTTACCATCCGTGCACTTTTATTTTTTTTATTTAGCATCTTTTATATACCGCGCTATTTGTTATCAGTGCGGTTTACATTCAACAAGGTTGCTCAATTCAGTTGAAAGTGTTTTGCGCTTACATTGTAACAGGGAATAAAACTTGGAGCAAATACAGGGTAACTATATACATATTGACATAGAGCAATACATGGTAACTGTATACAATATGTATATAGTTTCCCCGGTTTTTCTTCCATGTTCAATTCCCTGTTCTCTGTAAAACTCGATGTTGTTTGTATACATTGTAGTATCTTTGTTCGATGTACACCGCGCTGATTTTAATAGCGCGGTATAGAAGAATTGTTAAATAAATAAATAAATAAATAGAACATAATATACATAGAACATAATATACATAGAACACTTGATGCTACCCATTGCTTAGTGAACCCACGCTAAGTGCAACATTGATGATTAGCATGTGTTAAAGGCATCCATGTTAACCACAGTGCACATGCTCCGTCCCTGGACTGCACAGGCTTAATTACAACCCACTTTAGTGGTTAGTGTGGAATTCTTAGCACAGTCACATATCTGGTACTTGTTAATGGTTACCGTAGCACAATTGGTGCACACTAAACCCCATGCTAGCCATTAGTGTGGTTAGTAAACATGACCTCAATGTACTGTAATAAAATTAAATATTTGATACTTTGTCACTTCATAGCTGGTCAGATAATCATGCACTAGAATTTGCTTTGAAAAATCATAACATGCTCAGAGAAAATATCTACAGATTGTTTTTCCCTTTGGCATTTTTTGATTTAACACTGGCACATATTATCCGAGTATATTTATGTGTTGGAAAAAAGCCAAATTATCCAATTTGCAGCTTGTCATGGATACATGCGGATTTTACAAGATTTGGGTGTTATTGTTTCTGTGTTACCTGGTCTTTAGTTTCTCGATGACGTTTTTTAAAAGAGAGACTATCCTTTTCCAAAAATCCAAGATTATTGGCCAAGAGTTTCCAATCTCTCCTTTTTCTAGACATCTCATTAGCAACTCTTAGTAGCTGCTCATCACTCAACCGCGGATTGTCCTTTGGAGTTGCATCTCTCTGTGGACGTGTGTGGGGAAGAGGAATATAAATGTAACAAACAAAATAGATGTCAGATCACAACTTTCCCTTCAATGTATTAAAGTAAATGTGTTTGAAAGGTAGATGGAATGCTCAATGACATTTGCATAATGTAGCCACACAAGTGCTGCCCGATACATTGCGCCTGAATAGTGGAGGATCATCTCTAGGGATATAAGGCTTGTTAAGTTCCTTATGTTGACTCAACCTTTTGTTTCTTCCCAGTATGGTATAAATTAATGACAACAGTACTGATGGCCCTGATTTGGATCCTTGTCTAGTAGGAACCAAATCTGAAGATCACTATGGGCCCAATCCAGGAAGGCGAATAGTGGGGCTGTACTTCACCGTATGCTGCCTCCTAGCCCCCCCTCCCCCCGATTCTGATCCAGGCCCTGTACATCTGGGGAGCACAGGGAGGATGACTACTTCAGTGGTGGAATAAACGCTGGCCGCCCCTCCGAATCTGACGGCCAGCTCCCCAGCAGCAGTGGCAGCAAGCAAGGTAAGTCCCCGCTGCCTGATCCAGGCCCTGGCTGCCTCCACCAGGGTCGGGCAGTGGAGAATCAGAGATCCCAACAGCAGCGGATAAGTTGTGTTGTAGGGAGGACGTCCCTGTGATGATTCAGAGGTATGGTGGGCCATCTCCCAGTGCCCGATCCTGCACCCATGGGAACATCTTGCTCCCGCAGTTCAGAATCGGATGCTGATGGGCCCATCCTGCTCGGGGCCGTCCAGATGACCCGAACGTGCCCCTTTGGGGATCGGGCTCCACATCATTTTATATAGGCCACAAATGACCTTGAGTCAGCGGGTAATGACTTTTGGTCACTACTGATTTGATCTATATTTGAGTGAGAAAGCTAGAAGTGTAAATAATTTTGAATCTAAAGTCAAACATAGCAAATAGCAACAATTAGTAAGGACTAGGGATTAGCAACAATTAGTAAGGACTAGGGATTAGGAACTTTTGCTAAAGTCATTTACCTCCCTGTTTGTTCATTCAACAACTAGGGATACAGCAGAGTAAATTAGAAGAACAAAAGCAGGATACGGATATGGGTTGTGATTTCCTCTGCTGATTCACACATGCTATCGCTATTGTCCCCTTCTCTAGTCCAAACTCAGCTAGGACTTCTTAGTGTCACCCTTGTCGCATGGTCCCCAGGGCAACTCCCCTGTTCACCTTACTCTTAATCTGGTTCTGTGGAGATATCTAAGCGCTGGATTGGGTAATCAAAAAGGAAGACGACTTGCAGGTGGAGGGAGGTAGCCTAGTGCAGCAGCAGGATTTGTATATGCTTGGGATGGATGGCAGGCAACAGTGGTGGAGGGTAAAGTTGTGGGGATCAGGTGGAAGACTTGGAGGAAATGTAAATGCGCAATTTTTCTTTGGCATAGATTTCCTCAAAAAACATTATTGATGATCTGTTTTGCATGATTTTGTATTGCTACAAGCTCAGCCCATTAACAAATAAGTTAAATAAACTAGTAAATGTGAAATTTTAATCCTTGTGAAACTGATCTCTGTGCAGATTTTCAAAACAGACAGTATGCGCATAAAAATATTCAAAAGGCCATAATGTGTGTTTCTGGCCAGCTTGATACATCCTTATACAGTAGTTCTCCCAGGTCTTAGAATTTATTCAAAATCCAAAAACTGGCCTGAGGCTCTTTATAGGCAGACAAACAGTGAGGTGTAAAGTAGACAGCCTTTATTATACAAACCCCAACATGTTTCAGCAACTTTGCCTTCTTCAGGGGGATTGCCTTAAAACAAAATCAATGCCAACAAAATCAGGCACAGTATAATGCTAAACAAAATATAAACAACAAAGATGAAAAGATAAAATCAGGACTATCATATGTACTGCTCAAATGTTAATAATTAAAAAAGAAATCATATATCATATAAATAAAACCATAAATAATAATTAAAATCAAACATAGAAAGTGTTCATTAGATCAAAACTAAATATCACATGAATAAAAATCAAATCGATAGGACAAAGGAGAAAACACAACAGTGACTTTTCATGTCTGAACGTGAACAGTATTGTAAAAAAGGATAGGACAATATAGTCAAAAGAAGTTGTATAAAAGGAAAAGAAATGTGCAAGTAACTAGTGTGCAATTATCTTTTGAACATGTAACATTGATAAGATACAAAACTTTATATTGAGGAGAGAAAACAGACAGGAGGAGGGAGAAATGGGATTTACTGTAGAGAGGCTATGGATAAATTGTATTGGGAGCTCCAAATCTTTAAATAAAAATCTATTGTGTGAAAAAGGGGGAGAATCATAATCAATAGATATTGACATGTTCGAAAGATGATTGCACACTAGTTACTTGCACTGTTGTGTTCTCCTTTGTCCTTTCCATTTGATTTTTATTCATGTGATATTTATATTTGTGCAATATATATATGATAGTCCTGATTTTATCTTTTTATCTTTGTTATTTATATTCGGGGTCATTCCGAGGCGTGAATAGTGGGGATTTGGCCCCTCTTCCAACCCAACTAAGTTCCCGCACATTGTACGGAGAGGTTAGACAGGATTGTGTAAGGGGCAGTGTGTGGGCAGGCAGTGGGTGGTTGGCAGCCCAAGATGTACAGGGCCGATTCCAATGTTGACCCTGTACTTCCAGGGCTGGCAGACTGTACAGGGAACTTATTCCACCTCTGAGGTAGAATAGGTTCCCCTAGTCAGTGGGGTATGACAGGCCCAGACATCAGAAGAGGTAGGAGGGGGCAGAGGGGATTCCCCACAGCCCGACCCTGGCCTTGGGAGGTCAGATTGGGGGTCAGGCTGCGGTGAATGAAGAGTTTTGTCCAGCGGCTGGGGATCGTGGCTCATGAATGGAGATGCAGTGCCATGGCAACTGGATGCTATGCCGCTGTGGCTCCATTCAGGAGCCCTGACCGAGTTATCTGGGCAAGACCTGTACGTACAGGCCGATCTGAATTGGGGTCCCAGCCTGCATGTACAGGCCTGGATGCGATTCTGATGCCACGGGGCTAGATGTGCCCACGGGATCAGAATCCCAGCTAACTCTGTTTGTCTGGTTCCAATCAGGCGCGCAGAGGGCCAGCATGCCCAAAACAGAATTGGGCCCATTTTGTTTATCATTATACTGTGCCTGATTTTGTTGGTATTTATTTTGTTTTGAGGCAATCCCCCTGAAGAAGGCAAAGTTGCTGAAATGAGTCGGGATTTGTGTAATAAAGGCTGTCTACTTTACATCACACTGTTTGTTTGCCCATATTCCTCCCGAGTCGGTGTGCTCCTTTTTGGTGCCCCCTGATACTCAATATATCCACAATACCTTTTCATATGTACAGTTGAAGAATCTGCTTCATTCGGATAGTTGGATACCATGAAAATGAAATGTGGCTATGGCCCTCAAAACTCTAGGGAATACCTCAGAAGAAGCCTGCAATGTCCCATGAGATCCCACCATGAAGGCCAAATTCTTCCACATATTTATTCTCTTACTATTCTTGTGAATAGAATGATATAATAAGATAAATTTACTCACAGGAAGAAGGGTGTGCTGTGTCTCAGCTGCGGGCACCATGTCCAGTGGCAGGACTGTGAATTGTAGCACCGAAGTGATAATACCTTCTGGAAAACTCTGAACCCAGGCTACAAACTGATCTTCCCCAATGAATCCTAGGAATTCAGATAGTTCTTTTTAAAATCCAAAAAAATACATCCCTCTTCCAAGCTGCCTCTAGCCTGTTGACAGATACCCAAATATTGTACCGGGCTAAAGGTGCAGTAATAGTGCCATGGTCATGTGCAACTTCATGCACATTTTTTTAAAGCAGCAGCCTTTGTTAGCTGAAAACTCTCCTACCTTTATGCTAAAAATGTTATCACATTCTGACCACACAAATGAATTTAAAAAATAGGTAATTGAAGGACCTATTGGATCTTTAAGAATGTAATGAGTCCCTGACAGAATGGACATATTGGAGATAATAATATAAATCTTTTTGGTGCATAAAATGTTGATTTACACATTTAGGAGGCTTCTTATAAAATTGGATCACACCTAAAAATATGCACAGTGCAAGTAGGCACATATTTGTAGAGTGGGCATGCTCAGGAGACCATGGGCTGAATTGCAATTTAAGTGACATAACATAGGGGCATGTTTACTAAACTGAGTTAACGTAGCAGCGACTACGTGAAGGCACGTTATGTAACGTTAAGGCGCGTTAACGGCACGTTATGTTAACGCACCTTAATGTTACATAATGCGCCTTAACTTTCCCGGCCACAGTAAGTCCCGCAGAGGGTGGAGAGAGGGCGAAGAGAAGGGGTCAATGGGTGGGGAGTGGGCAGGGAGAGGTTCCTTCCACACTAACGCAGGGAAATGAAGGGCTGAATCCTAACGCAACTGAAAACCTGGCGTTAGCACACATTTGCAAGAGAGAGAAACCAGTTCTGTGTCAGCAATGTAGAGTATAGGCAGGGAGCCCCAGAAAAGTGATAGTAGTGCTACATTTGCACCAACAGCATAGTGGCCAAGTATGAAAAGCCACTATGGTGACAGTGCGCATGGGGCATAGGGTGCTGCAGGCCGGACATGTAGTGGGGGCAGCTGGGACACAGGGCTGACCAGGTGGAAGCCTAGGTGACACATAGGAACATAGACATAAGAAATCAGCAAGACAGCCGCTGACCAAAGCAAAACACAAACCACAAATACCCTGACCACCCTAACCAATAGTTGCCAGGGCACACACCAGACATCCTCCCAGCCACTCGTCCCCCATGTGGAAGGGGCAAAATGTTGGTAGGCTGTGATGGGAGGCGTGCGGAAGGCCATGTATGCCCCTCACCCCTGACACCGCAACCCAGGCATCTGCCTACCTATGCAGTGTATGACCTGTGATGGTGCACCAACAACATATGCTCATGTCAGCACGATCGATGGGGGGGGGGGTTGTCCCTGCTGGAGGGGGCAGCGGCACCTGCCTTCAGTGGCCCCAGGCCATGCCCTGCACCAGTACGTGGTGTGCAGTGCAATATAAAAGTTCTGGCTGAGGAGATGTACAGCTAGCCCAAGGGACCAATATGACCCTGTGGCAACACTGTGGCGCAATACACACAGCCAGTGTGTCCCTAAGCAGAGGATCACAGGTTCAGGTCCCAGCTGCAGGCCCAGCACAGCACATCCCAATATTTTACCCCACTGTGTATATATGAAACAGAAACCAGAGAAGGTCCTGCTAAGGAGAAGGAAAGGTACAACCCAATAATTTTCCCCATCATGTATAGAAACCAGAAAAACAGAAAAGGTCGGGCTGAGGAGAAGGAAATGTCCATCCCAATAATATACCCCACCACATAGATATAACAGAAAACCAGAAACAGTCTGGCTGAGGAGATGTAAAGTTACACCACGATAATTTACCCCACTATGTAGATAAAACACAACACCAGAAAAGGTCTGGCTGAGGAGACATACAGGTAGCCCCAGGGCCCATTGTAGCCCTGTGGCAACACTGGTGCAGCACACACAGCCAGTATGTCCTGGAGTTGAGAGTCACAGGAGTGGAGGAGTAGCCTAGTGGTTGGGGCAAGATACTTCAGGCTGGAAGGTCGGGGGTTCAAATCCCACTAGAGGACAGCAACCTTGGGCTGGAGGGACTGGGATTTCTAGTCCCACAGTTGCTCCTTGTGGTCTTGGGCAAGCCACTTAACCCTCCATTGCCCATGTTCCCTGTAAGTATTACTGTATGTGTCTCATATCCCCATGTGTTAAATGTATCCCCCAATTGTGTTGTGACCGCTTTGATTGAAGGATAAGGCGGTATACAAAACTGTCTAAATAAATAAATTTACCCCACTATGCAGATAAAACACAACACCAGAAAAAGTCTGGCTGAGGAGACATACAGGTAGCCCCAGGGCCCACTGTAACCCTGTGGCAACACTGTGGTGCAGCACACACAGCCAGTGTGTCCTGGAGTTGAGAGTCACAGGTTCAAGTCCCAACTGCAGGCCCAACACAGCACAACCCAATATTTTATCCCACGATGTAGATACACCATCAAAACATGCAATCCCCACAGCAACGGCCAACAGGGGTACAAACACCCACTCATCCAGGCTCCACTATCCATATCCTCATGTAGAGTCAGGCTGTTGGCCCCAGCATGGAGCTGCAGGTAGCATCCCACCTCCTGCACAGGCCAGAAATGTCGGCACTGTGAGCAGGGCAGGTTTGCCAAACATCCCTATCAGTGCACAGTGACGCGGTAGGAGTGTGTGTGTGTGTGTGTATGTAGGTCTATCCATTGTATTGTGGCTGCCCACCCTGCTCTGGGCCCCCAATGTGCAGATGTTAACAGCGTTACAATGCAAATTTGCATAATGAGGAGCAAGGTTTTGTGGGTATGGCCAGGACAGGGCATACTGTGCAGGCGTCATCTGCACAGGGAGTAGGGCAATGGCTTGATCATTGTAATGGCAGAACACCACCTGCATGGACAGGGGGACAAAAGCATGTCATGCTGTGAGGTCAGGCCACCCTGATTGTGCAGTGACCATAGTATGTCTAGGTTCCCCCACAGTGCTCTGTTCCACCTATCACCAGTGATACATGTGTGACCCTAGTTCTGGGGTCCAATCTCTGACATGCCTGCCTGGTGTGTGTGTTGTACATACTACATCTGGGTGCACATGTGTTCTCTGTGAGCCTGCACCAGGGACTGGTGAGTGGACTGTCTGCAGTTAGTTTGTGTATGGTTAGAACACCCTGTATGCTGCTGCAGGTGCAGTTTGAAAGGGCTGTCTGATGGGGAATAGCAGATGGTGGTATGTGGCAAGGGCGGATCCACAGGCCCACCACCACATCATGGCTGGTCTGCCACTGCTGCAGTCACATGTATGGGTCCTTTGCACTAGCCCTTGAGGGCTGTCTATCATCATCAGGACCAAGGTCACAGGTGCCACATCCAGGCACCTGTCACTCCATGGCCTCCCCGACAATATGGGTGAGCGTGGGCCCTTGGGGGCACATAGTGTAGACCACTCTGACTGATAGGGGAAGTGCTACATATACCCCATGTGATTCTAAACATCCCTACACCCCCTACTAACAGGTGTCCATGGCAGCCAGATCCCAACACTGTGTACACTGACATGGGTGGTCTGGTCCCAGCGGACCACATGTGACTGCAGAACACAGATGGGCACAGAGCCACTATCAGATGCACTGTTATGAACACCTGTCACGCACTGGTAGGGATGGGGATGTGTAGCAGGACCTATCGCTAGCACCACGTGTACTGCATACCCAGTGCTGTGTGCACCATCAGGGTGAACACAGAACCTGCCAAATGGCAGGGTCTGTAGCCACTCTGTGGCAGTAGCACGCCCTGGCAGGCTGCTATACCAAGCTGCGGTAATAGAGAGGTTCAGACCTCATGTGGAAATCAGCTGTATAGTGCTGTTCTGCATGTGCAATGCATTATTGGTGTTGGTGCAGCTACCCTATCCTGGCGCACACAGCTGATGGCTGTGTGCTGACCTGCAGTCCCCCTGTACCCAGCCATTGCTATACAAATGGGCAAAGAGGTAAAGCACACTGGCCAGTACAATGAAATTACAAACAGTGGTCATGGATCGGATTTCCCGTTGTTACCTTCTCTCATGCCATGGCAACAAGATAATTTGCATGCCGCTAACAGTCGTACCCTCGCAGATCAATACTGCCAGCCCCTAACAGCCACGCCACAGTTGAAAAACAGTCCCGCTGTCCATCCATCTGCGTGTGTCAGCTCTACATAGTCCTGTCTGCCTGTGCAGGCTGCCACCCCTTATCATGCGCTGGTACCCTGTCCTGCATTGTGCCTCTGTGTGCGTCCCCGCCTGTGCCTGATCTGCATGACAGCACCACTCTGCTGTCGACCCACCATCATAACTATCTTGCCATCACCGCCCCCACTGGAAGAAACGTACACCCATCAACTGCAACCCACTGTCTCACAAGCATGTTACATTGCCAGAGCCCTGTGCCGTGGTACAGTCACCCACAACATGTTTGTCAACAGTACTGACAGTCACATGGGCTGCCCGCAGATATCGCACGTTCAGGCCCCCCTCGCTCCATCAATCACCTGTGCAGTGCCGCAACCCCGTGCCCACCCAGTGCCAGAGTCATATCTGTTCCAATGCCCATAGGTGATGCATGTCAAGCTGAGACACCTTGAAGCCCATAGAGCACATTAACCTAGGGCACCCTAACATTGTTAGGGCACTGTAACCATTAGCGCCATATCCCCGAGAGCCTCCGAAGGTAACCTGTCCAGGAGTTCCAGTCCGGCGCCATGTCTAGAGACCCTGAGAAGGTGCCCTGTGCGGTGTCTCACAAAGCCCCTGAGGAGCAATACGGCGCTGTTCAATATGGCACCCACTAAGGCGCATACCAAGGTGCCATGTAAGGCGCAGAAACCACAAGAGCCCTAGAATGCGCCATGTTCTGGAGCGTGGTTCAGGGCTCTGTATGACATGCCCTTACCCATGACGCGCTGTATAGTGTATCGATGCCAAGGCGCGCTGCAAGGCGCTGTAATCAAAGTACGCCTAAAGCACGCATGAGGCCAAGCCTGACACATTGTAACATAAAGCGGCAATGCCCACAAGATCATGGTCAGTCGGCACAAGATCATGGCCAGTCGGAGCATCATAATAGTGTGTGTGTAGCGCAGTGGGAGGCAATATGTCTCAGAACAATGTACTGGGGGTTCAAATCTCGGTAGAGGGGATCACATGTCCAAACGGATAGGAATATGGCACAGCACACCGAGAATTAACACACAAACCAAGCAAGGAAGGTACCCGACAAGGTGCGCGACAAGGCATGTGACAAGGCGCGTACGAACGCGCGTAGCAACACCTGCACTGCTCATGCTTGCTTTTACTGCGTCATGTGAGAACAGACCACATGCAGCATACAAGATGGCTGCCAGATCAAGGAAGTCAGCATTCTCGCATGCAGATCTGTACCTCCTAGCGGAGCAGATATGCAGCGGCCAGGGGCACCTGTTCCCAGGCTCTTCCCGCCGGCAGGACCTCAGCAGGGTGAGGAGGGCCTGGGTGCGCCTCACAAGGCACTACAATATGGTGGCAGACTACCCACGTGAGGTAAGTGCATGGGGACAGGCACACCAACCCAGGAGTGCAACACAGTAGCCAGCAACCAACTCAAATATCAAACACGCACAACAAGGGGAAAGGACATGTTTGTGGGTAAATCCAGGAGCAATGTAGGCCGCACAGCTGATGTTTGCAGGTCTGCCCTACCACCAGGATGCTCCAGGCTGCATTACAGAGGTGTGTTATCCATCCTGGTGTTATGGCGGTGGAACCAGTTGCAGTTACATAGCTCTGCTCTACCCCCAGAATGCTCCAGGCCTCAACATAGAGGTGTGTTATCCATCCTGGTGTTATGGTGGTGGCACCAGTTGCAGTTACATAGCTCTGCCCTACCCCCAGGATGCTCCAGGCCTAACATAGAGGTGTGTTATCCATCCTGGTGTTATGATGGTGGCACCAGTTGCAGTTACATAGCTTTGCCCTACCCCCAGGATGCTCCAGGCCTCAACATAGAGGTGTGTATCCATCCTGGTGTTACGGTGATGGCTCCTGTTGCAGTTACATAACTCTGCCCTACCCCCAGGATGCTCCAGGCCTCCCTATAGAGGTGTGTTATCCATCCTGGTGTTACGGTGGTGTCTCCTGTTGCAGTTACTTAGCTCTGCCCTACCCCCAGGATGCTCCAGGCCTCAACATAGAGGTGTGTATCCATCCTGGTGTTACGGTGATGGCTCCTGTTGCAGTTACATAACTCTGCCCTACCCCCAGGATGCTCCAGGCCTCCCTATAGAGGTGTGTTATCCATCCTGGTGTTACGGTGGTGTCTCCTGTTGCAGTTACTTAGCTCTGCCCTACCCCCAGGATGCTCCAGGCCTCAACATAGAGGTGTGTATCCATCCTGGTGTTACGGTGATGGCTCCTGTTGCAGTTACATAACTCTGCCCTACCCCCAGGATGCTCCAGGCCTCCCTATAGAGGTGTGTTATCCATCCTGGTGTTACGGTGGTGTCTCCTGTTGCAGTTACTTAGCTCTGCCCTACCCCCAGGATGCTCCAGGCCTCAACATAGAGGTGTGTATCCATCCTGGTGTTACGGTGATGGCTCCTGTTGCAGTTACTTAGCTCTGCCCTACCCCCAGGATGCTCCAGGCCTCAACATAGAGGAGTGTTATCCATCCTGGTGTTACAGTGGTGGCTCCTGTTGCAGTTACATAGCTCTTCCCTACCTCCAGGATGCTCCAGGCTTCAACAAAGAGGTGTGTCATCCATCCTGGTGTTATGGTGGTGGCAACAGTTTATGTTTATGTTTATTTTATACTTAATATACCGCCCAACAACACAAGTATCTGGGCGGTTTACAATAAGACTATAAAATTTAAAAATAAAAAAATGCTGCAGAAAAGAAAAAGAAAAGGAACGCCATAAAATCAGAGAAACAGAACAGAAAAAAGACCAGAGAGAGAGAGAACAACAGAGAGAATAAGGGGAAGAGACTCTGATTGGTAGGGACAAAGGACAATACATCAACGTGGAGGTGGGGAAAGGGGGGAGAGCGAGGGGGGAGGTCATAAGCAAGACAGAAAAGGTGGGGTTTTAATTTAGCTTTGAATGCAATAAAAGACTGTTACAAACGGAGGGCATGGGGGAGCGAGTTCCAGAGCTTCGGGCCAAGGAAATAAAAAGCTGAGGAACGAAGTGGACTCCAGGTGGGCGAGGGAAGGGGAAGGAAGTGACATGCGGTTGGCGTGAATGGAATGCAGGGTGTGGAGGGGGTGTAAAGATGAACTTGGTCAGCAAGATAAAGGGGGACTACCTGTGTGAACTGATTTATGCACAAACATAAGAAACTTGAATCCGGAAAGAAACAGGGAGCCAGTGCAAGCGTAGAAGCAGGGGAGTGACGTGATCAAAGCGAGAGGCATGGATGAGAATACGGGCGGCAGTGTTCTGGATACGTTGAAGACGAGACAGTTGAGACTGGGGAAGGCCGGCTAAAACGACATTACAGAAGTCAAGTCGAGAAACCACAAGAGAAAGGAACAGAATAGACGAGGCGGAAAAAGAGAGAAAAGGGCAAACTGTGCAGAGCTGCTTCAAGGTGAGGAAAGAGCGCTGAACAACAGAGGAGATGTGGGTTTTGAAAGAAAGGGAGGAGTCGAGAGTAACACCAAGGTACCGAAGTGAAGTAACCATGGGGATAGGTATGGAAGAAAATAAAGGAATGAGGGAAGGAGAGGAAGAGTGCCCAAGAGTGAACCAGATAGCAGAGGTTTTGGTGAGGTTAATGTGAAGGAAGTTGGAGGAGAGCCAGGAAGCCACAGAGGACAGACAGGTATTGAAGGGGGTAATATCAGGGTTTGAAGAATCTGTGTGGTACAAAAGAAAGATATCGTCTGCATAATAATAGGCTGAAATACCATGCTGTTTGACCAGTAGAGCAAGGGGGGCAAGAAAGATGTTGAAGAGAAGAGGTGCAAGGACAGAGCCCTGTGGGACGCCACAAGGAAGCGGAGTGGGGGGAGAGGAAGAAGACCCAGAAAGAACCAAGAAGGAACGACAGGAGGGAAAAGAACGAAACCAGTGAAGAACCAAACCAGCAAGACCAGCTTCCCTAAGGTAAGCCAAAAGAGTGCAGTGATCAACCAAATCGAAAGCAGCAGACAGATCAAGAGAGACAGCGAGGAAGATAGACCCATGATCATGTGCCACATGCAATTCATTAAGAAGAGAGAGAAGAACAGATTCTGTGCTGTGGCCAGGACAAAAATCGGATTGGCGGGGGGGGGGGGGGGGGGGGGGGGTAAGTGAGGCCTCAAGATGAGAAGAAAGTTGAGAGAAAACTAATTTTTCTAAGAGTTTAGAAAGAGGGAAGATTAGAGATAGGGCGCCAGTTAGAAAGAGAAGAAGGGTCAAGGGAGCTGTTCTTTAGAAGGGGACTAACTGAAGCGTGTTTCCATAGGGAGGGGAAAATCCCAGTGGATAGGCTAGAATTGAAAATAGAGAGAATGAAAGAGGAGAGAGCTAAGGAAGGTTCCATGAGCCAGTGGGAGAGAATAGGATCAGAAAGACATGTGGTTTTCCGGGTGGACAGAAAAACTTTGGACAAAGCTGAAAGAGAGATAGACTCGAATGTGGACCATAGATGGGATAAAGAAAAAGAGGGGGGGGGGGGGAGGAAGGGAAGACAAGGAGGGTGGTGAAACAATGACAGGAGAAAGAGGAGGGGGAAAATAAGGAAAGGTAAGACGGAGGGAGAGGGCTTTGAAAGTGAAAAAGGTAGTAAGGGAAGTGGGATTGGGGAGATTGGGAGGGGAAGAGGAGGAAAGAGGCATGGGTGGTGGAGAGAGTGCGAAGAACAGAGTGGAGCTGATGGGAGGAATTGACAGTTAGAGATGAGGTTGGAATAATATGACTGTTTTGCTGAATGCAGAAGGGAGCGATAATGATGGAAACAATGATGGAAATTGTTCAGATTAGAAGAGGAGGGGTGCTTACGCCAAAGGCGTTCAGCAAGACGGAGATATCTTCGGTGGAGAAATAGACCAGAGTGGAACCAGGGATGTTGGGGACGGCAGTTACATAGCTCTGCCCTACTCCCAGGATGCTCCAGGCTTCCCTATAGAGGAGTGTTATCCATCCTGGTGTTATGGCGGCTGCAGCTGCCGATGTGTGCAGGCCCACGCATGGAGAGGCTGCTGCTCAGGAAAGGGGGCCAGGAGGTGTCCACCCATGGTGCATAGGGTGAAGGACAGATATGTGCAGCAGCACCCTCACACATGTGTGTGGCAGAGGCAACAGGAAGTGGGGGGACAGATAGCAGAGTCAGCCAGCTGCTGCACCCAGATATGTGTGATGAGCAGAAGAAGATGGCCAGGGATATATGCCCCCTAATGGTCCCACCCATTTCTGTACCCACAGGTGGAGGACCTTCATAAAAAGGGGCAGGAGCTGAGGCTACGATACCCCCGATTCCTGGCGCGGGTGCTAAGCGATCAATGGCAACAATGTGACGGTGAGTGGTACAGGCCATGCCATTTGCCATGGCATGCTGCGGTGTGCCAGCAGCCATTGTGGCCACACATGTATGCATGGTGTGCCAGATGCGTGATTGTGGTGCTAATGTATGTCTTACCCCCACAACAGATGCAGCTGAAGACCAGGCACCAGCAGGGCTGGACGCTGGACACGGCCAGCTAGCGCCAGAGGAGGGACGGCAGATGAGCCCTGAGGCGCAGATGGTGGCGGGACCGGAGAGGAGGGAGGGAGTGGCAGTGGGGAGGGGGAGGGGAGTGGGGAGGGGGAGGGGGAGCGGGGAGGGGCAGGAGGGGGCGTGGGGTGAGGGGGAGGGGGTGAGGCAGGGTTGGGGGGTGTGAGGGTGAGGAGGGGATGGGGAGGTGGGGAGGGGGAGGGGCGGGGTGGGGGGTGGGCATGGAGGCGTTGCCAGCCCAGAGCAGCACAGGCCGTTACAGGGTGCTGAGGGCCCCTGCCATCTGCCCCACAGTGCTGGTGATGTACCCCATCCGGGCGCAGAGCCTGTGCATGTCAGGGCAGGACAGCAGGCCACACATGCAGCCACACAGACAAGGGGCGATGTGTGTCTGTGCGGGTGCATGTGCAGCCTCCACATGGCTGCGGCGATGTGGGCACAGGCATATACCCTGCGGGAGCAGAGCCAAGCTGTGGGGCATATGGCAGTGACCATGGGCATGGTGGCTGACCACCTGCGCATGCTGTGCGACATACTCACAGCAGGCACAGCTGACAAGCCACCCGGCCAGGGCAGCCCCCAGGGGGTGTGAGTGCCAGCTGGACCCATGTCACCTCTGGCGTCCTGTGCCCCAGGTCTGACAACACCGGCGGGGTTGGGGGCGGCAGGGCCAGGGCCCTCGGAAGCACACAGCATGCATATGTAACTCCCCAATGGAAATAAAAACCTGTTGTTGCCGTGATCACCGCGTTCCTGTGTCTAATTTTGCAACATGGCAGTGGGGTGCGATTGCCAGGTGTGGGCATGTCCCTGTGTGCCCCCCAGAGGGGGGCGATACCAGGGGGTATCCCGGTGGTGAGGGTGGAATGGCTGCTGGGGACAGGGCCTGGGGATGGCCCAATCATCAGTGGGCGGGGGTAGGGACAGCGGTGTGGGTGGTCCTGCGGGTGGGGGCACAGAACCCAGAGGGCATGGATGGGGATGTGACCTGGGGTGGACCAATGTGGGGTGGGGTGAGGGGTGGGGGGCCGGCATGGATGGTGGTGAGGGGGTAGCATGAGGGGGAGGGGGGCAATGGCAGGGGCCCCGTATACAGTATGGTATGCCATCGGTGCTGGGGCAGGAATGGAGGGTGAGGATGGGGGTGGGTGGGATGACTGTGGGGCAGGGACAGACTGGGAGGCAGGGCGCAATGTGCATGGGGTGCCAGCAGTGGAGGTGCCACAGTAAGGACACAGGTTCTGCTCAGTATGGTGCATGCGGAAATGGTAGCGATGGTCGTGCAGACAGGCGTGGGGCGGATCGGACTGACAGGGACGGCGCTGCCACAGATGCCCTGCCTGGTGGGGGTATCTACAGAGACAGAATGGGACAGGGTGAACCCAGGAGCGGCAGGTACAGCAGGGGCGGTGGTGATGGCAAGGGTGGGTGGCACAGGGGTGCCAGGGGATGGGGCTGTGCCATGGCCCAGTTATGTTGCCAATGGCAGGGGACGTGAATACACGTGAGCGGATCACAGGGTATCCGGGACAAGGACCTGTGTGCGAGTAGTAGCACTGATATGGCAGGGGAGAGAGGGATGTGCATGACAGGACTGTGTACCAGGGGAGGGCAGGCACAGGGGAGGGTGGGGTGGCAGAAATGGCCATTCCAGGTGATGGATATGGGTGCGGGGTGGCAGGGGGGGGGCAGGGGAGACCCAGGTCATGACCTGCAGGGATGGTTAGGGGAGGGGGCACCCTGAGCAAGGAAGGGCAAGGGGCATGTGCCCAGGGCAACCACATGTGTGACAGAGGGGACATGGAGCAGTCAGCTGAAAGAATAGACACGTGGCCACAGGGTACACCAGTGCAAACACTTTTAATTGTGCATACCGCACCCCCCCCCCTGCACATACACCCTTCCCTTGCATCCTCTGCTGTGCTGGCCACATCCCCATGCACCCCATGGGGTGGGTGCTGCTGCCTCCACTGGCGCTGGTACCACTGGCTGGCCCATGTGTGCCAACATGGCCTCATGCACCACCACCATCCTGCCCATGCTGGCTGCCATCAACCCAGCCATCTCGTTCAGGGCCCGCATCTCGTGGAGTAGGCCGCCCAGCACCAGCCATTGGCATCGCACCTCATGCCGCAGGCGATGCTGTTCCACCCCCACCTCACGCAATGCCATCTGTATGCCTGTGGATGAGACACGGTGAGAGCCATGAGACATGGGTTGCACATTCCACCTGTATACATGCAACAGCTGGCCAGACAGGTCGGACACTCATCCTCTGCGTCCACATGCGCTGCCTCAGAGTGGGAATGCATTTCCCCAATGACCTGGTGGATGGCTGCCTGTGCGGGCTGTGGTGCTGGACCCAGGGATGGTGGAATGGCTACACCACCAGCTGCAGCCTCTGCTATGACGTTGCCATCGCCTGCCTCATCAGCCGCCCCACCGTCATCTGAAACATGGTGTGCTGCTGCTTCCCCCTCTGCCTCAAGCACTGCCTCATCTTCCTCAGGCACCTTCACATCTGTAGCTGCCTCAGACAGGGGAAACGGTCCGGACCCTGGGGGCTCCAGCCCCGCAGCCACCTCCATGACATGTATGTCACCTGTGGGGGGGGTAAGGGTACACAGCTCAGGTGTGCTGTGCCTGGCCAGCCACGTACATGTACCTGTCCCATCGTGGCCTGCCAGGAAGTGTGGGCTGTGGGATACGTAGGACAATCGAGTAGTCCCCAGCTGTGTACATGTGGCCAGTGACTGTTCTGGTGCAGGGACGTGTGGTGCATGTCAGTTGTAGGTGTTCCTGGTGTCCCCGGCGCCTCACTGGTGGCTGTCTGTGCATGCAACTGGGTATGGGCCGCATCAATGGGTGGGACTGCTGGGGTTGGCGGCCACTGTTGCCTGGGACAGGTGTGCCCTGTGGTGGCAGGGATCCGTGTGCTGGGGTGCATGCCCCGGGGCGGCATGGCGCCCTGACGCTGCAACCGCCGTTCGACATTGGGTGGCTGTGCAGTGCAGGTGCATGGATGTGTGTGTGCCACACGGGTATGCCATGGCCGCACCGGGCTCCCCACCCACACCACCCCCTGCATGGTGACTTTCCCCATGTCTGGCATCCAGGGATGCCTCCGCATCCCCGGCGGCCCCCGCTCTACCCACCTTGGGAGGCCCACCCCATTGATTGCCATTGCACATTGCTGCCATCCCACCACCACCCACCACGCACGTGGGTGCAGGGGGGCACCGTCGCTCCCACACTCTACATCACCGGGTGCTATGCTGCCCTCCCAACCTCTCCACTGTGGCTCCAGTCCGCATTGGTGGCCAATGATCCCTGCCCCTGCCTGTCCCTTTCTGCACCTGCAGCCTCACGCCCACCCACCCTCACCCATGTGCACCGTCATCGTGTCACCCTCCCATGGCCCCCTGGTTCCAGTGGGGCCCAGCATGTGCCAGCCACCCTCAGCTGCCACATCGCTGTCACAGGTCTCTGGTGAGCTGTCCCTGACATGCCACATGGGCCTTCCCTCTCCCCATCATCCATGGCCTCTCTGCTGCTCCTGTCACTGTTGGCCACATTATGCCCCTTGGTACCCCGTCCGTGCTTGGTCCTATGGCTCTGCCTGTCCCCGGCCTCCCCCCAACCCCCACGTGTTGGCTCTCCCTAGAACACATTCCTCTGTCCCACCTGCACATGGGTCCGCTGTATCCAGCTCGGGTGGCAGGCCGTGGAGGTAGATGGGCCCCAGTGTGTCGGCCAGTTGCTGCTCCAGCAGCGACAGTGTGGCTCAATGTGGTGCACCCCCTCCTGTCGCATGGGTGTGGTGCCTCTCAGCAATGGTGCGCGCCCGGACCGAGCGCTTGATGTTGCATAAGCGCTTTCCTATGCTCTCAGTATTGCGGCTGGGTCCCCCTGCTGTAGCCACTGCTGTTGTAACCTCCTCCCATGTGATGTTTTGTTGGCCAATGGTGGTGGTGCTGCTGAGCCACCCAAATAGGACCTCGTACTGCTCCAGGATGGCTGCCAGGAGGAGGTCATTCTCCTTCTGGGTGTCATCGGGCACTGGCCTGTGGTGGCGCTTGCCACCTGCCATACCTCCTCACTGTTTCTGTGCCCCCTGGCTGTGGCTGGATGGGCCTGCCTCTCCCCCCTCAGGCTCTTCCTTGGCAGGGAACACTGCTGGCTGGTCATGTCGCCCACGGCCATCTCACGTTCTGCACTCTGTGCCATCGTGTACCACTCCTGCCATTGCTGACCTGGTGTGCCCCTTTATATATGCAGGACGTGGTTCATCAGATGTTCAGACTGCGAAACGTGCATTCCTACGCATGCGCAGCATGTGTTGCCACTACCCAGGGCGCGTTTCATGCGTGTGCAGCCATGCATTACCTCTGTGCCTCCTTCAGGGGGTGGCGTACATCACATGCTCCATATGCACCCGGGGACCTGGCTCGCGCATGTGTCACGGCATGCTGTACGAGCCCTGCCCCCCCTTCGGCATTGCTTTGTGCTATACACGCACTCAACGTGTGTGTTGGGCGTAACACGCGTTCCTATGCACGCAACACCATTATGCATCTATGCGCTTAACGTTCTCTACGTTCGGACCTCATCATTGTCTGCCCCTACATTCATAGGTGCTGTGTCCTCTTCCGTATTTGGTGCCACACATCTGCCGTTTCAGGCATGTAGTTTTACTCTGTGTGCTAGGCCGTAGCTATGGCACTCTCTGCCGTGCGTAGGTACCCCACGTGTTGCATCTATGTGTACGTTGTGCAAGCACATGTTACCCAATCTCTATGCACGTGGGGACACACCGTGTGCCCCTCTCTTTCCTACGCACGCTACGCAGACCCAATCGCGAGGTACGCCTGTGTGTTGGGGTACGCGCGCTACAGTGCTCCGCTTCTGTATGCACTGTGCGGTTTGCAGAACTGTTGCTGGTGTGCGTTGCTGCATTTGCAGCTGTGTTATGTTGGTTCTGATTAGTTGCTACACCCCACAATTTTTTTAGCTCCCTACATCACTCAGGCCTCTGTCCATGATGACTCACACTGACCATGGGGGTTGTGCAGTGCTTGCATTGCTGGAATTTGAGGAGCTGCAGTTGCCTGATGAGGGAGATGGTGTCCTTGGGGCTGTGGCACTGGGCTTGGGTGCAGTCCCGCTGCAACACAGACCTCCACAGGCTGAGGTATGTCCAGCACGGCACCGTAGGCATGTGGAGGCATGCCCTCGCCTGCCTCACCTCTACAGGCCCAGGCCCATGCTCCAGGACATAGTGAGGACCAGGTCATCTCCCTCTACCATCTGAGCACAGGGGCTATTAGGGAGCTCTATGAGGATCTAAGACCTGACCTTGAGCCCCAGACTGCCCGGTCACATGCCATACCAGGATTGGCCAAGCTCCTGACTGCCCTACATTTCTTTGCCTCTGGCTGTTTCCAATCCTCGGTGGCCGCAGTGGAGGGGATGAGCAGGCACACCTTCTCATGCTGTCTCCATCAGGTACTGTGGGCCATGGTCAGCCGGGTTAGGAATTATATTATGATTCCTAACAGTAGGCAACAGTGGGGGGCCCTGGGCCAGGCATTCCAGCAGATTGCGGGGATACCACATGTGATGGTAGCTATTGATTGCACACATGTTGCCCTGGTCCCGCCCAGAGAAAGGGAGGTGGCGTTCTGCAACCACAAAAACTACCATTCCCTGAATGTTCAGGTTGTTTGTGATGCAACTATGCGTATTCTGAATGTGTGTCATCGTGTATCTGTTGACCTTTCGTATGTAGATGCTTGTGCACATTTTTGTGACCACCAGCTCATGCTTGACCTTACCACATTTCTGTCTGCAGGTGATACGGGATATGGCTGTCATGCCTGGTTGCTGACCCCTGTGCGTCTTCCATGGACACGTGCAGAGAGGAGGTACAATGAGGCCCATGCCTCCAGCTGCTCAGTCATAGAGCGCACCTTTGGTGTTCTGAAGAGTCGCTTCAGGTATCTGTAAATAGTTCTAAGGTTGATCTCTGTACATAGTTCCCAGTTGTTTCATGTAATGAGGAGCTATAGTTTTAAGATGTTCACTGTAAAAACAGCCATTGGCCTGTTCCATGTTGTTCTATGTAAACCGCACTTGATCACTGGAAGGTGCGGTATATAAGAAACTGTTAATTAAATTAAATTAAATTAAATTAATCTGGATAAGACTGGTGGGGCCTTACAATACAAACCCATGACTGTGGCACAGATCATTCTGGCCTGTTGCATCCTACACAACATTGCACTCAGGCACAATATCTGGGTCAAAATTAATGACGATCTTGAGGAGGATCCGCTGTGCCCTCCTGTACGTGGCCATGGTGACACACGTGCGGGGACGGCAGTCAGACAACGTCTGATCGAGGAGCTGTTCCCATGTAAGTCCTGCATATGTGGTGATATGCATATTTGTCTACATGTACATGCTGCCGTGTCTGTTTCTGGGCTCTCTCTGGACATATGTATGTTTCCCTTCTGTCTTTACATCCCCAGGAGTAGACTATGTTCCTGGCCATCGCTGAGGTGCAGTGGCACCTGTGTGTACGTCATGCAACCTGCAGGTGACTGTGTTGGGTGGACATAGCGGTACCTGTACTGTGGGGGCACTGCGGCATAGAACATTTCTGTTGATCTCTGTCCACTGCACATATATTGTTGTGCACCTCTTTGGCCTGCACCTCCCTACCCCACATGTTCCGTTTGGCAACCATATGGCCATTAGTTCAGGTCACATTCTGGGTTTTCAGAACTGTATTTGTGGCAACTGTGATGGAGCTGTGTGTGTCTGCAGGTGCAGAGTGTGGTGGTGGCGGTCGGCACATACACCCTTCCCTAGCATTGTGCCATTATACAACATCTGTGTCTCCTTGCATGGACTGTGATGCTTGCCCCCACTGGTCTCAGCTTAGGCTCACAGGGGCCATATGCTACTGGCGGCATGCTCTCCCCATCTCACTGTGTGTGTGTGTCTGTGTTTTTGGGATGTATCTATATGATGGCACACTCTGCTACCCTTGAGTGTTGTCTGGAGATGGGATGTGCCTGGACACTTGTGCGGTGGTGCTCACTGCTCTATCTCTAACCCTGTGCTGGTGCCCTTGTGCACATTGTGCGCACGTATTTATGCATGTCTTCAACAATTCTACTGACCTGTCTCCTGTTTGCTGCCAATCCACTATGCATCAATGGTTCCGTTTCACGCATCTCGCCAGACCTTGAACATGTGGCATTGACGACTCGACATGTGGACATGGTGATTCCACACATTCCAGTGACATACTCTGCCTTTACTGTGACCTCTTGTGGCTTTTGCCTGCCTCAGACAGTCCCTATCGGACACCTGCTGCACACAGACGGTACGTTGCATGTTTGATCTGTTGTGACTCACATCACACTTCACATGTTTGTTATGGGCTGTTTGTTTTGTCATGGACCTCTGTGGGATCTATATGCGCCAACACTGCTGGACATGCTGTGGCCCACTGGGCAGCCTGTGTTAATTGGCCATAGACATGTTGAGATGGCAACATGGTCGGCCGTGCCATCCCCAGCTGTGGGCAACATGCACTGTGCTCTGTGTTGTGATCATGTCCTGTTTGCATGTCTGAGGTCTCAATATGTACATACTGTGGTTTCTCTCTCTCCATTGTGACCTTATCTTGTGTACAGCATACCATGACCTGTTTCTCCTTCCTCCATCACAGGGCGCAGCGAACACACACAGCACATCGTCTACACTGCAGCTGGCATACCCATCACGGTACCATTGGTGGACAGAGCACCTCCATGCAATGATCCCTGGGGGATGGTGCCATTGGGTGATGGGCCTCAGCGAGTGGGACACATGCCTATGATGGACATTATTGTTTGACTGATACTTTGTGTAGAACAGGGATGACTAACACAACATTGCTGCCATGCTCTGGCTGTGTGTCATGGTCATCGCGGTGGACACACAGAACACTCTACATTACTGTGGCACACTGAGTTGTCATACGTGCCTTGCATGCCCATGGATCTGTGACAGCTGTAACGGGACATGTGTGGTTTCAGATGACATTTTCACTGTACATGTATAGCAGGACGTCACATGCTCACTGTATGTTGTTCATCTATCTGGCGTGTTGATGTGTGTGGGCCATTTGTGTGACCTGCAGTGCAGTATATCCACATATGTTTGGGTGAACAGTTGCATGCAGCCACATGTGTGCCACAGGGGGGACATTCTGTAGGCCCTGTTTCTATGTCTGGCTACCTTGTACTTGAACATGACAAACTGTTTGCTACCACACCACTGTGATGCGTGCCACAATCTGTGATTGCTGTTTGACCCTCGCAGGGGGTGTTACAGTTCATCTGGGGCAGCACTCTGTCATGATTCAACGTACATGGTGCATGTGCATCTGCCTGATTCCGGATTTGCAATGCGGCATGTGCCTATGTGGATTCTGTGTAGGTTAGTGCACCATTGTTGCCCTTTCGTTCTACCTCCACATGCATGTTATTGTGTGTGGCTCCTCTATAGATGTGCTGCTGTACATTGATTTACCTACCAATCAATGCATGTGTGCCCAAACCTCCGTATGACATGGCATTGTGCCACTCACATTGCACCATTACCTTAGCTGTGGGGCGGGGGGTGTTTCTTTTTTCTGCCTTTGGTTGTGCATTCCCTTTTCATTGGTATATGTGTGATGCTTCTGTATCCACAACACCCATTGCAGCAGGCCTTCTGCATGGTGCTACCTCTATGTCTGTGAGGTTCGGCTTTGTTTGTTCTTTGGCAACATGTGCACCTCCTACCTGTTTCCATGTCCTCATTTTGCCTTGTGTAACTGTTTTTGCTCCCATTTGGCCATTAAAGGTGTTTCTGTACATGCATAACTGAGGTCTGCTGATTCTCAGGCATATCACAGACTTTTGACTGGCCATCCTACACTGCTGTATGACCATTGATACACATACATATGGTCTACACAGTTGAGGGGTGGTGCTGGGGCATTGAGACATGACAGTTTGTTAATGTTTCTGCATTTGCCCGTGCACTGCAGATCTACATTACTGTATGGCAGCATGGCATTACATCTAGGTATCCTCCGTTCTGACCCTATCGCCTTCTGGTTGTGTGGACAGCTTGGTGCACCTGCCTGGACTGTGCCCCCTGTCAGTTGTGAGTTCCTGTGCTATTCCCATGATGATGCAATGTACGTCACTGCCATCTGGTTCACTCGCATCACTGTGTCGCCAGTCAACCTTTCAGGTCATTGCCCAATGTGTGTGTTCTATCATACACAACATGTGTGTGGTGTATTGGACATTGTGCTGCTGCATTCCTGTGCACAGATGGTTTCACTGCTGGCCACATACGTATTCCATTTTAACACAGGTACATTCATTGCTCCCATGTGCCTGTACAGTTGGATGTCATCTATCTTGGAGCATTGTGGCTTCTTGTGGTTGGGCATCTCTACTACTTGGGTACATGCATGTCCAGGCTGGTGCCTCTACATCCCCACCTGGGATGTGTGTGTTGGACATAGCTGGCATTGGTGTTCATTGACACTGGTGCTGGCGGTGGTTGCGGGACAGATTGGATATGTGCCTGCCTCCTTGTCTACACATCATCCACTGCAGAGATGTTTATGTCTTGGTGTGGCACTATGGTTCTCACACTGGTCTGGGGACCAGGGTTCAAGTCCCCATGTAGCATTTGTCAGGCCACATTCCCTGCATTGCTCTGATGGGGTCCAGTTAATCATTGTCACCTTTTGATGTACATTCTGAGGTTTATGTTGCCATGTACACTGTTTTGCTTGATATCATGGCCAGTCTCTGACACCCATTACATATATATGTGTGTAGACTAGCAGACATCTAGCTGTATATGCTTTTCCTGGCTTGTGTGTCCTGTATTGCCAGGCACATATGCCTTTGTGGACATTTCATGACTCCTGTGTGTTTGGTCCTCCACAAGCAGCACCCACTGTGTACATATGCACACCATGCATCTCCTGGACATGATTTGTCCTGCTCCTCATCTGTTGATGAACCAGTGGCTTTGGTGTGACATGTACAGACATTTTTCTCTGCTGCTGCATCACCACACTGACTATCCTGGACCACTGGTAGTTGACTGTGTGCCAGCCATCTGCTACCTCACACGGTGCTATGACTTTCCATACACACATTCCATTTGGTGGTACATATTAGCATTGTAGTTGCCGTGGTTGTTTGGGATAGTGGTTAGAGGCATGCATTGGGCCACCATAGGTTGTGGGTTTGATCCCAGCATGTTCCATTCCTCTTCTTTTCTTGTGTTTTGCTAACCTTACCATGCAATGGCTGCAACTTCATCACCTCGTCACACACCCTCCCTTCTCTTTGCTGTGCACCACGGTGTGCCCTCTATGCAGCCTATTTGTCACATATTAGCTGTTACATATGGTCTTTATCATTATGCTGTCCAAGTGAGCAGTTGGCTTGGGGGATTGGTAGTGCTGTTGTGATGCTGGTGTTGGACACGTTGTTGTGCAGGTTCAATTCTCATGTGCTCCTTTTTGGTTCTGTTCCCCATTTTGCCCTGGTCCACTGATCATGCACTCGGCTGTCCTCTCTGCAGGCCCCTGACACCCTTTCTATTTTGGATGCTATCTTCACAGCATTCCATTTCATGGTGTGTGTGCATATGTTTATCTGTGTCTCTTGTCCCACTTACAGACTGCGATATCAGTTGTGGACGTCTGTTCTGCATTTGTGTTGCATCATGGGCTCTGGTGGGGTTGCCCTATCCTGGCACACAACATGCATTTTGTGTGGTGTCCTGCAGTGTTCTTGTATGCAGACATTGCTGTGTAACTGAATATGGTGGTGTAGCCTGCTGGTTTGTGCACTGATATTCTGCCCACTGGTCATGGGTTCGATTTCTGTTTGTTCTCATTTTTTATGCCTGTCCTATACAACTACTTGTCATTCCTTTGGACAGTCATATCTCTGCAGATCTGTGCTGCCAGCCCATAGTACCCTCATCACAGTTGCCAACCATCCTTCTATCCGTCTATCTGTGTGTGTCAGCTGTGTGGCGTCCTGTCTTCATGTGTAGGCTGCTACCCCATGTCCTGCGCTGGTACCCTTTTCTGCATTGCGGCTCTTCATGCTTGCCTCTCCTGTGTCTGCTCTGCTTAGCACTACTACTCCTCTGTCCTCCTATCATTGCACTTGTCTTGCCACCTCTACCTCCACTGGTGGACACGTATCCCCATCCTCTGCCAACCACTGTCATTGTGACAGTTTACATTGCCAGCACCCTGTGCATCTGTACAGCTGCCTCCGATATGTTTGTCCACTTTACTGGCTGCCACATAGGCTGCATGCAGACTGGGCGGGTCCATCAGCTCCCACCTCTCCTTTCTTCCATCACTTGTCCATTGCCTTTGCTTGGTGCTTGGTGCAGTGTTAGGATTACATCTGTGTTTCAGCCTTACATTTCATGCTTGTCAACTTGGGCCACCTTACAGCACCTACGGCACCATATCTTTGGTCACTTTAGCATAATCATTGTAGCACCTGGACCTGGGGCACCTTAGGTTTGGGCGCCTTGTAGGGCACCTTATGCTAGGTACCTTGTGCGGCGCTTTGTAACGCGCCTTAGATCAGGGTGCCCTGTACCGCGCGTTGTCTCACGTAGTTTGCCGTGATGATGCACCGCCCACGCCTTTATATGGGCATCTGTACCTTTACCATGGAACCTAATGCGAATGACATTACCGCAGTTTAGTAAACATGTCCCATAGTATATGAAGGCAGATAAAGACCAGTATGGTCCATCTAATCTGCCCAGTAAGGTGGCTAGAATGGTTGTAAATGCAGTTACGTGCATATCACCCCCCTCTTTGCCTGTTTTTAAGGTGTACCTGCTGCTCCTTGCAGGTCAGCCCCCCCCCCCCCATTAAAATATATTTAGGTTTGCTTTGATTTCATCCTCTTGCTATAAAGGGATCCACTGTATTTGTCCCATGCCATTTTGAATTCGTCACTGTATTTGCCCCCACTACCTCCATCGGGAGGGCATTCCATGCATCCACCACCCTTTCAGTGAAAAACTATTTCCTGATGTTGCTTTTAAGTTTAGCGCTTTGCAGCTTCATCATATGCCCTCTAGTTTTACAGCTTCCCCTTCTTTGAAAAAGGTTTGTTTGTTTGTTTATTTATACTCTTTAAGTATTGAAAAGTCTGTATCATATCTCCCCTGTCCTTCCTCTCCTCTAAGGTATACGTATTTAGGTCTTCAAGTCTCTGGCGCAGGCTCCGAATCATTTTGGTCACCTTCCTCTGAACCATTTCAAGTCTTTGTATGTCTTTTGTGAGAGATGGTCTCCAAAACTGAACACAATACTCCAAGTGAGGCCTCATCAATGAGACTTGTACAAGGGCATTAATATCTCCTCTTTTCTGTTGGTTGTTCCTCTCTATATGCAGCCCAGCATCTTTCTGACTTTGGCCACCGCCTTGTCACATAGTTTTGCCACATTGAGATCCTCAAACACTAGCACTCTGAGGTCCCTTTCCTGGTCTGTGCACACCAATCTCTCTTCCCCTATTGCATGCAATTCCTTTGGATTTCTGCCTCCCAAGTGTGTGACTCTGCATGTCTTTGCATGAAATTGTAACTGCCAATCATTCTTCCAGTGTTTTTAGATCTTTCCTCATATCGTCCACTACCTCAGAAATGTCCACTCAGTTGCAAATTTTGATGTCATCTGCAAAAAGGCAGACTTTTCCATTCAGTCCTTCTGCAATATCACTCACAAATACATTTAACAGTATTGGTCCCAGGACCAATCCCTGAGGCACGTCATTACACACCTTCCTTTCTTCTGAGTAAGTTCCATTTACCACCACCTTCTGTCATCTGTCAGTCAACCAAATTCTGTTCCAGTTCACTATCTTGGCCCTATCCCCAGGCTGCTCAATTTATTGATAAGTCTCCTATGAGGAACAGTATCAAAGGCTTTGCTGAAATCTAGGTATATCACATCCATTGAATGCCCAGTCAAAGAACTCAATCAAATTTGTTTGGCATGATCTTTCTTTGGTAAAATCATGTTGCCTTGGATCATAAAATCCATTGGTTTCTAGAAAGTCCATATTCTTTCTTTCAAGAGCACCTCTGTTACTTTTCCCACCAGAGAGGTAAGGCTTACTGGCCTGTAGTTTGTGACCTGTTCCCTATTAGCACTTTAGCGAAGAGTCCTTCTCCAGTCCTGCAGAACATCTCCTATCCCCAATGATCTATTAAAAAACATCCTTTAAAGGCCCTGCCAGAACCTCTCTGAGCTCCTTCAGTATCTTGGGATGTATCCTATCTGGCCCCATGACCTTGTCCACTTTCAGTTTTGCAAGCCGTTCTAACACATCATCTTCTGTGAATGGTGTGGTATCTACTCTATTACCTTTTGTATATTTGTCACTCATATGTGGTCCTTCTCCAGGATTTTCGTTTGTGAATACAGAAGTATTTGTTTAGCATTTTTGTTTTTTCAATGTCACTTTCCACAAATCCGTCCTCAACACTTTTCAGTCTTGCAGTTCCACCTCTGATCGTCCTCTTGTCCCGAATATACCTGAAAAACATTTTGTCTCCACGCTTCACATCTTGAGCCATCTTTTCTTCTGCCTTTGCTTTTGGTATCTTTATTTCTCTCTTTTAGCTTTATCCTCTATTCTTTTCTGTGTTCTTCTGTTTCTGAACGTCTGAATTTTATGAAAGCTGTGTTTTTTGCTTTTATTTGTGCAGCCACTTCTTTGGAGAACCATATAGGTTTCCTTTTATAAAATATTGTCATATGCACGTACTTCACATACTAATATGTATGTATGCTCCAGAAAGGTCATAAAAGTCTGCACTTTTTAGGTAGACATGATTTCTACATGATTTGTGCTAGCATTCTAATAAGACACATAAGTACCTATGGGAGTTATTTTGGAATCCTTATTCACAATTTTCACATGTAAAATCAGGCATTTAGATGTATAAATGGTGATTTTAGAAAGCGCTGAATTTACAAATTGATGTCTTTATCATGCAGAAATTGCAAGGGGGAGTGTCAAGAACATAATTAGGGAGTGATCTGGGTGGATCAAAAATCAACACGTGTATTCTCCATTTTATATAAGGCATGCATGTGTGTGTCTAAAATTGTCCACGTCTCGATTTATAGCTGCTCCTTGTCATGTACAGATTATTAAAAAGTATTCATTTCGCCAAGCCCTTTAGAGGAGGGCTTGAGGTTTATCCTGCACCTCCTTAATCTCCCGCTGTTTATTTCCCTCTTGAAACTGAACTTAGATAAAGGTAGAGGCATCTGTAGTTAATTGCCGGCTTATACATGTAGGTTTGCTAAATGGCCGGGATACATGTGGAAGTTGCTGAATTTCCCCTATTGATGTTTTTTCCATATGTAGGTTTCAAAATGGCTCCTCTGGGTCCACGTAGTGGCAAATATATGTGCACTCCTGCACTGTTTCAGAAAAGGCTCCAGGTTTAGCAGAGCCTTTTCTGAAATACGGCCTTCGTGTGTTTTTATAAAATATTATATGCATTCTGTTATAAAATTACCATCCTGGTGGATGTGAAACACTGCCCTAAAGCACCACCCATGGCAGATTGCAATCTGATAATTTCATCATTTTTACTTTGCAGGGATGATTATTCATTTTCAGACAAATGGTAAAATGTGATGAATCAAGGTATTTTTTTGGTTCAGTTCCTTCAGACAAATCAAATGTCCAAAAATCATTTGTTTTTGTTTGCTTTGGTTCTATTATGGTCTACGAAGCAAGGAAATTAGCCTATCTTCTCTGCTTGGCCAGACTCAGCAGATGTGTCTTGGGTAAGGAAAACGAAGCAGAAGTAACTTCACCAATCATTTTGAAACTTTCTGACAAACAGCCAAAAAAAGTCCCTCCCATCCTTACTACTTCCAAATCCCATGGAAGCGGGATACTGAAAACAGAAAGCAACAACATTTTCTGTTTCTTTCTTTCCTGGGCTTCAGAAGGATCAGATGGTTTGCTAGCTGCAGGCTAGGGAAGGCAATATTTTTTTTATTTTTACTTCCTTTTTTTTTAAATCAGCCTTATTCAGAAATAAAGCAAATAGCACATTCAGGGCTCAGGCACACATAGAGAGACTGGACTGCCTAACTCGTTCTATGTTAGAAAAACAAATACTTTGAGTCATGTGTGCCACAACTGCAGACTGTACAGCAGAAGACAGACTTCAGAGTAAGCGACTTGACTGTAAAATGAAAGAGGTCTTTTAGAGACAAGGTAGGGCAGAGGACACACACAAGGAGTTATTTTAGAAGCCTTGTTTGCAATTTCCATGTGGACGCCCATAATACGGAGATGTTGCAAGGAGTGGGGGTGTCAGGGGCAGGTTAGGCCATTGCCTTGGAGGGTTAAAATTCTCCACATGTATTCCCCATTTCCTATAGGAAATTTGTCCACATCAAGGTATACAGCTGCTCCCTGGATCATATAGGTTTTTAAAAAGCGCTCATTTCAGTCAACCTTTTACACGAGGGATTCAGCAGGTTATCATCCTTAATCCTCCGTTGTTTATTTCCCCCTACAAATTGAAATGAATTAAAGTTAGCGGTCTCTGTAGTTCATGGGCAGCATTCATATGTGCATAGGTTTGCAAAATATTTATTTGGTAGTATTTAGCTCACGCCTTTCCAGTAGTAGATCAAGGTGAGTTACATCCAGATACTGTAGGCATTTCCCTGTCCCCAGAGGGCTTACAATCTAAGGGTGTACCTGAGGTAGTGGAGAGTCAAGTGACTTGCTGAAGGCCACAAGAAGTATCAGTGGGATTTGAACCCTGGTCTTTCTGGTCCCAGGCTGGTGCCCTAACCACTAGGCACGTGCAACTTACAAATTAACCACTTACAGATATTCTGTAAGCCTGGCACTTACACATGCAATTTGCCAAGTTGCCATTGTTGATTTTTCCTATGTGTAGATTTCTAAATTGGCTCCTCTGGCTCTATATGTTGCATTCCTGCACCATCTTATACATATTTTAGAAAAGGCTTCATGTTTGGCAGTGTCTCTTCTAAAACTGTTGTGGAATGGTGCATGTCCTTACCTCTACACCTCAGTTCTGATCTCAATCTACTATCTAAAATTTGCATATAGTGTCTTTGTGGGTGTGAAAATCACTCTGCTAGTAAAGTCTGGCATGCTGTGTGGTGCACGGGCATGAATGGCTATGCTGTAGTGTCACAATGGCAGGGTCCTTATTAGGAAGGGCAAAGAACACACACAGACTGCAAACAATTCTGGATTACTGCAACAATATGATATACCAATATACAGTAACTACAACAGACTGACTTGTTTTAGTTAAGTATTCTTAAAATGGGCAGTGGTGCAGAGCTTTAGAGAACCTACTTCTGATACCCAAAAAGATGCAGAAAGAATTTTTCATTGGTGTTGCTTTACCTCTCTCCAGGTGCCTTGGGATCTTCATGACACTTTTTCTTTATTTATTGTTTTCATATGTTACAATCCTATTGTTCCAGAAGCTGCATTTGGAACTGGACAATAGTAGCTTCTTTAGGTCAGGGGAACAGTATAGATAGCATTTAGTTTGCATGCCAATTTTCCTTTCAAAGTAGTGGCCCTAAGTCATCTTATGTGATCTTTCTGGTAATACAACGGACATCTGGAAAATTTTGGTCAGACCTTTCTGTTTGTGTATTCTAGCCCAGTTTCAGTTTAGTTACTTTTTAATTTGTTTTTTTGCATTTAAAATCTATTTCAGAAATTTATTGTATTCCAATATATTTTTGCTTTATAGCACACACATTACTTTATAACAGACACTCCCTCAATGCTTCCGATATAGCCACTGTCCAACACAATGTTGCGTTTTGAAAATTATTTTAATTTTAAAAGTTCTCCATCAAGGATATTAATCTTTACTTGGCTTTAATTGCTGAAATATCTTCTTTCTGCAGCCATGCAACTGTGTGCTTCTCAAAGTATCTAGTCGTCAGGCATTGTGGCTATCCTTCAAAAATGGCTATGATGTTCTGCCAACACTTATACTGACTTCCGCAACATTATTTAAATGGGAATATTCCTATATTAAACAGCTCTAATTCAATATTTAAACCTGCCACTGTAGTTAACATGCAAATCCAGAACTGTTCCTGATAATTAAGTTTAGCCTCCCAGTTTCCCTCTGCTAATGTGAGGGAATATAATCAATGATTCTCCGCTGAAGGAGAGCCTCAATGCCTGACGACTAGATACTTTGTGAGGCACACAATTGCATGGCTGGGGAAAGAAGACATTTCAGCGATTAAAGCTAAGAAAAGATTAATATCCATGATGCAGAATTTTAAAGTTAAAATATATCTCCCATTTTCCATCATTTTAAATAATATGTCTTGTTCACTAGGAAATATTTGAATAAATAAAAATGGACTGTTGGTTAGAGATCATGTGGATATTGTTTATTGCATGACCTTGTATAAGTAGTCCAACAAAAAACATTTGCTTCTCATGATCAAGGAACATAGTCTTAAAATGGGCCTGCACCTTAATGTAAAGAAGACAAAGATCATGACAACTGGCAAAATCAATAAGTTCATCGTTAAAGGAGAAGAAATTGAAATCATGGACAACTTTAACCCTACTTGGATCAACTGTCAATAAAAAAGCAACAAGCAGTCAAGAAATCCGATGACGCATTGCTTTTGGCAGAATGGCTATGAAAGACCTAGACAAGATTCTCAAGAGCAGAGATGTCTCTCTCCATACAAAGATTTGACTCGTTCAAGCCATGGTATTTTCAATAACATCATATGGATGTGAAAGCTGGACAGTAAAAAAGATAGACAGGAAGAAAATTGATGCCTTTGAATTATGGTGCTGGCAGCAAATACTGCGTATACTACGGACTGTCCGAAGAACAAACCAGTCAGTACTAGAGGAGATCAAACCTAAGCTTTCTTTAGAAGCTCAGATGACAAGATTTCGACTTTCATACTTTGGACACATCATGTGAAGAGAGAGATCATTAGAGAAAGACATCATGTTTGGCAAGATAGAAGGTCAATGCAAAAGAGGAAGGTCAGCAATGAGATGGTTCAATACAATAACAGCAGCTATGGGTACCAGTCTGTCAACAATGACCTGCCTGACTGAAGACCGAACACAATTTAAGACAACTATCCAGAGGGTTGCTATGAGTCGACACCGACTCGATGGCACTTAACAACAACAGATGGGCAGAGGGCTTGAGTCTCTACATGGTTGTCTGACTACTCCCATGTATGATGTGCAGTCATGTCAACCATTGTTATATACCCCTGGGTGTCTCTGTGGTGTGTTCTACTGTGCGCAGACTCTTAATAAACATAGCACCTACATTGAGATCTTGTATCTTGCCTTTCTTCTTAATGCATGCATGTGCAGTGCATAGCATGTTGCCATTCCATCTACGTGATGTGCTGGAGAAACCCTTTATACTTGCTGTAGGCACTGAGGCTGCTAGATGGGGGACCAGCAGCCTTGGGTGGCTACAGAATGGATGGATGAATGAGCAATAATAGTCCGCTGACATGGTGAAACCTACATAGACATTGGGAACCCCTGACTCATGCCTCAGCTGTGGTTAGGCATGGATAATCTGAGGCACTGGAGCCATGCTTGCAGTGTACTATAGAGTAAATACTGAGCTATTGTCTGGAGACATAGGGCTCGATTCTAATCCCGACATCCATCTCCTTAGTATGTCCGGACTGAGCCTGACGTACAAAGGAGATCGCGATTCTGATCCCGTGGGGCACATCTAGCCCCGCAGGATCAGAATCGCGAACAGGCCTGTATGTGTGCAGGTCAGGACTGTGATTCAGTTCCGGCCTGCACATACAGCCATAGCCCGGCTAACTCAGCCAGGGCTTTTAAATGGAGCCATGGTGTCATGGCATCCTGTTGCCATGGCACCGCAGCTCCATGTAAAAGCCGCAATGCCAGCTGCTGCTAAAACAAAGTTAATACCCCACAGCCCGACCCCTGATCTGGCCTCCTAAGGCCAGGGTTGGGCTGTGGGGTATTAACTTTGCCTCCCCCAGCCCCTTCCACATCCTGAATCTGCCAAAAAGAAATGTCCAGGGAAGTTATAGATGGGTCCTGCTTAGTGCTATGATGTGAGTAGGTGTGTCACAGGGATATTACATTTGTGTCCTCACTGGCCCTAATGTGCAAGCTGATCTGTATAAGTGTGGCATATAGATATTCAGGTCTGTTACATGGTACTACTCCTCTGCTACCTGACATAATGTATGGTGGGGAGGATGTTGCAGAAGCACAACACTGATGGTCATTGCTTGGTCCCCTTAGGGTTCTATATCTGCATGTTGGTATCCGGGCAGTGGGATCCCTCCCTCCACACACTCCTGCCCTATCCGGGCAGTGGGAGCCCTCCCTCAAAACACTCCTGCCCAATCCGGGCAGTGGGAGCCCTCCCTCCACACACTCCTGCCCTATCCGGGCAGTGGGAGCTTTCCCTCCACACACTCCTGCCCTATCCGGGCAGTGGGAGCCCTCCCTCCACACACTCCTGCCCTATTCGGGCAGTGGGAGCCCTCCCTCCACACACTCCTGCCCAATCCGGGCAGTGGGAGCACTCCCTCCACACACTCCTGCCCAATCCGGGCAGTGGGAGCCCTCCCTCCACACACTCCTGCCCAATCCGGGCAGTGGGAGCCCTCCCTCCACACACTCCTGCCCAATCCGGGCAGTGGGAGCCCTCCCTCCACACACTCCTGCCCAATCCGGGCAGTGGGAGCCCTCCCTCCACACACTCCTGCCCAATCCGGGCAGTGGGAGCCCTCCCTCCACACACTCCTGCCCAATCCGGGCAGTGGGAGGCTCACACGCACGCAGGCAGAACCGCATAAAAGCGGCGTCCCTACTTCGTGGGAGCCGCTGAGCATCGCTAGCCCTCCAACCGCCCTGGTGAAGCTCCTGCCCTATCCGGGCAGTGGGAGCCTTTCCCCCACACACTCCTGCCCTATCCGGGCAGTGGGAGCCCTCCCTCCACACACTCCTGCCCTATCCGGGCAGTGGGAGCCCTCCCTCCACACACTCCTGCCCAATCCGGGCAGTGGGAGCCCTCCCTCCCACACACTCCTGCCCAATCCGGGCAGTGGGAGGCTCACACGCACGCAGGCAGAACCGCATAAAAGCGGCGTCCCTACTTCGTGGGAGCCGCTGAGCATCGCTAGCCCTCCAACCGCCCGGGTGAAGCTCCTGCCCTATCCGGGCAGTGGGAGCCTTTCCCCACACACTCCTGCCCTATCTGGGCAGTGGGAGCCCTCCCTCCACACACTCCTGCCCTATCCGGGCAGTGGGAGCTTTCCCTCCACACACTCCTGCCCTATCCGGGCAGTGGGAGCCCTCCCTCCACACACTCCTGCCCTATCCGGGCAGTGGGAGCCCTCCCTCCACACACTCCTGCCCAATCCGGGCAGTGGGAGCCCTCCCTCCACACACTCCTGCCCTATCCGGGCAGTGGGAGCTTTCCCTCCACACACTCCTGCCCTATCCGGGCAGTGGGAGCCCTCCCTCCACACACTCCTGCCCAATCCGGGCAGTGGGAGCCCTCCCTCCACACACTCCTGCCCAATCCGGGCAGTGGGAGCCCTCCCTCCACACTCCTGCCCAATCCGGGCAGTGGGAGCCCTCCCTCCACACACTCCTGCCCAATTCGGGCAGTGGGAGCCCTCCCTCCACACACTCCTGCCCAATCCGGGCAGTGGGAGGCTCACACGCACGCAGGCAGAACCGCATAAAAGCGGCGTCCCTACTTCGTGGGAGCCGCTGAGCATCGCTAGCCCTCCAACCGCCCTGGTGAAGCTCCTGCCCTATCCGGGCAGTGGGAGCCTTTCCCCCACACACTCCTGCCCTATCCGGGCAGTGGGAGCCCTCCCTCCACACACTCCTGCCCTATCCGGGCAGTGGGAGCCCTCCCTCCACACACTCCTGCCCAATCCGGGCAGTGGGAGCCCTCCCTCCACACACTCCTGCCCAATCCGGGCAGTGGGAGCACTCCCTCCACACACTCCTGCCCAATCCGGGCAGTGGGAGACCTCCCTCCACACACTCCTGCCCAATCCGGGCAGTGGGAGCCCTCCCTCCACACACTCCTGCCCAATCCGGGCAGTGGGAGCCCTCCCTCCACACACTCCTGCCCAATCCGGGCAGTGGGAGCCCTCCCTTCACACACTCCTGCCCAATCCGGGCAGTGGGAGGCTCACACGCACGCAGGCAGAACCGCATAAAAGCGGCGTCCCTACTTCGTGGGAGCCGCTGAGCATCGCTAGCCCTCCAACCGCCCTGGTGAAGCTCCTGCCCTATCCGGGCAGTGGGAGCCTTTCCCCCACACACTCCTGCCCTATCCGGGCAGTGGGAGCCCTCCCTCCACACACTCCTGCCCTATCCGGGCAGTGGGAGCCCTCCCTCCACACACTCCTGCCCAATCCGGGCAGTGGGAGCCCTCCCTCCACACACTCCTGCCCAATCCGGGCAGTGGGAGGCTCACACGCACGCAGGCAGAACCGCATAAAAGCGGCGTCCCTACTTCGTGGGAGCCGCTGAGCATCGCTAGCCCTCCAACCGCCCTGGTGAAGCTCCTGCCCTATCCGGGCAGTGGGAGCCTTTCCCCCACACACTCCTGCCCTATCCGGGCAGTGGGAGCCCTCCCTCCACACACTCCTGCCCTATCCGGGCAGTGGGAGCCCTCCCTCCACACACTCCTGCCCAATCCGGGCAGTGGGAGCCCTCCCTCCACACACTCCTGCCCAATCCGGGCAGTGGGAGGCTCACACGCACGCAGGGAGAAACGCATAAAAGCGGCGTCCCTACTTCGTGGGAGCCGCTGAGCATCGCTAGCCCTCCAACCGCCCTGGTGAAGCTCCTGCCTTATCCGGGCAGTGGGAGCCTTTCCCCCACACACTCCTGCCCTATCCGGGCAGTGGGAGCCCTCCCTCCACACACTCCTGCCCTATCCGGGCAGTGGGAGCCCTCCCTCCACACACTCCTGCCCAATCCGGGCAGTGGGAGCCCTCCCTCCACACACTCCTGCCCAATCCGGGCAGTGGGAGGCTCACACGCACGCAGGCAGAAACGCATAAAAGCGGCGTCCCTACTTCGTGGGAGCCGCTGAGCATCGCTAGCCCTCCAACCGCCCTGGTGAAGCTCCTGCCCTATCCGGGCAGTGGGAGCCTTTCCCCCACACACTCCTGCCCTATCCGGGCAGTGGGAGCGCTCCCTCCACACACTCCTGCCCTATCCGGGCAGTGGGAGCCCTCCCTCCACACACTCCTGCCCAATCCGGGCAGTGGGAGCCCTCCCTCCACACACTCCTGCCCAATCCGGGCTGTGGGAGGCTCACACGCACGCAGGCAGAAACGCATAAAAGCAGCGTCCCTACAGGGTGCGCCCGCGCCTGAGGGCCTCGCCAGAGGGCCCTTTGGCGGTGGCCCTTAGGCGGTGGAGATTAGGCGCAGTTGAAACATCATCCACTCAACCGCAACAAGGCTGCAAGTATCAAGAAGCCTGACTCACATGACCAAAACTCTGATAACGGACAGAAAACGAAAGTGCAACAATCAAATGACTGACGGCTTGAGCTCCCCAGGCCGGGTCTGAGCTCGCCGGTCCCGACCACCACGCTCCACGAGATTCCCATAGCTGGACCAAAATTCGACATCAAGAGCTTTCAACTACAACGATATCACCCAGGTAAACAATTACTGGACTTATCTACCTCCTGATGCAAAAGACCACTGTGCAACCCTGGCCTAACCCCCCCCCCCCCAAGTAGGAGCCAACATACCTCTGTATATATAATGTGTAAACTCCCCACTGTCACAAGCCCTGTTCTCCTCAAGCCAGCTGTTACATTGTAAACCCCTACCAACTCTAAAGGCTACTACTGTTTATTTAGAGCTAAATGAAACAAAGTATCTCTAACCAGCAAGTTGTTACATTTCAATGCAGTAACCCAATAACCTTCTTGCAATAACCTTAAGACTGTATCGCACAATACTGTATCTGTTTATACTGAATGATAGGTAACGATAGGACTGTATCGCACAATACTGTATCTGTTTATACTGAGTGATAAGGAACGTTAGGACTGTATCCCTATTTTGTTAAAGTAATAAGAAACGCTGTACCCCAACCCATCTATCCCTGCTAGACTGTTTGTACCCAACAACTATCTTGCCGGCCTACACTAACTCATCTCTAGGCCTGCTGCCTTGACTTCACCCCACACTGCGCCACTCGAATCCAAAATCCAAGTATTTCTGGCAGACATAAAATGGAGCCTGCTCACACCTTCCTGATTTTGTGCATGTGTATACTAACATCTTCATATAGAACCATCCCACACTCACAATACTGCATTCCTCTACTATATACACCAATCTATCTTCTCCACCCCCCCCATCCATTACCCATCCTGCATCAATACAACTTAAATCCTATCACCACCACACAAACACCAAGTAAATTACCCCAACGACACACCCATATCAAAGGGAACAAATCTCACTAACACCCTAAAACCAAAGCAAAGAACACTATTGGATCTCAAATACAACTCACATGAACCACACACCAAGAACATCACACATGTAACATTATCCTTATTAATGCTAGGTCAATAAGGAATAAAACGCATATTATCCACAACATTCTAACTGACGAACAGCCAGATATCCTATGCATAACAGAAACATGGCTCACTGACTCAGACTCTGCAACAATGAACCAAATACAGAAGCCCGGATACCAACTATACAACTGCCCACGCATCAACAGAAGAGGAGGCGGAGTCCTTATAGCAGCCAAAACCAGCCTTCAACTCACAACCACATCTACGGTCACAAATCCAGATCTTGACCTACTTAAAGTCGAGAGCATGGCATTATCCATCTGCCTAATCTATCGACCTCCCTCACCACAGCACGAAACACTAGCCACAGCACTAGAAACCATCACATCCACACAAAGCAAAAAATTCCAGATCATCCTCGGAGATTTGAACCTAGCATCAATTCCTCCGTCCCACACGGACTCCTTCTATGAAGCCATCGACCAATTGGGTTTCCAACAAATAATAAGCAACCCCACACACGATAGAGGAAACATCCTAGATATGATTTTCATACCCAGAAATCCACAACAAAGCAATGAACCACCTATAATAAACATAACTCAAGTACCATGGTCAGACCACCACCAAATCAACTGTAAACTTAAACTACAGTGCCAACCCAAAAACTCAAAGGAGATGAGAATGACCAACCCCATTAGGAAATTCAGCAAACTCAACGAGGAACACCTCATAAGCACCATTGCATCCCACATAAACCTAGATTCCACAGACCTAGACGAACTAACTAACAGATGGAACACACACATCCAAAATACATCTAACCCAACTCTGAAACACACATCAAACCCACATAAGATCAACTCGGAACCCTGGTACACAGGAACTCTAATAAAATCAAAAAGGGAGCTCCGTAAAATAGAGAGAAAATGGAGACAAACCAAATCCTCCGATCTCAAAACTAAATACATGGCCCATCTCGCAAAATACAAAGACGACGTGAACAATGCAAAAAAATTACATCACACCAACATCCTAAACAAGGCAATCAATCGCCCACGAGAGTTATTTGAACTAGTCAAATCACTAACCAAAACCGACCAAAATGCCAACCTCAACAAATCCATCAAGGTCCAAACACTGGCAAACCACTACGCGACCAAACTGACGGCCCCTGGTCCTCCACCCTCCCCACCAACACCACAAATCAGAAGTGAGAACAACACAACGCAAAACCAGTTATGGGAGCACTTCCACAAAATAGGAACCAAGCAAATCACAGCCATTGTCACAAGCCTGAAAAGCACCACCTCCCCACTAGATCCCTGTCCTGCATCCTGGATCAAGGCAGTGAAACAAGACATAGCACCTCACATAGCACACATAGTTAACCTATCCCTACAACAAGGAATCATGCCCTCAGAACTAAAGAAATCAGTCATTAGACCGATCCTAAAAAACACTACACTCAACGGAGAAGACCCAGCCTCCTACCGTCCCATATCAAGTATCTCATTCCTGGCAAAGATCATAGAAAAAACGGTCCTTCTACAACTCCAAGACCATCTGACTGACAGTGCTCCTCTTGATGACCAGCAATATGGCTTCAGGCAACATCATGGAGTTGAAACCCTGTTACTAGTTCTACTTAACAACCTCCTAAAGGGCCTTGAAAACAAAAAGAAAATGTACATTCTTGTATTCATTGACATCTCAGCTGCCTTTGATACAGTTAATCATGGGACCCTCATAAATAGGATAAAATCAATAGGAATAACAGGAACCCCACTAAAATGGTTCTCATCCTACATCTCAAATCGAACACAACAGGTTCAATTCAACGGAGAAAAAGCAGAATCTTTCTCACAAACACAGGGAATCCCCCAAGGCTCTGCTCTCTCAGCACTTCTGTTTAACATATATATGAAGCCACTATGCAAAATTTTCTCACGGCACGAAATTAATTACCACATCTATGCCGATGATATCATGCTATACACACAACTAGACACTAAAAACCCAGACTACAACCCACTGGAGACATGTATCGGAGAGATGCAAGACTGGTTACAACAAAGTAGTATGTCAATTAATCACAAAAAAACCGAAGTAATGTATATCTCCAAAGAACTGAATTTTGACCCTCCCACATCAATAACACTATGTAACAACACTTACCAAACAAAAAAAGAAATAAAGTATCTAGGAGTCACATTTGACTGTGACCTAAAGATGGAAAAACACCTCCGAAAGACCAACAGAGCAGTTTTCCACAAGCTTAGAGTGCTCCAACCCATTCGGAATATTATTGATCCCCAAGACTTCAGAACAGTGGCCCAAGCACTCATCATGCCACATTTTGACTACTGCAACGCCATCCTACAAGGTTTACCTAAAAAAACCCTAAACATATTACAAATGGCACAAAATGTAGCTGCCAGGGTCATAATGAAGAAAAATCTAAGTGACCACATCACACCAGTACTAATTCAATTACACTGGCTACCCATAACAGCTCGCACAAAATACAAAATACTAACAACCACCTTCAAACTCATCCACAACTTAGCACCTTCCTTCCTCAACAACCTAGTAAGATTGCAACCTCCTACCCGAAACAGAAGAACCCACAATTCCAACATCCTTCACACTCCAACAGATATAAGATCTGCCAAAGCTAACACCAGCCACAGGGCTTTCTCATATGCGGCGCCAACACTGTGGAACCAACTCCCACCAGAACTACGAGCTAGCAATGACCTTCTAGACTTCAGAAAGAAACTCAAAACGCACATTTTCCAATCACATTTCAACCTGAACTAAACCCACAGATGGAGCAGCCCCTGACCACTGTGTCCAAGAAGATTATCCTGTATATATGTCTTTAGGTATATGTAAATGAACTCCCCCATAGCTAAGAAGTGTTAACTCTGTATGATGTGCTTTTCTGACAATCTGTATGTAAACAAAATTTGTACCTGCCTTGATTCGGCAGTTTCACAATAGTAATCCTACCCGCTTCTGATCGCTGGAAGGAGCGGGCTACAAATGCTTGCTAAATAAATAAAATAAAATAAATGTTGTTCCTATGGCTACTACAGCACTACCTGCATGTTACTGTCCTTTGCAGTGTTTTCTGGAACATGTACATCCTGGCCATATTGAGACCCCCCTGTTAAATATGTGGTTGTACACCATCAGGATTCACGGTATGGGGAGCCCTGGCAAGGGATCCACTCCTACCTGCTTTCCTTAGGACATCTGGTACCTGTATGTCTGAGGTGGCAATACACACCACATCCATGGTGCCTACCATCAGTATCCCACACCCCAGAAGGTACAGATAACATGAGCAGGGATCTAACAAAGTATGAAGAATTGTCTAAAATTTGGCAGCTAAAATTTAATGCTAAAAAATCTTGGGTCATGCATTTGGGCTGCAAACATACAAAGGGTGTATTTATTCTTCTCATGCAAGAAGAGGAGGATCTGGGAGTAGTGGTACATGATTTTAAGGTAGCCATACATTAAACACAGGGGGGGGGGGATATTCAAAGACATTTACACGGTTTGCAGACCTGCAAGAATATAATAGGGCCAGTGGAGAGGCAAGAGTGTACTAGGGAAAATGATGTTTTTCTGATATTTATGCAATAAACTACTATTTAATTTTTTTGCGCCGAATGCTTTATTTATTTGCATTTAACTGCACATCCAAAAAATGCTCCATGAGCTGTACTAAATAAACAGAATACACTAAAATTTATAGGCAGTAATAGACATAATTACTATGCCCCCTCAATCAGTTCCTCCCTCCCTCCAAAGTCACATCAAAATAAATATATCTTGAGAGTCTGGCTAAAGAAATTAAGGTTTCCCTCTTGTCTTAGTCAAATTGGGAGGGCATTTCATATTTGGGGTGCCTGGACCAAGAAAGATCTATCTTTATCACAGCCTAATTTAAGCTCCCACAAACCTGGGACTGTCAACAAGGTGGTTTCCTGATAATGCGAGGACCTACTAGGTCTTTACATTTATCTCAAAAATAGACTGTAGTGATATTGTGTAGAGCTTGAAAGATCAACAGCAAAATCTTGTATACCATCCAGAAGTAAATTGCAAGATAAAGTAGCTGTATTAAACTAAGGGTTATGTTTACTAAACCGCGGTAATGTTACATACCGTGCATTATGTAACGGATCATTAATGTTACATAACGCGCGGTATGTAACGTTAACGCGCGTTAACGTCCCCGGCCGCGGTAAACACCGCAGAAGGTGGAGAGAGGGCGGAGAGAAGGGGTCAATGGGCGGTGAGTGGGCGGGGAGAGGCCCCTTTCACACTAACGTGCTGAACTGAAGGGCTGAATCCTACCGCAAATGAAAACCTGCCGTTAGATGCATATTTGCAGGAGAGAGAAACCATTTAAGTGTCAGCAATGGTACAGCCTAGGTAGGGAGCCCAAGAAATATGATAGTAGTGCTCCATTTTCAGCAACACCATAGTGCCAAAGTATGAATGGCCACTATGGCGATGGTGCAAATGGGGCATAGGGGGCCGCAGGCGGGACATGTAGCATGGGCAGCTGGGGCACAGGGTGGACCAAGCGCGTGCCTAGGTGGCACATAGGAACATAGAAACCGGAAATCAGCAAGACAGCAGCTGACCAAGGCCAAACACAATCCACCTATATCTACCTGGTTCACCCTAGCCAATATTTGCTAGGGCACTGACCTGACATCCCCCCAGCCATCCCGTCCCCATGTGGAAGGGACATAATATTGGTAGGCAGTGATTTATTTATTTATTTTATTTATTTACATTTCTTATATACCGCACTATTTGCGATCAGCGCGGTTTACATAAAAACAAGAAGGTAATCGACAATGAACAAAAGTCAGGTCATTACATTGAACAGGAACAAGTAACTTGGAAAACAGGGTAAACTATATACATATGCATAACCATGAATGGGTAACTATATACATGTCAGAGGGAGTTATTGGGTATTGGACATGCTTAGTGGCTGGGGTTCAGGCAGTAAGTGAGATGCTTGATAAAGAGGAAATGTTTTAAGGCCTTTCTGAACTGGCTCAGGTTAGGGATTGCTCTGATGTGTGGTGGTAGGGAGTTCCAGAGACTTGGGGCGTATAGTCTAAAGGCTCTGTTCGATGTTGCTTTGGATGGGGGGGGGGATGTGAGGATGTCCATGTATGGCCCCCCACCCGGAATCCGCTCCCTAGGCGGGCGCCTACCTACACAATGGATGGCCTGGGACTGCGCACTACCAGCACCGACAGCAAATGGCCATGTCAGCTTGGCGGGGGGGGGGGGGGGGTTGTGCCCGTGCTGGAGGGGGCAGTGCCACCTCCCTGCAGTGGACCTAGGCCATGCCCTGCATCAGTACGTGGTGTGCAGTGCAACATACAAAGTCTGGCTGAGAAAAAGTACAGGTAGCCCCAGGGACTATTGTGCATCTGTGGCAACAGTGTGGTGCAGTACACCCAGCCAGTGTCTCCAGAAGCAGAGAGTCACAGGTTCAAGCCCCAGCTGTGGTTCCTGCAGAGCAAGTCCCTATGTTTTACTCTACAATGCAGATACAACAGCAACATGTGCAAAGCCCAAAGCAGCGGCGAACAGGGGTACAAACACCTACCTACACAGGCTCCACAATCCAAAGATGCATGGAGAGTCAGGTTGTTGGCCCCAGCATTGAGCTGAAGTTATCACCAGAGCACTACTACTACCCCCTGCACAGTTTAGCAATATCGGCACTGTGATCAGGACCAGTGTGGCGGGCAGGGTTGCCAACCACCCCTATCTTTGTACAATGCTGCAATAGGAGTGAGCGTGTGTGTATGTCTATCTATTGTTCTGTGGCTGCCCACCCTTCACTGGGCCCAAAATGTCCCACTGTTACCAGCGTTAGTCTGAATAGGTGCATAATGAGGAGCAAGGTATTTTGGGTATGGCCCGGACAGGGCAGATTGGCCAGGATGCATCTTCACAGAGTGTGGGGCAATGGCTGGGACACTGTAGTGCCTGACCACCACCTGCATGGACAGGGTGGCCCCAGCATGGCTTGCTGGGAGGGCACTCACTCTGACCGAGCAGTGACCATGGCAGGTCTAGGTTCCCACATAGCACTCTACACTATCTGCCTCCAGTGATATATTTGTGTTCCTCAGTCCTGGGTCTCAATCACTGAGTTGCCTGCTTGCTGCACATAGTTCCTCTGTGAGCAGGCTGGTAGACTGTGCATGGTCAGAACACCTTTAAGATACAGTCTGACTGTGCTGTCTGCCAGTGACTGACAGACAGTGGTGGGAGGCAGTTGGGGTTTTCCAGACCTAACCCTAGCATTGCTGCTGGTCTGCCACTGCTCCAGTCATAGGTATGGCTCTGGCCCACCAACCCTGGAGGGCTGTCTCATACAAACAGGATGGAGGTTGCTGCTCCGGGGCAGGGGCAGCTGTTCTTTACCTACAAAAAGGATGATGTGGGCCCTTTGGGGTATGTAGTATATACCACTGCAACTTATAAAGGCACTGCTAAACACACCTCATGCAATTCTAGGAACCCTTCTGCCCTGATAACAGCTGCCCATGTCAGCCAGACCCTAACACAGGGTATACACCAGTCTGGCTGGTGTCTGGTCCCACAGGGCCACATGTGACTGCAGGATACAGATGGACACCAAATTACCTTTGGCTGCACTGCAAGGAACATCTGTCACACATGTACTTCAAACCTAGTGCTGGGCACCCATCCTACCCCTCAGGGTGAACACACAACCTGCACAATGGCATGGTCTGTAGCTACTCTGTGCCAGTATCACGCGCTGTCAGTTTGTCTTTCCAAGCTGAGGTACCGGAGAGGTGCAGACCCCATTTGGTGATCAGCTGTAGACTGCTCTTCAGCATGTGCATTGCATCATGGGTACTGGTGGGGTTACCCTATCCTGGCACTCAGAGCAGACAGTTTGTGCGGTGACCTGCAGTCCTTCTACCCAGACATTGCTGTGACACACCATGGAGGTATAGCCTACTGGTTAATACAATGCCATTCTTGGCAGTGTTCATGGGTTCAGTTCCTCATTGTTCCCTCCTCTCATGCCTGTCCTACTCAAATAGTGTGCATGCCTGTAGAGGTCATATATTTGCAGATCTGTGCTTCCACCCCATAATACCCTTGCCACAATTGCCAACATTCCCTCGGTCCGTCTATCTGCATCTGTCAGCTGTGTAGAGTCCTGTCTGCCAGTGCAGGCTGCCACCCCATGTCATGCACTACTACCCTTTCCTGCATTGTGCCTCTTCATGCTTGCCTCACCTGTGCCTGATCTACATGGCACCACCACTCCTCTGTCCACCCATCATTGTAACTATCCTGCCACCTCCGCCTCCACTGGGGGACACGTATTCCCATCGTCTGCCACCAACTGTTTTTCCGGTACTTTATATTGCCAACACCCTGTGCTGTGGTACAGCTGCCCCACCATGTTTGTCATCAGTACTGGTAGGCATATGGAATGCCAACAGATATAGAAACATAGAAACATAGAAATATGACGACAGAAAAAGACCACATGGCCTATCTAGTCTGTCCTTCCATAACAACTACAACAGTCCACTTTTTGCCTTTAGAGATCCTCTGTGTTGGTCCCATGCTTTCTTGAATTCAGTTACTGTCCTCATCTCTACCACCTCCACTGGGAGACTATTCCACGGATCCACTACTCTTTCCGTAAAGAAATATTTCCGCATATCACTCCTGAATCTATCTCCCTTCACCCTCATCCCATGTCCCCTCGTAGCAGAACTTGCTTTCAATTGAAAGAGGCTCTCTCCCTGAACATTTATGCCACGGAGGTATTTAAACATCTCAATCATATCACCTCTATCCCGCCTTTCCTCTAAGGTGTACATATTAAGATCCTTAAGTCTGTCCTCATATGCTTTATAATGAAGCCCATTAATCATTTTAGTAGCAACCCTCTGCACCGACTCCATCCTGTTCACATCCTTTTGAAGGTGCGGTCTCCAGAATTGCACACCATACTCCAAATGAGGTCGCACCAAAGACTTATACAGAGGCATTATCACCTCCTTTTTTCTGCTAGCCATTCCTCTCCGTATGCACCCAAGCATCCTTCTAGCTTTTGCTGTCGCCTTTTCCACCTGTTTAGCTACTTTAAGATCATCAGACACAACCACGCCTAGGTCCCGCTCTTCTTTAGTGGACAAAAGTACTTCACCTCCTATACTGTATTGCTCCCTTGGATTGCTGCAGCCGAAATGCATGACCTTACATTTTTTAACATTAAATCCCAGCTGCCAAATTCTAGACCATTCTTCAAGCTTAGCTAGATCCCTCCTCATGTTATCTACCCCTTCCTGGGTGTCTACTCTATTGCAGATTTTGGTATCATCCGCAAAGAGGCAAACCTTACCCGACAGCCCTTCCGCTATATCACTAACAAAGATGTTAAAAAGAATTGGACCAAGGACAGATCCCTGGGGCACACCACTGGTAACATCCTTCTCCTCAGAGTGAGCTCCATTTACTTGTACTCTTTGTCGCCTCCCACCCAACCAATTTCTAACCCAAGCAGTAACTTTAGGGTCCATCCCTAGGGTGCTCAGTTTGTTTATAAGTCGCCTGTGAGGAACAGTGTCAAAGGCTTTACGGAAATCTAAATACACCACATCTAGAGCTCTCCCTCGGTCCAACTCCCTGGTCACCCAGTCAAAAAAATCAATCAGATTTGTCTGACAAGACCTGCCTCTGGTGAATCCATGCTGCCTCGGATCCTGTAATCCGCTGGACTCCAGAAACCTCACTATTTTCTCTTTCAGCAGCGTTTCCAATAATTTACTCACCACCGAAGTTAAACTAACCGGCCTGTAGTTTTCAACCACATCCTTACTTCCGCTTTTGTGTAAAGGCACCACATGAGCCTCTCTCCAGTCCTTTGGCACCACTCCTGACTCCAACGAGGCATTGAAAAGGTCAGTCAGTGGAGCTGCTAGAACGTCCCCAAGTTCCCTCAGTATTCTAGGGTGTATCCCATCCGGTCCCATCGCTTTGTCTACTTTAAGTTGAGCTAGTTTCTCACGAACACAGTCTTCTGAAAATAGTTCAAGATGTCCCTCGCTTCTGTTCTTATTTGTGGGTGTTTTCTGAGGTCCTGCTCCTGGTTCTTCATCTGTGAACACAGAACAAAAATATTTGTTAAGCAATTCCGCTTTATCCTTATCAGCTTCTACATATTCCCCCCCTGCACCCTTGAGTCTGACAATACCACTTTTGCTCTTCCTCTTCTCACTAATATATCTGAAAAATGTCTTATCCCCCCATTTTATTGCATTGGCTATTTCCTCCTCCTTTTGAATCTTTGCCTTCTTGACTACTTTGCTAGCTTCTCTAAGTTTTTCCAAATACAGATGCTTGTCTTCTGCTCTCTGTGATCTCTTGTATTTCATGAAGGCCTCCCTCTTTTTCTTCACTTTTTCAGCTACTTCCTTCGAAAACCATAGCGGTCTCCTGTTCCTTTTGCCTTTATTTACCATTTTAACAAAAAGGTTGGTTGCCCTTAAAATACCCCCTTTCAGTTTTGCCCACTGTTTTTCTACATCCCCCAGCTGTTCCCATCCCACTAACGACTCCCTGAGGTATTGGCCCATCTTCGCAAAGTTAGTCTTCCTAAAGTCTAAGATCCTCACCTTGGAATGGATTCTAACAGCCCTAGTCCTAATACTGAACCACACCATCTGGTGATCACTGGAAGCAAAATGATCTCCCACTACAACATCAGAAACACTTTCACCATTGGTAAGCACCAAGTCCAGTATGGCCCCTTCACGTGTGGGGTCTGTTACCAATTGCCTGAATAGTTCTCCCTGTAGAGAATCCAGGATCTCCTTACTTCTAGATGATACTGCAGCAGGAATGTGCCAATCAACATCTGGCATATTGAAATCTCCTATCAGTAGCACTTCCCCTTTCTTAGCAATGCTGCGTATGTCTTCAATTAACTCTCTGTCCACCTCTTCCTCTTGTGAGGGAGGTCTGTATATCACTCCAATGCAAATAGATTTCTCTTTCCCTCTTTCTAGTTTAACCCACAATGCCTCCTCTCTCCCTTTTAAGCTCTGTAATTCCAAAGCTTTAATAGTAGTTTTTACATATAGTGCCACTCCTCCTCCTCTTCTTCCTACCCTGTCCTTCCTGAATAAAGTATAGCCAGGTATAGTTACATCCCAGTCATTGTTTTCTGTGAACCATGTTTCTGTAACTGCCACTAAATCCAAGTCAGCCACTCCCACCAAAGCTTCAACCTCAGGGATCTTATTTCCCATGCTACGGGCATTAATACACACTGCTTTCCATATGTTACCCCTGTTACCCATTTCCATAAAGGTATTTAATGTATCACCGACCTGGGGGCTTTCACTTACCTGGGGGCTTTCTTCACCCATCCCCAAGGAATCTAGTTTAAAGCCCTCTTCAGTAGATTAGCCAGTCTACTACCAAAGATGCGTTGACCTCTCTTGGACAGATGGATGCCATCTCTGCTTTGCAACCCTTGGAAAAGCATCCCATGGTCTAGGAAACCAAAACGCTCTCGATGACACCATCCACGCAGCCATGCATTTGTCTCCAGGATGGTTGATGGCAGGTCTAGCGGCTCCCACTTCTCCCCTCCTTCACTCACCTGTTCATTGCCTTTCCTGAGTGCTCTATCTAGTGTTAGGGCTACATCTGTCTCTGTTCCACACAGGTCATGCATGTCATCCTGAGGCACCTTGCAGTCCCTAGGGCACACTAACCTAGGACACCATAACCTTGTTAGGCCACCTTAACCTATGGTGCCATAGCCCAGGGTGCCTTGTCCAAGGGTGCCTAACATGGCGCTTAGCCTAGGAGGTCCTATAGGGCGCCTTATGAGGCACTTTACATGGCACCTTACATGGCACCTTACAAGGCGCCTTGTAACGCTCGTTAACTGCTACAGCTTGCTGTAACGATGCAACGCCCACACCTTTATATGGGCATCTGTACCTTTACCGCGGAACCTAACGCGAATGACATTACCGCAGTTTAGTAAACATACCCCTAAGTGTAACACGATCCTACTTACAAAGACCCTTAATAAACAATGGCAGTATTCTGAACTCTTAGAGCCAGGAAATCTCCCTTTTAGGGAGGCCACCAGCAGTGCGTGTAGTATTCAAGGCACAGAAAAATTATTATTAATCATTTATATAGTGCTACAAGGCATATGCAGCACTGTACAGAAATATAAAGAAGACAGTCCCTGCTCATAGAGCTTACAATCTAATCAAAAAATGAGCACTCGAGTCACGGCTGCCAAATTATCCTTGGAGAGATAAGGACTGAGTTGTTATTTTATTAATATTTATTGATTAGGTCTTCTGATTTTAAGTTTAAATCATAAAGGGTATGAGGAGAGATTTATCAATCTAAACATGAATACTTTTGAAGAAAGACAGAATGGGGAGATATGGTAAAAGACATTTTAACATCTTTGTGGCATAAAGGAGGCAGGCCTCTTTCAATGAAAAGGAAACCTGGAACAAGGGATCATAGGATGAAGGTAAAAGGGGATAGAGTCAGGAGTAATCTAAGGAAATAATTCCTTACAGAAAGAGTGATGGATGATTAGAACAACCTCTCAGTGGAGGTTGTGGAGACAAGAACCGTATCTGAATTCGAGAAAGCAAGGGACAGGTACTGAGGATCTCTGAGGTAGAGGGAGCGATTGTAGAGCTTATCAGTTGATGCCGATGGGCAGACTAGGTAGGCCAAATGGTCTTTATCTTCCTTTTTTTCTGTTTCTATGTACTTGGAGATCCCTGTATACTCTAAGGCAGTGGTTCTCAACCCAGTCCTCTGGGACCCATAGGCCAGTCAGGTTTTCAGAATATCCACAATGAATATACATGAGATAGATCTGCATGCACTGCTTCCATTGTATGCAGATCTATCTCATGCATATTCATTGTGGGTAACCTGCAAGCCTGACTGCCCTGGGAGTCCCAGAGGACCAGGTTGAGAACCACTGCTGTAAAGGTAGAAGAGGAAGGAAAGATACCTGGTTGTCTTTCTGGTATCTGATGGAAAGGAAGAAGAGATTCAGAGCCTCCCAAATAGAGCACCTCCCTTTGCAAAAAAATTGGAGGTTGTGTTCACTAGATGCTAAAGTAGAGGAGAGGATGGGAAAGTGGAGTCGGTAAGGAAGTCTGCATGGGATCCAGGGTACGAAATATTGATTCATTGAAACATTGATGATTCCTATATTTACCGGGAAGCGGGGAGTAGAAGAGGAGATATTCAAAGTGTTTTAACCATTATCAGACCTGTTAATGAGCTAAAATGCACTGATCGCAATATTCAGTGCCACTGTCCAGATAGTACCACTGAATATTGCCACAGACTGTAAAAACATTCTGGTTAAAACCGTGGCAGACCATGGGCAGATCGGTGGCAGAGTAGTAGCTATCCAGTTAGTAGCGATATTCAGCAGCTCACTGGATAGCTTAACTGGTTAACGTTAGGCCTTCTCACTAGCTGTCCTGACTTTAACAGTTATCGATGATATTCAGGATGCAGGAGAAGTTCCAGCGCTGAATACCTGCATTTATTTAACGTGGCGGTGGCTAGGCGCTCTAAAGCAACTACACTGGCTCCTAATTGCAAGCAGAATCAAATATAAAGTCCTACTAAATACCTTCAAAATAATGCACAACCTATCCTCAAATGACTTAAAATCACTCATACAGACAGTACCGAGCAACAGATCAAGAAGAGGCTGCATACAGAACACATTAGCCATGCTTATGGAATCCACAAAGAGTAACCGGTCCACATGCAAGAAAGATTTCTCGCTCTGTTCACTCAGTCTTTGGAACTCCCTCCCTGAACAAATAACAAACATAGCGGACCTATCAGCATTCCGCAAAACCCTCAAAACACACTTATTCATAGAACACTTTGAAGGGAGACCCAATTGCCCAAATCTCAGCCCAACTTAGACTCATCCCAACTTACTTTTCCCTTTATATGCTTTTCCCTGTTATGATTATTCATGACTAAGAGCTCTTAATAATTGCACCTCTTGGTTAACATGTTTACACCCTTGGTTAAATTGTCCTGTCTCCTCTGACCTATTTAGAAACCTTCATAATATTGATCCCCTGACTCTCTCCTCCATCATTTCTCCATCTCTTTCCTCCATTTTATCCTCCAAGTCCATTGATGAGGCATTAGTTTTATTTATTTATTTACATTCTCTTATATACCACGCTATTCTTCATCAGTGCAGTTTACATTGAACAAACTGAAATTGCATTGAACAGGGCATTATAACTTGGAGATAACTATTTTACAGGGAACATGGACTATGGAGGGTTAAGTGGCTTGCCCAAAACCACAAGGAGCACCTGTGGGACTAGAAACCCCAGTCCTTCCAGCCCAAGGTTGCTGTCCTCTAGTGGGATTTGAACCCCGACCTTCCAGCCTGAAGTACCTTGCCCCAACCACTAGGCCACTCCTCCACTCCATTATCTTCATACAATGCTACACTATCCTCAGACCTTGATGCTCTTGCCCCTCCCACCCCATGTCCTGTAAATCGATCTACTCCCCAACCCTGACTTTCACCCACAATCCGTTACCTACGCATCTGCGCCCGTTCTGCCAAACAAGCTTGGTCCAAATCCCGCTCCCCAGAAGACCTTCTACACTTCAAATTCATGCTTGGCTCCTTCTAGTCAGCCTTAGCACTTGCCAAACAAGATTACTACATCCATCTGACCAACTCCCTTGCCTCTGATCCTCGCCATCTCTTTAATACCCTCAATTCTCTCCTCAAGGTCCCCCCGCCCCTAATTCCATCCTCCCTTTCTGCCCAAACCCCAGTTGACTACTTCCACGACAAAATCCACAAGATTACCCTCCAATTCCCTACCCCCTCATTTACCTCTCCTCCTCCACAATTCTCCTCCCCCATCCATACTCCCCCTGCCACCCTCTCCTCCTTCCCTCTGATCTCTGAAGAAGAAACCACACTCCTCCTCCAAACCCACCACCTGTTCATCAGACCCTATCCCCACCCATCTCCTACATTCCATCTCCATCACCATTGTCCCCTCCATCACTCGTATCCTCAACCTTTCACTCTCCACTGCAACTGTCCCCATTGACTTCAAACATGCTGTTGTCACACCCCTCCTCAAGAAACCCTCACTTGATCCCACATGCCCTTCTATCTATCGACCCATCTCCCTCCTTCCCTTCATATCCAAACTATTAGAATGAGCAGTCCACCATTGCTGACTCGACTTCCTCACCTCCCAGGCCCTCCTGGACCCACTACAATCCGGCTTTCGTCCCCTACACTCCACTGAAACGGCACTCACAAAAGTCACCAATGACCTGTTCCTGGCTAAATCTAAGGGCCTCTATTCTATCCTCATCCTTCTTGACCTTTCTGCTGCCTTTGACATCGTTGACCACAACCTTCTCCTCACCACCCTCTCCTCGCTTGGCTTCAAGGACTCCGTACTATCCTGGTTCTCCTCCTACTTCTCCCATCGCTCATTCAGTGTATGCTCCAGTGGCTTCTCCTCCTCCCCTACCCCACTCCATGTAGGTGTACCCCAGGGATCTGTCATGGGCCCCCTCCTTTTCTCTCTCTATACCCAAGGCCTTGGCATGCTTATCTCCTCCCATGGCTTTCAGTACCATCTCTATGCCGATGACTCCCAAATCTACCTCTCTACACCTAATATTTCTCTGGCAACCCAGACCAAGATCTCTACCTGTCTTTCGGACATCGCTGCCTGGATGTCTCATCGCCGACTGAAACTGAACATGGCCAAGACTGAACTTCTTGTCTTTCCACCCAACTCCTCTCCCCCCATTTCCCCCCTCTCAGTCCATGTGGATGGATCTACTATCCTTCCTGTTCCCTCGGCCCGCAACCTAGGGGTTATCTTTGACACCTCTCTCTCATTCTCCGCTCATATCCAGCTTGTAGCTAAGACCTGCTGCTTCTTTCTCTACAACATCAGCAAAATCCGCCCCTTCCTCTCTAAACACACTACCAAAATGCTTATCCACTCCTTAATCTCCTCTCGCCTAGATTACTGCAACCTACTCCTCGCTGGTCTTTCCGTGAGCCACCTCCTCCCCCTTCAATCCATACAAAATCACGCTGCTCGACTAATCTTCTGCCAGCCTCGCCATGCCCACATTACTCCTTCTCAAGTCGCTTCACTGGCTCCCTGTCCAATTCCGCATCAATTCAAGCTTCTCCTACTGACCTATAGATGCATTCACTCTATGGTCCCTCAATACCTCTTATCTCTTATCTCTCCCTACGTCCCCTCTCGAAATTTGCGCTCCGCTAACAAATTACTTTTATCAATGCCTTTCACCCGCACCGCGAACTCCCAACTGCGCTCCTTTCACCTTGCTGCACCATACGCCTGGAACAGTCTTCCTGCGTCTGTGCGCCAGGTGCCCTCCCTGGCCCTCTTCAAATCCAGGTTGAAGACCCACCTCTTCACCGTTGCATTCAGATCCTGACTTCCATCCTCATCTTACCCTAACCCCCATCAACATTTATGACCATACCATAGACCAAACTGTACCACACCGTACCTTCCGCAAAACTGACTAATGCTCTCTACTGTTCTAACTAGATTGTAAGCTCCGATGAGCATGACTCTGACGGGCAGGGACTGTCTCTTGTATGTTGGCTACCTCTTGTAGGTTAGCTGTGCAGCGCTGTGTGCATGGCGCTTTATAAGTGCTAAATAGTAGTAGTAGTAACTAATGTTATTATGGTTCTATGTAAAGATTCTATGTAAAGGCTGTTATATATGACCACTTGTTATATTACATATTACTTGTTCTCTGTAAACCGCTTTGATTTATAGATAAAGCGATATAAAATAAGAGATAGACAAATAAATATCCCCCTTTCTTCGAAATATTCATAGTGTAAATTCACAATTCTCTATTGAACAAGGCTTTATGAATTGTTTGACGCTACTTCATCTTAAAAACATTAAATAACTGAATATACAAGTTTTAAAGATTTATTTCAAAAATATAGTACAACACACTACATAATGAATGCTAAGTAAGGTTTGGGAACTGCTCAAATATATAAAGAAAATTACCTTGATTTTCTTTGTCAATCTCAGCAAAGAGCAGATTGGAAAGTGCACCAATGACTGATGAACCTTCAGCAGGGTACAGATCATGCAGTAGGGTCTGCAAAACATCTATAGTGAGGGTATGGGACGTTAATGTCTGATAAATCCCTGTAAAAAATAGAAGCATAGAATATTGACGGGGGTAATAGGGTCTTTTCTGTTTATTTACTGAACTTGACAGTGAAAAGATAATTGGGCCAAATTTCAAAAGGAGTTATATGCTTACTAGTGGTTGGAAAATGTATAGCTCAAGTTGCTGATCTTTAAAGGCACTATCAGGATAATTCCATAGCCATGTGCTTAACCTTATAGAATAAGGCATAAGTAGCCTCAAATGCACTCAGCACTTACTCCTGCCCCATGGCAGGTATAAATGCCTGTGTCTACATAAGAGGTATGTTAAAGTCCTGTCAGTCATGGCTAGTCTGGTAAAAGACACAGCGCTGATGTGAGTCTGAAGTACTCCTGCCATAAAAAGCTTAAAGGTTTGGCTAGCCTTTAAAAGACAACTTCACAGAACATGTTACATCCAATAGGCATCAGGTGTAGGATATCACTGTCCACCCAGAAACATTTTGAGATAATATGAACAAATATATAATACAGTTGTAATCAATGGCAGAATAGTTACTACAATGCTCCTAAATTTCCGAATTGCAAGTCATCTTTTGTAATGCGTCAAGGTTTGCTTCTGATGAAGAGCCCCATCTAGTGTCCAGTACTGTGACACATTTTATTTTCATATCTAGTGTCCAATATTGTGTCACATTCTATTTTCACAATAGGAATAAACTTGATATTTATTGGATAAATGTTTTCTTCGTTATTCTCTTTCCCACCATGGAAGCATCCCACTAAATTTAAAAGGCAATATATGTGTTTGGGTGATATTTATCCACTTTCTGCTGCTCTGTGCTCATGTGTGGGCAATGTAACACACAGGGCTACCCGGCATCATAGTCAGCAAACACCAGTCCACCACACAGACTGCCATTTATCTATATGCGTGTTGCCAGGCTGGAAAGGAGACTGCGGCATTGCAATGCCTGATCTACACACTGATGGAGGAATTGGACAACGTGGTTAGAAGGAGGCCAGGTTACACCCTGCAGTAGATGAGAAATCTGATTAGCTATTACAAGATAAAAGGCTTGGTCAATGAAGTTGATTATTTATAAATGAGTGCCTTAACAAGAAGTCATTTGATACAAATGAGTATTTTATCTAGCACAGGCTGAGGACCACCCCAATAGACAGTTCACTTCCAGAAATACAAGTTTGCTGCTTGCTTGTCTATAAACGGGTATTATACTGTCACTATTGAAAAAGGAAAGAAAATCAAGAAGAAAAAAATATTTAAAAAGTGTGTTTTTAGCTGTGAATAATTTATTTTTTCTTTTCTAGTGTTGTAAAGACTGCACCAGCACTTTTATTCTGTTGTACAGAGTTGATTTTACTAAATCAAATTAAATTTTACTTAAAACTTGGTTGCTCATGAAATTCTGTGGAAGATACAAGTTATAGTGGACATTGATAAAGCTTCATAAAAGTGCATGAAAGCAGCAAAACACCCCCCCCCCCCAGATGTTTTGCAATTATGCTATGATGACCTGATGTTCTATAACAGGACCCTAATGCATGTCTAATAGCTAGCCATCCTGAAGCATATGAGGTAGTAGTATTTTATTTATTTAGCAGAGTTTATATACTGCTTTTCACTGGGTAAAGCGGTTTACATTGAGCCAAATTCATATTACATATAACATATTGCAACTAAACTATGTGCAAAAACTATGTACAAGGAACATACAAAGAACTATATACATTATAACAGATACATGTAAACGAGTATTTCCATAGGGTTGGCTGTTTCGGTGTGCACGTTTCCTGGAGGGTCAGTACTTTCTTGGTTCGAAGTCTGTGTTGAAGTGTTTTGAGAACAGGAAGGTTCTGAGGTGTTTGCGGAATGTAGGAATGTCAGTGATGTTTCTTGTATGGTTTGGGAGTGTGTTCCAGAGTGAGGGTGCATATAGTTCAAAGGCTCTGTAGCATGATTGTTGTGAATGCTTAGTTCTGGAGTGTGGTATGGTGAGTTTGTGGGTCATGGAGATTCTTCATGGTCTGTTGGGGTTGAGGGCTGAAGAAGTGTTTGTAGATGGGTAGAAGGGGTGCAGTATAGAGCCTTGTGTGTTAGTAGTAAGACTTTGGAGTATGTTTACTAAACTGCGTTAGTTTGATTTGCGTTAGGAGCCGCGGTAGAGCCAGAAATCCCAAATAAGGACATGGGCGGTACATCGTTACTGATAACGCACGTTACAGAAATTAACGAGCGTTAGAGGGCGCCGTGGTGCGTTACCGTGCGTTAAACTTAAGAAGGCGCACAGACACAAAACACTGAAACAGAGCTGTAGCACAATGGTTACTGCACTGACTGATGATACAGGCGTCATGGGTTCGATTCCCCAGTGTGCCTAATGCATACGGCTGGCTGAGGCATCACCCTGTACATTTAAGTAGTGAATGAGGAGGCATTTTACGTTTATTTTCAGTAGTGTTGCCAGCAAACACACCCTCACAGTGGCATAACCTAAGGTGCTGCATAAGGCACCCCATAACGCACTCCATAGGCTACATTATAAAGTGCACTGTCCGCTGAGGCACCCCATAATGTCCCCTATAGAACACCCTATAAGGCACCTTATAGGGCGCCATATAAGGTGCCGCATGGGGCGCCTTATGAGGCACTGTAAGGTTACAGTATGCTGAGGTGTTGTCGCTGGCAGCACTAATGTACATTAAAAATAGACAATGCTGCAGACAGCCCTATAAAATAACCCCACGGTGGGTTTGAACCCATGACCACTGGCCCCACAGGTAGTGAAGGAACCACTGGGCTACAGCCCCATAGCTGCTAACAACCCCCTGGCTGCCTACTGAAGGGCGTCAGGCCACCACCCAAACCGCCCGCTGTGTTGGCCAGGATCTGGGTCAACGCACCCATACCCATGGTGCACTGCACATGCAGATCAGCAGTCCAGAGATGAACACAAGATGGGGTATGCACCCCCACAGCACCCTGGCCAGGTAGGGCGAGATGACCATGTGTGGCACTGCCACAGAGTAGCCACAGACAGTCACATTGTGTGGGTACTGTGCCCACCCTGAGGTTGAGGTGGGGCGCCCAGCACCAGGTCCACAGCACCTTTCATGGCTGAAATACGCCATGCTGCAGGTCCCCATCAGTGTGTGATAGGTAGTTCCGTTAGACACACCTAGGATACATCTGTGTCCTGCTGTATCCAGGTCAGGCCACCCTATCCAGGCTATTCCCACGGTACCTTGCTCCTCATTATGCACATTGGCAGGCCAATACTGGCAACAGTGCTAGCAGTGAGGGCTGTGGAGGGTGTTGGCAGCCACCACACACTGGATAGACAGACACACACTCCCCACACCTTTGCCAGCATTGCGCAACTATAGAGGTGTTGGGCAGCCCAGGCCACCACACCAGTCCTGGGCACAGTGCAGGCATGGCTATGGCATGCAATACTGTAGGAGTCGATTGTTGTTCTTTTAAAATATCAGATCTGAAATTTTTCGTTATCAAGAGGGTGAAACTCAACTGGAGAGGAGGTGACATTGACAAAACCATCTTACGATTAGAACAACGCTATATATTTTCTCTTAATACATTGACACCACATGGACTCAATTTAGAAAGGGATTTTTCTGTATTTCTGTAGTAGACGTGTCTTCTTTGTTTATATTTGCTTATTCATATTTATTTATTTTATTTATGATTCACCACTTCATGGGTGTTTTTAATAATTTACTCATTTTTCAATTATGTTTTATTGGTATTTTAGTATGCACGGTTTTAATTCATAAGTTGTCCGTTTTGAAGATGTTCCTTTGAGTTCGAAATGCAGTGCCTTGTTCCCTTTTGGTTTTTATGCTGGGTGTTTAAATTTTTTTTTAGCTGATATAGAGCATAATTAACACCATTATGTCTCTCAGCAATAATTTTGTATGCCAGGCTATAGTCCCATTAGCATGTGTGGTATGTCCAAGATTAGTTTGTATAAAAATATATATAAGTAGTCTGTTTTCTTCCTTTTTTCCAATCCAGTATGGGGCACTATAAGTCTTTTTAAGGTATTTCTTTTACATGAGAGGTTCTATGAAGGTCTTTTTTTATGAATTTTTTAATGTATTTATTTATTTATTCTAATCTAGTATGTGGGTTCATGCTTTTAATGTTATTAACGTGGGGTTTGACTTTATGCCCGGGGTTTTTCCAACATCCCAGTTTTTATTGTTTTTCATGATTGTGTCCTTGTTTTAATATCAGATGATTTTAAATCCTTAAGGCACTGGTTATGAAACGTTTTAATGTGTGTTTATATGTAAGTATATATTTTTTATACTGATCTTATTGTTACATCTTGAGTTTTCCTAAAAAAAGAAAGTTTGAGATGTGTCTAATTTGTGGGAAGTAAGCGTTGTGCAATGCCCTCAGATCACGGTTGTACGGGCCGTGTTTTCAGTTTAGATTGGTGGATACATTGTTGCAATACCCGCGGTGGTTTCTAAAACTGTTTGAAACAAGTTTTTAAGGTTTTTGTTTACATTATGAGATTTATTATTGGGCTAAAATGCATATTATATAAAGTTTTCTTTTGTTTATGGCATTTTGGAAACATTTATGCATGACCCGTGGTGGTTTCTAATATTGCGGTTCAGTCCTTACAATCCTTATAATTATATTTTTGATTTTAATATTGGGCACACTTACTCTGTAGTAAAATAAGTTCCCCCCCCCCTTTTTTTCCTTTTTTCCCGCGCTTTTTTTGAGTTTTAAAGATCTGCATGCGCCGGCGTCTTTTAATCTAAAGAAGTTAAGACATAGCTCGGGTAGGTGCGGTGTTGTCTTTCCACTTTCTCTTTTACAGTTTCTTACATTGTTTGTTTGATACATATTTTTATCATTCTTCATTTGTAGTTGATCGCTTGTATTCCTACAAGGATCTCAGTGTTTTACTTTTCATTTGTATCTTTTTACGGTTACAGTGAGTATAACTCGGTAAGATGGGATATTTATTCACTGTGGTCTTAAACTTACATGGTTGTCCAGTCACATTGCACAATTACTTTCTTTAATACATAATTTTCATTTGCCCACACACTTTATTCTTCTTTGTCTTAGCACCATTAAAATTTAATTACATTTTGTATATGCCATTATCTTTGTAATATAATATAATATATACCGTGTTTTTATGTTTATATAAATGCTGTTGATGCGCGATTACGTTTAGCATGTTTCTTTAAAGAAAATTTCTTTTTGGTTTTACAGTTGAATTTTACACTATTGCTTTCACAAAGCGTAGAATATATATAATATTTTTTAGATGAGCAGTATTTCATAGACACCTACAATTGGTTCCAAGGTAATGACTTTTTATTCACTCCTGCCCTCTTGTGTTCCACTATGCATCGGTTTGTCCATTTATGGGGTTCTGAATTATTTATTCTACCCTTGTCCTCTGAATTTCTCCGTTTTAGCATTTATGATTTCATCAATAGTTTTTACAAATTATAGTTTGGTTGTTTACTTATTAAATTTTTTTATCGTGTTATTTATAATTTATATGTATCCTTTTGATATGAATATATATATATATAGAGTTATCATATGTCACGTAGGTTATTAACATTTTTATCTTGATTACACTTACTGTGTTTTTAATTAATTAATTTATTTATTATCATGTATATATATTTTTTCATTATCTTTTTATTTTGCTGTTGGTTTATATGCAAGCTCCTTGTGTATTTATGTTTTTTATGTTTTAATGATAGAATTTATTTGTTATCATTATTTCGAGCCTTTAGGAAGTTATTATTAAATTGTATAATTTGATGTTTTCATAGTTTTTTGGTGTGCCTCACCCCTGAAGAAGTGTACTACGAAACACGGCCTGTGTCGGGTCTGGCCCCTTTTGTTCCTTCTGTGCACATTTCCACCACATATGTAACCAATCCCCTCTCTCTTGGCACCCCCTCCAACAATGTTCATTGCATGCCTTACCCGCTCTTTTATTGCGGACTGGCATCCAATACCATCGATATAGCACCTTATATGCATTCTCTTTTATTTGAGTAGCAATAGGAATGTTAGCCACAGTCTGTACGATCCTGTCCCACACGTCATCATTCCATCTCACCCCCAGTTCCTCCTCCCATTTTAACATATATCCCAATTTGCTCTCCCCTTTCTCCGTTAAGCCTTTGTAAATTTTGGACAAACCCCCCTTTTGACCAAGAGTACCTGAGCATATCGCTTCGAACCATCCCCTATTTTCCCATAAATCTTTCCACACCTTCAGTTGTTTTAGAAAGTGACCAAGCTGTATATAGGTATAATAGTCACTGTCCCTTAACCCAAATAAATCCCTAAAGCCCTCAAACTCTAATACACCCTTCGGGCCTATTATCTGAGAAATGTTTGTCAGCCCCGCCTTTGCCCATCTCCGTAGAACGTTTACACCAGGTCCCTGACTCCTATCAAAACAGGCCTCCAATGGCATTCCCTGTGTATACCTTTTATCTTGAACTAATATTTTCCTATTTTGTTTCCACACCTTCAGGCTGTGTGCAACTATGGGGTGAAGGGATTTATTTTCAGCGGCGTTACTACCCCTCCATACTATTTTTCCAAGCCCCCTCCCCCTATTGACTCTTCTTCCATTTGGACCCACTGCTTCTGCTTTCCTCTTTGCCACTCATAAATCATTTTCAATTGTGCTGCCTCATAATATTTTCTAAAATTTGGCACCCCTAGCCCCCCCTCTCCTTTGGCTCGTTGCATTACTGTCATTGCTACTCTTGGCCTTCTATTAGACCATATGAATCGCTTGACTAGTCTTTGTACCTGCTTTAACTTCCTATAGGGAACCCTTATCGGTAGCGTCTGAAGCAGGAACAAAAGTCTTGGGGGTATGTTTACTAAACCGTCCTAATGTTACCGGCGCTAGTTGCAGCGATAATGTGAAGAATGCCATATAAGGAGTGGGCTTTCCAGTCCTAAGGTAGCAAGAATATGTATCGCGTGATAGTGTGTGCCGTGGCTTGTTAATGCGCGTTAACCCTAAGTACATGCCAGCGCAGTGTTAGAAGCTATAACGATGTAGCCCACTGGTTACTGTGGAGGCAGAGGTCATGGGTTTGATCCTGCAGTGGTGTAATCTGAAAAGGCTGTCTGAGGCATTTTCTTTTAGTTTAAATCAGTGCTGCCAGCAAAAATACCCTCACAGTGCCATAACCTGGAGTGGAGGAGTGGCCTAGTGGTTGGGGCAAGTTGCCTCAGGCCAGAAGGTCAGGGGTTCAAATCCCACTAGAGGACAGCAACCTTGGGCCAGAAGGACTGGGGTTTCTAGTCCCACAGGTGCTCCTTGTGGTCTTGGGCAAGCCATGTAACCCTCCATTGCCCATGTTCCCTGTAAGTATTAGTGTATGTGTCTCATATCCCCTTGTGTTAAATGTATCCCCCAATTGTGTTGTGACCATTTTGATTGAAGGATAAGGTGGTATACAAAACTGTCTAAATGAAAAAAAAAAAATAACCTAAGGTGCCTCATAAGGCACCCCATAGGTCACATTATAAAGTGCCCTGTCTGCCAAGGCACCCTATAATGTGCCCTATAGGGCACCTTAGGCTACAGCACAGTGAAGGTGTTTCTGCTGGCAGCACTGATTTAAATTAAAAGAAAATGCCTCAGACAGCCTTTTTAGATTACACCACTGCAGGATCAAACCCATGACCTCTGCCTCCACAGTCATTGACGTAACCAGTAAGCTACATCTCTATAGCTACTACCATACTGCTGGCTGGATACAGAAAGACTGCAGATCACCACACAAACTGTCTGCTGTGGTTACCAGGATAGGGTAAACCCACCCGTACCTATGATGCACTGCACATGCAGATCAGCAGTCTACAGCTGATCATATAATGGGGTATGTTCCCCCACAACACCTAGGCCTGGTAGAGAGAACTGACCGTGTGTGTTACTGGCACAGAGTAGCTACAGACCGTGACATTGTGCGGGTCCTGTGCTCACCCTGAGGGTGAGGTGGGGCGCCCAGCACCAGGTCCACAGCAACTGGCTTGGCTGAGATAGGCTATGCTGCAGGTCCCCATCAGTGTCAGTGTGTGATAGGTAGCCCTTGCAGACACACCTAGGCTACACCTGTGTTCATCTGTATTTCCCAGTCACATCTAGCCCTTGTGGGCTATGATGCACCCAGAATAGTGCATATCCTGTGTGGGTGCCATGGTCACATGTTATAGGTGAAGGTGGGTGTTTGGACCCAAAAGCGGATTATGTAGCACCACCCATCCCCGCCCTCTGTGGCTCAGGGTGGGAGGACAGGATCTCCCACCAATAGATCCCCATTGTACATCTCTGCAATGGTGGCAGTAGAGGGGACCATCAACCCCAGTCCTGCTGGGGATCAGGCACCCTACAGATCTGTATGCATCACATAAGGTAATGCAGACAGGCAGAATGCTGGAGCAGCTCAGCTTTCCCCCACCACTATCTGACATTCAAGAGCAGAGGGCACAGTCAGTCTCCACCCACTGCACAGCATTCTAGCTATACACACGCTAACTGTAGTCTGCTAGCTAGTACATAGTGCATGTTCCTGGAGGAACTGTGTGCACCCAAAAACAGGATGTGAGCGCACACACCAAGCAGGTATGTCAGTGATTGGGCCCCAGAAAAGAAAACCCATAGATATCACTTGAGAGAAATACTGTATAGCACTATGAGGGAACCTAGCCATGCCATGGTCACTGCTCAGTCAGGGTGAGAGTGACCTCCCAGCATGACATGCTGTGGCCACCCTGTCCATGCAGGTGGTCGGGCACTACAATGTCCCAGCCATTACCCTATACCCTGTGCAGATGCATCCTGGCCAGGCCACCCTGTCCGGGCCATACCCACAGTACCTTGATCCTCATTATGCACATTGGCAGGCTAACACTGGAAACAGTGCAAGCAGTGTGGGCTCAGTAAGGTGTAGGCAGCCACAACACACTGGATAGACAGACACACACTCCCACACCTATGCCAGCATTGTGCAAGTATAGAGGTTTGTGGCAGCCCTGGCCGCCACACCAGTCCTGGGCACAGTGCAGGCATTGCTATGGTACGCAAAACTGTTGGGTTCACTCCCCGGAGTAGTAAACACTATCAGAATCAATAACTGAAACACACTCCACAGATATCATAAAGGTTGCTATGATGAATCTCTATCAACAAATCATTTTTAACTTAGGATTTGTTAGCTGACATTAATCATAGCAACCTTTTGATATATGTGGAACGTGTTCCCAAGTTTAGGACGGCATTGCTAAGGTATGCAGGTGCCAGTATTGGGAGATGCTGCTCCGTGCAGGGCCCAACAGCCTGACTCTCCATGAGACGTTGGATAGTAGAGCCTGTGGGTGTGGGTATTTGTACCCCTGTTGGCCTCTGCTCTAAGGCTGAGTTTCCCAACTCGGGTTCTGGTGGGCCAAACACTGTTCAGGTTTTCATGCTGTCCCTAATGAATATGCATGAGATACATTTGCATACAATGGGGGCGGCGCATTACAAATGCAGCACAGGCATATTTATTAGGGACAGCATGAACCTGAATGGTGTTTGGCCCTCCAGGACTGCAGTTGGGAAACTCTACTCTAGGAATTGCACATGTTTATGGTGTCTGTGCTCTGTAGGGTAAAATATAGGCATTTCAGGCATGTTTATGTTATCTGCAATAAAGGTTCCGTCTTTATTACTGGATAAAATATGGGGACAGGATTGGCAGGAGCCACAGCTGGGACTTAAACTTGTGACCTTCTGCGTCTGGACACACTGGCTGTGTGTACTACACCAAACTGTTGCCACAGGGGCAGATCATTCCCTGGGGATACCATGACTGTTTGTCAGACAGACCTTGTCTGTTGCAGTGCATGGCACCCACCTAAATGGGGCTTGGCCGTGGTCTGCTGTGGGCAGATGCCACTGCCCCCTCCACTACCAGCACCCCTCCACCAACATGCTGACATGCCCTTATGCCGGTGGTGCTGGTGGTGCGCAGTCCCAGGCCATCCAGTGTGCTGGTAGGCAGCTGCCTATGGTGTGGGTTCTCAGGTAGGGGTGCCTACATGGACATGAGCGCTTCCCCCCGGCACCGCCTGCCAATGTTATGTACTCTTGGGGGTACCTGCTGGGTAATATCCCCTGTGACACTGTGGGGGACACACTCATGCCCATGTTGGACCCTCGTCAGTTGCTGTCTTGCTGCTTTACAGTTTTGGCATTCCTATGTGCCACCTAGGCATCTGCCTAGTCCGCCCTGTGCCCCAGCTGGACCACAGCATGTGCCGCCTGCAGCCCCCTGTATCCCATTTACAGTATCAGTAAAGTTGCCCTTTCCTACGTGTTCACTCTGCTGTTGCTGCACATGTGCACGCCATAACAAACCTGCCCAATATAAACGACAAAAACCCCGATCACCGCTATTTCAATGTGGGATCATTCACTTTGTAGGGGGACAGAGCATAAGCCCTTGAAACATGATATCTTCCTTTTTACACTTTGTCAGTAGTGTTGCTTTATGTTTATCATTAATATCACTATTGGCCAGCTTGGTCATTTTATATGTTTATTTGCCTTTTTGGTTCCTGCACATGTATCACTACTATCACTTTTCTGGGTTTCCCTGCCTTTGCTGTACATTGCTGACTGAAATGGTTTCTCTCTCCTGCAAATGTGCCTCTAGTGCGAGGTTTTCACTGGCGCTAATTTTCAGACCTTTATTTCATGGCGTTAGTGTGCATGGAGCCTCTCCCTGCCCACTCTCCGCCCATTGACCCCTATCTCCGCCCTCTAGGGAGCCTTACTCCACCCTTCAGACCTGGCTTTCACAGCGTTAGTGTGCCTTAATGCTGCTGCTGACGTTATCGCGCAATAATGTTACATTATCGCGCGATAACGTTACGTATCATGAGATAACGTCGGCGCTGCTATGTTAAGATGGTTTAGTAAACATATCCCTTGGTAATAACATCATCTTAACCGTTGCTATGCGCCCAAACCAGGAAAGGTACCCCTTCCCCCACCCATCTAGCCAGCTCTCTATCTGCCCAAATACTTTCAAGTAATTTAGCTCATATAAGTTTCCTAGCCCATTACTTATTTGAATGCCTAAATACCTAATTTTCTCTCTAGCCCATTTAAATGGGTATTTTTTTTGCAATATATCCTGTACTTCCCTCTTTACTGACAAGTTTAAAATTTCTGATTTGGTCCAATTTATTGTAAATCCCAACATCCTGCCATATTCTTCCAGTTCCCACATTAAGATTGGTATGGAGATTCATGGTCTAGCAACACTCAAGATTATATCATCTGCAAATGGCGATATTTTATACTCCCTCCTCCCTACTGTGATGCCCCTTACGTCCGCCCGCTCTCGCACCCTTTCCGCGAAGGGTTCCAATGCTATAGCAAATAGCAGCGGCGACAGGGGGCATCCCTGTCTCGTTCCTCTCCCATGCCCAAAAAATTCAGAGTAGGCCCCATTCACCCTAACACAAGCTTTCGGACTGTGATACAGGGCTTTTACCCATTTTGTGATTTCTTCCCCCAATCCCGTTTTGTCCATTACCTGGAATAGAAACGGCCAGGCCACTTGGTCAAAGGCCTTCTCCGCATCCAGAGACAGGAGCAAGGCCTCCTCTCCACTCTGTTTGATGGACCTCATCATATTTAGTATCTTTCTAATGTTGTCCGCTACTTGTCTACTGGGCATAAATCCCACTTGATCAGGATGTATCAGCTTTCCTATTATCATATTTAAACGAGTAGCTAGGATCTTAGCTAACAGTTTAGCATCTAGATTTAATAACAATATGGACCTATATGAAGAACATTCTTGTGGGTCTTTCCCCTCCTTATGTATTATTGTTATTCCCGCCCACCCCATCAAATCCTCTAACACATCTCCCTCCCTTGGAAGGTTAAAAAGCCGCACTAATGGTACAGTTAAGAACTCTCCAAAAGCTCTATAAAATTGCGCTGTTAATCCATCCAACCCAGGTGCCTTATTCAGTTTCAACTGCTTTATCGCTCTCTGCACTTCATCAGCTCTTATGGCCTTATTTAACTCTACTTGTTCCCCTTCAGCTAATTTGGGTAGTTCTAGGGAGTCAAGATACCTTTGTACTCTCCCCCCCCCCCCCGGAGGAGCGACCCTTTCTTGAAATAACCCTTGGTAATATCCCCTAAATGCTTCCCTAATCTCCCCATCCTGATTTACTACCTCCCCTCTCTGATTCCAAACTTTCATTATATGCAAGCGTAATTTCCTTTGCTTCAATTTCAGTGCCGTATATCGCCCAGCCTTGTTGCCCCCCTCAAAAAAGTCCTGTCTCAAAAGCTGCATCTGATACCTTATCTTTTCTGCCTGCATTGCATTTATCTGTGCTCTTACAGCCAACACCTGACCTCTATATACACCACCTTTCCCTAGTGCATCTCGCTCTTCCAACTCCACCAATCTTTCTCTCAATTCCCTCTCCCTCCTCCCCCATTCCTTCTTCTTTCGCGCCCCGCACTTTACAAAAATCCCTCTCATTACTGCCTTATACCCATCCCATACTCCTCCCCATGCTACCTCTCCATTATCATTCCACTTTAAATATTCCCTCGTTTCTCTCTCAATATCCGCTTTTACCCGTCCATCTTCTAGTAATGATTCATTAAGCCTCCAAAATTGTATACCTTTCCCCTCCCCCTCCATTTGCAAACTAACCTCCACTGGTGCATGATCTGACCAGGTAATCGAGTCCATCTCTGCCCCCTTAATCCTACCCCCTACCTCCTTAGATACCCAAATAGCATTGATTCGAGAGTATGAGCCATATACTGGTGAAAAATATGAAAACTGTCTCTTCCCGGGATGTTGAAATCTCCAAGCATCTATCAAACAATGCTGTGTTATAAAGCTACGATATTTACCCGTCTGCCCTCTTTCCCTCTCGTTTCCCCGTGGCATCCCTAGCCGGATTCCATGTTAAATTGAAATCACCTCCACAAATAAGAATACCCTCCCCTATTTTCCCCACCTCTTTATTCAGTTTTGTCCAAAATTCACCTTGCGCCCCCACTGGTGCATAAACATTCATTATGCAATACCACTCATTTCCCAATTTTAGATGTAGTAACACATATCTCCCCCCTTTGTCTCTCACCACCGAGTGTATTTGGAAATTTAACTTAGCATCTAACAAGATTGCTACCCCCCCCCCCCTTTTTTTCTTTTCCACTGTATTAGAAGCATGAATACACATTCCATATCCCCTGGGTTTAACAAGATACTCTGTCGCTCTCGTCAAATGTGTTTCCTGAATCAAGACTATTGCAGCCTTCTAACATGCCATTTCTGTATACAATTTTTGTCGTTTAAATGGTGAATTGAGCCCTTTCACATTTAACGTAACTATTTTCAACTCACCTTTGTGTTGGAGACCCACTCCTCTCTCTTATCCCTATCCTCCCCCTCCCCTCCTCCCATTCCCCCTCTTCCCCTTCCCCCCTCCCTTGCCCCCTCTCCCTCCTCCCAGTTCTCCCCTCTCCTTACCCCTTGTCCCTTGCATGGAGACTCAACTTCCATATCTCGTGGTGTACATCCAGACCTTTGTCTGCCCTTACCTTCCTGCTCCCCCTACCCCCCTCTACCTGGGCTGTCCCCATCTCCCTTCCCCCAGCCTACTCCTCCCATCTTGCTCCCCCCCATCTTGATTCCCCCCACTCCTCCTACCCCCACCTCTAATCCGCCTTCCCCTCCCTTGACAAATATCATCACTACTTCTCCCCTGTTCCCCTTCCCATACTTGGATTCCCTTATTAATGCCCTCTCAATATCTCCAGAGCCCTCTTCCCCTTCTCTCGGCTAACCTGCCCCCTCCATCCACCCAAGCCCTACGCCCAACCCTCCTATCAAGTCTCATAGCAATGTCCCACATTACAGTTCATATGATGTATCCTCTGGTGTCCGGATTCCCGGGCTCTGCCCCCTCAACCAAGGTCCTTCGCCTTCTCTTGCGCGTTTTGGCTGTTTTTGGTCAGTCGTGCTGCTCTCTGTCCGTTAGGTGGTGCTCGATGCCATCTACGATTCGCTGCCTTGAACCCAGGGGTCGTAGCATTCCTGGATTTTGCTGGATTCCCATTGCTGCCTGGCAGGTTTGTCAAGCCCAGGTCTCCGAGCACCCCCAAAGCTTCCTCGCAAGTCTTTACCTTACGCGAGATACCATTTTGCTGTAATGAAAAGACCAAATGGGTACAGCCATCTGTATCTCGCCTCCTCCCTCCTCAAGTAGGCTGTCACTTCCTTCATTTCTCTCCGACGCTGCAGTGTGCCCAAAGAGAGATCCTGGAAAAACTCCACCGCATGAAGTTCCCATTTAAAATGTCCCAGTATTAATGCCGCTTTCAATAAATTTTTTTTAGTTTTAAAGGATCCTAGGCACACCACGATGTCCCTAGGTCGATTGTCTCTTATTGGCCCTAATCCCTTATGCGCCCTCTCAATTTGCAAGAGAGCCCCTTCCCCTCTCTCCTCAAGGTCTGCCACTTGTAACAATGCTTCAAACACTTTTGTAATGACTTTTTCACAATTTTTTTACCTAGGATCCTCTGGCACTCCTCTCACTCTGATATTACTTCTCCTTGACCGATCTTCCAGATCTTCCGTCTTCTGTTTCAATTCCTCATGGGCTTGCTTTAACTCCTCCCATCCTTTTTGAAGTTCTTCCAATGCTTCTCCATGTTGTTCCAGCTGAGTTTCTGTTTCCTCAACCCTGGATCCCAGATCCTCTATGTCCTGTCGTAATGATTGTAATGTCTCTTGTAAGTCATTTTTCACTCCTCTAATTTCTATTTTTAATTCTTCTTTCATTTCTTTCAGCCACCTCTTGATCATATCCGCTACTCCCGGGCCCCAAGGTCTCTCCATCTCCTCCGCTGCCGCAGCCTCCTGCTCCGCCAGTACTTTGCCCTCCTTCTCCCCTTCCTTACCTCCTCTCAAGGTGGCATATGGCGATTGAAATTCCGCCAATTTTTTCTTTGTAGCTGCTCCTCCTTTGAGCTTGTCCATCTTGCCCCTTACACCTCTTGTAGCCCCTTCGGACCTTCTGGGGGTGACAAGTTCTGGATTCTGTCACCTATTTCTCCCACCAGACTCTTCTTCTGTTGCCTTATATTAAGCTGGGCCCGGGATATATTGTATATCGTTCTTTAGCTTGATTGGGTTGTGGTGCTTTAATATTTATGCCACCCTTCTTTATCTGGCTTTTATTGAGCTTGTGTTGTATGCTTTATTTAACAGTTGCAGGTCTCTCCGCCCTCTCTTTCTGACTACTGCCTTCCTGGCACCTCATTGTTCCACAGCCGCTGTCGTTTGTCAGCTTCCTTACTGGGATCTCTCCCGCCTTCGGGCCCAATCCACCACTGCTCCTCCACGGGCTCTCCACTAGGCTCACACTGTTCCCTTTGCACCTGCCTTTTCAGCGGTTCTCGTTGTCTCAGATGAGGTTCATCGTCGGTTAGCTCCGGTCTCTCTATCTGCTGCCTGTCCGGTGTCTTTCCCCTCCGCCTCCTCTGGCCTTCACTGGCGTCCTTGCCGGATGCGCTCTCACCGTTGTGTGCCCCCGTGTGATCACACGGCTACTCTGTTCGCCCTCCGTAGTGGCTGGCATCTCCACTCGCTCTGCCTCCTCTTTTCCAGCAGGTTCCTCCACTTTGACCACCTCGGATTGTCTCACTCTGGCACTTTGAATACTCCGCCGCTCCTCTCCAGGCCTCCTGCAGTGCTCAATGTCGCCTGGGCCTGCCCGCCTTCCGCACTGCCCGACCACGCGGCTCCCCACTCCGTCTTAACTTCCGTCAATCCAGCTGTTCTAGAGGGTGATCTTGGGCTGTTCGCCTTCCACCTTAGGTTGGGCTATTACTTGCTTGATGCCCCTATTATTACAGCGCCTTCTTGCTTCTTTTTCGAGGCATTTTTTCACCTTTTAGCAGGCTTTGACGACGGAGCTCCGTTACCCCGCCACCATCAGGTCCTCTGATGTTACCGGAAGTCCTGCCCTCCTATTTAACATTTATGTACAACCAGTTTGCAACATATTCAGGAAGCACAATATACAGTATGCCATATATGCAGATGATATTATGGCCTACACCCCAATCCAGTCAGACACTCTAGACTTAATCACAATGTCAATGTGCCTCCACGAAATGACAATCTGGCTTACCAACAACAACCTCAACATCAACATCTAGAAGACTGTGGCAATAATCATCATAAGGAACATTGATTCCCCCTCCCCCCCCCCCCGCCTCAATCAAAATTGCCAATTTTCAAATTACAATAAAGGATGAAGTCAGATACCTGGGTATCATCATTGACAACCATCTCAACCTATAAGTTCATATCAACAAGACCTCCAGGACTACTTTCCACAAACTTGCAATGATAAGAAGATTAAAACCTCTCCTTAGTCAAGAACACTTCCACACAGTATGTCAGTCCATCATAACGCCATCACTGGACTACTGTAATGCCCTCTTCCAAGGGTTGCCCAAACAAACTACCCTGCCCCTTCAACTAGCCCAAAACACCGCCACCCGAACCATCATGGGATCATCTCAATGGGAGCATAAAACTCCCCTCCTGCACCAACTACACTGGTTGCCAATTACGTCACGTGCCAAATACAAATCTGCCCTTACCATCTTCAAGATCAAAAACAATCTAACAGCCAGAAGTCTGCAGGATCTTATCTGTACCAAACCTGAGAGAAGCAGCAATATCAATACCATACCTACACCCAACCTGTTCACAAAAGTTAAAAAAAAACACTGCTAAGAGGGCCCTCTTGCTTGCTGCCCCCCCCCCCCCCCAATCTGTAACACTCTCCCGGAAAAACTAAGAACAACCACAGACTTAAAGGACTTTCAGAAACGGCTCAAGACCCATTTTTCATCGAGCACGTCAATGAACACCTTTAACTCCACAGCATTACTCGAACATGATGTTCCCCCAATGACCAATTACATATATGTCACATTGTACATAAGTTATACGTTAGCACTCCCAGTTCTCCCCTTCCCTATGTTTGCTAAGAAATTATTCTGTAATGGGATATAGTTTTTAATTGTTTTTCTTGCAAGTTCTTGTAAATTGAAGTTTCATTGTAAACTGCCTTGATTTTAAGATAAGGCGGTATAGAAAAATTGTTAAATAAATAAATAAATAAAATATTTCCCCTTTTAAACTAAAACACCAAAAAGAATGTAACTTTGTTTTAAAAATGTACCAAACTCTTTTAAGAGCTCCCGGGCAGAGAGCTAGTAATTTAAAAAGCCATAAACTCTTACCTTTGCTTGAAATGTATAGGGGCTGTGTGGATGTGTGTGGGATTGCGGCGGCCCTCAGGTAGAGTTGATTTGTGGTTGAGAGTGGGGTGTTGAGGGAGTGAGCGAGGCTTACAGAGCAGCTAGTTATGGCACTCTGCTGCTCTTCCTGTGTCCGGGATGGTTCTTGGATGACTGGAAGAGCTGGTCCATTGGTGTGCTTCAGAGCTGAAAAGGTCCCTGCCTCAGGGCCACGCCAAAGAGCCCTCTGGTGAGGTCCTCAGATGTGTGCCCGCCTGGAGACGCTTCCCTTTAGTGTGCTGTGCTGCTGGAAATGAGTCTGGTCCCGATTGCCTTTGTGGTGGGGAGCAGGGAGGCCTTCTGGTTCCTGCCTCCTATTCTGACAGCAATTGGCAGTTGGGGAGATGGTTGGCGATTGTCCTTGCGTCTGGAGGCGCTTCCCTTTAGTATGCTGTGCTGCTGGAGGTGAGTATTAGGAAAGGCTTTCTTTATTGTACCTTCAATCCTATGTCTGCTGAGATCTTCATATCTTTCTAGTGGCCTGCATTCATCATGCATTTCAGAAATGTGAGCTGCAGTGGTAAAATACAACTTTTAAAATGAGCATTTTCTTTTTTGCCTTTCTAATCTGAAGTGCCACTGTTACTGCAACATGTTGGCCATCAAGGGGACAATTTCGAGTCTGTCAATCTTAGGAAAAAGTCCATGAATACTTTGTGTACATCATAACATAGTAAATGATGTCAGAAAAAGACAATTCAAAGTAACATAGTAACGTGGAGGGGAATTTAGAAAGGTCGTCCAAGTGCAATCTGGAACATCTAAACCAAAATGTCTGTAAATAAAAGCAGATACATGCAGGTGCAGATGCGATTTCATAAATGTGGACATGTTCAAGATGGACATCTGTTGGGGTGTCTACATAGATGTCTCCAGAATAGCATCTCAGAACCTGGATGTCTAGGAATAGCCTAATGGTTAGAGTTGTGGGCTAGGATCAGAGAAGCCAGCGTTCAAATTCCAGTGTTGCTATCATTGAAATCATGCTGAGTACTGGGGATAATGGAGAGATTTCTCCTCTACACCCTCTGATTGTTTTTTGGTCAAAATTAGTATTTTTCAGATGCCTGTCCAGGCCTGGGGCAGGTCTAAACTTAGATGTGACCCTGCACATGTGCAATGTTTTTGAGATCAGTCAGGGATGCCCAGGTTCCTGGGAATGGTCCAACCATGCTTCCACCATTTATTTATTTATTTATTTAACATTTCTTATATACCGCGCTATTAAGATCAGTGCGGTGTACATTGAACAAAATATACAACAATGTATGCAAGTAACATTGAGTTTACATAGAACATGGGAATATATAACATGGATTAACAGGTAAAACTATGTACAGTCAACATCATATATGTATATGTTTTTACTAAATAAATAAATATGTTAGCTCAAGTGGATATTATCTGCGTAATTTATGTAGGAGGTGGGAATCAACAGAGGATGTGGAGCTATCGTGGAGCTTAACCATTTTCTGGTTGAATTAAGGTAATATGGTGTTTAGTGCACGTTGGAGGTCTGTTGTTTGAGTGGACATGCGGGGTCACTTCTGGGTAGAATTTTGTGAATAAGTGATGCTTCACGGCTTTCCTGAATTGTAAAAGGTTTTTGATACAACGAATTTCATGAGGAAGTAAATTCCAGTTCAGGGGTGCAAATAAAGAGAAATCTCTGTTCGATGTAGCTTTAGTACAAGATGTCATCATCTTGGGAACTACTAAGGTATTCATAGCAGTGGTCCTTCTGTTTCTATTTTCGAGGGTGTTATGTATTAGTTTGCTAATTGGTGTCGGAGGGTAGTTATTCCTGGCCTTGAAGGTCAGAACTAGAGACTTATATGTAAGTCTGGCTTGTAATGGTAACCAGTGTAGGTCCTTCATGATCGGCGTTATGTGAGCAGCTCTTGGTGACCCAGAGAGGACTCTTGCAGCTGCGTTCATAGCCAGACGAAGTGGATTTAAGGTTGATTGAGAGAGGCCATGGAGGATAATATTCGCAAAATCTAGGTGAGGGATGACTAGAGCCTGGAATATTGAGCGATAATCAGTATAGTCAAGTAGTGGTCGGAGGTGGCGTAGCGATCTGATCTTATGATATATCCTCTTTGTCACATTCTTCACATGCGTTGTCATATCTAGGTGTTGATCCAATGTGATGCCGAGGTATCGGATAGTGGGTTTTGACGTCAGTTCTATGTTATTGATTAGCAGTGACGGAGGGGGTATGAACTTGCGATTTCTTGTGACAAATAATACATCAGTTTTGTTGTGATTTATTCTTAAGTTTTGTGTCAACAGCCATTCGGCTATTGCACCAAAACAATTAATTATTGGTGTGAACACTGGTTGGTCAGTATTAAACGGCATGTAAATGAGGATGTCATCTGCGTATGCCAGGCATTGCACGTTGAAGGATCGGATCAACTCACATATCGGCTGCATATAAATGTTGAACATTAATGCTGATAATGAAGATCCTTGAGGTACACCTTGAGACTGTAGGAATGGCTCTGATGATTCCTGACCTGTTTTAACTTGTTGCCACCTATTGGAAAGGTAGGATCTACACCATTCAAGTGCTGTGTTTTGAATTCCCTTCTCACTCAGACGTTGCAGCAGTATGTTGTGGTTTACAGAATCAAAGGCAGCGGAGATGTCCAAAAATATGAGCACAAATCCCTGTTTAATGTCGTTTATTCCCGTGATAAGATCATTGAATAAGGTTGTAAGGATTGTGTCAACTCCATGTGCTTCTCTGAAACCATGTTGTGATTTGTCTAGAGGCGCTTCAATGTCAATATGCTGCTGGAGCTGTTGTTGGGCAGCTTTCTCGATAATTTTTGCAAGTTGTGGAATGCTCGAGATTGGCCTGAACGATTCAACTTTGGATGAGTCAAGCTTACTGTTTTTTAGTAAAGGCTTGATGGAGGTGTGTTTCAGACTTTTTGGGAATGAGCCTGTTAGGAAGGACTGGTTCAGTAACAGGCACAGAATTTGACTTAGCTCATGACGTAACTATTTGATCCAGCTGGCTGGGCATGGGTCATTGGGAGCTGTGCTAGGATTGATGGAGGCGATAATTTTTACAATTTCACTAGTAGATATAGTGTTGAAGTTGCAAAAAGGTGTTATATGGGATTTCTTAGGTGATGCAGAAGGGTTGTTGGTATTTATGCTTGTGTTAGCTGTAATCATTTTTGATTGCAGGTAATTTGCGTAGTCCTGAGGCTGCGGCATTGCAGGTTGATCTGAGACTGGTTCTCTTGTTATGGATTTTACTAACTTGAATAATGCATGAGGTTTATTGATGGCACGTTTCAACAGGTTTGTGTGGTAGATCTTCTTACTCAATGTTATTTTCTCACGGTGTGTAGTTAAGTGTGAGTTATATGTTTCAAGTGCCTCTGGAGAGTGGGTTCGACGCCACTGTCTTTCAAGTTTGCGTAGATGAATGAGAGATGAACGCAAGTCAGTTGAGAACCATGGTGCATGTTCTCGTTTTCTTCTTTTCTTATCTTTATGCAGAGGACATGAGGCGGCTCTGAGGTTCTCGTTCCATTTGGCTATTAGGTCATCTAAGTTGAGGGAAGTGTTAGTCATGAGAGGTCGAAGGTTCTCTAGGACCTTTTCACGGTTGAGGGGTTGATAACGGGCTGAGTGAGTTTCAGGTGATTTAGATGGTCTTTGGCTCATATGCGAGGTATAGGTGGGTATATTAAATTGAATAAGGTTGTGATCGGACCATGGCACTGGTATAACTGACAGATCCAGAGCTTGTTGTGATAAGGTGTCGAGATAAGGTGCGAATATTAGGTCTAGTTTACCTCCTTTAATGTGGGTAGGAGAGTCAACGTATTGGTTGTAACCTAGATCCTTTAGTGCTTCTAGGAATGCTTCTGATTGGCTATCATGGAGAGATGGGAGGTTAAAGTCTCCAACTAGCCAATTTGGAGATCGTGAAGAGGACGTTGAACATGCGAGTTCAATTATTGTTGGAAGATCGTCAGGTGATGGGGATGGTGCTCTATAAAGCAGGTTGATTGAGCATAGTTCATTAGATATAGCGAGGGAGTCAAGATGAGTTGAGCTGGAGGAATTGCATAGCTTGAAATTGAGGTCAGTTTTGGCGAGGATTAATGTTCCGCCTCCTTTTTGAGTAGACCTGTGGCATGTGTAAAGGTCGAATCCTGTAGGCAGCATCTGATTCAGGAGGATGTTGTCACAATCTGATAACCATGATTCCGTGACCATTAGGATGTCGAGATTGTATTGAGGAATCAAGTCCATCGTTGCAGGCCATTTTGATCGTATGGATCTGGCATTTATTAATGCACATTTTAGGAGGCGTTGGCGGTGAGACTTCTCAGCTTGTGTTTTATTGATGATTTGAAGGGGAATGCTGATTAGGTGTGAGTAAGATGTGTGGTTGTGTTTTGCTGAAGTGTTATGAGGGAATTCGTACCATCTCCTTCCAAACGAATGTAAAATAGGTATGTAGCTAATGTCATGATTGAGGTTGAGTGCGTTTGTTACGCAGGGGAGCTCGATTGTAATGAGGGTAGTTAACGATAACAGGACCTTATACATGTTGAGTTTAAATGGGTAACAGTGTTATGACTTGCTGTATAGAGCTTATTGATTTTCAGATAGCAGTATAATAGTGTGTAATAGGTTAATAGTACTGACAACAGTAGAATAATGCAGGTAACAATATAATAGTGTGTGATAGGTTAAATAGTACTGACAACAGTAGAATAATGCAAATGACAGTATGATAGTGTGTAATAGGTTAAATAGTACTGACAACAGTAGAATAATACAGATGACAGTATGATAGTGTGTAATAGGTTAAATAGTACTGACAACAGTAGAATAATGCAAATGACAGTATGATAGTGTGTAATAGGTTAAATAGTACTGACAACAGTAGAATAATACAGATGACAGTATGATAGTGTGTAATAGATTAAATAGTACTGACAACAGTAGAATAATGCAGGTAACAATATAATAGCGTGTAAGAGGTTAATTTTACTGACAACAGTATTGTATTAAATGGTAAAAAGTTCTTTGTAATGATTAGTTACTATCGACAGTATAGTTTTTGCAGTGTGTTTGGTTATTAGCAGTAAATTATAGGAGAGCAGAATTGTCAACAGAACATGTATACTTGCTGTGCTCTAGGTCTTTTTGTTGTGTTGCTGCAGCGTGTATTCTCCTTGCTCGAAGAGCTAGGGCTGCTGTATACTTTAGAATTACTGTCGCTGCTTTGCTGTACTTATTGATAGCGAGCTCAATCCACGGAGAACTCCAGATGCTTTGTACTTGCGAGGTTTGGCTATCATAGGGTCCGTCGAACTTTGATGTCCTCATGCTGGGGACATCCATGGACTCGGCTTCTAAACTATCTCTGGAGATGTTTCTATGTCCATTTTCAGATGTCCAAAGCAGAAAAAGGGCGTCCACAATTACCTCTATAGTGAATGACAGCAGATAAAGCCCCAAAGCGACATAAAATTTCTACATTCCTCTAATGGGAAACGGAATGGATCTCAAATAGGTAAATAGCTTATCAAGGTTCAGTAGACCTTACTGTATACTAGCCTCAATGGTCAACACTAGAATGCTCAGTGTTCATCATAGGTCCATGCCCAAACCCAGCAAATGCAGTGAAAATGAAATGCTACAAATATGTTAACAAATTCTTAACAAAATAATAATTTAACAAAACAATTCCAATCCCAACACAACATTGTGTTTCGATAAGCATAAAATGTACCTATCTGCTTCAGGGGAATAAAGAAAATTGTCAGATTCACTGTATAAGAGCTAAGCTCCAGTCGGCTGAGTGCTCAATAAAACACACCCTCAAAAGAGAGGATTTAAAGCTAGATACAAAAGCAACACATGGTCAAAGCCACCAATCAAATCAGAGCAGCCCAATCAACAACCAAATTCAAACCCGATTTTTCAATTGAGCCTAAATGAAACAGACAAGCATGCTCACGAGCACTTAGTTGTTTTAGTAGCTAACCACCTCTCCATTGCCAGGAAAGGGGAAGTACTACTAATAGGAGATTTCAATATGCCAGATGTTGATTGGCACATCCCTGCTGCAGTATCATCTAGAAGAAACAAGATTCTGGATTCTTTACAGGGAGAACTATTCAGGCAACTGGTAACAGAACCCACATGTGAAGGGGCCATACTGGACTTGGTGCTTTGGTCAAGTGTTTCTGATGTTATAGTGGGAGATCATTTCACATCCAGTGATAACCAGATGGTGTGGTTCAGTATTAGGACTAGGGCTGATAAAATCCATTCAGAAACGAGGGTCTTAGACTTTAGGAAAACTAACTTTAACAAGATGGGCCAATACCTCAGGGAGTTGTTAGTGGGATGGGAACAGCTGGGGGGATGTAGAAAAACAGTGGACAAAACTGAAAGGGGATATTTTTAGGGCAACCAACCTTTTTGTTAAAATGGTAAATAAAGGTTAAAGGAAAAGGAAACCACTATGGTTTTCGAAAGGAGTAGCTGAAAAAGTGAAGAAAAAGAGGGAGGCCTTCATGAAATACAAGAGATCACAGAGAGAGGAAGACAGGCATCTATATTTAGAAAAACTTAGAGAAGCTAGCAAAGTAGTCAGGAAAGTAAAGATTCAAAAAGAGGAGGAAATAGCCAATGCAATAAAATGGGGGGATAGGTCATTTTTCAGATATGTTAGTGAGAAGAGGAAGGGCAAAAGTGGTATTGCTGGACTCAAGGGTGAAGAGGAGGAATATTTAGAAGCTGATGAGGATAAAGCGGAATTGCTTAACAAATATTTCTGTTCTGTGTTCACAGATGAAGAACCAGGAACAGGACTTCAGAAAACACCCACAAACAGGAACAGAAGTGAGGGGCATCTTGAACAATTTTCAGAAGACTGTGTTTGTGAGAAGCTAACTAAACTTAAAGTAGACAAAGTGATGGGACCAGATGGGATACATCCTAGAATACTGAGGAAACCTGGGGACGTTTTAGCAGCTCCACTGATTGACCTTTTCAATGCCTTGTTGGAGTTGGGAGTGGTGCCAGAGGATTGGAGAGAAGCACATGTGGTCCCTTTACACAAAAGCGGAAGTAAGGATGTAGTTGAAAACTACAGGCCGGTTAGTTTAACCTTGGTGGTGAATAAATTATTGGAAGCGCTGCTGAAAGAGAAAATAGTGAGGTTTCTGGAGTCCAATGGATTACTGGATCTGAGGCAGCATGGATTCACCAGAGGCAGGTCTTGTCAGACAAATCTGATTGATTTCTTTGACTGGGTGAACTGGGGAGTTGGACCGAGGGAGAGCCCTAGATGTGGTGAATTTAGATTTTAGTAAAGCCTTTGACACCATTCCGCACAGGCGACTTATAAACAAACAGCATCCTAGGGATGGACCCTAAGGTTACTGCTTGGTTTAAAAACTGGTTGAGTGGGAGGTGACAAAGGGTACAGGTAAAAAGAGCTCCCTCTGAGGAGGAGGAGGTTACCAGTGGTGTGCCCCAGGGATCTGTCCCTGGTCCGGTTCTTTTTAACACCTTTGTTAGTGATATTGCGGAAGGTCTGTCAGGTAAAGTTTGCCTCTTTGTGGATGATACCAAAATCTGCAATAGAGTAGACACCCAGGAAGGTGTAGATAACCGAAGGAGGGATTTAGCTAAGCTTGAAGAATGATCTAGAATTTGGCAGCTGAGATTTAATGTTAAAAAAATGCAAAGTGATGCAGTTGGGCTGCAGCAATCCAAGGGAGCGATATAGTATAGGGGTGAAGTACTTTTGTCCACTAAAGAAGAGTGGGACCTAGGCGTGATTGTGTCTGATGATCTTAAAGTAGCTAAACAGGTAGAAAAGGCGACAGCAAAAGCTAGAAGGATGCTTGGGTGCATACGGAGAGGATTGGTCAGCAGAAGAAATGAGTCGTTAGTGCCTCTGTATAAGTCTTTGGTGCGACTTCAGTTGGAGTATTGTGTGCATTTTTAGAGACCGCACCTTCAAAAGGATATAAACAGGTTGGAGATGGTACAGAGGGTGACTACTAAAATGATTAATGATCTTCATTATAAAGCATATGAGAACAGATTAAAGATCTTAATATGCATACTTTAGAGGAAAGGCGGGATAGAGTTGATATGATTGAGACATTTAAATACCTTCATGGCATAAATGCACAGGAGGAGAGCCTCTTTCGATTGAAAGCAAGATCTGCTATGAGGGGGACATAGGATGGAGTAATATGCGGAAATATTTCTTTACGGAAAGAGTAGTAAATATGGTAGAAATAACATTAGTATCTGAATTCAAAAAAGCATGGGACAAACAGAGGATCTCTAAAGGGAAAAAGGGGATTGTTGTAGTGGTTGATATAGAAGGGCAGACTAGATAGGCCATGTGGTCTTTTCTGCCATCATGTTTCTATATTTCTATGATCGAAGTATCTGTTCAAGGATATGCCAGTGTATATCAGAGAGGGAGTGGGAATCCAGCGGAGCAGTCATAGGGGTATGTTTACTAAACTGCGGTAACGTTCCCCGCGTTAGGTTCCCTGGATGCCCATATAAGGGAATGGGTGGTGCATCATTAAGGCAAGCCTGTCAGTTAACGTGCGTTACAAGGTGCCTTAGGCTAACGCGCATTACAAAGTGCCTCATAAGGCCCATTATAAGGCACCTTAATAGGCACAATACAAGGCACATCATAAGGCACGTTATAAGGCACATTATAAAGCACCTTACTAGGCACAGTACAAGGCACGTTATAAGGCACCTTATTAGGCACAGTAGAAGGCATGTTATAAGGCACGTTACAAGGCACCTTACTAGGCACAGTACAAGGCACGTGCCTTATAACGTGCCTTGTACTGTGCCTAGTAAGGTGCCCTATAACGTGCCTTGTACTGTGCCTAATAAGGTGCCTTGTAACACCTTATAAGGAGTGATGGCAACTGTGGTGAGGGTATTATGGACTGGCAGCACAGATCTGCAAAGATATGACTGTCACAGGCATGCAAAATATCTGACATGGACAGGATAGAACAATGAGGAACTGAACCCATGACCACTGCCTAGAGCGTCAGTGTACTAACCAGTAGGCTAGACCTCTATGGCTTGTTGCACAGCAATGGCTGGGTACAGAAGGACTGAAGGTCGCCGCGCAAACTGTCTGCTCTGTGTGGCAGGATACGGTAACCCCACCAGCACATGTAGAACAGCGGCCTACAACTGACCACCAAATGGGGTCTGCACCTCTCCGGTACTGCAGCGTGGTAAGACAGACCGACAGTGTGTGATACTGGCACAGAGTAGCTACAGACCATGCCATTGTGCAGGTTCCATGTTCACCCTGAGGGATAGGATGGGCGTGCAGCACTAGGTCCACAGTACATGTGATGTTCTAATAGGTCCTGCTGCACATCCCCATCACTACCAGTGTGTGATAGGTGCTCCCAGCAGTACAACTGAAAGTACTTCTGTTCCCATCTGTGTTCCGCAGTCACATGTGGCCCTGTGGGACCGGGCACCACCCAGATTACTGCATATGCAGTGTTAAGGTCTGGCTGCCATGGGTACCTGTTATCAGGGCAGCAGGGTGTCTAGATGCGCATGAGGTTTATGTAGCAGTGCCACTAAGTGGTATGCACTATATACCCCAAGGGGCCAACAAACACCCCTTTTGTAGATGAGGATGTGGAGGGACAGGTGCCTGCACCCTGCAGAATGGCTGTAGTACCAACAACCACTGTCCCGTTGACGGATGACAGCCCTCGAGGGCTGATGGGCCAGAGCCATACCTGTGACAGTAGCAGACCAGCAGTGATGCCTGGGGTGGGCAGGGGAAGGCTCAAATGCCCCATGCCAAGGTCTGCCAGCCACCAGCAGACAGCACAACCAGACTGCACCTGCAGCATCCTACAGGGTGGTACCACCATGCACAGACTAACTGCAGACAGCCCACTAGCCAGCCAATAGTGCATGCTCACAGAGGAACCCTGTGCACCCAGAGGTGGGATGCACAGCACAGACACCAAGCAGGAACTACCATGATTGGGCCACAGAACCAGGAACACACAGGCATCACTGGAAAAAAATAATGTGTGGCACTATCTGGGAACATGGACATGCCATGGTCACTGATCAGTCAGAGTGAGAGTGACCTCCCAGCATGACATGCTGTGTCTACCCTGCCCATGCAGGTGGTGTCGAGCACTACAGTGTCCCAGCCATTTTCCTCCACCCTGTGCAGATGCATCCTGGCCAATCCACCCTGTCTGGGCCATACCCACAATACCTTGCTCCTCCTTATGCACATGGAGTGGAGGAGTAGCCTAGTGGTTGGGGCAAGGTACTTCAGGCCGGAAGGTCGGTGGTTCAAATCCCACTAGAGGACAGCAACCTTGGGCCGGAAGGACTGGGGTTTCTAGTCCCACAGGTGCTCCTTGTGGTCTTGGGCAAGCCACTTAACCCTCCATAGCCCATGTTCCCTGTAAAATAGTTATCTCCAAGTTATAATGCCCTGTTCAATGTAATTTCAGTTTGTTCAATGTAAACCGCACTGATGCAGAATAGCGCGGTATATAAGAGAAGGTAAATAAATAAATAAAATAAATAAATAAATTTGCAGGCTAACGCTGGAAACAGTGTGAGCAATGTGGGCCCAGTGAGGTGTTGGCAGACACAAACAATGGATAGACATACGCACACTCCCACACCTATCTCAGCATTGTGCAGAGATAGAGGTGGGTGACAACCCTGCCCGCCACACTGGTCCTGATCACAGTGCCGACATTGCTAAACTGTGCAGGGGGTAGTAGTAGTGCTCCATTGATAAGCCCAGCTCCGTGCTGGGGCCACCAGCCTAACACTCCATGAGGCCGTGTGAGTGGGTGTTTGTATCCCTGTGCACCGCTGCATTGGGGTTTGCACATGTTGTGGCTGCATTGTGGGATAAAACTATGGGGTGATGCTCTGCAGGATCCACAGTCTGGGACTTGAACCTCTGACCCTCTGGTCTGGGACACACTGGCTGAGTGTACTGCATCACACTGTTGCCACAGCAGCATAATGGTCCCTGGGGCTACCCTTCCCCTCCCCAGCCTGACCTCTTCTGTTGCACTGCAGACCACGTACTGGTACAGAGCATGGCCTAGGTCCACTGCAGGTGGGTGCCACTGCTCCCTCCAGCACAAACACCCCCCCCCCCGCCATGACGCCATGGCCATATGCTGTCGGTGCCGGTGGTGTGCAGTCCCAGGCCATCCAGGAGGCAGGTAGGTGGCTGCCTAAGGGGTGGGTTCTGGGGTAGGGGTGCCTATATAGCTGTTCACGCTTCCCCTGGCACCGCCTGTCACTGTTATGTGCCCCTTGGGCTACCTGCTGGGTAATGTCCCCTGGATGGGACACTGTGGGACACAGACTCATGGGCATGTTGCTGTCTTGCTGGTTTCTGTTTTTCGCATTCCCATGTGCCACCTAGGCAACCGCCTAGTCAACCCCATGCCCCAGTAGCCCCCACTGTATGTCCCGCCTGCAGCCCCCATGCCCCATTTGCGCCATCACCATAGTGGCCTTTCATACCTGGGCACTATGCTGTTGCTGCAAAAGGAGCACTACTATCTTCTTTCTTGGGCTCCCTCCCTATGCTGTACATTAGAAACATAGAAACATAGAAATATGACAACAGAAAAAGACCACATGGCCTATCTAGTCTGTCCTTCCATAACAACTACAACAGTCCCCTTTTTACCTTTAGAGATCCTCTGTGTTTGTCCCATGCTTTTTTGAATTCAGTTACTGTCCTCATCTCTACTACCTCCACTGGGAGACTATTCCATGGATCCACTACTCTTTCCGTAAAGAAATATTTCCTCATATCACTCCTAAATCTATCTCCCTTCACCCTCATCCCATGTCCCCTCGTAGCAGAACTTGCTGTCAATTGAAAGAGGTTCTCTCCCTGAACATTTATGCCACGGAGGTATTTAAACATCTCAATCATATCACCTCTATCCCGCCTTTCCTCTAAGGTGTACATATTAAGATCCTTCAGTCTGTCCTCATATGCTTTATAATGAAGACCACTAATCATTTTAGTAGCCACACTCTGCACCGACTCCATCCTGTTCACATCCGTTTGAAGGTGCGGTCTCCAGAATTGCACACTATACTCCAAATGAGGTCGCACCAAAGACTTATACAGAGGCATTATCACCTCCTTTTTTCTGCTAGCCATTCCTCTCCGTATGCACCCAAGCATCCTTCTAGCTTTTGCTGTCACCTTTTCTACCTGTTTAGCTACTTTAAGATCATCAGACACAACCACGCCTAGGTCCCGCTCTTCTTTAGTGGACAAAAGTACTTCACCCCCTATACTATATTGCTCCCTTGGATTGCTGTAGCCCAAATGCATGACCTTACATTTTTTAACATTAAATCCCAGCTGCCAAATTCTAGACCATTCTTCAAGCTTAGCTAGATCCCTCCTCATGTTATCTACCCCTTCCTGGGTGTCTACTCTATTGCAGATTTTGGTATCATCCGCAAAGAGGCAAACCTTACCTGAAAGCCCTTCCGCTATATCACTAACAAAGATGTTAAAAAGAATCGGACCAAGGACAGATCCCTGGGGCACACCACTGATAACATCCTTCTCCTCAGAGTGAGCTCCATTTACTTGTACTCTTGGTCGCCTCCCATCCAACCAATTTCTAACCCAAGCAGTAACTTTAGGGTCCATCCCTAGGGTGCTCAGTTTGTTTATAAGTCGCCTGTGAGGAACAGTGTCAAAGGCTTTACTGAAATCTAAATACACCACATCTAGGGCTCTCTCTCGGACCAACTCCCTGGTCACCCAGTTAAAGAAATCAATCAGATTTGTCTGACAAGACCTGCCTCTGGTGAATCCATGCTGCCTCGGATCCTGTAATCCGCTGGACTCCAGAAACCTCACTATTTTCTCTTTCAGCAGCGTTTCCAATAATTTACTCACCACCGAATTTAAACTAACCGGCCTGTAGTTTTCAACCACATCCTTACTTCCATTTTTGTGTAAAGGCACCACATGAGCCTCTCTCCAGTCCTTTGGCACCACTCCCGACTCCCGACATTGCTGACAGTGAAATGATTTCTCTCTCCTGCAAATGTGCAGCTAATGGCAGGTTTTCATTCGCGGTAGGGTTCAGCCCTTCAGTTCAGCACGTTAGTGTGCAGGGAGCCTCTCCCTGCCCACTCCCCGCCCATTGACCCCTGCTCTCCGCCCTCTCTCCTCCCTCTGCGGTGTGTACCACGCCGCAGAACGCTTCCGCGCGGTTAATGTTACCTAACGCGCATTAACGTTAAATACCACGCGTTAACGTTACCTAACGCGCGGTCTGTAACATTAGCGCAGTTTAATAAACATACCCCATAGAGTTGGTATTAATACGACTTTTATGTTCAGTTAAATGGAGGCATACTTTCCTAGTAGTGCGACCTACATAAATTTAAGGACAGGGGCAGCAGAGTGAACAAACAGAGTAAAATCAAATTAAAGAATCATTAGTGAAGATAAATGAATATAGGTCATGGAAAACACTGAATAATAGAAAAATATATAGAGGCATAAAATAAAATCTTATCCTAAACTTTCCCAAGAAAAACTGAATAACGTGGCGAAAATTAAAACCCCATAAGGACTATGTACGTAATTGATGTAGTGAGTGACAAAAAAAAGCAATGAGGGGGGGGGGGGCAAAGGGTGGCACAAAAAAATAGCAAGTGAGATGATAAAAGATGGTAGACATACTTAACAAAGATATATATTGTTTTGTTGAATCTAACAGAATAAAGCCAAGGTGAATAAAACGGATTAGCATTAGAATCGTATATCTAAAGCTTCAATGTGTAAGATCACAAAGGCAAGGGTTTAAAATTGACAAAGAATGAAATGTAATGTGTGAAATTATTTAAGCAAATAGCGCTCAGACCATAATTAAAAACTACAGGATCTATAAGAAAGCAGAGAGATCAAGATCCTGATTGAGACCAGAGCAAGATAATGTATTCATCTGAAAGATGAATTTCTGTTCCAGTCTAAGTAATGTTTTATTAATGTCTCCCCCATGCCAGTGGGGATGAACTTGCCGCAGGAGAAGAAATTTCAAATCACTGTGTTTTGCAGAAATCCAGTGATCAACCAGGGGTTTCTGAGGGGCACATCGCTTGATGCAACTACAGTGCTCAATGATTCTGATCTTAACACTTCTATTAGTTTTTCCTATATAGTGTGAGTTGCATGGACAGATAATTACATAAATGACATTTTCCGTCTGACAGGTGGTAAAACTGGTGAGTGAAAGCCTAAAGGAAGTTGATAGATGTACGAATTCACCTTTAGTAGTAATGACCAAGTCACAGACAAAACACGACTTGTCCAGTGGTTATCGGTTTTCTACATGGGACCAGCAAAAATGTCCAGTGGTTATCGGTTTTCTACATGGGACCAGCAGGGCAGAGGGTACCAGAAAATTAGATAAATAATGATTTCTGTGATATGCTACAATAACTTGCTGTGATTCAAAAGCTGGAATAGTTTGAACAATATGCCACTCTCTACGTATAATATCCGAAATCTGTTTGGATTTAGTTGAGAACAGGAGAGGGCAAACAATTTTATCCATGTGTGTTTTCTTATGGGTCAAAAAGAATGTATCTTGTGGAGTGTCTCTGGCTCGGTTATATGCCCTAGACATGTGCTTAATAGGATACTTTTTTTCTTGAAAACGGTCACATAAAATAACGCATTCTGTTCAAAACTCAGTGTCTGACCGTTTTGCCCTTAGAAACTGGCTGACTGGGAGGTTGTTTTCCAGAGCTTCCATAACAGCTCTTTGAAAATGTAGAAAATGATTACAATCAGTAGTCTTGTGGAATAAGTCTGTGTGAAAGCGCTGTTCACCCTTGATGATCTTCATATCCAAATAAGAAACTTCCTTGTCATCCACATGCGCTTGGAATTGTAAATGTGGGTCAAGTGAATTCAACCAACTCAAAAAGATATCTAAAGATCCCCGATTTTCATCCCAGATAAAAAGCACATCATCAATATAGCACTGCCATAATTTGATGTTCTCTTTAAACGAATGGCTAGTCAGAAGTTTTTCTTCAAAAGAAGCTACAAATATATTTGCTACATCTGGTGTCATCGAAGATCCCATGGCCATCCCCTTGACTTGTAAATAAAACAAGCCATCAAACCAGAAAAAATTGTTAGGGTTAAATGAGCCAACTGCATTAGAAAAAAGTAGGAAAACATCTGAATCTCTCCTCACGTTGTAGAAAAATACCCTTTAATACATTAATAGCTTCAGTCTGTGGTATATTGGTGTATAATGAAACAATATCTAGGGTGACCAACAGCAGATCATTATGGTAATCTGTAAATAGCTGTTTAATTTGGATAACATGAGCAGACTCATGTGTGTAACAAGGGACTTGGGTGACAAACGGTTGCAACAGTACATCTAAAAACTGTGATACAGGTTCAAATAAGGACCCAATAGCAGATATGATGGGGCGACCCAGTGGATTGTGTAATGATTTATGAATTTTAGGTATAATGTAAATGGTAGGAACAACCGGATGGTTAACTGCCAAAAATTCTTTCTCCTTCTTGGTCAAATACCCTGCTTCTGCGCCTATATGAATGAGGGCATCCAATTTTTGTTTTAACAATGGAGTAGGGTACTTATCCAACTGTACATAAACTATTTGGTCCTGATGTTGTCTTTTAATCTCTGTAATGTAATCTCGATGATTCATGACAACTATTGTCCCTCCCTTATCTGCCATGATCATTGGGGATGAACAACTCAGAAAACTCTTTAAGAGTTGCAGAAAATGGGTTGTATCCTGAACATATGAAGGAAGCTCATGCAATCTCGGATGCAAAAATACATCTATAAACTGTGACACATACTCAAGAACTGAACTGCGGGTAGAGACAATAGGACGTCCAAGTGGTTGGGATAAATTCTTATGCACCTTAGGTAAAAAGTAAATCACTGGAGTCAATGGTGAAGACTCAATAAGGAAACACTGTTCATGTGCATTAAGAGAACCCCACTAACTCACTGTAGACACAATAGTTCAAATATACTGCAGCAACTTAGAAGATGGATTAGCAGGCAGAACCAAATAGCACTTAGGGTCTCGAAGATGACGCAATGCTCATCATTATACATCCTCCAATTCTGAATGACTGTGCTTCCATCTTTGTCTGCTTTCATAATAATAATCAAAGAGTCAGATTGAAGCTCCTTCAAAGCTAAGTGTTCTCTTGCTCTAAAGACATAGGGATCTTCCATAATAGCTCTTTTAACACCAGATCCTTGTAGGTACATATAACTGAGTCCATAGGGTGAGGGGGATCCATGATGATTGCAGATGAACTACAGGAATATCTCGGGACACTGGATGTGTGTCAAAAAACGCACGTAGCTGAAGCGATCTTATAAATCTATGAAAAGCAAGGCAAAATTGGAATGGGTCATAAAACGTCATTGGAACAAAGTCCAAACCGTGATTCAAAAGTTGCATTTGTACAGGCTTGGCCCTATAGACTCAGTTATATGTACCTATAAAGATCTGGTGTTAAAAGGGCTATCTATTATGGAAGATCCCTTTGTCTTTAGAGGGTTTAAATTTAGAAATTGATTTGTCAACTTTTATTGGGTGAAAGAATAAAATAATATTATTGGTTTAAATAAATGATGGAATTATGGGGTTGTGTATTTTAGCTGGTTGAAAGAAGAAGTTTGTACTTTCAATGCAACAGAAACTTTCTGTATGCACTGTTTGGAACATTTTGGATGTTGCAATGTGTTATCTGACTCCTTGGAAAAGCTTGCTGGGAACATGTATAATTTAGATTTTGTAGTATATGAGAAGAAGTTTATTTTTACAAAAACATCATAGAAACATGATGACAGAAAAAGACCACATGGCCTATCTAGTCTGCCCTTCCATATCAACCACTACAACAGTCCCCTTTTTTCCTTAAGAGATCCTCTGTGTTTGTCCCATGCTTTTTTTGAATTCAGATATTGTCCTCATCTCTACCACCTCCACTGGGAGACTATTCCACGCATCTATCACTCTTTCTGTAAAGGAATATTTCTGCATATTACTCCTGAGTCTATCTCCTTTCACCCTCATCCTATGTCCCCTCAGGTAAGGTGTTAAATAAGCGGAGTGCTGAAAGTTTGGTTCAACTAAGTACAATTTAAAACATTTTGTGGTAGTAATGACAGAGTCAAATAAGCTAAAGGTTTTGTAAGAAACAAAATGAACTATCAAATCATTACGGACAGAAGTTCAATGTGAGAAGGGAATAACAGTGGGGATATGCTATCATCTGTCTGGTCAGAATGAACAGATGATGAAATATTAACAAAAATTAGGGAAGCTAGCAAAATTGGCAACACAGTAATAATGGGTAAATGTTACAACAGGATATGCTAGGGAGATAAAGTTTCTCAATGAAATAAATGACTGCTTTATGGAACAGTTGGTTCAGGGACCAATGTGGACCGGGGGTGGGGGGGGGCTATTTTGATCTAACCCTTAGAGGAAACACAGGATTTGGTACAAGAGGTGACAGTGTTGGGACCACTTGGCAATAGTGATCATAACATGATACAATTTAATTTAATACATGAAGGGTATATCTCTGGGATAAGCAGCATAGAACCTCTATATCTTTCTGGAGTGTGACCTGGATTGACCGCTGTTGGGAACAGGATACTGGGCTTGAAGAACCCTTGAGGGAGAACAGCATTTCACCTACAAAAGAGGAATTAGGAAAAAATGAAGAAAATGGTTAAGATAAAACTAAAATATGCAGGTGTAAAGGTCAAGAGTTTACAGCAGGTCTGGATAATATTTAAAAAGATAATCTTGGAAGCCTAGACCAGATATATTCCATGCTTTAAATGAGATGGAAAGAAGGCCAAATGACAGCTATCATGGTTTAAAGGTGAGATGAAAAAGGCTGTTATAGCCAAAAAAAAAATCTTTCAAAAAATTAAAAAAAGGATCTGAATGAAGAAAACAGGAAACAACATAAGCACTGACAAGTTAGATACAAAGCACTGATAAGGCAGGCAAAGAGAGATTTGAAAAGCTTGCAAAGGAAGCAAAAGCTCATAATAAGAACTTTTTCAGGTGAATTCTTAGCAAAAGGCCTGTAAGGGACCCAGTTTAAGTATAAGATGATAGAGAACATAAGAACATAAGATATGCCATACTATGTCAGACCAAGGTCCATCAAGCCCAGTATCCTGTTTCCAACAGTGGCCAATCTAGATCACAAGTACCTGGCAGGTACCCAAAAGACACAAGTTCCACAGTGCTTGTATTGGGGCAAGCAGTGGATTTCCTGGGTCCTCTTTATTAATGGTTTATGGACCTTTCCTCCAGGAACTTGCCCAGAACCTTTTAAAACCCAGCTGCACTAACAGCTTTTACTACATCCTCTGGTAATGAATTCCAGAGTTTGATTACGCATTCTCTTAATAGTCTTAAATGGGTTGCACTGTAGTTTCATTGCATGTCCCCTAGTCTTCACTTTTTGATGGTGTAAAACAATTGATCTACTTTACCCGTTCCACTCCATTCATTAATTTATAGACCTCTATCATATCTCCCTCAGCCGTTTCTTTTCCTGGCTGAGGAGCACTAACCTTTTAAGTCTCTCTTCAAAGGGGTATCCTTCTATCCACTTTACCATTTTGGTGGCTCTTCTCTGTATCTTTTCTAATTCCGCTATATCCTTTTTAAGATACAGCGACCAGAATTGTACACACTATTCAAGGTGTGGTCACACCATGGAATGATGACTTTGCACTTGTCCACATTAAATTTCATCTGCCATTTGAAGTCCAGTCATCCAATTTATCAAGGTCCTCTTGCAATTTTTCACAATCCTCTCAGGTTTTAACAACTTCGAATAATTTTGAGTGTAAATTTGATTACCTCACTGGTTATTCCCATTTCTAGGTCATTTACGAATATGTTAAAAAGCAGCGGACTCAGCACAGATCGCTTGGGTACTCCACTATTCACCTTTCTCCATTGGCATAATTGGCCATTTAGTCCTACCCTCTGCTTTCTATCTTTTAACCAGTTCTGGATGCTCAATAATACACTGCATCCTATTCCATGACTTTTTAATTTCCCCAAGAGTCTCTCATGAGGGACCTTTTCAAAGGCTTTCTGAAAATCTAGATACATTATATCGACTGGCTCACCTTTGTCTACCTGTTTATTCACACCTTCAAAAAAATATAACAGATTAGTAAGAGAAGACGTTCCTTGGCTGAAGCCATGTTGGCTTTCTCCCATTAAGCCATGACTATCTACATGTTCAGTAATTTTGTTCTTTATGACGGTTTCTACCATTTTGCCCAGTACTGACGTCAGGCTCACTGGTCTGTAATTTCCCGGATCACCCCTGGAACCCTTTTTAAAAATTGGCGTTACATTGGCCAGTCACCAGTCTTTCAGGTATTTCAGATGATTTTTATTTTTTAAATTTTCAAAATATTACAAATGCGCAAACATTTAAAGAAATAGGCTATAAACAATAACAACAATAATCACAAAAGAAAAAAAACAACATATTATTAAGCCCAACTACCAGACCACATCATTGAGGAGGATGAATGATATTAAGAAAACCAATAGGAAAACAAAAAATGCAAACTGCCTTCCCATTTTTGAGGCTAGAGTTTAAGACTCCTGCTCTATTACCTTCTTATCTGCTAAAACGTTTTCCAACTGTAATGGATAAAAAAAGGAAAAAATGTCCACCACAACACACTTATGTCCACCACAACACACTTATTAACAGACTCCTAAGCCTAGGAATAGGAGGAACAATTCTACAATGGTTTATATCATACATCACAAACCGATCAATACGCGTTAAATTGGGTCAAGACACCTCTGAGCCATTCATACAAGGACAAGGTATTCCACAGGGCTCGGCCCTATCGGCCCTCCTTTTCAACCTATATCTCCAACCCATCACAAATATATTCAAAAAACATAAAGTCAACCACTATATATACGCAGATGACATCATGCTCACTCAACCAATAAACACAAATAATCCCAACTACCAGAACTTACTAAACTGTATCAGTGAAGCAAATACCTGGCTACAAAATAATAACCTTAGCATCAACCTAAAAAAAACTGAAGCAATGTTCGTAACAAGAAAACCAGATACTACTCTCCCAGAAACAATAACAATTAACGATACAATAATCCCAATCAAAAAGGAAGTAAAATACCTAGGCATCATAATAGACCACACACTTAGTATGATCCCTCACATAAAACAAACCGTGAAAACCATATTCTATAAACTCAAAACCATTCAACACCTACGACCAATACTAGACACACATGACTTCAGATCTGTTATCAGCACACTCATCACTCCTCACTTTGACTATTGTAATAGTCTACTTATCGGCCTCCCTCTCACAAATATTAACTTACTCCAACGAGCTCAAAACATCTGTGCCCGAGTAACAGCAAAAGCCCGCCTCACTGACCACATAACTCCCATCCTCGCTGAACTACACTGGCTTCCCATAAATAGTAGAATATCATACAAAATACTCTTAACCACATTTAAACTTATCAACGGCATATCACCTTCACATCTAACCACTCTACTACATGCTCCAAAAGAACATAGAACCCGCAGACAAAATGCAACCCACTCACTAGACATAAAAAAATCAATTCGAAAAACAAAAAAAACCACAAGCTCAAGAGCATTCTCATATGCAGCCCCCACCATATGGAATAAACTCCCACTAAACCTCCGCAAAATAAAGGATCTCCAGACATTCCGGAAAGAACTAAAAACATATCTGTTTAAAGAACACTTTATAAACCTTAATGAACCCCCTCCATCCTCCTCACCACACCTACATAAAAATCCTCCCTAAACACAGATCAAAAAGCCTCAAACCTCAACACACATAAGAAAAACAACCCTTCGAAACCATGATTAATAACTGACTAATGTAAATATTTGACTGATGTAAATAGTTCAGCATATGTATAATTATACGCTCCATGTTATTATTCATGAAAAGTTAATTGTACATAGTTTAAAGAAAATACTATGTTCTATGTAAAACAATGTTCATTATGTTAATTGTAAACTGTTCATTATGTTATTTGTAAACCGCCTTTGATCTTGGGAAAAAGCGGTATAGAAGAAAAGTATAAATAAATAAAAAAATGCTTCATTGCCAAGTAATTGCGTACTTGCAAGGAAACGTCAGAAAAAAGGTTGCCCCCACTCCCAACAGCTTAGATTTAAAAACGGCTTGCATCGCAATTACATGCTCCATGCCACATCCGGGAACAGAACAAGCTTTTGGCTGCAAAAAAGTGAGTTCTTAAGATTTTAGTGATAGTTCACAGATTACTAATAGTAGGTCTGCAATCTCATATTTCAGTTCTTTCAACACCCTCGGATGTATACCAGCCGGTCCAGGTGATTTGTTACTCTTCAGTTTATCAAATACTCGGAATACATCTTCCTGGTTTATCAATATTTTTGTCAATTCTTCCGATGTATCACCTTTAAATACCATTTCAGTCATGGGTAACATCCCTACATCTTCTTCAGTAAAGACCGAAGCAAAGCATTCATTCAGTCTCTCAGCTATGTGCCCCTTTTACTCCTCTATCATCTTATGGTCCAACTGACTCTCTCATGGGTTCTTTGCTATGAATATACTTGAAAAAGTTTTCATTATGTGTTTTGCTTTCACAGCAAGCTTTTTTTCAAATTCTCTCTTTGCCTGCCATATTAATGCTTTGCATCTAACTTGTGAGTGCTTATGTTGTTTGCAGTTTTTGTCATTTTTCAATTTCCTTTTTTGGCTACAACAGCCTCTCTGACCTCACCTTTAAACCATGCTGGCAGTTTTCTTGGACTTCCTTCAACTTTTCTTAAAGCATGAAATACATCTGGTCTGGGCTTCCAAGATAGTATTTTTAAACAAAAGCCATACTTTATGTAAATCTTTAACTTTTGCAGCTGCTCCTTTTAGTTCTTTTCTTAACTATTTTCCTCATTTATCATAGTCTCCTTACCATCATTTCTCCATTTATTAAATCAAATGCGATGATGCTATGATCACTATTGCCAAGTGGCCCCAATACCCTATCTCTTGCACCAGATCTTGTGTTTCACTAAGGACTATGTCCAAGATGTCTTCCCCTCTTGTCGATTCATGAACCAGCTGTTCTAAGAAGCGATCATTTATTTCATTTAGAAACTTATCTGCCTAGCGTGTCCTGCCATGACACTGACCCAGTCGATACCGGGGTAATTAAAATCACCCATTATTATTACAGTATTGTAACTTTTGTTAGCTTCCCTGATTTCTTTGAGCATTTCATTATACATTTGTTCATTCTGGCCAGGCAGTCGGTAGTATACCCCCACTGCCCTGTCCCTTTTTACATGGAATTTCATTCCATAGAGATTCTACAGTGTATTTTGTTTCCTGCAAAAATTTAATCCTGTGTGATTCAATACCCTCTCCAACATAGAGTGCAAACCCCTCCACCAATTTGATCTACTCTATCATTGCAATATAATTTGTACCCAGGTATCACAGTGTCCCACTGGTTATCTTCCTTCCAAAAGGTCTCAGAGATATGAGTCTTATCTAACTTCTCATTTAGTACTATATATTCTAACTCTCCCATCTTATTTTTTAGACTTCTAGCATTTGCATACAAACATTTTAGAGATTGTATTTTATTCATATTAAGCTGGTTATCGGTAGGCAGTTATAATTTGGAATCTTTAAGCTCTGTCTGCTCTGTACTTAAAGGCATTGGGATACTTTTGTCTTCATTGGAACCTCTCTGTTGATATGCCAGAATGACCAAATGGATGATGAAATGCTCAAAGAAATCAAGGAAGCTAACAAAAGTTACAGCGCAGTAATAATAATGGGTGATTTCAATTACCCCGGTATCGACTGGATCAGTGTCACGTCAGGACATGCTAGGGAGATAAAGTTCCTAGATGAAATAAATGACTGCTTCTTGGAGCAGCTGGTTCATGAACCAACGAGAGGGGAAGCCATATTAGAACTAGTCCTTAGTGGAACACCAGATCTAGTGCAAGAGATAAGGGTGTTGGGGCCACTTGGCAATAGTGATCATAGCATGATCGCCTTTGATTTAATTAGTGGAGGAGGGATAGTAAGGAAATCCACAGTACTACCTTTTAACTTTCGAAAGGGAGACTATGATAAAATGAGGAAAACAGTTAAGAAAAAACTAAATGGAGCAGTTGCAAAGGTTAAAGACGTACATCAAGCTTGGGTGTTGTTGAAAAATACTATCTTGGAAGCCCAGACCAGCTGTATTCCACGCTTTAAGAAAAGTGGAAGGAAGTCCAAAAAACTGCCAGCATGGTTTAAAGGTTAGGTCAGAGAGGTTGTTGTTGCCAAAAAAGCATCTTTCAGGAAATGGAAAAAAGAGCCAAACGACGAAACCTGGAAACAGCACAAGCACTGGCAAGTCAAATGCAAGGCATTGATAAGGCAGGCAAAGAGAGAATTTGAGAAGAAGCTTGCTGCGGAAGCAAAAACGCGAAATAAAGACCCTTTCAAGTACATTCGTAGCAAAAAACCTGTGAGAGAGTCAGTTGGTCCATTAGATGATAAAGGGGTTAAAGGAGCACTAAGAGGTGACAAGGCGATAGCGGAGAGACTGAATGAATTCTTTGCTTCGGTCTTTACTGAGGAAGATGTAGGGATGTTACCCATGACTGAAGTGGTATTTAAAGGTGCGGAAGAATTGAAGGAAATATCGATACATCGGGAAGATGTCTTACAATTATTAGATAAACTGAAGAGTAGCAAATCACCTGGGCCGGATGGTATACATCCAAGGGTGTTGAAAGAACTGAAATATGAGATTGCAGACCTGCTATCAGTAATCTGTGAACTATCATTAAAATCATCTCTAATACCTGAAGATTGGAGGATCACCAATGTAACACCAATTTTTAAAAAGGGTTCCAGGGGTGATCCGGGAAACTACAGACCGGTGAGCCTGATGTCAGTACCAGGAAAAATGGTAGAAACCATCATAAAGAATAAAATTACTCAGCATGTAGATAGTCACAGCCTAATGGGAGACAGCCAACATGGCTTTAGACAAGGAAGATCTTGTCTTACTAATCTGTTATGTTTTTTTGAAGGAGTGAATAAACAGGTGGACAAAGGTGAGTCAGTTGATATTGTGTATCTGGACTTTCAGAAAGCCTTTGACAAGGTCCCTGTCACGGGGTAGAGCAGGAATTACCTATGGAAACAGAAAGAGCAGGGCTAGGTAGATCTGAAGCTGACAGATCCAAGCACATGTTGCAGGGTTGCTATAAGCAACCATGGAAAACAAAGGTAACCAGGGGTAGAACGTGCTCCTGCAAAGGATTACCTCATCCTCAATCAGTTAATGAAAGGCAGCTGAGAGCAGGGCAAGGTCAACAGAATGCAGGTAGTGACGCAGTTAAAATGCATACAGAGTCACTTACCGGCAGAGCTAAGCAGGATTTCTCAGAGAGCAGAGCTAAGCAGGATTTCTCAGAGAGAGGAGCTAACTGGGATTTCTCAGAGGAGAGAGACACTAAGGATACTACAACAGCTGGGGCAGAAAAGGAGAATACTTCTCATTGGAGTTGGTATAAAGTTCCTAAGGAAAGAATATCCAAGGGCAATTGCAGGGTGCTAGGAAGCACGGAGCAAGAGGCCAGTGAAAAGAATCACAGAGGGATTCAATCCAGCAGGAAAGAGAAACCCTTGAGAGACGGTCCTTCTGCTAACAGGTACCCAGAAAACAGTAAGGGGTTTAGAAGGGACACTTACCTGTATAAAAACCAGCCAGTGGCTAGAGGCAGTAAAAAGCCTGCTTTTAAAAGTATCAATGCTGACTTTCCATGCTGTAAAAGCTCGAGAGAAATCCTCCCTGAGGACTGGCTGAAAGCCTGTAATAGAGAGGGCCTTAGAAGCATAAGTTTTCCCTCTACACAACTAGGAAGGTTGGGTCCCCTAGGGGCAGACTGTGAGAAATACGGTAACTTCCCATCCTACCTTGGTGAAGGGGGGAAGGGAAGTCTTGCAGAAGACGGAAGCTTGCACAGCCAAGAAAGGAGACACAGCTGTTCAGAGAGTAGCAACCAGGGAAGCTACGAGGCAATGGACTTTGAATTAGCTGAAGATAATACAGAGGTATCTCAAATGGAATGTGCTTTGACCCTGGCTAATGAGGTATCTTCCTTATGCTAGGCTGTGCTAAGAAGATAACCTTTTAAAGAAAAAAGGATTTCTGAAAACTACCTGTATAAATTTAGTAGCTGTTATATTTTGAGTTAAGCTGAAATGAAGCACTTTTGGTTCCAGTAGTATTTTTATTTGTACCAGAAAACATGGTCTGTTTCTGTTAATTTCTCACGTGCAAGAATCCACCCGGAAAGGGATAATAAAAATACCTCTTACTAAAAAGCCTGGCTGCTCGTCACAACTACAACCTTTAGAACGGCTAGTGGGAGATAATTCCAGGGGGCCTTAAAAGAGCCCCAGCTACATTAAAGAAGAGGCCCCATTGAAAGTCCCCTAGGCTGCCTCCTAGCGGGGTAAGTAGGTGGGTGACATCCCTCATCAGAGACTTTTGGCAAAACTAAAGAGTCATGGGATAGGAGGCAGTGTACTATTGTGGATCAGGAACTGGTTAAAAGATAGAAAGCAGAGGGTATGGCTAAATTGCCAATTTTCCCAATGGAGAAAGGTGAATAGTGGTGTACCCCAGGGATCTGTGCTGGGTCCGCTGCTTTTTGACATATTCATAAATGACCTGGAAAGTGGAATAACGAGTGAGGTGATCAAATTTGCAGATGACACAAAACTATTTAAAGTTGTTAAAACCCAAGAGGATTGTGAAAAATTGCAAGAGGATCTTGATAAATTGGAAGACTGGGCATCAAAATGGCAGATGAAATTTAATGTGGACAAGTGCAAGGTTATGCACCTAGAGAAGAACAACCCAAACTATGGTTACACGATGCAAGGTTCCACATTAGGAACCACCACCCAGGAAAAAGATTTAGGCGTCATTGTGGATACTATGTTAAAACCCTCGGCCCAGTGTGCAGCGGCGGCCAAGAGAGCAAATAGAATGCTAGGTATGATAAGGAAAGGAATGGAAAATAAAACAAAAGATATTATAATGTCTCTATATCGTTCCATGGTGAGACCGCACCTTGAATATTGTGTGCAATTCTGGTCACCGTATCTTAAAAAGGATATAGCAATTTTAGAAAAGGTTCAGAGAAGAGCCACCAAAATGGTAAAGGGGATGGAAGGATACTCCTATGAAGAAAGGCTAAAAAGGTTAGGGCTCTTTAACCTGGAAAAGAGACAGCTGAGGGGAGATATGATAGAAGTCTATAAATTAATGAACGGAGTGGAACGGGTAAACGTAGATCGATTGTTTACATTATCAGAATATAGAAAGACTAGGGGACATGCAATGAAGCTACAGGGTAAACTATTTAAGACTAATAAAAGAAAATATATTTTCACTCAACGTGTAATCAAACTCTGGAATTTGTTACCAGAGGATGTTAGTGTAGCTGGGTTTAAAAAAGGTTTGGACAAGTTCCTGGAGGAAAGGTCCATAAACCATTATTAAGAAGTGACCGAAGATATCAATGCTTGACCCAGTACAAGCATTGTGGAACTTGTGTCTCTTGGGGAAACTGCTAGGTACATATGACCTAGATTGGCCACTGTTGGAAACAGAATACTGGGCTTGATGGACCTTGGTCTGACCCAGTATGGCATATCTTATGATCTTATGATGTCATAACTTCAGTCTTTTGCTAGTATCCTTCAGAACCATATGTTATTAGGCGACTGTCGGCTTTCCCTGTTATCTAGTTTAAAAGTTGCTCTATCTCCTTTTTAAAGGTTAATGCCAGCAGCCTAGTTCCATCCCGGTTAAGGTGGAGCCCATCCCTTTGGAAAAGCCCCTCCTTTCCCCAGAATGTTGCCCAGTTCCTAATAAATCTAAACTCTCTTCCTTGCACCATCGTCTCATCCAAGCATTGGGACTCCGGAGCTCTGCCTGCCTTTTGGATCCTGCGTGTGGAACGGGAAATATTTCTGAGAATGCTACCCTGGAATCTCTGCATTTCAACTTTTTCTCTAAAAGCCTAAATGTGGCCTCCAGAACCTCCCTGCCACACTTTCATATGTCATTGGAACTAACATGTACCAAGACAGCAGACGTATCCGCAGCACTTTCTAAAACTTTGTTTAGGTGGTGTGTGAGATCTGATACCTTCACACCAGACAGGCATGTTACTAGGCAATCCTCATGATCACCAGCCACCCAGCTATCTACATGCCTAAGATCAAATCACCAACTATAACAGCTCTCCTAACCTTTTTCTTATGGGCACATGGCCCTGAAGAAATCTCCTTGGTCCGAGAGGGTTTTACATCACCTACAGAACAGATCCTAGCTACAGGATCATTTCCTGGCTCACCAGGGTGATGCTCTCCTATCACATGACCTTTCTCCTCCATGGCAACAGGGAGGCTGCCAGACTGGAGGTGGGACTTCAGTACTACGTCCCTGTAGATCTCATCTATATACCTCTCTGTCTTCCTTATGTCCTCCAAGTCTGCTACTCTAGCTTCCAGAGATCAGACTCGATCCCTGAGAGCAAAGAGCTCCTTGCACCTAGTGCACACGTAAGACCCCTCATCAACTGGGAGAAAATCATACATGTGACACTTGATGCAAAAGACTGGAAAGTCCCCCATCTCGCTGCTAGACTGCTGTGTGCATCTTAGTTTTCAGGTTTTGTTTAGGTATTTAAGTTGTTTACTTACTGCGCGGAAGAAAGGCCCAGCAATCTACTTCTGTATCTTGCCATGAAAACCCAATGGATAGTTACAACAAAACAAATTGTGCTGTAGTGCTGGAAGATGAGACCCCCAGGTTGGAAGGCACTCAACTAGCTACTGGGGAAGAGCTGAAGACTTTTCAAAGTAAAGCCAGCATTTATGATGTGGTTGGATCAAAGCCCTCGGGACGTCTGACTGCTGATGTAGCTGCGCATGAAATGAGAGTCAGAAGCTGTAAAGATGTCTTACACATTGGAACATGGAACGTACGAAGCATGAACCAAGGGAAGTTGGAGGTGGTCAAGAATGAAATGGAACGTGTACAACTTGATCTGTTGGGTGTCAGTGAACTGAAATGGATTGGCATCGGGCACTTTGCATCAGATGATCACATGGTCTACTATGCTGGAAATGAAAGACAAAGAAGAAATGGTGTTGCATTTATAATAAAGAAGAAACTTGCAAGAACTGTAATGAAATACAATGCAGTCAGCGAACGCTTAATCTCTTTTCGTCTACGAGGAATGCCTATCAACACAACTATAATTCAAGTATATGCCCCAACAACAGCTGCAGAAGAGAATGAAATTGAAGAGTTCTATGAACAAGTACAAGCTGAAATTGACAGAACATGCAAACAGGATATCCTGATAGTCATGGGTGATTGGAACGCAAAGGTTGGCAACAAAGAAGAAGACAAAGTAGTTGGAAAATATGGACTTGGCAACAGAAATGAAGCTGGAGAAAGACTGATAGAATTCTGCAAGACCAACGATCTATTCATCTCGAACACCTTCTTCCAGCAACACAAGTGGCAACTGTACACATGGACTTCATCCAATGGATTGTATAAAAATCAAATTGACTACATCTGTGGAAGTCAACGGTGGAAAAGCTCTATAACATCAACAAAGACAAAACCTGGAGCTGACTGTGGTACAGATCATCAACTACTAGTATGCAAATTCAAGCTAAAGCTGAAAAAGAGCAAACCACTCATGAATGCAGCAAAATATGACCTTGAGAATATACCACTGGAATTTAAAGACTGCCTGCAAAATGATTTGCTGCTTTAGATACAAATGATAGAGTTCCAGAAGAGTTATGGAATGACATCAAGAAGGTTGTGTTGGAAGAAAGCGAGAAGTCTCTACAAAAGGTAAAAAAGAAAAAACGGCCAAAATGGATGACGGAAGAAACTCTGAAAATTGCCCAGAAACGCAGAGATGCTAAAGCCAGAGGAGAAAGAAAGACAATCACAGAACTCAACAGAGATTTCCAACGTGCAGTAAGACAGGACAAGGAAAAGTACTACAATGACGTATGCAAGAAAATAGAAGCAGAAACTATTAGAGGAAGAACAAGATCAGCTTTCCTAAAGCTACGAGAGTTAAAGAAAAAGTTCCAGCCTCAAATTGGAATGTTACAAGATGCTCATGGTTCTATGTTGAATGATGCTGAGAAGATCAAGAAAAGATGGAAGGAATATACAGAGTTTTTATATGATAAAGATCAAGTGGACCAACAGCCGTTTCAACCTGTACCTTATGATCTGGAACCATTGGTGATGAAAGAAGAAGTTGAAGCAGCATTGAAAGCCTTATCAAAGAACAAAGCACCAGGCATTGATTGCATTCCCATAGAAGTATTACAGCAATCTGATGCAGCTGTTACCGTACTTACAGGCTCTGCCAAGAAATATGGAAGACAGCATCATGGCCAACTGACTGGAAAAGATCTGTGTTTATACCAATACTAAAGAAAGGTGATCCAACTGACTGTGGAAATTATCGCACAATCGCTCTGATCCCACATGCCAGCAAGATTCTACTGAAGATTATTCAAAAGAGACTACAATCATACCTGGAACAAGAACTACCTGACGTGCAAGCATGGTTCAGAAAAGGGCGAGGAACGAGAGACATCATTGCAGATGTGAGATGGATCCTTGAAAAGACTAAAGTATACCAAAAGGATATCTATTTGTGCTTTATCGACTATAGCAAAGCTTTTGACTGTGTAAACCCTGAGAAACTCTGGGCCACATTAAGAAGCATGGGTATACCAGAACAACTGATCGTTCTCTTGCACAATCTGTACATTGATCAAGAAGCAACAGTTCGAACGGAACAAGGAGAAACAGAATGGTTTAAAATAAGCAAAGGTGTAAGACAAGGCTGCATACTTTCCCCCTACCTGTTTAATTTATATGCAGAACAAATCATCAGAGAAGCAGGATTGTATGAAGACAACAGAGGTGTGAAGATTGGTGGAAGACTCATCAACAACCTTCGCTATGCTGATGATACCACATTACTGGCGGAAAGTGAAGATGATCTGAAACATTTGCTTCTCACAATCAAAGAACATAGTCTCAAAATGGGTCTGCACCTTAATGTAAAGAAGACAAAGATCATGACAACTGGCATAATCAACAGGTTCATCGTCGAAGGAGAAGAAATTGAAATCGTGAATAACTTTAACCTACTTGGATCAACTATCAATAAAGAAGCAACAAGCAGTCAAGAAATCAGACGACGCATTGCTCTTGGCTATGAAAAACCTAGATAAGATTCTCAAGAGCAGAGATGTCTCTCTCCATACAAAGATTCGACTTGTTCAAGCCATGGTATTTTCAATAACATCATATGGATGTGAAAGCTGAACAGTGAAAAAGATAGACAGGAAGAAAATTGATGCCTTTGAATTATAGTGCTGGCGGCGAATACTGTGTATACCATGGACTGCCCGAAGAACAAACCAGTCTGTACTAGAGGAGATCAAACCTAAGCTTTCTTTAGAAGCTCAGATGACAAGACTTCGACTTTCATACTTTGGACACATCATTCGGAGAGAGAGATCATTAGAGAAAGACACCATGCTTGGCAAGATAGAAGGTCAACGCAAAAGAGGAAGGCCAGCAATGAGATGGATCGATACAATAACAGCAGCTACGGGTACCAGTCTGTCAACAATGAGCCGCCTGACTGAAGACCGAACACAATTTAGGATAGCTATCCAGAGGGTCGCCATGAGTCGACTCCGACTCGATGGCACTTAACAACAACAACAACAACTTACTTGGGTTTGCTGGGGATACTTATACTAATGCAACTATACCTAATACATTTAATGGACTTGTTTATCTCAAGATTAATTAATCTCAGGTCCTTAATTAATGTAGTCCTGATGTAGATAATCAGTCGCACCTGAAAGTGAATATGGGCACCTCCTTCCCTTTAATAGGTTTAAGAGCCTATAAAGCTAAGATTATCCCTGGATAGGTGGGAGTTGGGGTGGATGGGAGAGAAAGAAGACTTAATAAAAAATGGCTTACTACACAGTGCTCTGACCTGTGCTTCTAAGGTAAAGTCTTACCAATTTCCTGTGTGATTCACATAGCTCTTGGTTTGATAGAGGAGGCCTTTCAAATTGCCCCTTTGATCTGTCACTTGCCTTTAATACCTTTTTAAGACAACTTCACATATCTTTTGCTTCCTAACTGGAGACCATTTCTAAAGGTCTCTAGAAATTAGTTTATTTCTTTCTACTCAGAGATTATTTATTCTATTTGTTTGCTAAGCTATACTCTGATTTGATTTAAATAAAAAAACTCTCTAGAAACAAATTTATTTCAGTGACTATTTTACTTTCTATTCTAAGCTATATTCTTGATTTAAATGAAAAGCTCTCTGGTGGTACTAAGACCTGACTGATGCAGCAAAAACACTGAATTCTAAAATACACAGATTTATCAGCTTTAACCCAAAGAATTCCTTTTTCCCCCAAGATTTAGAGTATATTCCAGACGATAAATACTTACAAGTGCAAATCTATTTCCAGTTGTAGTAGTCCCTTTTGGTAGTCTTTCAAGATTGAGGTTTAGAAAATAATGAGTGGAGTGGAACAGGTAAAAGTAGATCGGTTGGAATTTATCGTCAGAGGATGTAGTAAAAGCTGTTAGTGTAGCTGGGTTTAAAAAGTTTTGGACAAGTTCTACTGCTTAACCCTGGATATAAGCAGCATAGAATCTGTTTAACTTTTGGGATCCTGCCAGGTATATCTGACCTGGATTGGCTACTGTTGGAAACAGGATACTGGTCTTGATGGACCTTTGGCCTGACCCAGTATTGCAAATCTTATGTTCTTATGCTGCAATGGTATATAATAATGGATAAATGAGGAATAAGGAGCGCTGTTTTTAAGTAAAATATAAACTTTAGTAATTAACACTTGTATATGTCCTTGAGGAAGAACTCTGGGACTGTGGAGAGCTATAATAATACATTTTGAATGAAATTCAATATTTGAAAATGAAAATATAAATAAGAATTAACATAGAGACAGATTATGACTGTTTTGGTGATTAGAGTGTTATAAAGAAAATTATAATCATATTGAAAATATCACAGACCACTTTTGATGTCTCTCTATTTACATATAATATGTTTTGTATAAATATTTAAATGAAAGGCATTACGTTTAGTTAAGTCCTAAAGAAGCATTTCACTGCTCCAGGCAGTATATTTTTTGCCACCTGGATGGGGCATTGTAAATGATAAGAAAACCGAGGCATATAATAATTTAGATTTGACAAATATAGTGGAGCTTGAACAAGGCTGGACAATTGTTAAAGCTACTCTGCTGGCTTCATTCATTTTGATAAAGATCAAATTTGGATGTTAAAACTGTTCTTGCAAAAATGAGATTTCATAGCTTATAAAATCAATCACGCTAATATTCAAAGCTGGTGTAATTGATTTTCTTTTTAATCAAAATTCTTTTTATTGTACAATTGCATGACTGACATTCTCAATACCAGCACAACTTCCAACATCATATCATCATGCTGAGTTTACAATAATATCTTCACATAGTGTCTGGAAGCTTTTAATTATCACTCCAGTCCCCCACCCCCATTCAATACAAACAACAGAGGTATGCTTCTGGCTGTATGTCAGAGTGTATCCGAAAGCGGGACCCAGACTGGCCTGAAAATTCCTTCACTCCCTAAAGGAAGCTGTTGAAGTGCCAACCTTTTCCAATGTCATTAGCTGAAATAACAAGTTCCTCCACTGTGTCACATTAGGGGGCTCAGCCATATGCCAATTAATCAAAATACACTTTTGAAATTTCTCCTGTGGTAGGCTATGGCCTACTACTATGAAAGGCCTGTAAGTTAGGCCTGGATCCTAACTCCCATTATAGCTAGAAAATAACCAAAAATCTTTGAAAAATAAGAAAACTGTTTTAAAATGCTTAATAAGAAGTTTTCATGAATTCATAAGTCTTCTATTATTCTCTTGTGTGTGAAAGAACAGAAATGTTACAGTATACGCATTCCAGAAGCCAAAGTTAACCTTGCAGTAGAAAAGTAACGAGATTCAGAACTGTACCATTGTTCAAGCAATCCTAAAGGAGGGGGCCGATTGCTAGGCTCCGGAGGGATTTCTAATTGGACAAATGAAGGGAATGTATAACCAATGAGAAGTTTGCATGTATCAAGTTGGAACCAATAGAAAGTTCTCATGTATCGAACTGAAAAAGAGGTATAAATGGTTATGTCTCTGTATAAACGTTTGCTCAGTTCCTTTTGAAGCTTTGACTGACTGGGCCTTGTGCACAATAAGCTGACTTGGACCCTGTCAATCGACTCCTGGGTTTATTCATTGATTGCACTTTGCCACAGCATATTCTTGGTGCGTTGGCCGGGAAGTGCGAGTGGTAAATGGTATTCAAGTGAGTAATCCACGTAATTCGCCTTGAGGTTTGTCTCGGTTGGAACTGTGTCTGTCCGACCGCGGGGGAAACCTCAGGCGCCGCCGGCCCCTTTGTGCCGGAGAGGGTTCCGCCTGCCTCGGCGGGCCATCGGGTCCAGCTGGCCAACACCTCCGACCCGGGGGAGTCCAGGTTCCAACTCAGATGCTGGTGTGGTATCGGGGACCGGATCCGGTGAGTAGACATTTTTGTGATTTGATAGTCAGAAAGAACAGCCTGGGACAACGTCTTGCGTGCGCAAGACTGATTTGGTATATTTGGTATAGACTAACTGGGAAATCTCGCATGAGTATGCGCGAGACAAGGGAGCCTGATCACCTCCCATAAGGGCAGTCCTAGTAAGCTCCACGTAAGGAAAGCGGAAGCTGAAGCTATCGACCCTTCTTGTTTGGAATAGTCAGTTAGTCAGAAAACCTGGGCACTTGAAATATTGAAATATGATATCTTGTTGAAATATGCTTGCGTGTGTGAGTGAGAGGTCTTGAAATATAGACCGAGCGAGAGCGGACTCCTAAGTAGCGCAGTTCCTGGCCAGGCGACCGTGCCCAGGTCGCAAACAGGAGGAAGCGAGTGGTGTTTGGCCCCCCCCCCCCCCCCCCAGTGTTCTGTGGGCTGTATGGACCCCTTACCTGCAGCCATACTACCTATCCTTATTGTTCGTTGTCTTGTATGTCATTACGTGTACGTAGGGACGTAGGGTACGTAACGTACGCAGGTACGTTGAGTACGTAGGTAGTAGTGTACGTAGGTACGTTTACATTATGGGAGGGACGGAGTCCACGCACACTCCGTTGGCATGTATGATCAAGAATTTCTGTAAAGGATTTTCGGGCGATTATGGTATAAAAATGACTCCATCCAGATTAAAAATGTTATGTGAAAGGGAGTGGCCCGCATTAGCTACTTCATGGCCCGGAGGGGGCACCTTTGATTTTGAGACAGTTTTACGAATCCATCAGCTCATACTGAGAGCATATCCTGACCAGTTCCCCTATATAGATTCCTGGTTAAGTGTATGTGAACAACAGCCCTCATGGATGAAGCGCTGTTATGAGGAGCACTGTAAAATATTTGTAGCTACTACTAGGGGAACCAAAAAGGCTAAGGAAGCGAAGCCGCCTGTGTATTCTGACCCAGAGTCCTCAGATATTCTGGATAGTTTACCCCGGCACCCACATAAATTAGTCCCCACAGTCCCCGCGACTTGAAGTAGAGCCCGAAGAGGAGCTCTAGAAAATACCAAAGCAACAGCCTAAGAAGCACTCTACCCCGAGTGAAAGTCCCGAGTCAGGCCCAAGCACAGCAGGGGGACTTGAGTCCTCTGATGAGAGAGAAAGCGGAAGCTCTCCTGCCAGTTCAGGGTCACCCACCAAGGAGACTAGTGCCCGGGAGCCTTATGATTTAAGAAGCGTAACTCCCAAGAAGAAGGAGAAAGCAGGGCACCTAATGCCATTACGCCAAGTGCCTGGAATTCCTGTTTTGAATGATCAGGGCCAGATGGCGCCAGGACCAAACAGCTTAGTTTATGTACCCTTTTCTACCACAGATTTATTAAACTGGAAAACGCATTATGCTTCCTACACAGCCAAGCCCCAGGAATTAACAGAATTAATGTCTAGCATTATGCAAACCCATCAGCCTACCTGGGCCGATTGTCGCCAGCTCCTGTCCACCCTCTTTACTACTGAGGAGCGAGGCTGAATCGGGCAAGCAGCCCTCCGATGGTTAGAAGAGAACCCTGTAGAAAGGGGAGGAATAAATCCCCCGCAAGCAGCAGCTGCAGAATACCCCAATGAAGATCCCAGATGGGACCCGAACGAGGAAAGGGGGGCGGCGGCCCTGACCAGATTTTGCCAGGCCTTATTGCAGGCCTGAAAAAGGGAGGCCAGAGGGCCATGAATATCGGGAAAATATCGGAAGTTCTCCAAGGTCCAGATGAGAGCCCAGCGGCCTTTTATGAGCGGTTGTCTGAAGCTTATAGACTGTATACCCCATATGATCCCGCCGCTCAGGAAAATTTACGCATGGTAAATGCGGCCTTTGTTAGTCAGTCCCAGAGAGACATAAAACGAAAATTGCAGAAATTGGATGGATTTGCGGGCATGAACACAGCTCAGTTAATGGAAGTCGCTCAGAAAGTATTTGTGAATCGTGAAAATGAACGAGACAGAGAAAGTGAACGAAAGATGAAGAAGAAGGCAGATCTTCTTGCTGCTGCTATAACCGAACGACGTAGAGGAGGTATTCCTAATCAAAGGACCAGAGGATGTGGACGAGGCCGCGGAAGCGACAGGCCTCCATTAGGTGCAAATCAATGCACCTACTGCAAGGAAGAAAGACATTGGAGAAATGAGTGCCCGCATCTGGACTCCGCCCCTGCAAGGGGAGGAGGGAGTCCCTGGAGCACTGGAGGAAGATTTTGAAGGAGAGGAGGAATGAATCGAACACATTTCCAGCAGGAGAGGTAGGAAGCCATTGAGGGAGTGGCAATAGCAACGGGCTATGACCTGGATGACATAGATGAAGACTAGGCCAGACCGGGCTCCAAGTTCACCCTGGGTCCCCAGGAGCCTATGATCAGTTTAAAGATAGGGGACCAATGCATGGAATTCATGGTAGATACAGGAGCAGAACATTCAGTAGTAGCCAAGCCAATAGCTCCTCTGTCCTCACGATCTGTCACCATTGTGGGAGCCACTGGAAATAAAGCCACAAAACCATTCTTGCAGAACCGCATGTGTGAACTAGGGGGACAGAAGATAACGCACCAGTTCTTGTATATGCCTGAGTGCCCTATTCCACTACTGGGCCGAGACATGCTTGCCAAGCTCCAGGCCCAAATATCCTTTGCTGAAGGGGGAGAAATGAAAATGACTGTGAACCCAAAGCCTGCTGGATTGATGGTGCTTACTGTTCCCCGAGAAGAAGAATTGCGGTTCTATAGTGCATCTTCAGTAAAGTCAACCAGTCCCTGTATACCTACCAACCTTATAGCCCCACCTGAAGTATGGGCAGAAGATAATCCACCTGGCCTAGCGAAGAACATAGCTCCTGTCATTGTCACCCTCAAGCCAGGAGTGGAACCAATGCATGTGAAGCAGTATCCTCTCCCTCGACCAGCCATAGAAGGAATCCACTGCCATTTAATGAAACTACTGAAGTACGGACTTCTCAAGGAATGCCAGTCACCTTGGAACACTCCCCTTCTCCCAGTAAAGAAGCCTGGGACAGGGGACTACCGCCCAGTACAAGATCTAAGGCGAGTAAATGATGCAGTTGAAACTATACACCCAGTAGTACCAAACCCTTATACTCTCTTGGGACTGATCCCCGCTGAGGCTACTCACTTCACCGTCCTGGACCTGAAAGATGCCTTTTTCTGCGTGCGCCTAGCACCCACCAGTCAACTTTTATTCGCTTTTGAATGGCAAGACCCCACCACAGGAAGGCGGGGTCAGCTCACCTGGACCAGATTACCCCAAGGATTCAAGAATTCACCTACTCTCTTCAGTGCTGCCCTGAATCAAGATCTCTCAAGTTACCCAGTGGACCCAGGAAAGAGGGTTCTTCTCCAGTATGTAGATGACTTGCTCATAGCCACCAACTCAGAAAGTGAATGCCTACAAGCCACTAGTGAACTTTTGTACCTTCTTAAAGATGCCGGATACAAAGTCTCAAGAGCCAAAGCACAACTATGCCAAACTGAAGTCAAGTATCTAGGATTCCAGTTGTCCAGTGGGATCCGACGTTTAGGACCAGAACGCAAAGAAGCTGTATGTAATATCCCCACACCAACCACTAGGAGGCAAGTAAGAGCCTTCCTGGGGGCTGCGGGATATTGTCGCATATGGATCCCCAACTTTGCCCTGATTGCAAAACCACTATACCAAGCCACCAGAGGAATGGAAAAATCCCCACTAGATTGGGGACCTGAACAAGATGTAGCATTCCAAACTTTGAAAAAGGCCCTGATGTCATCTCCAGCTTTAGGTCTTCCAGATGTTCAGAAGCCTTTCCATCTTTTTGTCCATGAGTCACAAGGAAATGCATTGGGAGTATTGACCCAATCTCTTGGTTCCTGGCAACGGCCAGTAGCTTATCTGTCAAAACAATTGGATGTAGAGCTGTTGCAGCAACAGCCCTTCTAGTGGGCGAAGCAGACAAACTCACACTAGGACAAACTCTTCAAGTCACCGTGCCACACTCTGTCCTGACTCTCATGGAACACAAAGGAAACTTCTGGCTAACCAATGCACGAATGTTGAAGTATCAAAGCATGTTGTGTGAAAACCCTCGGATAGAGTTGAAAGTTAGTCAAGCTCTAAACCCTGCTACATTGTTTCCAATTGGTCCTGGGCCACCTGATCATAATTGCTTAGAAACCATGGACACTGTATTTTCAAGTCGCCCTGATTTGACCGATGTCCCTCTAGAGGACCCAGAACGGACTTTCTTTGTAGATGGAAGCAGCCTGGTCATCAATGGACATCGTTGTGCTGGATATGCAGTGGTGACCCTTGATCTGGTAGTTGAGTCCTCAGCCCTGACCCCAGGGACTTCTGCACAGAAAGCTGAATTGATAGCCCTCACCAGAGCCTTGACATTAGGAGAAGGACTCCGCATAAATGTGTACACAGATTCCAAATATGCCTTCACTACTTTGCATGCACATGGAGCCTTGTATAAAGAGCGAGGGTTGATCACTTCAGGGGGTAAGGACATTAGGTATGGGCCCGAGATATTGATGTTATTAGATGCTGTATGGGCCCCCAAACAAGTGGCAGTCATGCACTGCCGAGGTCATCAGACAGGAGCAGGAGAAGTCACCCGAGGGAATAGATTTTCAGATGCCACAGCCCGAAAGGCAGCCACCACAGGACATGTTAGGACCCAAGATACTGTAATGCAGGCAGCCCTATTCCCTGTGCCCCTTAGTTCCTGGGCACCCTGATATACTACAAGAGAGTTAGACTATTATTGTGAAAAGGAGGGAGGAGTTTTAACAGAACAAGGTTGGATAGTGCTACCACCCCCAGAAGGTAGTCCACCTCCAGGTCCTACCGTCATCCCTGAAGCATTAGGGCCAGCCTTTGTCCAAGCTTTTCATCAAGCCACACATTATGGGAAAACAGCCATGAAGAAAGCCCTGAGACCCCATTTCTGTATTTCATTGCTAGGATCCCTGACCGCCTCAGTGGCACAGCAATGCCTGATATGTGCCAAAAATAATGCCAAGCAAGGTCCTGTTCCACCCCCAAGAATTCAGTCAGTAGGGGTGACCCCCATGAATGATATACAGATAGACTTTGCTGAAATGCCCCGTGCAAATGGATATCACTATATATTAGTGTTAGTCTGCACATTTTCAGGGTGGGTAGAAGCCTACCCCACCCGAACTGAGAAAGCCCGAGAAGTCACTAGGGCATTGCTCCATGAGATCATTCCCCGATTTGGAATACCATCAACTATAGGGTCAGATAATGGTCCATCATTTGTATCCCAAGTGACTCAACAGATAGCTCAAGCTTTGCAAATAAAATGGAAGTTACACACTGCTTATAGACCCCAGAGCTCAGGGAAAGTAGAACGAATGAATAGAACCCTGAAAACACAGTTATCCAAGCTTTGTCAAGAAACACACCTGAAGTGGCTCCAAGTTCTACCCATAGCCCTTCTTAGGATACGTTCAGCTCCCACCAGATCCTTAGGTGTCTCCCCTTTTGAGATTTTGTATGGGCGACCTCCACCCATAGTGCAGGGAATAAAGGGAGACATGAGACAGATAGGATCTGAAATAACTAGACAAGAACTATTAGCTTTAGGTTCTGTTTTGCAGGAACTCCAAACGTGGGTGCAAGACCGACTACCCATCAACCTGACCGAGCCTCTGCATCCCTTCAAGCCAGGAACGTCCGTGTGGGTGAAAAAGTGGAGAAAGACCCCGCTGGCGCTGCATTGGAAGGGACCCTACGTCGTCATCCTATCAACCCCCACCACAGTGAAAGTTGCAGAATTTGAACCCTGGATCCACCATAGTCGAGTGAAGCCGGCAGCTGCTCCTGATACTGGCCAATGGACATCAGTGAATGATCCCGAGACTCCATTGCGACTCACCTTGAGGAGACAGCCAGCTTTATAGAAGAATCTTCAGCATCCACTTACGTCACGCGAAAGTGACCATCACTACAGAAACAGAAGAAAATTCAGCACAGTTCATTACCCTCAACTTTCCAGTTAACTTCCAGAGACTGTAATCACAATGTTCTTCCACTTGCCTTGTGGGAGTGGTGATCCTGGGAATCCTGGAAAAGACCTTTGCTCTACCCCCTTGTATAGCTTGCATAACCACCACCCGAACAGGACAAAAGATTACTCAGACTTTGCTCTATCATTCCTACTATACTTGCACTGGTACACTCAGCCGGTGTGTTTATAATGGCACTGAACTGAACATTTGCACTAAGGGGAAAAGTAAGACTTGTTATAACCCTCGACAGAACCCATCCTACTATACATTTGAAATACGCTGGAATGATGAAGATGGAGCCATCCTGAATGTGACAAAACCCCTCACCAACCCCACAAAACCTATCACCCTGAACTTTGATGCTTGCGATGCAATCAACAGAAATGCTTATCACAGATGTGGGTCATGGGAGCAAGCATACTACCATGATGATAAATACATGTGTCCAGAAGGAGCCTATGGATGGGGAAAGTGTACAGGAAAGAGTACTGCAGCCACCATCTACACCACTTCATCGAGACATGATTACTTTTGCCCAAAATGGGAATGTGTATATTTTGCTACCTAGAAGAATGCACCGACGGGACAAGATGGAGATCATCGCAAAGGCAGTCTAACAAAGATCAGACTACCAGAACCCAAGAAATGCCAGAAAGGTGCCTGTAATCCTCTACAACTCTTCATAGCCAACCCCAGCCACTGGAAGCAAGGATACAAGTTTGGGTTGCGTATTGCAGGAGGAGGTGTAGATCCTGGGACTATCTTATATCTGCAATTAAACACCAAAACCCATGTATCCTTACCCTATCGCATACATCACTCCTTCTATGAAGCCATGAAATCAGAGTTTGAAATTCCTCCTGCCTCCCAGAACTTATTTCTTGAATTAGCAGGGGCAGTTGCATCTAGTCTCCATGTTTCAAACTGTTTGTTTTGTGGAGGAACAACAATGGGAGATCAATGGCCTTGGGAGGCACAGGAACTGAACTATTCTGTTCCATATAATCAGACTAATATACACAATTCCACAAGTGAATGGGTATTGGCCCACTCCATTGTGGGTAACTTATGTTTCTCTCGCTATGGACCAATGTTTAATATGGAAGTGGGGCAGCTGGTCTGTCTCAATCAGAGGTTCTACAACAGTACCACTAAGAAGACCTCTTGGTGGTCCGGAGTCAATACTACTGAACCTTCCAATCCTCTAGTTCAGTTCCCCAAACTTGCCAGTATCTGGACTAACTTAGCAGCATATAATTCTTGGCAAGCACCACCTGGACTGTACTGGATTTGTGGAACCCGAGCATATGCCAGACTTCCTCACCATTGGGGAGGCGCATGTGTATTGGGAACCATACGACCTTCCTTTTTCCTTCTACCAACATCCCAGGAAGAGCAGCTGGGATATCCTGTGTACAGAAGTCAACAGCTGAAGGAGGCCTTGAAAATAGGCCAATGGGACAAATGGGATGGTGAAGAATGGCCCCCAGAAAGAATCATCGCATACTATGGACCTGCCACTTGGGAGCAGGATGGGACTTGGGGATATCGTACTCCTGTTTATATGATTAATCGAATAATACGTTTGCAAGCTGTTGTTGAAATAATAACCAATGAAACTAGTAAAGCACTAACCCTTCTAGCAAAGCAAAGTACGCAAATGCGTACAGCCATTTATCAAAATCGTTTAGCTTTAGATTATTTGTTAGCAGCTGAAGGTGGGGTATGTGGGAAGTTGAATCTAAGTAATTGTTGTTTACAGATTGATAATAATGGGCATGTAGTTGAAGATTTAGCCATCCAGATGAGAGAGCAGACATTTGTGCCTGTCCAGACCTGGCACAGTTTAAAGATGGATGGGTGGTTTGGTTCATTGTTTTCTTGGATTGGTGGTCTGAAATCCCTTATGTTTATCATACTATTCATATTAGCCATGTGCTTGTTGCTCCCTTGTCTCCTACCCCTTTGCTTACGCATGATAACATCATCAATTGATAACACTATAGAGCGGAAGGCAGCTGCGAAAGTATTAGCTATGTGGCGATATCACCCTCTACCCCACGATGATGATACCAATACACCAGTATAATGTGTTAATTGACTAATGAGTGATTTAATTCTCACCCTTCCTCCCTTGCGGGTGAGAATAATCAAAGGGAGGAATGTGGTAGGCTATGGCCTAGCATGGCCTGCTACTATGAAAGGCCTGTAAGTTAGGCCTGGATCCTAACTCCCATTATAGCTAGAAAAGAACCAAAAATCTGTGAAAAATAAGAAAACTGTTTTAAAATGCTTAATAAGAAGTTTTCATGAATTCATAAGTCTTCTATTATTCTCTTGTGTGTGAAAGAACAGAAATGTTACAGTATACGCATTCCAGAAGCCAAAGTTAACCTTGCAGTAGAAAAGTAACGAGATTCAGAACTGTACCATTGTTCAAGCAATCCTAAAGGAGGGGGCCGGTTGCTAGGCTCCGGAGGGATTTCTAATTGGACAAATGAAGGGAATGTATAACCAATGAGAAGTTTGCATGTGTCAAGTTGGAACCAAAAGAAAGTTCTCATGTATCGAACTGAAAAAGAGGTATAAATGGTTATGTCTCTGTATAAACGTTTGCTCAGTTCCTTTTGAAGCTTTGACTGACTGGGCCTTGTGCACAATAAACTGACTTGGACCCTGTCAATCGACTCCTGGATTTATTCATTGATTGCACTTTGCCACAGCACTCCGACCTCTAAAGAGCAGGGTCCCCAGCCAAGTCTTCAGATAGTTGTGTTTTCTTTCAGTTAGAATGTTGTATCCAAGATTTTTGAAAGATATCTCATCACTCTAGCACAAATTTCTTTGAATGGTTGGGCACACCTAAAACATGTGCCCCAGTGTAGCCTGCTTCCTTTTGCATTTCGGGCATTCATCCTTCTCCGACAGCTAGATAGGCATGTTTGAGAGAGACGCATGATTCTCATTGAAACTTAAACTGTGACTCTTGTAACTATGCATTGTCTGAAGTGAAAGCTAACGTGTGCAAAATACAAGTCTTCACGGTAACTACCAGGGCTGTCACTTGCAAGTTCTCGGCAATTACTACACAGACATGTACCCTAATGTGAGAGTTAACATGAATGCAATTAATATGAATGCAACTAACGTCACCTATAGAGTATCATTATGTGCACCCGTGCTATCTCCCACATAGAGAATGCATGATACGTATCCCACACTAAATGCAATGTGTTCTTTATGCCCACACTCTGCCCATATTGTGCCCACTCCCTACTCCTTTGCATGATGGGCAATTAATGCATGTTTTGGTGGCTGGTAGCTGTCATGCCTGTGCATTAACTGTAACCGCAGGCTGTCACCACCCACTAAAACGTGCATTAAACGCTTAGCATACTTTAATAAAAGGACCCCTTAGAATTCTTAGACATGTCAGCTAGGAAGGCCCCTGCCATATCAGCTTCTAAATCTGTTCCCCAGTCTGCTGCCAAATTATCAAAATTATAGCTCGGGTTGTATCAGAGAAGAGATTTTTGATAAGTGGAGATCCTAGGCCTCTCCTCCTCAGAGACTGGGAGGCAGGCTTCTAATGTATCGCTCACTTCCAGCTGTAGTTGATCTTCACCTAATGAAGGGTATAATATCGTATTTGAAGATACATGAACAACTCGCCATTCTCTAACCCCATAATGTTGACCAAGTTTACAAAAAAGACTTACACAAGTAACATAGTGCTATAAACGATGGCAGATAAATATCAGGATGGCCCATTCAGTGTGCCCAATAAAATGCTTGTACATTGGGTTATAACTACCACTCCATACAGCTTACCCCTGCTCTGTGCCTTTTTCCCAGTGTAAAAGTCTTTTAAGTTTTTCTTTGAGCAGTAATGCTCCTCTTGATATATAGGGATCCTCTGTGTTTAGCCAATGCCTTTTTGAATTCAGTCACTGTTTTTGTCCCCATCACCTCCACAGCGAGAGTATTTCAGGCAGCCACCACCCTTTCCATGAAAAAATACTTCCTAATGTTGCTTTTATGCTTACCTCTTTGTAGCTTCATTTCATGTCCTCTAGTTTTAAAGCTTCTGCATTTTTCAAAAAGATTTGTTCATTCATTAATACTTTTCTAATATTTAAAAATCGGTATCATATTTCCTCTGTCCCTTCTTTCTTTTAGGTATACATATTCAGGTCTTCAAGTCTCTTCTCAAATGGCTTCTGGTGCAAACCCCAACAATTCTGGTCCTATACCACTATGCTGATCGTGCTGTCTGCTGCCCCACAGCTGGGCTTGGCCAGCTCACTGCTACTACTACTTAGCATTTGTATAGCGCTTCAAGGCATATGCAGCGCTGTATATGTAACTGTGTTGACCATGTTGCCCTCCCTTGGCTGAAGCCCTGTGCGATGCACAGTTTGCATGATGGGTTGCACCAGCCCTGTAAGAGGATAAGCCAGGCTTGACTCTCTAAAAAATTTTGCGAGGAGAATATGAAGAGTCAAAGTGGCAGCTCTTAGAGAATTCTGGTCGCCGTATCTTAAAAAGGATATAGCATTATTAGAAAAGGTTCACAGAAGAGCCACAAAATGGTAAAGGGGATGGAAGGATACCTCTATGAAGAAAGGCTAAAAAGGTTAGGGCTCTTTAACCTGGAAAAGAGACGGCTGAGGGGAGATATGATAGAAGTCTATAAATTAATGAATGGAGTGGAACAGGTAAACGTAGATCGATTGTTTACGTTATCAGAATATAGAAAGACTAGGGGACATGCAATGAAGCTACAGGGTAAACTATTTAAGACTAATAAGAGAAAATATTTTTTCACTCAACGTTAATCAAACTCTGGAATTTGTTACCAGAGGATCAGGGGCGATTCTAGCATTAGGCCGAGTGAGGCAATGGCCTCAGGTGGCAACTTTTTGGGGGAAGTAAAAATTGCCCCCCAAAAGACCGCCTTACTTGGCCTTCAAAATAAAACTAATAAAAACCTCCGGGGTAAGAAGCAGCTGCCGCTCCATCGGCGGCAGCGGCAGAATGAGGAGCCCGTGGCTGCCCCCCCCTCCTTGGAGAGCCTACCGGTTTCCACTCTGCTCTGGCTCAGTTTTGCAGAGCCGCGGCAAAGGGAGAGTGTTTCTCTTAACCGTGGCTCTGTTAAAGCTGAGCCCGTGGCGCTGATGGGAAACAGGATGGAGTGGCAGCGGCAGCTACTTCTTACCCTGGAGGTTTTTATTAGTTTTTCAATTTCACTGGGTTGGGGGGGAGGGGGACTAGGACTGGAACTGGGCTGATGGGGGGGGGTTTAGAACTGGAAATGGGCTGATGGGGGTTAGGACTTGAAATGGATATGGGGGTTAGGACTGGAAATGGGCTGATGGGGGGGTTAAGACTGGAAATGGACGGATGGGGGGAGTTAGAACTGGAAATGGTACTGATCGGGAGGGGCGCTAGGCCTGGTCCTGGGCGCGCGGGGGAGGGCTCGGACTGGACATGGACTGATGGGGGGTTAGAACTGCAAATGGGCTGATGGATGGGCTAGGACTGGTAATGGGCTATCGGGGGGTGGTTAGAACTGGAAATGGGCTGATGGGGGGCTAGGACTGGAAATGGACTGATGGGGGGTTAGAACTGGAAATGGGCTGATGGGTGGGCTAGGACTGGTAATGGGCTATAGGGGGTGGTTAGAACTGGAAATGGGCTGATGGGGGGCTAGGACTGGAAATGGACTGATGGGGGTTTAGAACTGGAAATGAGCTGATGGGGGGGTTAGGACTGGTAATGGGCTATGGGGGGACTAGGACAGAAAATGGGTTGATTGGGGTGCTAGGACTGAAAATGGACTTATCAGAGGTTTACAACTGGTAATGCGTAGATGTGGGGCTAGCACTGGAAATGGGTTAGGACTGGTAATGGGCTGATTGGGGGGCTAGGACTGGAGTGGGCTGATAAAGGGGATAGGACTAGAAATGGGCTGGGACAGGAAATGGGCTAATAGGGGAGGGGAGGAGAGTGCTTCTGGCCCTGTAAGAAAACTAAGGCTAGGGTACAAACGGGCTGATGCAGGGGGATGGTAGAATAGGACTGGAAGGGAGCGGATACTGAGAGGGTCTGCCAGGGAAAGGAGGGGGCAGGAAGGGAGATGACACAGGGGAAGGAGAGGGCTGGAAAGGAGCTGACACCTGGGATGTACTGAAGGGGGAATGGAAGGGAGCTGACACCTGGGATGTACTGAAGGGGGAATGGAAGGGAGCTGACACTTGGGGATGGGAGTGGTAGGTGGCTGGGTAATGGGGAGGAGACTGGAAGGGAGCTGACATGCGAATGGCACTGGAAGGGAGATGGACAGAGGGTAGGTCGGCTGGAGGGGAGCTGACTGGGGTGTGACACTGATAGTGGACCTGAGCTGATACCTGGGATGGTATTTGGACTAGAAGGGACTGGACAGTGGGGAAGGAGGGGGACTGGAAGGCAATGGACACCAGTGGCAGTCGTGGGAATACAAGGCGGTTGACATTGGAAGGTACTGGGAGGGGAGGACTGGAAAGGGGGGTGATACTGGGGTGGGTTACTGGAACTGGGGAGGGTTACTGGAACTGGAAATGGGCTGATAGAAGGAAGAGAAGAAAACAAAAGAAGAGATAAGAAATGGCAGATGGACCATGAACCACAGAAAGAGAGCTAAGAGAATACAGGAAAGCAGAAGCCTCAGATCAGGACCAGCATGATCAGAGAATAAAATGGTCAGACAACAAAGGTAGAAAAAATAATTTTATTTAATTTTAGTGATTGGATTTTGTGCTATTTTTATATTTTACACAGTATTAGGGAACTGCATCTCTTATTTATCTGATGTTGCACTGCATGTGGACTCTGATTTCTTGGGGTTTCAGTTTAAATTTTGTCTACATATTTTTATTTTTACTTTGGATTGTGGTTACTTATTCTGTACTTGGTGAGGGTCGATGTTGTGCGTGTGTGACTGAGGTCAGGTGTTCTGTTAACATGGAGTTTGTATATAAAGATCTATACTATACTGTAGTAATTTGACTTGTTCAGCTTTTCAAATAGGTGTATGGATGTTCCAGGGCCCACTGTAGGATTTACAGTGATACTTTTTTTGGATGGGCTCCTTATGCGAGTTTTGGAAGTTTGTGCTGATATGGTATGATATGGTAGGTTTGCTCTTTGTTGCAGGGTTTTTTTATTAGTTCACAATATGCCTGGTACTGGAGAATAGTGGTTGTTGTTGTTAGTGAGATGATCAGAATCAGATTTGGTTTTTTGAAATATTGAATTCTGTGGGTGAATGTCCTGGTTCTGCTCTGCACCTACTGTAGATGCAAAATATATGTTGAAAAAGAAAATGCGAGAACCATAATGCAGTTTATAACAAAATAAAAATGAGTTATAATTTAGTTTTATAAACTGTGCTGTTGGTTCTTGCTGTCTTTTAGTTCCTTGGTATGCAAACAGGACCGTACCTAGCTCTGTGCAAGCAGTGCAGCCGCACAGGGCGCAAAGGCTTGGGGGGCTCATTTCGGCTGTTTGCTGTTGCCCTGCCGCCGCTGGCAGGACAATAGCAGGCAGCCAAAATGTGCTCCCAAGCCTTTTCACAGCACTTTAAGCAGGTCTGGTCCCTCCCTCCTCCGACGCTCAAAGTGCCGGCGCCTTTCAGATCGGGCGCATGCCCCCCTCCTCCTCCCCATACCTCCATCCAGAGCTGCCTGCTCTTTCCCTGCTGCCGGTGCCGCCATGAAAAAACGGAGGGCGGCAGCAGCAGGGAAAGAGCAGGCAGTGCTGGACAGAGGTATGGGGGTAGAGGGGGGACATGCACCCGAGCTGCAAGTTGTACAGGGTGCGATTGCAGCTCGATACGGCCCTGTGTGCAAACATCTTGCATTTCCTCCATATAATCGAATCGGCTTTTTGGTTTGGTTCAGTCTCTGATTGGATTTCTGAAAAAAAAACCCGCCCCCTCTAAGGTGGGGAGGGGAGCGCCATCTCATTCTTCACCTCAGGCAGCAGATTACCTTGAGCCGCCCCTGCGGAGGATGTAGTAAAGGCTGCTAGTGTAGCTGGGTTTAAAAAAGGTTTGGACAAGTTCCTGGAGGAAAGGTCCATAAACCATTATTAAAAAGGGACCCAGCATATCAATGCTTGACCCAATACAAGCATTGTGGAACCTGTGTCTTTTGGGGAAACTGCTAGGTACCCAACAGTGCAAAGATAGGCCTGGGTGATACCATGGATGGGAGCATTTGGTGCTATGTACTACAGATCTAAGAGGGGCTACCAGATCTAGATTGGTCACTGTTGGAAACAGGATACTGGGCTTGATGGACTTTGGTCTGACCCAATATGGCACATCTTATGTTCTTAATAATTTTAGTGGCAGCGATGTGTGAGGGCTGGTTAAAGGCCTGTGATTTAAAAGCTAGTGTGCTCGTTGAGGAACTAGTGGGTGCTAGGGGACTGGTTAGACTGTCTTTTGGTCTGAGTTTTATGTTGGAATAAATCTACAAAATGGTTCGCAGTAGGCACTGAGATAGGATTTGTTGTTTAGCTCATATAAATCTGAGAGAGAGCTTTAAAAAGCTGCTTAGGATGATTAGCACTAGAACAGATCAATGTTGTGGTAGAGCTTTTAAAGAATGTTTTTAATAGATCCTTGGAGATGGGAGAGGTTCCGCAGGACTGGAGAAGGGCTGATGTGGTACCTTTTCACAAAAGTGGTACTAGGGAAGAGCTGACAAACTATAGACCAGTAAGCCTATCCTCTATGGTGGGAAAAGTAATGGAGGCGCTCTTGAAAGAAAGAATAGTGGACTTTCTGGAAACCAATGGATTGCGTGATCTGAGGCAACATGGTTTTACCCAGGGGAAGATCATGCCAAACAAATTTGACCGAGTTCTTTGACTGGGTGACCAGAGAACTAGATCATGGGCATGTGATGAATGTGATATACCTAGATTTCAGCAAAGCCTTTGATACTGTTCCTCATAGAAGGCTTATCAATAAACTGAGCAGCCTAGGCATAGGTCCCAAGATAGTGACAGAATGTGGTGGTAAACAGAACTCACTCAGAAGAAACGAAGGTGTGTAGTGGTGTGCCTCAGGGATCGGTCCTGGGACTGATACTGTTCAATGTATTTGTGAGTGACATTGTGAAAGGACTGAATGGAAAGTCTGCCTTTTTGCAGATGACATGAACATTTGCAGCAGAGTGGACACTTCTGAGGGAGTGGACAACATGAGGAAAGATCTAAAATCATTAGAGAATAGTCTAATGCTTGGCAGTTACAATTTAATGCGGAAAAGTACAGTCATGGACTTGGGATGCAGAAATCCAAAGGAACTGTATGCAATAGAGGGAGAGATGTAGGTGTGCATGGACCAGAAGCGGGACCTCAGAGTGCTAATGTCTGAGGATCTCAAGGTGGCAAAACTATGCAACAAGGCAGTAGCCAAAGCTAGAAGGATGCTGGGATGCATACAGAGAGGAATAAGCAGCAGAAAGGAGGAGGTATTAATGCCCCTGTACAAGTCGCTTGTGAGGCCTCACTTGGAGTATTGTGTTCAGTTTTGGAGACCATAAAAAGACTTGAAACAGTGCAGAGGAAGGCGACCAAAATGATTTGGAGCCAGCGCCAGAAGACGTATGAGAAGAGACTTGAAAATCTAAATATGTAAACCCTAGAGGAGAGGAGGGACAGGGGAGATATGATACAGACTTTTAAATGCTTAAAGGGTATCAATGAACAAACAAACCTTTTTCAAAGAAAAGGAAGTTGTAAAACTAGAGGACATATGATGAAGTTGCTAGGCTGTAAACTTAAAAGCAACATCAGGAAATACCTTTTCACTGAAAGGGTGGTGGATGCTTGGAATGCCCTCCCGATGGAAGTGGTGGGGGCAAATACAGTGATGGAATTCAAAATGACTTGGGACAGACACAGTGTATCTCTTTATAGCAACAAGATGAAATCAAAGCAAACTTAAATATTGTTTAATAGAGGGGGGCTGACCTGCAGAGAGCAGCAGATATAACCCTAAACACAGGCATAGGGGGAGGGGGGGTGATCTGCACGGAGCTGCAGTTACAACCACTCAAGCCACCTTACTGGGCAGACTAGATGGACCATACTGGTCTTTATTTGCCGTCATATAGAGTACCTGAATATACACTGCTTTGGTAGAAAAGCGGCATATACCGTATTTTCGCGCATATACCGCGCACCCGCATATAATGCGCGGAGATTGGGCTTTTATATAATAAAGTTCTCACATTACGCGCCCTCGCATATAGCGCGCACGTTATATGCACGTAAAAACGGTACTATGAGTGCTCAAGGAGCTTGAGATTTGGATTTCAAGTGGATTGTTTATGTTTTTTTACTTCAGGGCTTCGTCTTTAGCTAGAGATTGAGATTGTGGATTTTGTAGATGATTGTCTGTATTATCTCAAACTTTTCCTTGCTGTTATGTGGATATCTCTTGTGTGGCAGTAAATTCACTTTGGTTTTGAAATAAACTCCTGGCACGTGGACTTTTTTTGAGTGGAGTAGCAGAGTGAGTGATCCCCCAAGGCCTGGCCTCACAGCTCTTGCTGCTCTCACCCCGAGAAACCGATACCAAACCCTGCGGTAAGGAAAGCGTGTTACCCTTCAGCCTCTGAAAGTGAACTCCTTGTCTTTTACAGGGAATAATCCCCACCAAACAGGAGTCACATTAGTGACATGCCTACTAAGTGTGTACAGTGGCGCTTTAATCTTTCTGCCCATCTTTGAACTACAGTCATAAAAAGCTCACCCTCAGAGCAAAAGAGAAGACACCTTTGCTGGGCTGTAATTTACCTGAGAGTGCAGCTGTTACTCAGCACTTTGATGACAGAGGCTGTAGTGGTGCCCTGTAGCTGCGTTGTTAAAAGCAAACCCCTCGTGCTGGTTTCGTTCCAATCGCAGGAAGAGGGGTTTAGTTCCCGAAAGCTAGTCGGGAAAAAAGATTTGGTATAGTGCGCACCCACAAATAACGCGCGAGAGGGTTGCGCGGTAGGTAAAATCGCATATAGCGCGCGCGTTATATGCGCGAAAATACGGTAAGCCTAATTAAATAAATAAATATACTATGTTTTTGAATAAAATGGTTTCTTTGCTTTCCGAACTTCAGCTCTTTCCTGGCATATGGAGAAATTGCACAAGGATCTGCTTTTCTGCTACTTTTTTTCAGCCTGCCTTGTTAGCCTTTTAAGCAAAGATAGGCCTGGGTGATACCATGGATGGGAGCGTTTGGTGCTATGTACTACAGATCTAAGAGGGGCTACCAGATCACATGCCATTGCCCCCACAGCTTAGGCAGTCATAACTGAACTTCAAATTGAAAAGTCCAGTCTATAATAGCAGCAGAAACAGACTCTTTCTCAGCCCAAAACATGAACCATTCACACCCAGGGCCGGCCCGTCCATTGAGCAAGAATGTTTTTTGCACAGGGCCCCGCGTTTCAGGGGGCCCCGCGCAAAGAACATTCTGCTTTTTTTTTTTTTAAATTACATTTTAAAAAAAAACCTGTCTCTGGCTGCTGCCGCTGCCGCGTCCGTCGCAGCAGCGGCAGAATGGAGTGTCCCGCGGGGCCCCCTCTCCTCGTTGAGCACTCTGCAAGGGCTTTCAGATTCGCGAAGGGAGAGTGCTCCCTCGCGTCTCTGTAAAGCCCGCAGGGGCTAATGGGAAATTTCCCATCAGCCCCTCGCGTCTAAAGGGGCAGATGGGAAATTTCCCATTAGCCCCTGCGGGCTTTACAGAGACGCGAGGGAGCACTCTCCCTTCGCGAATCTGAAAGCCCTTGCAGAGGGCTCAACGAGGAGAGGGGGCCCCGCGGGACACTCCATTCTGCCGCTGCTGCGACGGACGCGGCAGCGGCAGCAGCTAGAGCCAGGTGTTTTTTTTTTTTTTAATTTGCCAGAAGGGAAGGGAAGGGAAGGGGGGGGGGTTAAGACTGGTAATGGGCTGGGGGGCTGTCTGGAAATGTGCTGGGGGGGGTTAGGACTGGAAATGTGCTGGGGGGGGGTTAGGACTGGAAATGTGCTGGGGGGAGGGTTAGGACTGGAAATGGGCTGGGGGGGGGTTAGGACTGGAAATGTGCTGGGTGGGGGGGGGGTTAGGACTGGAAATGGGCGGGGGGGGGGGGAGGACTGCTAATGGGCTGGGGCTGATGGAGGCTGACTGGAAATGGGGTGAGGGGGGGGGGGTTAGGACTGGAAATGGGCTAGAGGGGGGTTAGGACTGGAAATGTGCTGGGGGGGGTTAGGACTGGAAATGTGCTGGGGGGGTTAGGACTGGAAATGTGCTAGGGGGGTTAGGACTGGAAATGTGCTGGGTGGGGGGGGGTTAGGACTGGAAATGGGCTGGGGGGGGGTTAGGACTGCTAATGGGCTGGGGCTGATGGAGGCTGACTGGAAATGGGGTGAGGGGGGGTTAGGACTGGAAATGGGCTGGGGGGGGGTTAGGACTGGAAATGGGCTAGGGGGGTTAAGACTGGTAATGGGCTGGGGGTTGATGGAGGCTGACTGGAAATGGGGTGATGGGGGGTTAGGACTGGAAATGGGCTGGGGGGCGGGTGGTTAAGACTGTTAATGGGCTGTGGGCTAATGGGGGCTGTCTGGAAATAGGGTGATGGGGGTTAGGATTGCTAATGGGCTATGGGGGGGTTAGGACTGCTAATGGGCTATGGGGGCGCTAGGACAGGAAATGGGCTGATGGGGGAGGGGTTAGGACTTGAGGTGGGCTGATGTGGTTAGGACTGGTAATGGGCTGTGGGCTGATGGGGGGGTTAGGACTGGCAATGGGCTATGGGGGGCTGACTGGAAATGGGCTGATGGGGTTAAGACTGGAAGTGGGCTGATGGGGGGGTTAGGACTGGTAATGGGTTATAGGGGGGGCTTAAACTGAAAATGGGTTGATGGGGGGCTAGGACTGGTAATGGGTTGGGGGATTGCTATGACTGGAAATGGACTGAGTGGACGGGGAGGCTTAAACTGCAAATAGCTGATGGGGAGGGAGCTTGGAATGGAAATGGGCTGTGAGGGAAGGGAGCTAGGACTGAAAATGGGCTGATGGAGCAGCTAGGATAGGACTGGAAATGGGCTGTTGGGGGGGAGCTAAGATTGGAAATGGGCTGTGGTGGGGGCTTGAATTGAAATGGACTCATGGAGGGGCTAGAACTGGAAGTAGGCTCATGGGGGGGCTTGGACTGGAATTGGGCTGAGTGGAGGGGAGCTAGGATTTGACATGGGCTGTTGGTGGGGCTAGGAAATGACTAGAAATGGGCTGATGGGGGGCTAGGATTGGAAATGAGCTGATGAAGGGACTCAGACTGAAAATGGATGGGGGAGCTAGGACTGGAAATGGGTTGATGGGGGGCTAGGACTGGAAATGGGCTGATGCAGGGACTAGAAGGGAATGGATGCTGGGTGAGACTGGAACTAGAAGGGAGCTGATGTTGGGGGAGGATTAGAATGGGATGGGGCTGGGAGAGTAAAATGGAGAGGGGAAAAATATTTTGTGTGGGAGGGATGAAAAATCTACAATTGGCCGGGTATTGGGAGAGTAAGTGGGGATTGAGGATGGAGGGGTAAAATTTGTGTGGATGAAATAAGAATGAGGAAAGAGCAAAAGGAGAAAGATTAGTATGTTAAAGCAGATGTAGAGAGAGAGGATGGAAAGAAAACTAGAAGAGAGAAGAAAGGACAAATGGACAGCAGACGATGGAAAGTTAGCAGAAAACATGAAGAAACCAGAAGAAAGTGGCTGGAGCAATTGCAACTGAAAAAAAATGCACAAAAGGTAGAAAGATATCTCTTTATTTTGAATTTATTAACTGGAATATGAAAGCTCTGGGAAATGTGCATCATTAACGTCTGCGCTTTGTTTGGTACAAGAGGAAATTGATTTATAGTTTTATTTCTACAGTGTTGTTGTACATTCCAAGTTTGGCTTTTGGGGTTCCCAGTTTAATTATTGCCTTCCTGTTTCTAAATTGCGATTCCTTGTTTGGTGATGGTCTATGTTCTGCATGTGTAACTGAGCTGAGGTATTCTGTTTATGTAATTCCTATTTGACATTGCCACTTGTTCTCTTTCCCCAGTATTCTCTGAAATGTACTGGTTTAATATTTGCAGTGTTTCCTTTTGATAGGTAGGGTCTGGTGCTTTGAGAGTCCTGGTAATGCTGTCAGGATACAGCGGGTTTGCTATGGGTTCTAAATGGACAGCGTTTGTAGTAGTTCCTAATGTGCCTGGCGGTTGGCACTGGATTATAGTAATGTAGAAATCTTTTAGTCTTTCTTTATCCATACACTCATTAAGAGACATGTTTACTAAAAGTTAGTGAATGGTAACATTATGCAAATATTTATGCAAATAAGACCACTTATGCAAATGAGGCACGCACCGAGTCTCCGCACATGGCCCCGCACCCCCCTTGGGCCGCCCCTGTTCACACCCACAGTCTCAAGTTAGATAACAAAGGAGCTGCCTTACATCCTGCCAAGTTTCCATAAGGAGCTTTACCTCTATTGCTCCCTTGATGCAATGTTACTCTCATGGGAGCAGATAACTTACTGAGGAACTCCTCTGCTTCGGTTACAGTAGAGCACATTTGCATCTCACCATTGTGGGTAATTTTGAGCGTGATAGGATACTGCAAAATAAATCAAAGTAAATATTCTGTTTCACTACCTTGGCACAAACTGGAGCAAATTCCCTCCATTTCACTGAGTAGTCCTGAAACAAATGTGTCACCGAGGTCTGCTTTTGATGGGCTGAGGGTGACCCCGGAAATGGGGTACAAAATAAAATGCTGAATGCCACTCTTTCTTGTCCCCTGCTGCACAGTGCACTAATAAGGCGCCCCGGGGAATTGCAGGCCACATTCTTCCCTACTCTCAGTGAAAAATGGAGGAAAAAACAGGTAGAAAAACACAACTGTAGAGCAGGGAAGTAATTTGCAGTAAGAATGCCTGTTCAATGGGCACTCCCCACATGAACAAAAATATACAAAAGAAGAGCAAAGAAAATGACCAGACATACAGCCACACAAATAAAATCAGATAATGGCACGAAGTATCAACCTTGACCATTGTCCTTGGATACAGCCTTGTTCTCTCATGCCTCTGTCTCATCCATTGACCTTGACCAGGGGATATTAAACCCTCCTCACTCCTCTCTCCTCTCTTGTGTATCCTTGAGGTAGGTAGGTGCCTATGTAAATCACCTCTCCTTGTCCTTGGCTCCTTTCTTCTGTTGTTATCCCATGTTAGGGACCTGGGAAGGACCCTTCTCCTTACTCCTTAGTGTAGTTAAGGGGCACGTTTACTAAAATGTGCTATGTAAGTCCCAAAACGTAGTGTGGGTGGTGAAGTAGCCCTGTGCTAAATGTTGGGAGTGTGCTTGGCATGTCCCCCTGCAGTTATCGTGGGAGACGCATCTCACTGTGCTAAGCTGCAGGTGCACTTACTGCCACCCACGGAGGAGGTGATAAGTGCATCCACACTAGCGGTAAAATTTGCGGTTAGTGCACGCCAATGATGCCTGCACTAACCACAATGTGCTGCCAGCGATTGCGCTGTACCTCTAATCCACGCAGTCGTCATCCCATAGCGTGCTAAGCAGTTAGAGTGGGGCTTTTATTGTGCTGCTACATGGTAACAATGCAATACAAGTAGCATGCAGTAAGCCCCGCGCTAACCATTAATGCACTTTAGTAAACATGCTCTTGAATTCTATAGTGCTGACAGTGCCAACACTCCCCACACAGACTATAGTCCACTCTATCCTTCTAGGAATAAATTCCTCTCTCAAGACAGACTCTATTTTTCCTCTCAGCTCTTGGGTTGTACGATGTATCCAGGACTTGGGTCCTACCTCCTTGCTTCCTTTTAAGGCCTTCCACTTCAACTCCCACACTACCCTGCCTCTTAGCTATGCAGCTCTGTGCCACACTTATCTGCCGGCTCCTGTTTGGTTAAGGTTCCCAGATGACTCTGATTTTTGGAGATTATTCCCAATTTTAGAACTGTGTCCCCGACTCCCACCTGTTTGACACCCTCCGGTCTCTGATTCCAGCAATGGGGACAGAGGAAGTAAAAACAAAATTATTTTCAGTTTAGTGATTTGACTATGTCAGTTTTTAGAATTTACATCCATTATCTTTATATTTTGCATCACTGTTTCTTGTTCTCTGTTGATTTATCTGCTTGGAAGTGGTATCGTTGCTGTGATGGGAGGGATAGCGGAAGGCAGGTTAATCTCCTTTTCCCTTTGACTGTATGGCTTGGAACCTGGAACTCCTGCTTTTTGCTGGTCTAAATGAAACACACTAGATATACAAGTACTGGTTGAAAGTCATCGCTATACATATAGCTGGTCATTTGGCCCTCGCTCCACCCTAAAACTTCCCCCAGCATTATCCAGATTTTCAAGGCAGTTAGAAGGATTTTCTTTGACAATATCCAGATAGCATCATTAAAAATCCGCAGATAGTGGACTTATATGTTTAGAAGAAACCACTATTTGAATATTGGCCCTCATGTTTTTCTGAATCCTACTTTCTCTACTCATATTTGCAGGACAGAATTTTTAAAGTTACTGGAACCAGCTATTCATTTGGGTGTCCAATTTTTCTTGAAATATCCTTCAAAATGTAGTATTAAATTTTAAGGGAAAGCTTATGTTCTTACTGATTCAGATCTGCTTTCTATTTTTATCAAAGGGAAAATCAGTCAGAGCTAGCTGGCCTTTCTGATGTCTCCAAGAGTGATGTTACCTAATTACCCGACTGCATAATAGTGTATAGATCTCTCTGCTTGTTTTGTACTTAGGATGCATTTTTCCTGCATTTAGATATCTAATTAACATCTTTTAATATTATATTATTTTACGAGATACAATTTATACCTTACTGTTTTTTGTGGATTTTTTTCTGGAACCTTTTTGGTAATTTGATGCCTATTTGTTTTCTAAGAATGTAATTCTATCTAGAATAATCTCCTGCACTGCACCTGATATTGTTCACTCTTGGTAGCTTCTCCTAATGGGCTAGTTTTGCGAATACCATGGCAGTTGTGAAGCTTACTCCTAAGCCAGGGTATGTGGAATATGATCTTAATCTCTGGGGAGGTGCTGGTGCTTGGGCATGCAAGATGGTTCCTGGGGTCTATTTCTGCTGCTGGTGTCACTGAGGCTGCTGCTCTAGTCTCTGCCTGTGGACCGGTTCCTGAGGCCTGCTGGCCTGTCTACCAGACATACTAGGCAGCCGCCTAGGGGCAAGACCCCAGTGGGCAGCATGGCACCTGACTCCTCCATGATTTTTGTGCCGCCGCTTCTGCTCCTACGGCAGGTCTTAAAGCACCTGCACATACACTCATGGCCTGCTGCTCCTGCCCCTTCCAACACAACCTCCTGTTAGAGGGGGCAGAAGTGATGTGCTATCAGTGAATACATGTGCATGGGAACTTTAAGGCGCTCTGTAGATGCCAAAGCAGCGGAACAAAGCTGCCGTTTTGAAAAATCATGGAGGGGTTATGCTGCCACTCGCCCCCTCCCCAAGGTGAGATGATGGATGCCAATGGGGAGGAGGGGCAGTATGATGGATGTGGTGGGTGGCAAGTGGGTGGGTCTGTCTAGGATGGCAGAAACCCTTCAGTGAGTCCTGCATGTTGGTGCTGCTGAGGCTGCTGCTGGCCTCTGTATCTGGGGCAGGTGCTGAGGCTTCTCCTCCTACCTCTGTTGGGGGCCTGTGGTTCCAGATACATGAATGACAACAGTATTGTCATAAGATTGGCCTGGGAGGGGTAGTGGTGGGTCCAACACATTACGCATGGCACAAAATATCGATGCTTTAAACATCTGCATGTCTCTTTGACAGACTGGGCAGTTCTTGCTCCGACTTCTCCGACTGTGGGTGGCAACTGCAGGCCTGATGTTGCAGGGGTGAGGTTTTAGGATGCAATTGGGCAAATGCCTCTGTATTGTAGCAGGTACACTGGATGTACATAGGATGGCACGGCCACTGATACAGTATGGTGGTTCCTCCAGTAACCCTGTACAAGTTGGCCATTGGTTATGGGAATGATGTGTGTGACAAAATGTGTTCCCCTTTTCTGGACAGCAGCTAGGTTCAGTGGTATGAAGCTCTTCCAAATAGGGGCGGCCCAAGGGTTTCTGCCGCTCCAGGCAGAAGCCCCTGCTGCGCTGTCCCCCTTTTCTGCCACTGCCGCTCTGGTCACTGGCATCCCCCTTTCTGCTGCCCCCTCCCCCTCCCCCTGCCACCGTTGCCCCCACCCCAGTGGCCCAACTCCGTTTTTAGCTGCTGCTACTTTCAAAATGGAGTCAGGCTGCTGCTGCTGCCCTGCAAGATGAGAGAGATGGATTCAGGGGGTGGCAGAGGTCTGACTCCATTTTGAAAGCGGCAGCACAAAGCCACCACTTTCAAAATGGAGTCGGGCCAAACAACAGGATCTGCTGCCCTAGGCAGCTACCTAATCCACCTAGTGGATGGGCCGGCCCTGCTTCTAAAGATTCCCACAGGCCCACACAATGCTGCTTTGTGCATGTCTGTGGTGCATGCTGGATCAGCTGTTTGTGTGGTAAGGTACCATGGGCATCCATACTACAATTGCAGCTTCATGGTTGTGTTTATGTGCAAGGTGCATGCAAGTGGGCAGTGATTTGTAGCATTGCGGTACTTGCTACCTGATACACAGCCAACATGGGGAGGGGGGAGCCCCTGCCATTGCTGTCTAGTGGATGGATGTGTAATGTTTCATTACCCACTTTTTTCCCATCATATGTGTGTGGGACATGGTGGGGGGTGTATGCACACCATCCAAATGGGACTGATGCAAGGGTTTTCATCATCCTACATACACCTTCAGCCTTTGGGCCCTAACTGTCTTCTGGGTCCAGGGCAGACAAGTCTTGCATGCATCAGACTCTTCTCATCACTCACCGTTGTCATGCCCCACACATCCCGTATCTGAGCATTCCATTGCTTCACATGGGTCTCCATCATGTGTCTCCTCCCCAGGGGTGGAGAGCCTATTTTATTCAGCTGTGTGGCAACCTGTACAGCTACAGTGTTATCTGCAGCTTGTTATATATATTGCTGCTCCATCAACTCCTACTGCACTCACTGCAGCATTTTAAGCTGTATCCTCAAAATGGCCCTGAAACATATTTTGTAGGCCCCTAGCTTCTGGTGTTTGAAGCATATGGAACAGAAGACAGGGTTGCACATTAGTGTTCAGGAGTTCCATAGACATGGATGGTCTCTGCTACCTTAAGAATGCCTTTTCCTGATCTTGCAGAAGATTTCTGTTGGGAGTGTTTGCCTGCATTTGAATAACTGTGGTTGTCACACCTGGCCTGCCTGGTGAGCTCAGAGCAGCTTATGACTGCCGTACAATGTGACCTTCATCTCTATGCATGGTTTGGCTGCATCTCTTTCTTTGTGCCTGTGGGGGGCCTGGTCTGGATATGCAACTGCTTGCAGAGCACAGGGTAACTGCAAGAACTATGCCTCCATGGTGAGTTTGGCATGTGAATTGGGAGGGACTTAGGGTAATTGGAGCAAACATGCCTAGCTGGCACCATGGCCATTGTATGGTGACAGAGATGTGCACCTTGGGTATCCCTTGCCAGGATTAATAGTCTTCTGTGTAAGTGTGCAGTGACTTAAAAAAACATTCCAGACTAGTAGTGAAAGCCCACTTCTTTATTTTTACATCAACACAAAACAGAACCTTACAGATCACAAAGGATGTATGCCTCCTCAGTGTGCGTAGATATTCAGTAGAAATTTTCACAGCATTAGTGTTCAGGGGATGTACCATATCTCTCTCTTTTACAATATTAAATTTCAATGGGCTCACATAGTTTGGCTCTGCAGCAGAAACATCTCCAGTCTCCTGCTCTCCAACTGGGTTTCCTTACCATTCCCCTAGACATATCCTTGTCCCCAGCTGTTGTGTTATCTGTCTTGACTAAGCTGTAAGTTCTGATGAGCAGGGACCATCTTTTACATGTCTCTGTACAGTGCTGTGTATGCCTTGTAGCCCTATACAAATGATCAGTAGTAGTAATATGATGTTTCCATGTACTGTATGCATATGACAAGGTGTGAAGCAACTTTGCTCACTGGCCATAGGCTTGCAATTGGCTGTGTCAGAGGCTACAGGATTTGCGGGACTCTGACATGCCATTTGCAATTTATGAAGTGTGTGTGTTCTCCAGCAGGCTGCAGAAGCACCTTTGCAGGCAGAGTGTGTTGCTGCCCATCACAGTTGTGTCATTTTTGACCTAGCACACAGGTTTTGGACCATCCAGGGCCATCTGAATCTTCTCTCAAGTTCTCTTTGCTACAGCATGGGATGATCTCCGAGCTCCAGGGATGGAATAACCTATACTGTTTGGAGAGCACAAGGTACGCCAGGAGGTCATTCTCTGCATCAGAGAGGTTGCGCACCCTCCTGGCTGCCATATCACTGCTCTCCTATCCTGGATCCTCTACTGGCCATTGCAGTGTGTGAGACTGAAAACACATGTACATGGTTCTACAGGGGAAGACGTAGCATGCAGATGTGCATTTTGCTGCCAAGTGGCATGTACACATCTAATTTATACATACTTCAGCCACGTACAGAACCACCATTGGTGGCTGTCTGTTATGCATGTGCAGCTTGTACCTATGAGCGAAAACATAGGTATATTGATTTCAGGAGGTAAATGCATGTTTTTCTATTGCTTGGACTGACAGTGCCTTACACTTGTATGTGCTGCACTTTTGCTTGCCTTACATGTGTATTTATCCACTGGAATTAAGAAAACAAAACATCCATTTTGAGGAGCGGGGATATACTGATTTTATATCAGCCTCACATGTGCACATCCTCTCTTTCAAATTTGACCTTGTTTTTATTTATTTATCTATTTAAAGTCTTTTCTATACCGCACTCTTCAAAATCAGCTCGGTTTACAAATAACATCAGTTTTGTCCAGACACGGGTGGGGCCCCTACTGGACTTACTTAAAACAGGGTTGATAAACTTGGGTTAACTGGAGAAACTATATACAAGCTCTGGGCTAGGTAGTTTACATTCTTAGGTTACTATATACATGATCCTGTTAGGAGTTTGGTAGTGTTATCGAGCTGCAGTGGTTGCCTGTATGGTAGGTAGATTGGAGTGGATGTTAAGGTGACTAGGAATGAGTGTTTGTTGTGTGGTACCATAATGCTGCAGGAAGAGGTAGTGTTTCAGTGCCCTCCTGAATAGGGTAAGCTCTGTAATGGACCGGATGTTGGGTGGGAGGGCGTTCCAACACAAGGGGGCATAGAACACAAAGGCCCTCTTTCTTGTAGCCTGCGAGCATTTTGTAATCTTGCTAAGGATATTTAGGGTGTTGGCTGTGACTGATCTTCTGGCTCTATTAGGGGGAGTGGGGATGATGAGGTCTGCGATGGAAGGGGAGGTGAGTCTGTTGATGGCTTTGAATGTCATTAGTAGAATCTTGAAGGTAATTCTACAGTGGACTGGCAGCCAATGGAGGTGCTTCAAGGTTGGTGTTATGTGGTCCCTTCTGGCGGCACCGTGTAGAAGTCTGGCTGCGGCATTCATAGCCATCTGCAGTGGGATCAACTGCATTAGTATTTTTCGGTAATCCCTGTAGGATGACATTGGCATAGTCGAAATGGGGGATGATTAGGGCCTGGTAGATTGTTCTGAAGTCATCTGGTTCTAGTAGAGGTCATAGGTGGCGGAGTGTGCAAATCTTGAGGTATACTGCCTTGACGGTGTTGTTTATGTGGGCTTTCATGTCCAACTGTTGGTCGAGCGTTACCCCTAAGTAGCGGATTGTGGGCTTGCTTTGAAGCTCTGCGCCTCTTACTTTTAGAGCTGCTGGCGGCGTGAACAATTGATCTCTGGTGATGAATAGAGCCTCCGTTTTCTTGACGTTCATCCTGAGGTTTTGGGTGTGGAGCCAGTCGGTTATAGTGTCAAAGCAGGTGATTAGTGGCGAAAAGTCCGGCTGGTCGGTGCTGAATGGCATGTAGAGTAACATGTCGTTGGCGTATATAAGGCATGAGATGCCGAAGGAGTGGGCAAGTGTGCAGATGGGCTGCATATATATGTTGAAAAACAGCGCTGAGAGGGAGGATCACTGTGGTACACCTTGTTTTTGCTGGAATGGCTTGGAAGTCGTGGGCCCTGTCCTCACATGTTGCCATCTGTCTGAGAGATAAGATTCGCACCATCTCAATGCTGTGTCCTGGATCCCTTTTTCTGCCAGGCGCCCCATGAGCAGTTCGTGGTTGACGGAATCGAAAGCTGCGGCGATGTCCAGGAAGATCAGGGCATAACCTCCTCTGGTTTTGTTCAGGCCGGAGATTAGAGTGTTGAAGAGGATGGTCAGGAGTGTCTCGACTCCATGTGCTTCTCTGAATCCGTGTTGGCATGGGTCTAGAAGTGCAGTGGTATCGATGTGATTCTGGATTTGTTGTTGGACAAGCTTTTCGATTAATTTGGCCATTAGTGGGATACTTGAGATCGGCCTGTATGAATCCATTTTCTGGGGATCCAGTTTGCAGATTTTTAGGAGTGGTCTGATGGATGTTTTTTTTAGGGTTAGTGGAAATGCTCCCATGGTGAAGGAGAGATTGATTAGCTTGGTTAAGAAAGGGCTAAATTCCTTGCGTAGTGTCTTTATCCAGAATGCCGGGCAGGGATTGTTTGGTGCTATGGTGGTGTTGATCACGTTGATAGTGTCTTCGACGTTCTTCGCTGACATTTTCTGGACATTTTCACTTTCACATCACAAAATACACCTAAAAAATCTTTCTAAAATGTGCCTTTAAGAGTTCTAAAAATTTCCTAACGGGAGTCTAATTACTGTTCAGAATTGCCCAGAGAATGTACCATGCCCTGAGAGCTTCCTTTCTATGCATTTGTCCCTTGGCACCCCATCATGTGACCTTCTCCCCATGTTAGGGAAAGCATACAACAACACTTATCTGCTTATTCCATTCCATGCTAATTCCATTTTAAACCAGACTTGCTCCTTCTATATTGGGAAAAATTGTATAAGAACTGTGTTTTTTTTACAGAGGCCCATTTATTGCTGAATGTCTCTGGAATTTGCTTACTATATTTATTTATTCATTTATAAGTATTTAAGCCATACCTTTCCAGTAGTTAATTCAGGTAAGTTACATTCTTGTAGACTTTGGGGCCCCTTTCCTAACGAGCACTAGGGTGTTGCATCAAATGTGCCAAAGCGCTGAAACTATGGTGGTTAGGTGCAACACTGCCGCATTAACTACTGGGGACGTGGAAAGCATTTGCTTGGCAATTAATGTGGAACACTTTCACCTCACACGTGCTGCATTAGTGCAGGTGCACTTAACTCTACTTATTGAGGTGGCGTTAGGTGAACCTGTGCTCATTGAGCAGCACATAGTGCTGGATTCATGCCACACGCTAACTAACGGTGCTAAGCTCACCATGCCCACTCTCCACTCCAATCCACTCACTTGTGACCCTAATGTAGGTTGTACAGGTAGCACAGGAATCGTTCCATGCTGTCATGTTCCAGCACGCCTTCTACATGCAGAGAACACAGCTCGCGTCCTTTAGTAAAGACCCCTTTATGCATTTTCTGGATGTTTTTATTGAACCCACCCTGAGAGGTTTCAAGAGGACAGGCTGAATAATGAAATTAATATTATGAAGCATCCCCTCCCCCCTAAAAAAGGGGAACTGTAATAGAAAAGTAAGGAAATACTAGGGAGAAAAGACAGCATTCCAATAAAATGAGGTAACATTGGTCTTGTTGTTATTGTCTCTCTGTACATTGTAATTTATTTTACTCTTATTACTGTTCTAGAAAGCCAAAATATTGTACATGGTGGTGTAGGAGCTAAAGCTTTGGATCTGCTGCTGTTGCCAGCTGGATTCTGGTGCACTGCAGAGGTGCTGAAATCAGGCTCAAGGACGAAGAAGGAAGATGACTTCTCCAATGGTGGCCAACAAGAGACACCGAGGGCACCATGCAGAAGGTGTTCCTACACTCTGCAGCTGCTGGGGAGTTTTTAAGCTACTTGCCCATGCCATTGGGGAGATGAGGTACAGAACAGTTGCAAAGAAATGAGGGAAAGATAGCAAGAAAAATAAAAAAGTCAGAAAACCCTTGGGAAAAATCAAAATGTGCTCCAATTCTATGATTTTACTATGCTAGCAGCAAGTATCCTGTTCACGGGAGCCACAGACTATTGCCAAGAATAAAAAGACCGTATTTCACTTGTAATGTGTTGCTCAGCAGGTAGTGTTTTCACTTCGTAATGATTGCTCACGGTATGAAGTGTATCACATTATCGTTATATAGCATTGTCACATTATACAATATGGAGCTCCTTTATTTTAGAGACATAATGAATGATTAACATCATCAGTGTCTCCATGTATTGCCATTTCCTGGTTTACGCCTATATGATACTGCACACGATATCAGCCTTGCATAAAAATGAAATAATAATAAAATAAAAATACTGTACGCTATATACAGAGAACGATCCATGTTAACTCAACCTGTTTCCAGCTAGGACAGACTGCTGCGTAAAGCATACACCATTAGCAGAGCCTTCAACAATTATTATTTTATTCTCTAACCCCTACTAATTAATTGATGCAGTTGCTGAGGCTTCAGTCTTTGGCAAGTAAATGAGTGACTGGTTCCTGCTGAGGTAATGTGATCTTTGCAGCACAGTGTATTAACCCTTCTTCTTGCTGATGATAATCAAACTAAACCTACACCCCAAGCAAGCTAGACTGCTATGGAACCCGATAGAAATAATACGCTAGCTGAATACCTCAGCTCAGTCACAGACCCTCACCAAATACAGAATAACTGCCGCAGTCTAGAAAAAGGAAAATACCTAAGAAGCCAGACTGTGCATACAGCGTGACACCAGAGAAATTCCTTCTGTTCTGTGCAACATGGTCAGTGTGTTTCTTTAAATGCCCTAAGTGGTAATTAAATAAAATACATATACTCAGTGCCGATAACTGGACAGTGGCTGGTGCTGTATATAGGTATTCTGTGCTCAGTGCCAGCAATTGCTATCTGGATAGCAGCAATATTCGGTCCATTATCTGCATAATGATTTCTATGGCATGGGACTTAGCCTTTCCAGATAGAGGACTGAATATCGTCACCATCTGGATAATTCCTGGGATTGTCCTTGCTCCGCACTAGACTATGGCACTAGGATAGTGCCACTGGAAATCTGTGGATCGACCCAAATCTCTGCTGAAAGATATCAGAGATGCACATTCCAGAAAAGTGGAGAAACTGCATGATGCTAGGAGAACTTCTATACTGGCAAAATATGTCGTATCCTGCCACCAGAGAGGAAATGAAACATGACCAATGACAATTTGGAACAGCACAAGAACCTGAGAATCGCCGTTGTTATTGTCTCTCTGTACATTGTAATTTATTTTACTCTTATTACTGTTCTAGAAATGATTTTTTTCCATGCTTTACTTTAAACACTATGGGGAACAAATTCAAAAGGATTAACTCGATTGGCAGACCTGCTAACTGCCTTAATCCCAGTGAGCAGGATTTTGTGCCACTGAATATCCCCTCTAAAGCCGCTGCGTACCCTACTGCTAACCGCATAGCATCAGTGCGTTCCAGGAGAAGTGCTCGTGTTAACCAATCAGTGGAGATATTCAGCCGCTAGCCAGCTAACGTAAACTGGCTAAGGTTAGGCATATAAAAGAGCTGGTTTAGCCAAATTGCTAACTGGGCATATCGGATATTCAATGCCAGTGGCTGGATATGACCCTGGCATTGAATATTTGGGTCTAAGTTTAAACGACGACAGCCAGCTACTTTACAAGCGCGTGGGCATCACATGTAGAATGGTCATGGCATTTAAGTTAGCCAAATCTGAATCAGTCCTCCCATATGCTTGAAGACAGAGAAATGGTCCACTCAAGGGGAGCACTAACTTTTACTGTTATTCAAGTCCAATCCGCCTTATCTAACACCTTCCTTGAGGCAATGGACAACCTCAGCTACAAGCAAATTGTAAATGATCCCACCCACCAAAGAGGGAACTCTCTCGATCTTGTCTTCGCCCCACCCACAGTCACAGACAAGAAGTGCCAATTCGACCTCTCCATCACCCCTGTCCCCTGGTCAGACCACAGCCTAATAACCTTCCAGATGCCATCACAACAAGAACAAGATACACTCAGCAGACCAAATATACTGACGTCAGCAAACCCTGCACGTTTCAAACCATTCAACAAGGAAGAGATTACTAAACACGCTCTTCCAAAACTTGCTCAGTCATCATCCAATCTCAATGACATGGTCGCTAATTGGAACGACATCCTTAACTTGTATGCTCAACAGCTGTTCGCTAACAAACAACCAACATCCAATAACCGCGCTGGTAAAAGGCAGACAGCTTCATGGTTCTCTCTGGAGCTATGGACTTCCCTACTCCTCCTGAGAAAACTTAAAAGAAAATGGAGGCGCACTCATAATTCTTTGGACCAAGCCACATACCTAGCTCACTTAAAAACTCATCGTGAAGCAATATGGAACAAAAGGAAAGAATTCCACTATGAGCTCCTCAGCCGCTCACTAAACAAACCACGCGACCTCTACAGCTTAGTAAGATCCTTAACAAAGGAACCATCAACACCACAACAAGAACATATACAGCCACAGCTATATGCCAACTATATTCAATCCATAGCTGTCAAAACAATCACAGCCACCATACCAGAATCTTCCCAGTCTCCCTAGCACCAGAATCCACTGATTAAGCTTTCACCTCCATCTGCGAAAAGCGTTGAAGACATTATTGCCACCATAAACACCACCACTGCTATAAATGACCCATGCCCAGCATACTGGATCAGATCAATGCGATCGGAACTCAGTCCAGTCATCGCAGAGATCGCAAACCTGTCCTTCTCAACAGGAGTATTCTCATCTTCTCTCAAGCAGACATCCATTCGTTCACTGCTAAAGAACAACCAGCTGGATTCAAAGAAGGAGGAGTCTTACCGGAATTCCTAAGCAAAATTACCACTCTTTCAGTCTTACCTCCCCCTCTCTTAGGCACATAGAAGCCCCTCTGGTAATTTCTATCCTATAATAGAGCCTAATCACACACCCGAAGGACTACAAAAGGGGACTGCTATTTACTTCTGGGAATTTATCTAAATCTTGGGGAAAAATAACCCAAATCAATCAAACCAAAATATAAACAATAAAATTGAAAAAAGACATACTCCATGGTTTAATACATCTATCAAAACATTAAAAAGACAACTAAGAAAAGAGGAAAGGAAATGGAGACAATCAAAATCATTAATAAATCATGAGAATTACACTAAAACACTACAAATTTATAAACAAACAATAAACAACTCCAAGCAAAATTATTATTCTAATATAATATCAAGAGCCACTAATCGACCAAGAGAACTATTCTGTATAGTACAGAAATTAACAAACAAAACTCTAAATAATGATGAAATATCAATAGATATCTCCCCACAAGAATTAGCTCAATACTATAGCAACAAAACAAACCTACAAATAACACCATCAAATATTACTCAACCACAAATTAAAACACAATTAAAGCAAACTACAGTTGATAACTGGACCAACTTCAACTTAATATCAAAAACTACTCTCAAAACTACAATAACTAACATTAATACAACAACTTCATACCTTGATCCATGCCCAGTTGATTGGATAAAGAAGACTTTCCCAATACTCTCTTCTTTCATTCTACCTTTAGTGAATCTATCCTTGCAAAAAGGCTATTTACCACCATCCCTCAAACATGTTCAAATACGTCCTATACTTAAAAATAACACATTAGATAAACTATCCCCAAAATCTTACAGACCTATATCAAGTATTCCTTTTATGGCTAAACTTATTGAAAAAATTGTACAAATTCAACTACAAGATTTTATTGACACATTAAACATTCTTGATGAACATCAATATGGCTTTAGACCCTTCCATGGAGTAGAAACCTTACTAACGATCCTTTATGACACAATATTAAGAGGTATTGATAATACTAAACAAGCCTTTATTCTTGTTTTCCTTGACATATCAGCTGCCTTTGACAGTGTTGATCACTTAACAATGTTAAACAGACTTCAAAAAATTGGTATAACATCTACTGTTTATAATTGGTTCAAATCCTATCTATCAAACAGAACCCAAAATGTAAGAATCCACACCCAAATATCTAACACCTTCAAACAAACTCAAGGTCTTCCGCAGGGATCTGCTTTATCTGCACTATTATTTAACATTTACTTACAACCAGTTTGTAACATCTTTAAACGCCACAATGTCTTTTATCATATTTACGCCGATGATATAATGTTCTACCTCCCATTTGAAATCCCACACCCACCTCTCCAAAAAATAACAGAATGTTTTAATGAACTAACTGAGTGGCTCAAAGAACAAAATCTACTTATCAACTTTACTAAAACAGATATTTTATTTATCACTAAAAATCAAACATATATACCCCCAAACACGATTACACTAGATACTCATGAAATTAATATAAAAAAAGAAGTAAAATATTTAGGTGTGATACTTGACAATAATCTAAATATGGATTCACATATAAAATATTTAACTAAAAATATACATTACAAACTCAAAACACTAAAACAACTAAGACCTTTGATTCTTCTACAAGATTTTATTAACATAATTCATGCTATTATTACCCCACATTTCGATTTTGCAAATACAATACTTAATGGTATTTCGAAACAAAATATTAAAAAGATACAAATAACTCAGAACTTAGCTGCTAGAACGATTATGAATATAAGCCCACTTGAACATATTACACCAATTTTAGCTGAACTTCATTGGCTACCAATTTACTCCCGAATCAAATATAAAATTCTTGTCACTACATTTAAACTTATAAATAAACTTGCACCATCTGCACTAAATACACTGATTAACATTGACATTGATAAACGATCTCAAAGGAGCAGAAACATAAATACTTTAACAATACCAAAAGATTTTACAAAAGCCAGAAAACAAACCAATAAGAGAGCTTTCTCACACTCTGCTCCAATACTCTGGAACAATTTACCTGACAACATTCGCCTACTGTCTGACATAAAAGAATTTAAAAAAAAATTAAAAACTCACTTATTTACATTACACTATAATACACTCCCAAAACAGAATTCTCAAAGGGATACAGGCTAACATTTATTTTTAATATTATATACCCTATTTTCAAAAATAAACGACACTAATACACTAATTTAACCATACTACACACTCATTTACATGATGATTAATAATTTAACTAGCAATGTATATATGTTCTAATATGTTATACTTGTAATGTTACAATTTTCCTTGTAATTTATAATTATCTGTTCTATGTAAAATGTCCTGGTATATCTCATACCAATTAACCTACTGTTACATGTAAACCGCACTTGAAACATGGGAAAGAGCGGTATATAAATAACTGTTAAATAAATAAATAAATAAATAAATAAAAAAGAATTCTTTAGATTAAAGCTGATTAATCTGTGAACCCAGTGTAACTGTTAAATCAGTCAGGGCCTAGTAGCAGCAAAGAGTTTTCAGTTTAAATTTAAAACACAGCAGAGAGCTTTCTGATTAAATTTAGAACCCAGCAGAGATCTTCCAGTTTAAATTTAATACTCAGCCAGGGCCTAGTAGCAGCAAGAGCTTTCAGTTTAAATTTAAAACATAGAAGAGAGCTTTCTAGTTAAATTTAGAACCCAGCAGAGAGCTTCTACTTTAAACTTTATACTCAGTCAGGGCCTAGTAGCAGCAAAGAGCTTTAATTTAAATCAAATCAGAATATAACTTAGCATAAAAGGCAAAACAGGGTCAGTATTCCTTGAGCAATAAATTATTTCTAGAGACTTTAACAAAGAGGCCTTCTACATAGGGTGCAAGAGACCTGTGAAAATTTTAAATAGGTGTTAAAGCCAGGTGACAGATCAAAGGGCCAGTTTGAAAGACTCCCTCTATAAAGCAAGGACTGTGTTAATCACTCAGGAAATTGGTCACAGCTTACCTCAGAAGCACAGGCATAAATAGTTCAACCAGAGTTCTATGCTTCTCGGTCTTGAAGGACTACAAAAGGGGACTGCTACTTCTGCAGAGAGATCTGCAATTTTAAGTATTTACTTTTGGGAATTTTTCTTAATCTTGGGGAAAAAAGAATTCTTTAGATTAAAGCTGATTAATCTGTGAACCCAGTATAATGTTAAATCAGTCAGGGCCTAGTAGCAGCAAAGAGTTTTCAGTTTAAATTTAAAACACAGCAGAGAGCTTTCTTTATTTATTATTTAACATCTCTTATATACTGCACTATTGTCATCAGCGCGGTTCACATGGAATAAAAACATATACATACAGATAACTCTAGTACATTTTACATTTAACAGGGTTTTGAAAACTTGGAAAAAACAGGGGAGTCGGTATAAATCATATACATATCATAAATGTATCATATACATACATAAATTTAGAACCCAAGACTCCCTCTGTCAAAGCAAGGACTGTGGGACTCCCCCTGAAGTTTGGTCACAGATTACCTTAGAAGTACAGGCAGGGTACTGTGTAGCAGCCAGCTTTTAATAAGTCTTTTTTCCTTCCTTCCCTCCCTCCCCGACACACACCCACCCCTGGGATAATCATAGCTTTATAGGTGCTTAAACCTCTTAAAGGAAAGGAGGTGCCATATTCACTCTCAGGTGCAGCTGTTTATTCTCATCACCATACATTAATGACCTGAGATTAATTAAACTTCAGGTGAACAAAGTACATTAAACGTATTGGGTATAGTTTTATTAGTATAAGTATCCCTAGCAACCCTTTTCTCCCGAAAAACATGCTGAATCCTCTGCAACTGGCAATGAATGCGGCTGCCAGAATCCTGCACGGAGCCTCCAGGAGGGAACATATAACCCCAATCATGAAACACCTGCATTGGCTCCCGGTCCACTGCAGGATCTCCTTTAAGATTCTAATGATTTATTTATTTATTTATACATCTTTTCTATACCGCCACTTCCAGCGATCAGTGGCGGTTTACAGGTAACATAAACTTTAATAATAGAGTACTATTATTTTACATAGAACAGATTTAGAACAATGAACATTCAACTATTAAATGTAACTCAAAAAAATACAATGAGATAACAGGCTACCAACAGTATATCAACAGTAATGGGATATATTTACATTAAATTACAGTTATTCACATTAGCGACAAGTAATTGCTTTCAAAGAGTAAGCTTAACTAGGTGAGCAATGTGAATGTGTGGGAAAGATTTTATGCCTTGTCTAGGTAGGGTCAGTGAATGACTGATGATCGGTGGTTTTCTCTGTGTTAGGATGACCTACAAAGCCATCAACAAATGCTCCTCCAGCTCACTCACAGACCTCATACAGACCACCCCCCCAACAGAGTAAGGAGATCTGCTGACGGCGATCACAGAATGCTCGCAGACAACTAGAAACAGAGCTTTCGCGTTATATGCACCCACATGCTGGAACGCTCTGCCACCTGCCATCCAGGCTCAATGACCTCACCCAGTTTAGGAAGGCATTGAAGCACTATCTGTTCCTCCAGCACTACACCGAACCTGATGACAACCCACAGTCAGTCACACTCAGGACCCAGGTGACGCCCCAACGCAGCCCCTCCACGAGTCTGCAGCCCAGCCCACTAGACCCCCGATCCCCTCGAAGGGTAGAGGTATACTCCCTTTTCCTGTCACCATGTATATAGCTGAGACAATGTGTAATATTCGAGCTGTTCTCATGACATATGACAGCATGTATATAGCTGAGCCAATGTGTAATAGTGTCGAGCTGTCCTCATTACTTATGACAGCAATTTATCGTGTACATAGTTACCTTGTTAACCCTGTATATAATCCCCTGTTTATTGTAAGTCCAGTGTAAGCTTGCCTGCACTGCACATATCTGTTACCTGTAAATCGCACTGATTTTTAAAGAGCGTGGTATAGAAGAAGACATTAAATAAATAAATAAATAAGTAAAGAACTTAAATATCTAAACACAACCTTAAAACGAAGATGCAGACAGCAGTCCAGCAGTGAGATGGGGCTTTCCAGTCTTTTGCATTGAGTGTCACATGTATGATTTTCTCCCAGTTGGTGAGGGGTCTTATGTGTGCACAAGGTGCAAGGAGCTCTTTGCTCTCAGGGAACGAGTCCGATCTCTGGAGGCAAGAGTAGCAGACTTGGAAGACATAAGGAAGACAGAGAGGTACATAGACGAGACCTACAGGGATATAGTCCTGAAGTCCCAACTTCAGTCTGGCAGCATCCCTGTTGCCATGGAGGAGAGAGGTCACGTGACAGGAGAGCATCACCCTGGTGTGGCAGGAAGTGATCCTATAACTAGGACCTGTCCTCCAGGTGATGTAAAACCCTCTCGCACCGAGGAAGTTTCTTCAGGGCCATGTGCCCATGAGGGAAGGGTTAGGATAACCGTTATAGCTGGTGATTCGATCATTAGGCATGTAGATAGCTGGGTGGCTGGTGGACGTGAGGATCGCCTGGTAACATGCCTGCCTGGTGCAAAGGTAGCGGACCTCACGCGCCACCTAGACAAGGTCTTAGATGGTGCTGGGGAGGAGTCTACATGTTGGTACCAATGATATAGGAAAATGTGGTAGGGAGGTTCTGGAGGCTAAATTTAGGCTTTTAGGTAGGAAATTGAAATCCAGAACTTCCAGGGTAGTGTTCTCCGAAATGCTTCCCGTTCTACAACGCAGGACCAAAAAGGCAGACAGAGCTCAATGCGTGGTTGAGACAATGGTGCAAGGATGAGGGTTTTGGATTTGTTAGGAACTGGGGAACATTCTGGGTAATGGAGGGGCTCTTCCGAAGGGATGGACTTCACCTTAACCGGGATGGAACTAGGCTGCTAAGAACATAAGAACATAAGAACATAAGACATGCCATACTGGGTCAGACCGAGGTCCATCAAGCCCAATATCCTGTTTCCAACAGTGGCCAATCTAGGTCATACGTACCTAGCAGTATCCCCAAAAGACACAGGTTCCACAATGCTTGTACTGGGTCAAGCATTGATATCCTGGGTCCTTTTTAATAGTGGTTTATGGACCTTTCCTCCAGGAACTTGTCCAAACCTTTTTTAAACCCAGCTATACTAACAGCCCTTACTACATCCTCCGGTAACAGATTCCAGAGTTTGATTACACGTTGAGTGAAAAAATATTTTCTCTTATTTGTCTTAAATAGTTTACCCTGTAGCTTCATTACATCTCCCCTAGTCTTTCTATACTCTGATAGCGTAAACAATTGATCCACGTTTATCCGTTCCACTCCATTCATTAATTTATAGACCTCTATCATATCTCCCCTCAGCCGTCTCTTCTCCAGGCTAAAGAGCCCTAACCTTCTTAGCCTCTCTTCATAGGAGTAGCCTTCCATCCCCTTCACCAATTTGGTGGCTCTTCTCTGTACTTTTTCTAATAACGCTATGTCCTTTTTAAGATACGGTGACCAGAATTGCACACAATATTCAAGGTGCGGTCGTACCATGGAGCGATACAGAGGCATTATAACATCCTTTGTTTTATTCTCCATCCCTTTCCTTATGATACCTAGCATTCTATTTGCTTTCTTGGCCGCCGCTGCACACTGGGCGGAGGGTTTTAACATGTTATCCACGATGACTCCTAAATCTTTTTCCTGGGTGGTGGTTTCTAATGTGGAGCCTTGCATCGTGTAACTATAGTGTGGGTTGTTCTTTCCTAGGTGCATAACTTTGTACTTGTCCACATTAAATTTCATCTGCCATTTGGATGCCCAGTCTTCCAATTTATCCAGATCCTCCTGCAGTTTTCCACAATCCTCTTGGGTTTTAACAACTTTAAACAGTTTTGTGTCATCTGCAAATTTGATAACCTCACTAGTTATTCCCTTTTCCAGGTCATTTATGAATATGTCAAAAAGCAGCGGACCCAGTACAGATCTCTGGGGTACTCCACTATTCACCTTTTTCCATTGGGAATATTGGCCATTTAGCCCTACCCTCTGCTTTCTATCTTTTAACCAGTTCCCGATCCACAATAGTACACTGCCTCCTATCCCATGACTTTTTAGCTTCGCCAAAAGTCTCTGATGGGGGACTTTGTCAAAAGCTTTCTGAAAGTCCAGATACACTATATCAACCGACTCACCTTTGTCTACCTGTTTATGCACACCTTCAAAAAAACATATCAGATTAGTAAGACAAGATCTTCCTTGTCTAAAGCCATGTTGTCTGTCTCCCATTAGGCCATGCCTATCTACATGCTGTGTAATTTTGTTCTTTATGATGGTTTCTACCATTTTCCCTGGTACTGACGTCAGGCTCACCGGTCTGTAATTTCCCGGGTCACCCCTGGAACCCTTTTTAAAAATTGGTGTTACGTTGGCGACCCTCCAATCTTCAGGTATTACAGATGATTTTAATGAAAGTTCACAGATTACCAATAGCAGGTCTGCAATCTCATATTTCAGTTCTTTCAACACTCTGGGATGTATACCATTCGGTCCAGGTGATTTGCTACTATTCAGTTTATCAAATAGTTGTAATATATCTTCCCGGTGTAGCGATATTTCTCTCAATTCCTCTGCAGTATCACCTTTAAATACCACTACAGTCTTACTGCCCCTTTTACCCCTCTATCATCTAATGGTCCAATTGTCTCTCTCACAGGCCTTTTGCTACGAATGTACTTGAAAAAGTCTTTATTTCGTGTTTTTGCTTCCGTAGCAAGTTTCTTCTCAAATTCCCGCTTTGTCTGCCTTATCAATGCTTTGCATTTAACTTGCCAGTACTTGTGCTGTTTCCAGTTTTCATCATTTGGCTCTTTTTTCCATTTCCTGAAGGCTGCTTTTTTGGCAGCAACAGCCTCTCTGACCTCACCTTTAAACCATGCTGGCAGTTTTTTGGACTTTCTTCCACTTTTCCTAATGCATGGAATACAGCTGGTCTGGGCTTCGAGGATAGTATTTTTAAATAACACCCAAGCTTGCTGTAAGTCTTTAACCTTTGGAACCCATCTTATTGTTTAGACTTCTAGCATTGGCATACAAGCATTTTAGAGACTGTATTTTATTCATATTAATCTGGCTATTGGTAGGCAGGGGTAATTTGGAATCTTTATGCTCTGTCTGCTCCTTACTCAAGGGCATTTGGGCTACTATACTCCCTTTTGGAATCTCACTGCTTTTGGTAGTATTCTTCAAGGATACCTTTGTCCGAACCATGCACTCCTGGGTGACTGTCGGCTTTCCCCTAATTTCTAGTTTAAAAGCTTCTCTGCTGGCATTGACCCATAGAAAGGAGATAGCGCAACTTTTAAACTGGATAATAGGGGAGAGCCGATGGTTGCCCAAGAGTGCATGGTTCGGAACAATGTATCCTTGAAGGATACTACCTAAAAAAGAGAAGTTAGGGCACATCAGAAGAGAGGTTCCAATAAAGACAAAGGTAGCCCAAATGCCCTTGAGTACAGAGCAGACAGAGCTTAAAGATTCCAAATTGCCCCTGCCTACCGATAACCAGATTAATATGAATAAAATACAGTCTCTAAAATGCTTGTATGCCAATGCTAGAAGTCTAAACAATAAGATGGGAGAGTTAGAATATATAGCACTAAATGAGAGGTTAGATATGATTGCACTCTCAGAGACATGGTGGAAGGAAGATAACCAGTGGGACACTGTGATACCTGGATACACACTATATCGTAATGATAGAGCTGATCAAATTGGTGGAGGGGTTGCGCTCTATGTTAGAGAGGGCATTGAGTCAGAAAGTATCATCTAGAAGTAAGGAGATCCTGGATTCTCTACAGGGAGAACTATTCAGGCAATAGGTAACAGACCCCACACGTGAAGGGGCCATACTGGACTTGGTGCTTACCAATGGTGAAAGTGTTTCTGATGTTGTAGTGGGAGATCATTTTGCATCCAGTGATCACCAGATGGTGTGGTTCAGTTTTAGGACTAGGGCTGTTAGAATCCATTCAAAGGTGAGGATCTTAGACTTTAGGAAGACTAACTTTGCGAAGATGGGCCAATACCTCAGGGAGTCGTTAGTGGGATGGGAACAGCTGGGGGATGTAGAAAAACAGTGGGCAAAACTGAAAGGGGATATTTTAAGGGCAACCAACTTTTTGTTAAAATGGTAAATAAAGGTAAAGGGAAAAGGAGACCGCTATGGTTTTCGAAAGAAGTAGCTGAAAAAGTGAAGAAAAAGAGGGAGGCCTTCATGAAATACAAGAGATCACAGAGAGAGGAAGACAGGCATCTGTATTTGGAAAAACTTAGAGAAGCTAGCAAAGTAGTCAAGAAGGCAAAGATTCAAAAGAAGGAGGAAATAGCCAATGCAATAAAATGGAGGGATAAGACATTTTTCAGATATGTTAGTGAGAAGAGGAAGGGCAATAGTGGTATTGTCAGACTCAAGGGTGCAGGGGAGGAATATGTAGAAACTGATAAGGATAAAGCGGAATTGCTTAACAAATATTTTTGTTCTATGTTCACAGATGAAGAACCAGGAGCATGACCTCAGAAAACACCCACAAATAGGAACAGAAGCGAGGGACATCTTGAACAATTTTCAGAAGACTGTGTTCATGAGAAACTAGTTCAACTTAAAGTAGACAAAGCGATGGGACCGGATGGGATACACCCTAGAATACTGAGGGAACTTGGGGACGTTCTAGCAGCAACACTGACTGACCTTTTCAATGCCTCGTTGGAGTCAGAAGTGGTGCCAAAGGACTGGAGAGAGGCTCATGTGGTGCCTTTACACAAAGGTGGAAGTAAGGATGTGGTTGAAAACTACAGGCCGGTTAGTTTAACTTCAGTGGTGAGTAAATTATTGGAAACGCTGCTGAAAGAGAAAATAGTGAGGTTTCTGGAGTCCAGCGGATTACAGGATCCGAGGCAGCATGGATTCACCAGAGGCAGGTCTTGTCAGACAAATCTGATTGATTTCTTTGACTGGGTGACCAGGGAGTTGGACCGAGGGAGAACCCTAGATGTGGTGTATTTAGATTTCAGTAAAGCCTTTGACACTGTTCCTCACAGGCAACTTATAAACAAATTGAACACCCTGGGGATGGACCCTAAAGTTACTGCTTGGGTTAGAAATTGGTTGGGTGGGAGGCAACAAAGAGTACAAGTAAATGGAGCTCACTCTGAGGGGAAGGATGTTACCAGTGGTGTGCCCCAGGGATATGTCCTTGGTCCGATTCTTTTTAACATCTTTGTTAGTGATATAGCAGAAGGGCTGTCGGGTAAGGTTTGCCTCTTGGCAGATGGTACCAAAATCTGCAATAGAGTAGATACCCAGGAAGGTGTAGATAAAATGAGGAGGGATCTAACTAAGCTTGAAGAATGGTCTAGAATTTGGCAGCTGGGATTTAAAGTTAAAAAATGTAAGGTCATGCATTTGGGCTGCAGCAATCCAAGGGAGCAATATAGTATAGGGGGTGAAGTACTTTTGTCCACTAAAGAAGAGCGGGACCTAGGCGTGGTTGTGTCTGATGATCTTAAAGTAGCTAAACAGGTAGAAAAGGCTACGGCAAAAGCTAAAAGGATGCTTGGGTGCATACGGAGAGGAATGGCTAGCAGAAAAAAGGAGGTGATAATGCCTCTGTATAAGTCTTTGGTGCGACCTCATTTGGAATATAGTGTGCAATTCTGGAGACCGCACCTTCAAAAGGATGTGAACAGGATGGAGTCGGTGCAGAGTGTTGTTACTAAAATGATTAGTGGTCTTCATTATAAAGCATATGAGGACAGACTGAAGGATCTTAATATGTACACCTTAGAGGAAAGGCGGGATAGAGGTGATATGATTGAGATGTTTAAATACCTCCGTGGCATAAATGTTCAGGGAGAGAGCCTCTTTCAATTGAAAGCAAGTTCTGCTACGAGGGGACATGGGATGAGGGTGAAGGGAGAAAGATTCAGGAGTGATATGCGGAAATATTTCTTTACGGAAAGAGTAGTGGATCCATGGAATAGTTTCCCAGTGGAGGTGGTAGAGATGAGGACAGTAACTGAATTCAAAAAAGCATGGGACAAACACAGAGGATCTCTAAAGGTAAAAAGGGGACTGTTGTAGTTGTTGATATGGAAGGACAGACTAGATAGGCCATGTTGTCTTTTTCTGTCATCATATTTCTATGTTTCTATGTTTCTATTTGCAAAGGTCAAAGACTTACATCAATGTTGGCTCTTGTTTAAAAATACTATCTTGGAAGCCCAGAACAGCTGTATTCCATGCTTTAAGAAAAGTGGAAGGAAGTCCAAAAAACTGCCAGCATGGTTTAAAGGTGAGGTCAGAGAGGCTGTTTTTGCAAAAAAAGCATCTTTCAGGAAATGGAAAAAAGAGCCAAATGACGAAAACTGGAAACAGCACAGGCACTGGCAAGTTAAATGCAAGGCATTGATAAGACAGGCAAAGAGAGAATTTGAGAAGAAACATGCTGTGGAAGCGAAAATGCATAATAAAGACTTTTTCAAGTACATTCGTAGCAAAAAACCTGTGAGAGAGTCTGTTGGACCATTAGATGATAGAGGGCTAAAAGGGGCAGTAAGAGGGGACAAGGCTATAGTGGAGAGACTGAATGAATTCTTTGCTTCGGTCTTTACTGAGAAAGATGTAGGGATGTTACCCATGACTGAAGTGGAGTTTAAAGGTGATACTGCGGAAGAAATGAAAGAAATATCAATACACCGGGAAGATGTATTACAACTATTTGATAAACTGAAGAGTAGCCAATGACCTGGGCCGAATGGTATACATCCAAGGGTGTTGAAAGAACTGAAATATGAGATTGCAGATCTGCTATTAGTAATCTGTGAACTATCATTAAAATCATCTGCAATACCTGAAGATTGGAGGATGGCCAATGTAACGCCAATTTTTAAAAAGGGTTCCAGGGGTGATCCGGGAAACTACAGACCGGTGAGCCTGATGTCAGTAGCGGGAAAAATGGTATATTATTTATTTATTTAACATTTTCTTCTATACCGCGCTATTAAAATCAGCGCGGTGTACATCGAACAAGAATACTGCAGTGTATACAAATAACATTGAGTTTACAAATAACAGGGAATTGAACATGGGGGAGAAAACGGGGAAACTAAATACATATTAACTCAAACTATGTACAATGCTCTAATGTAACTGGGTGTTGCATTAGTTTTGTGAAGGTTGGTAGGGTTTGGGGGACTACCTATTATTAGAGGTCTTGACGTTCAGGGGCGACTGGTGTGTGTGGGGGAAGTTTGCAGGTTGTTAGTTGTGCTTCTATCGCTGGAGGTTTCTGAGTAGCATTTTGTGAACAGGTGGAGCTTTATGGCTTTTCTAAATAGGATGAGGCTTTTTATTCCACGGATTTCGTGGGGGAGTGCATTCCAGTTTGAAGGGGCAAATAATGAGAAGGCTCTGTTGGAGGTAGCTTTTGTGCACTTAGTCATTAACTTAGGGACTGCTAATGTGTTCCGTGCAGTAGATCTTCTGTTTCTGTTTTCTGGGGTGCCATGAATTAGTTTGCTGATTGGTGTAGGGGGGGTAGTTATTTAGGGCTTTGAAAGTGAGGACCAATGATTTGTATTGGAGCCTGGCATGTAGAGGTAGCCAATGCAATTCTTTCATGATGGGTGTTATGTGGTCGGATCTTGACGATCCGGAGAGGACTCTTGCGGCTGCATTCAAGGCTAAGCGGAGGGGGTTTAAAGTTGATTGTGGGAGGCCGTGCAGGATGATGTTTGCAAAATCGACATGTGGAAGGACTAGTGCCTGGAAGGTTGTCCGATAGTCTGTGAAGTCCAGTAGGTGTCGAAGGTGGCGTAGAGTTCTGATTTTATGGTATATTGCCTTTGTGATGTTTTTGATATGCGTTGTCATGTTCAGGTGCTGGTCCAGGGTGATGCCGAGGTAACGGATTGTGGATTTGGACTTCAACTCTACATTGTTGACACGTAGTGATGAAGGAGGTATGAATTTGAGGTTCTTTGTGACAAATAGGACATCTGTTTTACTGTGATTGATCCATAAGTTTTGTGATAATAGCCAATTGGCTACTGCTTCGAAGCAGTTGATGATTGGGGAGAGCACTGGTTGGTCTATCAAGAACGGCATGTAAAGGAGGATGTCATCAGCGTATGCCAGGCACTTTACGTTGAAGGATCGAATCAAGTCACATATCGGCTGCATATAAATGTTGAACATCAGGGATGATAAGGACGATCCTTGGGGAACTCCCTGTGTTTGCAGAAATGGTTTGGAAGATGCTTGGCCAACCTTGACTTGTTGCCACCTATTAGATAAGTAGGATTCACACCATTTTAGCGCTGTGCTTTGGATCCCCTTTTCTTTTAGGCGTTGTATAAGTATGTCATGGCTCACCGAGTCGAAGGCGGCAGATATGTCCAGGAAGATGAGGACAAAGCCTTGTTGTATGTTGTTGATTCCTGTGATCAGATCGTTGAACAGGGTTGTGAGGACAGTGTCTACTCCGTGTGCTTCCCTGAATCCGTGTTGGACAGGATCCAACGGTGCTTGGGTGTCGATATGTTGCTGGATTTGTTGTTGAGCGGCTTTTTCGATGATCTTAGCAAGCTGTGGGATGCTCGATATTGGTCTGAAGGATTCTACTTTCGAAGGGTCTAGTTTGTTGTTTTTTAGTAGGGGCTTGATAGAGGTGCTTTTGAGACTCTGCGGGAATGATCCAGTGATAAAGGACTGGTTCAGTATGTTAGCCAGGATGTTGCTTATGTCATGGCGAAGCTCTTTGATCCAGCTGGCTGGACAGGGGTCATTAGGTGCAGTGCTGGGGTTAACAGAGGCAACAATGTTTTCAACCTCTTTAGTGGATACTGCGGTGAAGTTGCATAGAGGAGTTGTTTGAGATGTTTTAGATGGTGTGGAGGGGTTATTGGTGCCTATGTTTGTGTTGGTCTTGATCATCTTCGATTGTAAATAATCTGCATAGTCCTGAGGTTGAGGCATTGGAGGGTGGGCTGAGACAGGCTCTCCTGTTATGGACTTTACTATATTGAACAAGGCATGTGGTTTGTTGATGGAGCGTTTTAATATATCAGTGTGATAGAGTTTCCTTTTTTGCGTTATCTTCGCACGGTGAGTTAGCAAGTATGAGTTATAGGCGGTGTGTGCTTCAGCGGATTGGGTTCGGCGCCATTGTCTCTCAAGTTGGCGTAGGTGGTGTAGAGATGTTCGTAGGTCCATGGAGAACCAGGGTGCATGTTCTCGTCGTATTGTTGTCTTCGTGGTGTGAGATGGACAGGATGCATCTCTGAGGTTTTCATCCCATTTAGATATGAGGTCATCCAGGCTGAGGGATGTGTTGGTCATAAGAGGTTGGAGGTTCTCTAGGACTTTGCTCTTGTTGAGAGGGCGGAAGCGGGTTGCTAGATTCTTGGGAGTATTTGTAGTTATATGACTGTTGCTGGGAGTGCTTATGGGTATGTGGAAGTTAAGGAGATGATGGTCAGACCACGGGACTGGTGTTACGGATAGTGCGAGGTCCTGGGATGACGAGGCGTCAGAAAGAGGTGCGAATATACCATCATAAAGAACAAAATTACTCATCATGTAGATAGCCATAGCTTAATGGGAGACAGCCAACATGGCTTTAGACAAGGAAGATCTTGACTTACTAATCTGTTATGTTTTTTTGAAGGTGTGAATAAACAGGTAGACAAAGGTCAGTCAGTTGATATAGTGTATCTGGACTTTCAGAAAGCCTTTGACAAGGTCCCTCATCAGAGACTTTTGGCAAAACTAAAAAGTCATGGGATAGGAGGCAGTGTACTATTGTGGATCAGGAACTGGTTAAAAGACAGAAAGCAGAGGGTAGGGCTAAATGGCCAGTTTTCCCAAATAAAAAAGGCAAATAGTGGAGTACCGCAGGGATCTGTGCTGGGTCCGCTGCTTTTTGACATATTCATAAATGACCTGGAAAAGGGAATAACGAGTGAAGTTATCAAATTTGCAGATGACACAAAACTATTTAAAGTTGTTAAAACCCAAGAGGTTTGTGGAAAATTGCAAAAGGATCTTGATAAATTGGAAGACTGGGCATGCAAATGGCAGATGAAATTTAATGTGGACAAGTGCAACGTTATGCACCTAGGAAAGAACAACCCAAGCTATGTTTGCACGATGCAAGATTCCGCATTGGGAACTACTACCCAGGAAAATGATTTAAGCATCATCGTGGATAACATGTTAAAACACTCCGTTCAGTGTGCAGCAGCAGCAAAGAGAGCAAATAGAATGCTAGGTATCATAAGGAAAGTAATGGAAAATAAAACAAAAGATATTATAATGCCTCTGTATCATTCCATGGTGCGACCGCACCTTGAATATTGTGTGCAATTCTGGTTGCCATATCTTAAAAAGGATAGAGTAGTTACTCACCTGTAACAGGTGTTCTCCAGAAGCAGCAGGAATCAGTCCTCACATATGGGTGATGTCGGCGCTGACGGAGCCCCCGTGCGGAGCATTTCCCCAGCTTTCAAAGAAAGCCTTTGGGAATGCAGTGCGCATGCGCGGTCCCCTTCCCGCCCAAAGGTGCCATTTTGCCCAGTCTGATGACATAGCTAAAAGATAGCAAAAATAACAAAATAAAACATATGACTGCAACTCCAAGGGGAGGAGGGAGGGTTGTGAGGAGTGATTCCTGCTGTTCCTGGAGAACACCTGTTACAGGTGAGTAACTACTCTTTCTCCAGGACCAAGCAGGAAGTCATTCCTCACATATGGGACTCCCCAGCTTAAGGCTATTGGAGACCCCAGCTGAAAAAATGAGCTCCCTCTAGAGCCTCAGCATGCGAGAAAAGAATCTTCTCTGATAACTCCCCCGAATGGTAGCCCCACACCAGGGCCGGAGGGTAGGAGTTGCCTAAACCCCGATTATAGAGTACTGCCTGTCCGAAAGCACTATCCCTGCGGGACTCTCTCTCAAGGCAGTAGTGGGCCGCAAACGTCTGGCTTGAAGACCAAGTAGCGGCCCGGCAGATGTCTGCCAACGGAACAGAGCGGAGATGAGCCACTGATGCAGCCTTCGCCCTGACATGGTGAACCGTAACTCGACCCTGCAAGGAGAGATCGGCTGCCCTGTAAGCCCAGGCGATACAGTTTGCTACCCATATGGACAAAGTATGCTTGGAGACAGGTAACTCCAACTTATTGGGGTCAAAAGAGATGAAGAGCTGAACCGCCCTCCGGTGCTTCCACGTACGGTCAAGGTAGAAGGACAACGCCCTCCTACAGTCCAGGTTATGCAAGACCATCTCAGCCCTGCTGGCATGAGGTCTGGGAAAGAAAATTGGAAGAACCACTTCCTGATTGAGGTGGAAGGAGGAGACAACCTTTGGAAGGAACTTAGGGTGAGTCCGTAAGACTACTCTGTTCCTATAGAACCTAGTATATGGAGCATCTGATACTAGGGCCTGAAGCTCACTCACTCGCCTTGCTGAGGTAAGAGCTACCAGAAACAATGCTTTCCAGGAAAGAAAGCGCAAAGGATAAGTAGCCATAGGCTCAAAAGGTGGGCAAGTAAGCCGTTGCAAGACCACATTCAAATCCCATTCAGGGGCAGGTGGACGCAATGGAGGCTTTAGCTAAAGCAGGCCTCTGAGGAAGCGAGCCACCAAAGGGTGGCTGGAGAGAGACTGACCCTCCACCGGTGAGTGGTGTGCTGAAAGAGCACTAAGATGAACTCTAACAGAATTGGACTTAAGGCCTAGGTTGGACAGGTGAAGCAAATATTGCAGCACCACCGATACCAGGCATGAAAAAGGGTTCTCATTGTGCTGAGTACACCAGGCAGAGAATCTACGCCACTTAAGTGCATAAGACTTTCGGGTGGACTGCCTCCTAGAGGCCAAGACCACGTCCTCCACTTCCCTAGGCAGCAGTAAGGGTGCTAGAACTACCCTTTCAGCAGCCAAGCCATCAGATTGAGGGACTGGAGATTGGGGTGTAAAAGAGACCCCTGCTCCTGAGACAGGAGATCTGGTTGCATCCCCAGAGGAAGGGGAGTGTCCACTGCCAGCTGCAAAAGAAGTGGGAACCACGGCTGTCGGGACCATCTGGGGGCCACCAGGATTACCGAGGCTCTGTCCCGGAGCACTTTGAATAGTGTCCAGGGCACTAGAGGCGTGGGAGGAAAGGCATATAGGAGGCCTGTAGACCATGGAATGAGAAACGCATCCGCTGCTAATCTGAGAGGATGCGATTGTCTGGAGCAGAACCTGGGCAGTTGACGGTTCAGATGACTGGCAAAGAGATCTATGGTTGGAAGGCCCCATTTTAGGAAGATCTGTTAAACCACTAGAGGATTCAGCTGCCATTCGTGCGGCTGCAGGATCCTGCTCAACCTGTCCTCCAGGTAATTCTCCTGACCTGGGAGATAGACCGCTTTGAGAAGAATGCCGTGATTGACTGCCCAGGAGCACAGACTCTGCGCTTCCTGACATAGAAGGTGGGACCCTGTTCCCCCTTGTTTGTTCACATAGAACATAGCAACTTGGTTGCCCATCTGAACTGGGATGGACTGGTGAGAGAGGAGATGTGAGAAAGTTCTCAGGGCCAAGCGGATAGCTCTCAGTTCTAAGAGATTGATCTGCTGTTCGGCCTCCCAAGGAGACCACAGGCCCTGAGTTACATGCTCCTTGGCAATGTGCCCCCCAACCGTGAAGAGAAGCATCGGTTGTCAGCACTCGAGAGTGTGGAGGTGTCTGAAAAAGCACCCCTTGCACTAGATTCGGAAGATGAAGCCACCACTGTAGAGAAGACTCCAGTAGTTTGGACACCCTCACTCTGTCCGTGAGGCTTCCTGTGGCTTGGTGCCACTGAGTTCTGAGGCCCCATTGAGCTGGCCTCATGTGTAGATGGGCATTTGGAGTTACATGGACCGTGGAAGCCATGTGGCCTAAGAGCCTCAGGAATTGTCTGGCGGAGACCAGAGAATTGCTGTGGAACTGCCTGGCTAGATCCATCAACCTGTGGGCCCTGTCTATGGGTAAAAAGGCCTTTGCCTGATGGGTGTCCAGTCTTGCTCCTATGAACTCCATGTTCTGTGAGGGGTGCAAAGTGGACTTTGCGAAGTTTATAACAAACCCCAGATGCTGAAGCAGAGCAACAGTGCGAAGGGTGGCTTGATGGGCCTCCTGCGGGGATTGGCCCCTGATGAGCCAGTCGGCCAGGTATGGAAAGACAAAGAGGCCTTGAACCCTTAGGTAGGCTGCCATGACCGCCAGGCACTTGGTGAATACCCTGGGGGCGGAGGTTAGGCCAAAAGGCAGTACTCTGTACTGATAGTGTTTTCTTCCCACTACAGATCTGAGATATTGTCTGTGGTCTGGATGAATGAGGATGTGAGTATAAGCATCCTTTAAATCTATGGAGCATAGCCAATCTCCCTGCTGGAGGTAGGGCAGCAGGATTCCAAGGGTAAGCATCTTGAACTTTTCCCTCTCTAGGAACTTGTTCAGATTTCGCAAGTCTAGGATGGGCCTGAGGCCTCCTGTTCTTTTTGGTACCAGAAAGTACCTGGAATAGAAGCCTTGACCTCTCAGGTGGTGGGGCACCGGTTCCACTGCCTGTTCCTTTACAAGACTTGTTAACTCCTGCAGGAGTAAGTCCCTGTGCAGAGGAAGTCTTGGAGGCTCCCCTGGAAAATAGGAGGGGGGTACCTGGTGGAAGTGGAGGAGATAGCCCTTCTGGACTATACTTAGTACCCAGGAATTCCTTGTTACGGATGACCACCTGTGGGCTTACAGGGCCAGCCAGCCTCCTGTGCTGGTAGGACCTAGCTATGCCACAGGAGTCAAAACCCCGCTCCCTGCTGTGCAGGAGCCGTAGCTGGTGGCTTGGGGGTTTTCTGCCTATGGGGCCCATGTCCCTGTCCCTTGGCCTGCTGACCCTGTTGGGGAGCTACAGAGGCCTGAAAATGAGGGTATGTTTTATAGGCAGATGATTTCCTTGGGTAAAAGGTCTTTTTCCCCGAGCCCTTCTTTTTCTGAGAAGGGGCAGAGGTTTTCCTGGACAGCCTTGTCCGGGTAAGAGTCTCGGTCTCGAGTTCTGCAGCCTTTTCAGCCATGGGCTTGCCAAAGAGGTTCTCACCTCGGCAGGGTACATTGACCAACTTGTCCTGTACCCATGGCTTGAGGCCCGATGACTGTAGCCAGGCCTGACGGCATGCACCGATGCCGGCCGCAGCTACTCGGGCCGAAGCCTCGAAGCCATCATAGGCTGCTCGAGAGATAAACTTCGAGCACTCTTGAATACCCGATGACAATGCGTTGAACCTCTGCAAAGGTTCCTCGGAGAGACCAGCAGAGAACCTGGCAATCTCCTTTGCCAGGTCTCGAAGGTACATGCCCATGTACAGCTGGTAGGTCTGGACACGGCAAGCAAGCATAGAGCCCTGGAAGCACTTCTTGCCGAAGGCATCCAGGTTCCAGGCCTCCCAGCCGGGAGGCACCAAGGAGTGCATCTTCTGGCTCTTCAGACGATGCATGGCCGATTTCACAACCATGGAGTGGTGCGGCAATTGTGCCTTTTGGAACCCAGGGCTCTTGCGGACTCGATAGATAGAATCAATCCGCTTGCTCAAGACCGGCGTCGAGGCCGGCGCCTCCCACATGCGGAAGAGTAACCGTTCCAGCATCGGAGGAACCGGTACAGTAAAGGCCCCTTTGGAGGAGAGTCATACTGCAGGGCCTCAAGCTCCTCGGCTCGAGGCTCCTCCTCGGGATCCGTGGGGAATACCAAGGCCTTGGCCATATCCCGCACAAAGTCCGAGAACCGGGTATCCTCCGGGGGGGGGGGGGGGGGGGAACTTCACCGAGGCTCGGACACCGGCGAGTCCGATGGGACACACCGAGTCCGAAAGGTGTCAGGTGACTCCTCATCCTCTGTTTCCCAGCCAGATCCCTCGGAGGAGGAATCAAGTGGCTCCGGTCGGGCAGGCACCGATGCCATCCGCCCCGACGCCGAGGGTACCGGCGTCGACAACCTCGGTCCCGAACGGGAGGCCGAGGGAGACCTTGGCCGAGGATCGACTCGAGATCGCATGGACTCGAGGATCGGCTCGGCCTCCGGGGTCGACTTGGACGTCGATGTCCCGGTGGTTGGGGCAGATACACCGGCGAGACCGGCGATCAGTGCCCGCTGCTGTTCCATGAAGGCAGCCAAGCTGCTCTCCAAGGCCGTCAACCTGAGGCCGAGCTCAGGAGACTCAGCAGCCCCCGACTCGGGACCTGACGGCGTCGGGCCCGATGTTGGCTCCCCCGGAGGGGAGTCCACGAGGACTACAGTACTCACGTGACCCAGGGACGCCATCTCCACACGAGGCTGTTTGGCAGGCCTCTCCGACTCCGAAGACCCGGGACGGCGCTCAGGGCTATGCGACTTGGCCCTCGAGGAGCTAAGTGCGTCCACCGACGGCGCCCTCGCAGGTTTCTTCTTCCTGCGATGCTCCCATGAGGGAGACCCCCTCTCAGAGGAGCCTTGGCGCTGCTCGGGGCCAGAGTCCCGAGACGTCGAGGCCTCTGACGAAGTCCGGGCCCGTCCGGACGCCGAGTCAGAGAAGATTCTTTCCTTTTGGTGCTGCCGACTCCTCAACGCCTTTGAGGACATTTTCCCACACGGCCCACAGATCATTAGGTCATGATCGGGTCCGAGGCACCGGAGGCAGCAGTCATGTGTGTCGGTAAGAGACATAAGTTTCTTACGCCAATCACACTTCTTAAACTCGCTGGCAGCCATCGGGGGAAAAAGGGCCCCTGCGAGGTCAAAAGACAGGGCTGCCAGTGAAAAATAGTCACTAAGGACAAAAACCGAAAAAAGAAGTCCGGGCTCGATACCGACGTATCGGGCCCAGGCGGGAAAGGGAAACCAGCGTTGAACCGAAGAAACGAGTTCATGCAGAACAAAATCAACTTTTTCCTCGGGTGAAAACGAAACAAGTCCGTCGGGCTCCGCGGAAAAAAGAAGACTGGGCAAGATGGCACCTTTGGGCGGGAAGGGGACCGCGCATGCGCGCTGCATTCCCAAAGGCTTTCTTTGAAAGCTGGGGAAATGCTCTGCACGGGGGCTCCATCGGCACTGACGTCACCCATATGTGAGGACTGACTTCCTGCTTGGTCCTGGAGAAATAGTGTTATTAGAAAAGGTACAGAGAAGAGTGCCACCAAAATGGTAAAGGGGATGGAAGGATACCCCTATGAAGAAAGGCTAAAAAGGTAAGGGCTCTTCAGCCTGTAAAAGAGATGGCTGAGGGAAGATATGATAGAGGTCTATAAATTAATGAATGGAGTAGAACGGGTAAACGTAGATCGATTGTTTACGTCATCAGAATATAAAAAGACTAGGGGACATGCAATGAAGCTAGAGGGCAAACTATTTAAGACTAATAAGAGAAAATATTTTTTTCACTCAATGTGTAATCAAACTATGGAATTTGTTACCAGGGGATGTAATAAAAACTGTTAATGTAGCTGGGTTTAAAAAAGGTTGGGACAAGTTCCTGGAGGAAAGGTTCATAAACTATTATTAAAAGGGACTCAGGATATCACTGCTTGACCCAATACAAGCATTGAGGAACCTGTGTCTTTTGGGGATACTGCTAGGCACTTATGACCTAGATTGGCCACTGTTAGAAACAGGATACTGAGCTTGATGGACCGTGGTCTGACCCATTATGGCATATCTTATGTTCATATGCTCTTATGTTCCTGGACATACACTATGTCCCACTGTAACCTATTAATTTCCTTAAATAACAATTGCCTTTCCCTTGACAAATTATGCCCATTGGCATAAACAGTCCCAATCTGAAAAAGATCCCAACAGTGTGAGCACCAACTGCCCCTTCAGTCCCCCACAGACTTCCTCTCCCCTTCCCCCCTTCCTGCTCCCCATGCCTCCCTCCCAGCTACCCATATCCTCCAGGCAGCACTCTGAACAGAGGCAAATGACACACACTGGCTCCCATCAGCCCGCCACTCCTGATCCATGTATACCTCCTTTGCACCCTTTATCTTCCCTGTTCCCCCGAGATACAAATACTTTCACTCCCTTCAACCCTCTCAGTCCAACTGACCCAACCTACTCACACACCACACACTCTGCACACTCACCACCCATTCCCGTCCCCATTCAGGAACATAGTCATGCACACACTAGCCCCTCAATTTTCATCACATCAAGAAAAAGAAATGAGTCCACAACAGCCAGTTTGAATACTCAGTCATTAACGTTCATAGCACCTTCTTGCTTCCTTCCATCTGACTGCCGGCAAAGTCATTTGACCCACTCCACTCTCTGACATTTCGCCTCTATACATCGCTGGGTTGGCTGTGACTGGGGCAAGTTCTCTACCTCCATGACCCTCAAGTCAGTGGGATATGCCAGCGCCTCCAATCTAGTGCAGGCCCAAATAGACCTTCCATCTTTAGTGATAGCCAAAGCAAAGGGAAACTGCCACCGATATCGCAGTCCAAGCTCTTGCATTTTCCACATTATATCCTGTAGCTCATGTCTCCTTCTCAAAGTTGTCAGCGACAAATCTTCAAAGACTTCCAGCTTATGAAAATCCCAAAGCACTGAGTGTTTTCTCTGGGCCCTAGCTTCCACCTGCTCCTTAGTAGCATAGTTATGAAAAGATACCACCACATTGCAGGGGGAGATTTGCACACAGCTGCCAAAGTGCTCTATGGGCCCAGTCCAGATGAATGTTCGGGCAATCCTCCTCTCCTTCCCAAAGCTTTTTGACTATTTTTTCCACCACTGCACCACAGTCTGAGTAAGCCGCTTCCTCTGAGATGCACCAGAACCAAAGATTGTTGCAAAGGTTGTGATTTTCTAAGTTCTCTACTTTTTCCACGAGCGCCCCATTAGCCTGCTCTAGCACCTGCAAATGTTTTTCCAAGTCAGCTAGACCCTCATCCTGCTCCTCAAGATGAGCCTCCACACTCTCCACTTGTTTGCCAATGTCCAAAATTTCACCCCGGAGCTCCATTGTCAACGCTGCAATATCTCTGTGTATAGAGACCATTTCAGACTTCAGTTCCCAGAACCATCTGTGAAATTCCACGGGGGTTAGCTAATCCTCTCTCTTCGAGTTTGTGCTGCTATGTCTGCGATGTGAATCAGTGCCCATGTGGCGCAGTGAGGACTCTTCCTGTGCCATCTTGCCTTACTCCTTCCTCGAGGTGGGCGTGAAAGTCTTGCAAGTCCACAGATTTTTTTTTTAGCCACCATGCACACCAGCAAGATCAATCCAATATCTGCTCACCGTCTGCTGCAAATTCCAAAGTGGGAAGAGGGAAAACACGGCATCATCACTCCGGGGGTAGCAGAGCTCAATCCCTACAACACCATTTGGCTCAGTGACATCACTTTCTCCAACTATAAGGCATTTTTTACATGGCAGAGATAATTGTTATAACATTGTGGAAAAATATATGTGCAAATACATATATGTGTCAACAAAAGCACAAGTATTTTTATGCAGACTGTAAATAGACATTGCTTGAGACGTTGTTTGGGTGGCGCACAGGCATGTACCCAGGTATAGGATGCCCAGAAAGCTTTACCTGCCTTGGAGCAAGTGAAACTTTGGGACATGTTTACTAAGCCCCATGCTGGTAATGTGCTTCTGGGCTGTGCTACCAGCATGGGGCTATGAGGTAACTGCAAGGATACATCTGTCCTCCTGTGGCAGGTGCAGGCCTGTGATCCACAGTGTCTGACATAAGCAGGCAGGCCTAACTAGCTTGACCTGTAAATGAAGCCTGTGGAGAGGCTCATAGGAATTGCACATCCCCCAACATGCTGCTATTGTAGGATAGAACTCTGCAAGAGTACTAAACTAACTTAGATAAGCAAAACTGAGAGATGGAAAAATACAGAAAAATATGTTTAAAAGTTACTGATAAGAAAGTACATCTGCAAGGAATATAATTGGGATTGCTGACAGATGAGTTGCAGAGCCCTGCTCCCCTGCATGCACAAATTGGCTCTATGGCCTTGAGAGTATGAAAGTAACAAGTTGATGAACTGGCCATTGTAATTGGGACTAGAAGGGGGGTATGCAGGTGCCGAGCCCACTGAAGGAACATAATTGGATAATCTTATCAGTACCGGCACCAATGGAAGGGGTACGGGAGAGTACCGGGACCAATGAAATGTTTTGCTATACCTAGAATGGAACAGAAGTCTATAAAAGTTGTTGTAATGCTAGAAAACTTTGCTCAGCCATTTTGAATTTGATTCTGCTTGAGACTTGTGCACAAATAAATGATTTGGACCTTCTGAACAGACTCCTGGTATCATTGGCTTGTCTGCGCTTTGCTGCTACATATTCTTGGTGCGTTGGCCGGGAAGTTGTGGAATCAAAGTTTATATAGGGCAATATACCACGACTTTCCGCCTCTATAGGCTTGGTCCTGCCGGGATCGCGCCCTTCCGACGAGGGCTGCTCCCTGGCGCCGCTGGTCCCTTGTATCGGAGGGAGCTGGTCGGACCTCAGCGGGTGCCGGGCCCGGCTGGAGCCAACGCCTCGAACCCGAGTGAGGGGAGTCCGAGGTCCAACTCATGCGCCTGCTTGGGAAGTTTGAGGACCGGATCCGGTGAGTATAGTTTTGATTTGGTGTCTAGACAGATATAGAAAGAGCAGTACTGCCATTGGAACTTGGAATTTGGAATTTGTAATCTCGAGATATTGGAAATTGGTAAGAGAGCTTGATCACCTCTCAAAGAAGGGCCGAGTAACCCCGCATGGGTATTTGCAGGGTGAAACCCCCATCTTTTTGTAATTGGGAAATTGGTAAGACTAGTCAGAATAGATAGAAACGAATGCATTCTGGGATACGTTGCTAGCATGATTGTGTGAATGAAGTGTGAATGAGAGGTCTGGCAGCACGGACCAAGTGAAGGCGGACCCCTGAGTAGCGCATTTCCTGACCGGGCGACCGCGTTCAGGTCGCGAAAAGGGGGAAGCGATTGTCGTCTTGTCTTGTTATTTGTTCTCCTTATACGTTTCCAGGGCCGTGAGGACCCCTTACCCACGGTCCGCCCCCTTTTCCCTTTTGTCTGTTGTTGCGCGCACACATCGAAATGGGAGGGGCGGGGTCTACTAGAAACACTCCATTAGAATGTATGATCGCACATTTTAAAGAGGGATATTCTGGAGATTATGGTATTAAAATGACAGCAGCCCGTTTACAGATATTGTGTACTAGGGAGTGGCCCGATATAGACCCCACCTGGCCCCGAGAGGGAACGTTTAATGTAGAAATTATTCAGTTAGTACACCGTAGAGTGCGGATAGCGCACCCCGATCAGTACCCCTATATAGATTCCTGGTTAAGTATTTGTGAAGATCCGCCCCTCTGGGCGCAGCGCTGTTATGAGGAACAGTGCAGAATAATGTTAGCTAAAACAGATTCTAGACAGAAAACGGAACAGCCTAGAATGAAAGAGCAGGATAAGAAGTCCAGGAAGAAGCCCATCCTGGTAGATCCTGACTCCCCAGAAATAATTCCCCGACAGCCTCGAACCCCAGGTCCAGTAAGAGTAGCCCGGCGTCCTGCCCCAGAGACAGCCGGTGCGGGACCCAACCCCTGACCCACCTCCCGGAGGGCAGAGAGAGGAATTTCCCTTAGCTGAAGAAGGTGATATTATAAAAAGCGAGTCAGATGTAGAGGTAGAGGAGGAAGAAAATGAAAATGCCCAAAGCGAGGATGACAGTGTACAAGTGGTTGCCAGTGCCAGTGTGCCAGTGAAATGTACACCCAAAGTGAAACCTGTTGAGAAAGTGAAAGTGACCTCTGGAAAAACAGTTACGAAAACAACCCTTAGATCCCACAAGACAGCTACCGCCAAAATGATGCCTTTACGGCAAGTCCCGGGAGTGCCTATAAAGAACGATAATGAGGAGGTGGTAGCGGGACCCTTAACTTATGTGTATATCCCTTTCTCTACAACTGATTTGTTAAATTGGAGGTCGCATTATGCCTCCTATACTAATAAGCCCCAGGAGCTGACAGAATTAGTAACTACTATTATGGAAACCCACCTGGCCAGATTGCCGCCAGCTCCTGACCACCCTATTCACGACAGAGGAGCGAACACGAATTAGAAAAGCAGCTATTGAGTGGATGGCAGATAACCCTGTAGCTCCGGGACAGGGGCTAAACAGAATAGACTATCGGGAAGCGGCCCAGAGAGAATTCCCGAATGAAGACCCCCATTGGGATCCAAATACAGAGGAAGGATCCACAGCCCTAGCCCGTTTTCGCCAAGGCTTTTTACAAGGCCTGAGAAGGGGGGGCCAAAAAGCTATGAACCTTTCCAAAGTTGCAGGAGTTATCCAAGGTGTAGATGAGAGCCCAGCAGATTTTCATGAAAGATTAATTGAAGCATATAGAATGTATACTCCCTATGATCCCGAAGCACCAGGAAGTTTATGTATGGTGAATTCTGCTTTTGTAAACCAGTCTCAACCAGACATCAGACGTAAATTACAGAAATTAGAGGGGTTTGTGGGCATGAATGCAACACAGTTACTGGAAGTCGCTCATAAAGTGTATGTGAATCGTGATAATGAAAGGCAGAGAGAATGTGATAGAAAGATGAAGAAGAAAGCTGATTTTTTGGCTGCGGCCATAGTTGAACAGAAAAGGGGAGGTATCCCTAGTCGACGGAGCAGAGGAAGAGGGCGGGGCCAAGGCGGAGGCCGGTCCCAGAAGCTAGGCGTGAACCAATGCGCCTATTGCAGAGAAGAAGGACATTGGAGAGATACGTGCCCGCAACTCGAAGACGCCCAGCAAGATGACGACAGCAATCATCAATGGCGAGAAGAAAGACGAGGCTATCCCCGAAACCGCGGAGGAGCCAATCGAGAACAATTCCAGCGAGAAAGAGGAGGAGCCATTCAAGCATTGGCCACAGTGATCCATGATGAAAATGACGTGGATTAGGACAGACCGGGCTCCAAGTTTGCTTTAGGTCTCCAGGAGCCTATGGTCGGAATACAAATAGGAGACCAAGTTATGGACTTTATGGTTGATACTGGAGCACAACATTCAGTAATAGATAAAAAGATAGCCCCATTTTCTACAAAAGCAGTCACCATTATAGGAGCAACTGGTGCCAAAGCTACAAAGTCTTTTCTTCAGAATCGTATATGCAGTCTAGGAGGACAGCAAATAACTCATCAATTCCTTTACATGCCCGAATGTCCAGTGCCACTACTGGGACGAGATATGTTAGCCAAACTCCAAGCACAAATATCTTTCTCTGAAAAAGGAGAAATGCAAATGACAGTAAATCCCCAAGCCAAACCAGCAGGAATAATGCTGCTGACAGTTCCCCGAGAAGAAGAATGGAGGTATTACATTGATGACTCTATCCAAGACACCTATTTCGAACAAACTTTAAAGAACATTCATGCACCACCTGGAGTATGGGCAGAAGGCAGTCCCCCAGGCCTAGCCAAGCATATAGCTCCAGTAATTGTAACCCTCAAGCCTAGTGCTACACCAGTACACGTCAAACAGTACCCTCTCCCAAGAGCTGCAATTGAAGGCATTCATCGTCACTTGCAAAGATTGCTCGAGTATGGCCTACTAAAAGTATGCCAATCCCCATGGAACACTCCACTTTTGCCAATAAAGAAACCTGGGACGGAGGATTACCGCCCAGTACAAGACTTAAGGAGAGTAAATGATGCAGTTGAAACTATACATCCAGTTGTACCTAATCCTTACACTCTTCTAGGACTGATACCTGCTGAAGCTACCCATTTCACTGTACTGGATTTAAAAGATGCATTCTTTTGCATAAGATTAGCCCCTGTAAGTCAAATATTGTTTGCATTTGAATGGCAGGACCCCATCTCTGGAAGGGGGGGCCAACTCACCTGGACACGATTACCCCAAGGATTCAAAAATTCGCCTACCATCTTTAGTGCTGCACTGAATCAAGACCTTTCAAGCTATCCAGTGGCCCCGGGGAAGAGAGTGCTTCTCCAATACGTGGACGATCTGCTGATAGCTGCCATATCAGAAAGTGAATGTATACTAGCCACCAAAGATCTCTTGCAGTTACTAGATGAAGCTGGATACAAAGTTTCCAGAGCCAAAGCACAGCTATGCCAAAAAGAAGTGAAATACTTGGGTTTCCGTATAACCCAAGGAAGCCGAAGACTAGGTAGAGAAAGAAAAGAAGCAGTATGTAGAATCCCAACTCCAACAACCAGAAAGCAAGTCAGAGCCTTTCTGGGAGCGGCAGGATATTGCTGAATCTGGATACCCAACTTCGCCCAAATTGCCAAACCACTGTATGAAGCCACAAAAGGAGAAGAGAAGTCGCCACTGGAGTGGGGACTTGAGCAGGATACAGCCTTCAAGAAGTTAAAGGAAGAATTGATGTCATCACCAGCACTTGGACTACCAGATGTCCACAAGCCTTTCCACTTGTTTGTACATGAAGCACAGGGAAATGCCTTAGGCATGTTGACTCAGAAATTGGGAAATTGGGAGCGACCTGTAGCATACCTATCGAAACAATTGGACCCTGTGGCCAAAGGATGGCCACCATGCCTGAGAGCAGTTGCAGCTACAGCACTATTAGTGAGTGAAGCAGACAAGCTCACACTAGGACAGAACATACGAGTCACTGTGCCACATGCAGTCCTTGCCCTTATGGAACAAAAAGCAAATTATTGGCTCACCAATTCCCGAATGTTGAAATACCAGAGCATGTTATGTGAAAACCCACAGATACAACTAGAAGTGAGTCATGCCTTGAATCCAGCCACCTTGATACCCATCAGTGAAGAACTCCCAGAACATGACTGTATCGAAGTCATGGAAACTGTGTTCTCCAGTCGACCCGACTTGACAGATGTGCCCATAGACAATCCTGACCAAATCTATTATGTTGATGGGAGCAGTCTCATCCTCGATGGACGACGCTGTGCCGGATATGCAGTCGTCACTCAACACGAAGTAGTTGAATCATCAGCTTTAGCCTCAGGCACATCAGCCCAAAAAGCCGAATTGATAGCACTCACCAGAGCATTATTGTTAGGAGAAAAACTTGTGCTAAATGTATATACAGATTCCAAATATGCCTTCACCACTCTGCATGCCCATGGAGCCCTCTATAAAGAACGAGGACTCATCACATCCGGAGGGAAGTCAGTCAAGTATGGTCCCGAGATATTGATGTTACTTGATGCAGTTTGGGCCCCAACACGTGTAGCTGTCATGCATTGCAGAGGACATCAAGCAGGAAAAGGAGAAGTTGCCCGAGGAAATAGATTTGCAGATGCTTCAGCACGACAAGCAGCTATGACAGGACAGATTACCCCACAAGCTATGCCAATGCAAGCAGCATTGTTTCCAGTACCTCTGAATTTATGGACACCACGATATACCACCAAAGAATTAGATTACTACTGTAACAAGGAAGATGGAGTACTGAAAGATGGATGGATTGAGCTGCCACCCGAAGAGGGCAGTCAACCCCCTGGACGAATAGTAATTCCTGAACTGTTAGGACCATCTTTTGTCAAAGCTTTCCACGAAGCTACCCACTATGGAAAAAGTGCTATGGAAAAAGCACTCAGACCACATTTTTACATCCCTCTATTGACAACCATATCAGCTTCAGTAGCACGTCAATGTCTAACCTGTGCCAAAAATAATGCCAAGCAAGGCCTTATAACGGCACCCCGAGTTCAGTCAGGAGGTGTAACCCCCATGCACAACCTCCAAATTGATTTTCCCGAAATGCCAAGAGCCAATGGATACCATTACCTATTAGTATTAGTTTGTACTTTCTCTGGGTGGGTAGAAGCCTTCCCAACCAGAACTGAGAAAGCCCGAGAAGTTACCAAAGTCTTAATGAGAGAGATTGTCCCTAGGTTCGGAATTCCAGCAGTAATAGGGTCAGACAATGGACCCTCATTTGTCTCCCAGGTTACTCAACAGTTAGCAAAAGCTTTGCAGATACAATGGAAACTCCACACTGCATACAGACCCCAGAGTTCAGGGAAAGTTGAGCGAATGAATCGTACCCTAAAAACCCAAATGTCCAAGCTTTGTCAGGAGACACACTTGAAGTGGCCCCAAGTGCTCCCAATAGCTTTACTCAGAATACGCTCAGCTCCTGTAAAGTCAACAGGATTTTCCCCTTTTGAAGTTTTGTATGGTAAACCCCCACCAATAGTGCAGGGAGTCAAAGGAAGTTTAGCCCAAATTGGTTCAGAAGTAACCAGACAAGAACTCCTAGCTCTTAGTTTTGTTCTGCAGACTCTCCATGCGTGGATCCAAGACCAGTTGCCTATCAACTTGACGGAACCTTTGCATCCCTATCAGCCTGGTACCTTGGTGTGGATCAAAGACTGGAAGAAGACACCGTTGGAACCCCATTGGAGGGACCGTACACCGTCATCCTGTCTACCCCAACTGCAGTAAAGGTAGCCGAGATTGACGCCTGGATCCACCACAGCAGAGTCAAGCCCGCCGCTGATCCTGAACCTGAGCAGTGGACAGCAGAGCAGCATCTTGATGCACCCTTGCGAGTTACTCTGAGACGGCAACCAGCAACTTAGACACTTCATCACAGTGCCTGGCAGTAGCCAAGTCTTTCGAAGAGGATTGCTGTTTTCCATGCAGCAACAGTTTTATTTCAACGAACTCAATCTCAATCTGTGCGTGATTCTGCACATTACTTTGATACTACATTGACTAGCCAGACTTCACAAGCCAACTGAAATTGCTAATAAGTTGGTTAATGTGTACTGAACAACCTGAGGATCTTCAATCAACACTCAGCACCCGTTAAATTGCTTCATTAGCAAACGGGACGAAGGAGAACGTCGTGATCAAGATCAGCAAGCTGAGGATTCAGAAGAACTCCAATCAACATCAACATCAACATCAACATGCATCTTTACTTTTGCTTTACCCTGGTTGCCTTCTTTGGATGTTTTGAACTGACTTATGCTTTACCTCCATGCACTGCTTGCATTACTTCTACTCGAACTGGACTGAAAGTAACTCAGACTTTGATTTACCACTCGTACTATACCTGCAAGGGAAAAGTGACTCGGTGTATTTATAACACCACTGAACTAAATGTTTGCACTTATGGCAAAATTAGAGCATGCTATAATCCGCATCAGAATCCATCCTATTACACGTTGGAAATACGATGGAAGGATGCAGATGGACCTATAATAGCTGCTACACCACCACTTAAGGACATTACTAAACTTGCTGTTTTGAATTTTGATGCATGTAATGTCATTAACCGAGATAGTTATTCCACCTGTGGTACTTGGGAGAAAGCGTATCGAAATGACCATAAGTACATGTGTCCAGAGGGTGCCACAGGATGGTGGAAGTGTACAGGTAAAAAGGAACCAGGCTATAGCACTGCCCCAGCAGCAGATTACTATTGCCCGGATTGGGAATGTGTTTTTTATGCTACCTGGAATAATGGTATAGTTGACGAGAAGATAGATAAACGAATGGCTACTTTAACCAAGCCAACTACAAATGATAAATGTCAGAAAGATGCTTGTAACCCCTTACACTTACGCATACACAATCCCTATGCATGGAAACAAGGATACAAGTTTGGTTTACGTATAGCTGGAGGGGCAATAGACCCAGGAACCATTGTGTATATCAGATTGAATACCAAAGCCCACAAGTCATCTAAATATCATATCCATAATACCTTCTATGAGGCCATGCATGTAAATAAGTTTGAGATCCCTCATCCTTCTCAGAATTTATTTTTAGAATTAGCCGGAGCAGTAGTATCTAGTCTTAAAATCTCAGATTGATATTTCTGTGGCGGAACCCAAATGGGAGATCAGTGGCCATGGGAAGCCCAAGAATTGAATTATTCTTTGATTTACAATCAGACTGAATTACACAAGACTACTAGCGAATGGGTGTTAGCGCACTCAATCGTTGGACGTCTTTGCTATGCCAGAACTGGACCCCAGTTCACCCAAAAGGTAGGACAGCTGGTCTGTCTTAGCCAGAAGTACTATAATGCCACGACCAAAAAGACGGCATGGTGGTCAGGAATCAAACACCCTGAACCTCCTAACCCATTAGCCAGATTTCCTGAACTTGCTGATTTATGGACTAACCTTGCCAAAGTCCATGCCTGGCAAGCCCCACCTGGCCTATATTGGATCTGTGGAAACCGAGCGTATGCACAACTCCCGCCACAATGGGGAGGAGCATGTGTCTTAGGAACCATCAGACCTTCTTTCTTTCTTTTAAACACCGAACATGGAGAACAATTAGGATACCCTGTATACACTACCCACCGACACAAAAGAGCACTAAGACAGAAAAGAGAAGCCTTACAGATAGGCAAGTGGGAGAAGTGGCAGGGTGATGATTGGCCACCAGAAAGAATCATTGAGTATTATGGGCCTGCCACTTGGAATGATGATGGCATGTATGGTTATCGAACTCCAATCTATATGATTAATCGTATTATTCGCTTACAAGCAGTAGTTGAAATAATAACCAATGAAACTAGTCATGCTCTTACGCTCTTAGCTAGACAAAGTACTCAGATGCGCACTGCTATATATCAGAACCGCTTAGCACTTGATTATTTGTTAGCAGCTGAAGGAGGAGTATGTGGTAAACTGAATCTAACTAATTGCTGTTTGAAAATAGATGATAAGGGTCAAGTAGTTGAAGAAATTGCTAAAGATATGCAAAGACATGCTTATGTGCCAGTACAAACTTGGCACTCATTGAAGTTCCCTAACTGGTTTGCTAACCTTTTCTCCTGGCTGGGAGGATTTAAGACTTTCATTGTCTTAGTACTAATTCTTGTTGTTGTTATTTTCTTATTACCATGTTTAATCCCATGTTGTATGCGTTCTATTCATAATGCTATTGACAGCACAGTAGAGCGGAAGACCGCAACTAAAATAATGGCCCTATATAGAGCCAGCCCTAGTCGTAATCCTTCAATCATGATGTGATTCTTCTAAAGGTGATTTAATTCTCACACCTTATTAAGTAATAGGGTGAGATTAATCAAAGGGGGGAATGTGGCAGGTGCAGGCCTGTGATCCACGGTGTCTGACATAAGCAGGCAGGCCTAACTAGCTTGACCTGTAAATGAAGCCTGTGGAGAGGCTCATAGGAATTGCACATCCCCCAACATGCTGCTATTGTAGGATAGAACTCTGCAAGAGTACTAAACTAACTTAGATAAGCAAAACTGAGAGATGGAAAAATACAGAAAAATATGTTTAAAAGTTACTGATAAGAAAGTACATCTGCAAGGAATATAATTGGGATTGCTGACAGATGAGTTGCAGAGCCCTGCTCCCCTGCATGCACAAATTGGCTCTATGGCCTTGAGAGTATGAAAGTAACAAGTTGATGAACTGGCCATTGTAATTGGGACTAGAAGGGGGGTATGCAGGTGCCGAGCCCACTGAAGGAACATAATTGGATAATCTTATCAGTACCGGCACCAATGGAAGGGGTACGGGAGAGTACCGGGACCAATGAAATGTTTTGCTATACCTAGAATGGAACAGAAGTCTATAAAAGTTGTTGTAATGCTAGAAAACTTTGCTCAGCCATTTTGAATTTGATTCTGCTTGAGACTTGTGCACAAATAAATGATTTGGACCTTCTGAACAGACTCCTGGTATCATTGGTTTGTCTGCGCTTTGCTGCTACACTCCTGCAGTTAGCTGCAGCTGCTCCTAACGCCACCTACTGAGATGGCATTGGTTGCTTTCAAAAGTATTTCTTATGGCTATTCCGTTATAGGAAGGATTAAGGGGGATATCCCTTTAATCCCCCAATGTTTATTTCCCTCTTGCAGTTAAGCTGAGGTAAAGATTGAGTCCTCTATAATTATGCAGAGTATCTGCACTTCCAGGTTTTGCAAAATGGCAAAGCTGCGCATGTCGGTGCCAATATTTACACGTGCGCATAGAGCGATGCCGGCATTTACATATGTAAGTTGCCAGATTTCCTCTGCCGGTTTTTCCCATGTGTAAGTCTGCAAAATGGTGCCTCCCACAGTTTATGGATGTCCATATTCTATGACTTCACAAACATGTTCATTGTGAGGGGCGGAGTTATGTTGATTTTACACTGGCCTTACACATGCCTGTCCTCTCTTCTAAAATTGACATAGATTCACAGACATTTTCACGCTGACATTGCTAGAACCACATAAACAATCTTCCTAAAATTTGTCTTCGCTTGCTTGCTGAGCCTTTATAAAACAGACATAAAATAGGCACAGCTTTAATGTTTTATATATAAGCATTGTTATAAGATTACTCCCTTAAGCTGCAAGGCAAATCTGCCTCCTGTGTATCTGTTTAGCATGTGCAGATGCATTACTAATTAAAACTCCTCCATATGTGCTAAGCAATCCACATTTGCATGTGTATCAGAGCCTTTGTACACAGCATGTTAATTTTAACATGTTTATTACATAAGCTCTTTATTTAATAAAGATTTATTCCATAGGCACAGAATGGGAAAAGTTATTTTCAAATAAGAAACTAAGGGCCTGATTTTTTAAGGCATTTACACGGGTAACTGCCCTAGTTACCCGTGTAAATAACTTATCCGGGATTTTCAAAGGGCACCTACACGAGTAGTGCCCGACGAAAATCCTGGATAAGTCCCTAATGCATCCAGATACATCGGGGCGTTTTAGGGGTAGAGCTGGGGCAGAGGAAACAGCTAAACAAGTTGCACTGATTTTCAATGCTACCCGCTTAGCCCTCCGCACCTGAAAGATAGGCAAGGTTTTTCCTCTCCTATCTTTCAGGCACAGGGGCTAAGCGGGGAGCATCAAAAATTGGTGCTTCCTGGCTAGCTCCTCTGGCTTCCGGGTTGTGCAGCAAGACCCATATTTTCAATGCCAAGGCCACATATGACTCCAGCATTGAAAATCCGGGTTAGGCAGAAGGGGGGCGGGCTATGTGCTGAAGCGGCGCATAGCACCGCCCAGTTCAAAATTGGGCCCAAAAAATTAAACATCGGGACAAATAAAAAACAAACAAACTGATGCTCTTTACAAAATCACAGCTGTAAGTGAATCCAAATTTCACTTGCAAAAACATTCTTAACCCTCCCAAAAAAAGAGTGATCCTCTTATTTTAAAGCAAAGTGCCAAATGGAAGGGGTCCTGCCTGCACCCAGTCCAGGTCCATCTCCTTTCTACCTCTGTCCTTTTTTCAAATCCATCTACACAGCTTGATATTGTAATCCAGCCAACAATATATTTGCATTTTGTGGAAACACCAGCCATAGTCATCTTCACTGGCCTGATAAGGGGCTTAGGCTTTGTTTAATGGAAATATTTCCCTTGAACCTGGAATAGAAAAGTACGTTTTTTAAAGTCCTCTACTGTGTTACCTCTATAGCATTGGATCGCCTAACACATGCAAAGTCATTTGCAACAAGCAGTCTCTGCTGATGCTCTCGGTGTTACCTCTGAGCTTAGTATCCTGGCTTGCATTTGATAGCCATGAGACGGCACTGCAGTATGTCTGGAAAGTCACTTGATCATCATCTGTAATAGGGATTTGTGCCAACATCTGTAAAGAAGTAATAGGACATAATGTACAGTATATAAACAGCGCAGAAGAGGCCGTTCATGAGCACATAATGAGACATATGGGGACTGATTAGTTTCCTAATTGTGGAATTCATTATTAGCTTAATTATAATATACATAATAATAATAGTAATAATAATAATCACATTTTTTTTATTTACGTCACGTTTCCAACTTTATATGCAAAGCATCATACAATAGAAATCAAATACATTAAAAACATATACAATAGACATAGGGGCCTGTTTATTTAACACTGGCATGTGGCACGTGCTAACGAGCATTAGCATGCACTATTTGGCACTGTGCTCATAGGAATAACATGGCCATGGAGGCAGATAGTGCAACTAATGCTTGTTAGTGTGTGCTAATAGAAGACTGGATGTTCAAATGGCAGATGAAATTTAATGCGGACAAGTGCAAAGTTATGCACCTAGGAAAGAACTATGGTTACATGATGCAAGAATCCACATTAGGAACCACCACTCAGGAGAAAGATTTAGTCGTCATCGTGGATAACACATTGAAACCCTCCACCCAATGTGCAGTGGCGGCCAAGAAGGCAAATAGAATGCTAAGAATCAGAAGGAAAGGAATGGAGAATAAAACCAAGGATATTATAATGCCTCTGTATCGTTCCATGGTGCGACTGCACCTTAAATATTGTGTGCAATTCTGGTCGCCATATCTTAAAAAGGATATAGCGGAATTAGAAAAGGTACAGAGAAGAGCCACTAAAATGGAAAAAGGGAATGGAAGGATACCCCTATGAGGAGAGGCTTAAAAGGTTAGGGATCTTCTAGTAGAGCTTGCTTTCAATCGAAGGAGACTCTCCACCTGTGCATTTATGCCACAGAGGTATTTAAACGTCTCAATCATAACACCTCTATCCCACCTTTCCCTTAAGAAGTACATATTAAGTTCATTAAGTCTGTCCTCATATGCTTTATAATGAAGACCACTAACCATTTTAGTAGCCACTCTCTGTACTGACTCCATCCTGTTTATATCCTTTTGAAGGCGCAGTCTCCAGAATTGCACACAATACTCCAAATAAGTTCGCAACAAAGACTTATACAGAGGCAATATCACCTCCTTTCTTCTGCTGGCCATTCCTCTCCCTATGCATTAAAGCATCCTTCTAGCTTTTGCAGTCACCTTTTCTACCTGTTTAGCTACTTTAAGATCATTAGACACAATCACACCTAGGGTCCTGCTCTTCTTTAGTGGACCAAAGTACTTCACCTCCTATACTATATTGCTCCCTTGGATTGCTGCAGCCCAAATGCATGACCTTACATTTTTTAACATTAAATCTCAGCTGCCAAATTCTAGACCATTCTTCAAGCTTAGCTAGATCCCTCCTCATGTTATCTATACCTTCCTGGGTGTCTACTCTATTGCAGATTTTGGTATCATCCGCAAAGAGGTAAACCTTACCCAACAGCCATTCCTCTATATCACTAACAAAGATGTTAATAAGAATCGGACCAGGGACAGATCCCTGGGGCACACCACTGGTAGCCTCCTTCTCCTCAGAGTGAGCTCCATTTACCTGTACCTTTTGTTGCCTCCCACTCAACCAATTTCTAACCCAAGCAGTAACTTTAGGGCCAATCCCTAGGGTGCTCAATTTGTTTATAAGCCACCTGTGAGGAACGGTGTCAAAGGTTTTACTGAAATCTAAATACACCATATCTATTGGTCTCCCTTGGTCCAACTCCCTTGTCACCCAACAAAGAAATCAATCAGATTTGACTGACAAGACCTGCCTGGTGAATCCATGCTGCCTCAGATCCAGTAATCCGCTGGACTCCAGAAACCTCGCTATTTTCACTTTCAGCAGCGCTTTCAATAATTTACTCACCACAGAAGTTAAACTAACCGGCCTGTAGTTTTGAACCACTTCCTTACTTCCACTTTTGAGTAAAGGGACTAGATGTGCCTCTCTCCAGTCCTTTGGCACTACTCCCGACTCCAACGAGGCATTGAAAAGGTCAGTCAGTGGAGCTGCTAGAATGTCCCCAAGTTCCCTCAGTATTCTAGGGTATATCCCATCCGGTCCCATCGCTTTGTCTACTTTAACTAGTTTTTCACCAACACAGTTTTCTGAAAATTGTTCAAGATGCCCCTCGCTTCTGTTCCAGTTTGTGGGTGTTTTCTGAGGTCCTGCTCCTGGTTCTTCACTTGTGAACACAGAACAGAAATATTTGTTAAGCAATTCCGCTTTATCCTCATCAGTTTCTACATATTCCTCCCCATCACCCTTGAGTCTGACAATACCACTTTTGCCCTTCCTCTTCTCACTTACATATCTGAAAAATGTCTTAATCCCCCATTTTATTGCATTGGCTATTGCTTCCTCTTTTTGAATCTTTGCTTTCCTGACTACTTTGCTAGCTTCTCTTAAGTTTTTCCAAATATAGATGCCTGTCTTCCTCTCTCTGTGATCTCTTGTATTTGATGAAGGCCTTCCTCTTTTTCTTCACCTTTTCAGATACTTATTTTGAAAACCATACGGTCTCCTTTTCCTTTTACCTTTATTTACCATTTTAACAAAAGGGTTGGTTGCCCTTAAAATATCCCCTTTCAGTTTTACCCACTGTTTTTCTACATCCCCCAGCTGTTCCCATCCCCCTGAGGTATTGGCCCATCTTGGCAAAGTTAGTTTTCCTAAAGTCTAAGACCCTCACTTTTGAAGGGATTTTAACAGCCCTAGTCCTAATACTGAATCATACCATCTGGTGATCACTGGATGCAAATTGATCTCCTACTATAGCATCAGAAACACTTTCACCATTCCTAAGCACCAAGTACAGTATGGCCCTTTCACGTGTGGGTTCTGTTACCAGTTGCCTGAATAGTTCTCCTTGTAGAGAATCCAGGATCTCCTTACTTCTAGATGATACTGCAGCAGGAATGTGCCAATCAACATCTTGCATATTGAAATCCCCTATCAGTAGCATTTCCCCTTTCCTAGCAATGCTGCATATGTCTTCAATTAACTCTTTGTCCACCTCGTCCTCTTGTGAGGGAGGACTGTATATCACACCAATGCAAATAGATTTCCTTTTCCCTCTTTCTAGTTTAACCCACAGTGCCTCCTTTCTTCATTTTAAGCTCTGTAGTTCCAAAGCTTTAAAATTATTTTTTACATATAATGCCACTCCTCCTCCCCTTCTTCCTACTCTGTCCTTTCTGAATGAAGTATAGCCTCGTATAGCTACATCCCAGTCATGGTTTTCTGTGAACCATGTTTCTGTAACTGCCACTAAATCCAAGTCAGCCTCTCCCATTAAAACTTCAACATCTGGGATCTTATTTCCCATGCTATGTGCATTTATATGCACCGCTTTCAATATGTTGCCCCTTTTACCCATTTCCATAGAGGTATTTAATATTTCACTTACCTGGGGGCTTTCTTTACCAATCCCCAATGAATCTAGTTTAAAGCCCTCTTCAGTAGATTAGCCAGTCTGCTACTGAAGACACGTCAACCTTTCTTGGACATATGGACGCCATCTCTGCTCTGCAATCCTTTGAACAGCATCCCATGGTCCAGGAAACCAAAACGCTCTCGATGACACTATCCATGCAGCCATGCATTCATCTCCAGGATGCGAGTTTCTCTGCCTTGGCCTTTACCCTCAACAGGGAGGATTGAAGAGAACACCACCTGCGCCCCTATCTGCTTCACCCTCTGTCCCAGAGCCATGAAGTCACTTTTGAGATGCTCAGAGGGATACCTGGCAGTATCATTTGTGCCGACATGGGATTAGCAACATTGGGTAATAGTCAGTGGGCTTGATGAGTCTCGGCAAACTCTCCGTAACATCTTGGATTTTGGCACCTGGCAGACAGCATACCTCTCTGGACATCAAGTCTGATCGGCAGATGGATGCCTCAGTACCCCTGAGAAGAGAGTTACCAACCACCACTACCCTTCGCTTTCTTGTGGTCACTGATTCTGCAACTTTGGGGTGCTCGAACTCTGGTTCTTCCCTTTCCAAAGATGCTTTCACCTCCTCTACTTCCAGGGCTGCATAAAGGTTCTTCAATTCAAGGGCTGGAGAAGTTGGATTGGTGATTCTGCAGGCCCTGGTGACTGGTGTCCAACCTTCATCATTCTGTAGGCTCCCATCTTCTCCTCTGCTGGAGAACTTGGATGTTGCAAGAAGCATCTCATCAATGTACTTCTCACTGTCTTGAATGCTCCTCAGCCTTGCCACCTCCTCTCTCAGTTCCTGCACTTGTTTCCTGAGAGCTTCAGCATACAGGCATCCTGCACATGGAACTGGTCCTTCAATTGGCATTGGGACCTCTGTCTGGACAGAGACAGAAGCTGTAACGAGTGCAACAGTTTTGGCAATATGATTTTTCCCTGCCATTGTTCAGTTGGTGGAGCTTAGGTATCTATTAAAGCAAAAAAGAGAGAGACCTACCAAAGTACCAGTCGGTTTCCCAGCTGTTCTTTCAGAGAAAAAGCAGTTAAATCTCATTTAAGTGTGTTCAAAATATACTGTTCCAAGTCCCTGTGTGTAGTTAATTGGGAGGTGCCCTATAAAGCAAGACTGCTCACTAGGGATGGGTGATGGGTGATGGGTGGGAGTTGGGGGGGAGTAGGGAGGGAACTAACACCTGATGAGGTATCAGTAACTTCAAAGAGCTGAGAAAGATGCTAAAGCACCGTTTTAAACCTACCCCACTAAAGAAAATATTTCCCCTTTTAAACTAAAGCACCAAAAAGAATGTAATTTTGTTTTAAAAATGTACCAAAACCATTTTAAGAGCTCCCAGGCAGACATCTAGTAATTTAAAAAGCCACAAACTCTTACCTTTGCTTGAAATGTATAGCTCCTGTTAGGAATGCACGACTGAAGAAGTGGCACATTTTGGCATGGTCATCATCAGATCCATTTTGAGGTGACTCCAATGACACAGAATCAACTGAAATGCTTCTTGACTCAACTCCCACTTGCCGGGATTCAGCGAGTGCCAGTTGAAGAAGTCTGCTTCCATATTGCCCGCTCCCGCAATGTGCTGAGCCAACAAGGCTAGGAGGTTCTTCTCCGCCCAGGCAAACAGGAGATCTCTCTCCCAGGCCTCTCTGGCACTTTTTGTGTCACCCTGCTGATTGTCGTAAGCTACCACTGTAGCATTCTAAATACCCTCAAAGTGCCTGGCCCATGATCAGGGGCCGGAAATGAAAAAGAGCCAACCTGGTGTCCCTCACCTTGAGGTGGTTGATGGACCACACCACTTCCCTACTGTTCCAATGGCCCTGGGTTGTATGTCTCGGTAATGGGCCCCCCCAGTCTAAGAGACTGGCAGCTTGTCAGCAGAATGCAGATGACAGGGCTTCCGCCACCACCGCAGGCTGGATTTCACTATCAACGGGAATGGGAGCCTGTGCTCAAATTCCTGAGAACTCGGGGACCATCGAGGTAACAAGGACTGCTGGAATGTCTGCATGTGAGCACGCATCCATGCAACCATCCTTATGGTCACCACCATCAATCCAAGGAGCTGAAGATAATCCCAGACTCTGGGGGTCTGCTGTGCACAGAACATCGCCAGGCAATTCAACAGTCTTCTGACTTTCTCCTCTGGCAGGAAAACTCTGCCCACTCGATTGTTAAACATGCTCCCAGCAACTCCAAGGACTGGGAAGGCAAAAACTGTCTCTTTTGCTGATTATCACCCAGCCAAGGCTTTCCAAAAAGGACACCACTCAGGACATCACCCAAGATGCTTCTGACAGGGAATGGGCTTGGATAAGCCAGTCATCCTTGGGGAGGTGGAGAGCCCTAAAGAAAGGGTGGCGAACTGATAGTGAGAGCCAAGCATGGTGAAACGCAGATACTTCTGCTGATCCACCCGGATTGGGATATGAAAATATGCCTCGGCCAGATCCAGAGAAGCCAAGAATCCTGCTCAGTGCAATGTTTGAATCATGGAACGCAAGGTTTCCATTTGAAAGCGCAGGATGCACAAGTGCTTTTTGAGCGGTTTGAGGTCCAGAATGGGCTGGAAGGAACCATCCTTTTTGGCACCACGAAGTAGATGAAGTATCTTCCCTTGCTCCACTTATCTGGGGGATGGGCACCACTGCCTTTAAGCAAAGCAACTTGTCCAATGTGGTCTGCACCACGGCACCTTTGATTGTAGACCCACGAGGGGAAATGATGAAAGCATTGGGAATCAGCTCTTTGTTTTCCAGGACATAGTCGAACAGAATGGTGTCTAGAACCCAGCAATCCCTGGTATTGGGGAATGGGCCCACCAAACCTTCATTGCGTAGCCTGATAGGGTCCTCCTCTGGAGGGGACTGAGTCCCTGGGTCCACATACTCCATGAAAGAACTGAGAACGGGCCCGAGGGCCTGAGGCAGAGAGGAAGAAGGGGTTGTTTTTTCAGATTGGTAATGATGATAGTCCCAAGTAACTTGAGAATCTGGCCAGTGCACCCTTGGTGGACGGGCAAAGGCTGATGAGAAAGGGGCATTGGCCCTCTTCACAGGACTCCTAGATCTGTCTTGCAAGAGGCGGTAAGATTTTGTTTCACCTAGGTCCTTCACCAGCTTCTCCAAATCAGTTCCAAACAGGAGTTTCCCCTTAAGGCCATTTCAGCCAACCAAACTTTGGAGGATTAATCCACCGCCCAGTGCCAAAGCCAAATCCAATGCCATGACACAGTTGTCAGGGCACTATCCCTGGCTGCCAGGCGCACCAGGTCATTCATGCCATCAGAAAGGAAGGCCGCAACTGACTCCAAGAGAAAAGCAGTAACAGCAGGCAGTAGAGACTGGATCCACTGGAGCAGGACTCAAGATGTCAAGCTGGTAAATACCCCCAGCTCTAGAATAGCTGCCACTACGGCACACTGGTTCTTCAGCAAGGAATCGTCCTTGGGGTCCAGAACATCCTTTAAGGCCGATTCACCTTTCACAGGAATGGTGGTCCGTCTGGTAACCACCATGACTTCTGCATCCATCTTGGGAATGCCAAACCACTCATTGCGCTCCACCTCTGGGAGAGCGTAGATCTTCTTATAGATCCCTAATCCTTTAGGCAGGTAGTAGGTAAGTCATATCTTGATCACCTCCGGGAATGGGAAGACAGTATTGGATTTCCGCACCCCTTGAAGAGGCGGGTGTACCTTCACCTCCTGCTCCAAGCCAGAAGCATCTGTGGACGAGACCCTGGAAATCAATGTCGCCAGCTCCTCCTTCTGGAACAGGCAGATCACGCTGGCCTTTGCATAGTCTTCTGAAAGTGAGAATACGTCCTCATCCACATCAGAGCCAATACTGATTCATCTGGGTCCGAGGCATAGTCAATATCTTGGATAGCTCTGAACTCTTCCTCAGGGAGTGTCCCACGCCATGGATGCTTAGCCAAGGTAATCGAACAGGACTTTTACTTTCAGCCTGCCCATCACACGATTACATCTGGGGGCACATAGAGGCCGCAGGGTTTGAATTTCCATGCCAGAAGGACCAGGCCCAAAAGGGAAAGAATTCCGGGGAGGACAATCCAGATTCCAGAAGCTCTCCTCTAAGAAAAGGCTCCCCAACACCAGGGGTCATAGTAGCCACAATCTTCCTTGAGGATGAAGAGCAGCTCACAGCATGGTCGTTGGAGCCTCCGGCTAGCTGAACATCCTTACCCTTAGCGCCATCCTGCACCTCCTGCCCTGAGGCAGGTAATAGCGGACTGTGTCTCCTGGCTGAGAGGGAGAAGGCATGCCCTTCAGGGGCAACTCAGAAGCTGCAATACAGGAAGGCAGAGTCTAGAATCCAAGGATGGGACTCCTCGCTTGCCAAAGGTCAAAAACAATGTTTCCTGGAAGAAGACATATAGAGTTAGGGTAAGTATCACAAGAACACGCGCTAAGGCTGCATTGGCCTGCAAGCATGTGTCAACTGCACTTTTCCATAACATGCGTTAGAGGCGCTAGGGAAGGAGCCTACATTGGAGCCACTTGGGTGGAACATGCGTTAGAACCATGCAACTTCCCAGGCACATGATAGGCAAAAATGTTACTAACGCATGCAGAAAACGACAGGAAACCCATACAGCACCAATCTACCTGACAGTCCACCCCAAATTGTGTCCCTCAGAGATGGAACCGGGGGCCCCCAACAAGGATAATGACAAGGTAAAGTCTTGGTACTCACCCCATGAGAGCCCGAGGTATAGGATCCATGCCGGGCTCAGCTCTACTCCCCTGAAATTGCTTCACTGGCTGGGTTTATTTAACAGCATTGTGTGAAAGGTGGCTGGCAGCCAGATCCCTCTGAGAGCCTTCCACAATCTTTGGAGAGAGAGCAGGGGGGAATGGAGGAGAAGAGAGGGAGTGCTGAGGTTGTTTGAGGCTGCTGCATACTTCCAGATTCGTTGAAATCTTTCCGATCTGTGGCTGCTCAACAGGCCCTTATCATGATAAGGGCATGGAGCTGTACCAATTTTCTCTCCTCCTATGGCTACCAAAAAGTCTGCAGTCTAGTGGTGTCTCCCACATTGCGCTCAAGTGAGAGTCACCCCTTTAGGGCTTGAGGTGGTGTTCATGAGCGTTTACTCAATCTCTTTTCCTTTCAATTCTCATATTTTCTTCAGATAGGAGGAAATCCATCCACCATCTGCTGGAGACAAAGAAATACTGAGGGACCTCTGCTGACTGAAGTGGATAGAGGCATGAGAGCGATGTCATTGAAACCTAGGCTTTTCATTGGTTCTTTGTCTCTACCAATCTGCTGGTAGGGGAACACAACCCACTTGTCTGGACTGGTCTAGCAGGACGATATGGAAACTGCATTAAATGATAATAGACAAAACGAGGACATGGTACAAAGAATTTTGCCACACAAACTAAGGAGTTAGTCACCTTAAAACCCCAACCTGAAAACTGCCCTCTACACAATGGTAACTAATATGTGCATAGGTCTCACAGCATATGTATCTATAAGTGAAAAGGGAGATAACATACGTAAGAAGGTGTGCACTGATGTCATCCAACTGTTAGGACCACCTAGTTTTTTTATTTTTTCTTAGATATTCCTCTCTCATAAAAAACAGTGATCTTGATCAGTACACTGGTCCAGAGGCTCTGAAGAGTAATGTAAAAAAGTGTGAGAATATAAGCATATAAGATATGTTATTCTGGGTCAGACCAAATGTCCATCAAGCCCAGTATCCTGTTTCCAACAGTGGCCACTCCAGGTCACAAGTACCTATCAGGTTCCCAAAAAAGTAGACAAATTCCATGCTGCTTTTCCCAGGGGTAAAGAGTGATTTCCCTGGTCTTCTTTAATAATGGTTTATGGTCTTTTCCTCCAGGAACTTGTTCAAACCTCTTTTAAACCCAACTACACTAATAGCTTTTTCTACATCCTCTGGTAATGAACTCCAGAGTCTGATAAGGCGTTGAATGAAAAAAAAATTGTCCAAATTGGTCCTAAATGTGCTACAATGTAGCTTCATTGCATGTCTCCTAGTCTTTCAGCTTTTTGAGGGAGTAAACCGCCGATCAATGTTTACCTGTTCCCAGGGCTGATGCTACCACTAGGTAAACTAGGTGACTGCCTAGGGTGCCGACCCTCCAAGGACGCCTATTGCCACCACCGCCGCTCCTCTCTGGGACCTGCAGCAGTGGTAATAGCCTCCAAACCATGACATAGCACTTCCTAACCCACTCAGATGCTGTGTCGCAGTTTCCTCCTCTTCACAATGTGCCGTTTCCATCTTCCTCTGGCACCTCTTCATACTGAAAGCAGTGTTGGAGGAGGCTGGAAAAGGCACATTGAAAAGAGGAGGAAACTGTAACGCAGCTCCTAAGTGCTGCATCACTGTTTGGGGGCTATTGCCGCCACTGCAGGCTCCAGAGAGGGGCAGCAGTGGTGGTAATGGGGGCAGGAAGGATGGCAGGATAGAGGGCCTGCCTAGGATGGCTCCAATCATTGCGCTAGCCCTGCCCATTCTACTCCTTTATTTTATAGACCTCTATCAATCTCCCCTCAGCATTATTTTTTCCAAGGCCTCTAATCTGTATGACAGACTACTAATGAGTGACACTTGCACCTAGGAAGGGGTTGCACTCTGGAGCTGCTGAGGAGGGCATGTGATGGGGGAAACACATATACTCCCTGGAAGGTTACATGTGAAAGATGCAACATAATTGGCCTATGAAGGGCCCAGATGTGAACTTATGTCCTGCATTGGCGCACACTTTGCCAGGTGGCCACATTTTGCTCTTGCCACCTTGTTGGAGCTATAGTCAGGGCCCACATGAGATAGCTTCACTTAGAAGGAGATAGACAAGGAAGTGCTAGTGGTTGGCATGTAGCAGAGCATGTTGCTATTACACAGGCAAAGGGACTGAAGTGACAAGCTCAATGTACCTGAATCATCCTGCTGCCTGATATACACATTGCACTCCCAGAATGCATCACTGTGGTATTCAGCACTCACTCAGGGTCTCAAGGAATGCTTCACTGTTCATCAACATAGGTTAACAGCAGACCCTGCAAGATGGTCCTAGGGATTTATTTAACTCACTCCTCTCTCTCTCTTTATATGCAGATCAAGGATCTGAAGAACTGGGCCAGATACCTGCTCCTGCACCATGTTGATTGGCCGGGAGAGGTCAAGCTGACACTGAGCAGGAAGCAGGTCTGTACCAAGTCCTCACAAAGTCTCCTCCATTCTTTCATAGGTACATATATGCATAAAACCTTAATAATCTCTGATCTTGCCTCTGCTAGCACCTCCTCTAGCACCAAGAAGCCAAGCAAAAGCACACTTCCTACATCGGCTAGCCTACAGAACAAAGGCTAGCCACCTTTTCCAAAACCTCTGTCCACTCTTGGGGCTATTGATAACACTGGTTTTCTCTCCTCTCTCCCCACACACTACTGTCTCTACCTCACATACCTTTCAGTAAAGCTATCCATATCAACCTACCTGACAGCACACATTGTCTGTAAGGGAAGACTCACATCATCTAAATCAATGCCTCTGTCATTTCCCATTCTATCTATAAGTCTGATGCCCCCTCTTCACCCATTTTCAGACACCCTCAGTAACCTGGGGAAATCTCTTCACTTTGTGTTCACCATACTGCATACTGTCTGTTTTCCTCTCTTGCACATACTGTATTTCTCCTGCGAGGGTGATGCCACTCAAATATTGTGCTGTGTCTCCATTATCACACAACCAACCTGCTTTTTCTTTTACCAACAGCTCAGAAGAAAGCTGCTGGACCTCCTCCAGGATCTCTAACCAATGCAGGACTAGCTCTACCACTCCATGCAGCTGAAGAAATATCTGAGCGCTCTCAGGCCCCTACACCTTCCCCCTCCAGCCCTCCTTCACAATCTCTCCTCACAGGCCTTCTTCCAATGTCACTCTTGGAAGAGGAGGATGATAGTATGGAGATGATCCTCCATTTGGAAGTCCTGAAGGTCCCTGACAGCCATCCGCTGCCATCCGCTGCCCCCTATGCCATCACAGCAATATCTTCTCTGGCAACTGTGAGAGACGTTTCAGTTTCTCCCCTGGGTCCCAGTGGAAATGAGGCAGTAGCTCCCAAGTTGTAGCCAGTCTGATAGCAGCTGGTTTCCATGGACAAAGGGATCCAGAGGTTTGATGAGAGGATAGGAAGGATGTTCCAGGTTCAGAGTGAATGCTTGAGACTATAATCTTAATGATATTCATCCTAGAGTATGCTGGTATCCTTCCTATGCCCTTTTGTGAAGGCCCCTAACTATGTTACCCCATGACACTTTTACCTCCTCCTCTGCCCGGGATAGCCTGGCTTCTTCTTTTCCACATCCCTTCACATAACATTTTTTTACATTTGAAAAATAAAGTAATTTTGTATTTTGTCCTATGTCTACAGTCATGTGTCTTCTTTGTGGTATATGGGACCCCACTCTCTCAGCCTTGTCCCTATCCTGTCACTTCAGGAGAAAGGTCCCACATATAGCAATGCAGAGGAAGGCCACTCAACTGGACATGATACTACGTTAGTGTCCTGTCTGCAAGCCCATTCAAATAAGACTGCACCATCCCTACAGGCTATTCCTTAACATAGTAGATCTGCTCCATTTTTATACTCCCTCTCGCAGTCTCTGTTCTCTTCATATAAATCGTCTTCACCTTCCCTCCCCCTCACGTGCTCACCTACAGTCTAACCGTCACTCTGCTTTTTTCTTTCACGGCCCTGCCCTTTGGAACTCTCTACCCACTTCACTCCGTCAGGAACAGATTTACTCCACGTTCAAATCCCTTCTGAAGACACACTTATTCTCCATTGCATATAATCTCTCTGACAGCCACCACTGACCTAGTTTATGCGTGTTTGTCCACTCTCCTCTCTATGTCCAGTCTTTGTCTTCTACTCCTTCCTCTTTCCTGTTATTTTTTGTAGTTCTTTTTCCATTCCCAGGCTATGTGCCAACCTTTAAATGTTATTACTTATTTGTAAACTGCCCTGATGTAATAAAGGGCGGTATCAAGAATAAATAAACAATAAACAAACAATAAGCTGGCCTCTGGGGTTTTTACCTCAAACCAGTGCAAGGATAGTGCAGCATTTTTAGTGCGGTCACCCATTCTCGGCTAACACGCAACCAAGATTGTGCATTAGACCTGCATTCCTAGTTATTGTGCTTTAGTAAGCATGCTCCTAAGTTTTTACCTAATGTAGAAGATATTACCAAAAAAAGGAGCGACATCCAGGGAAAGGCATAGACAATGATGGTAGCATACACTCGGGAAGGTCCTGGCCGCCTGATAATCACTCTCATCCATCAAGCATCAGGTGCTAGGTACCTACTACTGCTATTATTACTACTACTACTGATAATTTGCATAGCGCTATAAGGCATACGCAGCGCTGTACAGACACAGCTAAAAAAATGGTTCCTGCTCATCAGAGCTTACAATCTAGTCAAAACAGACAACACAACAGTTAAGGACAAGGATACATCTAGAGGAATGGTAAGGAAACACATAGGAGACTAAGCAGTCAGGCAACACGACACCTCCAGGAGATCCAGTGAATCTTGCTCTAGCGTGTCCTCAGCTTTTCTCCCCTTATTGCTGCTGTTGATAGAGACCCTAACTGTAGTTAGTAAACCACAAATTCCCCTTTTAAACCATTGAATTTGAAACCATGATGTTATTTTGCACCCATGACATTATATATAACAGAGCTCAATTTACCCCAGGTGCCAGGTTACCATGGTGACTAAAACATCAAAGCTGGGGCTCGGGGCTCAGGGCTCAGACGGGCAGCAGTGTAGCAGCACTGGGGATGCACATAGGCATCAGAATGGGGAGAACTAGGTGAGCTAGGTGGCCATGTAGGGCGGACGACCCGGGTGAGTGGCTTTGAGCTGCCACTTTGTTGCCTGTGACAAGCCATGTGCTTTGGTACACAGGACCTGCTGCTTCTGATCCCCCTCTGATGCCACTTACTGTTGGAGGGGGTCAGAAGCGGCAGGCCATGTGTGCACAAAGCCACCGCTGCCCACCTCCCTCCCAAGATGGAATTGGCAGCAGCACGGCTCAGTGGGGGCAGCTTGGTGTGGGGGGAGGGGGTGTAGCACGGCTGGGGTTTCTACCTGGAATGGCAGAAACCCTTGGGCCAACCTTGCCTGTACCAAAACATTATCGCCAGCTTCCCTTTGCATCAGATCCCTCCCCTACTGTCTGGCACCTCTAAATCACCTGCAGAGTGGCAGGAGGTTGTGTTCTTGCTGTTGCTTGTCCATGGCTGGCTGTCTGTCAGCATCGCACAGGAGTTGAAAGCAGAGAGCAATTACTACCTATACTGTGCAAGAAACAGAAGTACTTGCTCTCTGCTGTCTACTCCTGTTCAGTGCCACTAGCCAGAACCTGCTGAAGATAGGCAAAACAGTGGCAGTGAATAACAAGCTCCTGCTGCTCCTCAGATGATATAGAGGTGATTAGTAGGTAGGAGCTAGGGGGCTGATGCTGGGCTAGTAACGGGGCTGAGCTGAGGCTGGGTATGGGCAAAGGTGCAGATGCTAAATGATAGGAGTGGGAGAAGGATGCTGGCAACTGAGAAGGGGTCTGAGGTTGAGAGAAAGAGGCAGATACTAAGGGGTAGGGCTGGGAGAAGGGTGATGGGACCTGATGCAGGGGCAGAGTAAGACAGTGTCTGGCACTAGGAGAACAGGGCTGGGGACTGACACAAAGCTGGGGTTGGCAGAAAGGACTCACACTGGCAGATGATGGGAGTGACCAAAGAGAAATGATGCCAAGAGCAGGTGAGACAAGGAGGCTTATGCAAGAACTTGGGAGAATGATTTGATACTCAGAATGGGATAAGGGGGCTTGGTGCTAACACAGGAGTGGGGATGAGAGCAAGGACAGATGCTAATGGGTGGAGTTGGGAGAAGGGGTCTAATGCAGAGTTGGGATAAGGGGCTGGGGCAGGAGGCTGAAGCAAAGACTGGGTCTGAGAAGGAGGCAGGTGGGAGAAAGGGGTTGGGTCTGATGTTGGGTGTGGGAGTAGGGGCTTGGGATGCATGGGGGGTAGAAAGGTAAGCTGGTGGGCAATGGCCAGAGGTTGAGGTCCGGACTGAGGCTGCTAGGTTAGATAGGTGATAGCCAGAAGCTGAGGCTGCTGGGTGCTTATGTTGTTGTTAAGTGCTGTTGAGTCAATATCGACTCCTGGCAACCCTCTGGATCATTGATCTAAACTTTGTTTGGTCCTCAGCCAAGCGGTTCATTGTTGATAAAGTGGTATCCATAGCTGCTGTTATTGTATCAATCCATCTCATTGCCAGCCTTCCTCTTTTACCGTGACCTTCTACCTTACCAAACATTATGTCTTTCTCCAATGATCTCTCTGTTCGCATGATGTGTCCAAAGTACGAAAGTCGAAGTCTTGTCATCTGAGCTTCTAAGGAAAACTTAGGTTTGATCTCCTCTAGTACTGACTGGTTTGTTCTTCGGGCAGTCCATTATATACACAGTTTTCATTACCAGCACCATAATTCAAAGGCATCAATTTTCTTCCTGTCTATCTTTTTCACTGTCCAATTTTTGGATCCATATGACGTTATTGAAAATAGCATGAGCTGGACAAGTCAAATCTTTGTATGGAGAGAGACATCTCTGCTCTTGAGAATCTTGTCTAGGTCATTCATAGCCATTCTACCAAGAGCAATACGTTGTTGGATTTCTTGACTGCTAGCCCTTTCTTTATTGATTGTTGATCCAAGTAAATTAAAGCTGTCAACTATTTCAATTTCTTCTCCATCAATGAACTTATTGATTTTGCCAGTTGTCAGGATCTTTTCTTCTTTACGTTAAGGTGCAGACCCATTTTAAGACTATATTCCCTCCCTCCCTCCATCTCAACCCCTTTTAACCTCTCACCTACCCCCCCCCCCCCACTCTCCCCCCCTGCCCCTCATCACAGCCACACCAACAAAGATTCAAGTTATACCGTCAGGGATACCTCCCCCCCATGCTAAATGCTGTTTCAAGTGCTAGATTTCTATTTTAGTTTTATATGTTTAAAGTTGTTTACAAATGTTTTCAATTGTTCCATGTAAACTGTTCTCTGTTTAGTTCCATGTAACCATTTTGCCTAGTAGAAAAATGGTATATAAAACCAGTTAAATAAATAAATAAATGTATTCCTTGATCTTGAGAAGCAAATGTTTCAAATCATCTTCACTTTCAGACAGTAATGTGGTATCATCAGCATAGCGATGAATGTTGATGAGTCTTCCACAAATCTTCACACCTTGGTTGTCTTCATACAGTCCTGCTTCTCTGATGATTTGTTCTGCATATAAACTAAAGAGGTAGGGGGAAAATATGCAGCCTTGTCATACACCTTTGCTGATTTTAAACCATTTGGTTTCTCCTAGTTCCCTTCAAACTGTTGCTTCTTGATCAATGTAAAGGTTGTGCAAGAGAACGATCAGGTGTTCTGGTATACCCATGCTTCTTAATCTGGCCCAGTGTTTCTCATGGTTTACACAGTCAAAAACCTTGCTGTAGTCAATAAAACACATATGGATATCCTTTTGGTATTCTTTTGTCTTTTCAAGGATCCATCTCACATCCGCGATAATGTCGCTCATTCCTTGCCCTTTCCTGAACCCTGCTTGCACTTCAGGCAGTTCTTGTTCCAGGTATGGTTGTAGTCTCTGCTGGATAATCTTCAGTAGAGTCTTGCTGACATGTGGGATCAGGGCGATTGTGCGACAATTTCCACAGTTAGTTGAGTCACCTTTCTTCAGTATTAGTATAAACACAGATCTTTTCCAGTCAGTTGGCCATGAATTTGTCTTCCAAATTTCCTGGCAGAGCCTTTTAAGTATGGTAACAGCTTCATCCAATCGCTGTAATAGGAGTGGCCAAGTGGTTGGGGCAAGGTACTTCAGGTCGGGGGTTCAAATCCTACTAGAGGACAGCAACCTTGGGCCAGAAGGACTGGGGTTTCTAGTCCCACAGGTGCTTCTTGTGGTCTTGGGCAAGACACTTAACCCTCCATAGCCCATGTTCCCTGTAAAATAGTTATCTCCAAGTTGTAATGCCCTGTTCAATGTAATTTCAGTTTGTTCAATGTAAACCACACTGATGCAGAATAGCACAGTATATAAGAGAATGTAAATAAATACTTCAATGAGAATGCCAACAAAGCCTGGTGCTTTGTTCTTTGATAAGGCTTTCAATGCTGCTTCAACTTCTTCCTTCATCACCAATGGTTCCTGCTTATGAGGTATAGGTTGAAACAGCTTTTGATCCACTTGATCTTTATGGTATAATGACTCTATATTTTCTTTCCACCTTTTCTTGATCTTCTCAGCATCATGCAGTGGGCTCTAGTTCAAGTTCTAGCTAGTTGCACAGGTCAACTTCTGCCCCCTTATGAAATTTAAACCTGTATATGCACTGGTCCTGTGTCAAATCAAGAAACTGTATTCTGGATCTGTATAATCCTTTGCAGAAGGTACCTCCTCTTCTGTTGCTGCTCTCTCCTGCAAGCCAAGGCATGAAGAGCCACACCTGGTTCACATTCGTGGTAGACACTAATATCAACACCACTTACTACCAGCACTAGCACAAAGACACACTGACTAACACACACATACAAATACTGGCACAGGCTCCCTGACACACAACATGCATAGACAGAGCTTTGAAGTAAGAGGAAGGGTTGAGACGGGGGGAGGGGAGCACTGTAGAGAGGGGAGTTAGAGAGCAAGAGGGAATTGTGAAGTGGATGGTGCTACAGAGAGAGGACCAGAAATGAGCAGAGTGGGTGGGAACGAGGTTGCAGAGAGTTATAGGAGTGTAAATAAGAGAAGAGAAAATTGTCAGAAGAGGAATAAGGACTGACCACACACACCAATACACCAAAGAGCAGCACCAAGCATCAACCAATACTCCAGGTCCAAAAAGATATCTCCCTTCTATTCCGAGCAGTATATACAGTAACTCCTCCTGTTGAGGTAGTATTAGGTGATCTCGCGCTAATGCAGTTAAAGCACGGTGTTAAATCCTAACGTGAGTTAGACAGCACGGGAATAGTTCCACACTGTCATGGCCCTGCGCTAGCTGGCAACGCATATCTCAGCATGCATTCAACGCACGTCAGAACACATGTGGTCAGCTAGTAAAAGACCCCCTTAATGTAGAATATGAATATTTGTATTCACCCAGTGGAACTAATTCTTTGCTCAAAATATTTCTGATTCCCAGCACTTTGGATAAATCAAGTCTTATGTAAATATTGACGAGCTCAACCAGGAACTGTAAAATTGTCTTTCAAAATTGTTTCAAAAAATTTAAAGAAATTTAGAAAAGTACCCAGCAATGTTGTTACTGGTTGGAATTTGGAAAATATTCATAAATTGATCCACATGTTTTCATTAAGTTCTTAACAGCTATGATTTCTGAAACAAAACCAGAAAAATCTGCACAGCCTTTACCATTGTTGCACTATGTAGGGTTGATATTCAGAAGCTCTTTTGTGGCTGGCAGTGCAACATAAGCGCATAAGTCCTTTTCTTTTAAAATCTAAGAATGCTTCACACTTAACTATTGGCCCAATATTTCGCTATACAGTGAATATTTAAATCCATTTTTTGGGCTAGATTTGGAGTGGGCCAGGAAGACAGGAAAGGTTATATGGACAGTGACAAATTGCAACCACTTCCATACTTATGGAGGTAATTTTATAACACATCACCTAGGTTGCTGGAGTAGGAAGTCACCTATTTTATAAAGACACATCGGGGTCCTTTAACTAAAGAGTGTTAGGTTTTTGCATCTAATGCATATATAGCACAAAAACTAGTATGTGTTAAGTGCAAAGCCTCTGGAGTATCAACGTGCAGATGATTATGCTAACGCATGGTGCAGTACATATCACTAATTCAGGCAGCATTAGTTGCACACATGCTAATAGTAACAGTGACAATGTGTCATACGGTTACAGTCAACATTATTGGCATCCTTGCAGTTCAAACCTTTAATGTCCAATATCTCCTAAAAAAAGTGGCTAGTGAAATGGTTTTGGACTATAAATGCACACATACCTGACACATACAAGAATCAAATAAAACACGACCAATTAAAAAAGGAAAGAGTAGGAAGTAGTATAAAACGGGGACATTGCCAAGACATTATTATTAGAAAGACATAAATCCCCCAAAAAATTCACCACCAAAATATCCTCAAATCAAAGTGAATATAAAAAAGATCCTAACTTGCAAGCCTATCCCCAAGTACTGTTTACACTTATTTTTTGTCGGATCACCCACCATGAGAGATTGCTCCTCCCCCGAAGTGGGTCCTCCTTTTTAATCAAAGTATTTATAAAAACTGGAATCCAGCTTCACTAGGCGGGATAACATCCACCTGAATGTTCCCACAAAAATCCCCAACAAACTCCACAGATTTCTATTGCCGGGGCTAATCAAATGATCAGAGGAGAATAGTATCTCTCAAACAATATTATCCTCGTTCACTTCCTCCATCTGCGTTCATTGAAAACATCTGAGAAACATCTCAAACTTGCTTGACAAAACCCCACTTTTTTTGTTTGTTCAAGCTACATTTCTCCCCATAATTGTTCTCCTTTGATCATTTGATTAGCCCTGGCAATAGAAATCTGTGGAGTTTGTTGGGGATTTTTGTGGGAACATTCAGGTGAATGTTATCCCACGTAGTGAAGCTGGATTCCAGTTTTTATGAATACTTTAATTAAAAAGGAGGACCCACTTCGGGAGGGAGAAATCTTTCATGGTGGGTGATCCGACAAAAAATAAGTGGAGACAGTACTTGGGGATAGGCTTGCAAGTTAGGATCTTTTTTTATATTCACTTTGATTTGAAGACATTATTATTGGCATCCTTATTAACAGTTCATATCAGTTTGAAAAGAAGAACCACATTCCAATTGCAGGAAAATTAGATGCACCTGTGATCAATTGTCAGTACTCACATGACTTGAATCAACCAATGAATGATGGCTTTAATGTTTAAAATGGCCACATCCACTCCCTGTTCCATTTTCACAATGCTGCAGACAAGAGAGCTGCCTGAGATGGTCAGAAAAGCCATTATTACCAAACATCAAACTTCAAAAGAGTACAAGGCCATCTCCAAAGACCTTAGGACTCCTGTGTCTACAGTTTGCAATGTAATTAAGATGTTTCCTGCTCATAGGACTATCAAGAACTTCCCAGGATGTGGTAGGAAGAGGAAAATTAATCCAATAAATCTTCAAAGGCTGACCTGGAGCAATCTGGAGTGGTGGTTTCAACCCGCACCATAAGCCGCGCACTAAACAAAGAAGGACTTCATGGGCGAAGGTCAAGGAGGACCCCACTACTCAGACAGATATAAAAAGGCACCCCTGATCTTTGCCCAAACCCACCTTGAGAAACCACAATCCTGGGAACATATTCTGTAGACAGATGAAACAAACTTGAGCTCTTTGGAGTGATTCATTTACAGGCAAAGAAATGAAGCTTATAAGGAAAACAACACCCTCCCTATAGTTAAATATGGTGGAAGTTCCATAATATTGTGGGGCTGTTTTGCTGCCTCAGGAACTGGAGGCCTGGAACGTATTGAAAGAATCATGAAGTCAGAGGACTATGAAGGTATTTTGGAGCAAAATGTGCTACCTAGTTTCAGAAAGTTAGGTCTGGGTTGAAGGTTACGGGTCCTCCTGCAGGACAGTGACCCAAAACATACACCCAAAAGTACAAAAGAATGGTTGAAAAGGAACAACTGGACTGTTTTAAACTGGCCAGCAATGAGTCCTATCTCAATCTAATTAAGAACCTTTGGAAAAAGCTGAAATCTGCCATTGGTAAAAGGAATCCTGGAAACATTCATGAGCTGGAACAAATTACAGTTGAAGAGTGGGAGAAACTACCAGCAGACAGATGTACAAAACTTATAGATGGCTAAAACTAACGCTTGGAGGCTGTCATCACTGCCAAGGGTTGTGCAATCAAATATTAGTGAAGGCTGCCATTATTCTTGTTCAGGTCATATTTTGTATTTTTCTCAGAAATTACTACGTCTAAGTTGCACAGACATCTTCTTTTTGTTGTATACCTTTGAACATACTATTAAAATATTATGATGACATAAAGTTGGAATATTTCCAATTATTCCTCAAAATATTGTACACAACATACCTAAAATGCAAGGGTGCCAATAATGTTGACCACAACTGTATGTCACCCTGCGCTAATTGCAAAGTGCTTACCATACCCAATCTTCACTCTTGTCCCGCCCATTCTGCACCCTAAGATGTGAGTGGCAGTTAGGGTGCAAATCAGCATGGGTAAACTGTCATGCCCCCATGGTAACAGTTGCCATGGACTCAAGCAAACAGTTATCGTGCATAGAAACATGTGCTAACTGCTTAGCGCACCTTAGTAAAAGGGCCCCATAGGGTGTCTACATGTCTTTATGAAATATTAGCACAAATCCTACAGACATTACACTTTCAGTGAAAGCTTGGGAGCAGGCCTAAATAATATCACGTAAAATATGCACATAGGTGCGTATTTTATAAAATGCATAAATTATGACTCTGCCCAAATTCCTTCTCTAAGCATGCCTACTCTACAAATATACACCTACTTGCACCACCTACTTTTAGGCATGACTTTATTTTATAAGAACTCTTTTATGTGTGTAAATCAGCGTTTTATAAAAGAAAAATGTTTATAAGATTACCTCCTAAATGTTCACTACCAAGACACAAATATCAGGTCTAAGTTTCAACAGATAAGACATCTGTGTAAAGCTATACCCGGATTTTCAGTGGCAGCCCATGAATGATTGCTGTTGCTGCTGAAAACCTGCATAATTCAGCAATGATAACATGTGGTCTACCACCGGCTAAACATTGACCTCTGTGTTTTTGTTTAGTTCTCTCTCTGGCCACATGATGGGGTACAAGATCTAAAAATATCTGCTTTCTCCACATCCTGCCTTTGGGAAACATTATGGGCTAGATTCACTGAAGTGTATTAGTGCGTGCTAACATTGTTAACGGATGTTATTAGTAAATAGATCCCATTGCATAAGATGGGATCTGTGTCAAATAATGGGTATTGATGCATGCTAGGGCATGCTAATGAGGTAGTATAGTTATGGTTCATTTCAGTAGTATACGTTGCGAGTCTAAGGATAAATATAAATGTATTTACAATGGACAGAAGAACCTGAAGAGGGTGTTTAGTGCACACAAGGCACTCACCTTTCTATAGTTTGGCCCCTTTGTGGTGGAATGCTCTTCCATCTTTATCTTCAAACAGATTTATCTTTTTATAGGTTGAAGGCAGGGTTGAAGATCTATTTTTTCAGTCCAGAGTTTAATGACTTACCCTAAATGGGATCCTTGGGAATGTAAAATAGAAGGTGCAGTCTGTATTCCTAAGTATTGTATTCTGACTAGCTTATGGCTTTTGCTACTTTATTTGGTTAGTTTAACTTTGTCTTTTTGTTTATTTATTTTTGTAAACTTCTCTGCTTCTGTCCAACTTCTCTGCTTCTATCCAACTTATGAACCATCAAAATTATCACGATGTGAATCCCAAATGAAAATGAAAATTAGTAATTTTTTTGTCGGGATTCACATCGTGATAATTTTGATGGTTCATTGTTGTTGATCACTGTTTGGGGAATTTTTGATCTTGGATTTATATCTGTCCAACTTAAGGCAGCATAGAAGACAAATTAATAAACTAAACTGAACTAAATTATTATGCTTTTAAAGTGGCATTTTAGAAAGGACATCTAGTAAGAATCTGGACTGTCCAGAGCAGAATGTCCAAAATTCTGGGGGAGTGGCAGCAGTGTGGGGTGGGATGTATAAGTGCCTTCTGACATTGCTCTGTCTTCACCCTGTAAAATGAATGTCCCTGTAACCGGTTATGGAAACAGGTCCCGTGCAGGCTGCAAAGCTGGGTACGTGCATGGGTGTAGGCTATTTTATAAATGTGGACATTGCCGAATTGCAAGGCTGCAGAAATGGGCACCTGGACGTGCTGGCAGGGGTATTTCAGAAGGGGGCAATTATGCTATGAGGCTTGCATGTCCCAGCCTGCCATTTCAGATACTCAGACATGCGGTGTCAGGCCAATAATATGTTAAGAGTGTATATTTAAGCCCGGGTTTCTTCGGACAGTAAATAATAATTGTGGTGTTAGTGCATTACAAGAGGCACATCCAAGAAATGAGCACTTTCTTTTCACCTTATTCATAGTCAGGAGCAGGTATAGGCATGGATGTCTCACCACCAGGACCAGACATGCTTGTGCCGTTCTGAAATCTCATTGAAACATGCATTTCCCTTTTCCCCCAAGGCCATGCCTTCACCAGGTCCCTGTGCTACATGGATGTTCTCGCACTGGGGATGTCTCTATACCCACCTTACTAAAATGACTCTAGGGACGTCTCTGTGATTTGCATGTCTAAGTGAATGTTTTCAGATGTACAGCTCATGAATAGTGCTTTTAAAATACTCCCCGTAGCACATATCACATTAAGATTACATTTGATCAAGAAATAAATGTATACCATCTAGAAATTATAACGACAATTGCAATTAAATCAAAAGAAAATATTAGATGCACGCATTACCCTAGATGTAAGAGGATAGCAAAACCCAGGATCAAGTACACATCAGTAAATCTAGCTCATCAAAGCAATCTTAGACAGATGTCAATACAATTGCAACCCTTCCCTCAAAAACCCCAAGCTCAGCTTACAGTTTTCTGCCCTAATTATAACTAGATGCCGATTGACCTTCTGACGAACTCTTACAATCTAGGTATGGTCTTACCTCACGTTCTTTTCAAGCTGCACAGGAGTCTGTAAGCTGTACTGCTGCTGGTAGAGCAGGGGTCACCAACCTGCGGCCCATTACGTGCGGCCCGCCAAGGATTCCCGCCATTGTATCCACGCGCTCACAGCTCACCGATGACCACCTGCAAGCGTCCCTTCTCCTGTCAGTGTCATCTGTAAAGCCGGACTTTAAGCGTTTGTCTGCTAGCATGAATCATCAGCCATCTCATTAAATTTAATAAAGGTGATCAGCCATTGTTTTCATAATTTTGCGTTTGTTGTTTTTTTTCGCGGGGGCGGGGAGAAGGGGGGTGCGGCCCGCGAGGCTCCCGGTAGTCGGCTGTGCGGCCCGCGGCCCTCTGGAGGTTGGTGACCCCAGTGGTAGAGGAAGGTGTTGCGATATCACATATCAAGTCGCTACTAAAAGCTCAATATTGCAGCACCTTCTGTTACCTGCAGCAGCACGGCTGGAGGATTCTTGCGCAGCTTATCGGGAATGTTGGTCTTAACTGAGCAGGATCATGAAATATATAACAATCACCTTGGACCCTAACCAAGGTTTTATAAGGACATTTAAGAAACATTTCCATTCCAAGAGAAAGAGCTTCCTTTCTTAATGTAGCAATGTAGCAATATTTGTAAATAGTTTGCCACTGTTATACAAGTTTATGTAGCAAATGCTGTAAATAGCTTACCCCTGTTATCCAAGTTACTTGCCCTGTTATCTGTAAACTCTTACATGTTAACTGTACTGAGCATTTTTGTTCCATGTAAACCGCGCTGATGCCGAATAGTGCGGTATATAAGAGACTATAAATAAATGCTGAAAACGTCTTCCTTCTTTCTGGATAGATTAGCTAAATCAGGAAATATGTACTCCGTTGAATCCAAAAATCATACCTGTCTACAATGCGCCCCCCCCCCCCCCCCCCCGTCCTCTCCATACAATCCTATTGCGGTCCTAATCAAACACAAAGAAACATAAAATGTAGCTTTCACAAATGCCTTACATATCAATCGTTCTGTCAGTGCTGAAAGACCTAAACTATTCAGGGAAAACTGTCCTTCTGTGGGGTGGCCACCTTCATCCAATTTTCTTTTCTCCAAAAGTAAATAAAACAGCTTGACATCAATATTCCTATGCACTTGTATGCCATCTGCATAAGTGTTTTAAAAAAAATCCAGAGCACTTACTGTATATGGCTAATTCTGGCCATTTAAATTGCTAAATGGCCAAACTTAGCCTTTAAAGATTGGGCAGGATGAGAGCGGAACTGTTTTTCTGGGTCCTCAATAAAATAATTCCATGACAAGCAATACAGTGTAGTCATGGTTTTTGTGTCCTCTGCTCTTTGCCTGGTTCCTGTTTATTGCGGAGGCCCTCCTCTCTTCTTTCTTCCCAGAACTGAAAGTTATCCATTTGTTGGCAAAATTCAGTGGCTGAGCAGATAATATACGTATATAGATTCTATTTATTTATTAAAATTTATGGGGCTTCTGTCCCATCAAAAAAAGAGTATAAGAGAACTAGAGACAAACAAGACACCTTTATGATGAGAGGCTAAACAGGTTAGGGCTCTGTAGCTTGGGGAAAAAAAAGACAAGAGGGGCTATGATAGAAGTTTATAAAATGATGAGTAGGGTGGGACAGTTAAATAGCAAATGGCTGTTTAATTTGCCATTTAACAAAAAAGAAGGTATCCCATGAAACAAAACAAATCAGAGAAAGCTTGTTTTCATGCTGTGGAATATGTTGCCAGAGGATGTGGTCAAAATGACCAAAATAGCGGAATTCAAAAGAGGTTTGGGCAAGATCCTGCAGAAAAAGTCCTTAAAACATTACTAACCAATTAGACTTGGGAGAGCCATTACTCATCCTGGGAAATGAACTATGAGAAATAGATCTACTTTAGGGGATTTGCCAGGTAGATGTGACCTAGACTGGCTACTGTTGGAAACAGGATGATGAACCTTGGTCTGATTCAAATGGCTTATTTTATGATCCAGTTTTGTGATATTATTTATTTATATTCTCTTATATACTGTGCTATTCTGCATCAGTGCAGTTTACATTGAACAAACTGAAATTACATTGAACAGGGCATTATAACTTGGAGATAACCCTCCATTGCCCATGTTCCCTGTAAAATAGTTAAGTGGCTTGCCCAAGACCACAAGGAGCACCTGTGGAACTAGAAACCCCAGTCCTTCCGGCCCAAGGTTGCTGTCCTCTAGTGGGATTTGAACCCCTGACCTTCCGGCCTGAAGTACCTTGCCCCAACCACTAGGCCACTCCTCCACTTGGATTAGAAGAATTTATTCAGTAAAGACTTTGGGCCTGATATTCGAAAGGCATTTACACAGTTTACAGCCCAATAAATTGTGTAAATGCCTAAGATGGGGATATTCAACGGCAGCTACCCGGTTAGTGCCGTTGAATATCCCCATCTAAGTCCCCTATGCGTCCCAATGCTATCTGGTTAGCATCGGGGCATGTTGGGGGTGTTCCGGGGCAGAGCAGAGGAATGGTGCTAACCAGCAATATCGGATGCTGCCTGGTTAGCGTTCTGCACCTTAAAGATAGGCGAGGAAAACCCTCGCCTATTTTTAAGGCATAGGAGCTAACCGGGCAGCATCCAATATCGCTGCTGCCCAGTTAGCTTTGGCAGCCTCCGGCCGAAAGAACACCCCACTAGCCTCGATGAACTCCACTTTCCTGCTTAGTATCCATTAGAATAAGGAAGCTGCCCTCATCCCCTCACCCTTCCACTGTAGCCTCAGAGCAGCTGTCATCATTTTGAATCTGGCCATCAGCTATGTGGTCAGATCTTCTCAAGTAAGGAACGGATCCTGTAGGAAGCTAGATCTTGGGGATTAGAGATTAGGGAGGTTGAGGGTGGAAAAGCGGTTAGACCAGGAGGAAGACCGGGGAATCTTGGCTTGACTAGAATAGATGCTGGGTGGTACAAGGAGGGATCAGGGATAAAAACATTTTACTCTTTGAACAAGTGCTCCAGCAGAGGAAAGAGTATAGAGGCTTTGGGGTGTTCGTTTCTTGTGTCCGAGGGAGGGAAGAGGAAAGGGGTAGGCAAGGCTGGTGCAAGGCTAAGAGGTAACCTAGGTGAACTTCATTCCTAGAACCCCCATGCTCATTGCTGCTGCTGCTGCTGCCCTCTCCAGGATGTGCAGTAGTGGCAATACTTTTAAAACGGCACCGCAGTGTTTACCCTCACCTCCGGCACTATGGTGCTGTTCATGCTTCCAATCTCCCTCCGATTTCACTTCTTTTCACATGGGGGCGGAAGTGGCACCTCTGCTCTGTGCACAGCCCTTAAGGGTGCCTGGGGGAGCTTCACTGCTTGTTTGTACATAGAGGGGTGGATCTTCTTCTTTTCCCTCTCGTACCTTGGTCTTCACTCCCAGTCCTCGAGGGCCGCCATTGAGTCAGGTTTTCAGGACACCCCTAATGACTAAGCATGAGATTTATTTCCATGCTTACTATCTCCTGCAAATCTCTCTCATGCGTAGTCATTAGGGATGTCCTGCAAACCTGACTCAAAGGCAGCCCTCGAAGACTGGGAGTAAAGACCAATACATTAGGGGTGTCCTAAGCCTTGCTAGTGGCTCTTCCTCTTCTTTCGCTGGTAGGTCCCAGAGAGCCCCACTGCTTCTGTTACCAGTGGCAGTACCTCTTCTGGAACCTGTTAAAAATAGAAATATTTACGTAGCTGTATCATAGGAAAAGGCAAATGTCTAACAAAAGTAAAAAATAATTGGGAATGCAAGGAAATTAGGGGCATGTTTACTAAAGTGCCACGAGTAGCGCGAGGCACATGTGTGCATTTACCAAGGCGGGGCCTAGCAGCTGTGGTAGATGCAGGGAGTGTGGCTGCACCATGGTAGTTGTGAACGTATGCCAATAACACATGCACACAGTGAACATGCTCTCAACATGTGCCTTGCAATTGTAAGCTACAAATGCGTTAGTATAGTGGCAGTGGACTACAGAACCAGTGCAAACAGTAAGAAATGTGCCCCACCCCATCTACAGGATAGTAGTAACTGGCCAGTGTAGAATAGAGAGGGATAACCAGGAATAGGCACAATTGGCTGCACAGCTCAGAGCATTGGGGCTAAGCACACGAGGGCGGGGCATGCAAATCAAGAAAGCAAACACATGCAGTGAGTCTGTGCTGCATCCCTAACTGTGGGATATAGGGTGCAAATGTGGCATCTGAAGTATGGGATCAGGGTGCTTTGTATGGGATCAGGAAGGGTGTGCACAGTGTCCATCACATGGGACAAGTCTATAAGCTCCTCTCCCTTCACCCTGAGATGTCAGGGTACATGTTTATCAAGGCTGTAGAGAACAGAGCACAAGGCCTTTGGTGTAGAGGGAGGAGATCTCGCTTTCAGTTATTCATCTCGCAAGGTTTGGTCAGCACCATGACTATTATGAAATGTATTTCCCCCCTCCCCCCCACCGTAGGGATGCTAGAGCTAGGGGATGTGGAGGCCAAGTACAACCAGCACATATGATCTGGATCTCTACCAAATGGGGTCCACAGGGTGAAAAAGCACCACCATATAGGATGCCCACCCATGTGGCCCGACATCTACAATAGGAGATGAAAGGCAGTCCACCCACAATGCAACCCACACACTCCCATGGAGATGGCCAAACCCAAGTCACCCCCAGCCTGAACACCCCAGTTGTCAGGGGACCAAAGATCTGCAGGATCATGAAAGCCCACAAGGGCTCCCCAGGTCCACAGAATGCCTCATCCTTTGGGCATGGGGACCAGAGAGGTGATACTGATCATTGAGCTCCAACAAAGCAAGCCCATGTTCAGTGCTAGAAATGTTAGGTAGCTGCTCAGAGCTGGTAGGCCTCAGCCATATCTTCCCTTGGTTAGAGTGACGGGCCATCTGCCCATAGGAACATGGTCCATGACAACGGCATGGTCCTGTAGGAGCCCTGCTTCTGCCCTTCATATTTCCTAATGCTCGCATATGAACCATGTGTTTGGAACACACTAGTAAGGCGAGTGCACTACTGTCTGGTCAAAGGCAGGTAGTAGTTGCACCTGTGCTAGTCGCATTATTGTTCCACTTCTGTGTGACTACCGTGGCTGCACCAGCCACTTTCCATGTCATCGCCCACTATACCACCATTCTCCCTTAACCTGTCAGGTAAAGTTTGCCTCTTTGCGGATGATACCAAAATCTGCAATAGAGTAGACACCCAGGAAGGGGTAGATAACATGAGGAGGGATCTAGCTAAGCTTGAAGAATGGTCTAGAATTTGGCAGCTGGGATTTAATGTTAAAAAATGTAAGGTCATGCACTTGGGCTGCAGCAATCCAAGGGAGCAATACAGTATAGGAGGTGAAGTACTTTTGTCCACTAAAGAAGAGTGGGACCTAGGCGTGGTTGTGTCTGATGATCTTAAAGTAGCTAAACAGGTAGAAGAGGCGACGGCAAAAGCTAGAAGGATGCTTGGGTGCATACGGAGAGGAATGGCTAGCAGAAAAAAGGAGGTGATAATGCCTCTGTATAAGTCTTTGGTGCGACCTCATTTGGAGTATGGTGTGCAATTCTGGAGACTGCACCTTCAAAAGGATGTGAACAGGATGGAGTCGGTGCAGAGGGTGGCTACTAAAATGATTAGTGGTCTTCATTATAAAGCATATGAGGACAGACTTAAGGATCTTAATATGTACACTTTAGAGGAAAGGCGGGATAGAGGTGATATGATTGAGATGTTTAAATACCTCCGTGGCATAAATGTTCAGGGAGAGAGCCTCTTTCATTTGAAAGCAAGTTCTGCTATGAGGGGACATGGGATGAGGGTGAAGGGAGATAGATTCAGGAGTGATATGCGGAAATATTTCTTTACAGAAAGAGTAGTGGATTCATGGAATAGTCTCCCAGTGGAGGTGGTAGAGATGAGGACAGTAACTGAATTCAAAAAAGCATGGGACCAACACAGAGGATCTCTAAAGGTAAAAAGTGGACTGTTGTAGTTGTTGTTAAGGAAGGACAGACTAGATAGGCCATGTGGTCTTTTTCTGTCATCATGTTTCTATGTTTCTATGTAACCTTGCCTATTCACATACTGCTTAGGTAGTGTGGCATTTTTAGTGCAGTCACTTTTTGGCCATGCCCTCCCAGTTAATGTAAGGCCAAAACATGCATAAGCCTGATGCTAAATCGGTTAGCTTTGGTGTATTCCGGGGACACCACCCAGCGATAACCGGGCAGTGGCGATATTGAGCCTAACTTTCACCGTTGAAGCTAACCGGGAAGTAGCTGAATATTGCCATTGCCTGGTTAGCTTCAAGGCAATCTGGGCAGCCTGGAAATTCAATGCTGGCCTGGATAAGGCCCCAGCATTGAACATCTGGGTCTGTTGTTCAGTGGCGACAGCTAGTGCTTTAGAAGCACTAGCTGCCACTGATGACCATCAGGCCCAACAATATCATTGAACACATAGACAGACATGGTTTAAGAGGACAAAGCAAATATGGATTTAGCACAGGAAAGTCTTCACTCACTAATTTGCTATTGTTTTTGAATGTATGAATAAGCATGTGGATAAATCTGCAATTTATTTCAGAAAGCATCTAATAAAGTACCTCATGAATGACTCCTGAGGAAATTAAAAAGCCATGGGCTAGGAGACAATGTCCTTCTGTAGACTGGGAACTTGTTAAAAGATAGAGAAAGGAGAGTAGAGTTAAATGGCTAATTTTCTCAATGGAGGAAGATGAAGATTAGGGCATTCGGGAAGCTGTACTGGAATGGGTGTTTTTTAAATATATTTATAAATGATCTATAAATGGGAATAATGAGTGAGGTCATCAAATTTGCTGATTTCTCCTAAATATTCAAGATTATTAAATCGCATATGGTTTGTAAAAAATTATAGGAGGATCTTGCAAGACTGGGAGACTGGGATTTAAATGGCTGATGAAATCTAATGTGGAAAAGTACAAAATGATGCACTTAGGGAAGAATAACCCAAATTATAACTAAATAATGTTAGGCTCCACATTAAGAGTTACCAACCAGGAAAAGAATGCACAAAAATCGCATGTTCCCACCCAGGGGCGGCTCAACACAATCTGCTACCTGAGGCGAGAGATGTGCTGACACAACCCCCCCTCCCCCCACCAGCAGCCAAAATAGAGGGGCCTCCTCAGTGCTCCAGTTAGGAACCAAGGGGACTCCTCATTCATAACACTGATCAGGTAGTTGCCCCAAGAATAAAGAAAGCAATATATTCCCAGGCCATATAATTTTTTAAAAAACTTTGCAATGCTGTTTTTAATGCAGCAAAAACTGTGGCAGCTTAATTATGTAGCCTGTAGCAAAACTAATACATGAGCCTTCATTTTCTGTAAATGTTCGTTGTCAAAATGGAAAATATAGGAGACATGAGCAGACCATCTTCTCCGCACCCTCCAAATGTTAGTCTGACAAAATGAGCACTATACCTATTCTTGCCTGGAACAGTTATAAACTTGGACTCGGCTCAGGACGTCAAGGGTGTTTCTGAAATCTCAAAGTTCTGGGAGGAACCTGCCTACTCTATACCTCTGTTCAGACTTGGACATCCTCGCCCTATGGACATCCACGGAGTCAGCTTCTAAAATGTCTCTGGGGACATCTCCATGCCCATTTTCAGACATTCTAAGCATGAATAGGGCTTCTAAAATAACCCCCATATTCTACATCCAAGAAACCCATCTCTCACAATGGGTGCAGAGAACATTTCCCCTTTTAACTCAATATACAAAAAATAAAGTTTTGACTCTGATGTCATCACAGTAATAGCAATATACAGTAAACCCTCACTAGTAGTGGGCATACTGTGAAGTAATACAAAATTCTGTAACAATCACTCAGGATCAAAAGAGAAAATCTATCATACCATAACAGCATCAACTTCTGAAACTCACACAAGGTGCCTACCGAGAAAATGGAAGCACTGTAAATAATGCAGTGGGCCCTAGAACACAGATAAACCTATTTTGAAACTGAATAAGCCGGATTGCTACAGATCCCTATAAAGAAACTCCATGCTGACTGAATACCTGGCATCGGTCACATACTCAGAAAAGGATAGATCCTCACCAAGTATAAAATAAATTACCACAAACTAAAAATAAAATTATGTAGACAAAAATTAATTGAAATTCCAAAAAGAATACCAGACTGCATCCAATACAATACCAGAGAAACAGAGATCTACAGATACCCCTGTACTGTGCAAAATCTAAAGATAAAACATGTATGGCCTGGTATTCAAAGAGGTTTATCCGGTTAGCAGCAGGGCCAGCCCAACCACTAGGCAAACTAGGTAGCGGCAACTTCTTGGGGGCAGCAAAGAGCAGGGCATTCCAAGCTAAACAATAGATTTGGAAGGGGGGTGGCTTAAGGATTAAAGTATGTCTATGATGCCAACACCTTGAACCAGCTCTGGGGCCAGACCTGGTTAACAGGACCTGATAACCAGATAAAGCCCGCTGGCAGGGAGATTCAGAGGGCACTAACCAGCCAGTACTGCTGAATATCTCCTCTAAACGCCATGCCAGTCTGGACAGCTGCATCGGTCAGAACTAAAACCAGATATTTAGGGCCAGAAGGTATCTGGATTCCAGTGCTGAATAGCTGGTTTCACTTTTTGCCCACATTGGTTAAGTGCTTTACAAATGCTGACCACCGCAGGTTGAATATTGGGCCTATAAAATCCAAAGATAGACATATTTCAATCACTAAATTTAAAAAATATATAATTTTTCTACCTTTGCTGTCTGTCTGGACATTTTATGCTCTAATCCTGTTGATCCCAGCCTCTGGTTTGTTTTCCTTGATCTTCTCTTAATTCATCCTCTGGAGTCTCTGGTCCATCTCTCACTTCTCTCCCCTCCAGTCTTGTTAACTTCCTTCCTTCCAACTCTGACACTGATCTTTTCCTTTCAGCTTTCTTCCATTTATTTTTATTAATCAGCTTAGATTTCACGTCCTCTTCTTACCATCCAATCCTCAATCTCCATCTTTTTACAGCATCAACCTATCCCTTACCCCCATCTCTCTATCCTTTTGCGCCACTTATTCCCCAGTCTTTAACTAACTCTTGTCTTTTCCATCCTCCCCATGCCCAGCTGTTCCACATAATGGCACTTAAAACCCATCGCAAAGAGACACTGAGGGGTATGTTTACTAAACTGCGGTAATGTCATTCGCGTTAGGTTCCGCGGTAAAGGTACAGATGCCCATATAAAGGCGTGGGCGGTGCATCGTTTCAGCAAGCCATATCAGCCAACGCATGTTACAAACTAATGCGCGTTACAAGGCGCCTCGTAAGGCACCTTATAAGGCACCTTACAAGGCGCCTTGTAAGGCGCCATGTAAGGTGCCTTATAAGTACGGTGCCTGATAAGGTGCCTTGTTAGGTGCCCTATAAGGTGCCTTGTAAGGTGCCTCATAAGGCGCTTTGTAAAGTGCCCTATACAGTAGGGCTCCTTAGGCTAAGCGCTGTATTAGGCACCCCTGGACAAGGCACCTTAGAGGGCACCCTGGGTTACGGAACCATAGGTTAAGGTGCCCTAGGTTAGCGTGGCCTAAGGGCTGCAAGGTGCTTCAGGATGACATGCATGACCTGTGAGGAACAGAGACAGATGTAGCCCTAACACTAGATAGAGCACTCAGGAAAGGCAATGAACAGGTGAGTGAAGGAGGGGGAGGTGGGAGCCACTGGATCTGCCATATCTGCGGGCATATCATGTGCCTGCCAGTACTGATGACAAACATGGTGGGGCAGCTGTACCACAGCACAGGGTGTTGGTAATAGCAGATGGATGTTGTGCATGCGCAGTTGCGCACAGTGTATGAGGTCATACAATGCATCGGGGAAAGGAAAGCTATATGTGTGCTAATTGGACGGTGGAGGGGGGGGGGCAAAGGAAACATTGTGGTCAGTAGCAATGAGATGCAGGGGGCCTTGAATGGGATTAGCAGGGTTTCCAGTGCCCATCATGGGGGACAGATATATGAAACCCCTCACCCTGAGGCACCAAGGGTGCCTGCTCACCTAGGCTGCAGGGAGCACAATACCAAGGCATAGCTTGGGTACTTAAGTGAGTTCCAGATCATGGGTGCAGACAGGGTGAAAGTTCTGTTGCACATCTGTTGACTGCTTTTTGTCTTTAGTTCTTGGATGGAGAATAGGTTCTGGTTGTTGCATCTTCTTGATATAGTGTCGGAGGCTTCATTTATTAGTGTTGGTAGGCTGATTGCTGATTGGTTTTAGACAATTTTGAAAATAGTAATTAATGCTTTATATTTTATTCTTAGTTCTATTGCTAGCCAATGAAGTTTCTTTAATATAGTTGTAATGTGATCGTATCTGAAAGCACCGGTTATTATTCTGGTGGCGGTATTTTGGGCCATTTGTACAGTAGTGAGTATAGCACATGTTTTGGGAGGCCTTGATATAGGATATTACAATAATCTAGGTGTGGTGTTATTATGGCTTGACAGACAGATCTAAAGTCACTTGTATCCAGTAGTGGGCGTAGCTTTTGTAATATCCTCATCTTGTGTAGAGTTAGTTGTTTTTTTAATGTGTGAGCGCATATTTAAGTTCTGATCTAGCGTAGTGGAGCACTTCAGATTTATTATAGTTTACCAAGAGATTTAGGTTTGCAAAACATTGTGTGATTGTGTTGAAGCATGATACTGTATAATGGCTGTGTAGTCTGAGCTTTTTGTGGAGAAAGGGGTGTATGTCATCTGCACAGATGTGGAAGTGGACATGGTGTTTTCTTATTATTGTGTATATTGGTTGCATGTAAATGTTAAAGAGGAGGGCAGACAGTGCAGATCCCTGACACACCTTGTTGTTGCTTGAATGGATTTGATGTGAGTGTGCCAACTTTGACCTGCTGCTGATGTTCTGTTAGGAATGATTTCAACCAGTCCAGTGTTGTGTTGTGGAGTCCAACTTCTTGCAGTTTGGTTACAAGAATATGGTGATTTATGGAGTTGAATGTAGCAGAAATGTCAAGGAATATCATGATGAAGTCTTACCCAGATTTTTTGATGCCTCTGATTAATGTGTTGCATAGTGTTGTCAAAAGCGTCTCGACACTATGGAATGGACAGAAGACATGCTGTAGGGGATCTAAAGGTACATGTGTATTAATGTGCTCTTGAAGTTGTTGCTGTGCTACTTTTTTGATTATCTTGGCAATGAAAGGTATGCTCAAGATAGGTCTGAAAGAGCTAGGTGTTGTTGGGTAAAGTGATGGCTGTTCTAAGATTGGTCTGATTGAAGCTTTCTTAAGGGTGGAGGGCATACAGCCTTGAGAAAGTGAAGAATGGACGATTTTTAGGATCATTGGTGATAAGTCAGCTCTCGCAATCTTAATCCATGAGATTGGGCAGATGTCTAACAGAGAAGTGATAGTAATATTAGATATGATATTATAGAGTTCCTCAGTGGTTATCATTTTGAATGTGTTCCATTTGTGTATGGGATTTCAGTCATGGCTGGGTTTTGTGTAGTAATAGTATTGGGGTGATTGAGATTGCACTTGTTTGATTGTATGATAAGGCGGTATAGAAATACCGTTAAATAAATAAATAAATAAATTGCTTGAGGGTTGAGGCTTGGACTTGTGCTAGTGTTAGTTTCTTGGTTGGGGTCTTTTTTGAGTGAGTTTGCAATGGCAAATAGCTCTCTGGGGTAGTTAAGTGGGCTCATGATAATGTTTGAAGGCTACTCACTTTTACATTTATTTATTAACAAGATGTATTTCTTCTATTTCATTGAGTATTCATCTCTGAGTTTGGTGTCCTTCTTGCTTCTCCATCTCCTTTCAATCTGCCTGAGTTCTCCTTTTAGTTCTTTTACCTCCTTTGAGTACCAGGGGGCTTGTTGGTGTTTGATTGTTGGACTTTTATTTTTGTTTGGCGGGGCCATGGCAGTGGTGGCAATTGTGTTGTTCCAATTGTGGATGAGGTGGTCTAGGTCAGGTGCTTCCATATTTAGGTGTGGACAGACCTCATTTAGGAAGGACTGTTTTTCAAAGAGTTTAAATCGACATCAGTTGTTATATGGGTGTACATCTATGTGGTTGGGGGAGTCTTGTGGCAGTGTGAAAGTGATCATGGCGTGATCAGACCAAGGAACTGGGGGTATATCAGGTTCCATTTAGGGGGTGAACATTTATTAGGTTACATGGGGCAAAGATGAGATCTAGAATGACTCATTTTATTTATGAGTTGTTTGAATTGCAGTGACTCAATTACGCTAAAGAAAGTGTGCTCTTGTTTGGAGGAAGTAGAGGTGAGATTCAAGTCTCCTAGTAGGAAAAAATGGTTTGTTTGAAGCTGTGTGTGAGCATGTCTCTTCTAGTAATATTGATAAATCATCTGCTTTCGCATTTGGTGCTCTGTAGATTAGGCATAGTGTTAGGTTTCTATTTGAGATTGTGAAGCTGTTTAAAGTGTCAGTGGAGCTGGTTTGATTGTAGTAAGATTTAGTTGTTCTTTGGCCAGGATGAGGACACCTCCACCCCTCCTCGCTGATCTTGGGCAGCTGTATAGCTTGTATTTAGGAAATGTGAGTTGATTTAGTAACACATTATTTTTATTTATTATTTATTTATTAACATTTTTTATATACCGCACTATTCGTTATCAGCGCGGTTTACATGGAACAAGAAACTTCAGACAATTTACATTTATCTGATTTTTTACAGTTAAACAGGCAAACCAACTTGGATAACAGGATAACAGGAGCAACTATTTACAAAACAACTATTTACATAACAGTGTCATAGAGTCTGAATAGTGTATTGTTAATCTATTGAAGAAGTGTGAAGTGAAGTTGAGACAGGAAAGTTTATGTGGTTGGGCTGACGTTATTGATATTTGCGTGTGACTGTGTTTCTTTGTTCTCCGGGAAGTATTTGAGGAACAGGTGATGTTTTAGGGCCTTCCTGAACTGGATGAGATCAGGGATGGCCTTAATGTGAGGTGGAAGGGTGTTCCAGAGTTTTGGGGCACATAGGCTGAAGGCTCTGCTCGATGTTGTGGAATTGTATCTTATGACTTCCTTTGGTACGCTTAGCATATTTAGTTCTGTGGTTCTTCTTAGTCTATTGTGTATGATTGGTTGAATCATCTCCGATGCTTTAAAGGTAAGGAGCAGAGTTTTGAAAGTGATTCTTGCTTGGATAGGAAGCCAGTGTAGTTGTTTTAGAAGGGGTGTTACATGGTCTCTTTTGGATGCTCCAAAAAGCACTCTTGCTGCACTGTTCAAGGCAAGTTGAAGCGGATTTAATGTAGATTGAGGAAGGCCTTGTAGAATGGAATTTGCATAATCGAAATGAGGAATGATAAGAGCCTGGTAAACAGTACGGAAATCGTCTGGGTCAATCAGTTGGCGTAGATGTCTGAGGGAGCGGATCTTGAAATAAATTGCTCTTACTGTGTTGGATATGTGGTTCTTCAAGAAAGGTTTTGATCAAGGGTTACTCCTAGGTATCGGATATGAGGTTTTACTTGCAGCTTAGCATCTTGAACCTCCAGGCATTATCTATTCTGAACCAGGATTCAGTAATACACATTATATCTAGGTTATTGGCTTTGATATAGTCTCTTATGGTATAAATCTTTTTGGTGCTGAGTGAGCATTGATTAGGGCACACTTGAGGGGTTGCTGTTTGCATGTCATTGCATGTGGCATTGTGGTGTTGATTTTTATAAGTCTGCATGGACCTCTGATGAAGGGTCGATTGAGGTTTGCCCATGGTGTGGTGTTCCTGGTTCTGAGGATTGTTGGGATTATTCCATGTTGAGCTGGGGAAACATCTGAGAGGATGAGAAATGTGATGAGAATTAGGATTTTGTGGATGGTAGTTATGGAGTGTGTGTTTGTATTCTTCGTAGTAAAGATAAATTTACTTGAGGTGCTGGGTGGGGATGTACCAGAGTCTTTGCAGTATATATTGAATGTTCTCTACATTCTACAGAAGCAGTCCTTGCCATAGACTCCAGTGATATGTTCCTGGCTAAATCTAAGGACCTTTACTCGATCTTCATCCTTAATGACCTATCTACTGTTTTGACACTATTGATTGCCATCTTCTTCTCGATACCTTGTTTGCATTTGGATTTTGAGGTTCTGATATGTCATGGTTTTCTGCTTATCTCTTCCATTGCTTTTTTAGCATAAACTCTGCTAGATCATTCCCCACTATCAGTTGATATACCTCAGGGCTCTGTCTTGGGACCTTTTCTCTTCTACTTGTTCCTTTAATCTCCTCTCATGGATTTTAGTACCATCTTTACACTGATGACTCCTAGATATACTTCTCTGCACCAGATCTTTCAGCAGGAATTCAGGCTCTAATCTGAGTCTCTTTGTCTGATTTTGCTGCCTGGATGTCCCACAGAGACTGAATATGGAGAAACCAGAGCTTCTTATGTTCCCCACCAAATCCACTTTGTTCCCTTCCCATTTCTGGGAATGAAACTGTCTTTCTGCCTTCTCCTCTCTCTCTGCACATATCCAGTGCAAGACACAGTGTGTGCCTTCAAGGCAGTGCTGACTCCTGGCAGTCCAGCAGCACCTGGGTTTCCTTGGCAGCATGACTAGAAGTAGATTGCCAGGCTTTTCTTCTGAGGCAATGAAGGGTTAAGTAACTTGTCCAAGGCCACAAGGAGTGCTAGTGGGAATCAAACCCTGGAACCCTGGTCTCTTGGTTACCACACCAGCGCACTAACCACTAGGCTCCTCCTCCACATGCAACTGGTAGCTAAAACCTGTTATTCATTCCCTATAACATTGGCAAAATTCATCCTTTTCTTTCTGAACACACTACCAAAACCCTTATTGACCCTCTCATCACCTCTCACTTAAGATTACTGTAACCTGCTCCTTATAGGTCTCCCACTGAACCATCTCTTCAGTCTATTCAAAACTCAGCTGTACAACTAATCTTCTGCCAGTGTGGCTACATTCACATAACTCCCTCGTCTCAAGTCATTTCATTGGTTCCCTATCTGTTTCCACATAGAGTTCCAATTTCTCTTGCTGACTTACAGGTGTATTCATTCTGCAGCTCCTCATTACCTCTGCTCTCTTATCTCTCCCTCTCCTTGGGAACTCCAGTCATCAGATAAGTCACTCTTATCTATGCCCATCTCCTTCACTGCCAACTCTAGTCTCCATTCCTTCCATCTTGCTGCACTACACACCTGGAATAGACCACCCGAATCAGTGATCATACTCTGCCTCTGGGCCTGTTCAACTTCAGGCAAAATTCCATCTTTTTGATGCTGTTTATATTCTCCTGTATAATACTCGTGTTGTTTTTAATCATTTCCAATAATAAATGTCACTCCCTAATTTCTTATTTGTCCTGTTTCTCTGTCTTGAATAGACACTAAGCTCTGTTGAGCAGGGATTGTGCCTTACATGTATGTATACAGCACTGTGTACGTCTGATAGCATTACAGAAATGATAAGTAGTAATACTTTGGACTTGTGTGCCACAGCTTTGAAGGAATTTCTCTTCCCTCTGTGAAGAATCTGCTTACTTTGGATAAGAGTGAATGCTGGCTGAGTCAAGGACTGAGAGAGGACCCAGAAAGAAACATAGAAACATGACGGCAGAAAAAGACCACGTGGCCTATCAAGTCTGCTCTTCCATATCAACCTCTACAATAGTCTCCTTTTTACCTTTAGAAATCCTGTGTTTGTCCCATGCTTTTTTGAATTCTGATACTGTCTTCATCTCTACCACCTCCACTGCTACATTTATTTTTTAAATATTTACCATGTTTCCAAAGGGATTTTTCATATTATAAAAACGTCGTCGAGGAAGGTTTCCATTCTCATCAGGGTGTAGCATGAGGAATCGGCTCCAGCATCTCTGCACCTCTGGAATTGTCACTGTGACAAATACAGAAAGACAGAATCATGACAGTGTCCATGACTTTCAATTAATCATTCATTTAAACCATTTCCTCATTTCCCAGTTCCCCATGAAGAAGCTTATAATATGGTAAGAATTATGAAGACAATTTTCCTAGGCTTTTCTGCATATAAAATGAGGTTTTATGCACAGATAATGGGTTTTGAAATATTTGAATTGAATTAAATTTCTAGAATTCTCTTTACAAGAACACTCTTTCTAATGTTAAATATAATCAGCTCATAAATGATAACTCCCACCTTTAATGGAATGTCTACAATTTTCTATCCTTACAAAAACATTTCATATATACAGTGATTTCCATATTATAAACTGTATTATTAATTTATTTTTGTTATAAAAGGGGGTGAGCTCAAAACTCTATGGTGTCATGATCCACTTGGGATACTGACACTGATTTGCATCATCACTGCTCACCAGTCCATTGTAGTCTTAGGGGTATGCTTACTAAGGAGAGTTAAGGGAGCAAAAGTACATTTAACGGGCGTTATTGGCACCCGTGAATGGTTAACGCTGCGGAAAGAGATGATAACACTGGATTAATGGAGGGTTGGCATAGAAACCCCAAACAAATAACGTCACAGTATGCTAGGGAACGCCCGTCCCACAAGCTAATTCCTGTTTCATCAGGGAAGGGGAAACAGCTGGTGGGGGGTGGAGCCCAGCCCAACGGAAAAAGAAACACAGATAAAAATCCCTTAGTGGAGGATAGAAGGGAGACTACTAAGAGACATGAGGAGAGACCTGACGAGAGGCAGGAAGGAAGTCCTAGGTATAATCCTAGACACAGAGAGAGACCTGGAAGAAGCCAAATAGAGAAAGACAGATACCCTGAATTCAGCCAAGGCTTGAGGCTGGGAGAAGAGAGAAGGGAAGGGAGTCCCAATCTCACTCAGGGAAGCTTCTCGGAGGAGGGGAACTGTGAGAGATATACAGTCCCAGGTCGCAGAGAGCAGTGCACAGCTGGCAAAAGCACTGGGGATTTCTGCCACTCCAAAAGCAAGGAGGTTTACTCTAAAAGCCAGAAAAGACAGCCACAGTCTTATAACTACAGATATCCTGAAGGTAACGCTCATTTTCCTGTTACAAAGGTTTTATCTGAAGGAAAGAAAAAGTTTTACCTGACACCAGATTGCAGCCAAGAGAGGTTCCTGGGAAAAAGCTGTTTAGAAGACAGGCACGTCACTCATAATAGCCAAGCAGAAGAGGACAGTTTGTATCCTTGCACTTACCAGGAGCTGTGTGCTCGAGAATCCAATACTTATGGTAAACACCCAGACTCCTCTAGCTGGTTGGGGGAAGGGAATACACTGACTGAAGCTGAGAGGTTTTCCCGGCAGGCAGAAGAGTTCTCTCCACGGGACACTGAAGGAGAAAGTGACCCCATGCAATGGGATTCCTACCAACCCCCTGAGCCTGAGGTATACATGGACTGCTCATATATGGTATCTGATAATGTAAAGTCTCTTTGTTAACATTGTTGGAGTATTTGAAAAGAAGAAAACAGTCCAAAAGAGCATTTGGGAGCTAAACTGTTTTCTGTTCTTTTGTGCCTTAAAGCTGAAGACAAGCATTGTTTGAGTTTACTTATTTTTGTTATACCAGAAGCTTGGTTTTTCTGTTACTGTAACCTTTTGTTCAATGGTCAACGATATCCAACCCCGGGAGGGGAATAAATTCCTATTTAACCTGAAAATCACTCGTGCACAACTATAATTTCTTCAAGTGCTGTAGAACTACATTACCCAAGAGGCCGTTCCAAACCTCACCTAGTGGTTCCCAGACACACGAAGCACAACTGCCCACTCACCTAGCTCAAGCTGCATGCCTCTGGGAAGGTGAGAGGTGACACATCTGGCGTAGTTTTTAGGATGGTTGACCTTGGATAAAGGACATTATACACGAAACTACGGTACCAGGACTCCTGCACAAGCAAGTGGGCTACCGGAAGGCTGCAAGAAAAGTAAAGCACAAGAACACAGCTTCTTTTCCTGAATGCTGACCTCTACACGAAGCCTCAGGTAATAGCACCTGGGCATAAGTGAGGGAGGATATCGCAGGAAAAGGGGGCGCTGTGGGGCTGAAAAAAAAAAAAAATCTAAAAAAGGGAGCCGCACTTGGGTTTTTTTCTGTCTATTTTATTGCAGGACTGACGGCAGAAGATGGAGGCAATGGATGTGATGGCCTGGATGCGGCAGCAGTGGGATACGCAAATGGAGCTCGCGAAGCGCATCCAGGAAGAAAATGCTACCCTTATGAGAGAACAGCAGAAGCCGTTGCTGGAGGCTGTGACAGCGCTGCTGAAGGAACCACGAGAATCACGGATTGAGAATCCTATGGTTGTACCAGGGACCACATTGAACGCAAGTCATGCCTTCTCTTTAGGACAATTGAGTCCAACTGATAACATAGACGATTTTATTGATGCATTCGAGCGTATTGGGCAGGCATTAAAATGGCCTGATAATCAATGGGCCACCCGCTTTGCAGTTTCGCTGACAGGCGAAGCCCTGTCAGCCTACAAAGCCATGCCAGCCACCCTTACGGGGGATTATATTGAGATAAAGAAAGCGGTAAAGGACAGGTTGGGGCTCACTACCTCACATTATAGGAGGCTATTTAGGGAAGCCCGCCTGAAGCCGCAAGAAACCCCAAAGGCGTTGCAGCAACGTCTGAAAAATCTGGCTTGGAAGTGGTTAAGTCCAGAAACAAAATCAGTAGAAAGCATGCTAGACACAGTAATCTTAGAGCAATTTGTAGAAGCGGTGCCTAAAGAGATGAGAATGTATCTCACCTTGCAGGACTGCCGGACCACCGAGGAAGCAGCTAATTTGGCTGACCGTTTTCTGGAGGTCCAGATTGCTGATCCCTCGGAGCGTTGTGTACTGCAAGCCGCAGGTTTGTTTGGTAGTAAAAAGGGAAAGATTCCCTATAGAGAAAAATACACTATGGCAAGTATGAATGTTAAGAATGATAATGATGATGATATTTTTGTGCCCAGAGGGAATGTTTCTGTACCCAAAGGAAAATGCTATCTGTGTGGGAAAATGGGGCATTTTAAAAGGGAGTGTACAAAACGAACTGTCCTGATGTCTGGGGTGGATGAGCCAGTACAGGATAGGTTTCTGTTACATGCACAGGTGGAGGGGGTAGACACCTTGGCCCTGCTTGACTCGGGGGCCGACCAGAGCATGATTTCCCGTAGGCTCTGGGAGGCCATCGAGAGGCGCCGTTCGTCGCCCTCGAGTCAAGCAGAAAACCAGGTCAGAGTAAAATGCATCCACGGTGCGTTTGCACTTTATCCTCGGCGGAATCTCTCTGTAATTGCACTAAAGTTCAAACAAATAATGCCTTTAGCTATACTTCCCGCACTACCCCAAGACCTTATTTTAGGCAGGGATTGGTCACCCTTTTATGAGGGACTAGTGGCAGGTTTGAATACCCGAGCCGGCTTGGTCTCAACCAGATCACAAGCCGGGACCTCAGGGATGGGAGAGACATCAGCTGGGGACAGGGAAGAACCTGGTGAAGAACTAGTACCCCAAGAGGAGGAGTCACGGGAGGAAGAAGCAGATATTCTTCCTACCCACGAGGACCTAATAAATGAACCTGTTAGGCAAGGGAGGAAGGCCAAGGCAAAGAGATGCCATGAGAGGCAATCTAGATCCCGGGGCAGAGCAGAATTGGAGGCAGGTGCGAGCTTACCCTGGGTACCCGCAGAGCTAGTGAATAAATTTCCCTCCTTTCCTGCTGAGCAGCGGGCTGACCCAGCGCTCAAGAGTGCCTTCGAATGGGCCCGGGAGATCCGGCCTACGTTGCCTAGGTTTTTCATAGACAATGGCATCCTATATAGGGAAAGCGTGGACCCTTACTCTGAGGCAGTGAGGAAGCAGCTTGTAGTGCCAACAACGTTCAAGGCTACAGTCTTGCGTCTCGCGCACGACCACCCTATAGGAAGCCATAAAGGTATCCAAGGCACCCTGGACCAAATATTAGGTCGCTTTTACTGGCCCAGGGTGTTCAAGGAGACTAAACAGTATTGCGAGTCGTGTGCTCCATGTCAGAGGGTATCAGCATTAAGGCCGAAGGCTGTACCTTTGATACTTACTCCGACCATAGCCGTACCCATGAGCCGAATAGGCATAGATATGGTGGGCCCTATGACACGTACACCCAGGGGTTTCCAGTACCTACTGGTGATCGTCGACCATGCCACCCGATTCCCCTGGGCTATTCCCCTGCGAGGATTATAGCCCAGGAACTTGTCAAATTATTCTGTATGGTAGGATTCCCCAGGGAGGTACTTACTGATCAGGGCAGCAACTTTTTGTCCAGGCATTTGTCCACCGTGTGGGAAGCTTTTGGAATAAAGCACATACGGACGTCAGCATACCACCCCCAAACCAATGGTTTGGTGGAACGCACAAATCAAACCATCAAGCAGATGCTGAGGAGAGGGTTGAAGAAAGGGGAGATAGCAGAATGGGATACTCTGCTCCCATTTGTATTATACGCGTGCAGAGAACGCGTGCAATCCTCTCTAAAGGCCTCACCCTACGAGCTTATGTTTGGGAGATCCCCTAGAGGGATATTAGATATACTACACGAGCAATGGGTAGAGCCAGACACTTCTGAAATAGAAATACCTCAGTTCTTAAAGGGTCTGAGGCGACGCCTAGAAAGAACGGCAAAGGCCGCAATGGAAAATCTGCAAGCTAGTAAACAAAGGCAGAAGCAGTATTACGACAGGGGCAAAAAGCCCCGGACATTAAATGTCGGGGATAAGGTAATTATCCAGGTGGCAAAGCCGGGCCCAAAGTTCGAAGCCCATTGGAGGGGACCCTGCACAGTTGTAGAGAAAGTAGGACCAGTCTCCTATAGGATAGAAAACACAAAGGGTCGCAGGCAGGTGTATCACCTGAACCTTTTAAAACCCTGGAAAGAGAGGGTTGCCACCGCTAGCATGGTGTATCTGGAACAGTACAACAGATCCCACACTGGAATTACGTACTGTCCGACGGAAAGTTCGGCAGTACGTAATATTTTAAGGCGGGGGATCTGTCGTGAGGTACAAGGTTCAGAGCCGATTGAAACAGGAAAATTACTGCAAAGTGAAACCAGGGTTGACAGCTCTGAAGCAAGCATGGAGGGTTGGCATAGAAACCCCAAACAAATAACGTCACAGTATGCTAGGGAACGCCCGTCCCACAAGCTAATTCCTGTTTCATCAGGGAAGGGGAAACAGCTGGTGGGGGGTGGAGCCCAGCCCAACGGAAAAAGAAACACAGATAAAAATCCCTTAGTGGAGGATAGAAGGGAGACTACTAAGAGACATGAGGAGAGACCTGACGAGAGGCAGGAAGGAAGTCCTAGGTATAATCCTAGACACAGAGAGAGACCTGGAAGAAGCCAAATAGAGAAAGACAGATACCCTGAATTCAGCCAAGGCTTGAGGCTGGGAGAAGAGAGAAGGGAAGGGAGTCCCAATCTCACTCAGGGAAGCTTCTCGGAGGAGGGGAACTGTGAGAGATATACAGTCCCAGGTCGCAGAGAGCAGTGCACAGCTGGCAAAAGCACTGGGGATTTCTGCCACTCCAAAAGCAAGGAGGTTTACTCTAAAAGCCAGAAAAGACAGCCACAGTCTTATAACTACAGATATCCTGAAGGTAACGCTCATTTTCCTGTTACAAAGGTTTTATCTGAAGGAAAGAAAAAGTTTTACCTGACACCAGATTGCAGCCAAGAGAGGTTCCTGGGAAAAAGCTGTTTAGAAGACAGGCACGTCACTCATAATAGCCAAGCAGAAGAGGACAGTTTGTATCCTTGCACTTACCAGGAGCTGTGTGCTCGAGAATCCAATACTTATGGTAAACACCCAGACTCCTCTAGCTGGTTGGGGGAAGGGAATACACTGACTGAAGCTGAGAGGTTTTCCCGGCAGGCAGAAGAGTTCTCTCCACGGGACACTGAAGGAGAAAGTGACCCCATGCAATGGGATTCCTACCAACCCCCTGAGCCTGAGGTATACATGGACTGCTCATATATGGTATCTGATAATGTAAAGTCTCTTTGTTAACATTGTTGGAGTATTTGAAAAGAAGAAAACAGTCCAAAAGAGCATTTGGGAGCTAAACTGTTTTCTGTTCTTTTGTGCCTTAAAGCTGAAGACAAGCATTGTTTGAGTTTACTTATTTTTGTTATACCAGAAGCTTGGTTTTTCTGTTACTGTAACCTTTTGTTCAATGGTCAACGATATCCAACCCCGGGAGGGGAATAAATTCCTATTTAACCTGAAAATCACTCGTGCACAACTATAATTTCTTCAAGTGCTGTAGAACTACATTACCCAAAAGGCCGTTCCAAACCTCACCTAGTGGTTCCCAGACACACGAAGCACAACTGCCCACTCACCTAGCTCAAGCTGCATGCCTCTGGGAAGGTGAGAGGTGACAACGTACATGCTGCTGCACTAAAAAAGGAGTGTCATGCATTGTACAAGAGTGGGGGTGATGGTCGCAGTAGCTGCAGCCTGCTGCAGATGAAATCTGTGTCCCAGCCCTGTGTGTCAGGTGCAATGCTGTAGTTGCCACTGTCAGTAGGATGGTGAGCATGTCATCAGCAGGTACAGTGGAGCACGTGGTGCTCCTTCCCTTCTAAGGCAGCAGGCCTTTAAAGCCAGCGGCGACAAGGAGCGCGGCCCTTTTCCTCCCTCCGGCCTTTTGAAGAGCTCTCCCGGCGGGGATCGAGCAGGCCAGGAGCCTCCCACCAGGCAGCATCGCCCAATCGGGGCACGAGGCAGCAGGCCTTTAAAGCCAGCGGCGACAGGGAGCGCGGCCCTTTTCCTCCCTCCGGCCTTTTGAAGAGCTCTCCCGGCGGGGATCGAGCAGGCCAGGAGCCTCCCACCAGGCAGCATCGCCCAATCGGGGCACGAGGCAGCAGGCCTTTAAAGCCAGCGGCGACAGGGAGCGCGGCCCTTTTCCTCCCTCCGGCCTTTTGAAGAGCTCTCCCGGCGGGGATCGAGCAGGCCAGGAGCCTCCCACCAGGCAGCATCGCGCAATCGGGGCACGAGGCAGCAGGCCTTTAAAAACACCACGATAGGGCGCACCCGTGCCTTGCGGGCCCGCGCCTGAGGTGGCCCTTAGGCGGTGGCACCTCCTCAGAGCGTAACACCACAGCAACAACAAGAAACCCATTCATACATGGTCTCCTATGCTGAACTGCAAGTATTACATAAATGACACCAGAGCTAACTAGTAGCTAATAACAAGTATCCTCCCAACTCTGTTAGTGTTTATTACTGTGGCCAACAACCAGCTTTTTGCATTCTTAGCAATTTCAGTACTACTTTAACTCACATCTGACCTATTACTGTTGTCAGTAACGTACTTCAGATTTAATACTGTTATCTGTGACTCACTTTAGATTTACTGTTGTCAGTAACGTACTTCAGATTTAATACTGTTGTCTGTGACTCACTTTAGATTTACTGTTGTCAGTAACTACTCACAGATTTATTACTGTTGCCAGTAACCCAATCAAGAGATATTATTGTTGCTAGCTGTCAGTAACTCCTCTCAGATTATTACTCTTACCAGTAACCCATTCCAGAGGTACTATTGTTGCTAGTAACTCACATCAGACTTACTGCTGATGCCTGTAAATCACATCAGATCTATCATCATTGTCAGTAACTCACCTTATTACCACCTTGCTAATTTGTAACAGCTGATTGCCCTACTGTTATATACCTTTCTACTCTCTACACACTAACCTTTAACTGTCCTTACTATTATTGACAGTATCCTACTACATATTAAATCTTAGATTTTACCACCTTAACCAGGTATCCACGTGTTCAAGACCCCAGCTAACATACCACTGAGTCAGATATTGAAAATGCCACACCCTAACATCATGCTACTAAGAATATCCTACACTTGCATATTATTAGCGATAATAATAATCGACCTATCACTAAGTTTAAATAACAAAAATCATATGACCATTCCAATTATCCACACACATACCCAAAATTACTGTCATTTTGGACACACTCACTCATACAACCACCCAAAAATAAATTATCATAGACTAATACACATAAAACAAACAAACTCACTTCAAACATGCAAGCAAATCTACACCAACAACTCATCCTCCCTATCATGCATCCTTATCAATTCACGATCAATGAAAAACAAGCTCCCTATATTTAATGATCTGATAACAGACTTAAAACCAGACATCTTATGTGTCACAGAGACTTGGCTTTCTGAAACAGATACAGTCTACCTAAATCAACTAGATAATGATAACTATGACATATTTTACAAACATAGATCCAATAAAAAAGGCGGAGGAGTACTAATGATGACAAAAAAGATATTAAATGCCAAATCAATCCAACCAAACATTTCTAATAACATAGACACATTATTGATAAAAATCAGTCACATGAGAATTTGTTTAATTTATAGACCCCCAGATCAAAAATCAGATTGCCTGGATTCCCTTATTGAACTCCTTAGCACATCTACCGAACAAAACCCCATAATCATGCTAGGCGATTTTAATCTTCCATCACTACCAATACTGGATTCCAAACTATTTCTAGACACTATATCAGATATAGATTATCATCAAATAATAAACACTGCAACACATATCAAAGGAGGAACACTTGATCTGTTTTTTTTTTATAAACTTTATTTAAATTCCATCAATGAACAACAATAAAACATCAAACAATAGCAGCCCGGGGAGTGCACTCTTATCCCCACCGGGGCGCAATATAAAGAAACACAACAGATGGATTATAGTATTTTATCCCAACCCACTGCCTCCCACCCACCTATCCCCCATCTCCTCACCCACCCCACAACCAATGTGAAAATCATACAAACACAATCGGCAGCAACTCTATTCCAGTGTCCAGTATCTCAAGTCCCCAACTGGAGGATCTCATTGCGACTACGAACCCCGAGTTGTTGGATATAGGGTTCCCAAATTGACATAAACATGGCCCAACGCTTGACACTGCCCCGCGCCATCCAGCGCTCCGTTAACATCAAATGGTGGAAACTATTCCGCCATTCAGCAAAGGTAGGTGGCTGGGGGTCCCTCCACAAGCGGAGTAGCGGCCCCTTCCCCACCAGACAAGCCTTCCGCATTAGTAGCCTTTCTCCTCTCTTCGCTGGGGCGGGAGGTCCCATCAGGTCCAATACTACAAAGAGACCAGTCCATCTCAGATGTTGCTGCAGCAACCTGCTCAGAAAAGCGCCTATTTTAGCCCAATAGGAACGTAATCTCCGACATCCCCACCACATATGTAGGAGAGTGGCCAGAGGCTCGGAACAACGAGGACAGCTTCCATCCGTCGGTAGGCGGCTACGAAGTGCCCTCCGCGGAGAGAAATTAGCTCGGGTCACGCATTTAAACTGAACCTCCCTCCAGCGAGACCCCTGTGCCACATATACCATCCGTCTCAGAGCCGTCGCAACCGATCCCGGGGCAACCTCCCCTCCTAACTCCGCCTCCCATGCCACCTCAACCCCCCTGTAGTCAGGAGGTGCTCGGAAGCTGTCCAGGCGGTGTTTCAAAGTAGAGATCGAGGGCGGATGATCCTCCCCCAAACTAAAAAACTCCAAGATTACGGCGGAGCGTTCAATTTGCAGTGCTCCCCGCGGTAAAGATGCTACATAGTGAGAGGCCTGCATGTATGCAAAGCAGTGTCGAGGTGGCAGGTCATACTCCCGGCTCAGCGCCCGAAAGGATTTACAGCCTCCCACAGAATCCACCAAATGCCCCACATTCCGTATGCCTCGCAACCCCCAATCCCGAAAGGTCCCCGTCTCCGAACCGGGAGGAAAATTGATGTTCCCTTGTAGAGGCAACCAGCTGGAGACCCTCCACGTTTCATTCCAATATTTATTGAGTTGTTGCCAGGTTCGTTTAACAGAATCTACCAATGCACTCCGCAATATACCCCCGGGTAGCTTACATTTCGGGTCATGGAGGACCCCCAACAAGGTAAACGGGTGTACCAAGTTCTCCTCAAACGCCCTAGGTGTATATACTTCGGTATCCCCCAGCCAGTCCCCCAGATGTCGAGCCTGACAGGCCAGACTGTACAACTTCAAATCCGGCAATCCCATACCCCCATGACGCCACGGCCCCACCAGCCGGACCCAGGGGATACGCGCCCTTTTCCCTTTCCATAGAAACGTTTTAATAGAGGCCTCCAGTCGACGAAGATCCCGACCCAGCAGCCAGACTGGTAGAGTCTGCAACCAATACAGAAGCCGTGGCAAGATAATCATTTGGATGGCCGCTATTCTCCCAGAGAGCGATAGGGGTAACGATTCCCATGCCTTTAATTGTGCGGACAAGCGTTTTGAGAAACGATCAAAGTTACAGGCATATAGCGCCCGAGGTCGTCTAGACAATACAATACCCAGATACACAAAATCGTCATCCGCCCACCGAAGGGGGAACTCTCCCCCACACTTGTCACGGAGAAGCCCCAAAACATCCAGGGCCTCCGACTTGTCCCGATTAATGCGGAGTCCGGCAAAGGCCCCAAAGCGCGTGAATTCACCTAAGAGGGCCTGCAAAGAAGCACCGGGGCTGGATAGGTGAACCAATAAATCATCTGCAAAGGCCGAGACGGTAAACTCCTGTTGGCCCACCCTCACCCCCTTTATCTCCCCCGAGCCCTCAATAACACGGATCAAGGGGTCCAAGGAGAGGACAAACAGCAAGGGGGAGAGAGGACAGCCCTGTCGCGTGCCCCGCTCCAACGCAAAGGCGTCGGAGAGCACCCCATTGCACAAAATACCCGCTGTTGGAGAGAGATATAAACTCTGCACCAGTTGGCAAAAAGCAGTGCCCAGACCATAACGCGGCAGGAGGTTCCAGAGATAATGCCAATTAACCCTGTCAAAGGCCTTCTCTGCATCGAAGCTAACCAGAAGTGAGGCCTGTTGCCGGGCATGAACCCATTCCAAGGAGGCCAGAATTTTCCAGAGGTTCCGAACCGCGTAACGTCCTTTCACAAAACCTACTTGTGCTTCGTGAACTAAGTGTCCCAACACACCCGCCAGTCGAACAGCCAAAACTTTTGCTAGCAATTTTAGATCAAAATTAAGGAGGGAGATAGGGCGATACGAAGCAGCCGATAATGGGTCTTTGCCCGGTTTTGGGATCAGAGTAATGTGGGCGTGATTCTGCCCCCAACGAAAGGCCCCACGCTCCGCCCTCTCACTGAAGACTTCTCGGAGGAGCGGGCTTACACAGTCACTAAGGATTTTGTAGAATTCTGCACCGAGCCCATCCGGTCCTGGCGTTTTACAACAACTGGCCACCGAGATAGCAGATTGTATCTCCTGCGGGGTAATAGGCTGATCTAACTCCGCTCTCTGCTCCTCAGAGAGCCGGGGCAAGTCCAATCCACTCAAATAGGTAGACATTGTCTCAGCTGGCCCGGGCTCCGCTCTATACAAAGATTGAAAAAAACCTCGGAAAACCTTAGCAATGTCCTCCCTCCTTTTATGCACCCTACCACTATCGTCTCGAAGTGCCGCCACCAAGGAAGAGCCTCGGCGACCCTGTAGACAGCGCGCCAGCAGCTTCCCAGGTTTCTCCCCATAGCAGTGTAACCGATACCGATAGTAAAGAACTGACTTCTTGGCCCGTTGATGCAGTAACTCATTAAGGTCCACTTGGGCTTCCCAGAGCTGTTTCTTAAGAGCGGGGGAGGGAGCATGAGCACAGCTGCGACGAAGTTTGGTCACCCGCCTTTCAAGCGTAATGATGCGTGCAGCCAAAGTTCGACGCTTCCGAGCAGCAAACCCAATAATATCCCCCCGAAGGACCACCTTTGCTGTCTCCCATATCAATTCAGGGTCGTCGATATGGCCTTGATGGTCACTAATAAACTCCTTCCACCTCTGCCGGATAAACTGATGGAACTGCGGGTCGTGATAAAGTCCCAGAGGGAATCGCCAAAGCCGTGTATATGGGACTTCTTCCCCCCATTGCAAGGCCACCCAAACCAAGGCGTGGTCAGAGACCTCCAAAGGGCCAATCTGGGCATCGCCCGTAGGGGCGAATAATGCGGCGGAGAGGAGGAGATAGTCGATACGCGCGCTAGTGCCATGGGCCCTAGATTGGTGGGTAAAGTCCTTTTCTAAGGGGTGGAGCAGTCGCCAGGGGTCAATTAAGCCCAGGCGCCGACAAAAATGTTGCAGCACTCGAGACGACAAGACTCTCTCCCGCACCTCCCCCCCCCTAGATGTATCAAGGTCGGCATCTAGGACCCCGTTGAAGTCCCCCCCAAGGATCAGGGGGCAATCAGGCATTTGTTCAACCACCGACGCCAAGCCACTATAAAAACCCGAGTCACATATATTGGGGCCATACAAATTTCCAAGAATTACCTGTCTCCCCTCGAGGTGGCCTGAGACCAAAAGGGACCTCCCGTCTGTATCCGAGCGAATGGTGCCCGCCACAAAACGAAGACGTTTGTGGACTAAAATAACCACACCCCCCTTAACCCCTTTAGCTGGTGATCCCCACACCTGCCCCACCCAGTTCCTACAGAGTTTGGCATGTTCCTCCGCTGACTGGTGAGTCTCTTGGAGCATGGCAATATCGCAGTGATGTCTGGCCAAAGCCTGTAGGATTTTATATCTCTTAATAGGGCTCCCCAGGCCGCAAACATTCCAGGAAATAATCTTCAGAGCAACGGGGCAGTGTCAAGGTTCTGGCATGAGTACCTTCCTATGCGTGAAGAGAGGACCCCCCCAGCCTGGAGCCCTCCCAAACCAGCCCTCCAACTAGAACCCTGCTGCCGATTGGAAAATCCCAGAGTAACAAATATCCCCCCTTCCCTGTCCCCCACAATCCCCCCCACCCCCCCAGTCCCCCCCCTCCCCCCCACTCCCCCCTTCCCTCCTCTCCCCAACCCTCCTCTATCAGTCCGTCCGCGTGGTCGGACAAACTTCCCATGACAAAACGGGCTACCCCTTCTATACCCTTCATAGCCTCCTCCCTAGGGTTCAATCAGCAGCTACCTATAGCTTTGCCCAGCACCCCATAGCCCTCCGAGATCCATAGTGCCCCTCTGCGCTCCATCACACCTAGCACACCGTCAGGGCCCTGTGAGTCCCGGGGAGCTCCCCGGGACCCAATACACATCCTGGGGACCCCACATTCTCCACCCATAACCCCCAACGCAGGTCGGGAGTCTAACGGCCAGTGTGACAGCCTCCCCCCGCCCACTCACCAGGCTCGAGGGGGATACACCTGAAGGGAGTAAAGGCCAACTATTCTTAGAGGGCCATAACTAGACCGCCCTCCAGCAGGACATGCAACTCCTCCCTCCCTTCCCCCCCCCCACGCATAATCTCCTCTACGGGTCCCCGCGGGAGTGCCGCCGTCGGGCTGCATTCCAGTCGGAAGCCGACAGTTCTCTCTCCCCAAAGCGCACAACTAACTGCGCGCTACAATAACCACTATGGGGCAGGAAGGGACCGGTCAACAGCCACCCAAAGCAATCCCAGTCACTCGCACGCCCCCCCCCCCAGCAAGTGCACGCCGCTCAACTCACACATCCACATGCACCCCGTCCCGACCCGAGTTCCCCGGCCCCCTTCTCCCCCACTCACAACACTTAAAGTCTGATAAACAAAATATACTTCAGTGATAACAGGGTCCTCACTGAAGTGCCACTATGCAGCACCGGTGCAGTATAATATAACCTAATAACCAGTCTGGTAGCGGAGCCGCTAACCAGGGACCCCCGAGCCCTCCCTATCCCTCCCCCCCCCCGCGACCAAGTACACATCACTCAAACCAACACATGCACAGTCAATCCCACCCCCGCTGCTCCCCGCGCTCCCTCACCCTCAGCACGTGGCGGCAGCCATCTTGGATTCTAAAAAACAAGGTAAAACCTCAACGGTAACAATGTTACTGCTCGAGTGCTAGAACGTTACTTTGGTGCGGAACAGTGTAGCAGGGATCGGAAACAAATGCAACACTCATCATCAAGCCCACTAATGCCACCCGACCTCCCAGCCTCCCTAAGCAATTATCTAAATAGCATCACAACAAGTCGTTGGGGGAGGGAGGGAGGGAGGGGAGCGGGGAGAGAGACAGCGCTTACACAGCCCCAAGGGCAAGGAGCAGTCCCAGGCCGTCGGAAATGGCCTTCGACCACTGGGGTTCCCCCCACAATGTCAGTGTGTCAGTAAGACATCAGTCAGCAGAGTCATGGGCTGGAACCACCAGCAGTGTTGAGAGTGTCCAAGAAGGAAGCCGCCTCTTCGGGTGAGAGCAGGAACCGAGGCCGACCCTGGTAGTCCACTCTTAATCGAGCTGGATACAGGAGGGAAAAGCGCACCCCTTGTCTCCGGAGTTGAGTGCACACAGCTGCGTAGGCCCGTCTTTGCTGGCTGACGAGCAGCGAATAATCTTGAAAAACCAATATGCGCTCTGCATTAGAGTCCTGCCCGCTGCGGCTCCGGGCTGCTCGGAGCACATCTTCCTTCCTCCGGTAGTCCAAGAAGCGCGCTATAACAGCACGCGGGCTCCTTGCTTGTTCCCTCCGTGGACCCAATCTGTGCACTCGTTCCAATTTAGTGCTGGTGTTATCATTATCGCCCATAAGTTTAGCAATCCAAGCCAGAATAAAATCATACAGGGCGCTATCTGCCACAGTCTCTGGGATCCCTACGAATCGCAGATTTTTACGCCGCCCTCGGTTTTCTAAATCATCAAGCTTTTCACCTTGTTGCTTAACCAACTTTTCCAGGGCTTCCACTCGGGCTTGTAACGAGTTCTGCGTGTCCTCAATATCTGACACACGTGTCTCCACATGCTCAACACGGCCTGAGAAATCTGTTACACGTTGGCCGACACTGTGTATCTGCTCCGATATTGCTTGAAATCGAGCATCGAGGGCTTGCACCACTGCCGCGGAGACCTCCGCCACCAGCCCCTGAGTGTCACTAGTGCCGGGGCTACGAGGTACGTTCTCCGCCGTTTTAGCCTCCGGGAGCCGAGCCTTCTCCTTCCTCGGAGTTTTCGTCGCCATCGGGCCACTTACTACGCTGCGAGTGAGGCACTTCCACCAAGCCGCTGGGGGTTCAACGCATCGAACAATTAATATGAGGAGATTCCACCAAAAGTGGGAGAATATTGCTGGTTTGAGGGGTAGGTTACCCGGAGCTGATCAGCACACGTCCGATCAGCTCATTTGCCTCACTTGATCTGGTTTTTCTTCCTGATACATTCTTCAAGCTACTCAACTCAGATTCCATAGAATGCACAGAGATGCCTTGGTCAGATCATTATATTATCAAAATAAACCTCATATATCCTACCACTAGCGTCAAAATTATACAAGAAGTGGCCCTACCTCAAAATTTAAAAAATTTAATGAAACTGAATTCCTGGACTCAACTATCCCCTACCTCTTACCATCCACATCAGATTTGGATGATGCGGTTAACAACTGGTACGAAACTATAAACAATGCAGCCAAAAATAATTACACAAATAAACAGAGGGTACACACTAAAACAAACCGTACACCATGGTTTAACAACACATTTAAAAAAAATGAAAAGAGAACTAAGAAAACTCGAAACTAAATGGCGAAAATCTAAGTTGACAATACACAAGGAAATATACAATAACCATCTCACAAAATATAAGGAAACATTAGACAACACAAAGAAAAACTACTATGCAGCAACCCTATCAAAATCTTATAATAGACCTAGAGAGCTATTTGCCATTGTCAGAAATCTAACCAATAACGCTCAAACCCCCAGCAATGAAATCACTGACATCTCAGTACAAACCCTAGCTAATCACTACCAAAATAAATCAAAGAAACTTTCAATACCTTTAGATACCTTTAACACTTCTCACCAGTCTGTTGATGATTGGTCAGATTTTTACCCTATTACAAAAGTGACATTAAAAACTATCATCTCCGGACTCAATACTACAACTTCATATTTAGATCCATGCCCAGTATCTTGGATAAAAAACACACTGCCTACACTACTATCCTACATTCTCCCAATAGTCAACCTTTCATTAACCCAAGGTTACCTCCCACCCTCGCTTAAACATGCACAAATACGCCCAATCCTAAAGAATTGCAATCTAGACAAAACATCTCCAGTATCTTACAGGCCCATTTCTAGCATACCATTTTTAGCCAAAATAATTGAAAAAGTAGTGCAATTACAGACACAGGAATACATAGACGCATCTTATCCACTTGATGAGCAACAATATGGATTTCGACCACGCCACGGTGTAGAAACACTTCTAACAGTATTATTCGATACTCTCCTAAGAGGAATCGACAATCACAAACAGGCTTTCATCCTCCTTTTCATTGACATATCAGCAGCTTTTGATAGTGTACATCACTCATTAATGCTCAAAAACCTACGTCAGATAGGCATAAACTCTACAGTACATAAATGGTTCACCTCCTATTTAAACAACAGAACGCAAAATGTAAGAATAGGTAATCAAACCTCCACTACATATAAGCAAGAAATAGGTTTACCACAAGGTTCAGCACTATCAGCCCTACTTTTCAATATTTACATAAAACCGGTCTGCAATATCTTTAAGAAATTTGGAGTACAATATCACCTCTATGCGGATGATATCATGATGTACATCCCATTTACGATCCCTAACCTACCGTTACAACTCCTATCAGACTGCTATAACGATATCACAATATGGCTAAAAACTCAAAATCTCCACATAAATCATACTAAAACAGAAGTCCTAATCGTAACAAAAAATCAATCATTTATCCCTCCAACTCACATAATACTACAAGACCAAGAAATTAAAGTAAAAAACGAAATAAGATATCTAGGTGTTATCTTAGATACACATCTTACAATGGAAACCCACATTAAAAATACTATAAAGAAAATTTATTTCAAACTTAAAATCCTCAAACAACTACGCCCTCTAGTATTTATACAAGATGTTATTAATATAATACAGGCTACCATAACCCCTCACTTTGATTTCGCCAACTTAATACCAATGGGCATTTCAAAACAAAACATTAAAAGAATTCAACTAGCTCAAAATGCAAAACTAGAATTATATTAAAAATAAACTCACTCCAACACATAACGCCAATACTAGCATCCCTTCACTGGTTACCAATACAAAGCAGGATAATATACAAAACAATAATAACATCATTCAAAGCCTTAAATGATTTGGCTCCGACTACTCTATGTAATCTAATATGCAAAGAACCATCTAAGCCAGAGGTGTCCAAACCTGTCCTGGAGGGCCACAATCCTGCCAGGTTTTGGGATAGCCCTAATGAATATGCATGAGATATATATGCATTAGAGATATCCTGCCAACCTGACTGGTTTGTGGCCCTCCAGGACTGGATTTGGAGACCCCTGCTTTACACCTCTGTCATTTAAGATGGTGAGTGGGCAAGGTAGAGATGTCCTAGACATCAAAAGGGTAGCTAGAATGTGTCACATTCATCCTCGATTCTCACCACCACCAAAAAGATGTCTAATGGACAATATTTTGGTGGTGGTGAGAAGTGAGGAGGAATGTGACAAATTCTATCTAACCTTTTTGATGTCTTGGACATCTGCACCTTGCCCACTCACAATCTTAAATGACAGAGGTGTAAGGCAGGGGTCTCCAAATCCAGTCCTGGAGGGCCACAAACCAATCAGGTTGGCAGGCTATCTCTAATGCATATATATCTCATGCATATTGTGATAAGGAAGCTTATCATAGCTCAGGTAGGAGCTATAGAAAAGATGATGTGACTCTGAACAAGCAACCTGTCAGTTCTGGTAGAAGCAAGAAAACAGAGTTTTCACATAAAAGACTACCAGTCCCAGAATGCACCAGGTTTCCAGCAGCCATGAGAGGGGCTGAAGTGAGAGAATGTGTGTGCAATCAAGAGAGCTATGAGGTAATCCCTAAGCACTCATCTCAAAGGGCAGGGCCTGATTCAACACAGCTGCGCTGTGTTAGGGAGCAGCACACATTAGAACAGGATAAGAGTAGAGCTTATTCTTCAGGAAACAGTTTCAGCTACAGAGGGAGGAAGAGATACAGAGACAGCAACAGCTACGAGCTCAAGCACCAGTATCACCTGGAGAAACAGAAGCCAAGCCAAGCAGATAGAGAGAGAAGGAAACTCTCTGGAAGGAAGAGAAGAAAGGCCATTGGAAGGTCTGGGAGATTCCAAGGCAGTACTCATACTGGGAGGTATTCCAAAAGCCAGCAGAGTCCATTGGACTGGATTCAGCCAGAGGAATGGAGTGGCAGAGATAGGAATCACCAGTGGCTACCTGGAAGAGAGAAGACTGCATGTGGAAGGGACTTTCAGACCAAGGCCAGAAGGTATGTGAGAGAAGATCCAGTGTCCAGGGATCAAGATTGGAAGGCTGGACATCAGAATTGGATTACATATTGGCCAGGCTATACAGAGAGGAATAATGATAGCAGGAGAGGCTCAGGTATGAACACTGATCCAGACCCTATCTATAACAGAGAATGGCAGCCAGGGAATAAGCATTCTCATGATAGTGCCTTAATGAAAGACTCATCTGTGCCAATGTATGATAGTGACCATATGCTGATTGATGAAGAGGGAGATACAGCAAATTAAACTATTTATATGGACTGTTCTCTATCTAAATGCTATTGCTAGTTTTCCGTGAGCAAACACATCAGCCATCACAAAGAAACCTAACTTTGTTCTTTATTTCCACTGCAAACAGCTCTTAAAGCAGGATTTGGGCTCACACAGTAGCAGCCAGCCAGCTAAAGGCTTTCAGCTGGTCCATTGAAAGTAATTAGGGCTGCACCTAATTGTGTGTGAGCAAGGGAGAATCACTGCTGAGATCGGCGTGGAAAATAAGCAGAAGTTAACCTAACCAGCAAAGTTTATTCTTTACTTTGTGCCTTTGTATTTGGTAATTACTTGCTAAGAAAACATTAGCTAATTGCCTGACAAGCTGAAGGTTGTTTTCTGGTTTACTTTGTGACTTTTTGTTATCCATTTTAAACACTGCAAGCAAGTAACCTCATTTATAGTGCTATCAAGCATACATGTGCTGGGTGAATTAAACCCCATCAATAAAAGAAGTATTTTATTGATCTTACCACTTGGTTTCACAACTCAAATTATTGTCATCAGCTGTGTTTGGGAGTGAATGAACTACAATACCCACAATACCTTGCAAGAATCATATGAATATATGCATCGTCAAGATTGTGTAAGTTCTCACCCTAGGCAGCCGTCTGACAATATTCATTAGGGCTATCCCAAAACCTGGCAGGATTGTGGCCCTCCAGGACAGGTTTGGACACCTCTGATCTAAGCCTACTCACAGAAAAGGACAATTAAATAAACTAAACATTCCAAAAGACTTCATAAAAGCACATAAATTAACAAATAATAGAGCCTTTTCTCACATAGCTCCAACCATTTGGAATTCTCTACCAGAGGATATACGATCACTAACAGAGATCGTGGAATTCTGTAAAAAATTAAAAACATATCTATTCACTAAACACTATAATACCATGGAAAACCTAGCACTCAACTTAGATAAAGGATAAACAGGTGCCCGACCACATTCAAGTACATACCCACCTTCTAAATGGACAATACATATAGCTTATATGAAACGATGATCCAAGCTCTTATACCCAAATACCTCCACATGTATATAGTTGCATATGTTATGTACTGTCTTATGCTGTTTTAGACATTACATTTGTTAGTTAATTGTTACTCACAATGCTCTAGCTTAAATATACTGTTTAGTTTATTACTCGTTGCTCTGTTTAACTTATGATGTTCAATGTAAACTTTTTAAGATGTTCTATGTAAAACAAACTGCGCTTTGTTAATTGTTGTTAATTGTACACCGCAACTGAACTTTGGAAGTTGCGGTATATAAATGAGTGTTAAATAAATAAAAATAAAATAAAATAAATAAATAAGGCAGCAGGAGGAGGGCAGGAGCAGCATAATGTGACTAGCTGCATGTCTGCAACTTCATTAAGGCCACCTGCAGCACTGAAGCAGTGGCTGTGCCACAATGGCAGGGAGGGAGGGAATGGCGGGCATTCTGTCCACCATGACTGGGGGACCCTGGCACCTGGCTAGTTTGCCGAGTGGATGGGTTGGCCCTGGGATCAGGATTCCCCCCACTTACACATATTGAGTGGGTATATGCATGTGGGGGGAAAAATATGTCACTGAGGCAGGAAGACTATGCAATATGATAACAGCCCATGACTGAGGAAAAATGACCATCCTGCCCCCTCACCTGCCAAATAATGACCATAACCTGTGTATGAACCGGTGACCCATCCATAAGTAGTCAGTTACAACCATCTGAGCCACATGAAAATTCATATTAACTATGGTGATCTGCAAAATATGAGATTATTCCATGACTGTCCCACACACCAGGAAATGGGTACGTTGGCCATTCTGCTAGGACACACATAGTCTGGAATGTATGTGTTCATGTATCAAGGCCTGCCCCTGTGATTGGACAGATCCCATCTGTAAGACATATGGCAGAACATGCTAATAGCACCTGCACACTGAGCAGGCATTGACACCGAGTTATGTGAGCCTACTTAGGGCCTGCATGTGTTACATCAGAAGGCCTACATGACTGCCTCACAGGCTCCCCATGGACACTGAGTGTGACAGTCACAAGGATGTTGTTAGAGTACAAAGAGGCAGGTGGCATATGTGTTACCAGCAACTGTTCCAATGTCCAACATGCCATGCTTCCATGTGCTCTTGGGGGGGGGGGGGGCGGCAATGCGTCTGAAGCATGGGAGAGTGTATGTGCTACACTGGCCACTTTTGCAGTGTCCATGGGTAGAGACATGACATTGTATGGGAGTACAAGCATGGCACTATGTTCAATGCTCACTACCAGAAGCTGTGTAGGGGGACACCGTATTTGGGTATGTGACAAAGGTAGGCCACCGTAAGACAGCATGCACTTGCAGCTTGTCTCTGGCCCACTTTCCACTGTACCTCACATTGCATAAGCTGTCCCCACATCTAAAATAAAAGGGTACATAATGAGGAGCAGAGGATTCTGGGTATTGCCTACAACAGAGCGGTTTACACAGAATGTATATGAGTCAGAGGTAAAGTCAATGGCTGAGGCATCTTAGCATGGGTCTGCCAAGGGCATAGCCTGGGTGCACACATCTGTTCATGCTGAGAGGCCACTCTCACTCTGATTGATCTGTGACCATGTCACTGCTATGTATCCACATGGTTCTTATATAGGTGCAAGCTGCAGTAGTACAGATGTTTTTTTCTGTTATGGCAGTCTAGTTATTAGAAAGGCTGCTGGATGTCTTGTACAAAGCCAATATGTTTGTGGTGACTAGCAGGCTGGGCACAGGCCAGTGTTGCTCAACATATGTAGGCTGCCTGTAATTGATATAGTTGATTGGAATTCCCAGAAAGTAAAGCTAGCAGCTGTTGGTTCCCTGCTGATAACTATGGCTTTAGAAGGCCCTTCTGCTTGGTGTCAATACCCCTCTTTCCTGCCTAGGCAACACTCACTGCATTTGGGTTTCTTGGAAACAACTGCCGCAACCTTAGGGACCAACATATGAGATGTTATAGGAGAGTCTCTGTCCAACAGGAGCAAGACCCAAAGTCCAAATAAGACAGACTATCCTGGCATGCTATGATTGTATAGAACACCAAATGACTACTTTCACACACTAACAGAGATATAGATCTCTGGTAAAGGGGATGGAAGGATACTCCTATAAAGAAAGGCTAAAAAGGTTAGGGCTCTTTAACCTGGAAAAGAGACGGCTGAGGGGAGATATGATAGAAGTCTATAAATTAATGAATGGAGTGGAACGGGTAAACATAGATCAATTGTTTACGTTATCAGAATATAGAAAGACTAGGGGACATGCAATGAAGCTACAGGGTAAACTATTTAAGACTAATAAAAGAAAATATTTTTTCACTCAACGAGTAATCAAACTCTGGAATTTGTTACCAGAGGATGTAGTAAAGGCTGTTAGTGCAGCTGGGTTTAAAAAAGGTTTGGACAAGTTCCTGGAGGAAAGGTCCATAAACCATTATTAAGAAGGGACCTAGGATATCAATGCTTGACCCAGTACAAGCATTGCGGAACCTGTGTCTTTTGGGGAAACTGCTAGGTACGTACGACCTAGATTGGCCACTGTTGGAAACAGGATACCGGGCTTGATGGACCTTGGTCTGACCCAGTATGGCATATCTTATGTTCTTATGTTCTTATCCACTCCAGAACCTGGATAGCCCATCAAATAGGGGGGGGGGGGGCTTGCTCTGGGGACAAGTAATGTGTGCCCTTCCTCATATTCAGGGTGGTTGGTGTAACAGGTCATTTGCACATATGGCAGCTGTTATGTGCAAGAAGCACACAGTGTCCCAACATATTACAGAGCTAATGTGATGGATTGCTGCATTCTCCATATAGCCATCAGTTGCATATATCTGCTCAGACTGTGTGGTGCATCATGGGGTAATTTAGGTGGTTAACCGATACCGGCACCCAGAGCCCCATTTGTAGCCATAGTGGCAACTGTGATCACTGCAGCATTGCCCAGTACCTGCTTATCTTCTATGACAGTGGGAGACATGTGCATGGCCCTCCAAGGAGGGCAGTATGGTCTGCAGTGGACCTCAGAGGGTCATGAATGTGGTTTGAGGTAGGTGTATGTACAGCTGTACCTATCTTGCACTATAAGCAGGTCACAAGGGACTGTACACCTTGCACATATGCTGCCTCAGGGGTTAGTGCCACACTGCAGTGCAGTGGACCTCTGCATGTTTATTTTTATTTATTTTATTTATTAACAGCTTTTATATACCGCACTTTTGTCATCAGCGCGGTTTACATTTTAACAACTTTGTACTTAAGCATTAAACATATGTCAAGTTTACAAGTAACAGGAAATGAACATGGATAACAGGGATTAAGAATAACAAATATTCTCAACTATTTACAATATATTCACAAATGTTTGAATTCTGAAGATGGGGGTCTATGGGGAATTAATCTAGAACGGGTAATGAAGTTTCAGGGGCTTATTTGACTAGCCGTGATCGATGGTTTGTGTAGGGGGAGGGGGTGGGGAGCCAGTGAATTGTGAGAAGTGTTGTAGGAAGAGGTGTGTTTTTAGAGATTTCCTGAATTGGGACAGGTCCTTTTGTGATCTGATACTAGGTGGTAGTGCGTTCCAGCATCTGGGTGCGAAGGATGAGAATGCTCTTGTTGTAGTTGTTTGAGTGAGCTTTGTAAGGTCTTTTGGGACTGCTAGCATGTTCTCTGTTACAGATCGTCTGGATCTGGTGTTCTGTGTGTGATGGAGGAGGTCAGATAGCGAGGATGATGAGATTTGATGGAATGCTTTGAAGGTCAAAATGAGAGCTTTGTATAAAATCCTGCATGATAGCGGGAGCCAGTGAAGATCGAATAGGATGGGGGTAATATGGTGACTCCTTGAGGCTCCATGAAGAACCCTGGCCGCTGTATTCATGGCCAATTGAAGTGGATTCAGCGTGCTCTTGGGTAGGCCGTGTAGTACGATATTTGCATAATCAAAGTGAGGAGTGACTAGTGCCTGGAAGGTTGTGCGGAAGTCGTTTGGTTCGAGCATAGGTCTGAGGTGCCGGAGTGTCCTAATTTTATAGTAGATGGCTTTTACAGTATTTTTTATATGTTCTTTGAATTCAAGCCGCTGGTCGAGTATAACGCCCAGGTAACGTATTGAGGTTTTGAGAGGTAGATCGGCATCTCTTGTTCTTAGAGTTGGTGGAGGAGAGAAGTCTTTGTTCCTTGTGACGATCAGGACTTCAGTTTTTTTGAAATTGATTCTGAGATTTTGCGAGAGCAGCCAGTCTGAGATTGAGTTGAAGCAGGTGATTAATGTAGTGTAGTCTGGTTTTAACACGTTGATTGGGGTGAATAAGAGCACATCATCCGCGTAGATGAGACATGATGTTCCGAATGAGCGGGCGATGTTGCAGATGGGCTGCATATAGATGTTAAATAGCAGGGCTGAGAGAGAGGAACCCTGAGGTACTCCTTGTTTCTGGTGAAAAGGCTGAGATGTAGTATTACCAATCCGTACATGTGACTGTTGTTTGGTGTTGGAGGTACAGTGGAGGGATGGGCTACAGTACTGAGTGTCCAGTGTAGTATATACTGCATGTGTGCTGCTGTAGGCAGGCCCTAGGTGTGATGTACCACTGTCTCAGAATGTGCCAGCCATGTTATTTCATATCCTGGATTTTGGCCATTGCAAGCAGGGACCTGCAATCTCTTTGATTCTAGACATTACTCCCTAGAAAGGTGTGGAGGTGTAGCCTAGTGGTTAGAACACAGGCACAGTATATTGCCAGAGACAGTCCAGGGTCTGCATTGACTGGTGGACACATGTTCTTATACTTTTTTTATGTGTTATGATAGCACATTGGTTCTGCAAACATGCACATTGCACTCATGCCCATTTGACAGCATGACTTTATTGACTGTGCTGCAGCCCATTGCAAAGGGTCGGATATGTTCGCCCTGCAGATGTATGACACAAGAGTTGTACATGATTGGAATATTTCATCATAACTGTGACTGAACATCTTTAGCTCCATCACATATAGATATATAGTACATGCAGGCACAGCCCATTCCTGGGATAGCCACCTGCAGGGATCATCACACGTCCTTACTTGCTCCATATGGCCAATATGAGAGACACCAGTCCAGTTGTTATATGCACGTGTCAGGAGTATTGTATGGTGGTTAGAAAAGCTGAAACAGCTGTCTTACCCAAATAGCTGGTATTGGAACTTCCCTGTGGCACAGCTACTATTTTTTCAAACACATTACAACTGCATTTGTGTGGTCTCATCAGGTACATTGGGGCAAAAAGGCCATACTGCACTTTCATCTACCGCCATCCATCCTTCAGCCCATCCATCAGCATATGCCCATTATGACAGCTGTTACACCATGGCCCACAGAGGCAGTTTTTCATCATTTTGATGTTTCACTCACACCTCTCCTATAAATGATCTACACGTCACTACTTGTGCTCAGTCATCTTTTTGATGCCCACATTGTGGCGATGCTGGCTCCGGCAGGGGACAATTCTTCCCAATCCTATGAGGTGTGACAAAAAAGAAATGAGACTGTGGCAACCACGCCCATGACTCAATGCCAATTGGCCAACCGCTTATGTCGCTGTGTTGTGCAACATCTTGCCACTATTCTGCTATAATATTTTATTTTAATATTTCAATATTCTATTATTATTTTGTTTATTATAATACACCATCACCCAGACCCAAGAAGGCACGCATGTCCAAATCAAGGATCAAGGTCATGCTGATCACATTCTTCGACCAGAAGGAAGTGGTCCATCATGAATTTGTGCCTGAGGGTCAGACAGTCAACCAGCACTTCTACCAACAGGTCCTCAATCGCCTCCATGACTGTATTTGGCACAGCAGGCGGGCTTTGTGGAGAGACAAGTCATGGCTGCTCCACCACGACAACACGCCCGCACACACTGCGCTCAGTGTGAGTCAGTTCTTGGCCAACAAACAGATCACAGCTCTCAATCACCCTCCTTATTCTCCAGATCTCGCACCATGAAAATTCTGGCTCTTCCCCAGCCTGAAGACTGTGCTCAAAGGAACTAATTTCACCTCTTTAGAAGAGATCAAGGCACTGTGATGAGGGAGCTGAGGGACCCCAAGGAGGAGGACTTTACTGAGTGCTTCTGTACGTGGAAGAAGCGCATGCAGAAGTGCATTAACTCTGAGGGGGGATTACTTTGAAGGGGACAATGCATAATTTCTCTGTAGATTTTGTAATAAAACATTTATGGGACAGTCTCGCTTCTTTTTTGTCACACCTCGTATGTTACACATTGACATTAAAGCAGATTACGTGGGCACCCCTCAGTGATACAGTACAGATGCTTCCCACATGCTCATTCCACTTACTGATTAACACGTAGGATAAAGATGGATCTGACATGTCCATCTACTCTTACCTTTCCTTCCATCCATTACCTCAAATATGACTTTCACAAGGGCTCCCTTATCCTGAGTTAAGGTGACTGCCATTTTTAGGTGTTAAGGTGCACGCTGGGCATCTTAACGCCCAGTGACCTGTTAACACCCAATAAGTGGAGCCAAGTGCCTTACCGCCGGTTCCACTTCCAGCCCTGGCCTTTACCGCACAATAACATCTTTACCGCTGCTGTTAACACTTGCTAATTGGTACACCCTTAATGCTCTTTAGTAAACATACCCCTTAGTTGAACTTAAAGGAGGTAATTTTATAAGGAGTAGCGTAATGTTACACGCCATCTACACACTTAAGTCATGTATTTTCAATTGTTTACACATGAGGATGGGCACTTTGCATATATTTTAGGCAGTCACTATTCTCTAAGTATGTGAATTAGGCCCACGGCACATACTTTTGGAGCGGGCACGGCCAGGGGCAGAGCTTGGAAGGAATTGAAATTTACACACGTACGTTATAATATACTATAACGTGCTATCATTCTTTACAGATCTAGGCATTTTTTAGTAATGGATGCTAACCCGTGATTAGGGCAAAATCATGGCACAATACAACAACACCACGTTAACTTTCAGGGGCATGGAAAGCATTTCCCTAGCAATTAATGCGGATACCTGTTCAATAGCATGTGCTGCATTAGTGCAGGTGCACCTAACTGTGCCTAGCTCACCAAGCCAACTCTAAACCCTACCCGGCCCACTCACGTCTCTAATGCCTTCTGCGCTGTCATGGCTGCGCTACCTGGCAGCGCACCTCCCAGCATACCTTTAGCACATGATATCAGGTAGCACTCATTAGTAAATGACCCTCCTAGTCTAGGGCTATCACAAGAGACTGTTTAAGTTTTTGAAGTGTGATGTTATTGTTTACAATTTAAAGTTCTTTGTAAAAGTTATTGTTAATAATAATTGAATGTTCTTTGTAAAAGTTGAAGTTAATGTAAACCGTCTTGATTAAATGAAAAGGCGGTATAGAAAAACAGTTAAATAAATAAAGTGCTCACACAAAGGTTTGACACGCGTATCTTAAAACGTACACCTCTATTTTCTAAAGAAAAGACTGTGCCTGCTTTTTTTTTTATAAAATAAGTGTGATTTGAGCACGTTGGAGCACATGCAAAACTAGGCAATCTCACAGTATTAATGAAATGTTCTTCAAGGCCACAAAATTTCAACACAGAATGAAATCATAAAAAAGTACTTATCTAATATATAAAGTTGTTGAGAAAGTCAGTACTTCAATCAACACATTTCAACAAATGTCCACTCTTCACAGAAAGACTCAGAGGCTGGCACAATTTATCTGCTCCATTAAACAGTTCACCATTTCAGCCCATCCTTTCATTTTATACGGCTGTTTACTTCACAAACTCCATGCTTCTTATTTCACCTCCAGTCTACCTCAAACCAACTATTTGAGAGCACTTAAAAAGAAACGGCATCAATGTGCCTTTGTTCAATGTTTGTGAAGCTTGTTTATAATCTTGGCTAAAATGCAGTCATGTATGTTTACAGCTGCTTGAGAGCACAGCTGAAGGATACATATAGGTGTATATTTCCTGGTTTCATGCTCTGTACTTCATGACTCTACCCATCCTCCATCCAAACTGTGCCTCAGAACAAACCTACAGTGGGTCATTAAAAGTATGCGTCTTCTCGTCACCGCATGTACGTATGTTTAGGGAACAACCTGTGGGGTAATGTTATGAGAGGCCATTTACTAATGCAAAACAGGGTTTACGTATGAAAAATCCGTTATGAAATTATCCTCTAAGCATAGCTAGGATGAGGCAGATATTCAAAAGCATTCATGCAATTGTCAAAGGGCCTACTGTGTAAGTGTTGTTTTTCAATAATATCTGGGCCACATGAACAGATAATTTTGGATGTAAAAATCATTATATGGACAAAATTATCTCTCTGATAAGGGGGTGGGATTTGGGTCACTCTAGGGGTAGTGTCACTTAGTTGTATAACTTTTATGTTTAAGTGGCAAAATTTATCAATGTGGAGAGTAATTTTATAAGTGCGCACTGTAAGCACTGCAGAAAGGCATGCTTCACTTGTTGCCATAGGTGAGTGCATGAAGGAGTGCTAAAGACTTGTGACAGAATTAATCAACTTATAGCATGGCACAATGGCACGTTCTTCTTCCTCCCTTTGCAATCTCATGCATGCTTTGGGGGGGAGGTGGAGGGAGACAAGCAAAGAGACAAGAAAAGTGTGTATCCTTAGATTAGCTGTATGAGGCATCTTTATGACTCGTGATGTCTATATATCTATGTCTTTCTTCAGATTATGTGTATGAGTGTGGTGCAGATGTGGGGTTTCTGTCTGCATGAGTGTGTGTGTATGTGCGCGCACGCATGACTTGTGTGAATGTGGTGTGGGAGTATGGTGTATATGTGTGTGGTGAACTGGTGGGATGTATGTGTGTGTGTGTGTGTGTGGTGCGGGAATGGAGTGTCTGTGTGTATGTTTTGTGGGGGTGGTGTATCTTTGTGTGTATAGTGCAGGAATGGAGTGGCTCTTTGTGTGTGGGTGGTGCAGGGATGGGTGCCTGTGTGTATGTGGGTGAGTGTGTGTGTGTGTGGTGCAGGAGTGGGGTGCCTGTGTGTATGTGGGTGAGTGGATTTGTGTATGGTGCACAGGTGAGGTACCTGTGTGTATGTGGGTGAGTGTGTGTGTGTGGTGCAGGGGTGAGGTGTCTGTGTGTATGTGGGTGAGTGGGTTTGTGTATGGTGCAGGGGTGGGTTGTCTCTGTGTATGTGGGTGAGTGGGTTTGTGTATGGTTCAGGGGTGAGGTGTCTCTGTGTATGTGGGTGAGTGGATTTGTGTATGGTGCAGGGGTGGGGTGTCTGTGTGTATGTGGGTGAGTGGGTTTGTGTGTGGTGCAGGGGTGAGGTGCATGTGTGTATGTGGGTGAGTGTGTTTGTGTACGGTGCAGCAGTCGGCTGTCTCTGTGTATGTGGGTGAGTGGGTTTGAGGGCGATGCAGGGGTGGGGTGCCTGTGTGTATGTGGGTGAGTGGGTGTGTGTATGGTGCAGGGGTGGGGTGTCTGTGTGTATGTGGGTGAGTGGGTTTGTGCATGGTGCAGGGGCGGGGTGTCTGTGTGTATGTGGGTGAGTGGGTATGTGTGCGGTGCCTGTTTGTATGTGGGTCAGTGGGTTTCTGTATGGTGCTGGGTGAGGTGCCTGTGTGTATGTGGGTGAGTGTGTTTGTGTACGGTGCAGCGGTCGGCTGTCTCTGTGTATGTGTATGTGGGTGAGTGGGTTTGAGTGCGGTGCAGGGGTGGGGTGCCTGTGTGTATGTGGGTGAGTGGGTGTGTGTGTGGTGCAGGGGTGAGGTGCATGTGTGTATGTGGGTGAGTGTGTTTGTGTACGGTGCAGCAGTCGGCTGTCTCTGTGTATGTGGGTGAGTGGGTTTGAGGGCGATGCAGGGGTGGGGTGCCTGTGTGTATGTGGGTGAGTGGGTGTGTGTATGGTGCAGGGGTGGGGTGTCTGTGTGTATGTGGGTGAGTGGGTTTGTGCATGGTGCAGGGGCGGGGTGTCTGTGTGTATGTGGGTGAGTGGGTATGTGTGCGGTGCCTGTTTGTATGTGGGTCAGTGGGTTTCTGTATGGTGCTGGGTGAGGTGCCTGTGTGTATGTGGGTGAGTGTGTTTGTGTACGGTGCAGAGGTCGGCTGTCTCTGTGTATGTGTATGTGGGTGAGTGGGTTTGAGTGCGGTGCAGGGGTGGGGTGCCTGTGTGTATGTGGGTGAGTGGGTGTGTGTGTGGTGCAGGGGTGGGATGCCTGTGTGTGTGTGTATGTGGGTGAGTGGGCTTGTATGCAGTGCAGGAGTGAGGTGCCTGTGTGTATGTAGGTGAGTATGTTTGTGTGCGGTGCAGGGGGGAGGTGTCTGTGTGTATGTGGGTGAGGTGCCTGTGTGTATGTGGTTGACTGGGTTTGTGTGCAGTGCAGTGCTGAGGTTCCTGTGTGTATGTGGGTGAGTGTGTTTGTGTGCGGAACAGGGGTGGGGTGTATCTAAGTATGTGGGTGAGTGGGTTTGTGTGCGGTGTAGGAGTAGTCTTCCTGTGTTTATGTGGGTGAGTGGGTGTGTGTGGTGCAGGGATGGGGTGTCTCCGTGTATGTGGGTGAGTAGGTTTGTGTATGGTGCAGGGCAGAGATGCCTGTGTGTATGTGGGTCAGTGGGATTCTGTACGGTGCAGGGTTGGGTGCCTGTGTGTATGTGGGTGAGTGCGTTTGTGTGCGGTGCAGGGGTGAGGTGCCTTGTGTATGTGGGTGAGTGGGTTTGTGTGTGGTGCAGGGATGCAGTGCCTGTGTGAGTGTGTGTGACTGGGTTTATGTACAGTGCAGGGGTGGGGTGTATCTGTGTATGTGGGTGAGTGGTTTTGTGTGCGGTGCAGGGGTGGTGTGCCTGTGTTTATATGGGTGAGTGGGTGTGTGTGGTGCAGGAATGGGGTGTCTCTATGTATGTGGGTGAGTGGGTTTGTGTATGGTGCAGGGGTGGGGTATATGCATTTATTTGGGTGAGTGGGTTTGTGTGCGGAGCAGGGGGGAAGGTGCCTGTTTGTATGTGGGTGAGTGGGTTAGTGTACGTGCAGGGGCGAGGTGCCTGTGTGTATGTGGGTGAGTGTGTTAGTGTGCGGTGCAGGGGTGAGGTGCCTGTGTGTATGTGGGTGAGTATGTTTGTGTACGGTGCAGGGGTGGATTGTATCTGTGCATGTGGGTGAGTGGGTTTGTGTGTGGTGCAGGGGTGGGGTGCTTGTGTGTGTGTTGGTGAGTAGGTTTGTGTATGGTGCAGGGACGGGGTGTCTTTGTTATGTAGGTGAGTGGGTTTGTGCATGGTTGAGGGGTTTGGTGTTTGTGTGTATGTGGGTGAGTTGGTTTGCGTGTGCTGCTGGGGTGGGGTGCCTGTTTGTATGTGGGTGAGTTGGTTTGTGTGCGGTGCAGGGGTGGGGTGCCTGTGTTTATGTGGGTGAGTGTGTTTGTGTGCGGTGCAGGGATGAGGTGCCTGTGTGTATGTGGGTGAGTGTATTTCTGTGTGGTGCAGCGGTAGGGTGCCAGTGTGTATTTGCGAGAGTGGGATTGCTTGTAGTGCAAGGATGGGATGCCTGTGTGTATGTGGTGAGTGGGTTTGTGTGGGGTGCAGGGGTTGGATGCTTGTGTGTATGTGGGTGAGTGGGTTTGTGTGTGGTGCAGGGCTGAGATGCTTGTGTGTATGTGGGTCAGTGGGACTGTGTGCGGTGCAGGGGTGAGGTGTCTCTCTGTATTGGATGAGTGGTTGAGTGGGTTTGTGTATGGGGCAGGGGTAAGGTGCCTTGTGTATTTGGGTGAGTTGGTTTGTGAACGGTGCAGGGGTGGGGTGCCTGTGTGTATGTGGGTGAGTGGGTTTGTGTATGGTGCAGGAGTGGTGTGTCTCTATGTATGTAGGTGAGTGGGTTTGTGTATGGTGCAGGGGTAAGGTGCCTGTGTGTATGTGGGTGAGTGGGTGTGTGTATGGTGCAGGAGTGGTGTGTCTCTATGTATGTAGGTGAGTGGGTTTGTGTACGGTGCAGGAGTAAGGTGCCTGTGTGTATGTGGGTGAGTGGGTTTGTGTATGGTGCAGGGTTGGGGTGTCTGTGTGTATGTGTGTGAGTGGATTTGTCTACAGTGCAGGGGTGGGGTGCCTGTATGTATGTGGGTGAGTGGATTTTGTGTGGTTCAGGGGTGGGGTGTCTGTGTGTATGTGGGTGAGTGGGTTTGTGTATGGTGTAGTGGTGGGGTGTCTGTGTGTATGTGGGTGAGTGGGTTGTGTGTGGTGCAGGGGTGGGGTGTCTGTGTGTATGTGTGTGAGTGGGTTTGTGTATGGTGCAGGGGTGGGGTGTCTGTGTGTATGTGGGTGAGTGGATTTGTCTACGGTGCAGGGGTAGGGTGCCTGTGTGTTTGTGGATGAGTGGGTTGTGTGTGATGCAGGGGTGGGGTGCCTGTGTGTATGTGGGTGAGTGGGTTTGCGTATGGGGCAGGGGTGGGGTGTCTGTGTGTATGTGGGTGAGTGGATTTGTCTACAGTGCAGGGGTGTGGTGTCTATGTATGTGGGTGAGTGGGTTGTGTGTGGTGCAGGGGTGGGGTGTCTGTGTGTATGTGGGTGAGTGGGTTTGTGTATGGTGCAGGGGTGGGGTGTCTGTGTGTATGCAAGTGGTTGGGTTTGTGTGTGGTGCATGGATGGTGTGCCTGTGTGTGTGTGGATGAGTGGGTTTGTGTGTGGTGCAGGGTGTGAGGTGCCTGTGTGTATGTGGGTGAGTATGTTTGTGTACGGTGCAGGGGTGGATTGTATCTGTGCATGTGGGTGAGTGGGTTTGTGTGTGGTGCAGGGGTGGGGTGCTTGTGTGTATGTTGGTGAGTAGGTTTGTGTATGGTGCAGGGACGGGGTGTCTTTGTTATGTAGGTGAGTGGGTTTGTGCATGGTTGAGGGGTTTGGTGTTTGTGTGTATGTGGGTGAGTTGGTTTGCGTGTGCTGCTGGGGTGGGGTGCCTGTTTGTATGTGGGTGAGTTGGTTTGTGTGCGGTGCAGGGGTGGGGTGCCTGTGTTTATGTGGGTGAGTGTGTTTGTGTGCGGTGCAGGGATGAGGTGCCTGTGTGTATGTGGGTGAGTGTATTTCTGTGTGGTGCAGCGGTAGGGTGCCAGTGTGTATTTGCGAGAGTGGGATTGCTTGTAGTGCAAGGATGGGATGCCTGTGTGTATGTGGTGAGTGGGTTTGTGTGGGGTGCAGGGGTTGGATGCTTGTGTGTATGTGGGTGAGTGGGTTTGTGTGTGGTGCAGGGCTGAGATGCTTGTGTGTATGTGGGTCAGTGGGACTGTGTGTGCGGTGCAGGGGTGAGGTGTCTCTCTGTATTGGATGAGTGGTTGAGTGGGTTTGTGTATGGGGCAGGGGTAAGGTGCCTTGTGTATTTGGGTGAGTTGGTTTGTGAACGGTGCAGGGGTGGGGTGCCTGTGTGTATGTGGGTGAGTGGGTTTGTGTATGGTGCAGGAGTGGTGTGTCTCTATGTATGTAGGTGAGTGGGTTTGTGTATGGTGCAGGGGTAAGGTGCCTGTGTGTATGTGGGTGAGTGGGTGTGTGTATGGTGCAGGAGTGGTGTGTCTCTATGTATGTAGGTGAGTGGGTTTGTGTACGGTGCAGGAGTAAGGTGCCTGTGTGTATGTGGGTGAGTGGGTTTGTGTATGGTGCAGGGTTGGGGTGTCTGTGTGTATGTGTGTGAGTGGATTTGTCTACAGTGCAGGGGTGGGGTGCCTGTATGTATGTGGGTGAGTGGATTTTGTGTGGTGCAGGGGTGGGGTGTCTGTGTGTATGTGGGTGAGTGGGTTTGTGTATGGTGTAGTGGTGGGGTGTCTGTGTGTATGTGGGTGAGTGGGTTGTGTGTGGTGCAGGGGTGGGGTGTCTGTGTGTATGTGTGTGAGTGGGTTTGTGTATGGTGCAGGGGTGGGGTGTCTGTGTGTATGTGGGTGAGTGGATTTGTCTACGGTGCAGGGGTAGGGTGCCTGTGTGTTTGTGGATGAGTGGGTTGTGTGTGATGCAGGGGTGGGGTGCCTGTGTGTATGTGGGTGAGTGGGTTTGCGTATGGGGCAGGGGTGGGGTGTCTGTGTGTATGTGGGTGAGTGGGTGAGTGGATTTGTCTACAGTGCAGGGGTGTGGTGTCTATGTATGTGGGTGAGTGGGTTGTGTGTGGTGCAGGGGTGGGGTGTCTGTGTGTATGTGGGTGAGTGGGTTTGTGTATGGTGCAGGGGTGGGGTGTCTGTGTGTATGCAAGTGGTTGGGTTTGTGTGTGGTGCATGGATGGTGTGCCTGTGTGTGTGTGGATGAGTGGGTTTGTGTGTGGTGCAGGGTGTGAGGTGCCTGTGTGTATGTGGGTGAGTGGGTTTGTGTGTGGTGCAGGGGTGGGGTGCTTGTGTGTATGTGGGTGAGTGGGTTTGTGTGTGGTGCAGGGCTGAGATGCTTGTGTGTATGTGGCTCAGTGGGACTGTGTGCGGTGCAGGGGTGAGGTGTCTCTGTGTATTGGATGAGTGGTTGAGTGGGTTTGTGTATGGGGCAGGGGTGAGGTGCCTGTGTGTACGTGGGTGACTGGGTTTGTGTATGATGCAGGGGTGGTGTGTCTCTATGTATGTAGGTGAGTGGGTTTGTGTACAGTGCAGGGGTGGCGTGACTCGGTATATGTGGGTGAGTATGTTTGTATGCAGAGCACTGGTGGGGTGCCTGTGTGTGTGGGTGAGTGGGTTTGTGTATGGTTCAGGGGTGGGCTGTCTGTGTGTATGTGGGTGAGTGGGTTTGTGTGTGGTGCAGGGATGCGGTGCCTGTGTGTGTGTGAGTGGGTTTGAGTACGGTGCAGGGGTGAGGTGTCTGTGTGTATGTGGGTGAGTGGGTTTGTGTGTGGTGCAGGGATGGGCTGACTGTGTGTGTGGGTGAGTGGGTTTGTGTATGGTTCAGGGGTGAGGTGTCTGTGTGTATGTGGGTAAGTGGGTTTGTGTGTGGTGCAGGGATGGGATGACTGTGTGTGTGGGTGAGTGGGTTTGAGTACGGTGCAGGGGTGAGGTGTCTGTGTGTATGTGGGTGAGTGTGTTTGTGTGTGGTGCAGGGGTGCAGGGGTGAGGTTCCTGAGTGTATGTGGGTGAGCGTGTTTGTGTGCGGTGCAGGGGTGAGGTGTCTGTGTGTATGTGGGTGAGTGGGTTTGTGTGTGGTGCAGGGATGGGATGACTGTTTTTATTTGTGTGAGTGTGTTTGTGTGTGGTGCAGGGGTGCAGTGGTGAAGTTCCTGAGTGTATGTGGGTGAGCATGGTTGTGTACAGTGCAGGGGTGGGGTGTATCTGTGTATGTGGGTGAGTGGGTTTGTGTGCGGTGCAGGGGTGGTGTGCCTGTGTTTATATGGGTGAGTGGGTTTGTGTATGGGGCAGCGGTGGGGTGTCTGTGTGTATGTGGGTGAGTTGGTTTGTGTGTGGTGCTGGGGTGGGGTGCCTGTTTGTATGTGGGTGAGTTGGTTTGTGTGTGGTGCAGGGGTGGGGTGCCTGTGTTTATGTGGGTGCGTGGGTTTGTGTGCGGTGCAGGGATGAGGTGCCTGTGTGTATGTGGGTGAGTGGGTGTGTGTGGTGCAGGGGTGAGGTGCTTGTGTGTATGTTGGTGAGTGGGTTTGTGTGCGGTGCAGGGGTGGTGTGCCTGTGTTTATATGGGTGAGTGGGTTTGTGTATGGGGCAGCGGTGGGGTGTCTGTGTGTATGTGGGTGAGTTGGTTTGTGTGTGGTGCTGGGGTGGGGTGCCTGTTTGTATGTGGGTGAGTTGGTTTGTGTGTGGTGCAGGGGTGGGGTGCCTGTGTTTATGTGGGTGTGTGTGTTTGTGTGCGGTGCAGGGATGAGGTGCCTGTGTGTATGTGGGTGAGTGTGTGTGTGTGGTGCAGGTGTGAGGTGCTTGTGTGTATGTTGGTGAGTGGGTTTGTGAGCGGTGCAGGGGTGGTTGCCTTTGTGTATGTGGGTGAGTGGTTTTGTGTGCGGTGCAGGGGTGGGGTATCTCTGTGTATGTGGGTGAGTGGATTTGTCTACAGTGCAGGGGTGGGGTGACTGTATGTATGTGGGTGAGTGGATTGTGTGTGGTGCAGGGGTGGGGTGTCTGTGTGTATGTGGGTGAGTGGATTTGTGTATGGTGTAGTGGTGGGGTGTCTGTGTGTATGTGGGTGAGTGGGTTGTGTGTGGTGCAGGGGTGGGTTGCCTGTGTGTATGTGGGTGAGTGGGTTTGTGCATGGTGTAGTGGTGGGGTATCTGTGTGTATGTGGGTGAGTGAGTTGTGTGTGGTGCAGGGGTGGGGTGTCTGTGTGTATGTGGGTGAGTGGAATTTTCTACGGTGCAGGGGTGGGGTGTCTGTGTGTATGCGGGTGGGTGGGTTTGTGTGTGGTGCATGGATGGTGTGCCTGTGTGTATGTGGGTGAGTGTATTTCTGTGTGGTGCATTGGTAGGGTGCCAGTGTGTATTTGGGAGAGTGGGATTGTGTGTAGTGCAAGGATGGGATGCCTGTGTGTATGTGGGTCAGTGGGACTGTGTGCGGTGCAGGGGTGAGGTGTCTCTGTGTATTGGATGAGTGGTTGAGTGGGTTTGTGTATGGGGCAGGGGTAAGGTGCCTTGTGTATTTGGGTGAGTTGGTTTGTGAACGGTGCAGGGGTGAGGTGCCTGTGTGTATGTGGGTGAGTGGGTTTGTGTATGATGCAGGGGTGGTGTGTCTGTGTGTATGTGGGTGTGTGGGTTTGTGCATGGTTCAGGGGTGGGGTGTCTGTATGTATGTGGGTGTGTGGGTTTGTGCGTGGTGCATGGGTGGAGTGTCTCTGTCTATGTTGGTGAGTGGGTGAGTGGGTTTGTATATGGTGCAGGGGTGGGGTGTCTGTGTGTATGTGGGTGGGTGTATGGTTCAGGGGTGGGCTGTCTGTGTGTGTGAGTGTGAGTGTGTTTGAGTATGGTGCAGGGGTGAGGTGTCTGTGTGTATGTGGGTGAGTGTGTTTGTGTGTGGTGCAGGGATGGGATGACTGTGTTTATTTGTGTGAGTGTGTTTGTGTGTGGTGCAGGGGTGCAGGGGTGAGGTTCCTGAGTGTATGTGGGTGAGCGTGTTTGTGTGCGGTGCAGGGGTGAGGTGTCTGTGTTTATGTGGGTGAGTGGGTTTGTGTGGGGTGCAGGGGTGGTGGGCTTGTGTGTATGTGTGTGAGTGGGTTTGTGTGTGGTGCATGGAAGGTGTGCCTGTGTTTATGTGGGTGAGTGGGTGTGTGTGGTGCAGGGATGGGGTGTCTTTGTGTATGTGGGTGAATGGTTTGGTATATGGTGCAGGGGTAGGGTGTCTGTGTGTATGTGGGTGAGTTGGTTTGTGTGTGCTGCTGGGGTGGGGTGCCTGTTTGTATGTGGGTGAGTTTGTTTGTGTGCGGTGCAGGGGTGGGGTGCTTGTGATTATGTGGTTGAGTGTGTTTGTGTGCGGTGCACGGATGAGGTGCCTGTGTGTATGTGGGTGAGTGTATTTCTGTGTGGTGCAGTGGTAGGGTGCCAGTGTGTATTTGGGAGAGTGGGATTGTGTGTAGTGCAAGGATGGGATGCCTGTGTGTATGTGGTGAATGGGTTTGTGTGTGTATGTGGGTGAGTGGGTTTGTGTATGGTGCAGGGTTGGGGTGTCTGTGTGTATGTGTGTGAGTGGATTTGTCTACAGTGCAGGGGTGGGGTGCCTATATGTATGTGGGTAAGTGGATTGTGTGTGGTGCAGGGGTGGGGTGTCTGTGTGTATGTGGGTGAGTGTATTTCTGTGTGGTGCAGTGGTAGGGTGCCAGTGTGTATTTGGGAGAGTGGGATTGTGTGTAGTGCAAGGATGGGATGCCTGTGTGTATGTGGTGAGTGGGTTTGTGTGTGTATGTGGGTGAGTGGGTTTGTGTATGGTGCAGGGTTGGGGTGTCTGTGTGTATGTGTGTGAGTGGATTTGTCTACAGTGCAGGGGTGGGGTGCCTATATGTATGTGGGTAAGTGGATTGTGTGTGGTGCAGGGGTGGGGTGTCTGTGTGTATGTGGGTGAGTGGGTTTGTGTATGGTGTAGTGGTGGGGTGTCTGTGTGTATGTGGGTGAGTGGGTTGTGTGTGGTGCAGGGGTGGGGTGTCTGTGTGTATGTGGGTGAGTGGAATTTTCTACGGTGCAGGGGTGGAGTGTCTGTGTGTATGCGGGTGGGTGGGTTTGTGTGTGGTGCATGGATGGTGTGCCTATGTGTATGTGGGTGAGTGGGTTTGTGTGTGGTGCAGGGATGGGGTGTCTCTGTTATGTAGGTGAGGGGGGTTTTTGTACGGTGCAGGGGTGGGGTGTCTGTATATGTGGGTGAGTACGTTTGTGTATGGTGCTGGGGTGGGGTGTCTGTGTGTATTGTCGTCAGGTGCCCCCAGTGGGCAATGTCTGTAAAGGCACCCTGCGCATTTATATTATTTTAAAGGAGCAATGGCTCTTTAAGGCCCAGTGCAGTTTGGTCCTTGGAGTTTTTGCTGAGCCTGAGTAAGAACAGAATTATATACGCCAAGAGTGAAGGGTAATAAGGCTTTTATTTCCCCTTTTTACCGCAAGGGTTCACTAAGACATTAGAAAAGATAGTCCTTCTTTATAAAGGGTTCCACCAAAATAAGCAGTCAAACAACTGTTATAAGCTTCACAATTGCTTGCAGGGTTTAACTGAGGATTCTTTTACTTCAAAGTAAAGTTGAACAAACAGGCAAACAAACTGTTATGAACTTCACAACTGATTGCAGGAATTCTTTTATATCTACAGTTCTACTATGGACTCACAGCTAGTAGCAACACAAAAGCTACAATCCATAGATTCCTCTTTAGGGATGGGAATAGTATTCTTAAACTCTATTTCCATGGACTCTGCGTCACTGGCTTCTCCCTCTGAATAAGAGCTTTCCCTTGTGGCTTCAATTTTACAGGGTCTGTCTCTGTTTCTTTGCCTCCAGTAAGACTGTCCTGTTAAGCTCTTAGGTATTGCTTTGAAAAGCTCTGCTTTGTTCCCTCTTCTCATATACTGAGCGTCTGCTTTATCAAAGCTTCTAGGAGCAAGGCTTTCTTTTAAAAGTAAAGAGCCACCATACCTTGGCTTCCTGCAGCTGCTACACCTGGAGCTTTCTCTCTCACGTACTTCTCTCTGGAGACAGGTTTCCTTGTGCAGGGCTTTGCCTTCCTGAAGCCCAGGAAAACCTGGTGAGGATTCCCAACCTCTGTGCTTCTGTGTAAAGGTAGCTTTGTTATAGGAACCTCTCCTTCTTGTACCTTGTAATCCTGGTCCAGCGAACTCAGGTGAATGTAGGCTTCTCTTAAAGCATGGCTCCTAGGTATTCTGTGCTCCTCTTTCAGCTGTTACTGCTCTTGTTGAACTGCTTGATCCAGCTACATTACTTGGGCTGGGACTGTCACTCCTTCCAGCCAAACTGCTTCTCCTGGCAGTCTCTCTCTGGACTCCGTCTCTCTGTGCTCTGCCCCTCTGGACTCTATCCATCTGGATTCTGTCCCTCTAGGCTTGCTCCATGTGGACTCTCTCTTTCTCCACACTCCTCCATCCTTCTGACTGAACTGCTGCCGGCTGAGTTCCCTCTGAATGGATTCCTCCTCCACTCCTTGCACACCTACACCCTCTGGCTGTCTTTCCTTTATAAAGGCATTTTACCTTTGAAACTCCCGGGCTTGCCATCAGGTGCAGCTGGTTAATACTCATACAATCAGTGGCTGGGCATGTTGACTCAGCCTCTGTAGGATTACTCCTGCCCCCTCTAGCTGTGCTGCGAGGTAATTGCATCTTCTGCACATCCACAGCTCTCTGAAAGACAGGGTTTTTTTTCTAAACTTGCACCTTCCGTGGCTCCAGCCTCATGACAGTATGTGGGTGAGTGGGTTTGTGTGTGATGCAGGGATGCACTTCCTGTGTGTATGTGGGTGAGTGGGTTTGTGTACGGTGCAGGGGTGAGGTGTCTGTGTGTATGTGGCTGAGAGGATTTGTGTGCCATGCAGGGGTGTGGTGGTGTGCCTGTGTTTATTGGGTGAGTGTGCTTGTGTGCGGTGCAGGAATGAGGTGCCTGTGTGTGTGTGGGTGAGAGTGTTTGTATATGGTGCAGGGGTAGGGTGTCTCTGTATATGTGGGTGAGTACGTTTGTGTATGGTTGATGGGTGGGGTGTTTGTGTGTATGTGTGTGAGTGGGTTAGCGTACGGTGCAGGGGTGAGGTGTCTGTGTGTATATGGGTGAGGGTGTTTGTGTGTGGTGCATGAAACTTGTGCCTATGTTTATGTGGGTGAGTGGGTTTGTATGCGGTGCTGGGTTCGGGCGTATGTGGTTGAGTGGATTGGTGTGGGGTGCAGGGGTGAGGTGTCTGTGTAAATGTGGGTAAGTGGGCTTGTATGCAGTGCAGGGGTAAGATGCCTGTGTGTATGTAGGTGAGTATGTTTGTGTGCGGTGCAGGGGTGAGGTGTCTGTGTGGATGTGGGTGAGAGGGTTTGTGTGTCGTGCAGGGGTGAGGTGACTGTGTGCATGTGAGTGAGTGGCTTTGTGTGTGGAGCAGGGGTGAGGTGCCTGTGTGTATGTGGGTGAATGTGTTTGTGTACGTTGCAGGGGTGGGGTGTCTCTGTATATGTGGGTGAGTACGTTTGTGTATGGTTGATGGGTGGGGTGTTTGTGTGTATGTGTGTGAGTGGGTTAGCGTACGGTGCAGGGGTGAGGTGTCTGTGTATATGTGGGTGAGTGAGCTTGTATGCAGTGCAGGGGTAAGATGCATGTGTGTATGTAGGTGAGTATGTTTGTGTGCGGTGCAGGGGGGGAGGTGTCTGTGTGGATGTGGGTGAGAGGGTTTGTGTGTGGTGCAGGGGTGAGGTGCCTGTGTGTATGTGGGTGAGTGGCTTTGTGTGTGGAGCAGGGGTGAGGTGCCTGTGTGTATGTGGGTGAATGTGTTTGTGTGTGGTGCAGGGGTGAGGTGCCTGTGTGTATGTGGTTGAGTGGGTTTGTGTGTAGTTCAGGGCTGGGGTTCCTGTGTGTATGTGGGTGAGTGGGTTTGTGTGCGGTGTAGGAGTAGTCTTCCGGTGTTTATGTGGGTGAGTGGGTGTGTGTGGTGCAGGGATGGGGTGTCTCTGTGTATGTGGTGAGTAGGTTTGTGTATGGTGCAGGGCAGAGATGCCTGTGTGTATGTGGGTGAGTGGAATTCTGTGCGGTTCAGGGTTGGTGTTTATGTGGGTGAGTGGGTTTGTGTACGGTGCAGGAGTGAGGTGCCTTGTGTATGTGGGTGAGTGGGTTTGTGAATGGTGCAGGGTGTGAGGTGCCTGTGTGTATGTGGGTGAGTGGGTTTGTGTATGATGCAGGGGTGGTGTGTCTCTATGTATGTAGGTCAGTGGGTTTGTGTACGGTGCAGGAGTGAGGTGTCTGTGTGTATGTGGGTGAATGGATTTATGTACAGTGCAGGGGTGGGGTGACTTGGTATATGTGGGTGAGTATGTTTGTGTGCAGTGCAGTGGTGGGGTGCCTGTGTGTGTGGGTGAGTGGGTTTGTGTATGGTGCAGGAGTGCGGTGTCTGTGTGTATGTGGGTGTGTGGGTTTGTACGTTATGCATGGGTGCAGTGTCTCTGTCTATGTGGGTGTGTGGGTTTGTGCATGATGCATGGGTGCAGTGTCTCTGTCTATGTAGGTGAGTGGGATTGTGTATGGTGCAGGGGTGGGGTGTCTGTGTGTATGTGGATGTGTGGGTTTGTGTATGGTGCAGGGGTGGGGTGTCTGTGTGTGTGTGGGTGAGTGGGATTGTGTATGGTTCAGGGGTGGGATGTCTGTGTGTATGTGGGTGAGTGGGTTTGTGTGTGGTGCAGGGATGCGGTGCCTGTGTGTGTGTGTGTGAGTGGGTTTGAGTACGGTGCAGGGTGAGGTGTCTGTGTGTATGTGGGTGAGTGGGTTTGTGTGTGGTGCAGGTATTCGATGACTGTTTTTATTTATGTGAGTGTGTTTTTGTGTGGTGCAGGGGTGAGGTTCCTGAGTGTATGTGGGTGAGCGTGTTTGTGTGCGGTGCAGGGGTGAGGTGTCTGTATGTATGTGGGTGTGTGGGTTTGTGCATGGTGCATGGGTGGAGTGTCTCTGTCTATGTGGGTGAGTGGGTTTGTATATGGTTCAGGGGTGGGATGTCTGTGTGTATGTGGGTGAGTGGGTTTGTGTGTGGTGCAGGGATTGGATGACTGTTTTTATTTGTGTGAGTGTGTTTGTGTGTGGTGCAGGGGTGAGGTTCCTGAGTGTATGTGGGTGAGCGTCTTTTGTGTGCGGTGCAGGGGTGAGGCGTCTGTGTGTATGTGGGTGAGTGGGTTTGTGTGCGGTGCAGGGGTGAGGTGTATGTTGGTGAGTGGGCTTGTGTGGTGCAGGGGGGGAGGTGTCCGTGTGGATGTGGGTGAGTGGGTTTGTGTGTGTTGCAGAGATGGGATGACAGTTTTTAAATTACTGAGTGTGTTTGGGTGTGTGTGCAGTGGTGGGGTGTCTGTGTGTATGTGGGTGAGTGGGTTTGTGTGTGTGCATGGGTGAGGTGTCTGTGTGTATGTGGGTGAGTGGGTTTGTGTGTGTGCAGGGGTGAGGTGTCTGTGTGTATGTGAGTGAGTGGGTTTGTGTGTGGTGCAGGGGTGAGGTGTCTGTGTGTATGTGGGTGAGTGGGTTTGTGTGTGGTGCAGGGGTGAGGTGTCTGTGTGTATGTGGGTGAGTGGGTTTGTGTGTGTGCAGGGGTGAAGTGTCTGTGTGTATGTGAGTGAGTGGGTTTGTGTGTGTTGCAGGGGGGATGTTCGTGGTGTTTGTGGGTGAGTGGGTTTGTGTGTGGTGCAGGGGTGAGGTGTCTGTGTGTATGTGGGTGAGTGGGTTTTTGTGTGGTGCAGTGTTATGTGGGTGAGTGCGTTTGTGTGTGTGTAGGGGTGAGGTGTCTGTGTGTATGTGAGTGAGTGGGTTTGTGTGTGTGCAGTGGTGGGGTGCCTGTGTGTATGTGGGTGAGTGGGTTTGTGTGCGGTCCAGGGGTGCAGGGGTGGGGTGTCTGTGTGTATGTTATTGAGTGGGTTTGTGTGTGGTGCAAGGGTGAGGTGCCTGCTGTTTGTGGGTGAGTGGGTTTGTGTGTGGTGCAGGGGTGGGGTGTCTGTGTGTATGTGGGTGAGTGGGTTTGTGTGTGGTGCAGGGGTGAGGTGCCTGGTGTTTGTGGGTGAGTGGGTTTGTGTGTGGTGCAGGGGTGAGGTGTCTGTGTGTATGTGAGTGAGTGGGTTTGTGTGCAGTGCAGGGGTGAGGTGTCTGTGTGTATGTGGGTGAGTGCGTTTGTGTGTGTGTAGGGGTGAGGTGTCTGTGTGTATGTGAGTGAGTGGGTTTGTGTGCAGTGCAGGGGTGAGGTGTCTGTGTGTATGTGGGTGAGTGGGTTTGTGTGTGGTGCAGGGGTGAGGTGTCTGTGTGTATGTTGGTGAGTGGGTTTGTGTGTGTGTAGGGGTGAGGTGTCTGTGTGTATGTTGGTGAGTGGGTTTGTGTGTGTGTAGGGGTGAGGTGTCTGTGTGTATGTGGGTGAGTGGGTTTGTGTGTGGTGCAGTGGTGAGGTGTCTGTGTGTATGTTGGTGAGTGGGTTTGTGTCTGGTGCAGGGGTGGGGTGCCTTGTGTTTGTGGGTGAGTGGGTTTGTGTGTGGTGCAGGGGTGAGGTGTCTGTGTGTATGTTGGTGAGTGGGTTTGTGTGTGGTGCAGGGGTGAGGTGTCTGTGTGTATGTGGCTGAGAGGATTTGTGTGCCATGCAGGGGTGTGGTGGTGTGCCTGTGTTCATTGGGTGAGTGTGCTTGTGTGCGGTGCAGGAATGAGCTGCCTGTGTGTGTGTGGGTGAGAGTGTTTGTATAGGGTGCAGGGGTGGGGTGTCTCTGTATATGTGGGTGAGTACGTTTGTGTATGGTTGATGGGTGGGGTGTTTGTGTGTATGTGTGTGAGTGGGTTAGCGTACGGTGCAGGGGTGAGGTGTCTGTGTGTATATGGGTGAGGGTGTTTGTGTGTGGTGCATGAAACTTGTGCCTATGTTTATGTGGGTGAGTGGGTTTGTATGCGGTGCTGGGTTCGGGCGTATGTGGTTTGAGTGGATTGGTGTGGGGTGCAGGGGTGAGGTGTCTGTGTAAATGTGGGTAAGTGGGCTTGTATGCAGTGCAGGGGTAAGATGCCTGTGTGTATGTAGGTGAGTATGTTTGTGTGCGGTGCAGGGGTGAGGTGTCTGTGTGGATGTGGGTGAGAGGGTTTGTGTGTCGTGCAGGGGTGAGGTGACTGTGTGCATGTGAGTGAGTGGCTTTGTGTGTGGAGCAGGGGTGAGGTGCCTGTGTGTATGTGGGTGAATGTGTTTGTGTGCGGTGCAGGGGTGAGAGGCCCGTGTGTGTGCGGGTGAGTGTGTTTGTGTACGGTGCAGGGGTGGGGTGTCTCTGTATATGTGGGTGAGTACGTTTGTGTATGGTTGATGGGTGGGGTGTTTGTGTGTATGTGTGAGTGGGTTAGCGTACGGTGCAGGGGTGAGGTGTCTGTGTATATGTGGGTGAGTGGGCTTGTATGCAGTGCAGGGGTAAGATGCATGTGTGTATGTAGGTGAGTATGTTTGTGTGCGGTGCAGGGGGGGAGGTGTCTGTGTGGATGTGGGTGAGAGGGTTTGTGTGTGGTGCAGGGGTGAGGTGCCTGTGTGTATGTGGGTGAGTGGCTTTGTGTGTGGAGCAGGGGTGAGGTGCCTGTGTGTATGTGGGTGAATGTGTTTGTGTGTGGTGCAGGGGTGAGGTGCCTGTGTGTATGTGGTTGAGTGGGTTTGTGTGTAGTTCAGGGCTGGGGTTCCTGTGTGTATGTGGGTGAGTGGGTTTGTGTGCGGTGTAGGAGTAGTCTTCCGGTGTTTATGTGGGTGAGTGGGTGTGTGTGGTGCAGGGATGGGGTGTCTCTGTGTATGTGGTGAGTAGGTTTGTGTATGGTGCAGGGCAGAGATACCTGTGTGTATGTGGGTGAGTGGGATTCTGTGCGGTTCAGGGTTGGTGTTTATGTGGGTGAGTGGGTTTGTGTACGGTGCAGGGGTGAGGTGCCTTGTGTATGTGGGTGAGTGGGTTTGTGAATGGTGCAGGAGGGAGGTGTCTCTGAGTATGTGGGTGAGTGGGTTTGTGAGTGGTGCAGGGTGTGAGGTGCCTGTGTGTATGTGGGTGAGTGGGTTTGTGTATGATGCAGGGGTGGTGTGTCTCTATGTATGTAGGTCAGTGGGTTTGTGTACGGTGCAGGAGTGAGGTGTCTGTGTGTATGTGGGTGAATGGATTTATGTACAGTGCAGGGGTGGGGTGACTTGGTATATGTGGGTGAGTATGTTTGTGTGCAGTGCAGTGGTGGGGTGCCTGTGTGTGTGGGTGAGTGGGTTTGTGTATGGTGCAGGAGTGCGGTGTCTGTGTGTATGTGGGTGTGTGGGTTTGTACGTTATGCATGGGTGCAGTGTCTCTGTCTATGTGGGTGTGTGGGTTTGTGTATGGTGCACGGGTGGGGTGTCTGTGTGTATTTGGGTGAGTGGGTTTGTGTGTGGTGCAGGGGTGGGGTGCCTGTGTGTGTGGGTGAGTGGGTTTGTGTATGGTTCAGGGGTGGGATGTCTGTGTGTATGTGGGTGAGTGGGTTTGTGTGTGGTGCAGGGATGCGGTGCCTGTGTGTGTGTGTGTGAGTGGGTTTGAGTACGGTGCAGGGGTGAGGTGTCTGTGTGTATGTGGGTGAGTGGGTTTGTGTGTGGTGCAGGGATGGGATGACTGTGTTTATTTGTGTGAGTGTGTTTGTGTGTGGTGCAGGGGTGAGGTTCCTGAGTGTATGTGGGTGAGCGTGTTTGTGTGCGGTGCAGGGGTGAGGTGTCTGTATGTATGTGGGTGTGTGGGTTTGTGCATGGTGCATGGGTGGAGTGTCTCTGTCTATGTGGGTGAGTGGGTTTGTATATGGTTCAGGGGTGGGATGTCTGTGTGTATGTGGGTGAGTGGGTTTGTGTGTGGTGCAGGGATTGGATGACTGTTTTTATTTGTGTGAGTGTGTTTGTGTGTGGTGCAGGGGTGAGGTTCCTGAGTGTATGTGGGTGAGCGTCTTTGTGTGCGGTGCAGGGGTGAGGCGTCTGTGTGTATGTGGGTGAGTGGGTTTGTGTGCGGTGCAGGGGTGAGGTGTATGTTGGTGAGTGGGCTTGTGTGGTGCAGGGGGGGAGGTGTCCGTGTGGATGTGGGTGAGTGGGTTTGTGTGTGGTGCAGAGATGGGATGACTGTTTTTATTTGTGTGAGTGTGTCTTGGTGTGTGTGCAGAGGTGGGGGGTCTGTGTGTATGTGGGTTAGTGGGTTTGTGTGTGTGCATGGGTGAGGTGTCTGTGTGTATGTGGGTGAGTGGGTTTGTGTGTGTGCAGGGGTGAGGTGTCTGTGTGTATGTGAGTGAGTGGGTTTGTGTGTGGTGCAGGGGTGAGGTGTCTGTGTGTATGTGGGTGAGTGGGTTTGTGTGTGGTGCAGGGGTGAGGTGTCTGTGTGTATGTGGGTGAGTGGGTTTGTGTGTGTGTGCAGGGGTGAAGTGTCTGTGTGTATGTGAGTGACTGGGTTTGTGTGTGGTGCAGGGGTGATGTGCCTGGTGTTTGTGGGTGAGTGGGTTTGTGTGTGGTGCAGGGGTGAGGTGTCTGTGTGTATGTGGGTGAGTGGGTTTTTGTGTGGTGCAGTGTGTATGTGGGTGAGTGCGTTTGTGTGTGTGTAGGGGTGAGGTGTCTGTGTGTATGTGAGTGAGTGGGTTTGTGTGTGTGCAGTGGTGGGGTGCCTGTGTGTATGTGGGTGAGTGGGTTTGTGTGCGGTGCAGGGGTGCAGGGGTGGGGTGTCTGTGTGTATGTTATTGAGTGGGTTTGTGTGTGGTGCAAGGGTGAGGTGCCTGCTGTTTGTGGGTGAGTGGGTTTGTGTGTGGTGCAGGGGTGGGGTGTCTGTGTGTATGTGGGTGAGTGGGTTTGTGTGTGGTGCAGGGGTGAGGTGACTGGGGTTTGTGGGTGAGTTGGTTTGTTTTGTGTGCAGGGGTGAGGTGTCTGTGTGTATGTGAGTGAGTGGGTTTGTGTGTGGTGCAGGGGTGAGGTGTCTGTGTGTATGTGGGTGAGTGCGTTTGTGTGTGTGTAGGGGTGAGGTGTCTGTGTGTATGTGAGTGAGTGGGTTTGTGTGCAGTGCAGGGGTGAGGTGTCTGTGTGTATGTGGGTGAGTGGGTTTGTGTGTGGTGCAGGGGTGAGGTGTCTGTGTGTATGTTGGTGAGTGGGTTTGTGTGTGTGTAGGGGTGAGGTGTCTGTGTGTATGTTGGTGAGTGGGTTTGTGTGTGTGTAGGGGTGAGGTGTCTGTGTGTATGTGGGTGAGTGGGTTTGTGTGTGGTGCAGTGGTGAGGTGTCTGTGTGTATGTTGGTGAGTGGGTTTGTGTCTGGTGCAGGGGTGGGGTGCATTGTGTTTGTGGGTGAGTGGGTTTGTGTGTGGTGCAGGGGTGAGGTGTCTGTGTGTATGTTGGTGAGTGGGTTTGTGTGTGGTGCAGGGGTGAGGTGTCTGTGTGTATGTGGCTGAGAGGATTTGTGTGCCATGCAGGGGTGTGGTGGTGTGCCTGTGTTCATTGGGTGAGTGTGCTTGTGTGCGGTGCAGGAATGAGCTGCCTGTGTGTGTGTGGGTGAGAGTGTTTGTATAGGGTGCAGGGTGGGGTGTCTCTGTATATGTGGGTGAGTACGTTTGTGTATGGTTGATGGGTGGGGTGTTTGTGTGTATGTGTGTGAGTGGGTTAGCGTACGGTGCAGGGGTGAGGTGTCTGTGTGTATATGGGTGAGGGTGTTTGTGTGTGGTGCATGAAACTTGTGCCTATGTTTATGTGGGTGAGTGGGTTTGTATGCGGTGCTGGGTTCGGGCGTATGTGGTTGAGTGGATTGGTGTGGGGTGCAGGGGTGAGGTGTCTGTGTAAATGTGGGTAAGTGGGCTTGTATGCAGTGCAGGGGTAAGATGCCTGTGTGTATGTAGGTGAGTATGTTTGTGTGCGGTGCAGGGGTGAGGTGTCTGTGTGGATGTGGGTGAGAGGGTTTGTGTGTCGTGCAGGGGTGAGGTGACTGTGTGCATGTGAGTGAGTGGCTTTGTGTGTGGAGCAGGGGTGAGGTGCCTGTGTGTATGTGGGTGAATGTGTTTGTGTGCGGTGCAGGGGTGAGAGGCCCGTGTGTGTGCGGGTGAGTGTGTTTGTGTACGGTGCAGGGGTGGGGTGTCTCTGTATATGTGGGTGAGTACGTTTGTGTATGGTTGATGGGTGGGGTGTTTGTGTGTATGTGTGTGAGTGGGTTAGCGTACGGTGCAGGGGTGAGGTGTCTGTGTATATGTGGGTGAGTGGGCTTGTATGCAGTGCAGGGGTAAGATGCATGTGTGTATGTAGGTGAGTATGTTTGTGTGCGGTGCAGGGGGGGAGGTGTCTGTGTGGATGTGGGTGAGAGGGTTTGTGTGTGGTGCAGGGGTGAGGTGCCTGTGTGTATGTGGGTGAGTGGCTTTGTGTGTGGAGCAGGGGTGAGGTGCCTGTGTGTATGTGGGTGAATGTGTTTGTGTGTGGTGCAGGGGTGAGGTGCCTTTGTGTATGTGGTTGAGTGGGTTTGTGTGTAGTTCAGGGCTGGGGTTCCTGTGTGTATGTGGGTGAGTGGGTTTGTGTGCGGTGTAGGAGTAGTCTTCCGGTGTTTATGTGGGTGAGTGGGTGTGTGTGGTGCAGGGATGGGGTGTCTCTGTGTATGTGGTGAGTAGGTTTGTGTATGGTGCAGGGCAGAGATGCCTGTGTGTATGTGGGTGAGTGGGATTCTGTGCGGTTCAGGGTTGGTGTTTATGTGGGTGAGTGGGTTTGTGTACGGTGCAGGGGTGAGGTGCCTTGTGTATGTGGGTGAGTGGGTTTGTGAATGGTGCAGGAGTGAGGTGTCTCTGAGTATGTGGGTGAGTGGGTTTGTGAGTGGTGCAGGGTGTGAGGTGCCTGTGTGTATGTGGGTGAGTGGGTTTGTGTATGATGCAGGGGTGGTGTGTCTCTATGTATGTAGGTCAGTGGGTTTGTGTACGGTGCAGGAGTGAGGTGTCTGTGTGTATGTGGGTGAATGGATTTATGTACAGTGCAGGGGTGGGGTGACTTGGTATATGTGGGTGAGTATGTTTGTGTGCAGTGCAGTGGTGGGGTGCCTGTGTGTGTGGGTGAGTGGGTTTGTGTATGGTGCAGGAGTGCGGTGTCTGTGTGTATGTGGGTGTGTGGGTTTGTACGTTATGCATGGGTGCAGTGTCTCTGTCTATGTGGGTGTGTGGGTTTGTGTATGGTGCAGGGGTGGGGTGTCTGTGTGTATGTGGGTGTGTGGGTTTGTGTATGGTGCAGGGGTGGGGTGTCTGTGTGGGTGAGTGGGATTGTGTATGGTTCAGGGGTGGGATGTCTGTGTGTATGTGGGTGAGTGGGTTTGTGTGTGGTGCAGGTATGCGGTGCCTGTGTGTGTGTGTGTGAGTGGGTTTGAGTACGGTGCAGGGGTGAGGTGTCTGTGTGTATGTGGGTGAGTGCGTTTGTGTGTGGTGCAGGGATGGGATGACTGTGTTTATTTGTGTGAGTGTGTTTGTGTGTGGTGCAGGGGTGAGGTTCCTGAGTGTATGTGGGTGAGCGTGTTTGTGTGCGGTGCAGGGGTGAGGTGTCTGTATGTATGTGGGTGTGTGGGTTTGTGCATGGTGCATGGGTGGAGTGTCTCTGTCTATGTGGGTGAGTGGGTTTGTATATGGTTCAGGGGTGGGATGTCTGTGTGTATGTGGGTGAGTGGGTTTGTGTGTGGTGCAGGGATTGGATGACTGTTTTTATTTGTGTGAGTGTGTTTGTGTGTGGTGCAGGGGTGAGGTTCCTGAGTGTATGTGGGTGAGCGTGTTTGTGTGCGGTGCAGGGGTGAGGCGTCTGTGTGTATGTGGGTGAGTGGGTTTGTGCGGTGCAGGGGTGAGGTGTATGTTGGTGAGTGGGCTTGTGTGGTGCAGGGGGGGAGGTGTCCGTGTGGATGTGGGTGAGTGGGTTTGTGTGTGGTGCAGAGATGGGATGACTGTTTTTATTTGTGTGAGTGTGTTTGTGTGTGTGTGCAGAGGTGGGGTGTCTGTGTGTATGTGGGTGAGTGGGTTTGTGTGTGTGCATGGGTGAGGTGTCTGTGTGTATGTGGGTGAGTGGGTTTGTGTGTGTGCAGGGGTGAGGTGTCTGTGTGTATGTGAGTGAGTGGGTTTGTGTGTGGTGCAGGGGTGAGGTGTCTGTGTGTATGTGGGTGAGTGGGTTTGTGTGTGGTGCAGGGGTGAGGTGTCTGTGTGTATGTGGGTGAGTGGGTTTGTGTGTGTGCAGGGGTGAAGTGTCTGTGTGTATGTGAGTGAGTGGGTTTGTGTGTGGTGCAGGGTGATGTGCCTGGTGTTTGTGGGTGTGTGGGTTTGTGTGTGGTGCAGGGGTGAGGTGTCTGTTTGTTTGTGGGTGAGTGGTTTTTCGTGTGGTGCTGTGTGTATGTGGGTGTGTGGGTTTGTGTGTGTGTAGGGGTGAGGTGTCTGTGTGTATGTGAGTGAGTGGGTTTGTGTGTGTGCAGTGGTGGGGTGCCTGTGTGTATGTGGGTGAGTGTGTTTGTGTGAGATGCAGGGTGCAGGGGTGCTGTGTCTGTGTGTATGTTATTGAGTGGGTTTGTGTGTGGTGCAAGGGTGAGGTGCCTGCTGTTTGTGGGTGAGTGGGTTTGTGTGTGGTGCAGGGGTGGGGTGTCTGTGTGTATGTGGGTGAGTGGGTTTGTGTGTGGTGCAGGGGTGAGGTGCCTGGTGTTTGTGGGTGAGTGGGTTTGTGTGTGGTGCAGGGGTGAGGTGTCTGTGTGTATGTGAGTGAGTGGGTTTGTGTGCAGTGCAGGGGTGAGGTGTCTGTGTGTATGTGGGTGAGTGCGTTTGTGTGTGTGTAGGGGTGAGGTGTCTGTGTGTATGTGAGTGAGTGGGTTTGTGTGCAGTGCAGGGGTGAGGTGTCTGTGTGTATGTGGGTGAGTGGGTTTGTGTGTGGTGCAGGGGTGAGGTGTCTGTGTGTATGTTGGTGAGTGGGTTTGTGTGTGTGTAGGGGTGAGGTGTCTGTGTGTATGTGGGTGAGTGGGTTTGTGTGTGGTGTAGTGGTGAGGTGTCTGTGTGTATGTTGGTGAGTGGGTTTGTGTCTGGTGCAGGGGTGGGGTGCCTTGTGTTTGTGGGTGAGTGGGTTTGTGTGTGGTGCAGGGGTGAGGTGTCTGTGTGTATGTGGCTGAGAGGATTTGTGTGCCATGCAGGGGTGTGGTGGTGTGCCTGTGTTCATTGGGTGAGTGTGCTTGTGTGCGGTGCAGGAATGAGCTGCCTGTGTGTGTGTGGGTGAGAGTGTTTGTATAGGGTGCAGGGGTGGGGTGTCTCTGTATATGTGGGTGAGTACGTTTGTGTATGGTTGATGGGTGGGGTGTTTGTGTGTATGTGTGTGAGTGGGTTAGCGTACGGTGCAGGGGTGAGGTGTCTGTGTGTATATGGGTGAGTGTGATTGTGTGAGGTGCATGAAAAATGTGCCTATGTTTATGTGGGTGATTGGGTTTTGTATGCGGTGCTGGGTTCAGGCGTATGTGGTTGAGTGGATTGGTGTGGGGTGCAGGGGTGAGGTGTCTGTGTAAATGTGGGTAAGTGGGCTTGTATGCAGTGCAGGGGTAAGATGCCTGTGTGTATGTAGGTGAGTATGTTTGTGTGCGGTGCAGGGGTGAGGTGTCTGTGTGGATGTGGGTGAGAGGGTTTGTGTGTCGTGCAGGGGTGAGGTGACTGTGTGCATGTGAGTGAGTGGCTTTGTGTGTGGAGCAGGGGTGAGGTGCCTGTGTGTATGTGGGTGAATGTGTTTGTGTGCGGTGCAGGGGTGAGAGGCCCGTGTGTGTGCGGGTGAGTGTGTTTGTGTACGGTGCAGGGGTGGGGTGTCTCTGTATATGTGGGTGAGTACGTTTGTGTATGGTTGATGGGTGGGGTGTTTGTGTGTATGTGTGTGAGTGGGTTAGCGTACGGTGCAGGGGTGAGGTGTCTGTGTATATGTGGGTGAGTGGGCTTGTATGCAGTGCAGGGGTAAGATGCATGTGTGTATGTAGGTGAGTATGTTTTGTGTGCGGTGCAGGGGGGGAGGTGTCTGTGTGGATGTGGGTGAGAGGGTTTGTGTGTGGTGCAGGGGTGAGGTGCCTGTGTGTATGTGGGTGAGTGGCTTTGTGTGTGGAGCAGGGGTGAGGTGCCTGTGTGTATGTGGGTGAATGTGTTTGTGTGTGGTGCAGGGGTGAGGTGCCTGTGTGTATGTGGTTGAGTGGGTTTGTGTGTAGTTCAGGGCTGGGGTTCCTGTGTGTATGTGGGTGAGTGGGTTTGTGTGCGGTGTAGGAGTAGTCTTCCAGTGTTTATGTGGGTGAGTGGGTTTGTTTGGTGAAGGGAAGGGGGTTCTCTCAGTAAGTGGAGATTAGTTTTGTGTATGGTGCAGGGCAGAGATGCCTGTGTGTATGTGGGTGAGTGGGATTCTGTGCGGTTCAGGGTTGGTGTTTATGTGGGTGAGTGGGTTTGTGTACGGTGCAGGGGTGAGGTGCCTTGTGTATGTGGGTGAGTGGGTTTGTGAATGGTGCAGGAGGGAGGTGTCTCTGAGTATGTTGGGTGAGTGGGTGTGTGAGTGGTGCAGGGTGTGAGGTGCCTGTGTGTATGTGGGTGAGTGGGTTTGTGTATGATGCAGGGGTGGTGTGTCTCTATGTATGTAGGTCAGTGGGTTTGTGTACGGTGCAGGAGTGAGGTGTCTGTGTGTATGTGGGTGAATGGATTTATGTACAGTGCAGGGGTGGGGTGACTTGGTATATGTGGGTGAGTATGTTTTGTGTGCAGTGCAGTGGTGGGGTTGCCTGTGTGTGTGGGTGAGTGGGTTTGTGTATGGTGCAGGTGTGGGGTGTCTGTGTGTATGTGGGTGTGTGGTTTGTACGTTATGCATGGGTGCAGTGTCTCTGTCTATATGGGTGTGTGGGTTTGTGTATGGTGCAGGGGTGGGGTGTCTGTGTGTATGTTGTGGGTGTGTGGTTTTGTTTATGGGGCTGGGGTGGGGTGTCTGTGTGGGTGAGTGGGATTGTGTATGGTTCAGGGGTGGGATGTCTGTGTGTATGTGGGTGAGTGGGTTTGTGTGTGGTGCAGGGATGCGGTGCCTGTGTGTGTGTGTGTGAGTGGGTTTGAGTACGGTGCAGGGGTGAGGTGTCTGTGTGTATGTGGGTGAGTGGGTTTGTGTGTGGTGCAGGGATGCGGTGCCTGTGTGTGTGTGTGTGAGTGGGTTTGAGTACGGTGCAGGGGTGAGGTGTCTGTGTGTATGTGGGTGAGTGTGTTTATGTCTGGTGCAGGCGTGAGGTTCCTGAGTGTATGTGGGTGAGCGTGTTTGTTTGCGGTGCAGGGGTGAGGTGTCTGTATGTATGTGGGTGTGTGGGTTTGTGCGTGGTGCATGGGTGGAGTGTCTCTGTCTATGTGGGTGAGTGGGTTTGTATATGGTTCAGGGGTGGGATGTCTGTGTGTATGTGGGTGAGTGGGTTTGTGTGTGGTGCAGGGATGTGATGACTGTTTTTTATTTGTGTGAGTGTGTTTGTGTGTGGTGCAGGGGTGAGGTTCCTGAGTGTATGTGGGTGAGCGTGTTTGTGTGTGGTGCAGGGGTGAGGCGTCTGTGTGTATGTGGTTGAGTGGGTTTGTGTGCGGTGCAGGGGTGAGGTGTATGTTGGTGAGTGGGCTTGTGTGGTGCAGGGGGGGAGGTGTCCGTGTGGATGTGGGTGAGTGGTTTTGTGTGTGGTGCAGAGTTGAGATGACTGTTTTTATTGTGTGAGTGTGTTTTGTGTTTGTGTGCAGAGGTGGGGTGTCTGTGTGTATGTGGGTGAGTGGGTTTGTGTGTGTGCATGGGTGAGGTGTCTGTGTGTATGTGGGTGAGTGGGTTTGTGTGTGTGCAGGGGTGATGTGTCTGTGTGTATGTGAGTGAGTGGGGTTTGTGTGTGGTGCAGGGGTGAGGTGTCTGTGTGTATGTGGGTGAGTGGGTTTGTGTGTGGTGCAGGGGTGAGGTGTCTGTGTGTATGTGGGTGAGTGGGTTTGTGTGTGTGCAGGGGTGAAGTGTCTGTGTGTATGTGAGTGAGTGGGTTTGTGTGTGGTGCAGGGGTGATGTGCCTGGTGTTTGTGGGTGAGTGGGTTTGTGTGTGGTGCAGGGGTGAGGTGTCTGTGTGTATGTGGGTGAGTGGGTTTTTGTGTGGTGCAGTGTGTATGTGGGTGAGTGCGTTTGTGTGTGTGTAGGGGTGAGGTGTCTGTGTGTATGTGAGTTAGTGGGTTTGTGTGCAGTGCAGGGGTGAGGTGTCTGTGTGTATGTGAGTGAGTGGGTTTGTGTGTGGTGCAGGGGTGGGGTGTCTGTGTGTATGTGGGTGAGTGGGTTTGTGTGTGTGCAGGGGTGAGGTGTCTGTGTGTATGTGAGTGAGTGGGTTTGTGTGTGTGCAGTGGTGGGGTGCCTGTGTGTATGTGGGTGAGTGGGTTTGTGTGCGGTGCAGGGGTGCAGGGGTGGGGGTGTCTGTGTGTATGTTATTGAGTGGGTTTGTGTGTGGTGCAAGGGTGAGGTGCCTGGTGTTTGTGGGTGAGTGGGTTTGTGTGTGGTGCAGGGGTGGGGTGTCTGTGTGTTTGTGGGTGAGTGGGTTTGTGTGTGGTGCAGGGGTGAGGTGCCTGGTGTTTGTGGGTGAGTGGGTTTGTATGTGGTGCAGGGGTGAGGTGCCTGTGTGTATGTGAGTGAGTGGGTTTGTGTGCAGTGCAGGGGTGAGGTGTCTGTGTGTATGTGGGTGAGTGCGTTTGTGTGCAGTGCAGGGGTGAGGTGTCTGTGTGTATGTGGGTGAGTGGGTTTGTGTGTGGTGCAGGGGTGAGGTGTCTGTGTGTATGTCGGTGAGTGGGTTTGTGTGTGTGTAGGGGTGAGGTGTCTGTGTGTATGTTGGTGAGTGGGTTTGTGTGTGTGTAGGGGTGAGGTGTCTGTGTGTATGTGGGTGAGTGGGTTTGTGTGTGGTGCAGTGGTGAGGTGTCTGTGTGTATGCTGGTGAGTGGGTTTGTGTCTGGTGCAGGGGTGGGGTGCCTTGTGTTTGTGGGTGAGTGGGTTTGTGTGTGGTGCAGGGGTGAGGTGCTGTGTGTATGTTGGTGAGTGGGTTTGTGTGTGGTGCAGGGGTGAGGTGTCTGTGTGTATGTGGCTGAGAGGATTTGTGTGCCATGCAGGGGTGTGGTGGTGTGCCTGTGTTCATTGGGTGAGTGTGCTTGTGTGCGTTGCAGGAATTAGCTGCCTGTGTGTGTGTGGGTGAGAGTGTTTGTATAGGGTGCAGGGGGTGGGGTGTCTCTGTATATGTGGGTGAGTACGTTTGTGTATGGTTGATGGGTGGGGTGTTTGTGTGTATGTGTGTGAGTGGGTTAGCGTACGGTGCAGGGGTGAGGTGTCTGTGTGTATATGGGTGAGGGTGTTTGTGTGTGGTGCATGAAACTTGTGCCTATGTTTATGTGGGTGAGTGGGTTTGTATGCGGTGCTGGGTTCGGGCTTATGTGGTTTGAGTGGAGTGGTGTGGGGTGCAGGGGTGAGGTGTCTGTGTAAATGTGGGTAAGTGGGCTTGTATGCAGTGCAGGGGTAAGATGCCTGTGTGTATGTAGGTGAGTATGTTTGTGTGCGGTGCAGGGGTGAGGTGTCTGTGTGGATGTGGGTGAGAGGGTTTGTGTGTCATGCAGGGGTGAGGTGACTGTGTGCATGTGAGTGAGTGCCTTTGTGTGTGGAGCAGGGGTGAGGTGCCTGTGTGTATGTGGGTGAATGTGTTTGTGTGCGGTGCAGGGGTGAGAGGCCCGTATGTGTGCGGGTGAGTGTGTTTGTGTACGGTGCAGGGTGGGTGTCTCTGTAATATGTGGGTGAGTACGTTTGTTTGTGGTGGATGTGTGCGGTGTCTGTGTGGATGTGTGTGAGATGGTTTGTGTGCGGTGCAGGGGTGAGGTGTCTGTGTATATGTGGGTGAGTGGGCTTGTATGCAGTGCAGGGGTAAGATGCATGTGTGTATGTAGGTGAGTATGTTTGTGTGCGGTGCAGGGGGGGAGGTGTCTGTGTGGATGTGGGTGAGAGGGTTTGTGTGTGGTGCAGAGGTGAGGTGCCTGTGTGTATGTGGGTGAGTGGCTTTGTGTGTGGAGCAGGGGTGAGGTGCCTGTGTGTATGTGGGTGAATGTGTTTGTGTGTGGTGCAGGGGTGAGGTGCCTGTGTGTATGTGGTTGAGTGGGTTTGTGTGTAGTTCAGGGCTGGGGTTCCTGTGTGTATGTGGGTGAGTGGGTTTGTGTGCGGTGTAGGAGTAGTCTTCCGGTGTGGAGCAGGGGTGAGGTGCCTGTGTGTATGTGGGTGAGTGGGTGTGTGTGGTGCAGGGATGGGGTGTCTCTGTGTATGTGGTGAGTAGGTTTGTGTATGGTGCAGGGCAGAGATGCCTGTGTGTATGTGGGTGAGTGGGATTCTGTGCGGTTCAGGGTTGGTGTTTATGTGGGTGAGTGGGTTTGTGTACGGTGCAGGGGTGAGGTGCCTTGTGTATGTGGGTGAGTGGGTTTGTGAATGGTCCAGGAGGGAGGTGTCTCTGAGTATGTGGGTGAGTGGGTTTGTGAGTGGTGCAGGGTGTGAGGTGCCTGTGTGTATGTGGGTGAGTGGGTTTGTGTATGATGCAGGGGTGGTGTGTCTCTATGTATGTAGGTCAGTGGGTTTGTGTACGGTGCAGGAGTGAGGTGTCTGTGTGTATGTGGGTGAATGGATTTATGTACAGTGCAGGGTGGGGTGACTTGGTATATGTGGGTGAGTATGTTTGTGTGCAGTGCAGGGGTGAGGTGCCTTGTGTATGTGGGTGAGTGGGCTTGTGAATGGTGCAGGAGGGAGGTGTCTCTGAGTATGTGGGTGAGTGGGTTTGTGAGTGGTGCAGGGTGTGAGGTGCCTGTGTGTATGTGGGTGAGTGGGTTTGTGTATGATGCAGGGGTGGTGTGTCTCTATGTATGTAGGTCAGTGGGTTTGTGTACGGTGCAGGAGTGAGGTGTCTGTGTGTATGTGGGTGAATGGATTTATGTACAGTGCAGGGGTGGGGTGACTTGGTATGTGCCTGTGTGTGTGTGTGTGAGTGGGTTTGAGTACGGTGCAGGGGTGAGGTGTCTGTGTGTATGTGGGTGAGTGGGTTTGTGTGTGGTGCAGGGATGGGATGACTGTGTTTATTTGTGTGAGTGTGTTTGTGTGTGGTGCAGGGGTGAGGTTCCTGAGTGTATGTGGGTGAGCGTGTTTGTGTGCGGTGCAGGGGTGAGGTGTCTGTATGTATGTGGGTGTGTGGGTTTGTGCGTGGTGCATGGGTGGAGTGTCTCTGTCTATGTGGGTGAGTGGGTTTGTATATGGTTCAGGGGTGGGATGTCTGTGTGTATGTGGGTGAGTGGGTTTGTGTGTGGTGCAGGGATGGGATGACTGTTTTTATTTTTGTGAGTGTGTTTGTGTGTGGTGCAGGGGTGAGGTTCCTGAGTGTATGTGGGTGAGCGTGTTTGTGTGTGGTGCAGGGGTGAGGCGTCTGTGTGTATGTGGGTGAGTGGGTTTGTGTGCGGTGCAGGGGTGAGGTGTATGTTGGTGAGTGGGCTTGTGTGGTGCAGGGGGGGAGGTGTCCGTGTGGATGTGGGTGAGTGGGTTTGTGTGTGGTGCAGAGATGGGATGACTGTTTTTATTTTTGTGAGTGTGTTTGTGTGTGTGTGCAGAGGTGGGGTGTCTGTGTGTATGTGGATGAGTGGGTTTGTGGGTTTGTGTGTGTGCATGGGTGAGGTGTCTGTGTGTATGTGGGTGAGTGGGTTTGTGTGTGTGCAGGGGTGAGGTGTCTGTGTGTATGTGAGTGAGTGGGTTTGTGTGTGGTGCAGGGGTGAGGTGTCTGTGTGTATGTGGTGAGTGGGTTTGTGTGTGGTGCAGGGGTGAGGTGTCTGTGTGTATGTGGGTGAGTGGGTTTGTGTGTGTGCAGGGGTGAAGTGTCTGTGTGTATGTGAGTGAGTGGGTTTGTGTGTGGTGCAGGGGTGATGTGCCTGGTGTTTGTGGGTGAGTGGGTTTGTGTGTGGTGCAGGGGTGAGGTGTCTGTGTGTATGTGGGTGAGTGGGTTTTTTGTGTGGTGCAGTGTGTATGTGGGTGAGTGCGTTTGTGTGTGTGTAGGGGTGATGTGTCTGGGTGGATGTGCGTTAGTGGGTTTGGGTGCAGTGCAGGGGTGAGGTGTCTGTGTGTATGTGAGTGAGTGGGTTTGTGTGTAGTGCAGGGGTGGGGTGTCTGTGTGTATGTGGGTGAGTGGATTTGTGTGTGTGTGCAGGGGTGAGGTGTCTGTGTGTATGTGAGTGAGTGGGTTTGTGTGTGTGCAGTGGTGGGGTGCCTGTGTGTATGTGGGTGAGGTGTCTGTGTGTATGTGGGTGAGTGCGTTTGTGTATGTGAGTTAGTGGGTTTGTGTGCAGTGCAGGGGTGAGGTGTCTGTGTGTATGTGAGTGAGTGGGTTTGTGTGTGGTGCAGGTGTGGGGTGTCTGTGTGTATGTGAGTGAGTGGGTTTGTGTGTGGTGCAGGGGTGGGGTGTCTGTGTGTATGTGGGTGAGTGGATTTGTGTGTGTGTGCAGGGGTGAGGTGTCTGTGTGTATGTGAGTGAGTGGGTTTGTGTGTGTGCAGTGGTGGGGTGCCTGTGTGTATGTGGGTGAGTGGGTTTGTGTGCGGTGCAGGGGTGCAGGGGCGGGGTGTCTGTGTGTATGTTATTGAGTGGATTTGTGTGTGGTGCAAAGGTGAGGTGCCTGGTGTTTGTGGGTGAGTGGGTTCGTGTGTGGTGCAGGGGTGAGGTGTCGGTGTGTATGTGGGTGAGTGCGTTTGTGTGTGTGTAGGGGTGAGGTGTCTGTGTGTATGTTGGTGAGTGGGTTTGTGTGTGTGTAGGGGTGAGGTGTCTGTGTGTATGTGGGTGAGTGGGTTTGTGTGTGGTGCAGGGGTGCAGGGGTGAGGTGTCTGTGTGTATGTTGATGAGTGGGTTTGTGTGTGTGTAGGGGTGAGGTGTCTGTGTGTATGTGAGTGAATGGGTTTGTGTGCAGTGCAGGGGCGGGGTGCCTGTGTGTATGTTGGTGAGTGGGTTTGTGTGTGGTGCAGGGGTGGGGTGTCTGTGTGTATGTTGGTGAGTGGGTGAGTGGGTTTGTGTGTGGTGCAGGGGTGGGGTGCCTGTGTGTATGTTGGTGAGTGGGTTTGTGTCTGGTGCAGGGGTGGGGTGCCTTGTGTTTGTGGGTGAGTGGGTTTGTGTGTGGTGCAGGGGTGAGGTGTCTGTGTGTATGTTGGTGAGTGGGTTTGTGTGTGGTGCAGGGCTGGGGTGCCTGTGTGTATGTTGGTGAGTGGGTTTGTGTGTGGTGCAGGGGTGGGGTGCCTGTGTGTATGTGGGTGAGTGGGTTTTTGTGTGGTGTAGGGGTGTGGTGCCTGTGTGTATGTTTGTGAGTGGGTTTGTTTGAAGTGCAGGAGTGAGGTGCCTGTGTGTATGTTGGTGAGTGGGTTTGTGTGTGGTGCAGGGGTGGGGTGTCTGTGTGTATGTTGGTGAGTGGGTTTGTGTGTGGTGCAGGGGTGAGGTGTCTGTGTGTATGTTGGTGAGTGGGTTTGTGTGTGTGTAGGGGTGAGGTGTCTGTGTGTATGTGGGTGAGTGGGTTTGTGTGTGGTGCAGTGGTGAGGGTCTGTGTGTGTTTGCTGGTGAGTGGGTTTTTGTCTGGTGCTGGGGTGTGGTGCCTTGTGTTTGTGGGTGAGTGGGTTTGTGTGTGGTGCAGGGGTGAGGTGCTGTGTGTATTTTGGTTAGTGGGTTTGTGTGTGGTGCAGGGGTGAGGTGTCTGTGTGTATGTGGCTGAGAGGATTTGTGTGCCATGCAGGGGTGTGGTGGTGTGCCTGTGTTCATTGGGTGAGTGTGCTTGTGTGCGGTGCAGGAATGAGCTGCCTGTGTGTGTGTGGGTGAGAGTGTTTGTATAGGGTGCAGGGGTGGGGTGTCTCTGTATATGTGGGTGAGTACGTTTGTTAATTGTTCATGTGTGGGGTGTTTGTGTGTATGTGTGTGAGTGGGTTAGCGTACGGTGCAGGGGTGAGGTGTCTGTGTGTATATGGGTGAGGGTGTTTGTGTGTGGTGCATGAAACTTGTGCCTATGTTTATGTGGGTGAGTGGGTTTGTATGCGGTGCTGGGTTCGGGCGTATGTGGTTGAGTGGATTGGTGTGGGGTGCAGGGGTGAGGTGTCTGTGTAAATGTGGGTAAGTGGGCTTGTATGCAGTGCAGGGGTAAGATGCCTGTGTGTATGTAGGTGAGTATGTTTGTGTGCGGTGCAGGGGTGAGGTGTCTGTGTGGATGTGGGTGAGAGGGTTTGTGTGTCATGCAGGGGTGAGGTGACTGTGTGCATGTGAGTGAGTGCCTTTGTGTGTGGAGCAGGGGTGAGGTGCCTGTGTGTATGTGGGTGAATGTGTTTGTGTGCGGTGCAGGGGTGAGAGGCCCGTATGTGTGCGGGTGAGTGTGTTTGTGTACGGTGCAGGGGTGGGGTGTCTCTGTATATGTGGGTGAGTACGTTTGTGTATGGTTGATGGGTGGGGTGTTTGTGTGTATGTGTGTGAGTGGGTTAGCGTACGGTGCAGGGGTGAGGTGTCTGTGTATATGTGGGTGAGTGGGCTTGTATGCAGTGCAGGGGTAAGATGCATGTGTGTATGTAGGTGATATGTTTGTGTCCGGTGCAGGGGTGGCGGTGTCTGTGTGGATGTGGGTGAGAGGGTTTGTGTGTGGTGCAGAGGTGAGGTGCCTGTGTGTATGTGGGTGAGTGGCTTTGTGTGTGGAGCAGGGGTGAGGTGCCTGTGTGTATGTGGGTGAATGTGTTTGTGTGTGGTGCAGGGGTGAGGTGCCTGTGTGTATGTGGTTGAGTGGGTTTGTGTGTAGTTCAGGGCTGGGGTTCCTGTGTGTATGTGGGTGAGTGGGTTTGTGTGCGGTGTAGGAGTAGTCTTCCGGTGTGGAGCAGGGGTGAGGTGCCTGTGTGTATGTGGGTGAGTGGGTGTGTGTGGTGCAGGGATGTGGTGTCTCTGTGGATGTGGTGAGTCGGTTTGTGTCTGGTGCAGGGCTGTGATGCCTGTGTGTAGGTGGGTGAGTGGGATTCTGTGGGGTTCAGTGTTGGTGTTTATGTGGGTGAGTGGGTTTGTGTACGGTGCAGGGGGGAGGTTGGGTTTTGTGAATGGTCCAGGAGGGAGGTGTCTCTGAGTATGTGGGTGAGTGGGTTTGTGAGTGGTGGCAGGGTGTGAGGTGCCTGTGTGTATGTGGGTGAGTGGTTTGTGTATGATGCAGGGGTGGTGTGTCTCTATGTATGTAGGTCAGTGGGTTTGTGTACGGTGCAGGAGTGAGGTGTCTGTGTGTATGTGGGTGAATGGATTTATGTACAGTGCAGGGGTGGGGTGACTTGGTATATGTGGGTGAGTATGTTTGTGTGCAGTGCAGGGGTGAGGTGCCTTGTGTATGTGGGTGAGTGGGCTTGTGAATGGTGCAGGAGGGAGGTGTCTCTGAGTATGTGGGTGAGTGGGTTTGTGAGTGGTGCAGGGTGTGAGGTGCCTGTGTGGTATGTGGGTGAGTGGGTTTGTGTATGATGCAGGGGTGGTGTGTCTCTATGTATGTAGGTCAGTGGGTTTGTGTACGGTGCAGGAGTGAGGTGTCTGTGTGTATGTGGGTGAATGTATTTATGTACAGTGCAGGGGTGGGGTGACTTGGTATGTGCCTGTGTGTGTGTGTGTGAGTGGGTTTGAGTACGGTGCAGGGGTGAGGTGTCTGTGTGTATGTGGGTGAGTGGGTTTGTGTGTGGTGCAGGGATGGGATGACTGTGTTTATTTGTGTGAGTGTGTTTGTGTGTGGTGCAGGGGTGAGGTTCCTGAGTGTATGTGGGTGAGCGTGTTTGTGTGCGGTGCAGGGGTGAGGTGTCTGTATGTATGTGGGTGTGTGGGTTTGTGCGTGGTGCATGGGTGGAGTGTCTCTGTCTATGTGGGTGAGTGGGTTTGTATATGGTTCAGGGGTGGGATGTCTGTGTGTATGTGGGTGAGTGGGTTTGTGTGTGGTGCAGGGATGGGATGACTGTTTTTATTTTTGTGAGTGTGTTTGTGTGTGGTGCAGGGGTGAGGTTCCTGAGTGTATGTGGGTGAGCGTGTTTGTGTGCGGTGCAGGGGTGAGGCGTCTGTGTGTATGTGGGTGAGTGGGTTTGTGTGCGGTGCAGGGGTGAGGTGTATGTTGGTGAGTGGGCTTGTGTGGTGCAGGGGGGGAGGTGTCCGTGTGGATGTGGGTGAGTGGTTTTGTGTGTGGTGCAGAGATGGGATGACTGTTTTTTATTTTGTGAGTGTGTTGTGTGTGTGTGCAGAGGTGGGGTGTCTGTGTGTATGTGGATGAGTGGGTTTGTGGGTTTGTGTGTGTGCATGGGTGAGGTGTCTGTGTGTATGTGGGTGAGTGGGTTTGTGTGTGTTCCAGGGTGATTTGTCATTGTGTATGTGAGTGAGTGGGTTTGTGTGTGGTGCAGGGGTGAGGTGTCTGTGTGTATGTGGGTGAGTGGGTTTGTGTGTGGTGCAGGGGTGAGGTGTCTGTGTGTATGTGGGTGAGTGGGTTTGTGTGTGTGCAGGGGTGTGGTGTCTGTGTGTATGTGGGTGTGTGGGTTTGTGTGTGTTCATGGGTTGGGTGTCGGTGTGTTTGTGGGTGAGTGGGTTTGTGTGTGGTGCAGGGGTGAGGTGTCTGTGTGTATGTGGGTGAGTGGGTTTTTGTGTGGTGCAGTGTGTATGTGGGTGAGTGCGTTTGTGTGTGTGTAGGGGTGAGGTGTCTGTGTGTATGTGAGTTAGTGGGTTTGTGTGCAGTGCAGGGGTGAGGTGTCTGTGTGTATGTGAGTGAGTGGGTTTGTGTGTAGTGCAGGGGTGGGGTGTCTGTGTGTATGTGGGTGAGTGGATTTGTGTGTGTGTGCAGGGGTGAGGTGTCTGTGTGTATGTGAGTGAGTGGGTTTGTGTGTGTGCAGTGGTGGGGTGCCTGTGTGTATGTGGGTGAGGTGTCTGTGTGTATGTGGGTGAGTGCGTTTGTGTATGTGAGTTAGTGGGTTTGTGTGCAGTGCAGGGGTGAGGTGTCTGTGTGTATGTGAGTGAGTGGGTTTGTGTGTGGTGCAGGTGTGGGGTGTATGTGTGTATGTGTTTGAGTGGTTTTGTGTGAGGTGCAGGGTGGGGTGTCTGTGTGTATGTGGGTGAGTGGATTTGGTGTGTGTGTGCAGGGTGAGGTGTCTGTGTGTATGTGAGTGAGTGGGTTTGTGTGTGTGCCGTGGTGGGGGTGCCTGTGTGTATGTGGGTGAGTGGGTTTGTGTGCGGTGCAGGGGTGCAGGGGCGGGTGTTCTGTGTGTATGTTATTGATGGATTTGTGTGTGGTGCAAAGGTGAGGTGCCTGGTGTTTGTGGGGTGAGTGGGTTCGTGTGTGGTGCAGGGGTGAGGTGTCGGTGTGTATGTGGGTGAGTGCGTTTGTGTGTGTGTAGGGGTGAGGTGTCTGTGTGTATGTTGGTGAGTGGGTTTGTGTGTGTGTAGGGGTGAGGTGTCTGTGTGTATGTGGGTGAGTGGGTTTGTGTGTGGTGCAGGGGTGAGGTGTCTGTGTGTATGTTGATGAGTGGGTTTGTGTGTGTGTAGGGGTGAGGTGTCTGTGTGTATGTGAGTGAATGGGTTTGTGTGCAGTGCAGGGGCGGGGTGCCTGTGTGTATGTTGGTGAGTGGGTTTGTGTGTGGTGCAGGGGTGGGGTGGCTGTGTGATGTTGGTGAGTGGGTGAGTGGGTTTGTGTGTGGTGCAGGGGTGGGGTGCCTGTGTGTATGTTGGTGAGTGGGTTTGTGTGTGGTGCAGGGGTGGGGTGACTTGTTGTTGTGGTTGAGTGGGTTTGTGGGTGGTGAAGTGGTGAGGTGTCTGTGTGTATGTTTGGTGAGTTGGGTTTGTGTGGTGCAGGGCTGGGGTGCCTGTGTGTATGTTGGAGAGTGCGTTTGTGTGTGGTGCAGGGGCGGGGTGCCTGTGTGTATGTGGGTGAGTGGGTTTGTGTGTGGTGCAGGGGTGTGGTGCCTGTGTGTATGTTTGTGAGTGGGTTTGTTTGAAGTGCAGGAGTGAGGTGCCTGTGTGTATGTTGGTGAGTGGGTTTGTGTGTGGTGCAGGGGTGGGGTGTCTGTGTGTATGTTGGTGAGTGGGTTTGTGTGTGGTGCAGGGGTGAGGTGTCTGTGTGTATGTTGGTGAGTGGGTTTGTGTGTGGTGCAGGGCTGGGGTGCCTGTGTGTATGTTGGTGAGTGGGTTTGTGTGTGGTGCAGGGGTGGGGTGCCTGTGTGTATGTGGGTGAGTGGGTTTTTGTGTGGTGTAGGGGTGTGGTGCCTGTGTGTATGTTTGTGAGTGGGTTTGTTTGAAGTGCAGGAGTGAGGTGCCTGTGTGTATGTTGGTGAGTGGGTTTGTGTGTGGTGCAGGGGTGGTGTGCCTGTGTGTATGTTGGTGAGTGGGTTTGTGTGTGGTGCAGTGGTGGGGTGTCTGTGTGTATGTTGGTGAGTGGGTTTGTATGTGGTGCAGGGGTGAGGTGTCTGTGTGTATGTTGGTGAGTGGGTTTGTGTGTGGTGCAAGGGAGGGGTGCCTGTGTGTATGTTGGTGAGTGGGTTTGTGTGTGGTGCAGGGGTGAGGTGCCTGTGTGTATGTGGGTGAGTGGGTTTGTGTGTGGTGCAGGGGTGGGGTGTCTGTGTGTATGTTGGTGAGTGGGTTTGTGTGTGGTGCAGGGGTGGGGTGTCTGTGTGTATGTTGGTGAGTGGGTGAGTGGGTTTGTGTCTGGTGCAGGGGTGAGGTGCCTGGTGTTTGTGGGTGAGTGGGTTTGTGTGTGGTGCATGGGTGAGGTGTCTGTGTGTATGTTGGTGAGTGTGTTTGTGTGTGGTGCAGGGGTTAGGTGCCTGTGTGTATGTTGGTGAGTGGGTTTGTGTGTGGTGCAGGGGTGGGGTGTCTGTGTGTATGTTGGTGAGTGTGTTTGTGTGTGGTGCATGGGTGAGGTGTCTGTGTGTATGTTGATGAGTGTGTTTGTGTGTGGTGCAGGGGTTAGGTGCCTGTGTGTATGTTGGTGAGTGGGTTTGTATGTGGTGCAGGGGTGAGGTGTCTGTGTGTATGTTGGTGAGTGGGTTTGTGTGTGGTGCAGGGGTGCAGGGGTGAGGTGCCTGTGTGTATGTGGGTGAGTGGGTTTGTGTGTGGTGCAGGGGTGGGGTGTCTGTGTGTATGTTGGTGAGTGGGTTTGTGTGTGGTGCAGGGGTGAGGTGCCTGTGTGTATGTGGGTGAGTGGGTTTGTGTGTGGTGCAGGGGTGAGGTGTCTGTGTGTATGTTGGTGAGTGGGTTTGTGTGTGGTGCAGGGGTGAGGTGCCTGGTGTTTGTTGGTGAGTGGTTTTGTGTGTGGTGCAGGGGTGGGGTGTCTGTGTGTATGTTGGTGAGTGGGTTTGTGTGTGGTGCAGGGGTGGGGTGTCTGTGTGTATGTGGGTGAGTGGGTTTGTGTGTGGTGCAGGGGTGGGGTGCCTGTGTGTATGTTGGTGAGTGGGTTTGTGTGTGGTGCAGGGGTGGGGTGCCTGTGTGTATGTTGGTGAGTGGGTTTGTGTGTGGTGCAGGTGTGGGGTGTCTGTGTGTATGTGGGTGAGTGGGTTTGTGTGTGGTGCAGGGGTGAGGTGTCTGTGTGTATGTTGGTGAGTGGGTTTGTGTGTGGTGCAGGGGTGAGGTGCCTGGTGTTTGTTGGTGAGTGGGTTTGTGTGTGGTGCAGGGGTGGGGTGTCTGTGTGTATGTTGGTGAGTGGGTTTGTGTGTGGTGCAGGGGTGAGGTGCCTGTGTGTATGTGGGTGAGTGGGTTTGTGTATGGTGCAGGGGTGGGGTGTCTGTGTGTATGTGGGTGAGTGGGTTTGTGTGTGGTGCAGGGGTGGGGTGCCTGTGTGTATGTTGGTGAGTGGGTTTGTGTGTGGTGCAGGGGTGGCATGCCTGTGTGTATGTTGGTGAGTGGGATTGTGTGTGGTGCAGGGGTGAGGTGCCTGTGTGTATGTGGGTGAGTGGGTTTGTGTGTGGTGCAGGGGTGGGGTGTCTGTGTGTATGTTGGTGAGTGGGTTTGTGTGTGGTGCAGGGGTGGGGTGTCTGTGTGTATGTGGGTGAGTGGGTTTGTGTGTGGTGCAGGGGTGGGGTGTCTGTGTGTATGTTGGTGAGTGGGTTTGTGTGCAGTGCAGGGGTGAGGTGTCTGTGTGTATGTTGGTGAGTGGGTTTGTGTGTGGTGCAGGGGTGGGATGTCTGTGTGTATGTTGGTGAGTGGGTTTGTGTGTGGTGCAGGGGTGAGGAGTCTGTGTGTATGTTGGTGAGTGGGTTTGTGTGTGGTGCAGGGGTGAGGAGTCTGTGTGTATGTTGGTGAATGGGGTTGTGTGGGGTGCAGGGGTGGGGTGCCTGTGTGTATGTTGGTGAGTGGGGTTGTGTGGGGTGGAGGGGTGAGGTGTCTGTGTGTATGTGGGTGAGTGGGTTTGTGTGTGGTGCAGGGGTGAGGTGTCTGTGTGTATGTGAGTGAGTGGGTTTGTGTGTGATGCAGGGGTGAGGTGTCTGTGTGTATTTGGGTGAGTGGGTTTGTGTGTGGTGCAGGGGTGAGGTGTCTTTGTGTATGTGGGTGAGTGGGTTTGTGTGTGGTGCAGGGGTGAGGTGCCTGGTGTTTGTGGGTGAGTGGGTTTGTGTGTGGTGCAGGGGTGGTGTGCCTGTGTGTATGTTGGTGAGTGGGTTTGTGTGTGGTGCAGGGGTGTGGTTCCTGTGTGTATGTGAGTGAGTGGGTTTGTGTGTGGTGCAGGGGTGAGGTGCCTGGTGTTTGTGGGTGAGTGCGTTTGTGTGTGGTGCAGGGGTGTGGTGCCTGGTGTTTGTGGGTGAGTGCGTTTGTGTGTGGTGCAGGGGTGGGGTGTCTTTATGTGGGTGAGTGGGTTTGTGTGTGGTGCAGCGGTGGGGTGCCTGTGTGTATGTTGGTGAGTGGGTTTGTGTATGGTGCAGGGGTGAGGTGCCTGGTGTTTTTGGGTGAGTGGGTTTGTGTGTGGTGCAGGGGTGAGGTGCCTGGTGTTTGTGGGTGAGTGGGTTTGTGTATGGTGCAGGGGTGAGGTGCCTGGTGTTTTTGGGTGAGTGGGTTTGTGTGTGGTGCAGGGGTGAGGTGCCTGGTGTTTGTGGGTGAGTGCGTTTGTGTGTGGTGCAGGGGTGGGGTTCCTGTGTGTATGCGAGTGAGTGGGTTTGTGTGTGGTGCAGGGGTGAGGTGCCTGGTGTTTGTGGGTGAGTGCGTTTGTGTTTGGTGCAGGGGTGTGGTGCCTGGTGTTTGTGGGTGAGTGCGTTTGTGTGTGGTGCAGGGGTGGGGTGTCTTTATGTGGGTGAGTGGGTTTGTGTGTGGTGCAGCGGTGGGGTGCCTGTGTGTATGTTGGTGAGTGGGTTTGTGTATGGTGCAGGGGTGAGGTGCCTGGTGTTTGTGGGTGAGTGGGTTTGTGTGTGGTGCAGGGGTGAGGTGTCTTTTTGTGTGTGGGTGAGTGGGGGGGGGGGAGGGGGTGCGCTATTCTGTCTCCATAGGGAAAGCTTTGTTTGCTCATTCACAGGCAGCTTTTAGCTATATGGGACCCCAACTCTGCATTTCCCTTCCAGCAGATCTTAGATTAGACAGTTGACATGTCAAGTTTAAGAAAGGAATTAAGACTTGGTTCTGCTCTCAAGCTTTTAGTTAGATTTATAGGTTTCTTTTAGACTGTATTTTGATTTTTATAGACCTCCTTTTGTGTCTCTGCTAAACTAGTCTGGGATTACGGATACTGTCTCTACAAGTATTTGCTCCATTCTGTTTGGTATGTATATATACATGTGTTCACACAAAATTTATTTGGTCACTGAACGATAAATTGTACTCAATAAAAACAGAAAAATATCGTTCACCATTCACTGTGTAGAATCAAAACTAACAAACGAGGTCTCAGTTTAAAATAACACCGCTGCTTCAAGGTTTGCACCTAATGGTAGCACTTGTGTTGTATCACATCAATGACCTCATGTGAGTTTTAAAAAATTTCTTTATGGAAATATTTTTTTCAGAAGACACTATACAGTCCTGATAATCAAAATATGGTATACTCAACTTCAGAAAAGGACTGGATGAAATCTTCCCACACACATTTGATCCCAATACAGTCCTGATAATCAAAATATGTTGTACTCGACTTCAGAAAAGGACTGGATGAGATCTTCCCACAAATGTTTGATCCCAACGTGCAGTCCCGGTAACGTGCAGTCCCGGTACCAGCAGACGTTTCAGATTTATTTCATCAGGGGACCAGTACAGAACTAGATAAAACCAACAAAAACAACCCAGTAAATCCCTCATCCACACTAAACTACACAGTGTACTAAAATGTTTGTTTTAAAAATATCCATAAACCCAGACCATATAGCTTATTTTACCTCTGATGCTGCCCGTGTTTACTCACTATACGCCACCGGCTGTCACAGATCTCCCGCCAGTGGAAAAAACGCCGCACATGTGTAAATGTTTTTGTGACCATTCGCCTTGTGGCACGTGTGATATCTGTGCCATTACGCTATGCTTGGATATTTTTGTGTATAAAAGTATGTCGTTACCTATTCGATGTCGGACTACATGTGAATCTAAGAATGTGGTTTATGCGGTGGTGTGTCCATGTGGTCTGTGCCATATAGGGAAGACGATTCGTGCATTCCATATACGCATGAGAGTCCATCGAAGTCGTTTACATTGTAAGAGTGTAGAAGCTCCCATGGTTCAACATTGTATGGAGCAGGCACATACATTTGAACAACTACGGTGTTTGTGTTTAGAGCAAATATCTGTTGGCAGCCAGGGGAAAACTTTGGATCAAACACTCATTAAACGTGAGCAACGGCTGATTTTTTCTTTGAATACTTTGGCTCCGGGAGGGTTGAATGGACAGATAGACTGGCTAGCGTGTGTCTAGTTATGTGTACAATGAAAACGTCTTTTAATATGTGATTGGCTGCTGGAGGTTTAAAAATGAAGGGGGTAAAACATTTACGCATGTGCGGCGTTTTTTCCACTGGCGGGAGATCTGTGACAGCCGGTGGCGTATAGTGAGTAAACACGGGCAGCATCAGAGGTAAAATAAGCTATATGGTCTGGGTTTATGGATATTTTTAAAACAAGCATTTTAGTACACTGTGTAGTTTAGTGTGGATGAGGGATTTACTGGGTTGTTTTTGTTGGTTTTATCTAGTTCTGTACTGGTCCCCTAATGAAATAAATCTGAAACGTCTGCTGGTACTGGGACTGCACGTTGGGATCAAACATTTGTGGGAAGATCTCATCCAGTCCTTTTCTGAAGTCAAGTACAACATATTTTGATTATCAGGACTGTATTGGGATCAAATGTGTGTGGGAAGATTTCATCCAGTCCTTTTCTGAAGTTGAGTATACCATATTTTGATTATCAGGACTGTATTGTGTCTTCTGAAAAAAATATTTCCATAAAGAAATTTTTTAAAACTCACATGAGGTCATTGATGTGATACAACACAAGCGCTGCCATTAGGTGCAAACCTTGAAGCAGCGGTGTTATTTTAAACTGAGACCTCGTTTGTTAGTTTTGATTCTACACAGTGAATGGTGAACGATATTTTTCTGTTTTTATTGGTATGTATATATGCCAATGTATATGTTTTTGTTTATGTTCTTATAACCGGTGATTTTCCTGGATTGTAAACTACCATGATGCAATGCTCGAATGGAAATATACCAAATCATTTTAAATAAATAAATAAAAGAAATGCTTAAGGTTAGCATATGTCTCCAATTTGTGGAAATTGTCCCTGATTTTGAACGAATGTCTCCGGCTCCATTTACTAAAACCAGCTCCTGTACCTGATTTCAGTGTAGACAGAGGCACAGAACATGTCTTCTCCCATAAGCCCCTCCATTGGAGTACAAGTGGCCTATCAAGTCTTGCAGATCCTCCCCCTCTGCCTCCCTTCCCCCTCTCTATTGGTAGCAGGAATGGTGCTTAAGAGTATATGAGCTTCCTGTGCTATGCAGAGCTGTATCTTTTGTAAATCTGGGGGACTCCTCCCCTCTTCCCACTCCCACGGGTGGCTCAAGGGGGCTGTGGGGCCATGTGTGGAGACTCATTGCAGGGCCTCATTTGCATCAGGAACCTCATCTGCATAAATATTAGTATAATGTTAACACGCCTCTTAATGAGTGTCTGGATAAAGAAAGACTACCAGATTTCTACATTACTATACTCCAGTGCCAACTGCCAGGCACATTAGGAAGCACTACAAACACTGCCCATGTAGAACCCATAGCAAACCTGCCGTATCATAACAGCACTACCAGGACTCACAAAGCACCAAATCCTATCTATCAAAAGGCAACACTGCAAATATTAAACCAATATATCTCAGAGAATACCAATACATCTTCTACTGGGTAAAGAGAACAAGTGGCACTGTCAAATATAAACTACATGATCCAACACCCAGTGAAGTCCGCTACTCTGATTGTGACTGGAGAGAAAAAAAAGAAAAAGGCTAATAGCGCTGAACTCTGGAATGTAAATATGTTGAGCCCCCTGGTGATGGTATATCCCCTCTGTAAATATGAATAGCCCTGTTTGATGTATCCCCCTTGTAAACCGCTTTGACCCTGTGAAAAGCGGTATATAAGCACAGCTAAATAAATAAATAAACATGAACAGAATACCTCAGCTCGGTTTACACATGCAGAACATAAAAAAGCAAAGACGTTAGCGATACACATTTCCCAGAGCTGACATATTCCAGTTAATAAATTCAAAATAAAAAAGTATTTTTCTACCTTTTGTTGTTTGGGCATTTTATTTTTCAATTGCAATTGCTCCAGTCACTTTATTCTGCTTTCTTCTGTCTTCTAATTCTCCATTGTCTGCTGTCCATTTGTCCTTTCTTCTCTCTTCTAGATTTTTTCCATTCTCTCTCTACATCTGCTTTAACATACTGATCTTTCCCCTTTTGCGCCATTTCTTTCTTTTTTCCTTTATCATCCACTCAAATTTCACCCCTCCATCTTCAATTCCCACTTACTCTGCCAATACCCGGCCACTCGTAGATTTTTCTTCCCTCCCACACAAAATATCTTTTCCCCCTCCATCCTCATTCCCCAACCCCATCCCCTTCCCCTCAGCCAACATCAGCTCCCTGCTAGTTCCAGCCCCACTCAGCATCCGCTCCCTTCTAGTTCCATTCTCCCCCCCCCCCCCTGAGCATCAGCCAATTTCCAGTCCTAGCCCTCTCAATCAGCTCATTTCCAGACCTTTTCCAGCTCCCATCATCCCATATCCAGTCCAAGCTCCCCCATCAGCCCATTTGCAATCCTAGCCCCCCATCAGCCATTTCCAAAACTAGCCCCGCCCCCCCATCGGACATTTCCAATCCAAGCTCCCCCACACTCAATCCATTTCCAATCCTACCCCCCCAAAAGCCCATTTCCAGTTCTTGTCCTCCCCATCAGTTCATTTGCAGTTCTAGTCCCCCCCCCCCCCATAGTCAGCCCATTTTCAATCCTAGCCTCTCCCCACTCAGCCCATTTTCAATCTTAGGCCCCTCCACTCAGCCCATTTTGAATCTTAGCCCCACGCCTTTACTCAGCCCATTTCTAATCTTAGGCCCTCCCCACCCATTTCAAGCCCAAGCCCTTCCAAAGAGCCCCGCGGCAGGCTTTAGAGGCCCCGGCTCACCTCTCTTCACTTGCTTGCGGCTCCTGGTAGGCTCAGCAACAGCTCCTTACAGTCGCCGAAGTGAAGAGCGCTGTTTTCCTTCACTTTGTGTTGTAATGTAGATCGCTGGCGCGCCGGAGGTCAAAGGATATTTCCTGTGTCCTGGCACTCAGTGCGCCAGCGATCTACATTACAGCACAGCTGCCGAAGTGAAAGAAAACAAAGCTCTTCACTTTGGCGGCTGTAAGGAGCTGTTGCTGAGCCGCGAGTTGCTATAAGGAGGTGAGCCGAGAGTGTGCAGGATGTTGTTGGCGCGGGGTCCCCTGAAGCCCGAGGCCCTGTGCGAACAACATTCTCGTACAATGGACAGGCCGGCCCTGCCCACTCCTCAGTCTCTGAACTCCAAGATGCTACCTTTTCTCAAAGGGCCCAAATTTGCTCTCCAAAAATCCGGTAACCTTAACAAAGCTATGTGTACAGACAGATGCACAGATGGATTGGCCCTCACCAATAGGTCATTTTACCTGATGCGAAACATGCCTAATAACAGGACAAAAATCATGGCTAAACTAAAGCTGTGGACACTTACAGCTGCTCAGAGGCAAGGACAAATGTTCCCATGTAAATACATCTGCACCTTGCGACTGCTCATGCTCCGCCCAGACTCCTTCCCTGAACACAACTAGATCCAGTTTGTGTAAAAGTACACATGTGCTTGTCATCGTCTTCACTTTTACACCTGGGGTAATTTTCCAATAGGTCCTTTATTTATGTATACTGACACATATATTGTCAAAAATGTTTTCCACATGTGGAGGGGTGTCCTAATGGTAAGAGCAGCAGGCTGAGACCCAGGAACCCCCCAGTTCAAACCCCACAGCTGCTGCCTTACCCTCCCTTACCTCAGGTAGAAAGTTAGATGGTGAGCTTTCTGGGGATAGGAAGAATACCTATTGTATCTAAATGTATCTTCTGAGAAAGGTAGGAGCTCAAGCCAGTTCCTTTTCTACAATTACCCTCTAAGAACTTAATTTTATAAAACAGGCCACCTATATGTGAAGCAAGGGCATAGGTAACTGGGGGCCTTCAATGCCCCAAGTCACCTCACTTTTGGCTGTGCCCCCTCCCCCAAATCTTTAGCACAGAGTTGAGGCTTTACAAACTTGTACTGAATGATTACTGCGCAGCCGCACTGATTGCGCCATGTGCACGTGCAGTAGCTGTGATGACATGGTGCGGCTGTGCTCTGTTCTGCCCACCGTCACTCGGAATGCAGAGGGACAATGACTTTTTTCTTTTCATCGTCGTCGATGGTCCTTCCGTGTGGCTGCAGACTTGCAGAGTGACTGAGTGCTGGGGATGGGTAAGTAAATCTCTCTTTCAGGGTTCAGCTCAGCCTCAGCCACTGTATTATTGGGTACCACTCCCCTCATGGCTGTGGCCCACACCGACACTGAGGATAACTTTGTTGCACACGGCTTCTAGCCCTGCTGTGGAGAGCCTTAAAAATGCTGCGTTTCACAGTCTCTCTCCACAGCGGCACCAGGATGCCAGGTTTTGCATCTACAGTCTCTCTAATTGCTGCACTCTGTTAGAGAGACTGGGGGAGGGGGGCATGGGGGTGGGATGAGGGGGGATGGGGCGAGGGAGAGACATGAGGGGGGGCATGAGAGACTGGGGAAGCAGAGGGTTCATGCTGATGAGAGAGAGAGACTGGAAGAAACAGGGTGGTCATGGTGGTGAGAGAGAGAGAGAGAGTTTTGGGGAAACAGGGAAGGTATTTGTGAGATGAGAGTGAGATTCCTTTTTGCTTCCCATATCACTAGGCCAAGGCACTGCACAGTGGCACGTTAAGGGTCTGATTTTATTAAGCTTTCTATTCCCATACAAAATGGAAAAACAGCCTTAGTAAACCAGACCCTAATAAAGGAACTCTGATATACGTGTGGTTTTTTTGGGGGGGATGGGGTGCAAACCGTGATCTAAGTCTTTGCAACCAGCTTGGAGGGGATGGAGGAGAGCTCACAGGTCAAGCGGACAAAGCTGCCATATTAGTTCCAGGTTGTGTCTGTGGGGACCCATGATTGAAGTGCAGGAAGCAGTTAAAGACCATTTTATTCATGGCTCCTCCCACTCTGGGCTACAGTCAACTGGTGGAAAGAGGTTTCAGGGCTTTACTGCCATGTTGGGGTCAGTGGAGAGCCTGAGAGGAGAGGGCTGCACTTGGTGTGAGGCTGTGGTGATAAGGTGAGCTTTGTGTCCACAGGTGCTGGAGGAGTCCATACAATTTATCTCCCCAACCTAATCCAGCTACTCCTGGTATCTTTGCTGGCAGCCTCTCTGTGAGTCTGAGGGCAGTGGATTACACACACCTGTTTGGACAGATTGACAGATGGAGAAAGCTCTTCTGCTATTATATATAGAGCGATTACTCGAACCATCTTTAGCAATATTTGGTGGATTTTATCTGTATTTACTATTTGAAAGAGTAGAGAATATTTATTCATAGAAGTCCCCTTTGCCTTTGTAAATGCATAGCTATTAGGGATGTGCACAGTTGGTTTGGTTTTTTCTTCTGATTTTCAGACATTTTTTGGTTTGTTTCACACATTCGTTTTAATAAAAATGTTTAATGTGCATTAGAACTCTTTCATGTGTGCTAATCACAATACATTAATTCATAGGTTAACGTATGTTACATCAATTTGGCATGCACTAAACTTTTCAAGGCACATTAACAAACCAAATGCTTACTAATGAGCGCATATCACTAATAGCTATCCTAGGAAGCAGCGAATGGTGCATTCCATTCACCCCTCTGGAATAATTATGAAGTCATATAGGGCAGCAGAGAGCATACAGAGAGATGTGGGCAACCCGAAAGTCTCCTCCAGGATAGAAGAGAGATAAGAATTTAAAGAGATCTCCCTTAGAAGGTGAGAGAAGAGGAAAATGGCTCGAAAATCTAGAGGGGATCAGACCTGTTTGTGGATGGAGCACAATAGAATCCTAATGAAAGATGTATGAGAGATGCATGTTTTTGACAGAGTAGTCAAATTTCTTGGTGTTACAGAAGCATAAATCATCTTCGTTTCGTTGCTTTCCAGTTTCTTCTGTATAGTGTTCTGACTTATGAATGTAAACCTTTCTATTAAATGGAAGCAGGCAGGTGCCATAAATATCCAAAATAATTTGCAGGCTTTACTTCTTATTTATGGAACTCAAGGAAGCATGAGACAAGCAGTGAGAGAGTGAGGGTGGAGTGAGCTAACGAGCAGTTTCACAGCTGTTAGGGAGAACAGGCAGAGGCCATAGACCTGATGGTTTTTCCACCTATACTCACTATAGGGTGTATTATTTTTCAAGCCATTTATACATTTAAAATGGATTATCTGAAAATTAACCTCTAGTGCCCAACTAAAAGGAAACATGGCCAAGACATTTATCATAGCTAGGTTTTCAAAACAGGTTTGAGCAAGATCCTGAAGGAAATCTATTCACAATTAAAGCAGGCAAACCTTCTGAAAGCCACCACTTATCCGTGGGAGTGAGCAATGCATATACTCTTTGGGATTCTGCTAGGTACTTCCAAATAACCAAACTCAGTACCACCGGCAGGACTGGTGCACGGATATTAGATGTCCTAGGACCTAGGTGAACTTTCAGACTTGTGCTTCCCCCATCAATTATTCTTCATTGCCCCTAAGGCGCCTACTTGAGAAGTCATAATTAAACTCAACAATCATGATTTTCCCAACATCAACCATCCCAGAACAATCCTGTGACAAGTTGAAAAGTGCATATGTGTGAAAGGGAATTTTAGAAAGGATGTGGAGAGGGGAATTCCTGCCCCAATTCAGGATATAGAAAATGAGGCCAGTATTTTACAAGAGGGTCTGCAAAACATAGAGCCTCTTGTAAAATAGTTGCAGGACTGCATGGGTATGCCCCTAAATATCTGGCAGGAGCATCGATTTTAGGAAGTTGCACGTGGGGGAAAAAAGGATGTGGACATCCCCACTTAGACATGAAAGCAGCCTGCTAAAATTGCTGAACAAGCACAGAAGGCATGCCGGCGCAGCAGCACAGGTCTAACTCCCCCAACCCCAATAACTCCCCCTGGCATCTCTGACCTTTGCCCCCCTGCAAAAGTCTGATCCCCCATCCTGCAGCAAGAAGCAGATCCTCTCTCCCACCTACTGCCCAAAACAATAAGCAGATCTCTCTTCTTCCTTCTGCACCCCCCCCCCCCCGAGGCAGTCACAAATCCCCTTCCCTTGAAAACACCATATCTTACACAAAGTTGGTGCCCCCCTGAAGACCTCCTCTTGCCAGATCAGATTCTTCCCCCATCCACCAATGCCTCCAGCTGACATCTCCAGGTCATTGGGGTGTAGTGGGAGCAGGAGTGAAGTCCATTTTCTTCTGCTCTGCATGAGGTAGCATATCACCCCCTACTGGTAATATTGAGGTACTGTCAGTTGTTGCTTTTTCTACTGCTACTACTACTATTACTCATTTATATAGCGCTACAAGGTATACGCAGTGCTGTACAGACACATAGAATAAGACAGTCCCTGCTCATCAGAGTTTACAATCTAATCAAGACAGACAGTAATACAGATGAGAACAGGGGTGCAACAGGGAAGGGTAAGGAGATCAAAGGAGAACAAAGGATTAAGATCCAAAAGCGGCCTGAAAAAGGTGAGCCTTTAGCATAGATTTGGAAAGGGGAAGAGATGAAACCTAACATAAAGATACAGGCAGTTTTTTTTCAGGCATATGGAGCAGCAAGGTGAAAGAATTGAAGTCTGGAGTTGGCAGTGGAAGAGAAGGGCATAGAGAGAGGAAAGCCAAAGGAAGAGTGGAGTTAACGAGGAGGAGTGTAGGGAGAGGGAGTGGGGGAGAGAGAAAGAGAGAGAGAGAGAGAGAGAAGAGAGGAAAGGTAGTGAGGAACAACAGAATGAATTCATTTATAGGTCAGAAGGAGAAGTTTGTGTTGGATACGGAAATGGAAGGGAAGCCAATGAAGTGATTTAAGAAGAAGGGTTATATGAGTATAATGGGACTGGCGGAAGATTAGCCGTGCAGCAGAGTTTTGAACAGACTAAAGGGGAGAAAGATGACTCAGAGGGAGACCAGCAAGGAGGGGGTTGCAATAATCTAAGCGAGAGGTGATCAGAGTGGATACGTGTTTTACTAGTGTCCTCAGAAAGGAAGGGAGAATTTTGTTAATGTTATAGAGAAAGAAATGACAGGTTTCTATTATCTGATGGATATGTGAGGAGAAGGAGAAGGAGGAGTCAAAGATGACCCCAAAATTGCGGGCTGAGCAAACATGAAATAGAAGAGTATTATCAACAGAGATAGAGAATAGAGGAAGGGGGGAGGGGGGGGGGGAAGAAGGTTTAGAAGGAAAAATAAGAAGTTCAGTTTTGCCCATGTTCAATTTAAAATGGCAGTGAGACATCCAGGCGTTGATGTCAGATAGGCAGGCAGATATATGGGTTTGCAGTGTAGGAGAAATATTAGGTGTAGATAGATAGATTTGAGCGTCATCAGCATAAAAATGATATTGAAAACAATGGGAGGAGATGAGAGTACCAAGGGATTGGGTGTAGAGAGAGAAAAGGAAAGGGCCTAGAACAGATCCTTGGGGTATACCAGCTGAAAGAGGGATAGCAGTAGAGGAGAAACCACCAGAACAGACACTGAAAGAATGCTGGGAGAGATAACAAGAGAACCATGACAGTACAGAACCCCTAAAACCAAGAGAGGACAATATATCGAGGAGAAGGTGGTGGTCAATAGTGTCAAAAGCATTAGAAAGGTCAAGAAGAATGAGGACTGAGTAAAGATCTTTGGATTTAGCCAGAAAGAAGTTGCTGGAGACTTTGGCAAGGGCCATTTCAGCTGAATGTAAGGGATGAAAGTCAGACTGAAATAGATCAAGGAGGCTTGTGAGGAAACAAATTCAAGGCAATGGTGGAGAAATGCACTTCAAGAATTTTGCAAATGAAAGAGGGGAGGTGGATCGATAACTCGAGGGACAAGTAGGGTTAAGAAGGTTTCTTGAGGAGAGATGTGACCAGAGCATGCTTGAAGACTGCAGGGAAAGTAGCAGTGGAGAATTATAGGTTGAGAATGTGTGTGATGGAAGGGATAACAGAGGAGGAGATGGTATTAAGAAGATGGGAGGAGAAAGGATCAGAAGAACAGGTAGTAAGTTTAGAAGAGGAAAGAAGATGAGAGGTTTCCTTTTTGGAGATCTTAGTAAAGGAAGAAAGGATAACAGAGATTGAAGGGAAAGGTTGGTATTGAAATATTGCTGAAGCTTCAAGCCTGGGAAAGACTAGGTGGAGAACCTGGTGTGGATTAAACCTAGTGGCACTTACCTAGTGTGCTCATTCCAGGGAGGACTGATTGCTTAGAAGAAACAGTTTTTCAGCCTTTGAGTAAAACCACTAAAGTAGTGGGGGCTTGTTTACTCAGCTAAATAAACTGGGCTGGGTAACAGCTAAAAGGGAAGGCTTAGATGACCTGTAAGAAAGTGTGCTGAACTGATAGCAGCCTTTGGAAAAAGATGGCTGGAAAGTCTGGTCTGGAGTACACAGCTGTTGTATACATGGAGTACTAGAGTGAACTGTGCATTGGAACTCTAGAGGGTATGTTTACTAAACCGTCTTAACGTGTGCCCAGCGATAGTGTGCAGGCTGCCATAAAAGGAGTGGGCGTTTCAGTCTTAAAGTAGCAAAACGGGATCAGCGCGCGATAACGTGCGCTGCTGCGCACATTATCGGGCGAAGCGCCGTTAAGCGCGTTAACGCGCGGTACTCTTAAGTAGGCGCCCAGACATGCAAACATGGAAACAGAGGTGTAGCACAATAGTTAATACACTGACTGATAATACAGGGGTCATGAGTTTGATTGCCCAGTGTGCCTAATGCATAAGGCTGGCTGAGGCAGCACCCTTTATGTTTAGGTAGTGAGTTGTGAGGCATGTTACTTTTATTTTAATTAGTGCTGCCAGCAAACACACCCTCACGGCGGCGTAACCTAAGGTGCTGCATAAGGCACCCCATAAGGCACTCCATAGGGTACATTATAAAGTGCACTGTCCGCCAAGGCACCCTATAATGTCCCCTATAGGGCACCTTACAAGGCACCTTATAAGGCGCTTGATAGGGTGCCTTATAAGGCGCCTTATAAAGCACTCTATAAGGCGCCCTATAGGGCGCCCTATAAGGTGCCTTATGAAGCACCTTAAGGTTGCAGTACTCGGAGAGTGTTGTTGCTGGCAGCACTAATGTACATTAAAAAGAGACAATGCCTCAGACAGCCCTATCAAATAACCCCACAATGGGTTTGAACCCATGACCTCTGGCTTCACAGGCAGTGAAGTAACCAGTGGGCTACAACTGATAGCAAACCCCTGGCTGGCTGCAGAAGGACTGCACATCACCACACAAACTGTCTGCTGTGGTTACCAGATTAGGGTTAACCCACCCTTACCCATGATGCACTGCACATGCAAATCAGCAGTCGACAGATGGGCACAAGATGGGGTATGCACCCTCACAGCACCTCGGCCTGGTAGGGGGAACTGACCGTATGTGGTACTAGCACAGAGTAGCCACAGACCGTCACATTGTGCGGGTACTGTGCTCACCCTGAGGGTGAAGTGGGGCGCCCAGCACCAGGTCCACAGCACCTTTAATGGCTGAAATATGCCATGCTGCAGGTCCCCATCAGTGCTACTGTGTGTGAGAGGTAGGTCCTGCAGACACACCTAGGTTAAATCTGTGTCCTGTTGTATTTCTCAGTCATGTCCAGCCCTTATGGGCTATGATGCACCCAGAATAGCACATATTCTGTGTTGGTGCCATGGTTACATGATGTAGGGTGTGTGTGTGTTTGGACCCATAAGCAGAATATGTACCACCACACAACCCACCATCTGGGGCTCAGGGTGAGAAACAGGATCACCCACCAATCGATCCACATTCCACCTCCCTACAATGGTAGCAGTAGAGGGGACCAGCAACCCCATTCCTGCTGGGGAAACAGACACCCTACAGGGCAGGCAATGCAGAGCTGTACTCTTCCATAAAGCAATAGCAGACAGACAGTAGGCCTGGAAATGCTCACCTGCCCCCCACCACTATCTGACATTCGCCAGCAGCAAGCCTCCAGCCGCTGCACCCTGCAAAGTGTTCCAGCAAGACACATCCTAGCTGCAAACAGTCTGCTAGCTAGTCCATAGTGCATGGTCCTGGAGGAGATGCATGCACCCAGAACTGGGATGTCAGCATACACACCAGCAGATAAGTCAGTGATTGGGCCCCAAAAAGGACCCATAAATATCACATGAGAGAAATGCTATGTAGCACTATGGGGGAACCTAGCCATGCCGTGGTCACTGCTCAGTCAGGGTGAGAGTGACCTCCCAGCAGGACATGCTGTGGCCATGCTGTCCATGCAGGTGGTACCGGGCACTACAATGTCCGAGCCATTGCCCTATGCCCTGTGCAGATGCGGCCAGGCCAGGCCACCCTATCCAGGCTATTCTCACAGTACCTTGCTCCTCATTATGCACATTGGCAGGCCAATACTGGCAACAGTGCTAGCAGTGTGGGCTGTGGAGGGTGTTGGCAGCCACCACACACTGGATAGACAGACACACACTCCACACACCTATGCCAGCATTGTGCAACTATAGAGGTATTTGGGAGCCCTGGCCACCACACCAGTCCTGGGCACAGTACAGGCATGGCTATGGTACGCAATACTGTTGGGGTCACTCTGTCAGACACCAGACCTGAGGCACACTCCACAGACATCAGAAAGGTTGCTATGATGCAGCTCAATCAGCCAATTGTGCTTAACGTAGGAATTGCTATCTGCCAGTTATCATAGCAACCTTTTGATAGCTGTGTACAGTTTTCCCATGTTTAGGGTAGCATTGCTAAGGTATGCAAGTGCTAGTATGGGGAGATGCACGCAAGGTCCAACATCCTGCCTCTCCAGGAGGCTTGGGATAATGAAGCCTGTGGGTGCAGGTGTGTCTGCCCCTGTTGGCTGCTGCTCTAGGGCAGAGGTTCCCAACTCCAGTCCTGGAGGGCCAAACACTGTTTGGGTTTTCGTGCTGTCCCTAATGAATATGCATGAGATACATCTGCATACCATGGGGGCGGTGCATAGCAATGCAGCACAGCCACATTAATTAGAGGCAGCATGGAACCTGAATGGTGTTTGGCCCTCCAGGACTGCATTTGGGAGACTCTGCTCTAGGTAATGCGCATGTTTATGGTGTCTGTGCTCTGTAGGGTAAAATGTAGGTGTTTTGGGCATGTCTACGTCATCTGCACTACAGGTTCTGTCTGTATTAGTACGTTGTAGTAGTGGGTAAAATATGGGGGCTGGGTTGGCAGGAACCACAGCTGGGACTTGAACCTGTGACCGTCTGCTCCTGAACACACTGGCTGTGTGTACTGCAGCACTGTATTGCCACAGAGACAGTGCATTCACTGGGGATACCATGACTGTTGGTCAGACAGGGCCTGTCTGTTGCAGTGCATGGCACCCACCTACACAGGGCTAGGCCACGGTCTGCTCTGGGCAGCTGCCACTGCCCCCTCCACCACCAGTACCCCTCTGCCACCCTGCTGACATGCCCGTCTGCTGGTGCTGCTGGTGGAGCGCAGTCTCAGGCCATCCATTGTGTGGGTAGGCGGCTGCCTATGGTGCAGGTTCTGGGGTAGGGGTGCCTGCATAGCTGTCCACACTTCCCCCCAGCACCGCCTGCCAATGTTCTGTGCCCTTGGGGGTACCTGCTGGGTACTATCCCCTGTGACACTGTGGGAAGCACACTCCTGCCCATGCTGGGACCTCAGAGGTTGCTGTCTGTCTGCTCTACTGTTTCAGCATTCCTATGGGCCACCTAGGCATCACCCTAGTCCGCACTGTGGCCCAGCTGCAGCACAGCATGTGCCGTCTGCAGCCCTCTGTGTCCCCTTTCCCAGCATCTGTCCAGTTGCCCATTCCGACATGCCCGCCCTGCTGTTGTGGAACATGTGCATGCCATAGGAAACCTGTCCAATGGAGAGGGAAACCCTGATCAGCGCTATTTCACTGTGGGATCATTCACCTTGTATGGGGATGGAGCATAGACCCTTCCAAAATTCAAATCCTTTTTTTGGAGCTTTCTTGGGAGTGTTTTTTGATATTTCCCATTCATATCACTATTGCCCAGCTTGGTTATGTTTTTTTTTATATTTTGATGGGGTCATTTTCAATGTTTATTTGCACTTTTGTTCCATGCACATGTATCACACTTATCACTTTTTTGTGGGTTTCCTTGATTTTGCTGTACATTGCTGACAGAAATGGTTTCTCTTCCCTTTAAATCAGCTCTAACGCCAGGGTTTCACTGGTGTTAGTTTTCAGCCTCGGATTTCACAGCGTTGGTGTGCAGAGAGCCTCTCCCCTCCCACTCTCCACCCATTGACCCCCTTCTCTCCGCCCCTGGGGAGCCTTCCTCCGCCCTCCGGGAGCCTTTCCCCGCCTTCAGCGCTCGTTTGTGCCGCTGCGCACGTTATCGCGCGATAATGTATCTGTGCGCCTTAAAAAGCGCCATTATCGCGCGATAACATCACAAAGCGCACATTAAGACGGTTTAGAAAACATATCCCTAGGTTATTGCAGCTAAAGACATTATAGCTATGAGAAGAAGATGGAGGTGTTTTTCTTAAAGACCTAAAATGACAAACATTGTAAAGCTTAAGAAGTGAGATATGTTGAATATACAGAGGATTGGGATTCCCAGATATCATCAAATATTTTAAAGACTCTGTTAATTACAGTTCAAAGAAGCGGAAGACTGTATACCGTGTTAAATTGGTTATGTTTGTTACAGTGGAATGGAAAACCCATAGCAGTATCAGACTGTCCTTTAATTTGTTATTTCCAGACAGAAAGACATTTTTAAGTTGGTATTGCCAAGCCTTTGAGTTACTGATGTTTACACCCTAGCTATTAAAGTTGTGCAAAATACAAGTGTGCAAAGCATGGTTTGTGCTCAGGAACCATTTATACTATCAAAGGGAAAGGGCCATATAGTGTGAAGGTGATTCAGTAAGCTTGAATCAGCCCCACAGTGCCCCCTAGCTGTGAGGTGTAAATGGACTTATAGGTTTAAGTAATGCTTTTACAAAAGCATCAACATTCATGTGTGTGTATCTGCAACATGCAAAGTTTTGAAGAGGGCATGTGATTTGGGCAGGCCTGAAAAGCATGCATGAATTTCTTATTTTGCAATGACAGTAGACTCATACTTTGAAGAATTTGCCTGTTGACATTAATGCTCGCTCTGAGTCACGTTTATATTTCAGCCAACTGCTTGTTTAGATTTAAGCTTTGGAAGAGTGTTTAAGGGGGCAATTGTGTCTACTTCTCTGAAGCTTAAAACTATCTCAAAAAGCCAAAAATTAGAGTTTCAGAGCTTGGCACCTTAATTGGCTGCACTTGGATTTCCAGTCTTGTAAAATTTGGCACTTACATATAGATTGCAACATCATTGCTTACACACTTAAGTACTGGCACTCTCATGTTCAAAATCTCAAGTGATGCGGCTTATCTTTGAATGTGTTCCTTAGTAAAACGAACATTCTTGCTGCCTGTGCTGCAAATTACATGTGGTTTTTTTCATGTGGTCTTAGAGATATTTCATAAAAGTCTTTGGGGTATGTTTACTAAACCGTCTTAACGTGCGCTCTGTAATGTTATCGCGCGATAAGGTACTTTATCGCGCGATAATGGCGCTTTACAAGGCGCACAGGTACCTTATCACGTGATAACGCGCGCTGCGGCGCAAACGAGCGCTGAAGGCGGGGAAAGGCTCCCGGAGGGCGGAGGAAGGCTCCCCAGGGGCGGAGAGAAGGGGTCAATGGGTGGAGAGTGGGAGGGGAGAGGCTCCCTGCACACTAACGCTGTGAAATCCGAGGCTCAAAACTAACGCCAGTGAAACCCTGGCGTTAGAGCTGATTTAAAGGGAAGAGAAACCATTGCTGTCAGCAATGTACAGCAAAACCCGGGAAACCTACAAAAAAGTGATAAGTGTGATACATGTGCACGGAACAAAAGGGCAAATAAACCTTGAAAATGTACAGAAGAAAATGTAAAAATAAAATAACCAAGCTGGCCAATAGTGATATCAATGGGAAACATCAAAAAACACTCCCAAGAAAGCTCCAAAAAAAGGATATGAATTTTGGAAGGGTCTATGCTCCGTCCGCATACAAGGTGAATGAGCCCACAGTGTAATTGTGCTGAGCAGGGTTTCAGACTCCATCGGCCAGGTTTCCTATGGCGTGCACATGTTCCACAACAGCAGGGCGGGCATGTCGGAACGGGCAACTGGACAGATGCTGGAAAAGGGGACACAGAGGGCTGCAGGCGGCACATGCTGCGGTGCAGCTGGCCCACAGTGCGGACTAGGGTGATGCCTAGCTGGCCCATAGGAATGCTGAAACAGTAGAGCAGCCAGACAGCAACCTCTGAGGGCCCAACATGGGCACGAGTGTGCTTCCCACAGTGTCACAGGGGATAGTACCCAGCAGGTACCCCGAAGGGCACGGAACATTGGCATGCGGTGCTGGGGGGAAGCGTGGACAGCTATGCAGGCACCCCTACCCCAGAACCCGCACCATAGGCAGCCACCTACCTGCACACTGGATGGTCTGAGACTGCGCTCCACCAGCACCACCAGCAGACGGGCATGTCAGCATGGTGGCAGAGGGATACCGGTGGTGGAGGGGGCAGTGGCAGCTGTCCAGAGCAGACCGTGGCCTAGCCCTGTGTAGGTGGGTGCCATGCACTGCAACAGACAGGCCCTGTCTGATGAACAGTCATGGCATCACCAGGGAATTCACTATCTCTGTGGCAACACAGTGGTGCAGTGCACACAGCCAGTGTGTTCAGAAGCAGAAGGTCACAGGTTCAAGACCCAGCTGTGGTTCTTGCCAACCCAGTCCCCATATTTTACCCACTACTAAAACATGCTAATACAGACAGAACCTTTATTGCAGATGAGGTAAACATGCCCAAAACACCTACATTTTATCCTACAGAGCACAGACACCATAAACATGCGCATTACCTAGAGCAGAGTCTCCCAAATGCAGTCCTGGAGGGCCAAACACCATTCAGGTTCCATGCTGCCTCTAATAAAGTTGCTTGTGCTGCATTTCTAAGCGCTGCCCCCATGGTATGCAGATGTATCTCATGCATATTCATGAGGGACAGCATGAAAACCCGAACAGTGTTTGGCACACCAGGACTGGAGTTGGGAACCTCTGCCGTAAAGCAGCAGCCAACAAGGGCAGACACACCCGCACCCACGAGCTCCATTATACAATGCCTCCTGGAGAGGCAGGACATTGGGCCCTGCGTGCATCTCCCAATACTAGCACTTGCATACCTTAGCAATGCCATCCTAAACCTGGGAATATGGTACACAGCTATCAAAAGGTTGCTGTGATTACTGGCAGATAGAAATTCCGAAGTTAAGTACAATTTTCTGATTGAGCTGCATCATGGCAACCTTTCTGATGTCTGTGGAGTGTGCTACAGGTCTTGTGTCTGACAGTGTTTACCACCCTGGCGGTGACCCCAACAGTATTGTGTACCATAGCCATGCCTGCACTGTGCCCAGGACTGGAGCGGTGGCCAGGGCTGCCAAACACCTCTATAGTTGTACACTGCTGGCATAGGTGTGGGAGTGTGTGTCTGTCTATCCAGTGTGTGGTGGCTGCAAACACCCTCCACAGCCCACACTGCCAGCACTGTTGCCAGTATTGGCCTGCCAATGTGCATAATGAGGAGCAAGGTACCATGGGTATAGCCCGGACAGGGTGACCTGGCCAGGATGCATCTGCACAGGGCATAGGGCAATGGCTGGGACATTGTAGTGCCCGGCCACTACCTGCACAGACAAGGTGGCCATAGCATGTCCTGCTGGGAGATCACTCTCACCCTGACTGAGCAGTGACCACGGCATGGCTAGGTTCCCCCATAGTGCTATACAGTGTTTCTCTCATGTGATAGTTCTTGGTTCTCTTTTGGGGCCCAATCACTGATTTATCTGCTTAGTGTGTATGCATCTCCTCCAGGGACATGAACTAACTAGCAGACGGTCTGCAGCTAGTATGTCTCTTGCTGGAACACCGTGCAGGAGAATATCAGATAGTGGTGGGGCGCAACTGAGCATTTCCAGGCCTAATGTCTGTCTGCTATTGTTTTATGGATGTGTATAGAGCTGCATTGACTGCCCTGTAGGGTGTCTGTTCCCCAGCAGGACTGGGGTTGATGGTCCCCTCCACTGCCACCATTGCAGGGAGGTAGAATGTGGATCTGTTGGTGGGAGACCCTGTTTACCACCCTCAGCCCCAGAGGGTGGGTTGGGTGGTGGTACATAATCTGCCTATGGGTCCATAAGGGCTAAACCTGACTGAGAAACACAGATGTATCCAGGGTGTGTCTGCCGGAACTACCTATCTCACATACTAGCACTGCTGGTGACCTGCAGCATGGCCTATTTCTGCCATGGAAGGTGCTGTGGACCTGGTGCTGGGTGCCCCACCTCACCCTCAGGGTGAGCACAGTACCCGCACAATGTGACGGTGTGTAGCTACTCTGTGCCAGTAACACACACGGTCAGTTCCCCCTACCCGGCCGAGGTGCTGTAGGGGTGCATACCCCATCTTGTGATCATCCGTAGACTGCTGATTTGCATGTGCAGTGCATCATGGGTACGGGTGGGTTAACCCTATCCTGGTGATCACAGCAAACTGTTTGTGTGGTGACGTGCAGTCCTTCTGCAGCCAGCCAGGGGTTTGTTAGTATCTATAGAGCGGTAGTCCACTGGTTACTTCACTGCCTGTGGAGCCAGAGATCATGGGTTCGAACCCACAGTGGGGTTATTTGATAGGGCTGTCCAAAGCATTGTCTATTTTTAATGTACATTAGTGCTGCCAGCAGAAACATCCTCAGAGTACTGTAACCATAAGGTGCCTCAGAAGGCGCTTTATAGGGTGCCCTATAGGGGACATTATAGGGTGCCGTGGCGGACAGTGCACTTTATAATGTGCCCTATGGAGTGCCTTTTAGGGTGCCTTATGCGGCACCATAGGTTACGGCATGTGTGTTTGCTGGCAGCAATAATTAAAATACAAATAAAATGCCTCAAGAAACAATACTTACATGTCAAAGCTGATGCCTCAGCCAGCCTTATGCATTAGGCACACTGGGGGATCGAACTCATGACCCCTGTATCATCAGTTAGTATATTAACCATTGTGTTACACCTCCATTTCTGTGTTTGCATGTCTGGGCGCCTATTTAAGAGTACCGTGCGTTAACGCGCTTAGCGGCGCTTCGCCCGATAATGTGCGCAGCAGCGCGCGTTATCGCGTGATAATCCCGTTTTGCTACTTTAAGACTGCAACGCCCATGCCTTTTATGGCATCCTGCACACTATCGCCGGGCGCACCTTAAGACGGTTTAGTAAACATACCCCTTTATGTTAAGTGAGCCTTTTGTAAAATATTCTATAACTTGTGAATCCCCAGATTCGGTTTTCCATTGTTCAATCTAGTTGAAATATGCAAAATTGGGTTTCACATCTAGGCAAACAAATAACAGTCCTAAATTTAAAAGACTATAGTCTGGTGAATTTTAGCTGAAAGGCTCCTAAATTTAGCAGAAAATAAATGACTATGTTAGAGACCTAACTTAAGTTCCTAAATTTTAAAGCTCATTTCCTCAGTAACAATAAAGATGTTGCCTCATTTTTTCAGCAATAATATGATCACTGAATTGGCTGATAATTTTGTGGAGAGGGAGGGACAGTGAGGGGAGGATTCACGACTGCCTATCTTAAGGTTGTAGCGGAAAAACCAACAACTTGTTTTAGCATGTAAAGTGTATTCATGAATAGTATACATAATAATGAAAAAGATTTTATAAGATGTTGGAAAATGCTTTGCAGCATTAACAATCATATTGCTTTAATGAATATCCTCAAAACTAAAATTCATGGTGAATGTAGCTGCTGAAGGCGCTGCAGATACTTGCCCACTAGCTGAAAGAGAACACTCATGAAAAGCTTATTCTTATCACGCTGGCATTATTGGATTTTGCTCTCAGTATCTATCTACCATGGTACTGTGATTCTGCTGTTATTTGCTTTCATTTTTAGATTTTTAGATGGTAATTTTTATAAGGAGGTACCTAGTTTAAAAGGGATTTCCTGATCACCCTGTTTTACTAGTCCAGATGAATGGGTTATACTCCCTTGTTAGCAGGTGGAGGCAGACTTGAGCAACTTTCAGTGATGTCATCACTTGGTATATCTACAGATTCAACTGTGGCAGGCTATGGCTTAGAATGGTCTGCTAATATGAAAGGCCTGTAAGTTAGGCCTGGATTCCAATCCCCATTATAGCTAGAAAAGAACCAAAAATCTGTGCAAAATGAGAAAACTGTTTTAAACTGCTTAATAAGACGTTTTACATGAATTCATAAGTCTTTCATTATTCTCTTGTGTGCAAAAGAAAGAAATGTTTCAATACATGCATTCCTGAAGCTAAAAATGACCTTGCAGTAGAGAAGTATCAAACCTAGAAACTGCACCATTGTTAGAACAGTCTTAAGGGAGGGAGCTGGGTGCTAGGCCCAGGAGGGATCTCTGATTGGACAGGTGCAGGGAGCGTTAGAGCCAATGAGAAGTTTGCATGTATCAAGCTAGAACCAATATAAAGTTCTCATGTATCAAACTGAAAAAGAGGTATAAATGAGTATGTCTCTGTAAAAACTTTGCTCAGTTCCTTTTGAAGCTTTGACTGACTGGGCCTTGTGCACAATAAACTGGCTTGGACCCTGTCAATTGACTCCTGGATTTATTCATTGATTACACTTCCCTGCAGCATATTCTTAGTGCATTGGCCGGGAAGTGCGAGTAGTGAATGGTATTCAAGTGAATAATCTACGCAATTCGCCTCGAGGTTTGGCCTGGTTGGAACCGTGTCCGTCCGACCGCAGGGGAAACCTCAGGCGCTGCCGGCCCTTTTGTGCCGGAGAGGGTTCCGCCTGCCTCGGCAGGCCACTGGGTCCAGCTGGCCAACACCTCCGACCTGGGGGTAGTCCAGGATCCAACCCAAGAACTGGTGTGGTATCGGGAACCGGATCCGGTGAGTAGACAATTTTGTGATTTGATAGTAAGTACAGCCTGGGAAAAAGTCTTGCATGCGTGAGACTGATTTGGTATAGACTAACTGGAAAAATCTCGCATAAGTATGCGCGAGACAAGACAGCCTGATCACCTCTCATAAGGGCGGTCCTAGTACGCTCCTCATAAGAGAAAGCCGAAGCCGAAGCCATCGACCCTTCTTGTTTGAAATAGTTAGTTAGTCAGAAAACCTGGGCACTTGAAAAATGATTCTTGTGATAATATGATTGTCTGTGTGATTGAGAGGTCTTGAAATACAGACCGAGCGAACGTGGACTCCTGAGTAGCGCAGTTCCTGGCCGGGCGACCGCGCCCAGGTTGCGAAAAGGAGGAAGCGAGTGGTATACGTCCCCCCTCAGTGTTTTGTGGGCTGTACGGACCCCTTACCTGCAGCCATACTACCTACCCTTACTGTTTGTCGTCTTGTACGTCATTACGTGTACGTAGTTACGTTTAGATTATGGGAGGGGCGGAGTCCACGCAAACTCCATTGGAATGTATGATCAAGAATTTCCATAAAGGATTTTCAGGAGACTACGGTATAAAATTGTCTCCGTCTAGATTGAAAATGCTATGTGAAAGACAGTGGCCTGCATTGGCTACTTCATGGCCCCATGGAGGCACTTTGATGTAGAAAAGGTTTTCCGTGTTCATCAGCTTGTACAAAAGGCGCATGCTGACCAGTTCCCCTATATAGATTCCTGTTTAGATGCTTGCGAAAGACAGCCCTCATGGATGAAGCGCTGTTATGAGGAGCATTGTAGAATATTTGTAGCCACCACTAGGGGAATCCGGAAAGTTGAGGAGGAGAAGCCGCCTGTGTATTCTGCCCCAGAGTCCCCAGATATCCTGACTAGGTTACCGCAGTACCCACATAAGTTAGTTCCCCCAGCACCGCTGCTTGAAGCAGAGCCAGATGAGGAACCCCAGCAAGTGCCGCTGCAGCAGCCCAAGAAGCTCCCTCCCCTGAGTGATAGTCCCGAGTCAGGCCCAAGCACGTCGGGGGGGCCCCAGTCCTCCGACGAAGTTCAGAGCGGAGGCTCTCCTGCCAGTTCAGGGTCACCCGCTAAGGAAGTTTGTGCCCGGGAGCCTTATGATTTGAGAAGCGTAACCCCGAAGAAGAAAGAGAAAGCAGGGCACCTAATGCCATTACGCCAAGTGCCTGGAGTACCTGTTTTAAGTGATCAGAGCCAGATGGCACCAGGACCAACCAGTCTAGTCTATGTACCCTTTTCTACTACTGATTTATTAAACTGGTAAACGCATTATGCATCCTATACTGCAAAGCCCCAGGAATTAACAGAATTAATGTCCAGCATTATGCAAACCCACCAGCCTACCTGGGCTGATTGTCATCAACTCTTGTCCACCCTCTTTACTACTGAGGAGCGAGGGCGAATTGGGCAAGCAGCTCTCCGTTGTTTAGAAGAGAACCCTGTAGAAGGAGGAGGAATAAATCTCCCACAAGCTGCCGCCACGGCTTATCCAAATGAAGATCCCAGGTGGGACCCAAATGATGAAAGGGGGGCGGCGGCCCTGACGAAATTTCACCAGGCCTTGTTGCAGGGCCTGAGAAAGGGAGGCCAGAGGGCCATGAATTTCGGGAAGGTATCGGAAGTCCTCCAGGGTCCAGATGAGAGCCCAGCAGCCTTTTATGAGCGGTTGTCCAAAGCTTATAGATTATACACCCCATATGATCCTGCCGCTCAGGAGAATTTGTGCATGGTAAATGCGGCCTTTGTTAGTCAGTCCCAGAGAGACATAAAACGAAAATTGCAGAAACTGGATGGATTTGCGGGCATGAATACAGCACAGCTAATAGAAGTCGCTCAGAAAGTGTTTGTGAATCGTGAAAATGAACGTGACAGAGAAAGTGAACGAAAGATGAAGAAGAAGGCAGATCTTCTTGCTGCCGCTATAATTGAACGACGTGGAGGAGGTTTTCCTAATTAAAGGACTAGAGAACGTGGAAGAGGCCGCGGAAGTGAAAGGCCTCAATTGGGTGTGAATCAGTGCGCCTACTGCAAATTAGAAGGACATTGGAGAAGTGAATGCCCGCATCTGGACTCCGCCCCCACGAGGGGAGGAGGGAGTCCCTGGAGAATAGGAAGTTGATTCCGAAGGAGGGGAGGAATGAACCGAGCACAGTTCCAGCGCGAGAGAGAAGAAGCCATTGAGGGAGTGGCAGGAGCAACGGGCTATGACATGGATGACGTAGATGAAGACTAGGCCAGACCGGGCTCCAAGTTCACCCTGGGTCCCCAGGAGCCTATGGTCAGTTTAAAGATAGGGGACCAATATATGGACTTCATGGTAGATACAGGAGCAGAACATTCAGTAGTGGCTAAGCCAGTGGCTCCTCTTTCCTCTCAATCTGTCACCATTGTTGGGGCCACTGGGAACAAGGCCACAAAGTCATTCCTGCAGAACCGCATGTGTGAACTAGGGGGACAGAAAATAATGCACCAGTTGAATGCCCTATTCCACTTCTGGGCCGAGACATGCTTGCCAAGCTCCAGGCACAAATTTCTTTTGCTGAAGGGGGAGAAATGAAAATGACTGTGAACCCAAAGCCTGCTGGATTAATGGTGCTGACTGTTCCCCGAGAAGAATGGCGGTTCTATAGCGCACCTCCAATCAAGTCAACCAGTTCCTGTATACCTACCAACCTTATAGCCCCCCCTGAAGTATGGGCAGAAGATAATCCACCTGGCCTAGCGAAGAACATAGCCCCTGTCATTGTCACCCTCAAGCCAGGAGCAGAACCAGTGCATGTGAAGCAGTATCCTCTTCCCCGACCAGCCATTGAAGGTATCCACTGCCATTTAATGAAACTGCTGAAGTATGGACTTCTCAAGGAATGCCAGTCACCTTGGAACACCCCCCTTCTCCCAGTTAAGAAACCTGGGACAGGGGATTACCGCCCAGTACAGGATCTGAGGCGGGTAAATGACGCAGTTAAAACTATACACCCTGTAGTGCCAAATCCTTATACTCTCTTGGGACTGATCCCTGCTGAGGCTACTCATTTCACCGTCCTGGACCTGAAAGATGCCTTTTTCTGTGTGCGCCTAGCCCCCACCAGTCAACTTTTATTTGCTTTTGAATGGCCAGACCCCACAACAGGAAGGCGGGGCCAACTCACCTGGACCAGATTACCCCAAGGATTCAAGAATTCACCTATTCTCTTCAGTGCTGCCCTGAATCAAGATCTTTCAAGTTACCCAGTGAACCCAGGACAAAGGGTTCTCCTCCATTATGTGGATGATTTGCTCATAGCCACCAACTCAGAAAGTGAATGTCTTCAAGCTACTAATGAACTTTTGTACCTTCTCAAAGAGGCTGGATACAAGGTCTTAAGAGCCAAAGTGCAATTATGCAAAACTGAAGTCAAGTATCTAGGATTCCAGTTGTCCAGCGGGATCCGACGTTTAGGACCAGAACGCAAAGAAGCTGTATGCAGTATCCCTACTCCAACCACTAGGAGGCAAGTGAGAGCCTTCCTGGGGGCCGCAGGATACTGTCGAATATGGATCCCCAATTTTGCATTGATCGCAAAACCGTCGTATCAAGTTACTAAAGGAATGGAAACGTCTCCACTAGAGTGGGGACCTGAACAGGATGCAGCATTCCAGTCTCTGAAAAGTGCTCTGATGTCATCACCAGCTTTAGGTCTTCCAAATGTCCAGAAACCTTTCCATCTCTTCGTCCATGAGTCACAAGGAAATGCATTGGGGGTGCTGACTCAATCTCTTGGATCTTGGCAACCGCCAGTAGCCTACTTGTCAAAACAATTGGATGTAGTTGCAAAAGGCTGGCCCCCTTGTTTGAGAGCTGTTGCAGCAACAGCCCTCCTGGTGGGCGAAGCAGATAAGCTCACCCTGGGACAAAATCTTCAAGTTACTGTACCACATTCTGTCCTGACTCTCATGGAACACAAAGGAAACTTCTGGCTAACCAATTCACGAATGTTGAAATATCAGAGCATGCTGTGTGAAAACCCCCAGATACAGTTAAAAGTCAGTCAAGCTTTGAACCCTGCTACGTTGTTCCCAATTGGTCCTGGGCCCCCTGATCATGACTGTTTAGAAACCATGGACACTGTATTCTCAAGCCACCCTGATTTGACCGATGTCCCTCTAGAGGACCCTGAATGGACTTTCTTTGTAGATGGAAGCAGTTTGGTCATCAATGGACATCGTTGTGCTGGGTATGCAGTGGTGACCCTTGATCTGGTAGTTGAGTCCTCAGCCCTGGCCCCAGGAACTTCAGCTCAGAAAGCTGAACTGATAGCCCTTACTAGAGCATTGACATTAGGAGAAGGACTCCGTTTGAATGTATACACAGATTCCAAGTATGCTTTCACAACTTGGCATGCACATGGAGCCTTGTATAAAGAACGAGGGTTGATCACCTCAGGAGGCAAGTCCATTAGGTATGGGCCCGAGATACTGATGTTATTAGATGCTGTATGGGCCCCCAAACAAGTGGCAGTCATGCACTGCCGAGGTCATCAGGCAGGAGCAGGGGAAGTTACCCGAGGAAACAGGTTTGCTGATGCCGCAGCCCGAAAAGCAGCCACAACAGGACAAGTCAGGACCCAAGATACCCCAATGCAAGCAGCTCTATTTCCTGTGCCCCTTAGTTCCTGGGCACCTCGATACACTGTAAGAGAGTTAGATTATTTCTGTGAAAAGGAGGGAGGGGTCCTGACAGAAACAGGTTGGATAGTGTTGCCCCCTCCAGAAGGTAGTTCACCTCCCGGTCCCACAGTTATTCCTGAGGCATTAGGGCCGGCCTTTGTCCATGCTTTTCATCAGGCCACACATTTTGGAAAAACAGCCATGGAAAGAGCCCTAAGGCCCCATTTCTGTATCTCACTACTGGGACCCCTGACCACCTCAGTGGCACAACGATGTTTGATATGTGCCAAGAACAATGCTAAGCAAGGTCCCATTCCACCCCCAAGAGTCCAGTCCATAGGGGTGGCCCCGATGAGTGATGTGCAGGTGGACTTTGCTGAAATGCCCCGCGCAAATGGGTATCACTATTTGTTAGTGTTAGTCTGCACATTTTCCGGAACTGAGAAAGCCCGAGAGGTCACTAGGGTACTGCTCCATGAGATTATTCCTCGATTTGGAATACCATTGACTATAGGATCAGATAATGGACCCTCATTTGTGTCCCAAGTGACTCAACAGTTAGTTCGAGCTTTGCAAATACAATGGAAGTTGAACACTGCTTACAGACCCCACAGTTCAGGGAAAGTGGAACGTATGAATAGAACCCTGAAATCTCAGTTGTCCAAACTCTGTCAAGAAACACACCTAAAATGGCTTCAGGTTCTCCCTATAGCTCTTCTTAGGATACGTTCAGCTCCCACCAAGTCCCTAGGAGTTTCCCCTTTTGAGATTTTATATGGGCGACCTCCCCCCATTGTACAAGGAATAAAAGGAGACATGAGACAAATAGGATCCGAAATAACTAGACAAGAACTATTAGCTTTAGGTTCTGCTTTGCAGAGTCTCCATACCTGGGTGCAAGATCAATTGCCCATCAACCTGACAGAGCCTCTGCATCCCTTCAAGCCAGGAGCGTCCATGTGGATTAAAGAGTGGAGAAAGACCCCACTGGCGCCGCATTGGAAGGGACCCTATGTCGTCATTCTGTCAACCCCCACTGCAGTGAAAGTTGCGGAATTTGAACCCTGGATCCACCACAGTCGAGTGAAGCCAGCAGCCGCTCCTGACCCTGGCCAATGGACTTCAGTGAATGATCCTGAGACTCCATTGCGACTTACATGGCGGAGACAATCAGCATTATAAGAATCTTCAGCATCTGCATTTCTACTCTTATTGCATAAGGGTGACTGTCGGAACCGAAGAAGAAGAAGGTTCTGCAAGTTCATCGTACCCAATACTTCTGTTGACCTTCAAAAGACTGTAATCAATATGTTCTTCCACCATTGTCTTGTGGGAATGGTGATCCTCGGATTTCTGGAAAAGACTTTTGCTTTACCTCCTTGTGCAGCCTGCATAACTACCACCCGAACAGGACAGAAGGTCACTCAGACTTTACTTTATCATTCCTACTATACTTGCACTGGTACAGTCAGCCGGTGTATCTATAATGGTACAGAATTAAATATCTGTACGAAAGGAAAGAGTAAGACTTGTTATAACCCCCGACAAAACCCTTCATATTATACGCTTGAGATACGCTGGAATGATGAGGATGGGGCCCTCATAAATGCCACAAGCCCCCTCGCAGACCCCACAAAAGATGTTGTCTTGAACTTTGATGCCTGTGATGTAATTAACAGAAATGCTTTCCACAAGTGTGGGTCATGGGAACGAGCTTACTACTATGATGATAAATATATGTGTCCGGAAGGAGCCTACGGATGGGGACGGTGTACGGGAAAGAACTCTCCAACCATCGTCTACAGCACTGCATCTAAAGACGCTTACTTCTGTCCAAAGTGGGACTGTGTATACTTTGCTACTTGGCAGAATGCACCTGTGGGACGAGATGGTGATAGTCGAAAAGGCAGTCTGACAAGGATCAGATTACCTGAGCCCAAGAAATGCCAGAAAGGTGCCTGTAATCCCCTACCACTTCTCATCATCAACCCCAGCCAATGGAAGCAAGGATACAGATTTGGATTGCGGATAGCAGGAGGAGGCATAGATCCTGGAACCATCCTGCACATACAGTTAAATACCAAGACTCATGTATCCTCACCCTATTGCATACATCACTCTTTCTATGAGGCCATGAAAGCAGAGTTCGAGATTCCTCCTGCTTCCCAAAACTTGTTCCTTGAACTAGCAGGAGCAGTAGCATCCAGTCTCCATATCTCAGACTGTCTATTTTGTGGAGGAACTAAGATGGGAGATCAATGGCCTTGGGAGGCGCAAGAATTGAACTATTCTGTTCCTTATAATCAGACTGACCTACATAATACTACTAGTGAATGGGTACTGGCCCACCCCATTGTGGGTAACTTGTGTTTTGCTCGCTATGGACCACTGTTTAACATGGAGGTGGGGCAGCTGGTCTGTCTCAATCAGACGTTCTACAACAGTACCACTAAGAAGACGTCTTGGTGGTCAGGAGTCAACGCCTCAGAACCCTCCAATCCTCTTGTCTGTTTCCCCAATCTTGCCAGCATCTGGACTAATCTAGCAGTTTATAATTCCTGGCAAGCACCACCTGGGCTGTACTGGATTTGCAGATCCCGAGCATATGCTAGGCTCCCTCACCATTGGGGAGGCGCATGTGTATTGGGAACCATACGACCATCCTTTTTCCTTTTGCCTACATCCCATGGAGAACAACTGGGATATCCTGTGTACAGAAGTTGACAGCTACAGGAGGCCTTGAAAATAGGCCAATGGGACAAATGGGATGCAACATCCGAAGAATGGCCACCTGAGAGAATTATCTCATACTATGGACCTGCTACTTGGGAGCAAGATGGGACATGGGGATATCGTACCCCTGTTTATATGATAAATCGTATAATATGCTTACAAGCTGTTGTTGAAATAATAACCAATGACACTAGTAAAGCACTAACCCTTTTGGCCAAGCAAAGTACACAAATGCGCACAGCTATTTATCAGAATCGTTTAGCTCTAGATTATTTGTTAGCAGCTGAAGGTGGGGTATGTGGGAAATTAAATTTAAGTAATCGTTGTTTGCAAATTGATAATAATGGGCATGTTGTTGAGGATATAGCTATCCAGATGAGAAAGCAAACGTTCGTGCCTATTCAGACATGGCATAGTTTGAAACTAGATGGGTGGTTTGGTTCAGTATTTTCATGGTTAGGTGGTCTGAAGACTCTTGCATTTATTGTATTATTCATACTAGCTATGTACTTGCTGCTCCCATGTCTCCTACCCCTTTGCTTACGCATGGTAACCTCAGTGATTGATAGTACTGTAGAGCGGAAGGCAGCTACAAAAATACTAGCTATGTGGCAATATGGAGTGGAGGAGTAGCCTAGTGGTTGGGGCAAGGTACTTCAGGCCGGAAGGTCAGGGGTTCAAATCCCACTAGAGGACAGCAACCTTGGGCCGGAAGGACTGGGGTTTCTAGTCCCACAGGCGCTCCTTGTGGTCTTGGGCAAGCCACTTAACCCTCCATAGCCCATGTTCCCTGTAAAATAGTTATCTCCAAGTTATAATGCCCTGTTCAATGTAATTTCAGTTTGTTCAATGTAAACTGCACTAATGCAGAATAGCGTGGTATATAAGAGAATGTAAATAAATAAAAATAAATATTACCCTATACCCCAAGATGATGCTGTTACACCAGTATAATGTGTTGTGGTAGGCGAAGGCCTATGATCCATGCTGCTTGAACTAAACAGACAGGCCTAAGCAGCTTGACCTGTAAATGAAGCCTGTAGTTAGGCCCAGAGGAATGAAAACACCCCTGAATGATGCCACCATAGAATTGAAACTTAACTAAGCTTAACTGAACATAGCTAAGCAGAAACGAAACTTAGAAAAGACAGAAAACAGCTCTAATTGGTATTGATAAGGATGTGAGAAGCTTCTATGGAATTAATTAACTTGCTGTAAGAAAGGTTACAGTGCCCTGCTTTCCCACATATTCCAGCTAGCTAGTGACCTTGGAGAAGAAATGTATCAAGAGTCTAAGAACTGTCCATTGTAATGGGGACTGTAAGGGGGGGCAACCAGGTGCTGAGCCCAGACCAAGGTCCTCATTGGATGACTACGTAATGGTACCGGGACCAATAGATGGGATAGAAGGGGTTACTGGGACCAATTAAAAGTTTGCCTATGTCCAGAATGGAGAAGAAGGCTATAAAAGTTGTTGTTTTGCTAGAAACCATTGCTCAGCCATTTTGAATGTGATTCTGCTTGAGTCTTGTGCACAAATAAATGATTTGGACCTTCTGAACAGACTCCTGGTATTATTGGGTTGTTTACGCTCTGCCGCTACATATTCTTGGTGCGTTGGGCCGGAACGTGTGGTGAGTAGAGGGTATACGAGCTGATATACCACGACTTTCCGCCTCTATAGGTTTGGTCCTGCTGGGCTCGTGCCCTCCCGACGTGGGCTCGGCTCCCAGGCGCCACCGGTCCAGTTGCATCGGAGGGAGCTGGGCCAGGCCTCGGCGGGTGCTGGACCCAGTCGGAGCCAACACCTCGAACCCGTGAGGGGAGTCCGAGGTCCAACTCATGCGCTTGCTTGGGAACAGGGACCGGATCCGGTGAGTATAGTTTTGATTTGACTAGACAGCTGAGTCAGAGCAGAACTGTTGTTTGAAACTTTGGAATTTGTTATTTGGTAAGAGAGCATGATCAACTCTCAAGACGGTCCGATTAACCCTGCATGAGTATGCGCGGGGCGAAACCATCGTCTTTTTGATTTAGATTTCGGAATTTGATATAGCCTAGTCAGCAGAGACAGGACTGGGCTTTTTTGGGATACGTTGCTAGCATGTTTGTCTATGTGTCTTTGTTTTTTTGGTATTTGTTGAAACCACGAGTTTCCCTTCTAGTATAATGTAAGATTATATTCTGTTGGGTAATTTATGACAATTTACCGCTTGATTCACTGAAAAATCAAGAACATGTCTCACTCATTCAGCTTTTCCTACAGTACAGCGTGAGACTGACAAGGGGCGTGTCTGTGCAGAGGTGCCTTTTAACCCTATGAAGGCATGTTTTCAACGTTCTGCTGCTGGGCTAATTGGAGCTTATTTTAGGACAATTATACCTGTTTTTTATTCACTCTGTTTTAATAGTGGTGTTCCTTCTACTATGGTCATGTATTATATACCATTCGATAGGAATATTTAGTCAGAATTTTAGTTTTGAAGGTCGTATTAACCTCATCGGAGCTCCGTAAACTGTTTTTAGTTATATTCTCTGCTCTGTCTGTATTTTTACGTCAACTGCTCCTGTTATATTATTGTTACCTTTCAGAACTATCCAGGAGGTGAAGGGTCTAGAGCAGCGATGGCGAACCTATGGCACGCGTGCCAGCTGTGGCACGCGAAGGCCTTGCAGCTGGCACGCGGGAAGGTCCGCAAAAAAAGAAAAAGCTGGCTCTGACTGCTGCCGCGGACGCGGCAAGGGCAGAATGCAGCGTCCCGCGGGGCCCCCTCCGCCCACTAAGCCCCTCTGCAAGAGCTTTCAGATTCGCGAGGGAGAGCGTCTCCCTCGCGTCTCTGTTAAGCCTGCAGGGGCTAATGGGAAATTTCCCATCAGCCCCTTTAGACGCGAGGGACTGATGGGAAATTTCCCATTAGCCCCTGCGGGCTTAACAGAGACGCGAGGGAGATGCTCTCCCTCGCGAATCTGAAAGCCCTTGCAGAGGGGCTTAGCGGGCGGAGGGGGCCCCGCGGGACATTGCAATCTGCCGCGGCAGCAGCCAGAGCCTGCTTTTTTTAAAAAAAAATTTGCCAGAGGGAGGGGGGGGGGGTTAGGACTGCTAATGGGCAGGGGGGGGGGGGTTAGGACTGCTAATGGGCAGGGGGGGGTTAGGGCTGCTAATGGGCGGGCGGGCGGGGGGGGGTAGGACTGCTAATGGGCTGTGGGCTGATGGGGGCTGTCTGGAAATGGGGTGATGGGGGTTAGGACTGGTAATGGGTTATAGGGGGGGCTTAAACTGAAAATGGGGTGATGGGGGTTTAGGACTGGAAGTGGGTTGATGGGGGGGGCTAGGACTGGTATTGGGTTGGGGGTTGCTAGGACTGGAAATGGGCTGATGGGGGCTAGGACTGGAAATGGGCTGATGCAGGGACTAGAAGGGAATGGATGCTGGGTGAGGCTGGAACTAGAAGGGAGCTGATGTTGGGGGAGGATTAGAATGGGATGGGGCTGGGAGAGTAAAATGGAGAGGGAAAAATATTTTGTGTGGGAGGGATAAAAAATCTACAATTGGCCGGTATTGGGAGAGTAAGTGGGGATTGAGGATGGAGGGGTAAATTTGAGTGGATGAAATAGGAATGAGGAAAGAGCAAAAGGAGAAAGATTAGTATGTTAAAGCGGATGTAGAGAGAGAGAGAATGGAAAAAAAAACTAGGAGAGAGAAGAAAGGACAAATGGACAGCAGATGATGGAGAGTTAGCAGAAAACATGAAGAAACCAGAAGAAAGTGGCTGGAGCAATTGCAACTGTGTAACTGAGCTGAGGTATTCTGTTTATGTAATTCCTTTTTGACATTGCCACTTGTTCTCTTTCCCCAGTAGGTCATGTGTTGTTATTGTCTGAAATGTATTGGTTTAATATTTGCAGTGTTGCCTTTTGATAGGTATGGTGTGGTGCTGTTAGGATACGGCGGGTTTGCTATTGGTTCTAAATGGGCAGTGTTTGTAGTAGTTCCTAATGTGCCTGGCGGTTGGCACTGGATTATAGTAATGTAGAAATCTTTTAGTCTGTCTTTATCCATACACTCATTAAGAGACATGTTTACTAAAAGTTAGTGTATGTTAGCATTATGCAAATATTTATGCAAATTGACGTGCTGGCACTTTGAGGAAATTCTTTGGTTTTGTGCGGCAGTTTGGGCACTCGGGCTCAAAAAGGTTAGCCATCACTGGTCTAGAGAAACTAAGCGAACTGCTTTGGGGGTTTTTTCCCTTTGACCTATAAAGTAATTATTAGATCACGACTTGACACTGATTTAAATGATTCTTGCTAGCATGTCTCTGTGCAACTAAGTTGTTTCATTTCGTTTCCAGTGAGCGAAGGGGTGTGGCTCTCACACAGCTTGCTAGGAGAAAAAAAAATGAGACAGCCGCTCCCGATTGAACAGTCTCTTGCTTGTTAAAATAAAGGACTCATTCAATCAAAGTGTGATAGGAGATGAATTTATAATTCGTTTTCTAGTTATTATTTTACAGCTGTGATAACTACAGTGACTCAGAAGTTCTTTTGTTTTTTGAAGTATATCTGTCGTTTCAAAAACTAACTGACATGGACAAGAGAGAGCAAATAAAGTGTTTTTCCTTTGACCCTTAGAGGTTAAGAACCTTGGGGGACGGTGCAGCATTCTGGGTTGGAAGTGTACCAGATTGCAACCTGAGAATGAATGGTTTAAATTCTGAGTGGATAAGAAATTGTGTTAGGATTTTATCTTTGAAATCTGAAAGTTAAAAAAAAAAAAAGAAGAGTTTATCTTGCGGAGTGTTTGCATTTCAGATATTCATCAACCTTTTTATGAACAAGTATAAGTCATTTGAATGCATGCTTCCCCATATTGTAAGATTTAAGGTGATTACTTTGAATTGTTAAACTCTGTTCTAGTGACTAATGAAGACCTTTACAATTCAAGATAAACTCATTTGTTTTTCTGTATTTGAATTTTGTGTGTCCGTGTCCAGAGGAAAAGGGGTACTTTGTTTTTTAAATTTCAAGACGTTATTTCCTGATATACTGTGGCAAGCACCTGATAGAAGACATATTTATTGTTAAAAAGAGGGTGTATATGCATTCTAGATATCCACCAACGCGATGGAAAAGTATCCGTTTCATGTCTCTTGAATATCTGCTTTCTGAACTGTAAGATTTAATAAAAATAAAATAATAATTTATTTTGCAGAGACATGCAGACTACAGCTGGCAGTTAGTTTCCATGCTAAGTAATTTCATTCCAGTTATACGTAACAGATAGCTATAGTTCTCTCTATAAGAATAGATGTTATAACATGTTGCAAAATAATAGTTTTATATTTTAAGAACGGTATCTAAATTGTCCCTGTTTAAAAAAAAAATAATAATAATTGCAATAAGCTTATGTTTTCTGCCTGCCCTATGTTTACAGAATTTCAGTAAGGGATTTACTGAAGACTATGGTAATAAAATGTCTCTGTCCCAATTAGGAATGCTATGTGAAAGGGAGTGGCTTCTGCTAGTTGTTCCATATCTCCTTAGTTCACCATATTTTGTCCCAGAATCTCTAGATACAGTTTCTCTCCCTGTAAGCAGCTCCCTAAGAAGCCCCGGCTCCGTTCAGAGTGCTTAAGGGGGGGGGAGGGGGCCCAGTCCACCGATGATGTCACCCCCCGGTAGGCGTGAACTAATGTGCCCACAGCAGAAAAAAAAAAAAAACCAAACCTCCCGGATAGAGCGTTGCTAGGAGAAACAGTGTGGGCCTAGGGCAGGGGGGGGGGGGGGACTCCTCCCTGCAGATTCCCAAGTAGTTTGCCAGCCAGTCAGCTGACCAGACTTGTTTAGGTGCCTTTCCCTCTGCCACTGATTTACTGAACTGAAAGCTTTAGGATTTAATTGAACAAATGAACAGTATTATTCAGGAGAATTTGCATTTTTGTCAGTCAGTCCCAGAGAGATATAAAACAGGAATTACAGAAACTGGATGGATCTGCGGGCATGATAGTTAATGGAAGTTGATCAGAAAGTATGTGAATTGTTGAATGTGACAGAGAAAGTAAGTGTAAAGATGGAGAAGAGAACAGATCTTCTTGCTGATACTTTAGTTGAATGATATGGAGGAGGTTATCCTGATCGAAGGAGCAGAGGAAGTAAAAACTGGGTGCGAGTCAGTGCGCCCATTGCAGAGGAGGACATTGGAGAAGTGAATGCCCGTATCTTGACTCCACCCCAGGGGGGAGGAGGGAGTACTTGATTTATGAATAAAGACTAGGCCAGACTGGACTCTTAAGTTTTCCTGGGTCCCCAGGAGCCTATGGTCAGTTTGGAAATAGGGGACCAATATATGGACTTTATGGGGGATACAGGAGCAGAATACTAAAGCCAGTAGCCCCTGTGTTTTTCTCGATGCATCACCATTATCAGAGCTACTGGGGCTAAGGCCACAAAGCCTTTTCTGCAGAACCGCATGTGTGAACTAGGGGGACAGAAAATAATGCACCAGTTCCTGTATATGCCTGAGTGCCCTATTCCACTTTTTGGAGCCGAAGATCTGCTTGCAAAGCTTCAGGCACAGATATCCTTTGCTGAAGAAAGAGAAATGCAAATGACTGTGAACCCAAAGTATGGACTTTTCAAAGGAGTGCCAGTCACCTTGGAACACCCCCCCTTCTTCCTGTTAAGAAGCCTGGGACAGGTGATTACCGCCCAGTGCAGGATCTAAGAAAGAATGCATGATGCAGCTGGAACTATACATCCAGTTGTGCCAAATCCTTACACACTCTTAGGACTGATCTCTGCTGAAGCTACACACATTTCACCATTCTGGATTTAAAAGATGTTTTCTGCATACGCTTAGCCCAAGACCCCACTACAGGAAGGCGGGGCCAACTCACCTGGACAAGATTACCTCAAGGATTCAAGAACTCGCTTCACTCAGCAAAAGATTTGACAAGTTATCCAGTAATTCCAGGAGAAAGAATTCTACTTCAATATGTGGACAACTTGCTCATAACCACCAACTCAGAAAGTGAATGTCTACAGGCCACCAGTGAACTCTTGCACCTTTTTAATGAGGCTGGATACAAAGTCTCAAGAGCTAAGGTGCAATTATGCCAAACAAGTTAAATACCTAGGATTCCAGTTGTCCAGCGGAATTCGACGCCTGGGACCAGAATGCAAAGAAGCTGTATGCAGTATTCCTACTCCAACCACCAGGAGGCAAGTGAGAGCCTTCTTGGGTGCCACAGAGTATGTTGTATATGGATCCACAATTTTGCGCTGCTAGCAAAACCATTGTTTCAAGCTACCAAGGGAATGGAAAAGTCTCCATTGGAATGGGGACTTGAACAGGATACAGCCTTTTGATCTTTGAAAACCACTCTGATGTTGTCACCAATTCTGGGTCTACCAGATGTCCAGAAAACCTTTCAGTCTCTATGTTCATGAGTCACAAGGAAATGTTCTAGGAGTGTTGACTCAATCTATTGGACCTTATTTGAGAAGCTGTTACAGCTACAGCCTTCCTAGTGAGCAAAACTAACAAGATCACTTTGAGACAGAATCTTCCAGTTACTGTACCACACTCTGTTCTAACCAATATGAAACACAAAGGAAACTACTAGCTAACAAATCTACGAATGTTGAAGTATCAGAGTATGTTGCGTGAAAACCCCCAGATACAACTGAAGGTCAGTCAAGCTTTGAATCCTGCTATGTTGTTACCAGTTGGTCTTGATCCCCTGATCATGACTGTATAGAAATTATGGACACTGTATTCTCAAGCCGCCTGGATTTGACTGATGTCCCTCTGGAGAACCCTGAACAGACTTTCTTTGTGGCTGAAGGCAGTTTCATCATCAATGGACATTGTTGTGCTAGATATGTAGTGGTGACCCCTGATTTGGTAGTTGAGTCCTCAGCCCTGGCCCCAGAAACTTGACCACAGAAAGCTGAACTGATAGCCCTCACTAGAGCACTAACAATAGGAAAAGGGCTCTGTCTAAATGTGTACCCAGATTCCAAGTATGCCCTTACAACCTTGCATGCACATGGGACCCCGTACAAATAATGAGGGTGGATAACCTTAGGAAGCAAGTCCATTAAGTATGGCCCCAAGATATTGACATTATCAGGTGCATACTACCTACAGCTTTCAAAACTCTAGGAAAAGTAGAATGTATGAATAGAACCTTGAAATCTCAGTTGTCCAAACTTTGTCAAGAGGTTTACCTGAGGTGGCCCCAGGTTCTTCCTATAGCCCTTTTCAGGATATACTTAGCCCCTGCTAAGTCTTTAGGAGTTCCCCCTTTTTGAGATTCTGAGAATCTGTAGCCTATTTATAGGGAATAAAAGATGTGAGACAGATACAATCTGAAATTATTAGACATGAACTATTGGTTTTAAGTTCTGTTTTGCAGAGTCTTCATACCTGGGTACAAAATCGATCACCCATCAATTTGCCTGAACCCCTGCATCCTTTCAAGCCTGGAGTCTCGGTGTGGATCAAAGAGTGGAGAAGGATACCGTTAGCCCTGCATTGGAAGGGACCCTATGTTGTCATCCTGTCATCTCCAACTGCAGTAAAAGTCACAGAATTCGAACTTTGGATCCATCATAGTCGAGTAAAGCCAGCAACTGTTTCTGAACCTGATCACTGGACTACTGTACAGCATCCTGAGACTCTATTGCGCCTCACCCTACGACAACAGCCACGGACCTAAGACTTATTGGTCCCTCGGAAACTGCATTATTTCAAGTCTGTCCGTTTATCTGAAGGTAAGCCTCGCATCTGGAGAAAGCTGCAATCATCAGAAATAGACTGTGTTGTGTTAAGAAATTGAGTCTTCTAAGAGACTGTGTTCAAATGCTCTGAGAACAAAACTGTTTTGATCTCCTAAAAAGTGAACTGCTCTAAGGAGGCAATAATAGCCTGAGAGACTGTATTATGATATTTTAAGAACCTGAGACATCCCAGAGGACAGTGATACTTTGGAATCTACAGCCCTACTCCTGCCACAAAGCTGGTAGGTCTACGTACGGCAGAAGCTTGAGGATCTACAATCAACTCTACATTTGTTGCCGACCGTTCCACCAACTTTCCAGAGACTATGCCCATTATGAATTCTTATTATTGCTTTATTCTGGCAGCAGCCTTGGGGTGCTTTGAAATGACTTTTGCCTTACCTCTCTGTGCAGCCTGTATAAGTACCACGCGAACTGGGCTGAAGGTTCCTCATGCCTCCCAGAACTTGTTTCTTGAACTTGCCAAAGCAGTAGCATCTAGTCTCCACATTTATGACTGTTTCTCTTTGTGGAGGAACCAAGATGGGAGATCAGTGGCCTTGGGAGGCTCAAGAACTGAATTATTCCATCCCCTACAATCAGACTGATTTACATAATACTACTAGTGAGTGGGTATTGGCCCACCCCATTGTTGACAGTTTGTGTTTTGTTCGCACCGGACCACAATTTGCTTTGAAGATTGGACAGCTGGACTGTCTAAATCAGAAGTTTTACAACAGCACAACAAAGAAGACATCTTGGTGGTCCGGCATAAATGCTCCTGAACCTTCTACTCCTTTTTCCTACTCTTGCCAAACTATGGACTCTGACTATCTGCTTGTTGCTCCCTTGTTTCTTGCCACTTTGCTTGCAAATGATAACTTCAGTTATTAATAACACTGTAGAACGTAAGGCAGCTACAAAGCTACTAGCTATGTGAAACTACTACCCTATACCACAGAGTGATACCTTTACCTAGTATTATGTGATTTGATTCTTACCCTTTCTCACTTGCGGGTGAGAATAATCAAAGGGGGGAATGTGGTAGGCGAAGGCCTATGATCCATGCTGCTTGAACTAAACAGACAGGCCTAAGCAGCTTGACCTGTAAATGAAGCCTGTAGTTAGGCCCAGAGGAATGAAAACCCCCCTGAATGATGCCACCATAGAATTGAAACTTAACTAAGCTTAACTGAACATAGCTAAGCAGAAACGAAACTTAGAAAAGACAGAAAACAGCTCTAATTGGTATTGATAAGGATGTGAGAAGCTTCTATGGAATTAATTAACTTGCTGTAAGAAAGGTTACAATGCCCTGCTTTCCCACATATTCCAGCTAGCTAGTGACCTTGGAGAAGAGATGTATCAAGAGTCTAAGAACTGTCCATTGTAATGGGGACTGTAAGGGGGGCAACAAGGTGCTGAGCCCAGACCAAGGTCCTCATTGGATGACTACGTAATGGTACCGGGACCAATAGATGGGATAGAAGGGGTTACTGGGACCAATTAAAAGTTTGCCTATGTCCAGAATGGAGAAGAAGGCTATAAAAGTTGTTGTTTTGCTAGAAACCATTGCTCAGCCATTTTGAATGTGATTCTGCTTGAGTCTTGTGCACAAATAAATGATTTGGACCTTCTGAACAGACTCCTGGTATTATTGGGTTGTTTGCGCTCTGCCGCTACAGTGTGATTTAATTATTGAGTGATTTAATTCTCACCCTTTCTCACTAGCGGGTGAGAATAATCAAAGGGGGGAATGTGGCAGGCTATGGCCTAGAATGTTCTGCTAATATGAAAGGCCTGTAAGTTAGGCCTGGATTCCAACCCCCATTATAGCTAGAAAAGAACCAAAAATCTGTGCAAAATGAGAAAACTGTTTTAAACTGCTTAATAAGAAGTTTTACATGAATTCATAAGTCTTTCATTATTCTCTTGTGTGCAAAAGAAAGAAATGTTTCAATACATGCATTCCTGAAGCTAGAAATGACCTTGCAGTAGAGAAGTATCAAACCTAGAAACTGCACCATTGTTAGAACAGTCTTAAGGGAGGGAGCTGGGTGCTAGGTCCAGGAGGTATCTCTGATTGGACAGGTGCAGGGGGCGTTGGAGCCAATGAGAAGTTTGCATGTATCAAGCTAGAACCAATAGAAAGTTCTCATGTATCAAACTGAAAAAAAGGTATAAATGAGTATGTCTCTGTAAAAACTTTGCTCAGTTCCTTTTGAAGCTTTGACTGACTGGGCCTTGTGCACAATAAACTGGCTTGGACCCTGTCAATTGACTCCTGGATTTATTCATTGATTACACTTCCCTGCTGCACAACACTGACAGGACGCGGTATTTGGCTGCCTCCCAGCAAGAGGCAAAGTATTTGGATTGGTGCAGCAGTGCAGATAGGCCTGTCTTTCCTGGCTCAGACTATGGCCCTGTGACTGAGATCTCTAGGCCCAACATTTTCTTAGAGCTCCGGTAGACCCCTGTCTCCATGAGCCAACAGCTTGCCCGTGTCCAGCGCTGCTACCCACATGTTCATAGCACTTGATGGGGTGGACAGCGGACAGGAGAATCCCACAGGACACCAGAGGGGTGTTGGTAAGTCATATCCAAGCCCCCCTTCTCTCTTGCTGTCCTCTATTTGAATGCTTGTTTTATCTTTTTTTCAGATTTTGTTTTTTTTTCTCTCATTGAATCCAATGGATTGTATTTGGCTCTCTTGCTGCTTGCAATAAAGAAGCTCAAAGTTAAAAAAAGAAAAAGGTTTTTTTCTCAGCAGCTGGGCCTCCCAGGCCTGCATGGGTATCTGGAGCTTCCCTGCCATTGTCCCCAGTCAGTCTGACAGGTTCTGGAATTCTTTTTTTTTAACTCTTTACCACAGTCCTTTCTCCTTTTCTCACTGGGCTTTTTTTCACAGTTGTTTTTTCTCTTTGCCACTATAGTGCTCAGAGGTGCAGCCCAGTGCAGCATGCAAACCCCATTGATTATTACCTGTAACTGTTAGTTTTAGCCCCGATTGTGGCGGTAATGACAGAGGCACTTTTTTTGGCATGGTGGGACACCCCATGAGGAGATTGGGGCCCGACACTGAATGTTGCTCCTGCTGCACCTTCCTGTATTTTTCCTGCTGGTGGTGCCATGGCTATTTGAGATGGCTGCCTGGTCCCTGTGGAGGGGAGCCTGGTGGGATAGCCATAGCCCCAGGTCCATTGGCCCCTGAATTCCTCCAGTGCCCCAGTGGCCCCTTTTTCAATTGGCTTGAGTTACCTGAAATAGCTCACAGGCTATTTTCAGTCTCTTCTAGATGCTTAAGAGACCCATTTGAGGTCCAAATTCCAGGCCTCCCCTACAGAGCTCTCAAGCACCTCTCACAGGTGGTAAGTATACGTGCCCCCACTTTGTCCTCTCATTTGTCTGTTCCTCTGGAAGACCTAGTAGTGCCTCGCTTGGGGCCTTGCGTGGAACATGACAACGTCCTTGGACTATTAGGAGTCCAGGTAGGGCCTGTTCATCCTATGGGCCTAAGCCTAAGAAAGGTCAGTCCTTTCAGGACTCTCAATGCCTCAAAGACTCAGCAGCAGTCCCTGCAGGAGTCATCAAGCCCCTGCAATGAGATCCAGTTCATCCCTTCCAAGGTTCAGCTGGTTAGGGAATATCTGTTTCTCTCAGAATGACCCTACATCACATCAAGCCACTGGGTCCTTGAAATTCTCAGTCAGGGCTATGCACTGGAATTTGCTACAGGTTGCTTTTGTGGAGTCTCCCTGTGGCTCCCCACTCAAGTGGGTGGAAATAGAGAAAACTCTGCAGAACCTCCTGCAGTTGCAGCAGGCTGTTCTACCCATGCCCTCAGCAAAGCAGGGCCATGGGCATTATTCCAACTATTTCTGGTGTCCAAGAAGGTATCCTTCCAGTCTATCCTGGGCCTAAAGGCAGGCAATACAAAGCTTAGAGTCCCATATTTCCACATGGAGACTATGGGGTATGTTTACTAAAGTGTGGGCCACGGTAGTGTGGGCCGTTAAAGTGTGGGCCACGGTAGTGTGCGGGTGCCATATAAGGAGTGGGCGTTTCCTGCTGAAGAAGAAAATCCGGAATTTACATATGCGCTAAGGTGCGCGGCGCCCTTGTGTGCCCCGCACATTAGCGCATCAGATAGCTGCGCGAGAGGCATAAGTGGCACGCTGATGTGTACATAGAAGAGCAGAGCCACAGCACAATGGTCAAGGCACTTACCAATGGTGCAGGGATCAGGAGTTCAATCCCCCACGGTGCCCAATGAAGATGGCTGGCTGAGGCATTAATTTATGAGGCGCATAAGGTGGCACGCTAATGATTTTGGCGGCATATTAATACTGGGCGGCATAAGGCGGCACGCTGATATTTATGGAGGCATATTAATACTGGGCGGTATAAGTGGCGCGCTGATGTGCACACAGAAGAGCAGAGCCACAACACAATGGTTAAGACGCTTACCAATGGTGCAGGGATCAGGGGTTCAATTCCCCACAGTGCTCAATGAACAAGGCTGGCTGGGGCATTACTTTAGGATCCAGTCTAATATGGGGCAGCATAAGGTGGTGTGCTATTGATTTAGGAGGCTTTTTAATATTGGGCGGCATCAGGTGGCACGCTGATGTGCAAGTACAGGAACAGAGCTACAGCACAATGGTGCAGGGATCAAGGGTTCAATCCCCCACAGTGCCCAATGAACAAGGCTGGCTGAGGCATTGTGTATTATGGGGAAGATTGCTTTAGGAGGCATTTTATTTCTATCTTAATTATCATTAATAGCAAATGCACTCTCAAATCGTGTTAACATAAGGCGCCCTATAAGGCACATTTTAAAGTGCACTGTCCGCCAAGGCACCCTAGAATGTTGCTTATAGGGCACCCTATAAGTTGCGTCACAGGAAAATGTATAGTGCCCCTTATATGGACGGAAACCATAAGGTGCCCTATAGGGCGCCCTATAAAGCGCCCTCTTAGGCACCTTATGGGTACAGTACGCTGAGGGTGTTTTTGCTGGCATCAAAATATGTACATCAAAAAACAGATAATGCTTTGGACAACCCTATCAAATAACCCCACTGTAGGTTTGAACCCATGACCTCTGGCTTCACAGGCAGTGACATAACCATTGGGCTACAGCTACTAGCAGGCCCCTGGCTGGCTGCAGAGAGCCTGCATGTCACCACACAGACAGTCTGTTGCGGTCACCAGGATAGGGTTAGCCCACCCGTACCCATGATGCACTGCACATGCAAATCAGCTGTCCACAGATGAACACAAGATGGGGAATGCACCCCCACAGCACCTCGGCCTGGTAGGGGGAAGTGACCGGGTGCACCCACACAGCACCTCGGCCTGGTAGGGGGTACTGACTGGGTGTTTTACTGGCACAGAGTAGCTACACATCGTCACATTGTGCCGGTACTGTGCTCACCCTGAGTGTGCGATGAGGCGCCCAGGACCAGGTCCACAACACCTTCCATGGCTGAAAGAGGTCATGCTAGAGGTCCAAAGCAGTATTAATGTGTGAGATAGGTAGTTTCTGCACAAACACCTTGGATATCTCTGTCTGTCTCAGTCAGGTGTAGCCCCTATGGACCCTAGGAGGATTATGTACCATCACCCTCCTTCTCCCAGGCTGAGGGTGGCAAACAGGGTCTCCTATCAATAGATCCACATTCTACCTCCCTGCAAAGGTGGCAGTAGAGGGGAACATCAACCCGGGTCCTGCTGAGGAACAGACACCCACAGGGCAGTCAATGCAGCTCTATACACATCCATAACACAATAGCAGACAGACATTAGGCCAGGATATGGTAAGCTGCACCCCACCACTATCTGATATTCTCCTGCAGCAAGCCATCAGCCACTTCACCCTGCAAGCCACTCCATCAAGACACATACCAGCTGCAAACAGTCTGCTAGTTAGTCCATAGTGCATGTTCCCAGTGGAGATGCATGCACCCAGAACTGGGATGTCAGCATACACAGCAAGCAGATAAATCAGTGACTGGGCCCCAAAAGGAAACCCATATCTATCACATGAGAGAAATGCTATATAGCACTATGGGGGTGCCTAGCCATGCTGTGGTCACTGCACAGTCACGGTGAGAGTGATCTCTCAGCAGGACATACTGAGGTCACCCTGTCTGTGTAGGTGGTGGCCGGGCACTAAAATGTCCCAGTCAGTGCCCTATGCCCTGTGCAGATGCACCCTGGCCAGGCCACCCTGTCCGGCCTATACCCATGGTACCTTGCTCCTCATTATGCACATTGGCAGCCCAATACTGGCAACATTGCTGGCAGTGTGGGATGTGTAAGGTGTTTGCAGCCACTACACACTGGATAGACAGACAGCCACCCCCACACCTATGCTAGCATTGTGCTACTATAGAGGGGTTCAGCAGCCATACCCACCACACCAGTCCTTGGCACAGTACAGGCATGGATATGGTACGCAATACTGTTGGGGGTCACTCCCCAGGGTGGTAAACACTGTCAGAGACCAGACCTGAAGCACACACCGCAGACATCAGAATGATTGTTGTGATGGAGCTCAATCAGCAAACTGTGCTTAACGTAGGAATTGATATCTGCCAGTTATCATAGGAAACGTTTGCTAGCTGTGTACCGTATATCCAGGTGTAGGGTGGCATTGCTAAGGTATGCAACTGCTAGTATTGGGAGATACAGGCAGGGCCCAATGTCCTGCCTCTCCAGGAGGCATTGGCCAATGGGGCCTGTGGGGGTGTGTGTGGGTGTGTCTGGCCCTGTTGGCTGCTGCTTTACGGCAGAGTTCCCCAACTCCAGTCCTGGTGTTCCAAACACTGTTCGGGTTTTCATGCTGTCCCTCATAAATATGCATGCGCTACATCTGTATACCATGGGGGTGGTGCATAGATATGCAGCACAGGCATCTTTATTAGAGGCAGCATGGAACCTGAATGGTGTGGGGCCCTCCAGGACTGCATTTGGGAGACTCTGCTCTAGGTAATGCGCCTGTTTATGGTGTCTGTGTTTGGTGTGGTAATATATAGGCGTATTAATCATGCGTATGTTCTCAGCAATAAAGGTTTGTCCTTACTATCATGGTTTAGTTGTGGGAAAAATATGTGAACAGGATTGGCAGTGGCCCCAGCTGGCCTTTGAACCTGTGACCTTTTGTTCTTGCATGCACTGTCTGTGTGCACTGCACCACCATGTTGCCACGGGTATGCTGTATTCCCTGGGGAGTCCATGACTGTACATCCAACAGAGCCTGTCTGTTGCGGTGGACCGTGCCAGCCTGCACAGGCCTAGGCCACTGTGTGCTGTGGCTTGCAGCCACTGGCCCCTCCACCACCTGTACCCTTCCGCCAACATGCAGACATGTCCTTATCTTGGAGAAGCATATGACCTGATTGAGTTGTGGCACTTCAGGACTGCATTTGGGGGACTCGGCTGTAGGTAATGCCCATTGTTATGGTTTGTGTGCGGTGTAGGGTAAAATATGGGTGTTTGAACCATGCTTATGTTCTCTGCAATAAAGGAGTGTCCTTACTATCACTGTTTAGTGGTGGGTAAAACTATGGGGACTGGGTTGGCAGGAGCCCCAGCTGGGATTTGAACCTGTGACCCTCTGGTCTTCCAGGCACTGGCTGTGTCCATTACACCACACTGTGGCCACAGAGACAGTGCAGTCCCTGGTGATAGGAATCCTGGCTGGACGAGTCAGAAACCCTGCTCTGCACAATTTTACTGTGGGCTCATTTACCTTGTACGGAGACAAAAGTGCAAATAAGCCTCAAAAATGACCTCGAAAAAAGGGGCAAAAACCCATGACCAAGCTGGGCAACAGTGATAGCACTGGGCAACCATAAAAAACACTCCCAGGAAAGCTCCAATAAAATGAAATGATTTTTGAAAGGGTCTACGGAGCGTAGACCCTTCCAAAAATCATTTCCTTTTTTTGGAGCTTTCCTGGGAGTGTTTTTTATGGTTGCCCATTAATATCACTGTTGCCCAGCTGGATTATAATTTTTAGGACTTTGTTGTGGTCTTTTTCAATTTATATTTGCTATTTTGTTCTGTGCACATGTATCACACTGCTCACGTTTTGCAGGTTTCCCCGGTTTTGCTGTACATTGCTGACGGAAATGGTTTCTCTTCCCTTTAAATCGGCTCTAACGCGAGGGTTTCACTCGTATTTTTTTTGCCGAAATTCAGCCCCGCTCCTATGCGGGGAGCCTCTCCCCTCCCACTCTCCATCCATTGACCCCATCCCCCCGCCCCTCGGGAGCCTTCCTCCGCCCTCGAAATGCCTTTCCACGCCTCTATCGCACATCAGCACGCCGCGCTCTTGTGCGGGGCACCAAAAATGCACTATTAGCGTGTGCTAAGGTACCTTAGCGCACGCTCAAGTGTGCCCCACACAATTGCGCGGTTTAGTAAACATACCCCTATCTGTTTGATCATTGCATCAGTCCAGTAGGGGGAGTTTCTCACCTCTCTGGATCTTACTGAAGTGTACTTCCCTATTCCCATCCTGGAGCAACACCAGTAACTTCTTCGCTTCTGTATCTAGGGCTGCCATTTTTAGTTTTGGACTCTGCCCTTTGGCCTGGCCACAGCCCCTTCTACCTTCTTGAAGGTCCTGGTAGTGCTAGCAGCGTTTCTGCACAGGCAGGGGATCCGTATTCATCCATACTTGGATAGCTGGCTGATTAGGTTGGTTTCACTGGAGAAGTCCAGAGATGAAACTGCTCTGGTGATTTACTGGCTGGAAAGGTTGGGGTTGGTTATGATTTGGATTACTTTATCCTTGGTTCAACACTCTCCTGTGGGTTGAGCTTTCCTCACACTAGAGAGGTCTCTCAAGCTGCATTGCCAACTCGAGGTGTTTTGAGTTCAATCGGCTCCCCAGGCCAGGGACTAACTCCAACTTCTAGGGTCCATGACATGACCTTGCAACTGACCCCTTGTAGTCAGGGTGTACATACAACCCCTTAAGAGTCATCTACTTCTCTGTAGTCTCCCTATTTTTGGAAGTGCGAACAGACCCATGACATGACCTTGCAACTGACCCCTTGTAGTCAGGGTGTACATACAACCCCTTAAGAGTCATCTGCTTCTCTGTAGTCTCCCTATTTTCGGAAGTGCGAACAGACCCTTCCTCTCATCCAGGAGATCAAGGATCAGTTAATGTGATGTTGCAATCTCATCATGTGTTGATCTGGATGCACTGCATTAGGTGATAGTCACCACAGATGCCAACCTGAACAGCTGGGGAGCCAATTGTCTAGGTCAGCTTATTGAGGGGCTTTGGTCCCGTCAAGGGGCCTCTTGCTCGGCCAACCACTTTGAGGCTAAGGCCATCTGCCTAGTGGGTGAAGTGATCTATGTCTTCTCGGACACTGCAATAGCTGTGATGTATGTCAACAAACAGGGCGAAACTTGCAGTGCTGTGATGCCTCTCGAAGTAGTGGAACTGTACCATTGGGCATAGGAACATTTGATGGACCTGTCCACAGTCCACATAGCAGGCATCAACAATGCACAGGCTGACTTCTTGAGTTGGAACTCTGTGGTTACCAGTGAGTGGGAGTGGTTTCTAGTGAGTGGGAGTTAAGCCCTCACATGTTCAATCTCATAGTGCAGAGGTGGGGCCTTCCAGTATTCTTCTTGATGGCCACTCATGAGAACTCCAAAGTTGAGAAATTTTTCAGCTGCAGAAGGGACCCACAGGCAGCAGACTTATGAGATTAAAGCAAATACCATTTAGTGAAGGCCCTGCTGAAGGAGTCCTGCTGGAGGGGATCCAGTATATCTTATACTCTTGGCGAGCAATCTTCTGCAAAGTATTCAATCTCACCCAGGCCTGGTGATTCTAGTAGCTCCAGACTGACCACACAGACCATGGTATATGGATCTGTTGGGCCTGTGGGCAGGGTACCCTCTTGTGTTGCCTTAGGAGACAGGCCTTCAGCAGCAGCGGTCCTTAGTGATTGAAGATCCCACTTCCTTATTGTTTACCAATTGGCCCTAGAGAGGCAGAGGCTATCCAAGAATGGTTACTCTGGGCTGGTAGTGGACATCTTTCTCAAAACCCGGTGGGCCTCTACTTTCTTGGCTTATATGAGAATTTGGAGGGTTTTCGATAGATGGTGTTCCTCTTGAGCCCTGGAAGCCAATAATGTTGATATAGTGGTCATTTTGTCCTTTTTGCAGCCTAGTCTTGGCCAAGGGCTAGCCCTGAACTTTCTCAAGGTTCAGGTAGTGGTCCTGGCGTACTAGTATTCGTGCATTCAAGGGATGTCCTTGATTGCACACCCTGACATCTTCTGCTTTTTCCTTAAGGGAGTGAAGCAGATCCATCTGCCAGTGCATCTGATGGTCCCTCAATGGAGTCCTTCTATGGCAGCGGTTCTCAACCTGTGGGTCGCGACCCCCACGGGGGTCGTTTCACTCCGCCAAGTTAAATTTTTTTTTTAAAAAAGCGCACAAGTTGCTGCCACTGCCGAGTCTGCTTCTCGGCAGCAGCAAACTCACTGCCTCCCTTCTAATGCAGCCGCAGCTCCCTGCCTCTTAGGGAACCGCAGCTGTGCCTGCGAAACCATTGTGGAGCCTTCCTGTCTCTCGACAGGCTCCGTGAAGCATTGTCCCGCCTCCAAAGGAAGTTGTTTACCACTTCCTTTGGAGGCGGGACAATGCTGCACGGAGCCCGTTTAGACTAGAGACAGAAAGGCTCCGCAACGGCTTCACAGGCACAGCCACAGTTCCCTAAGAGACAGGGAGCCGCGGCTGCAGAAGAAGGAGGCAGACATGGGGAGAGGGGAGGAGGGGGCAGGGAACCTGCAATGGGGCTGACATGGGGGAAGGAGGGAGGGAGGGGGGGCTGACATGGACAGAGGTGGGCTGACATGGATGGAGGGAGGGAGGGAGGGGGGCTGACATGGAGGGATGGAAGGAGGGGAGAGGGGGCCTGACATTGACAGAGGGGGGCTGACATGGAGGGAGGGAGGGAAGGGGGCTGACATGGACAAAGGGGAGAGACAGGGGAACATACTGGACAGACAGGGGATAAATGCTGGACAGAGGGGAGAGACAGTGCAGGTTAGGATTATAATGGGCTGATGGGGGAGCTAGCACTGGTAATGGGCATATGGGGGGCTAGGACTGGTAATGGGTTGATTAGGGAAGGCTAGGACTGGGAATGGACTGATCAAGGGGGGGTTGGGACTGGTAATGGGCCGATAGGGGGGTAGGACTGGTAATGGACTGATGGGGGGCTAGCATTGGAAATGAGCTGATCGGTGAGGTTAGGACTGGAAATGGGCTAATTAGAGGAGGCTAGGACTGGTAATGGGCTGATTAGGGGAGCCTAGCACTGGTAATGGGGTTGAGGGGGGACTAGCACTGGAAATGAGCTGATTAGGGGAGGCTAGGACTGGTAATGGGGTGGGGTAGGACTGGTAATGGACTGATGGGAGGCTAGCATTGGAAAAGAGCTGATTGGGGGGCTATGACTGGAAATGGGCTGATTAGTGGAGGCTAGGACTGGTAATGAGCTGATTAGGGGAGGCTAGCACTGGTAATGGGGTTAAGGGGGGACTAGCACTGGAGGTGAGCTGATTGGGGGGCTTTGACTGGGAATGGGCTGATTGTGGGGAGGGGAGGATAGAGCTGCTGGCCCTGGAAGAAAACTGGGGGCTAAGGCTACAAATGGGCTGATACGAGGGGATGGGAGAATGGAACTGGAAGGGAGTGGACCTGAGAGGGGCTGCCATGGTATTTGTACTAGAAGGGACTGGTCAGTTGGGAAGGAGCGGGACTGGAAGGGAATGGACACCAGTGGCAGTCATGGGAATGCAAGTTGACATTGGAAGGTACTGGGAGTGAGGACTGGAAAGGGACTGATACTGGGGAGGGTTACTGGGACTGGAAATAAGCTGATGGAAAGAAGTGAAGAAAATGAAAGAAGAGATAAGAAATGGCAGATGGACCATAGACCACAGAAAGAGAACTAAGAGAAGACAGGAAAGCAGAAGCCTCAGATCGGGACCAGCATTATCAAAGAATAAATTGTTCAGACAACAAAGGAAGAAAAAATAATTTTATTTCATATTAGTGATTTGACTACAAAATCATAATAATTTTGAAATCAAATATTGTTACTTGTTATTGGGATTAATTATTGTGGTTTAAATAAGTAAATTTTATAAATAAAACCATAATGCAAAGGCCTATAATATATTAATAATTCAACAAATGATTACAGTGACAGTGCGTTAATGGTAATGGAAGAGAGACACGTTTGTTTTTATCATTGGGGGTTATCACAAGTTGACCAATGGTAAAAGGCGTCACGGTACAAAAAATATTGAGAACCACTGCTCCATGGTGTTGAAGGCATTGAAAATGCTCCCTTTGAACCCATTTATGCTGCCTCTCTCAAAGATTTGACCCTCAAGGTGGTTTCCTGGTGGCTATTGTATCCACCAGGTGGGTTTCAGAGCTGCGGGCCTTGTCCTGTAGGGAATCGCTTTGTTCATCTTGACAGCTTGTCTCTTTGTGAATAGTATTGTCCTTCTTCCCAAAGCTGCTATTTCCTTTATAGCTTAACAAGACCATCATCCTCCCCTCCTCCTCTGAGGAGGATCTTCGGGTGGACCCCTCTCTGTCTGGTAGATGTGAGGAGGGTGTTGGTCAAATATCTAGAGGTTACTAATCTCTTCAATATTCAGATCGTCTTCAACACTCTGAGAAAAGGATAGAAAGCAGCCAAGTTCTCTATTACTTGCTGGATTAAGGAGACTGTTGGTTCAGCATACCTTTTGGCTGGAAAATGTGTGCTGGAGAGAGTCAGAGTTAATTCCCTTAGGTCACATGCCTTCCCTTGGGTGGAGTCCACCTCCGGATGATAGGCGGCTACCTGATAATCTCTAAGCATCTGTGTGAAGCACTTCAGGTTGTATGTGGGAGTCAGTGTGGATAGCACTTATGACAGGACAGTTCTGTCCTGAGCATAGTCTTCTTCTCCCCCCCCCCCCCCCCCTGGGTCCTGACTGCTTGGGTACATCCCACTCATCTGGACTGGTCTAGCAGGATGATAATGAAGGAGAAATTGTGCATATTTGACAATTTTCTTTCCTTGAATCCTGCTAGACCAGTCCCGAATCTGTCCTGGAAGGCTTCTCCTACAGGTATGGGAGCCCTGCTGCCTCTTGATTGCCTTGCCAGTCTCAATGTCTGCAGAGTTAAGATAAGAGAGCCAAATGCTTGTTCCAAATGTTTTCTGCTATTTATGTTGATTATGGAGCTGCTGGGTTGCCAGGAGTCAGCATTGACTCAAAGGCACACATTGCATTGCATTAACACTGGTACATTTTTCTGAGTCTTTTCAAAATTTTTCAGTTTTGCTTACTGTTTGGCAAGAGTCATACTGGCTTCTCTCAGTGCTGCACCAGTAGATATACTGAGTGATGACATACCTGAAAGTTGCTCAAGTCTACTTCCACCCGCTGGCAAGATCTGGATTGATCTAGCAGGCTTCAAGGAAAGAAAATTAACATTTCTCCTTTAGGTGCCTACTTAGGAACTATTTTATCAATAAAAGGAAGCTCTTATTTTTCTTTATAAAATACTAGCATAAGTGACAGAAAACGTGCCTCAAATGTAGGTATGATAACTTCCTGTGCTCGTGAGCAGGTGTAAATGATTGCACATAGTTTAAGCACATCCACATATAGGTTAAGGAATTATATACAGTAATCTATGCGTGTAAGTGCTAACTTCACCCACACTCCATCCCTTCTTCATGCCCACAGCAAACGTTTGTGTCATTAAATTAACACACATACTTTACATCAGTCACTATTTTATGAGGTCATTGATATGTGTATGTAGTAATATGTGTGAAAATAACTAAAATGGCTCCTTTTAGGCTCCTACTTTTATGCTTAAAGTAGGCACCAGTTTATAAGATTACCATGCATGTGAAGAGAATATATCACAAGGGTGTCACTATAATAACCAGTTAGGAAGCAAGCAGCTGTGACATCATTTTGTGCAGAATCAGAGGGAGAAGCCGCAGTGGCACAGTGTTGCGTGCAATGTTATTTCCATGAGAACTGTATAATAAAGGTTGCCTGTTTTCAAGTTTTGCATATGTAAAAGCGAGGTCATGCTTAGTTTAACTGAATCTACCGAAGGCTGTCAAAAGGACAGACAGCTTGGAGAATAGCTCCTGGACATATAAGAAATCTTTATAGTTCTTTTAACAGTGCAAGTTACTTGAAGCTACTGGAAAATTGACAGGGTTTCATGCGTTTCCGTTTTAGAGGACTAGCACTGAAAATATTGATCCTGTCTTACTAGGCACAATCTGACTTGCCACAACTGATATAACAAAATAATATAACTTTGCTGCACCACAAACATTGCCACAACTAGGATGAACATAAAATGAGACCTTTGTATGATTCAAAAGATTGAAAATCATAATTTGTATTGGACACAAAGATCTGTTTGACCATATAAAAAGGCAATGACAAGAACACCAATCTCACTGGACTCCAGAATGGATACACAGAACACTCAAACTCTGATGACAAAGATGATGACTTGCGAGCTAAAATATGAACAGTGTATTATTTCTCCTGAACTCTTGTTTCCAATCTATTTTGGCCCCAAAACAGGTCTCATTTGTCAAGAGAGATATCTCTGGTAAAAACTGAGAATTCACTCCCTCTCCATCTCCGAAGCATAGATAGAATGGCCATTGATACAGCCGCAGAAAGTAGAACCTGACGTTAGAAAAAATTATCCCAAATATTACTACTTTTAAAAATCGGATCCTCCTTCTGGCAGTCAGGTCTGCAGCAGTGCAGGCAGCTAGTAGCATGAAAACACAGGAAGCACATACTTCCAATCTCTCCCCATCCTGTGTCTCCTGATTATAAAGGAAGAATGCACCCTGGAGGGAGAGAGCCAGGAGCCAGGGAATGCGCATGCTGGCCTGTCAGAACTCTGCCCATCATACCAGGCCCAGTGATACAGTAAGATGTCCCACCATGAATCTCCCTGATGGTCAAATGGTGGCTGCAGGGCTGTGCCATGGATTTGCCAAGCAGAGAGTGCAATGTGTGTGGTGGGTGGATGCATGGGATCATACAGGTCAAAAGCATTTGGTGTGTTTGAACCAAAAGTAGCAGTGCCATGGGCTACATGAAACACCATTTGTGCGGGTGGGACTGGTGCCTCAGCCTGTGCAACTGCAAGACAATACACCCAACAGAGTGGCATGATAGAAAGGGACAAGTTGAAACCTGATGGCAGAACAGTGCAGGGGATGGCTAGGCAACGAGTGTTAGTTGCCTGAATGTACGAGATATATGTAAAGCTGGGAGGTCACAATGATGGCAAAACAGAAAACGCATCCATACCAGTTGTCCTAGACATCTGCTGTGTATACATCACTGACCCGCTGCAATGCGCCACGGCAGAGCCACTAAAACCATACTCACAGATGTCCATGATGGGGAATGCCATGTTGGGCTACCCAACAAATGGCCATAATGCATAGAAATGTAGAAGAATTATTGTCTGCAGGTCAAGCGGAGCCAGGAGTGTGCCAGCACACCCAGGCACAAAATGAACAAGTGGAAATCAAACCCTGGAACTTTGCACATGGAGATACTGCACCAACCAGCAGGCTACACCTCCACACAGCTTTATGCAGATGTATAGAGCTTACAGATCTCTGATCAAACTGTTTGCTGTCTGCCGGCATAGGTTGGGTCCTCCACTACCCATGAGGCACTGCACTTGCAAAACAGCGGTCTACTGCTGAAAAATTGATGGAGAAGGCACTGATCCAGCATATCAGCTCAGCAAGATGCACTGGCTGCATGTGCTACATGCACATAACAACAGCAAGCCGTGCTGCAGAGCAATTTCAGCTGTCACCCTGAGGGTGAGGAGGGGTGCCCAGTACCTAGTCCACTGAACCTGCACTATTAGAGATGATCTCTACTGGGTGTGCTATAGGTCCACATCACTGCTAGTGTTTGGCAGGTATTGTCTGTAGTGTGCTATTTTTTTTTCTTGTGGGGTGAGGGTGACCATCACAGCTTGGCCCTGTGTTCTGCCCATTGGACACTAATCCTTTTATAGCAATGCAGTTTAGTGGCCAGTGTCAATATGCTGCTGCCGTGGACAGCCACTGCAGTGGGGGTATAGGCTGGCGTGATACTACTGCTATAGTTTTGACAGGACCCCAGTGAGCAGGCCATGAACAACTGCTGCCCCAACCACTGAGAACTAACAATTGACTACAGCAGGGACAGAAAGACTGCTCCGCTGCCCTTCACTGGTAGGTCTGCTGGTCAATATGCATGGTATGTGCATAGTGTGACCACAAGCACTCTGCCTTGGGATACTCAGCATTGACACCCAGCCATTTATTCAGCAATTAGAATCCCAAGACAAAAATGCATCCACATCACTGGAGCCAAGCATTGTAACTGCACTATGTGGATACATAGCCATGTCATGGCCACTTTTTGGTCACAGTGAGAGTGCCATCTCAGCATGACATACAGTGGCCACCCAGGCAATGCACATGGCAGACGGGCACAATGGCATCTCAGACAGTGACCTTACCATTGTGGCAGACATATCCAGGCCAATCTGTGCTGTTTCAGGTGATACCCACAATCCTCTGCCTCGCCTTATTCACTTTTTCCAAACATGCTGGGAAAAACTCGGACAATGTGAGCCAAAGTGCAGTGCAGAAAGCCACAGAACAAAGGGGAGCCATACACACACAGTGCTGCTGGTGGGCGTTTCCACCCTTGCTGGCCATCTCCTTAGGGGTTGCACATGCTGGAGCTGTACTTATACTGTCAGCTAAACCTTGTCCACAGGAATATGCAATACAGAAACTTGAGAAGGGACCTGAACCTGTGACCCTCTACAAATATACATGCCAACCATGTGGGCTGCACCACAGTGCTGCCTTATAGGGATAGCAGATCCTGTTGCTGACATGCTGCCCTTTGGCACATGCCGCAATGCACATGGTGCACACAACCAGGACAAGGCTTCTGTCTGCTGCAGGCTGGTGCCACTTCCCGTGCCACTTCCCATGCCACCACCAACACCCCACCATGCAGACAAGCCCATGCACTATCAGTGGTGGTGGTCGCAGTCCCAGCATGTTAAACATGCAGGTTTGATGGGCACTTTGGGCAGGAAGTCCAGATGGGGGGCAGGGGCACACACAGGGCCAGCCCGTCCATTGAGCAAGAATGTTTTGTGCACAGGGCCCCGCGTTTCAGGGGGTCCTGCGCAAAAAACATCTTGCGTTAGCCCAACTAGGTTAAAAAAAACACAAACCGGCTGCTGCTGCCGCTGCCGCCGTGGCAGCGGCAGAATCGAGCATCCCGCGGGGCCCCCCTGCCCTGCAGAGTCTTCCATGCGGCCTCAGCGTCAGCTGTCAGAGCCACGCGAAGAGAGAGAGCTTCTCCTCTCGCGGCTCTGTTAATCCTGCCACGGGGCTGATGGGATTTCCCATCAGTCCCGCGGCAGGATTAACAGAGCCGTGAGAAAGGGAAACTCTCCATTCACGCGGCTCTGAAAAGCACGCGCTGAGGCCACATGGAAGACTCTGAAGGGCAGGGGGGCCCCACGGGATGCTCGATTCTGCTGCTGCCACGGCGGCAGCGGTAGCAGCAGACGGTTAGTGTTTTTTTTTAACCTAGCTGGGCTGATGTGTGGGGGGGGGGAGGGGGTTAGGACTGTTAATGGGCTATGGGGGGATTAGGACTGGTAATGGGCTATGGGGGTTAGGACTGGAAATAAGCTATGGGGGGGGGTTAGGACTGGTAATGGGCTATGGGGGGGCTAAGACTGGAAGTGGGCTGATGGGGGGTTACGACAGGAAATGGGCTGTGGGGGGGATAAGACTACAAGTGGGCTGATGGGGTCTTAGGACTGGTAATGGGCTATGGGGGGTTAGGACTGGAAGTGGGCTGATGGGGGGTAGTACTGGTAATGGGCTATGGGAGGGCTAAGACTTGAAGGGGGCTGATGGCGGGTAAAGACAGGTAATGGGCTGTGGGGGGGCTAAGACTACAAGTGGGCTGATGGGGGGATTAGGACTGGTAATGGGCTATGGGGGGGCTAGGACTGGAAATGTGCTGATGGGGGGTTAGGACTGGAAGTGGGCTGATGGGGGGGTTAGGACTGGTAATGGGCTATGGGGGTGGGGGGGCTGACTGGAAATGGGCTGATGGGGGGTTAGGACTGGTAATGGGCTGATGGGGGGTTAGGACTGGTAATGGACTGTGGGGGGTAAGACTGAAAATGGGGTGATGGGGGGTTAAGACTGGTAATGGGCTGTGGGGGGGGGGGTAAGACTGAAAATGGACTGATGGGGGGTTAGGACTGGTAATGGACTATGGGGGGCTAGGACTGGTAATGGGATGGGGGTTGCTAGGATTGGAAATGGGCTGAGTGGAAAGGGGGCTTGAACTGCAAATAGCTGATGGGGACAGGGGCTTGGAATGGAAATGGGCTGAGTGGAAGGGGGGATTGAACTGCAAATAGCTGATGGGGAGGGGGCTTGGAATGGAAATGGGCTGTAAGGGGAGGGAGCTAGGACTGGAAATGGGCTGAGTGGGGGGGGGGCTAGGACAGGAAATGGGCTGATGGAGGGCTAGGATAGGACTAGAAATGGGCTGTTGGGGGGTGCTAAGGTTGGAAATGGGCTGTGGTGGGGGCTTGAATTGAAATGGACTCATGGAGGGGCTAGAACTGGAAGTAGGCTCATGGGGGGTTTGGATTGGAAATGGGCTGAGTGGAGGGGAGCTAGGATTTGACATGGGTTGATGGTGGGGCTAGGAAAGGACTAGAAATGAGTTGATGGGGGCTGGGATTGGAAATGAGCTGATGGAGGTACTCGGATAGGACTGGAAATGGATGGGGGAGCTAGGACTGGAAATGGGCTGATGGTAGGGCTAGGGTAGGATTGGAAATGGGCTGATGGGGGGCTAGGACTGGAAATGGGCTGATGCAGGGACTAGAAGGGAGCAGATGCTGGGTGGGGCTGGAACTAGAAGGGAGCTGATGTTGGGGGAGGATTAGAATGGGATGGAGCTGGGAGAGTGAAATGGAGAGGGAAAAATATTTTGTGTGGGAGGGAAGACAAATCTACAATTGGCCGGATATTAGGAGAGTAAGTGGGGATTGAGGATAGAGGGGTAAAATTTGAGTGGATGAGATAGGAATGAGGAAAGGGCAAAAGGAGAAAGATTAGTATGTTAAAGCAGATGTAGAGAGAGAATGGAAAAAAAATTAGAAGAGAGAAGAAAGGACAAATGGACAGCAGATGGAGAGTTAGCAGAAGACACGAAGAAACTAGAAGAAAGTGGCTGGAACAATTGTAACTGAAAAAAAATGCACAAAAGGTAGAAAAATATCTCTTTATTTTGAATTTATTAACTGGAATATGTCAGCTCTGGGAAATGTGCATCATTAACGTCTGCGCTTTGTTTAGTACAAGAGGAAATTAATTTATAGTTTTATTTCTACAGTGCTGTACATTCCAAGTTTGGCTTTTGGGGTTCCCAGTTTAATTATTGTGTTCCTATTTCTAAATTGTGATTCCATGTTCTTTGTTTGGTGATGGCCTATGTTCTGCATGTGTAACTGAGCTGAGGTATTCTGTTTATATAATTCCTATATGACATTGCCACTTGTTCTCTTTCCCCAGTAGGTCATGTATTGTTATTCTCTGAAATGTATTGGTTTAATATTTGCAGTGTTTCCTTTTGATAGTTAGGGTATGGTGCTTTGTGAGTCCTGGTAGTGGTGTTAGGATACGGCGGGTTTGCTATGGGTTCTAAATGGGCAGTGTTTGTAGTAGTTCCTAATGTGCCTGGCGGTTGGTACTGGATTATAGTAATGTAGAAATCTTTTAGTCTTTCTTTATCCATATACTCATTAAGAGACATGTTTACTAAAAGTTAGTGTATGGTAACATTATGCAAATATTTATGCAAATGAGGCCCCGCACCGAGTCTCTGCACATGGCCCCGCACCCCCCTTGGGCCGCCCCTGGGCACACATGGACAGCCATGCAACTCCTTACCAGCTGCCCATGCAGGGGCCCCATCACTGCCTGCCACGGATATGTCTCGGGGGGAGGATGACAGCCACTGCTGTAGTATTTCCCCAGGCACCTGCATTTTCCAGCTACCTAGAGGGCTACAGCATCTGGCACTATCAGCCTCTTCCCCCACAGCTTGGTTCTGCGGCAGCAGAGGGGTGGAGGCAACATGGATCTCTGCCTGGGGTGCCAGGGCACTTGGACCGCCCCATGTGGCACATTGCCTTTCCGCAGCAGTAGCAGGACTGTGTACTGCCACTGTCAATTTGGGATCATGACATACATCACAGATGGTACTGTGGATGGCAGAATACCCCTGTGTGGGGAGGCTTAAAAAGTTGGGGCTCATCAACCTGGGGAAGAGACGGCTGAGGGGAGATATGATAGAGGTCTATAGATTATTGACCGGAGTGGAACAGATCACTTTTTTTTGCCATCAGACTGTGGACAGACTAGGGGACCTACCAATGCAGCTGTAGTGTAACCCATTTGGGTCTTCTACAGTAGGTGAAAATATTTTTTCAGTGAACGTGTAATCAAACCCATTACTGGAGGATGTGGTAAAAGCTGTCAGTATAGCTGGGTTTAAAAAAGTTTGGATGGGTTCCTGGGTAACAGTCCATAAACCATTGCTAAACAGGATCTGAACTATGAACTGCTTGCCCCATTACAGTTAATGAGGATCCTGTGTGTCTTTTGGGGAAACTGCTAGGTACTTGTGCCCTAGATTGTGCACTGTTGGATACAGGATACTGGGCATGATGGGCCTTGGTCTGACACAGTTTGGCATATTTTGTAGTCTTATGTTCCTATGTGCCATCTAGGCAGCTGCCTGGTCCCCCCCTGTTGACCAGCAGCCCCCACTGCATGACCCATGTGCCACCTCCTTTGCTCCCATTTGTACAATCAACATAGTGCCCTTTCATGCATGGTCACTATGCTGTTGCTGCTAATAGAGCACGACTATCACTCTTTTGGGCTCCCCTGTCTGTGCATCACATTGCAGACTTTAAATAGTCTCTCTCGCCTCAAAAAAACCACCCTTTCCGCCAGGTTTTGAACTGCGTTAGGGTTCCTGCAGTTAAGGTGCCTGCGTTAAGGGAGCAAGCCTTGTTTCTGCCCATTCCCCGCCCATTGACACCCACTCTCCGCCACGTGCACGCCTTCTCTCCACCCACAGGTACCGTTAGTGTGTGTTAAAGTGGTTGGTACTGTTAGTGCTTGCTAAAGTGGATTTTTGCATGTGCTAAGTGTGCACATGCACAGTTAGTATGTGCTAACGGCACACTTGCTCCTTTACCGCGGTTTAGTAAACATACCCCTATGTGTTCTGTTACAAATGGACAATATTTTATCCCTTAGGAGACGGGCAATGAGTGATATAGTGATGAGTAACGGGGCGGGGAGGAAGGGGGGAGAAATACATATCGTCAATGTACCTAAACGTTCTAGTGTAAGGGTTGGAGGCTCATAGTTGCAGCCTTATGAATTTACTATTTTATTGTTAAATGCTAGGTCTCTTAGTGAGAAAATTCCCCTATTGCATAATATGATTTTTGATGAAAAAAGTAGATATTATATTTGGTTTTCAGAGAGAGACCAAGTTCCATTGGCAAATTTCTGTGGCCCTGCCTTTTCCCTGAGCAGGGAAGTTGAGGAGGTGTGGTGGTCTGTCTTTGTAATGAAGCTTCCTATACATTGTCCTGCAGGTACTGGGGTTCTTTGCCTTAAGGATGGTTTTAATTTACAGTTTATGGGTGTAATGTCCTCCTAATATAAATGCTGACTTTATATTGGGTTTGGCTGAGTTAATAGAAACAGAGAAAATGACAGCCATATTATCATTTTTTATGTTTCTATAAACTCCATCATCTGTAAAGAGGCAAATCTTTCTTGACAAACCTTCTGCAATATCACCAAAATATTAAAAAGAACAGGACCAGGGGGAGGTTTATGTAATGAGAGATGGACAATTGCTAGCTTATATGATGCTTTATTACTTCTTTGTTCAAGTGTTGTTACTCACAAGAATATGTGTATGTTTAAAATAAATTTCAATAAACTGAGAATTAAAAAAAAAGAACCCACGACTAAGGACCGATCCCTGAGGCTCACCATTGGTAGCGCCCCTATCTACAGAGTGAATTCCTCTTTGGCAACATTGGGGGCTGAGCAGTGCTAACTAAACCCCCCACGAAGGAAAGATCTTGCACTCCCTTGCTCTGCAACACAGGAACAAAGGAAACTACCACCCAAGTTGAGACTGATTCAATCTGCATGCTTTCCTACCTCTCCACCTCCTCAGAGCACTATCCTCTATATGTGATCTGCCTGCTCTGCCTTCAGCATCATCACCAGAACGGAGATCACCTTTAAAAATCTGGTGTGCTCCAGGCAACACCAAACAGGTCTTTCTCCTCATATTTTTAGACATCACCGCAGCTTTTGATAGTATAAACCATCAAATTATGATCTCCAGATTACATCAAATAGGAATCAAAAATACGGTACTAAATTGGTTTTCCTCTTATCTGTCAGGTCGAACACAACAGGTAAGAATAGAACAACATCTTTCTGATCCCTATAACCAAGAACAAGGACTACCATAGGATTGATCCCTCTCAGCCCTCCTTTTTAACATTTATATGCAGCCCATCTGCACTATTTTCAAAAAATTCCAGGTAAACTATCATATATACGCGGATGATATAATGTGTGATAAGGAAGCTTATCATAGCTCAGGAAGGAGCTATAGAAAAGGTGAAGTGACTCTGAACAAGCAACCTGTCAGTTCTGGTAGAAATAAGAAAACAGAATTTTCCCATAAAAGACTACCAGTCCCAGAATGCACCAGGTTTCCAACAGCCATTAGAGGAGCTGAAGTGGGGAAATGTGTGTTCAATCAGGAGGGCTATGAGGTAATCCCTAAGCACTCATCTCAAAGGGCAGGACCTGATTCAGCACAGCTGCGCTGTGTTAAGGTGGAGCACTCATCTAAGCAGAATAAAGGTAGAGTTTATTCTACAGAGAATTATCCTCATCATCTTCATGATCAGCTTGGATATCCTCCGTTTCATCTGGAGGATCATCAGAAGCAGAAGCCAAACCGGACGGACAGAGAGGGCAAGAAACCCTTTGGAAGAAAGAAGAGAAAAGCCTTTGGGAGGTCTAGAGGAGTCTGGAGCAGTACGTATACTGGGAGGCATTCCAAGGGCCAGCATACACCATTGGACTGGGGAAAGCCAGAGGAATGGTGCTGCAGAGCTAGGAATCTCCAGACGGTACCTGTGAGGGAGACGGCTGCACGTGGAAGGGACCCTAAGACCCGTGCCAGAAGGTATGTGAAGAGAGATCCAGTGTCCAGGGATCTGGATTGGAAGGCTGGACATAAGAACTGGACTACATACTGGCCAGGCTATATAGAGAGGAACTCTAACAGCAATGGGAGCTCAGGTATGAACCCTGATCTATGCCCTAGCTATAACCTTGAAAGACAGCAGGGAAACAAGTATTCTCCTGAAAGTGCTCCATTGAGAAATTCATCTGTGCCAATCCAGGATATTGAACCCATGCTTGTTGAAGAAGGGGGAGTGATTGCAGATGAAGAATGTGTTTACATGGACTGCTCTCTGTCTAAACTCCTTTGGTAATTTTCTGTTATAAAATACAACAACCATCACAAAGAAATACAAACTTGTTCTTTAAATCTACTCAGAAAAGCTCCTGAGTAGGATTTTTAGCCACGCAGTAGAAAGCAAGCCAGCTAAGGGATTTCAGCTGGGTAACTGCTAGCAATTGAGCCTTACCTAATTGCTTGTGAGCTCTGAGGGAATCACTTCTGAATCTATGTGGGAAGATATAAGAAGTTAACCTGAAAAGAACAGTTTTTCTCTTCTTTGTGGATTTTGTTTGCTGTTTGATACACTGCTAAGAAAATATTAGCTAAAGCCTACAGAAAAGACCAGTTTGTTATCAACCAGGTCTTATTTCTTTTGCTTTGATTGCCTGATAAGTTCAAATGTTGTTTTCCTGATTTTGTTTTTCCAAGTTTAACACTGAAAGCAAGTAACCTGATTTATGTGCTACCAAGCATATCTGTGTTGGGAGAAATAACCCCATAAATAAATATCTTATTGGCTTTACACTTGAGCACAACTAAATTATTGTGAGCAGCTGTGTCGGGTGTGAATGGACTGCATTGCCCACAATCCCTTGCAAATCATATTGACATATGCACTTGCCAAGACTGTGAACATTCTCACCCAGGCAGCCGTCTGACAAATGTTATATCTCTTGTTCAAGTGCTCTATCCCCACAATTTAAAAAATAACAGATTGTTTTGCTGAAATAACGGAATGGCTATTAACTCACAACCTTAGGATCAACTTCAGTAAAACTGAAGCATTATATGTAATGAGAAACTAGAACTTTATCCCGCCTTCAGACATCAGGATTCATGACATAAACATTTTGGTAAAAAATGAGGTAAAATACCTCTGCATAATCCTTGATTGCACCCTAAACATGTTCTCACACATAAGACAAATAACAAAAAAGATCTTCTAAAACTTAAAATGTTAAAACAATTACGTCCACTGCTCCACAATCACGACTTTAAATCTGTCATCAACGCAATTATTACACCCCACTTTGACTTCTCCTAAATGGATTCACCAAACATTTCATGACAACGTCAAGTATCTCAACATGTTGCAACTAGGATAGTTACAAATTCCAACCCAATCGAATACATCACTGGCTCCCTGTACAGAGCCACATAAACTATAAAATTCTAGTTACAACTTTCAAACTTCTCAATATCGCCCCTTCATACCTTTCCACCCTCATTAGCAAGGAAACCCACACTTGCATAAAATGAGACTTTAACAAAAATAAAATCAAGGTAAATGCTGGAAAGCAATGATCACAAATGCTGGAAGCTTAGCCAACAAAGTTCCAGACCTGGAAGCCCTAATGGTGGAAATGGATTTGGACATTGTGGCCATTGCAGAAACATGGTTTAAAGAATCGCATGATTGGGATATAGCCATAGCTGGCTATAATCTATTCAGAAGAGACAGAGAAAATGGAAAAGGAGGAGGAGTAGCCTTGTATGTCAAAAGCAATATTAAAGCTACTGAAATGCAGGGGACATGGGGAAAAGAAGAAGCGCTCTGAATTGCGTTGGAAAGAGGAGATGGTACTGTCATCCATACTGCTGTAGTCTACAGACCTCTGACTCAAATTGAAGAGATTAGATAATGAATTGATAGATATTGCCAAGATAGCCACAAAGGGGGAAGCGATCATTTTGGGTGACTTTAATCTACCTGATGTGGATTGGATTACTTCTTCTGCACATCTGGAAAGAAGCAAAAAAATTGTAGATGCTCTCCAAGATGCATTACTTAGACAAATGGTCATGGAACCAACCAGGGAAAGCTCAACGCTGGACTTAGTGCTCACCAACGGTGATAGCATGTCGAATGTCTGCGTGAGTGCCCCTGTGAGCAACAGCGATCATCACACGGTGTGGTTTGAGATAAAAACCAAGGTACAGGCCAAACATAGCAAGCTCAAAGTCCTAAACTTCAAAAACACTGACTTCAATAAAATGGCCGAGTACCTAAAGGAGGAGATGACAGGGTGGAAGGCGATAAGGGAAGTGGAATTGCAATGGGCTAAACTAAAGGTGGCAATAAAAGGGGCAACAGATAAATATGTAAGAAAAGTAAATAAAAACAAGAGGAGAAGTAAACATATTTGGTTTTCCAAAGAAGTGGCTGCTCAAATAAAGGCAAAAAACACAGCTTTCGCAAAATTCAAAAGCTTGCAAACAGAAGAACACAGAAATGAATACAGGATCAAACTCAAAGAGTCAAAAAGAGAAATAAGGATAGCAAAATCAAAGGCAGAGGAAAAGATGGCTAAAGATGTTAAGGGTGGCGACAAAACTTTCTTCAGGTATATTTGGGAAAGGAAGATCAGAGTTGGAATTGCAGGACTCAGAAGTGCTAGGAAAGGACTCGTGGAAAGTGACATAGAAAAAGCAAAATTGCTAAACAAATACTTCTGCTCTGTTTTGACTAAAGAAAATCCTGGAAATGGACCAGCTGTGACTCCCAAATATAAAAATGGGAATGAAGTAGATACCACACCGTTCACAGAAGATGAGGTGTTAGAACAACTTGCTAAACTGAAAGTGGATAAAGCCATGGGACTGGATGGGATTCATCCTAGGATACTGAAAGAGCTCAGAGAGGTTCTTGCAGGGCCATTAAAGGATGTATTCAACAGATCCTTGGAAACAGGAGAGGTTCCTCAGGACTGGAGAATGGCTGATGCCGTACCTCTACACAAACGTGGTGACTGGGAAGAAGTGTCAAACTACAGACCTGTGAGCCTTACCTTGATGGCGGGAAAAGTAATGGAGGTGCTCCTGAAAGAGCGAATAGTGAACTTTCTCAAAACCAACAGGTTGCAAGATCCGAGGCAACATGGTTTTACTGAAGGACGGTTTTGCCAAACAAATCTGATTGAGTTCTTTGACTGGGTGACCAAGGAACTAGATCAGGGGCATGCGATGGATGTCATCTACCTGGATTTCAGCAAAGCCTTTGATACTGTTCTTCATAGGAGGCTTGTCAATAAACTCAGTAGCTTGGGGATGGGTCCAAAGATGGTAAAGTGGATTAGAAATTGGTTGACTGACAGATGACAGAAGGTGATGGTACATGGAGTTCACTCGGATGAAAGGAAGGTGATTAGCGGGGTGCCCCAGGGTTCAGTCCTGGGCCTGGCACGGTTCAATGTATTTGTGAGTGATATTGCTGAAGGACTGAATGGAAAAGTCTGTCTTTTTGCAGATGAGAAGCTAAGGACCACGGCCAAACACAGAGGAGTGGTATAAAAATTTCTTTATTAGCAGACCCAACTCAACGGTTTCGGCCGGAGGCCTTCTTCAGGGGTCTAAAACGGACAGACACAAACATCAATATTAAAAACAAATAGAAGTACAGAAATAAAATAACAGCAATAAAAACATCCTCAATTTATGTCATAAAAAGTGAAATACATTACCATGGATGGACAAACAAACAACCTGAAAATGGTGGACCGAACCACTCTTCCCAATCTACAGGGGAATAAGTAAAAACATGCAAATATCATTAAATAAACAGTACGGCCAAGGGTTAAGTAGGGTAGAAATACAGCTCATAAAAAACAAATATAAAGGATGAGAAACAATAAACTGCATATAAAAAACAATAAACTGCATATAAAAAACACATGACAGAATATATATACATATATATCACCAAACCTTAAAATAATTATACAGCATAAAAAACTTAATGATAAAAATAGCTATCACATGAGTAACAAAGGAAAGAAAAAATGCCTACAGGCAAACAGTATAATAGGCAAAAACCATTAAAGAGATACAGTCCATTCAAAGGATAGGCAGTGTGTAAGCTAACGATAACATAACGAACCAAGTAAACAAGGTTTGTACAAAAAACTTGTTAACAGCACTGGCTATGGAGGGGGGACATTAAAAAGACCAAAAAAGGCATAAAAACTACAAAATAATGCATAAAGTACAGTAGAACAAATCACAAATAGTAAGAGTATTAAAAAAAGGGGGGTTCCAAGAAACAAAAGCGTACATGCATGAGTATGATAAAGACATATGTGAGATGAAATTAAACAAAAGGCACATGTCAGCAGGATCGCTTGAGTGGGAAACCGCCGCGCAAGTGCAAAGAGGTAAAATAAAAAACGAAACAAAAAAGAAGAAGAACCATCTCATGGTAATGTCATCACGATTGACACCTTATGTAACAGAACGAGAGTGGAAGACTACTGTGGATACCATAAAGAAACTGAGTATAATTGAACACGAACATAAGAGGTACTAAACCTTAAAAACGCATATACAAACTTAATAATTAAAAGAGGTATAGCCCAACAGTAAATGTAGGATCGCAATCCAAAAGAGATATGCATGGAAACATATCAAAACGGCAACGTGAGGGCAAAATTTTTAAAAAAGGCAAAAAACTCAAAAAGCAACAGACTGAATTTAAAAGGTGACATAATGACCCTAATTCATGAAAAATGTAGGAGAAGAAAACATTATAGAGGTGCACCGGCACGTAATAATTAGCGCAGATCATAACAGCAAAATTACAATACATCAGGTGCTGTTGAACAAATCATAATATGCTGATGAATATGATAAAAACATGTGCAAAGTGAAATAAAAGCAGCCAAGCAGCACATAGTAACAGGAACATGTAGTAGGTAGCATAAACTGTAACAACAAAGATGCAACGGATCGGGTGCAGCTAAACATGTCATAATAACAAAGATATGAAAAAGGACGTACAAGACAAAATTGTGCAAGCATAAATATAATAAAAGTATATGCGGGAAAATGCCGCGCAAGTGCAAGGAAGCAAATTAAAAGGACAAAAGAAGACCCTCCCATGAAAACGTCATCATGATTGGCACCTTATCTAAACAAACCACAAATGAAAAACTAATGTAGATGCCATAAGAGGACTAAATATAACTAAACAAAAACATGAGGGGCAATAAAAACTATAAAGTAGAAGGCACCACAGTGAGCCTAAGATATAAAAGTGCAGAGGAGGGAACATTTAAAAACTGCACCTACACTTAATAAATAGCACTAACCATAAAAAAGGCTTAAAGGGGGGAGTGCTAAAATTGGATAGTACCTACATAGATAAACTAAGGGGCATGTTTACTAAAGTCCGCAAATTTGCGCGCCGCAAAATAGCGCACGGCAACGCGCCACTGAAACGCGCATAAACGCGTTTAAACGCCGCGCACACGTGCGTGTCACCCCCGCACAGGTACGCGGCACACCAACGGGCCCCGTACAAGTGCGGGCCCGCAAATGTCCGATAGAGGCGTGGAACGGCTAAAGGAGGGCGGAGGAAGGCTCCGGAGGGGCGGAGGGACGGGGTCAATGGGTGGAGAGTGGGAGGGGAGAGGGTCCCCGCACAGTATCGGGCCCGAATTTGCATGTAAAAACTACCGCGAGTGAAACACTCGCGGTAGAAAGCATTCAAAGGGAAGAGAAACCATTTCCGTCAGCAATGTACAGGAAAACCGGGGAAACCAGCAAAACGTGAGCAGTGTGATACATGTGCACAGCACAAAAGTGCACATAAAAATAGGAAATGACCACAACAGAACTATTAAAAATAGTAATTCAGCTGGGGAACAGTGATAGTGATGGGCAAATACAGAAAACACACCCAACAAAGCTCCAGAAAAAATAAATGAATTTTGGAAGGGTTTACGGAGCGGAGACTCTTCCAAACAACATTTCCTGTTGTGGAGCTGTCCTGGGAGTGTTTGCTATGGTTGCCCATTAATATCACTGTTGCCCAGCGTGGTGATATTGTTTCCCCCAGTTCCCGTGGTCATTTCCGTGGTTTATGTGCACGTTTGTCACCAGACAGGGTGCATATGCCCACAGTAAAATTGCGTAGAGCAGGGTTTGTGACTCCATCCTGCCAGGCTTACTACCTCCAGGGGCTGCACTGTCTCTGTGGCCATAGTGTGGTGCAGTGGACAAAGTCAGTACCTCTAAGACCAGAGGGTCAGAGGTTCAAAGCCCAGCTGGGGCACTTGCCAGCCCAGTCCCTATATTTTACCCACCACTAAACACAGATAGCGCAGACACCCCTGTATTGCAGGGGACATAAGCATGGGGAAAACACCCATATTTTACCCAACAACGCACACACACCACAACAATGGGCATTACCCACAGCCAAGTACCCCAAATGCAGTCCCGTACTGCCACATTCCAATCAGGTCACCTGCTTTTTATGGGAGGAGCTCATGCCAGCATGTTGGCGGACGAGTACATGTGGTGCAGGGGGCAGTGGCTGCTAGCGACAGAAGACAGAGGCCTAGCTAGCCATGTGCAGGCTGCCACCGTCCACTGCAACAGACTGCAAGACAGGCCCTGCCGGATCCACAGTCATGGACATGCCAGGGAATCCACCCAATCTGTGGCTACACAGTGGTGCAGTGCACGCAGACACTGCATGCAAGAGCAGAAGGTCACAGGTTCAAAGCCCAACTGGGGCAACTGCCAATCTTGCCCACATATTTTTCCCCCAAGTAAACAGTGATAGTAAGGGCACACCTTTCCTGGCTTGGACATATGCAATGGCAATACGTCTATCTTTTACCCCACTGAGCAAAGACACCATGAACAGGGCCAGTACCCAGAGCAGAATCACCCAAATGCAGTCCTGGTGGGGCACACACCAGTCAGGTTCCATGATGCCACTCATACAAATGCCTGTGCTGTATATCTATGCACCACACCCATGGTATGTAGATGTAGCTCATGCATATCCATGAGGGACAGCAGGAAAACCAGAACAGTGTGATGCAAACCTGGACTGGAGTTGGGAATCTGTGCCGTAAAGCAGCAGCCATCAAGGGCAGACACACCCACACCCACAGGCCTCATTGGCCAATGTCTCCTGGAGAGGCAGACCATTGGACCCTGCATGCATCTCCCAAAACTAGCACTTGCATAACTTACCAATGTCACCCTACACCTGAGGTATATGGTACACAGCTCTGAGACGTTTGCTAGGAGCACAGGCAGCTAGATATCCATACGTTGCGCACATACTGCTAGTTGACCCCATCCGAACAATCTGTTAGGTGTTTGCGGTGCGTGCTCCAGGCCTGGCCTCTGACGGTGTTTACCACCCTGGGGAGTGACCCCCAGCTGTACTGCGTACCATATCCATGCCTTGCCGTGCTCAGGACCGGTTTGGTGGGCAAGGCTAATTACTTCCTCAATAGTAGCACCATGATGGCATAGGTGTGGAAGTGTGTGTCTGGCTATACAGTGGGTGTTGGCTGCAAGCCCCTTCCACAGCCCACACTGCCAGCACTGTTGCCAGTATTGGCCTGCCAATGTGCATAATGAGGTGCAAGGTACCATGGGTATAGCCAGGACAGGGTAGCCTGGCCAGGATGCATCTGCACCGGGCATAGGGCACTGGCAGGGACATTGTAGTGTCTGGCCACCACCTACACAGACAGGGTGGCCAAAGCATGTCCTTCTGGGAGATCACGCTCACCCTGACTGTGCAGTGACCACAGCATGGCTAGGCACCCCCATAGTGCTATACAGTATTTCTCTCATGTGATAGATATGGGTTTCTATTTGGGGCCCAGTCACTGATTTATCTGCTTGCTGTGTATGCTGGCAGACCAGTTCTGGGTGCATGTGTCTCCAGTGGGAACATGCACTATGGACTAACCAGCAGACTGTTTGTAGCTGGTATGTGTCTTGCTGGAATGGTGTGCAGTGGCTGTTGGCTTGCTGCAGGGGAATATCTGGTGGTGGGGTGCAGCTTACCTGGTCCTATGTCTGTCTGCTATTGTGTTGTGGCTGTGTGTGGGGTGGGGGTGGTGTTCATTCCTCAGCAGGACTGGGGTTGATGTTGCCCTTTACTGCCACCTTTGCAGGGAGGTACAGTGTGGATCTCTTGATGGGGGACCATGTTTGCTGGTGGGGGTTCCCAGGGGGGTGCTGAGCCTGACTGGGATATCCATGGTGTTTGTGCAGAAACTAGCTATCTTACACATTAACACTGCTTTGAAACTCCCGCTTGGCCTCCAACAGCCATGGAAGGTGTTGTGGACCTGGTCCTGGGCGCCTCATTGCACACTCAGGGTGAGCACAGAACCCACACGATGTAACGGTGTGTAGCTACTCTGTGCCAGTAAAACACCCGGTCAGTGCCACCTACCAGGCCGAGGTGCTGTGTGGGTGCACCCGGTCACTCCCCCCAACAGGGCCGAGGTGCTGTGGGGGTGCATTACCCATCTTGTGTCCATCTGTGGACAGCTAATTTGCATGTGCAGTGCATCATGGGTACGTGTGGCCTAACCCTATCCTGTTTACACCGGCAGACTGTCTGTGAGGTGACGTGCAGGCTATCTGCAGCCAGCCAGGGGCTTGCTTACAGCTATGGAGTTGTAGCCCAATGGTTACATCACTCCCTGTGCAGCCAGAGGTCATGGGTTCAAATCCACAGTGGGGTTCTGTGATAGGGGTGTCCACAGCATCTTTTTAATTTACTGTACATATGTTGCTGCCAGCAATAACACCCTGAGCGTACTGTACCCATAAGGTGCCTCTGAGGGCGCTTTATGGGGCGCCGTATACGGCACTTTATGGTTGCCATCCATATAGGATGCACTATACATTATCCTGTGTCGCAACATACATGCTGCCCTATAGGGGACATTCTAGGGTGCCTTGGCGGACGGTGCACTGTCACATGTGCCTTATGGGCTGCTTTATGTTAACATGCTGTGAGCGTGCGTTTTCTAGTTGTTATCACAAAATAAAATTAGTGGGCCTACTACAGCACTCCACCACATAAAACATACTGCCTGTGCTAGTCTTTTTCAATGGGCATTGTGAGGGATTGAACCCCTGGTCCCTGCACCATTGGTCAGTGTCACAACCATTGTGCTGTGGCTCTGTTCCTGTGCTTGAGCAGCAGCGCGCAGCCTTGTAGCCATCGGCGCGCCATCTTGTGGCGCACAAAATTAGCAGTGCGCCGCCTTCTGCCGCGTAACATTAACAGCGTGCCGCCTTATGCCACCAAACATGGGCATGCCCCTTAAAATAATGCCTCAGCCAGCTGTCTTCAATGGGCACTGTGGGGAATTGAACCCATGATGCCTGCACGAGGGGTCAGAGTCTTAACCATTGTGCTATGGCTCCATTCCTGCTATTTGCACATCAGTGCGCCACTTATCCCTCCCACTATTGGGCTGCCCCCTCACACATCAGCGCGACGCCTTCTGCCCACAGGCTCGCCGCCTTCTGTTGCCCCATTTTATCAGCGCGCCGCCATCTGCCGCCCACAATGAACAGTGCACCGCCTCATGCCATATAAAAAAAGAGTGCGCCGCCTTCTGCCGCCCATAATCAATATACCTCCTACACAACTTTTGCCCATAAAAGTTGATGCCTCAGCTGGTCTTTTTCATTGAGCGCAATGGGGGTTTGAACCGCTGGCCCCTGCACCATAGGTCAGTATCTTCACCATTGTACTACAGCTCTGTTGTTTGGTTATGCAGCAGCGCTCCACTTAGCCTTCCCACGTGCTAATGTGGGCCCCGCACATTTGCGCGACGCACACACGTACGGTCCGGTTTTTTTCTTTTTTCTGCCTGGCCCGCCCACTCCTTATATGGCACCAGCACACTAACGGGAACCCGCACAGCAACGGTGTTTAGTAAACATGCCCCTAAATATTAGGTTGTCCATATAAAAAAATAAAATGAATAAATAGTGGAGTAAATAATAATAAGAACATCTTTGCACTAACATTACAGGAGATTATTGAATACAAGGTACTAAAAGAAAATCGAAGTAGCTTAAATGGGGTCTAAATCATAAAAAAGCATGATATTCAATTTCTTTATTTAAACCTCCTGGGGTTACTGTATTAAAAAGAAAAATGAACCTTTGTTCTTCTTGAATTAATCTACGATCAAGGTCCCCACCGCTCTGCTTAACTGTTCCTGCTGCGGAAGACCACCTTCTTTCTTTCTACCGTTTTTTTTTTGCAGATAACACAAAAATTTGCAACAGAGTGGACTCCCCCGAGGGAGTGGATAACATGAGGAAAGATCTACAAAAGCTGGAAGAATGGTCTAATGCTTGGCAATTACGATTTAATTTGAAAAAGTGCAGTGTCATGCACTTAGGTAGCAGAAATTTAAGGGAAATGTACGCAATAGGGGGCGAGAGGTTGGTGTGCATGGTTCAGGAGAAAGACCTTGGTGTGATTATCTCTGATGATCTCAAGGTGGCAAAACAGTGTGACAAGGCGGTGGCAAAAGCCAGGAGGATGTTGGGCTGCATACAAAGAGGGATTACCAGCAGAAAGGAAGAGGTACTTATGCCACTGTACAGGTCGCTGGTGAGGCCTTACTTGGAATACTGTGTTCAGTTTTGGAGACCGTATCTTGCAAAAGATGTAAAAAGACTGGAAACTGTTTAGAGGAAGGCGACCAAAATGATTTGGAGCCTGCGTAAGAAACCTTATGAGAAGAGACTTAAAGATCTAAATATGTACACTTTGGAGGAGATGAGGGATAGGGGAGATATGATTCAGACCTTTAAATACTTAAAGAGGAACGATGAACAAGCAAACCTCTTCCAAAGACGGGGAAGCTGCAAAGCTAGAGGGCATAACATGAAGCTGCAAGGTGGAAAATTGAAAGATAATGTCAGGAAATATTTTTTCACTGAAAGGGTGGTGGATGCTTGGAATGCTCTCCCGATGGAAGTGGTGGGGGCAAACATGGTGATGGAATTCAAAACAGCATGGGACAAGTACAGCGGATCCCTTTACAGCAACAGGATAAAAACAAAATAAACTGGACCATCTAACTTCTCAACAAATAGGGGTATCCTACATGGAGTGGTGGGTCCACCCCTAAACAAAGACATGGGGAGGGGTGGCCTGCACAGAGCGACAGGTGCACCTACTATTACCATATTGCTGGACAGACTGGATGGACCATGCTGATCTTTATCTGCCGTCATTTACTATGTTACTATGTTACAATCCCATCAGATTTCAGGAAATTAAGAAAAACAGCAAACAATAAAGCATTCTCCCACATCATCCCTAACCTTTGGAACTCCCTTCCAGACTACCTAAGAGAAATAAAGGATCTCTCAACATTCCGAAAAAAAATTAAAACACACCTCTTTATCCTTCACTTTAGAAATGAACCTAATGGTAACAAGTCCACCCCTTAACTAATTAACCCATCCGTCAAAATTCACCCCCCCCAGCTGAGCTACTCAAGCCAATATCCTTTCACATTTGACAATCAAATTGTATATATCTTTACATTTATGACTGTTCTTTTTCAAAACAATATTAATGTAAATAGTTATAATTCATTCTTTGTAAATGAATACGTACCTTCCATTGTACTATTGTACGTTTGTTTCATTGTAAACCGCATTTGATCGGCTGGAAAATGTGGTATAAAAATTGATAATAAATAAAATTTACTACTACCCTCTGACATTTCCCACTCAATCAGTGTCTTACCCAGTCACTTTATGGGCCATCCCAAGGGCAGTCTGTTATAAGCTGCCAATGTGAAACAATGTCAAAGGCCTTTGCTAAAATATAAATATACCACATGTAGATCTCTCCCTTGATCCAATTCTTTGGCTACCCAATCAAAGAAATCAATCAGATTCATCTGACAAGAACTACCTCCAGTAAAGCCCTGCTGCCTTGGATCCTGTAATCCCTTTGATTCCAGAAATCGCCCCATCCTCTGTTTTAGCAGTGTTTACATGAATTTACTCACTACAGAAGTCAGACTAACCAGTTGGTAGTTACCAACCTCTTCCTTACTTCCACTTTTGTGGACAGGAACCACATTTGCCCAGCTCCAGTCTTCTGGGATCACCCCTGACTCTACAGAAGCATAGCAAAGCTCAACGAGTGGAGCCACCAGCACTTCACATAGTTCTTTCAATACCCTTGAGTAAGCTCTTGCCTCCAGAGAAGCACCACAGCCTCACTTTTACCCTGCAAGAGATGTTGATACTATGTTTGTAGTCATGGGCCAAGACGGCACCTCAGGCTGTGACTCCAAACAAAGCAGACACTCAGAAACAAATTAACCTCGTCCTGTAATCAACTTCCTAAAAACTAGGAAAATCAATTATGGGAGAAAAAGGAAACTAATTAGGATTCTTGCTGTCTAAATCAGCTGGATTTTTAAAATTCCTGATTGCAGACAGGCCAATTGAATACAACTAATTAAACTGCAGTTAAGATGTTAACTTTAAATTTTCTTTTATAGAATAGCAGCTGGTATATAAAACTACATGAATTAAATATCTTGCTTCAATTTTTAACCATTTCTGTTTTTCTTTAACATAAGAAATAATTATTTTCTAAACTTTTTTTCTTTTACTAAGAGGCAATGAAGCCACACACTTAACAAGTAAGTTTTCTAAATTGCTTCAAACAAAATACTTCTCAGTAGTTGCTAACTTCCTTTCTTTAATTTTAAGCTAAAATAATTTTGCCTTGTTTTTTCCCAGGTTCCAGGTTTTTTCCCAGCTTACCAGGTTCCAGGTAAGCATGTGTTCTATCTTTTCTTTTCCCTCTTTGCTTTACAAATTTCAATATGATGTTGATATAATTTCACTATGATGTTGAGCTCAAATAACTATTAACAGTGTGTTTTGTGCCTAGGTGGTAGTGCTACTTATCTTCCCAGATGCTTTCTTGCATACAAGCTTAATAAATTTCTCCAGGGGGTATGTTTACTAAAGCGCGTTAAGGTAACAGGTGTTAATGGCAGCGATAAAGGGCATTAATTCTTAGAAGGTGTTGGGCGGGTAGGGGGTGTTCCGACGTTAAGGGCGCCATGGGCCATTTAACGCATGTTATATAGAAACATAGAAATATGATGACAGAAAAAGACCACATGGCCTATCTAGTCTGTCCTTCCATATCAACAACTACAACAGTCCCCTTTTTACCTTTAGAGATCCTCTGTGTTTGTCCCATGCTTTTTTGAATTCAGTTACTGTCCTCATCTCTACCACCTCCACTGGGAGACTATTCCACGGATCCACTACTCTTTCCGTAAAGAAATATTTTCGCATATCACTCCTGAATCTATCTCCCTTCACCCTCATCCCATGTCCCCTCGTAGCAGAACTTGCTTTCAATTGAAAGAGGCTCTCTCCCTGAACATTTATGCCACGGAGGTATTTAAACATCTCAATCATATCACCTCTATCCCGCCTTTCCTCTAAGGTGTACATATTAAGATCGTTAAGTCTGTCCTCATATACTTTATAATGAAGACCACTAATCATTTTAGTAGCCACCCTCTGCACCAATTCCATCCTGTTCACATCCTTTTGAAGGTGCGGTCTCCAGAATTGCACACCATACTCCAAATGAGGTCGCACCAAAGATTTATAAAGAGGCATTATCACCTCCTTTTTTCTGCTAGCCATTCCTCTCTGTATCCACCCAAGCATCCTTCTAGCTTTTGCTGTCACCTTTTCTACCTGTTTAGCTACTTTAAGATCATCAGACACAACCACGCCTAGATCCCGCTGTTCTTTAGTGGACAAAAGTACTTCACCCCCTATACCAGTGATGGCTAACCTTTTTGAGCCCGAGTGCCCAAACTGCCGCACAAAACCAAAGAATTTCCTCAAAGTGCCAGCACGTCATTTGCATAAGTGGTCTTATTTGCATAAATATTTGCATAATGTTACCATACACTAACTTTTAGTAAACATGTCTCTTAATGAGTGTATGGATAAAGAAAGACTAAAAGATTTCTACATTACTATAATCCAGTGCCAACCGCCAGGCACATTAGGAACTACTACAAACGCTGCCCATTTAGAACCCATAGCAAACCCGCCGTATCCTGACAGCATTACCAGGACTCACAAAGCACCATACCCTACCTATCAAAAGGCAACACTGCAAATATTAAACCAATACATTTCAGTGAATACTGGGGAAAGAGAACAAGTGGCAACGTCAAATAGGAATTTCCTCTTGTACCAAACAAAGCGCAGATGTTAATGATGCACATTTCCCAGAGCTGACATATTCCAGTTAATAAATTCAAAATAAAGAGATATTGTTCTACCTTTTGTGCATTTTTTTTCAGTTGCAATTGGTCCAGCCATTTTCTTCTGGTTTCTTCATGTTTTCTGCTAACTCTCCATCGTCTGCTGTCCATTTGTCCTTTCTTCTCTCTTCTAGTTTTTTTTTCCATTCTCTCTCTCTACATCTGCTTTAACATACTAATCTTTCTCCTTTTGCTCTTTCCTCATTCCTATTTCATCCACACAAATTTTACCCCTCCATCCTCAATCCCCAATTACTCTCCCAATACCTGGCCAATTGTAGATTTTTCATCCCTCCTACACAAAATATTTTTCCCCTCTCCATTTTACTCTCCCAGCCCCATCCCATTCTAATCCTCCCCCAACATCAGCTCCCTTCTAGTTCCAGTCTCACCCAGCATCCATTCCCTTCTTCAAGCCCCCCACGTCCCCTCAGCCCATTTCCATTCCAAGCCCCGTCCCCATCAGCTATTTGCAGTTCAAGCCCCCCACTTCCCCTCAGCCCATTTCCATTCCAAGCCCCATCCCCAACAGCTATTTGCCGTTCAAGCCCCCTTCCACTCAGCCCATTTCCAGTCCTAGAAACCCCCCCAACCCATTACCAGTCCTAGCCCCCCATAGCCCACTCCCAGTCCTAATCCCACCAGCCCATTTCCAGTCCTAACCTCCCCATCAGCCCACTCCCAGTCCTAATCCCCCATCACTCAATTTTTAGTTTAAGCCCCCCCAGCGCCCATCACCACTCCTAACCCCCCAGCCCAGCGCCCATCACCACTCCTAACCCCCCCAGCCAGCCCAGTGCCCATCACCACTCCTAACCCCCCCAGCCAGCCCAGTGTCCATCACCACTCCTAACCCCCCCAGCCCAGTGCCCATCACCACTCCTAACCCCCCACCCCAGCCCATCACTACTCCTAACACCCCCCAGCCCAGCCCAGCCCAGCCCATCACCACTCCTAACCCCCCCCCAGCCCAGCCCAGCCCAGCCCATCACCACTCCTAACCCCCCCCAGCCCAGCCCAGCCCAGCCCATCACCACTCCTAACCCCCACCCCCCCCCCCCAGCCCAGCCCAGCCCAGGGAAAATTAAAAAAAAAACAACCCTGTCTGCTGCCGTTGTCGGGGCCGCCGCGGCAGAATCGAGCGTGCCGCGGGGCCCCCCTGTACCCACCCGGCAGAGCCTGTCCTCCCCGTAGCAGCTCTCTCTTTGGAGCTGCAGTCAGACGCGCCGGCTTGCAGAGCGCGAGGGAAGAGTTCCCTCGCTGCTCTGTTAAGCCCACGGGGGCTGATGGGAAGTTCCCATCAGCCCCCGCGGGCTTAACAGAGTCGCGAAAGGAAAACTCTTCCCTTCGCGCTCTGCAAGCCGGCGCGTCTGACTGCAGCTCCAAAGAGAGAGCTGCTACGGGGAGGACAGGCTCTGCCGGGTGGGTACAGGGGGGCCCCGCGGCACGCTCGATTCTGCCGCGGCGGCCCCGACAACGGCAGCAGACAGGGTTGTTTTTCTTTTTTTCGATTGCGGACCTTCCCGCGTGCCAGCTGCAAGGCCTTCGCGTGCCACAGCTGGCACGCGTGCCATAGGTTCGCCATCGCTGCCCTATACTATATTGCTCCCTTGGATTGCTGCAGCCAAAATGCATGACCTTACATTTTTTAACATTAAATCCCATCTGCCAAATTCTAGACCATTCTTCAAGCTTAGCTAGATCCCTCCTCATGTTATCTACACCTTCCTGGGTGTCTACTCTATTGCAGATTTTGGTATCATCTGCAAAGAGGCAAACCTTACCCGACAGCCCTTTCGCTATATCACTAACAAAGATGTTAAAAAGAATCGGACCAAGGACAGATCCCTGGGGCACACCACTGGTAACATCCTTATCCGCAGAGTAAGCTCCATTTACCTCTACTCTTTGTTGCCTCCCACCCAACCAATTTCTAATCCAAGCAGTAACTTTAGGGTCCATCCCTAGGGTGCTCAGTTTGTTTATAAGTCGCCTGTGAGGAACAGTGTCAAAGGCTTTACTGAAATCTAAATACACCACATCTAGGGCTCTCCCTCGGTCCAACTCCCTGGTCACCCAGTCAAAGAAATCAATCAGATATGTCTGACAAGACTTGCCTCTGGTGAATCCATGCTGCCTCAGATCTTGTAATCCGCTGGACTCCAGAAACCTCACTGTTTTCTCTTTCAGCAGCATTTCCAATAATTTACTCACCACCGAAGTTAAACTAACCGGCCTGTAGTTTTCAACCACATCCTTACTTCCGCTTTTGTGTAAAGGCACCACATGAGCCTCTCTCCAGTCCTTTGGCACCACTCCTGACTCCAACGAGGCATTGAAAAGGTCAGTCAGTGGAGCTGCTAGAACGTCCCCAAGTTCCCTTAGTATTCTATGGTGTATCCCATCCGGTCCCATTGCTTTGTCTACTTTAAGTTGAGCTAGTTTCTCACAAGCACAGTCTTCTGAAAATTGTTCAATATGTCCCGCCCTTCTGTTCCTGTTTGTGGGTGTTTTCTGAGGCCTGCTCCTGGTTTTTCATCTGAACAGAAATATTTCTTAAGCAATTCCGCTTTATCCTTATCAGCTTCTACATATTTCTCCCCTGCACCCTTGAGTCTGACAATACCACTTTTGCCCTTCCTTTTCTCAATAACATATCTGAAAAATGGCTATTTCCTCCTCCTTTTGAATCTTTGCCTTCCTGACTACTTTGCTAGCTTCTCTAAGTTTTTCCAAATATAGATGCCTGTCTTCCTCTCTCTGTCATCTCTTGTATTTCATGAAGGCCTCCATCTTTTTCTTCACTTTTTCAGCTACTTCTTTCGAAAGCCATAGCGGTCTCCTTTTCCTTTTACCTTTATTTACCATTTTAACAAAAAGGTTGGTTGCCCTTAAAATATCCCCTTTCAGTTTAGCCCACTGTTAAAAGGACATCACATGTTAAAGTGACAAGCATGCACCTTAAGGTTCGTTAAGGTAGCAAACGCACTTTATGGTGGAAAGCATGCACCTTAAGACATGTTAAGGTGACAAAGTGCTTTAAGGTGGAAAGCATGCACCTTAAGGCACGTCAAGGTGACAAACATGCTTTAAGGTGAAAAGCAAGCACCTTAAGGCATGAAAATGACTGTAACCCTAATGCTGGATAGAGCACCATGTGGCAACCAGTAAAGCAGACGAGCATGTGGAAGGCAGCTGTACCGATGCACAGGGTGGTGCCAATGTAAGGTGCTGCAATGTCAGTGTGTGGCATAGGATGGGGGAGATCTGTCCCCCAGCGGAGCGAGAAGCGGCAGGATATTTGCAGTGACAGGAGGACAGAGTAGTAGTGGGTATGTGCAGATCAGGCACAGGAGAGGCGAGCACGAAGAGCCAAAATGCAGAAAAGGGTACCAGTGTAGGTCATAGTATAGCAGCTTGCACAAGAAGACATGACAGTACATAGCTGACAGAGGCAGATAGATGGGCTGAAGGAAGGATGGCAGCTGAGGAGAGGGTGCTATGGACTGGCAGCACTGATGTGCAGATTCCTAACTGTTACAGGCATGAAAATGATCGGAGTAGCACACAGTCATAAAAAAGAACAAACAGGAATTGAACCCCTAGTCCCTGCTTATGGAGACATTGCACTAACCAGTAGGCTATACCTTCACATTACTGGGGGGGGTGTTTACTAAACCGTCTTAACGTAGCAGTGGCATTAGCGCGAGGTTTTCACTGGCACTAAGGGGTATGTTTACTAAATCGTCTTAACATCACAGCGGTGGCATTATCGCGCGATAAGTGATGTTATCGCACAATAATGTAACATTATCATGCGATAACGTCACTTATCGCACGATAACGCGGTGGTGGCATTAAGGCACACAAACGCTGTGAAATCCGGATCTGAAAGGTGGAGTAAGGCCTCCTAGAGGGCGAAGATAGGGGTCAATGGGCGAAGAGTGGGCGGGGAGAGGCTCCAGGCACACTAACGTTGTGAAATCTGGGTCTGAACACTAATGCCAGTGAAACCCTCGCGTTAGAGGCACATTTGCAGGAGAGAGAAACCATTTCAGTCAACAATGTACAGCAAAGGCAGGGAAACCCAGAAAAGTGATAGTAGGAACATGTGCAGGAACCAAAAAGGCAAAGAAACACATAAAATGACCAGAACCACATTTGAAATCCCAATAACCAAGCTGACCAATAGTGATATTAATGATAAACATAAAGCAAAACTACTGACAAAGTGTAAAAGGGAAGGTGGGGGACTGAACTGGAGGAACGATAAGGAACCATTATTAAAAAGGGACTCAGGATATCAGTGCTTGACCCAATACAAGCATTGTGGAACCTATGTCTTTTGGGGAAACTGCTAGGTACGTATGACCTAGATTGGCCACTGTTGGAAACAGGATACTGGGCTTGATGGGCATTGGTCTGACCCAGTATGGCATATCTTATGCTATGTTCTTATGATATCATGTTTGGAAGGGTCTATGCTCTGTCCCCCTACAAAGTGAATGATCCCACACTGAAATAGCGCTGATCAGGGTTTTTATCATTTATATTGGCAGGTTTGTTAGGGCGTGCACATGTGCAGCAACAGCAAAGTGGGCACGTAGGAAAGGGCAACTGTACTGATGCTGTAAATGGGATACAGGGGGCTGCAGGCGGCACATGCTGTGGTCCACAGGTATGTCAGTGATTGGGCCCCAGAAAAGAGAACTCATAAATATCACATGAGAAAAATAATATATAAGCACTATGGGGGAACCTAGCAATTGCCGTGGTCACTGCTCAGTCAGGGCGAGAGAGACCTCCCAGCATGACATGCTGTGGCCACCCTGTCTGTGCAGGTGGTGGTCGGGCACTGCAATGTCTTAGCAATTGCCCTATACCCTGTGCAGATGCATCATGCCCATGCCACCCTGTCCGGGCCATACCCACAGTACCTTGCTCCTCATTATGCACATTGGCATGCTAACACTGGAAACAGTGCAAGCAATGTGGGCTCAGTAATGTGTAGGCAGCCAAAACACACTGGATAGACAGACACACACTCTAGCACCTATGCCAGCATTGTGCAAATATAGAGGTTTGTGGCAGCCCTGGCCGCCACACCAGTCCTAGGCACAGTGCAGGCATTGCTATGGTACTCAATACTGTTAGGGTCACTCCCCGGGGTAGTAAACACTGTCAGAATCAATAACTGAAACACACTCCACAGATATCAGAAAGGTTGCTATGATGAATCTCTATCAACAAATTGTGTTTAACTTAGGATTTGTTAGCTGACATTAATCATAGCAACCTTTTGATATATGTGGAACATGTTCTCAAGTTTAGGACGGCATTGCTAAGATATGCAGGTGCCAGTATTGGGAGATGCTGCTCCCTGCAGGGCCCAACAGCCTGACTCTCCATGAGGCTTTGAACAGTGGAGCCTGTGGGTGTGGGTGTTTGTGCCCCTGTTGGCCGCTGCTCTAGGGCAGAGTTTCCCAACTTCGGTCCTGGTGGGCCAAACACTGTTCAGGTTTTCATGCTGTCCCTAATGAATATGCGTGGATACATTTGCATACAATGGGGGCAGCATATACAAATGCAGCACAGACATATTTATTAGGGACAGCATGAAACCTGAATGGTGTTTGGTCCTCCAGGACTGCAATTGGGAAACTCTGCTCTAGGGATTGCACATCTTTATGGTGTCTGTGCTCTGTAGGGTAAAATATAGGCGTTTCAGGCGTGTCTATTTTATCTGCAATAAAGGTTCCATCTTTATTACCATGGTTTAGTACTGGGTAATATATGGGGGCAGGGTTGACAGGAGCCACAGCTGGGATTTGAACTTGTGACCTTCTGCTCTTGAGCACACTGGCTGTGTGTACTGCACCACACTCTAGCCACAGGGACAGACCTTTCCCTGGGGATACCATGACTGTTCGTCAGACAGACCTTGTCTGTTGCAGTGCACAGCACCCACCTAAATGGGGCTTGGCCGTGGTCTGGTGTGGGCAGATGCCACTGCCCCCTCCGCCACCTGCACCCCTCCGCCACCATGCTGCCATGCCATTATGCCAGTGGTGCTGGTGGTGCACAGTCCCAGGCCATCCAGTATGCCAGTAGGCAGCTGCCTATGGTGTGGGTTCTCGGTTAGGGGTGCCTACATGGACATGCGCGTTTCCCTCCGGCACCGCCTGCCAATGTTATGTGCCCTTGGGGGTACCTGCTGGGTAATATCCCCTATGACACTGTGGGACGCACACTCGTGCCCATGTTGGACCCTCGTCAGTTGCTGTCTTGCTGCCTTACAGTTTTGGCATTCCTATGTGCCACCTAGGCATCTGCCTAGTCTGCACTGTGCCCCAGCTGGGCCACAGCATGTGCCACTTGCAGCCCCCTGTATCCCATTTACAGCATCAGTACAGTTGCCCTTTCCTACATGCCCACTCTGCTGTTGTTGCACATGTGCACGCCATAACAAACCTGCCCAATCTAAATGACAGAAACCGTGATCAGTGCTATTTCAATGTGGGATCATTCACTTTGTAGGGGGACAGAGCATAGACCCTTCCAAACATGATATCTTAATTTTTACGCTTTGTCAGTAGTGTTGCTTTATGTTTATCATTAATATTAACATAATTTCTTATTGTTTGATGTAAACCGCCACTGATCTTGGGAAGTGGCGGTATATAAAAGACTTACAAATAAATAAAATAAATAAATAAATAAATAAATATCACTATTGGCAGCTTGGTTATTGGGATTTTAAATGTGGTTCTGTTCATTTTATATGTTTATTTGCCTTTTTGGTTCCTGCACATGTATCACTACTATCACTTTTCTGGGTTTCCCTGCCTTTGCTGGGGAACCCTCTGGGAAGCCTTACTCCACCCTTCAGACCCGGATTTCACAGCGTTCGTGTGCCTTAATGCCGCCACCGCGTTAAGTGACGTTATCGCATGATAATGTTACATTATTGTGCGATAACGTCACTTATCGCGCGATAATGCCACCGCTGTGATGTTAAGACGATTTAGTAAACATACCCCTTAGTGCCAGTGAAAACCTCGCGCTAGAGGCACATTTGCAGGACAGAGAAACCATTTCAGTCGGCAGTGTACAGCAAAGGCAGGGAGACCCAGAAAAGTGATAGTAGTGATACATGTGCAGCAACCAAAAAGGCAAAAACTATAAATAATGACCGGAACCAAAAGTGAAATCCAAAACACCGAGCTGGCCAACACAACAAATAATGACAAACGGTAATGAACACAACCTATAAAGAATAAAAAGGATGAGCTCACTTTTGGAAGGGTGAATTCTCAGTCCCCCCACAAAATGAATGTTCCAACTTAGAAATAGTGCTGATGAGGGTTTTCTGTGGTGTGTATGGGGTAGCTTGCTTCTGTGGCTTACACATGTGCAGCAACAGCAGAGTGGGCACGTGGGAATGGGCACTATGATGATGGTGTAAATAGGGTACAGGGGGCTGCATGTGTCACATGCAGTGGGCCAGCTGGGGCACAGTGTGGTCTAGGCAGATGCTTACCTGGCACATAGGAATGCAGAAACTGAAAAGCAACAAGACAGCAATTGACCAGGGTCCAACATGGTCACAAGTGTGCGTCCCATAGTGTCCCAGGGGATAGCACCCAGCAGGTACCCCCAAGGGCACATAACATTGGCAGGTAGTGCCGGGAGGAAGTGCTGATGTCCATGTCAGCACCCCTACCCCAGACCCCACACCCTAGGCACCCGCCTAGTGGCACACTGGATGGCATGGGACTGCGCACCACTGGCATAAGGGCATGTCAACATGGTGGTGGAGGGGGTGCCGGCACCGGAGGGGGCAGTGGCAGCTGCCCACAGCAGAGCAAGACCAAGCCCTGTATAGGTGGGTGGCGTGCAGTGCAACAGATAAGGTCGTCTGAGGAACAGTCATGGGATCCCCAGGGAGCAACCTGCACCTGTGATAACAGTTTGGTGCAGTACACACAGCCAGTGTACCCAAAGGCAGAAGAACACAGGTTCAAGTCCCAGCTGGGGCCCCTGCAGACCATGTCCCAATATTTTACCCTACAGAGTACATACACCATAAACATGGCCACTGCCTGGAGCAGAGGTTCCCAACTCCAGTCCTGGAGGTACAAACACCATTCAGGTTGTCAGAATGTCCCTAAGAAATAATCATGAGATGCATTTACATGCACTGCCCCATTGTATGCAAATGTATCCATGCATATTCATTAGCGACATCCAGGAAACCAGAATTGTGTTTGGTCCACTAGGACCGAAGTCTGGACCCTCTGCACCATAGCTTCGGCCAACAGATGCACAAACACCCACACCCACGGACTCCACTATACAAAGCCTCATGGAGAGTCAGGCTGTTGGGCCATGTGCGGAGCAGCAGCTACCACCACCTGCACCTGTATACCTTAGTAATGCGGTCAGAACCATGGAAACATGTTCCATATATGTATCAAAAGCTTGCTAAGATTAATGTGAGACCACAAATCCTAACTTAAAACAATTTGGTAAAATAGATCCATCATAGCAACCTTTCTGATATATGTGGAGTGTGCTGCCATATGTGTTTACGACACTGTCTATCACCTCGGAGAGTGACCCTAACAGTATTACGTTCCTTCATACTGCCTGCACAGTGCCCAGTACTGGTGTGACGGCCAGGGCTGGCAGCCATCTCTAGCGTTGCACAATGCAGAAATAGGTGTTAGAGTGTGTATACGTCTATCCAGTGTTTTGCGGCTGCCTACACCTTCCTGAGCCCACAATGCTTGCACAGTTGCCAGCGTTAGCCTGCCATTGTGCATAATGAGGGGCAAGGTATTGTGGGTATGGACCGGACAGGGCGGTCTGGGCAGGATGCATGTGTACAGGGCATAGGGCAATAGCTGGGATATTGTAATGCGCGTCCACCACCTGCAAGGACACAGGGCCACAGCATGTCATGCTGGGAGGTCACTCCCACTCTGACTGAGCAGTGACTATGGCATGTCCAGGTTCCCACATAATGCTATACATGGTTTTTGTAAGTGATATTTGTGGGTTCTGTTTTCTGGGGCCCAGTCACTGACAAACCTGCTTGTTGTGTGTGCCAGATCCCACATCTGGGTGCACATTGTTCCTTTTGGAACATGCACTGTGTATGTGCTAGCAGTTAGTATACGGCTGCAGCACCTTGCAGGATGCAGCAGGTGCACACTGACTGCCCTCTGCTGGTGAATGTCAGATTGTAGTGGGGGGCAGCTGAGCTGAGCTGACCAGGCACACTACCTGTCTGCTAGTGGTCCTGTTCCATGTGCAGATCTGCATCAGCTCTCTGTTTGCCAGTTGGACAGGGGTTGCTGGTCCCACAGTCCGTCATCATGTACCTCCACTGCCCTTATTGCAAACGGTGATAGTGTGTGTCTGTTGTTCACAGGTCATGTTCCCTACGCTGACCCAGAGACGGTGGGCTTTCTACATATATCTTTGTCATGTGAGTCCAGACACACCCCTGCTCCAAAAACAGGTGCCCATGGCAACCGCACTGAATATGCATTATGTTGTGTGCATCATGGTCCACATAGGCTACATATTACTGCAAATAGAAATGGGCACAGAAAACTCTTAAGGCTGCCTGCAAAGAATACCTCACACACTGGCAGTGATGGTGAACTGCAGTAAAACCTAGCGCAAACAACCTGGGTACTATGGACCTGGTGCTGGCCACATGACTTTACCCACAATCGCATGGTCAGTAGGTACACTGTGCCAGTAAGACGCATGGTCGGTCCCCCTACCCAGTTGACATGCAATAGAGGTGCCAAACCCATCTGGTGAGCAGATGTAGACTGCTGTTCTGCATGTGAATTGCATCATGGGTACTGTGACGTAGAAGTCTCTCAAGATGCTATGGAAACAGGTAGTGATCCGGTGGAGAGAACCGGTTCTGCAAGAGAATGCAGGATTTTCTCTTCAGAGAGAAAAAAACCACAGAGCTAATCAGGAACCACACCTCACCTCAGGGGAGGAGAGAAGCCAAGTCCCTGATTGGGCACGCCCAAGCAGGAGGCGGGCAGTGCAGTACACAGGCAGCTTGTTAAGCACTCAGAAACAGAGAGAGTCAGATTTTGATTTTGATTTGAAAGAAGACGACGAGGAGAAAGATTTGGAGTTGGACGGACATGACCAGGAAGAGTTGGAGAGAGAGCAATTAGGCAGCTGTGATCCACTAAGGAGAAGACGGGACTCACAAAGCAAGTACCTGGGAGACTCAGGGGCAGGGAGAATCTTCTGTGACCAGAAGAATTCAGGAGCACTGAGAGACCCAAGGCTACAGCACAGGCTTCTAGAGGACCAAGCTGAACCTTGGAATAGAAGGCAGAGGGACGGTGAATTACCCTGGAGAAAGCCACAGCACAAGGTACACAGTGGGTTTGAAGCAGCTATCAAGTTTAACATTGGGAAGCCAGAAAGGGTAAAGGCTAACGTTAAAAGCCAAGACAAAGTCAGACAACATGGTAGCAATTGGTTGCAGTCTGAAAAGCATGTAAGCAGCCTAGGCTATTCTCATAAGCCAGCAGAAGCCTATAGTAAGGGAACAGCTGAGTCTTATTACAGAGATGTGTGCCAAGAGAAGCCTGACCGTTCTACTTTTAACTCTCCACTCACAGCTGAAGTTTTAAACCCAGCACTTACGTTTAGTGATAAGTGGGGGAAGGATAATTCAAACACGCAGAACTGTTGTCCTAGTAAAAGCAGCATTGCTAATTATCAAGAGATAAGCAGTTTAAACAAACAGTTACCTGAAGGAGGAAGACATTATCAGCTTAGCCCAGGAAGAACGCAGGCTGAATTGCTTCTTAAAGATTTCAGAGAGTTCCTTGAAAGCAGGGCAGTTTCTTCCTCTAATGTAGCACAGCCCCCAAACAGCTGTAAAGAGGAAATGCCTTTAGTTTCTTCTCTACCGTTCACAGAGCCAGACATGCCAATGGACTGTTCAGCTTGTGTCATTGAGAAGGACATTTAATTGAAATGCTGTATAAAGTTATATGAAGCAATATAACAGAAGTTGCTGTATTGATTCCTATGCTGAGGAGCTTATCAGAAGGGAACAAGTTAAAGCATAATTGTCTGCATACCAGGAGCATTGCTGTTTGCCAAAGTTTGTTTCTTCCGTTAGTGAAAAGGGTCACATGACAACTGAATGTGATCACAGAAGATAATGGACATTTAGCCTAGCAGTGCAATACCTTGTTTTGGTTTCTCACTCTTGTTTTGTGCTATTATACTTTATTTGCGTCTGTTTGCACTTGAACTGCAATGCGGAAATAAACCTCATCAAAGAAATTTTCTTTGCCTGCCTTACTACTTGAGCACACACAACTACAATTCTCAACCCTGAAGGGCATCAAAGGCCACCACCTCCTGAAACCCTCAAGGTCCAGGGAGCGGGTGAGTGGCAGTACTCTTGGTGCTATCCTATCCTGTTAGCCACATCAGACAGTGTGTCTGGTGACCTGCACTTGTTCTGTAGCTAGCCATAGTTTAGTTGCAACCATTATTGATGTAGGACAATGGTTAATATAATGACCTCACTGGGAGAGGTCATGGGTTCAATACCACAGTAGGCCTGTATATTGATTTATCTGGACAGATATAATGTACCGCATTATCAGTACATCAAAGCATTTTATCACATGAAACTATTTTTAAAAGTGTGGCCAGTTGCATGCAGTGGATATGTTGGAAGAGTGGTGTGGGCTGCAGGTTGCTAGATTTGCTGGTGAGCTATATACAAAGTGCATCCATTAGTAAAACTGTTCGAGGCTACGCCCGTGTATGCCTGTAACAGTCTGACATAGATCTGAAATCAGTGTTCACGCCCCAAAGCACCCTCACCTCAGTTGCCCAACCTAAGGTGCCCTGTAAAGCGCCTTAGCTGTGGCCTTACACTATCCCGATAAGCAGAGCAGAAAGTGTGTGCAGATGACCTAGTGTTGCTGTGTAGCTAGCCATTGCTATGCTGAAAGGTATAACACACTGGTTAATAAAATGCCTTCACAGCCAGTGGTGATGGGTTCAAGACCCCAGTGTGCCAACAGCAAGATAAATGCCTAAGACATATATCATGGCAAGAATAGTCAGACACATCTCTACAATGTGCGTCTGCAGCATAAAACTTTTCACCGCAGCCATGTACCCTGGACAAATGGCAGAAAGTCTGCTACGCCGCGTATCTTGGCGGTGCCACTGTTGTTCGCTGTGTACTGTGATAAGGAAGCTTATCATAGCTCAGGTAGGAGCTATAGAAAAGATAATGTGACTCTGAACAAGCAACCTGTCAGTTCTGGTAGAAGTGAGAAAACAGAATTTTCACATAAAAGACTACCAGTCCCAGAATGCACCAGGTTTCCAGCAGCCATGAGAGGGGCTGAAGTGAGAGAATGTGTGTGCAATCAAGAGAGCTATGAGGTAATCCCTAAGCACTCATCTCAAAGGGCAGGGCCTGATTCAACACAGCTGCGCTGTGTTAGGGAGCAGCACACATTAGAACAGGATAAGAGTAGAGCTTATTCTTCAGATAACAGCTACAGAGGGAGGAAGAGATACAGAGACAGCAACGGCTACAAGCACCAGTATCACCTGGAGAAACAGAAGCCAAGCCAAGCAGATAGAGAGAGAAGGAAACTCTCTGGAAGGAAGAGAAGAAAGGCCATTGGAAGGTCTGGGAGATTCCAAGGCAGTACTCATACTGGGAGGTATTCCAAAAGCCAGCAGAGTCCATTGAACTGGATTCAGCCAGAGGAATGGAGTGGCAGAGATAGGAATCACCAGTGGCTACCTGGAAGAGAGAAGACTGCATGTGGAAGGGACTTTCAGACCAAGGCCAGAAGGTATGTGAGAGAAGATCCAGCGTCCAGGGATCAAGATTGGAAGGCTGGACATCAGAATTGGATTACATATTGGCCAGGCTATACAGAGAGGAATAATGATAGCAGGAGAGGCTCAGGTATGAACACTGATCCAGACCCTATCTATAATAGAGAATGGCAGCAAGGGAATAAGCATTCTCATGATAGTGCCTTAATGAAAGACTCATCTGTGCCAATGTATGATATTGACCCTATGATTGTTGATGCAGGGGGAAATACAGCAGATGAAACTATTTACATGGACTGTTCTTTATCTAAATGCTATTGCTAGTTTTCTATGAGCAAACACATCAGCCATCACAAAGAAACCTAACTTTGTTCTTTATTTCCACTGCAAACAGCTCTTAAAGCAGGATTTGGGTTCACACAGTAGCAGCCAGCCAGCTAAAGGCTTTCAGCTGGTCCATTGATAGTAATTAGGGCTGCACCTGATTGTGTGTGTGAGCAAGGGAGAATCACTGCTGAGATTGGCGTGGAAAATAAGCAGAAGTTAACCTAACCAGCAAAGTTTATTCTTTACTTTGTGCCTTTGTATTTGGTAATTACTTGCTAAGAAAACATTAGCTAATTGCCTGACAAGCTAAAGGTTGTTTTCTGGTTTACTTTGTGACTTTTTGTTATCCATTTTAAACACTGCAAGCAAGTAACCTCATTTATAGTGTTATCAAGCATACATGTGCTGGGTGAATTAAACCCCATCAATAAAAGAAGTATTTTATTGATCTTACCACTTGGTTTCACAACTCAAATTATTGTCATCAGCTGTGTTTGGGAGTGAATGAACTACAATACCCACAATACCTTGCAAGAATCATATGAATATATGCATCGTCAAGATTGTGTAAGTTCTCACCCTAGGCAGCCGTCTGACAGTACCAGGTGTGGCACTGGCACGTAGCTAGTGTGCCATAATGATGCATGGCAGCGCGCCATAGTGATGTGCAGCAGTATGCCGTAATGATGCGCAGCAGCACGCATATGCGATGTGCGTGCATACGCCAGCAAGGCATCAGAGAAAATGGTGACGCAGTCAAGGAAGCCTGCCTTCACCCGTTGGGAGCTGCGACACCTTGCAGGACTAATCTGCGCTAGGCAGCACAAATTATTCCCCGGCTCCTCCAAACTCCAGGACCTCTGGTGCGTTAGGAGGGCATGGGAGCGTGTCACGAGGTGGTACAATCGTATTGTGGACTACCTATGTGAGGTAAGTGTATGGGGACAGGTCACACAATGCAAGGTGTGCAACACAATATCCAGCAATGAACACACATCATACATGCACAACATGGTATAGACACCAGTCTGTTGGCCAATCAGTGCTGAATGTAGCTGTGTATGCTGCTCTGTGTAAGTATGCCCTTTCTCCAGGAGGCTGTGGACCTGATCACAGAGGTCTAGTTGTCAGCCTGGTGTTATGGTACCTGCTGCTGTTGATGTGTTTAAATCCACCCTAACCCCAGGAGGCCTTACACCTGCCTAAAGTGGTCATGTTAAACAGCATGCTGATATGGTAGTTTATGAAGATGCAGGTTCACACATCTGCCCTATCCCTAGGAGGCCTGAGACCTGATTACACAGGTCTGTTATTCATCCTGGTGTTATGGTAGTTGCTGCTGTTGATATGTTCAAATCCACCCTACCCCCAGGAATCCTGAGACCTGATTACAGAGATCTGTAATAAATTCTGTCATTATGGTAGTTTATTCAGTTGCAGGTTCACACATCTGCCCTACCCCCAGGAGTCCTGAGACCTGATTACAGAGGTCTGTAATAAATCCTGTCATTATGGTAGTTTATGCAGTTGCAGGTTCACAAATAGGCCCTACCCCCAGGAGTCCTGAGACCTGATTACAGAGGTCTGTAATGAATCCTGTTGTTATGGTAGTTTAAGCAGTTGCAGGTTAAGACATCTGCCCTACTCCTAGGAGGTCTGAGACCTGATGAGAGTGGTCTGTTAGTCACCCTGGTGTTATGGTAGTTGCTGCTGTTGATGTGTTCAAATCCACCCTACCCCCAGGAATCCTGAGACCTTATCAAAGTGGTCTGTTAGTCACCCTGGTGTTATGGTAGTTGCTGCTGTTGATGTGTTCAAATCCACCCTACCCCCAGGAGTCCTGAGACCTGATCAAAGTGGTCTATTAGTCACCCTGGTGTTATGGTATTTGCTGCTGTTGATGTGTGCAAATCCACCCTACCACCAGGAGTCCTGAGAACTGATCAAAGTTGTCTGTTATTCATCCTGGTGTTATGGTCATTTATGTAGTTGCAGGATAACACATCTGCCCTACCCCCAGGAGTCCTGAGACCTGATTACAGAGGTCTGTAATGAATCCTGTTGTTATGGTAGTTTAAGCAGTTGCAGGTTAAGACATCTGCCCTACCCCTACGAGGTCTGAGACCTGATGAGAGTGGTCTGTTAGTCACCCTGGTGTTATGGTAGTTGCTGCTGTTGATGTGTTCAAATCCACCCTACCCCCAGGAATCCTGAGACCTTATCAAAGTGGTCTGTTAGTCACCCTGGTGTTATGGTAGTTGCTGCTGTTGATGTGTTCAAATCCACCCTACCCCCAGGAGTCCTGAGACCTGATCAAAGTGGTCTATTAGTCACCCTGGTGTTATGGTATTTGCTGCTGTTGATGTGTGCAAATCCACCCTACCACCAGGAGTCCTGAGAACTGATCAAAGTTGTCTGTTATTCATCCTGGTGTTATGGTCATTTATGTAGTTGCAGGATAACACATCTGCCCTACCCCCAGGAGTCCTGAGACCTGATCAAAGTGGTCTGTTATTCATCCTGGTGTTATGGTCGTTTATGCAGTTGCAGGTTAACACATCTGCCCTACCCCCAGGAGGCCTTAGACCTGATGACAGTGGTCTGTTAGTCACCCTGGTGTTATGGTAGTTGCTGCTGTTGATGTGTTCAAATCCACCCTACCCCCAGGAGTCCTGAGACCTGTTTACAAAAGTCTGTAATAAATCCAGTTATTATGGTAGTTTATGCAGTTGCAGTTTCACACATCTGCCCTATCCCCAGGAGGCCCAGACCTGATCACAGAGGTCTGTAATAAGTCCTGTTGGTATGGTAGGTGCTGCTGTTGATGTGTCTAAATCTACCCTACCCCCAGGAGGCCCCGACCTGCTTACAGAGGTCTGTTACTCATCCTGGTGGTATGGTAGTTGCTGCTGTTGCAAGGTTCACACATCTGCCCTATCCCCAGGAGGCCCATACCTGTTCGCAGAGAACCATTATAGATACTGGTGTTAGGGTACCTGCATCTGTTGGGGTTTCACAGCTCTGCCCTAACTCCAGAAAGCCCCAGACCAGATCACAGATGTTAATAGCTCAGCTAGGTATGGTGGTCCATGTTCCTGTTGCACAACTGCCCTATTCACAGGAGGCCTTAGACCTGACCATAGAGGTATAGTAGAAAGCCTGGTGTCATGGTAGTGGTGCCTGGTGATGTGTTCAGGGCCACCCACCTCACGCTCTATCTCAGAACACATCACACATGTTTTGTAAAGATATCATGGTGCCATGGCGGGTGTGTCGGCTGATGTGTTTAGGTCAGGCAAACACACAGGTGTGTGCCGGACCACACAGGGAGGTAGGAAACACCTCCCCTGGAGACCAGCATGCCCACCCCACACATGGCATGGTGCTGCCATGCCATGCAAGGAGAGTGTAGGAACAGGGTATGGGGGGTCCGGGGGGTTGCGCACAGTACACATAGGTGGCACTCCACACATGCCCAGACCCACAGCCACACATGCAGGTTGCGCTGGCAACAGGTAGTAGAAGACACACTGGCCAGAGCAGCAGCAGCAGTACCCTGCTGCTCACAGTGATGTGTGATATACATTGGGCACCCACCAGAGATATCTGGCCCCTAATGCTCCCACCCATTGCAGTCCCCCCAGGTAGAGGACCTACAGAAAAAGGGACGGGAGTTGCGGCTGCACTGCCCAGATGTCCTTGCCCGCCTCCAAAGGAGAGCACTGGAGCAAAGTGGCGGTGAGAGTTGCGGCCTCTGCAGCGCAGTACAGCATGTTACAGTGGCCCAACAGCCTGTGGGAGGCCAAACTATGTTTATGTGGTGTGTGACTCACATGATGATGTGCTAATGACTATCTTCCCCCACAGAGAATGCTGCTGCTGGTGAGGGCCCATCTACATCAGGGCCCCCCAGAACAGGCCTCACAGCTCCAGTCCAGCCAGAGGAGGAGGAGGAGGAGGAGGGGGCAGAGGCTGAAGCAGAAGAAGACAACATGGAGGGGCAGAGGGTGGGGTGGGGCGGGAGGGAGGGGAGGGGGAGGGTGTGTTGTATGCGGCAGGGGGTGAGGAGGGGGAGGGGGAGGAGGAGGAGTAGGAGGAGGCAGAGGAGGAGGAGGAGGAGAGCGGGGAGGGGGGCAAGGGAGAGGGTAGGTGGAAGGTGTCGGGGGGGGTGGGGTTATGGGGGGGAAGGGTGGCCCTGTGGGTGGGAGGGGACAGAGGACAGCACAGGGCACTGGGGCCCTGCCAGCTGCCACATGTGTGTGGCGATGGTGGCCGCCTGGGTGTAGCATCACCACCCATTGCCACAGACAGGGCCCACGCACATGCCACCACACAAACACCAGGCACCTGGTGTGGATGTGGTGGCAGGTGCATGTGGGACCTGTCTGTGGCACTGGGTGGTGTGCTGCAATGCCAGCAGTCCCAGGACCACACCATCCGGTGGCTGGCATGCGCCATTCAGTGGCTGGCTGCCAAGATGCACATGCAGCATGCAGCTTGTATGGGCGGTGCATCTCAACAGCCATCCCCTGATGGGAGTCCCAGGAGCATTTGAGGGCCACAGGGGCACCTACACACGTGCCCTGTGCTATCCTGTCACCCGGGATACAACATGGGGTTTTATGTACATATTACCCATTGTAAATGTAAAAGTAAACTAGTTTGTAAATACAGCACAATGGTCATGTGTCTCCCTTACAGACAGACTGTTGACATGAGCATGGGACATGTGTGTAGATCCCTATGTGTATGCATGTTAGACATAGGTAACATACATGGACCGTCTCCACACTCAGGTGTGGGGGCTGCCCATGTGTGTAGGCATCTGTGTCCCCTGGTACCCCTGTGATATACTGATGTGCTGTGTGTCCCAGCAGCTATGGTCACATGCATGCTGCCTGTGATGTGTAGGCTGCATATCTGATGCACTATGCTGGGGGGGGAATGGAGGGAAAGACTAGCAGCAGGTATGTGGCAGGAAGGATAGGAGGGACTGCTGTACTCAGGAGCTGCACAGGGGGATAGCTGGTGAGGCCGTGACAGGTGGGTGTTGGTCAGGAGGATGAGCAATGGCTCACTGCAAGTGCTGGGGATGAGTAACCAGCTGACTGTAGGTAGATACCTTTGTCTGCCTGTGCCCCCGCAAGCATATGTGTGTGGACAGCCACGTAGGCTCTGATGTGGGCAGAGAGGATGGTCACACATGTAGATAGACTAATGTAGAGCATATGGGGTGTGAGAGAGTGACAGATCCGTAAAACATACATGTACCACCATAAATATATTGCTGGTCGACAGGAGAGGTACGGTATACCCACACGCATAGGTAGAAGGGCACTCACATGGCACGGTGCATGGCACACAGGGAATGGTATAACGTATGGGCAGTGATTGGCGGCAGTGTAGACACCACACCCCTATGGGAAATGGGGAGGCACATGTGGTCAGGGTGATAACATGGGTTGCAGGGTATGCAGGGGAGCACAGTGGCACACACTGGAGACGTACACATAGGATTAAATAGGTTATGATGTTTTTATTGTAACGGATGTGGTGACCTGTTCCCCAACCTCACATCCTGTGTCTCCGCCCACGTCCACGGTGCCCACGGGCCAACCCACCCCTCTGTGCTGGGTCTGCTGGTGCTGCCTCTGGTGCTGGTGCTGGCTGCTGGGGATGCCGAGCCATGGTCTCCTGGGCATCTGCAATGCGCACTAGCGCTGCTGCCATCATCTCAGCTGTGGCGCGCAGCTGGCTCATCTCCTCATGAATGGACATCAGAGCCTGACGAGTGGCTGTGGGTGAGAAACAAGGTGATGTGTAAGACATGTGTTGCACCCCCCCACCATGACTCATGCACATGTCTGGCGTATCCCAACAGACCAGTCCGCAGAGCAATCATATATGCAATGACTAGCAATGCAGTACCATGTCTACATTTGTGTGTCCCATCCGCAGGCCAGAAAATGATCCTGCTGAGGGGTCTTGAAAATTACAGATATGACACATGGTACTATGTTGTAGTTCATTGTGTCACTGCTTGATCTGCGCACTGGTCGTATGGGATAGGCCGGATAACGTGGGGATTCATTGCACACAGATAGATATCTGGGGGGGCGCTGTTTGCTCTAAACCTGATGCACAGTACTGATTACCCCGACTATCTATGCTAGGTACCATTACCCAGGGAGAGGGGTCCACAGAGTAAGCTGTATAGGTGATCTGGGGTAGGTGTACCACTGTACGTCACCTTGGAATATTTGGTGGTGAATAGTGGGCAGATGTATGAGCTCATTAACATGATGACACCAGATGACCCATGCTACAAGGGGGGTAGTGCATATGGCACAGACCCCCACTAAACATACGAACCTATGTGCTATGGTGTCATAATATTGGGGAGCACATGGAATGTCATTGTGGATGTTACATCAACCCCCAGGGGCTTGCTGTGTATTCTGTTACCCACCTTCCGCATCGTGCCTTGATGAGGCAGTATTTTATTTAATGTCTCTTCTATACCGCGCTCTTTAAAAATCAGTGCGGTTTACAGGTAACAGATTTGTGCAGTGCAGGCAGGCCTACACTGGACTTACAATAAACAGGGGATTATATACAGGGTTAACAGAGTAACTATGTACAAGGTAACTTGCTGTCATATGTTATGAGGACAGCTCAACACTATTTACACATTGGCTCAGCTATAAGTGACAAGGCAGGGGAGTATACCTCTACCCGTCGAGGGGATCGGGGTCTAGCGGGCTGGGCTGCAGACTCATGGAGTGGCTGCGTCCGAGGTGTCAACCTGGGTCCAGAGTGTGACTGACTGCGGGTTATCCTCAGGTTCGGTGTAGTGCTGGAGGAATAGATAGTGCTTCAATACCTTCCTAAACTGGGCGAGGTCATTGATAGCCTGGATGGCAGGTGGCAGGGCGTTCCAGTATGTGGGTGCATATAGGGCGAAAGCTCTGTTTCTAGTTGCCTGCGAGCATTTTGTGATCGCCCTCGGGAGTTTCAGGGTATTGATGGTGGCTGATCTCCTTACTCTGTTGAGGGGGGTGGTCTGTATGAGATCTGTAAGGGAGGTGGAGGAGCACTTCTTGATGGCTTTGTAGGTCATCATTAGAGTCTTAAAGGAGATCCTACAGTGGACCGGGAGCCAATGCAGGTGCTTCATAATTGGGTTTATATGTTCCCTCCTGGAGGCTTCATGCAGGATTCTGGTGGCTGCATTCATTTCCAGTTGCAGAGGATTCAGTGTGTTTTTCGGGAGACCGTGTAGTATGGCGTTCGCATAGTCGAAATGTGGAATTACTAGTGCTTGGTAGACTGTCCGAAAGTCTTCTGTCTCAAGCAGCTCTCGCAGGTGGCGAAGCATCCGAATTTTGTTACAGATCGCCTTGACCATGTTGCTTATTTGGGCCTTCATATTGAGCTGTTCATCCAGCGTGACCCCTAGGTACCGAACCGTGGGCTTGCTGAGGAGCTCTGCATCTCGCACCTTCAGTGAGGTGGGCAGAGTGAATGTTGGGTTCCTGGTGATAAAGAGGACCTCTGTTTTTTTAAAGTTTATTCTGAGCTTCTGCGTGTGTAGCCAATCCGTGATAGCATCGAAACAGGCGAATATTGGTGAGAGGTCTGGATGATCTGTCGAGATAGGCATGTATAGTAACACGTCGTCGGCATAGATTAGGCAATTGATATTGAAAGAGCGGATGAGGTTGCAAATGGGCTGCATGTAGACGTTGAATAGTAGGGCTGAGAGTGAGGATCCCTGTGGCATGCCTTTCTTTTGCGGGAAAGGTGAGGAGGTGGAGGAGCCGGCGCGAACATGCTGCCATCTGTCTGTTAAGTACGATGCACACCAGGTTAGCGCAGTGCTCTGGACACCCTTCTCCCTGAGACGTGTCAGGAGTATTTCGTGGCACACAGTGTCAAAGGCTGCTGCAATGTCCAAGAAGATCAGGGCAAACCCTTGTCTGATGTTGTCCAACCCGATGGTTAATGTGCTGAATAATGTGGTCAACAGTGTTTCCATACCATGCGATTCCCGGAATCCATGCTGGCAGGGGTCGAGGGGTGCGCTAGTCTCAATGTGGTGGTGAAGCTGGTGTTGTACGACCTTCTCAATGATTTTTGCCAGAAGAGAGATGCTTGAAATTGGCCTGTAGGCGGCCAACTTTGTTGGGTCCAACTTGCTGTTTTTAGTAGCGGTCTGATGGCTGTTTGCTTCAGGCTTTGGGGGAAAGTCCCAGTTGAGAATGATAGTCCTATGAGTTTGGATAGAAAAGGGCTGAGGTCAGTATGCAGGGATTTTATCCAAAATGCTGGACAAGGGTCGTTAGGTGCTGTAGTGGTGTTTATGGCAGTGATGATGCCTTGGATGCCTTTTTCAGTTGGGGCAGAGAAGGCGGTGATGATGTGCTAGGTGTCCTTCGTGGATGGCGTCAAGGTGGGTGAAGGGGTTGGGTGGGGTGCCCCGTGAGAGGAGGACATGCTGGTCTGGGTTGTTTTGGCCTGCAGGTAGTGAGCATATTCCTGAGGGTCAGGAAGGCTTGGTTGTGTGGGGGAAGGCTCCTTCGTTAGGGTCTTAATTAGGCTGAAGAGCTCGTGTGGTTTGTTTAGGGAGCACTGTAATATCTCTGTGTGGAATTGCTTCATTCTCTTTGCGACTGCTGAGCGGTGTCTTGCCAGGTGAGCAGTGTATGTTTCGTGGTTCTCAGCTGATCATAAGCGACACCAACGTCTTTCAAGCTTTCTGAGATGGAGAAGTGACATCCGTAGCTCAGGGGAGTACCAAGGAGCATTCTTTCTTCTTCCTGCTGACTTATTGATGGGGGGTAGTTGGACTACGGCATCCAGGCTTGCGTTCCACGTGGAGATCATGTCGTCGAGGCTCTGTGCTGGTGGGTTATGGAGAGGGTGGACTCTGTCCAGGATTTCCTCCTTGTTGAGCCCGCAGCTCCGCAAGGATGACATCCATGCTGGTGTGTGGGGTGCCTAATGTCCCCAGCGCCTGCATTGTGTGGCGACTCCCCTCCGACTCCACATCCTCCACAGCCCATGTGCTGCTGCTACTGGCCCCCACTTGTGTGTTGGCATCCGCTGCCCTGTCCTCTGCCTCGGGCACCACATTGTTTCCTGGGGTCTCCAAGCCAGTGCAGGCCACGTCCCCTGACTCGCCGGCCTCTGGTCCCTCAGCATCCTCTGGTGCCATCACATCCTCCTCCCCATATGCCTCCAAGGCCTGGATGTCACCTGGGGGGTGGAACAGGATACACAGCAAAGATGAGTTTGCGCAGGGTATATATATGTACACCTGTGTAGTACATCCCTGCTAAAAGCAATGTGGTATCCACCTGTACCTGCTTTTACTGCGCCTACAATGGGGACAGCACATGTGCGTACTTTGAGCTGTACCTGACGGGGGGGGCCTCTTGCACTGGTGGAGCTGTGACACATTTGCTGTTATGTATGAGGGGATGGGGAGGTGACTGCCAGGCCCACTATATGCAGCACTAGCGTATGACCTTGGATGTGGGCTCAGCGCTACATGTGGCCAGGGTGCGTGTGGGAGCCCTGAGTGGGATTGTGGCCTGTCATAGTGTGTGTGAGCGAGGTGTATGCATTGGCCTGAGTGGTATGCACGGTAGGTGGTGCAGCATTCGTCTGGGTCAGCCAGACGTGTGTGGGGACTGCCGCCTTGGTAGCCACTGTGTGGTGTGGGTGGACAGCTATCACATACTCATTGTGTGTGGTGGGTTGTTTTGGGGGATGGGTGGAGCGATGCTGGAAATGTGATTGCACCGTGGGTGGGGTTCATGGGAATATGTCTGTGGCACTGCAGTACCTGTATATGTGCTGCCCCAGGTGGTGTGGGGTTATGGCTAGATGCAGTTGGTACAGCTGTGGCAATGTGCACCCCAATGTCTGGTGAGGGTGGTTGGGGGATCCCCACTGTGTGTTGGCCAATGACAGAGTGTTATGTGTCTGACATCTGTGTGATGTGGTCATTGGAGTTTGTTTGCATCTACCTCGCTGTCACAGTGTGATAGGCCTTCCTCTGTCACTGGTCTGGGATATACTCCTGGACAGGTAATCTCAAACACACATCATAGCTGTTATAGGTGTTGTGTGTGGGTCCGCCCTGGTCAATGTGTTCTGGCCTAGTTGTATGTCCCTCCTGTCTGTGTCCCCCTGTCATATTGTTGTGCGTGGCTGGCTGCAGATGTATGATGTTCTGTGTGACCTATATACCAGCTACGAATAGCTGTTGCATGTGCTGGGTTCATGGGGTGGAGTGTGTTGGGCCCTCCCTGTATGTACGGTCATCCTTCCCACTCATGAGCAGTGGAGGGGGGTGGCACTCCACCTGGCTGAGGGAATGCCCCCCCCCCGGTTCTATACACCTGGGCAGTGCTCTACGATGTCCAGGACTGTGGCTGTCGTGCGCACAGCCCCAGGTACCCGTCACACCCACCCTGTACCTACCCAGCCATGTTTTGCTGGATTTGTGGCCCCCAGTTGCCTGTGTTAGGGCACATGTGTTCTCAGGACATAGGCCCCCACCTTACCGTCCATGGCCAGCATGTGCTGGGCCGTGAGCTGTACGTGTGCTGCATATCTCTGACCTCCCTGCCTGTGGATGGGCGGTGTTCAGCGCTTCAGGCAGTCCACACAGGTAGATGGGGCCAAGACGGTCTGCGAGTTCCTGCTACAGGGGTGTCAGGGTTGGGGCAAAGGGGGAACCCCCTCCGGTGCCAATGGCATGTCGCCTCTCCACCACCATGTGTGCACAGACACCACGCTTAATGTCATTAAATCTTTTCCTCAGGCTATCCAGGTCCCTAGATGGTCCCCCTGCCTGGGCTATGGCCTCCTGGATCTCCTCCCACACATATGTGTGTGCCCACAGTGGTGCTGGTGCTCAGCCAGCTGTAGAGCACCTCACACCGCTCCAAAACACTGGCCAGCAGGATGTTGTTTTCCTGCTGGCTGAATCTAACAGCCCTCCTCCGTTCCTCAGCTGGCACCGGTATACGCCTGCGTTTGGCACTGGATGGCCCCTGGGTGGGCTGCGACACACCCGATGGGCCTGCAGCCACCACCACAAGCCCACCTCTCCCTGCTGGCTCTGGGTCCCGCTGTACATGTGTCCCCCCTCCTCCCCTCCTGCTATGTCCTGTCGCTCCATCTCCCTGCCCTCTGTGCCCTCTCCCTCCCTGTCACACATCCTCACCCCTCCCGTTCCTCACCTAATCTCCCCTCCACTGCCCCTCGGCTCCTCTGCTCCACCTCATGCCTGCTCCTCACCTCCCCTCCTCTCCCTGCCGCCTGCTTCTCAACTCACCTCTTGTTTCTCTCGCCTGCTTCTCGCCTCCCCTCCTCTATCTCTCTCGCCTGCTCAGCAACACACCTCTCCTCACCTGCTATAGTCCTGACCTCACCCTTGCCTGCTCTACACCTCACCTTCTGTCTCCGTCGCCTACACAAAACCCTCAGCGTGTAGCAAGTGTGCATGTGTATTTATGTGTTTTTTTACATCTGTGCATCCTTGTGAGTGTTGCACATGCGCAGCGGCGTGAGCGTGGAGGCTGCACGTGTTGTGCATGCGCAAGGGAGATGCAGGAGTTGCGTGCATGGGGACACCACATTGCGCATGCACTGCATGTGTGTGTGAGCGTGAGACATGCACATGTGCTGCGTGCCATTTCCATTTTTAGCCTCCGCATCAGCCCATTTCCAGTGCTAGCCCATTACCAGGCCTAACCCCCCAATCAGCCCACTACCAGTCCTAACCCCCCTGATCAGCCCATTGCCAGTCCTATCCCCCCAGATCAGCCTATTTCCAGTCATAGCCCATTTCCAGTCCTAATCCCCCTGATCAGCACATTTCTAGTCTTAACCCTGCATCAGCCCATTTCCAATCATAGCCGTCCCCCTTCAATCCGATTATTTCCAGTGCTAACTCCCCCCCACCCAGCGCAGCCCAGCCCAGCCCATTACAGTCCATTACCAGACCTCTCAGTCAATTTCCAGTCCAAGTCTCCCTGGAGAAGTGCCCTGCTGTTGCCTGACCGACTCACCTTTGCAGAGCCACGAGAAGGAACAGCGTTTCTCTTCTTTCCCACGGCTCTGTTAAAGTTGAGCCTGCCAATGCTGAGGGTAAATGGGGCATTGGCAGGGCTCTTCTGGGGCAGCAGGGGGTGCCGTGAGGCGGTTGATTATGCTGCTGCCGAGAAGCAGCGGCACCAGCAGCTTTTCCAGCCCTTTTTTTTGTTTCAGTTTTGAAGGCCGAATGTGGCAGCCTTTTTGGGGGCATTTTTTGCTGCCCCCAAAAAGTTGCTGCCTGAGGCCACCACCTCACTCAACCTCATTATAGAGGCACCCCTGCAGATATGTCTCAGGGGGAGGCAGACAGCTGCAGCAGTGATATTTCCCTGGGCGGCTGCTTTTTGCAGCCCCCTTAGAGCTACAGCTGCTGGTTCTACCGGCCTCTTACTCCAGAGCTGGTATCAGCGGCAACAGGGGGGGGGGGGCAGTCGGCGCCTCTGCCTAGGGCGCCAGGGACCCTTGGACCGCTTCATGTTGCTCATTACCTTTTTGCAGCAGCAGCATGTTTTGTGTGCCGCCACTTGTCACTTTGGGATCATGGCAGACCTAACAGATGTGCAATCTGGGCAGCTGCCTGGTGTACCTTGTGCACCAGCAACCCCCACTGCATGACCCTTTGCCCCATTAGCACCAGCAATATACTTTCAAACTTGGGCACTATGTTTTTGCTGCTAATGGAGCACTTCAATCACTATCTTGTGCTCCCCTCTCTGTGCATCACATTGCAGACATTTAAATATGCTCTCTCCCCTCAAAATATCCCCTTTCCGCAAGGTTTTACTTGGCATTAGGGTTCCCAGCATTAAAAGGTGCTAACACAACATGCGTTAAGGGAGCACCTGCTGTCAATGCCCTCTCCGCTCTGTTAATGCCCACTCTCCACCTGTTGTTTTTAAGTGCCGTCGAGTTGGAGTCGACTCATAGCTATCCTAAATTGTGTTCGATCTTCAGTCAGGCGGCTCATTGTTGACAGACTGGTACCCGTAGCTGCTGTTATTGTATTGATCCATCTCATTGCTGGCCTTCCTCTTTTGCTTCTTAATGTGGCCCAGAGTTTCTCATGGTTTACACAGTCAAAAGCTTTGCTATAGTCGATAAAGCACAAATAGATATCCTTTTGGTATTCTTTAGTCTTTTCAAGGATCCATCTCACATCCGCAATGATGTCTCTCGTTCCTCGCCCTTTTCTGAACCCTGCTTGCACTTCAGGTAGTTCTCGTTCCAGGTATGATTGTAGTCTCTTTTGAATAATCTTCAGTAGAATCTTGCTGGCATGTGGGATCAGAGCGATTGTGCGATAATTTCCACAGTCAGTTGGATCACCTTTCTTTAGTACTGGTATAAACACAGATCTTTTCCAGTCAGTTGGCCATGATGCTGTCTTCCATATTTCTTGGCAGAGCCTTGTAAGTACAGTAACAGCTGCATCAGATTGCTGTAATACTTCTATGGGAATGCAATCAATGCCTGGCGCTTTGTTCTTTGATAAGGCTTTCAATGCTGCTTCAACTTCTTCTTTCATCACCAATGGTTCCAGATCATAAGGTACAGGTTGAAACGGCTGTTGGTCCACTTGATCTTTATCATATAAAAACTCTGTATATTCCTTCCATCTTCATCCTCTCCACCTACTGTTCCCTTAATGCTGCAGGAGCCTTTAACGCTCGTTAATGCAGCTTTTCTTGCAGAGTTAAGGGTGCTGATAAAAGGTGTTAACGGCACGCTTGCTCCCCTAATGCCTTTTAGTAAACATACCCTCAAGTCAAAAAGGATTGTGACACTGGTTTACCAATTCTGGACACTTTATGGTTTATTTGGAATTTCTATACCCCTATTCAAACATCAGAGTGCTTTACAATATAAAATATGAAAAGGCAAATCAGATAGCGGACAAGATTAGACGAGATACACAGATACACAAATACTGTATACTCCAGGGAACAAATGTGGGAATGACTTGGATTCAATATTAACGGCCTTTTGGAAAAGGTGGGACTTTACTGGCCCATGTGAGTTTGGCTCTAGAAACGTTAACCAAAAATCCAACTATAGCCGTAACCAGTGTGTGGATGGTATCTATCCTAGAGCTAGACCAACTTTCATCGCCCAGGTGCAGCTATGGCTCTAGTTGTCTGGTTAGAAGGAGCTTTCAGTTTGGGAGTTCAGGAATTGAGAGCTGCAAAGAGCTGGACTTGTCAACCATGCCCAAACCAGAGCACCTAAAGAGAGATCCGTGGGTAAAGCCTGGATGTCCCAGAGACCATCATTTTCCCAACTGGTCTCATTCTGAGAAGCTGGTGAGAGGGAGCATGCAGGAGATTTGGAACCTCCAGATAATGTGTGTCATATAGCTCATGCAACATGAAATGGGTGAAAGATGAAATCTTTTGTCGGGTGAGATCTGCAGCAAAGAGGATCCAGTGATTAAAGCCACTGTAATCAGAGAATTTAACCAGTGGCAAAAGGGATGTGCCATTCGGAAGCATGAGGTCCTGATCATTTGAGAGGACTTGAAACCATGATATTTCTCAGTCAGTAGAATCCAGCCAGGAGGAGGACTGGTTTAGAAATCAGGCTCATGCTGGTACAGTACCTGAAGTTACTTCAAGGAAGTGCTCAGAGACATTGTATATCGCTGGCTGCTGCCATATTTAAGTAGCAGTATTGTTTTGCTATTCCCTTTCTCTTTTTTTCTGTTGTTAATCTGTGTGTTATTGCAGGAACCGCCCAGTCACAGCAGACAGCAGCATGGAGCACTTTCATGAATAAAGTCAAATTCATGAATGAACTTTAGTGGACTGGTATAGTTTATTTATTGATTTATTTAACTATGTTTATATACTGCTGATCTAAGAGTCTAAATGGTTTACATAAGCAACATGACCTGGGGTGGCTTACATGGAACAGTAATAGCTGAGTGAATTACATGGAATGATGAACTTGTGGTGTAACATAAGGTAGAAATACATAACATCAAACATCTAAACATGATAAGATAACGTATAGTGGGGAGGATGGTGAGGGTTGGACTGGAATAAAGGTGGGGGGAGCTGGGATGTGACCATTCTACTGGTGGTACATAGTAAGATCGGAGGCTATGTTTTGTCATCATTGAAGTGTTCAAGAAATAGATAAGTTTTTAGTTTTTTCCTGAAGTCTGTGAGATCATTTGTGGCACGGAAATTGTCTGGTATTGCGTTCTGCAGTGCCAGTGCAAAGAGGGAAAAAGCCCTTTTAGATGTGGTGAAGCTGGTTTTAGTGTTTAATGTAGGTATATAGAGCGTGTTGAGGGAGTTGGTTCTTCTGTTTCTATTATTAGGTGTTTTCTGTATCAGTGATTTGAGGTAGGTAGAAGACAGTCCATGGAAGAGTTTGAAGATTGTGTGGCTGGACATGAATTTGATTCTTTGAGCGATAAGCAGCCAGTGCAGTTGTTTGAGGAATGGGGTTATGCGTTCTGTTCTTGGGGCATTGCAGAGAATGCATGCAGCTGTATTCAGGGCTAGTTGAAGTGGGTGAATTGCAGATTTAGGTAGGCCTTGTAGAATGAGGTTACAGTAATCAAAGTGAGGGAATGTGAATGCTTGAAGAACAGTATGAAAGTCATTTGGATCCAGGAGTGGTCTGAGATGTTGTACCATCTTGCACTTGTGGTAGATGCTTCTCATAACATTGCTTATGTGAGTGGATAGTGTGAGGCATTAATCAAGAGTGACTCCTAGGTAGTGCATTTCTGATTTGACCTGTAGTTGAGCTCCAGCAATGGTTATGTGAGCAGGTAGTGTGAAGATGGTATTTTTGGATACATATATAAGATGTCAGTTTTTTTGTAATTCATGGTCATGTTGTGCTGAGCAAGCCAGCGTGTTATGGAGGTGAAGTATTTCTTTATATGGGTAATGGTTGGGCTAGTGGTATTGACTGGAGCATAAATTATAACATCATCTGCAGATATGTGGTAAAGTATGTTGTGTGCTTGAATGACTGAACAGATTGGTTGAAGGAAGATGTTGAATAACAATGAGGATAGACTGAGTGGAAAAACGCTTTATTACCAATGAATCTAAGACCTAGTGCAACCCGACACAGGCCGTGTTTCGGAGACCTTCATCAGGGGTTGTCGAAGTAGGTACTAAAACATAAAAACATATAAATTAAATATGCTAAAAATCAATATGTGGGAAAGAACAAATAAATAATTAAAAACATGCATACAATATAATCAATCATATAAACAATAAATAAACTAGTATAAAAGAATAAGACAAAATCCATTACTTAAAAAGTGTGGATACGCAAATACATTAAAAATGCCATATGTATAAATTAATCAGAAAAATAAAACAAAACACAATAAAATAGAATACAATAAAATATATCAAGATGAAACAGATTAAAATAGAGAACTCAAGTGATGTGACAAGCACAACATTTCGACACTAGGGAGGAAGGAGGTCAGGCTCAGAGATATCGAAAAGAACTCTAATGCAACAATGTGCCTCAGTGATACTCAATGTAGCTATGGAGCCTGACCTCCTTCCTCCCTAAGTTGAAGACTAATACCCGTTGCTTGTTTTTATGTAATCTCTGGGGATAAAGATTTGAGTTTCATCTTTTAATAATTGCTGTATAACTTAAAACTCCATGGTATACATATGCCTCATTCTGTTTTCTTTGTTCTAGTGTTGTTGTTTCCTTTTGAGGATTACTTGTTCACCATATCCACAAATAAGGTACTAGTGTCGAAATGTTGTGCTTGTCACATCACTTGAGTTCTCTATTTTAATCTGTTTCATCTTGATTATATTGTATGCATGTTTTTAATTATTTATTTGTTCTTTCCCACATATTGATTTTTAGCATATTTAATTTATATGTTTTTATGTTTTAGTACCTACTTCGACAACCCCTGATGAAGGTCTCCGAAACACGGCCTTTGTCGGGTTGCACTAGGTCTTAGATTCATTGGTAATAAAGCGTTTTTCCACTCAGATCACGTTTTGGACTGTGTTCTTGTTACCATGTGATTTCTTGCCTTTTTGTTGGACTAACAATGAGGATAGGGCTGAGCTTTGTGGGGCTCCTTGTTGCTGTAAGTAAGGCGCTGATATTTCAGTGCCCATTTTTACTCAGAATTGCCGATCTGATAGATAAGATATGAATCAATTTAGCATGGTGCCTCTTAGGGGTATGTTTACTAAATGGTGATAATGTAGCAGCAGCTACATTATCGTGCGTTAAGTGACATTAACGCACGTTAATGTCACCTGATGCAACGTTAGCACCCGATAACGTTGCCAGTGGCGGTAGTCCCGCAGAGGGTGGAAAGAGGGTGGAGAGAAGGGGTCAATGGGTGTCATGGCTGGCATAAAAAAAAGAACAAAACAATACAAAAAAAAAGAACAAAAGGGAATCAAACCCATGACCCTTAGCTTGGGAGGTACCAGTACTAACCAGTAGGCTATACTTCCACAGTGCTCTGATCTGCAATGGCTGGATACAGAAGGATGATGTTTTGGGACAGCAGCTTAGACTGGCTTTCCCATGGCTGATGTGCAGTCCTATATAAATCTGAGACCTATTCTTTCTCTCAGATTCTGTTTCTGTTTTGTGTTCCAGTATTTTCTACCATATGCATGTTGATGTTAGGATGGAGTGATCGTTTCTTATCTCCGGATATAGAAAGACTGCAGGTCACCACATGGCATGTCTGCTGTGGTTACCAGGATAGGGTTAACCCACCAGTACCCATGATGCAATGCACATTTCAGATTAGCAGTCTACAGTAGGTCACCAGATGGGGTATGCACCTCTACAGCACCGCACCATGGTAGGGGGTACTGACCGTGTGTGTTACTGGCATAAAGTAGCTACAGACCATGCCATTGTGTGGTTTCTGCGCTCACCCTGAGGGTGAGGTGGTGCACCCAGCACCAGGTCCGCAGTACCCAGGTTGGATGAGATAGGCATTGCTGTGTGTCAGGTATTCCTTGCAGATATACCTAGGATATTCTTGGGTCCACCTGCATTCCCCAGTCATATCTGGCCCTTGTAGATCATGATGCATCCAGAATGGTGCCTATCCAGTGTAGTTGCCTGTTAAATGGGCAGCGGGGGTGCGGGGCGGGGCGGGGCGGGGCGGGGGGGGAGGGGTGCGGGGGGGGGGGGGAAAGTCTGGATCCACATGCAGGATATGTAGCACCACCTACCAGATCACCCTCACTTGGCCAGTGTGGTGGACAGGATCTGGCCTCCAACTGGCTCACACTCCACATCTTTGCAAAGGAGGCACATGATGATGGGCTGTGGAACCAGCAACCTGGGCTGTTAATGTAGATCTGTACTTGTCACAAGGGCACTGGCCTGGAAGGGCTCAGCTGCCCCACACCACCAATTGACATCCACCAGCAGAGAGCATACTCAGTCTGCACCCTGCAATGCATTCCAGACATACAATGCAAAATGCAGACAGTCCGCTAGCCAGTCTACAGTGCATCTTCCCAGGGGATCTCTGTGCACCCAGACATGGGATGTACCCACAGACACCAAGCAGATATCTCAGTGATTGGGCCCCAGAGCAGAGACCACACAGATATCATTTGAGGGGAGCACTGTATAGCACTATGTGGGAACCTAGACATTCCATGGTCACTGCTCAGTCAGAGTGAGAGTGACCTCCCAGCATGACATGCTGTGGCCACCCTGTCCATGCAGGTGGTGGTCAGGCACTACAATCTCCCAGCTCATTGCCCCACACCGTGTGTAGATGCCCAGTCCGCCCTGTCCACGCCATACCCACAATACCTTGCTCCTCATTATGCACATTGACAGGCTAATGCTGGAATCAGTGTAAGCATTGTGGTCCCAGTGAGGAGTAGGCAGCCACAAAACAATGGATAGACATACGCACACTCCCACTCCTATGTTGACATTGTGCAAAGATAGGGGTGGTTGTCAGCCCTGCCCATCACACTGGTCCTGGGCACAGTGCAGGCCTTGCTAAGGTATGCAGGTGCTAGTAGTGCTGCTTTGCTGGAAACTGCTGCTCCATGCTGGGCCCAACAACCTGACAATCCATGGTGCTTTGGATAGTGGAGCCTGTGGGTGTGGGTGTTTGTGTTTGTGCTCCTATTGGGTAATGCTTTGGGGAGTGCACATGACAATGTTGTATCTGCAACGTAGGGTAAAATGTAAGGACATGGTCTGCATGAGCCACAGCTGGGACCAGAACCTGTGACCTTTTGTTCCAAGACATACAAGTTAAAGAGCTAACTGTCATCAGCTTCTCTTCCCTGATTGGGGTTAACCAGCTCTGCAGTGTTCCATCTCTCCTGCTTACTGAACTCCAGCCTAATTGGGGCTGTCTGAGAGGGGGAGGAGTCAGCTCCATTTGAAAAGCAGCTACCTTCAGGCAAGTTAAAGAGCTAACTGTCATCAGCTTCACTTCCCTGATTGGGGTTAACCAGCTCTGCAGTGTTCCATCTCTCCTGCTTACTGAACTCCAGCCTAATTGGGGCTGTCTGAGAGGGGGAGGAGTCAGCTCCATTTGAAAAGCAGCTACCTTCAGGCAAGTTAAAGAGCTAACTGTCATCAGCTTCTCTTCCCTGATTGGGGTTAACCAGCTCTGCAGTGTTCCATCTCTCCTGCTTACTGAACTCCAGCCTAATTGGGGCTGTCTGAGAGGGGGAGGAGTCAGCTCCATTTGAAAAGCAGCTACCTTCAGGCGGGCCCGCGCCTGGTGGGCCTGTGCCTGAGGGCCCTTTGACGTGGCCCTTAGGAGTGGACCGTGTAAGTAAGACCGTAACATTGTGACTCTCGTATTGCACTCACAAACTCAGTTAGGACTTTGTGACAACAGATCAGGTACCTTATACTGTGTATAATAATGTTCCTTACCCAGTATTTCATGCATGTAGTTGATTATTTTCAAACAGTGTAAAGCTAAAATATCAGTACTAGAACAGACTAGCCAGAAAAGTGTTATTATCCAAAATCTCACGTAAGATATGTATGAAACAGTGTAAACAAATATCTGTACCAGAAAAGACTAACCAAAAAGTGTTGTTTAACCAAGATCTCACACAGTATATGTATGCAACAGTGTAAAACTAACATCTGTACCAGAACAGACTAGCCAGGAGAGTCTTGTTCACCAAGATTTCATGAAACGTGAGGTATGTAATTTATACCCTGCTATACCCATACCTAAGAGAGGAAATTTCCAAATTGCACCTTGCATGACACTGGTTGCCTGATTGCATAATATCCTGGCCAGGAGTCCCTCCAATTCACCCCCTGACACAAGCCCCCTGTTTCACAGAGTTGGCCCAGAAGAGTCAGAATGGAACACATTATCATCACATTACTGAGCCTATACCTTCTCCTCATAATTTGGACATCCAGCTCACTAGCTCTAAATACATCACACAATCACATCCCTATCTTACCAACTGGTGGGAGAAAATGGTCAGGTGATTTCTACTACAATTCACACAGGGTTAACTACCAACACCACCACCACTTACTACACATCCCACTTCAACACACTGCGAAGGCCAGATAAGGTAAAACCCCTTGCAGCCTAAAGTGTGCACTCATAAATGCTCGCTCACTTCGCAAAAAGTGGCCAGTAATCACAGACATAATAACATCCCATAACCTAGATATCATCATGGTCACTGAAACGTGGCTTTCATCAGAAGACAATACCATCATTAACCAGCTACTCCCATCTAATTTTGTTGCTTTCACCAGCCATAGGCAAAATAAAAGAGGAGGAGGAGTACTCATCATCACTAGAACGGATCTCCAGTTCAAAATGGATGACTTCAACAGTAACAACAACCTGGAAACTGTATCAATCTCCAACAACATATGCTCCATAAACCTGATTTATAGAGCTCCATCAGCGGATCCAGATGACCTTTCATCCATAATAAACCTAGCATCCAATATCCAGGGTCCAAATAAACCTAATTGGATCTTAGGGGATATCAACCTGCCATCATTACAAGATAATCAAGCAACTGCATTCATAGAAGCCCTAGAGATCCTCGGATACACGCAACTGGTGCAAGAACCTACTCACGAGAAAGGTAACACTCTAGACCTCATATTTGCCCCACAGATAATTCTTGATAAACCACAAAACATTATGCTATCAGTAACGGCAGTCCCCTGGTCTGATCATAAACTCATCACTTTTCAGATTCCTACCCTCAACATGTCACCAAGGCCCAAAATAGATATAAGCAAGACCACTAACCCAGCTGCCAGAAGTTTCCACCCGTTTAATAGAGAACGCATCCTCGCTGAAACATGCACACTCATTAATGAGACTTCCTTAAACCTAGATGAGTTGATCACCGCTTGGAACAGTAGACTCAGCTCAATCGCAATCCGTTCTTGAACAAACAAGGCCCCGAAGAAAAAATCATCAGCCCCATGGTTTACAGCCGACTTAAGGGCTTCACTAAACATTCTACGGAGACTGGAAAAGCATTGGAGGAAGTCACGCACCAGTAGTGACAAGTCAGCATACATTCAACACCTGACTTCACATCGCAAAGAAATCTCAGACAGGATGAGGCAATACCATACAGACACCCTGAGACGGTCATTGAATAAGCCACATGATCTGTTTAACTTGGTCAAAACTCTTGCTAAAGAACCAACTCCTGAGCACCATGGCGATATTCACCCGCAAGACTATGCAGTCTACATGCAATCCAAAATGTGCAAGACGGACAAAATAATAATACCTGACCCCCTTGACGTGCAAGAGCACTCAGCATCACTAACATCCTTCTCTATACCTTCAAAGAAAATTATCGAAGATACCATCTTAGCCCTAAACACCACCACTGCACACACAGATCCTTGTCTGGCATTCTGGATAAAGGATCTGCGATATGACCTCTCTCCTATTATAGCCAACATCATAAACCAATCTTTTAACACTGGGTCTTTCCCCCCTACTCTCTGTCAGACCTCTTTTAAAAAACACCAAGTTAGACCCCCAAAAGGTAGAGTCTTACAGGCCCATATCTAGTATACCTATGCTCGCAAAAATCATTGAAAAAGTAGTACATAGACAATTACAGGATCATATTGACACTACTGCCCCACTAGATCCATCCCAACATGGATTTAGAGAGTCACATGGAGTGGAAACACTACTTACAGCCCTGTTCAACAATATAATTTCAGGCGTTGACAACATACGACATGGTTTTGCACTCATCTTTTTAGATATAGCAGCAGCCTTCGACTCTGTATGCCATGAGATTCTCCTCTACCACCTAAGAGAAAAAGGTATCAGCGGATCAGCACTCGAATGGTGCAGATCCTACCTGTCTGGAAGATGGCAGCATGTTCGAGCAAACGGGACTACTTCGGAACCATTTCAACAAAGTCAAGGAGTGCCTCAAGGATCATCCCTATCATCCTTGATGTTTAATATATACACCCAACCCATCTGCAAAATCATTAGATCCTTCAATGTTAGTTGCATGTTATATGCTGACGATGTGCTTTTTATACATGCCAATATCATTAGATAAACTAGACCTCGCCCCTCTAACTAATTGCTTCAACACTATATCTGAGTGGCTCCTATCACAAAACCTGCGAATCCAACACAAAAAGACGGAGGTTCTTTTCATCTCAAGGAACCCAAATTTCATACCACCCAGCTGCGTTAAGGTAAATGATGCCGAACTACAAGTTAAACCTGCTATACGCTACCTTGGAGTGATGCTAGACCAAAATCTCGACATGAAGAAACATGTAGCCAATACCGTAAGGGCGATCTACTTTAAAATCAGATCCCTCAGACACCTACGCCCGTTACTCGAACCAGATGATTTCCGCACCATTTACCAAGCCCTGATTATTCCCCATTTTGATTCAAACTCCATACTACAAGGGCTCCCCTGGTCTACCCTGAATCCCCTTCAACTTGCTATGAACAGTGCAGCGCGAGTACTCTTTGGCGCATCCAGGAGAGACCATGTGACACCACTCCTGAAGCAGTTACACTGGCTCCCCATTCAAGCCAGGATTTGTTTTAAGACCTTGCTGATGACTTTCAAAGCTGGCAATGAGCTCTCCTCCTCCTCTCTATCTGACCTCATCCAACCACTTGCACCTAACAGACCAAGAAGATCTGCAGAGTCCAACATGCTAGTAATTCCAAAAGAAGCAACTAAATGCACCAAAACAACAGCTAACAGAGCCTTACAACTCTGTGCCCCAAGTCTATGGAATACCTTACCAGCACATATCAGAGCAATCCCCAACTTGAGCCAATTTAGAAAGGCCCTTAAACATTTCCTCTTTACCAAATATCTCACTGACATCTCCGATCCTCAGTCCTACTCGAATAACGAGCACCTCAACAATAATAGTAGTCAACTAGGCAAGCCCTCACAACAGGCGTCCCCTACAATGTAAACACCAAACATTATCCTTTCTCAGTACACCTCATATGTATATAGTGTACCCTTTTTCCAAGTTGCATTTCCTGTTTAATTTCCTGTTTAATTCCTCTCCTCCGCTGTTGACCTCCATATCTCCAGTACCGTGGTCTGATCACAAACTCCTAAAGTTCCGAATACCTAGCACCTACTTACCCAATAACAAGGCCAGGACTAATATCCCAGATCACGGAACACCAACAACACGATTCTGCACACTCAACAAGGAGGATGTACTTGTCAAGCTTCTTCCACAACTGGATGTACCAACCCTTGACCCTGACGAACTGGTAGCAAATTGGAATAATAGCATCAGAACCTTAGCCTGCATCCCATCCACCAACAAGTTACCCACAAAACGCAAACACGCACCCTGGTACTCATCTGACCTTCGATCTTCCCTTTTACAACTACGTAAACTAGAAAGACGATGGCGAAAAAAGCAAACTACCATAGCCCACCAAAACTACAATTCATACCTAGCACTACACAGAGAGAAAATAAGTGAAAAAAGGAAACAACATCACTCGATGATTCTAAACAGATCATTAAATAAAACACACGACCTATTTAATATAGTAAAATCACTAACAGGTGACCCATCACCAGCAAGCCCACACATGCCTCAACCACAGGATTATTCGGACTACTTACAATCCAAAATGATACAATCCAACATGACCTCATCTAACTGCGGCTCGTCCAATGTACTTAGTACACCAAAACCTACAATACTACTCAAATTCTCTGCAGTATCTACCAGAGAAATTGAAGACACCATTGCCTCTATCAATCTCACCACGGCTCCCAATGACCCCTGTCCAGCAAGTTGGATAAAGGAACTTCGACATGAACTAAGCCATGCATTATGTAAAATAACCAACCAATCACTATCAAGGGGCGTCTTCCCTCAAAGTTTAAAACATACATCAATCAGACCCCTGCTAAAGAATAGTCGACTTGATACATCCAAAGTTGAATCGTACAGACCCATATCAAGCATTCCACTGCTTGCGAAGATCATCGAGAAAATAGTCCAGCGTCAGATCCATCAGCACATCGATGAGGAGGCACCCCTCGATCCAGCCCAACATGGCTTCAGGGAATCGCATGGAGTAGATACCATCTTAACTACCCTATTCGACAAGCTAATCACTGGAATAGATAACATACACCAAGGTTTCGTCCTCATCTTTCTTGACATTGCTGCCGCATTTGATTCTGTAAATCATAAGATACTATTACAACGCCTCCAAGAAAAAGGATTACTGGGAACCGCACTACAATGGTGCAAATCATACCTAACTAACAGATGGCAGCAAGTAAGAGCAGGTAACACGTCTTCTGAACCATTCTTACAGAAGCAGGGAGTCCCACAGGGATCATCCCTATCTGCTCTACTATTTAACATTTATATGCAGCCCATCTGTTCCCTGATACGCGCATTAAATGTAGAATGTCTCGTGTATGCTGACGACATACTACTATACATTCCATTTACCATAGAACAACCTGATTTTTCCCCTATCATCGGATGTTTTGATGCAGTGGCTGAATGGCTTCTCACACAAAACCTGAGGATTAATCATAGCAAAACTGATGTCCTATTTGTCACAAGGAATCAGAAATTCAACCCACCACCCAACCTGCAAGTTAAAAACGCTGAACTCAAGACAAGAGACACAATTCGCTACCTAGGCATCACCCTAGATCAGCGATTGGATATGATAACCCACGTAAAGACCGTCACCAAAGCAATATACCACAAAATACGAACCCTTCGCCACCTCCGCCCACTACTGGACTATTCAGACTATCGAACCATATTTCAAGCCCTAGTGATCCCACACCTGGACTTCGCGAACACCATCCTCCATGGTCTTCCACAAGCGACCCTCAACCCACTTCGGCTGGCCATGAACTCAGCTGCTAGGGTTCTTACAGGCACATCACGATTGGAACATATAACCCCAGTAATGAAAAACCTACACTGGCTGCCACTACAAGCCCGAATTCAATACAAGGTTCTGGTCATGACCTTCAAGGCACTGAAGAATCAATCTCCCACACCAATCAGTAAACTGCTCAACAACACACCCAACATCAGAGCCAGAAGACCTACACTACTGAACATGCTAACTGTACCTAAGCTCACCACAAAATGTACAAAGGCAACTATCAATAGAGCTTTTTCAATTTATGCACCGACAGCCTGGAACGAACTTCCCGCTAGTATTCGTTCCATAGCCAGCCTCACCTCCTTCAGAAAGGCAATAAAACACCACCTTTTCCTAATTCACTACCCTGAAACCTTGCCCGAAAAACATAATTCATTTTCACTCACCCCACACATTTACTGCCCTATCACACAACATGAAAATGGCTAGATACTCATCCCCCTTAGACCTACACATTCCCCCATCTGACCTATAAATGCCCACGGTTTACTGGAATACCTAACTCTATGTAAATATTTGTACATACCATGTGAATAGTTTCCCTGTTATCCCAGTTTGTTTATGCCTTGTTCTATGTAAGCACATTGTGATATTTAATGCATTGTTGCTCTGTTCAGTTTTACTGTAAACTGAGCTGATTTCAATAGCGCGGTATATAAAAAATAAAAATAAAATAAATAAATAAATAAATAAAATAATGTAATGACCAGACATATTTAAGTTGTTGGATGTTTCTGTTTCATGTGAACCGCGCTGATTGCAAATAGTGCGGTATATAAGAAATATAAATAAAATAAATAAATAAATAAATACTGTCTGTGTGTACTGCACCACACTGTTGCCACAGAAGCATAGTTGTCTCTGGGGCTACCTTTGCTGTTCATCCGACAGACCTTTGCTGCACTGCACACCATGCACTGGTACAGGGCACAGCTTTGGTCCACTGTGGGCAGGTGTCATGGCCCCCTCCACCACCAACGCCCCCTCCCCCACCATGCTGATGTGCCCATATGCTGGTGGTGCTCAGTCCCAGGCTATCCACTGTGCAGGTAGGCGGGTGCCTCGGGTGTGGTGTCTGGGGTGAAGGGGGCATACATGGACATCCACACATCCCCCCATCACCGCCTGCCACTATTATGGCCCTTCCATATGGGGGGGGAGATGGTTGGGGGTGGCAGGTCGGTGATCTAGCAACTATTGGCTAGGGTGGACCTGGTAGATAGATTGTGTTCTGCCAGCAGACTGTGGACAGGCTAGGATATGATATGCAGGTACAGTGTATCCACTTCATTTATTTTATTTATTTAAAAGGATTTATATACCACCTTCTCCTGTAATTAAGGCGGTTACTTTGGACTGCTGGGTGTATACATGTGTCAGGCAACGCGTGGCTGCTCCCTGCACTGTCCTTCCCAGGGGCTGGTGTGACGGGTGTTCGTATAGCTGGGTGTTCGGAGAGTTTGGGATGTATCCTGGGGTGAGTATGTGGACCCCTATTAGAGTGGTTCCCAGATGTGCACTGCTTGCCCCATTACAGGCATTGTGTTTCCTGTGTGATGTTTGGGGTACCTGCAGGATATGTCTCCCCTGGATGGGACATTGTGGAGCACAGACTACTGAGCAAGTTTGACCTTGGTGAGTCGCTGTCTTGCTGTTTTCTATTTTCTGTGTTCCTCTGTGCTACCTAGGTGGCTGCCTGGTCTGCCGTGTACCCCACCTGCCCCCCTACATGTCCCACCTGCAGCCCCCTTTGCAGCATCACCATAGTGCCCTTTCATACTTGGGCAATATGCTGTTACTGCACATATAGCACTACTATCACTGTTTTTGGGCTCTCTGCCTGTGATATACATTGCTGATAGGAAATGTTTTCTCTCTCCTACAAATGTGCATTTACCGACAGGTTTTCACTCGCAGTACTGTTCCAGTATTAATGTGACAGCGTTAGTGCAGCAGGGGCCTCTCCCCGCCAACTCCCTGTCCATTGACCCTCTCTCTCCGCCTTCTCTCTGCCCTCCGGTACAGTTACAGCAGAGAGGCATACCCCATCTAGTGACCTGCTATAGACTGCTAATCTGCATGTGCATTACATCATGGGTACTGGTGGGTTAACCCTATCCTGGTAACCACAGAAGACATGTCGTGCGGTGACCTGCAGTCTTTCTATATCCGGAGATAAGAAACGATCACTCCATCCTAACATCAACATGCATATGGTAGAAAATACTGGAGCACAAAACAGAAACAGAATCTGAGGGGAAGAATAGGTCTCAGATTAATATAGGACTGCACATCAGCCATGGGGAAGCCCGTCTAAGCTGCTGTCCCAACACATCATCCTTCTGTATGCAGCAGATAGCAGATTAAAGAGCTGTGGAGGTGTAGCCTACTGGTTAGTACTGATGCCTCCCAAGCCAAGGGTCATTGGTTCAATTCCCTTTTATTCTTTTTTTTTTAATGCCAAACAGCCATGACGCCCATTGCTCCCTTTTCGACGGAACGCCCCCTACCTGCCCATTGCCTTTTATGGCTTCATGTACCTTAACGCTGCACTTAATGCTGGTGACATTACTGCAGTTTAGTAAACATACCCCTTACTCTGATTGTTAGAAGACCACCTCACCAGCACCATAATTCAAAGGCATCAATTTTCTTCCTGTCTATCTTTTTCACCGTCCAATTTTCGTATCCATATGATGTTATTTTATTTAACAGGTTTTATCATTTCAATCAAAGCAGTTTACATTGAAACTTCAACTTGTTAATGTACATTAAACAGGGACATTGATAACATGGATTTTTCTGAGGCAATGGAGGGTTAAGCAACTTGCCCAAGGCCACAAGGAGTGCTAGTGGGAATCAAACCCTGGTCTCTGAGTTCCCAAGCCAGTGTTCTTAACCAACACTGTAGCTTGAACAAGTCAAATCTTTGTATGGAGAGAGACATCCTTGCTCTTGAGAATCTTGTCTAGTCCTTCATAGCCCTTCTGCCAAGAGCAATGCGTCATCAGATTTCTTGACTGCTTGTTGCTTCTTTATTGATAATTGATCCAAGTAGGTTAAAATTGTCCACTATTTCAATTTCTTCTCCGTCAACAGCTTTTGTAGTACTTCCTAATGTAACTGGCACTGGATGATGGTAATGTAGAAATATGGTAGCCTTTCTTCATCCTCACTGTCCATGCAAATGGTATTAGGACACTCATTAAGAGGCATTTTTACTAAAGGTTAATGCACCCATGTATTTCTATGGGTGTAGTGACATTTAATGCACATTAATGTTTAGTAAACATGTCCCTAATTCATTGCTGGGACCAAAAAGAGGTTTGTGACGAGCTCCATTGGAAGTCTCCTAAAATTGTAGATGGGCTGCATATAAATTTTGAAATTAAATATATGTAAATGAGGCCCAGTGGGTATGGGGGACACCAGGCTCGCAAGTCGCGCAGGGTGCAATTATAGCTTGGCACAGTCCTGATCCTACTTAAATGATACCAGAGCCAAGCGTGACATCCAGCACAGCTTTAGTTAACTGTATCTGCATATGGCTGTCCTGTCAACTAGGTGGGCTAGGCAGTCATCTAGGGCGGTAGATCTGTATGGGTGGCAGGCCATGTGTTTCAGCACACATGACCTGCCTCCCCTCATTCTGAGTCACCCCACACTGCCACTGAGTCCGGTGGCAGGAGGGGGACAAATAGACTCTGCGGCAGGACATGTGCTTTCCGAAGTTATATCAGAGGAGGATCAGAAGCAGCAGGCCTGCTGCTGAGTCGAGCTGCGTCCTCCCCTTCAACCTCACTGCCGGAATCGACAGTAGCATGGTGGAACACGGGGAGCATGTTTCAGTGCATGGGAGGGGCGGCACAGCTCAGGAAAGCTTGGAAAACAGCTGATGCCATCTATGGTGGGGGGAGTGGCAAGGCTCGGGGGGGGGGGGGGGCACAACCAGGGCTTCTGCCTAGGTCAGCAGAAACCCTTGAGCCAGCTCTGGTCTGCATCACATATAGATTCAGGTACACTGGGACAAAGCACTAGAATGAGGAAAGAGAGATTTCTACCCAGGAAAAAACAGATTACATACTAAGGGGGTCATTTTGAAAGTCTTAGGGGTATGTTTACTAAACTGTCTTAATGTTACCAGCGCTAGTTGCAGCATTAATGTGAAGAATGTCATATAAGGTAGTGGGCGGTCTGGAGGGAAGGTTGCAAGGAATCGGTATCGTGCGATAGTGGGCGCCGTGGCACGTTAACACGAATTCACCCTAAGTTCTTACCAGCTCAGTGTTAGAAGCTGTGAAGATGTAGCCCACTGGTTACTGCAGTGACTGTGGAAGCAAAGGTCATGGGTTTGATCCTGCAGTGGTGTTATGTAAGAAAGCTGTCTGAGGAATTAGCTTATGAGGCACCTTAGGCTACGGCACTGTGAGGGTGTTTCTGCTGGCAGCACTGATTTAAATTAAAAGGAAAAGCATCAGACAGCCTTATTAAATAACACCACTGTGGGATCAAACCCATGACCTCTGCCTTTGTAGTTGTTGAAGTAACCAGTGGGCTACCTCTCTATAGCATCTAACATACTGCTGGCTGGCTACAGAAAGACTGCAGGTCACCACACAAACTGTCTGCTGTGGTTACCAGGATAGGGTAAACCCACCCGTACCCATGATGCACTGCACATGCAGATCAGCAGCCTACATCTGATCACAAGATGGGATATGCGCCTCTATAGCACCCCGGCCTGGTAGGAGGAGCTGACCATATGTGTTACTGGCACAGAGTAGCTACAGACCGTGACATTGTGCGGTTCCTGTGCTCATGCTGAAGGTGAGGTGGGGCGCCCAGCACCAGGTCCGCAGCAGCTGGTGCTTGGCTGAGATAGGCTGTGCTGCAGGTCACCATCAGTGCCAGTGTGTGATAGGTAGTCCTTGCAGACATACCTGTGTCCATCTGTATTTCCCAGTCACATCTAGACCTTGTGGACTATGTTGCACCCATAATAGTGCATATCCTGTGTGATTGCCATGGTCACATGTTATAAGAGAAGGGTGGTGTTTGGACCCAAAAGTGGATTATATAGCACCACCCAACCCGCCCTCTGTGGGGTGGGGTGGGGTGGGTTGGGTTGGGGAAAGGGGAACAGGATCTCCCACCAACAGATCCACATTGTACATCTCTGGAATGGTGGCAGTAGAGGGAACCATCAACCCCAGTCCGGCTTGGGAATAGGCACTCTACAGGGCAGGCAATGCAGATATGTACACAACACATAGGGCACTGGCAGTAGGCCTGGAAAAAGCTCAGCTGCTCCCCCCCCCATCTGACATTCACCAGCAGAGGGTACAGTCAGTCTCCACCCCACTGCACCATGCAAGGTGTTCCAGCCATACACATGCTAACTGCAGACAGTCTGCTAGCTAGTACATAGTGCAAGTTCCTGGAAGAACTGTGTGTACCCAAAAATGAGATGCAAACACACACACCAAGCAAGTATGTCAGTGATTGGGCCCCCAAAAAAGAGAACTCACAGATATTGCTTGAGAAAAAAGCTGTGTAGCACTATGGGGGAACCTAGCCATGCCAGGATCACTATTCAGTCAAGGGGAGAGTGACCCCCCCCCCCCCAGCATGACATGCTGTGGCCATCCTGTCCGTGCAGGTGGTGGTCGGGCACTACAATGTCTCAGCCATTGCCCTATGCCCTGTGCAGATGCATCATGCCCAGGCCGCCCTGTCCGGGCCATACCCACAGAACCTTGCTCCTCATTATGCACATTGACAGGCTAACACTGGAAACAGTGTAAGCATTATGGGCTCAGTACTCAGTAAGGTGTAGGCAGCCAACACTGGATAGACATACACACACTCCCACACCTATTTCAGCACTGTGCAAATATAGAGGTGGTTGGCAGCCCTGGCTGCCACACCAGTCCTGGGCACAGTGCAGGCATTGCTATGGTACTCAATACTGTTAGGGTCACTCCCTGGGGTGGTAAACACTGTCAGAAACAAAAACTGAAACATATTCCACAGATATCAGAAAGGTTGCTATGATGAGTCTCTGTCAACAAATTGTGTTTAACTTAGGATTTGTTATCTGACATAAATCATAGCAACCTTTTGATATATGTGGAATGTGTTTCCAAGTTTAAGACGGCATTGCTAAGGTATGCAGGTGCTAGTATTGGGAGATGCTGCTCCACGCAGAGCCCAACAGCCTGGCTCTCCATGAGGCTTTGCATAGTGGAGTCTGTGGGTGTGGGTGTTTGTGCCCCTGTTGGCCGCTGCTCTAGGGCAGAGGTTCCCAACTCCGGTCCTGGGGGGCCAAACACGGTTCAGGTTTTCATGCTGTCCCTAATGAATATGCATGGATACATTTGCATACAATGGGGGCAGTGCATACAAATGGATCACAGGCATATTTATTAGGGACAGCGTGAAACCTGAATGATGTTTGGCCCTCCAGGACTGCAGTTGGGAAACTCTGTTCTAGGTATTGCACATGTTTATGGTGTATGTGCTCTGTAGGTTAAAATATAGGCGTTTCAGGCATGTTTATTTTATCTGCAATAAAGGTTCCGTCTTTATTACCATGGTTTAGTACTGGGTAAAATATGGGGACATGGTCTGCAGGAGCCACAGCTGGGACATGAACCTGTGACCCTTTGCCCCTGAATATACTGGCTGTGTGTACTGCACAAAACTGTTGCCACAGAGGCATATCATTCCCTGGGAATACCATGACTGTTCATCAGACAGACCTTGTCTGTTGCAGTGCACGGCACCCACCTAAACAGGGTTTGGCCTTGGTCTGCTGTGGGCAGATGCCACTGCCCCCTCCACCACCAGCACCCCTCTGCCACCATGCTGACATGCCCTTGTGCTGGTGGTGCGCAGTCCCAGGCCATCCAGTGTGCCGGTAGGCAGCTGCCTATGGTGCGTGATATGGGGTAGGGGTGCCTGCCAATGTTATGTGCCCTTTGGGGTACTTGTTGGGTAATGTTCACTGTGGCACTGTAGGACGCACACTTGTGGAAACACAACAGGAGCAACTGCTCGCAAAATCTTCTCAAGAAACACAAAAAGCAAGCAGGAATGGAGGTCACATGCGCTTTATTAAAGTTGAAAACCCCAATGCGTTTCGACGATTGCCTTCATCAGGGGGTACTGGAGGACAACAAAACAATATAATAAAATAATAACATCTTATAGAATATGAATTATAAGAACACAAAGTTAAAAACATAAAGTACTAAAAATGTATACTATAGAAGTAATTATACAAACATAAACACATATAAATGACCATACTTAATACGAAAAAGGACAAACAATTATAATGCAACAAAATCATGGTGTACTTACAAGTATTTATTTATTTATTTTATTTAAAGTCTCTTTTATACCGCGCTATTCAGCATCAGCGCGGTTTACAATAAACAGTGAACATACACATTTCCAATAGTACTTTGTGTTTACATATGAACAGGATAATCAACTTGGCTAACAGGGTAACTATGTACAACCATAGAATATACAATATATACAATTTGTAGGCTGATCATGTGTTTGTGTGGTTTTAGACAGTAGTGATTTGGGTGGATTCGGCAAATGGTGCTGAGTTTCTATTAGGTTCAGGGTAATGTATGAGGAAGAGGTAGTGTTTCACGGCCTTCCTGAATTGGAATATGTCTGGGATTGATCTAATGTAGTCTTTATCAATATACTAAGTGAAGCGCATAAAGTAGTAAAGATATGGCACAGGACCAATCATATAGTTGACATTGCTAAAAAATGAGGATACCATTAATGACATAAATAGATAAATGAATAGTAAAACATGATAGTAAAATACTAAACATAAATATCAGCAACGGGAAACCCAGACCCAAAAAAAACAACAACAACTTTTCTTTTCTGAGAAACCTTTTGTGATAATAACTCCCCAAAATAAACTGTTCATATCAAATTGATGAACAATAAAATGCTAAGATAAAATAACATTCTTAAAATTAAACGTGTATTATACAGTTGGAAAGGAGCCCACCGCATAGCTCAAAACGTTGTGAATCAAAATGGCTATGTGCAAGATTGCAAACGGGCACCTATGATATTGCAAACCAACTAGAACAAAATAATAGAGGCTCTAATATTGAATTAAGTGTCAAACTAATAACATCTTGGCTAAAAACTTGAATCCTTAGTAAAAGCGATTACCTTCAGCACTGCCTGCGAGCTATGACAACAATTCTTGAGAACGCTGAAATTGGCGCGCTTTTAAGGTCAAAGGGTGCATCATGGTAAAGTGCATATGTATGAAGTAATATGAAAAAAAGGGGGAATATGATAAAACTTAATAATGCACCACATAAAAACAACTTAGGACCAAATAATGTCAATAAAAAGAGTAAAAAAGAGAACTTACAACAAGGTAACCGTAACTCTCAGTTTTGCAGACAGAACGGAGCTTATGCAGTATACCGGCAATTGAAAAGGGGAGGGAAAATTTTAGCTAATTCAAAAGACTAGGGCTAAAAAACTTTACTCTTAGTATACCGGCAATTCTTAAAATATAATGAAATTGTTAAAAAGGGGAAGGGAAAATTTTAGCGAATTCAAAAGACTAGGGCTAAAAAACTTTATATATAGCCAACCATCTACTCTCAGTATACCGGCAATTCTTAAAATATAATGAAATTATTGAAAAGGGGAAGCGAAAATTTTAGCGAATTCAAAGGACTAGGGCTAAAAAACTTTATATATAGCCAACCTTATAAAAAGCTTGAGCTGTAGAAGGGGGCCATATTCGAGTCCTAGCCCTAAGGCTGACCGGATTCTGAAACGGATTAACATCATAAAATGTTAAAAATCATAATGGCTATGTGCAAAAGTACAAACAAGCACCACATTGTTGCAAACCATCTACTCTCATAAAAAAACAGAACTCTGACACTAAATTGAGCACACAAACCATAAACTTGAAATCTTAATGGAAGCGATTACCTTCAGCACTGCCAGCAAATTGTATAAACAACTCTTGAAAATGCTGAAAATGGCGCGCTTTTAAAGTCAGGGGGGTGCATAAGGACAACTGCATATGCATGAAGTAGCTTGAGTATTTGCATATGCATGTGGTAGCCTGAATAGTAAACTACAAAAATGCAATCTAAAAGAAAAAAAGCAATCTAAAAGAAAAAATGAATGCCACACTTTTCGTAGTAAAAACTAACATAATATAACTCATAAAATTGACTACATAAGGAAACTTGCAACAAATTGCCACAACACTAATTGTTGCAGACGGGAACGATCGCAGAATCAATGTAACCAGCGATCCTTAAAAGATGGTAAAATAATTGCATATGTACAAATGCGCTAAAAATATAAAAATGTATATATAATTATTTTGCAATAAGTACCTAACCATAATACTTGTAGGGGCAACAATCAACTACTTATGAGTATACATAAAAAGAAAGGCAAAAAAACTCTTGGCAAGATCAAAAAGGTAAAGCCTGTCTTGCAAAGAACTTACATAGGCTATAGGAAAACCGCCAAATTTAAATCCTGATTCAGACCCTGAGGCTCAACAGATTGTAACTCATAAATGAACCGCTGTTCAAGTTTGAGTAAAAGTGAATCCATATTGCCTCCACGCCAATGTGGATGTACAACTTTCAAAACAAAAAATTTTAAGTCAGAAACAAGATGATCCTTTTCCATCCAATGAGCAACCATTGGTTTATCTGGAACACGTCTTCCTAGGCAAAGTTTGTGTTCTATAATTCGTGTCTTAACAGGGCGCGTGGTCTTACCAACATATAATAACTTACATGGACAAATGACTACATATATAACATTGCTAGTCATACAATTAGAGTAGTGATTGAGAAAAAACTTTTTCTGAGTGATTGGATGTATAAAGACATCCTTCATTGTAATAACATTCAAACACACAGAATAGCGCCCATATTGAAAATGACCTTTAACTTTAACAACCGGTCGCGGCTTAGATAAAGCTGAGGGAACTAAGAAATTTTTTAAATTACGATTTCTTTTATGTGCAATAGTTAAGGATTTATTTGCCAAAGCAGGAAGTGATGAAATCAAGTGCCACTCCCGTCTAAGAATGTTGGAAATATCTTTGGAGAGGGCCGCGAAGGTTAATGCACAAACTACTTGACTCTCTTTAGTTTGTGTCTTTTTCTTAAGAAGTGTATTCCTATCTAAGGCCTTAACTTTATTGTATGCCTTTTGTATAACATGCATAGGATAACCTCTCTCTTTGAACCTAGCATTCATATTTGTTGCATGTTTTTCAAAATCGTTTTGCAATATACATAATCGCCTAACCCTAAGAAGTTGACCATAGGGTAGGTTATCCTTCAGAGATTTGTTATGGAAACTATCATACCGTAGAAGGGTATTGCGATCAGTAGGCTTACGATACAAGTCTGTGAGGAATCCATCAGCACCCTTTTTGATGTTAATATCAAGATATGAAATTTGAACGGAACTGAAGGACCCTTCAAATTGTAAGTGTGCATCTTGAGAATTAAGCCAAAGAAAAAAAGACTGTAAATTTTCTTCAGTACCATCCCAGATCAAAAAAACATCGTCTATATATCGCAACCATAATTTAATGAACTTCTTAAACGGATGATATTGTAAAAACTGATATTCAAAATTGGCGACATAGAGATTTGCAACATCAGGCGCCATGGAGGACCCCATGGCAACCCCTTTGATCTGTTTATAAAAAATTCCCCGAAAACAAAAAACGTTTTCACACATAACGAGAGCCGCCATCTGAGTAAGGAAACAAGTAGGGATACGAATCGGTGGGCTTCTTTTGATAAGGGTATTAGCAATAACCTCTAGTGCAGAAGCTTGTGGAATGTTAGTGTAAAGGGAATTTATATCTAGCGTCGCCAAAATCAAATGTTCATGATATCCAGTAAAATTATTCAAAATATTGATAACATGTGTAGAATCACGAACGTAAGAAGGAATTTGGGGAACAAAGGGACGAAGAAAATAATCCAAAAATTTTGATAAAGGTTCCAATAAGGAACCTATTGCCAAAATAATCGGTCGTCCTGGTGGATTACTGAGAGATTTATGAATTTTAGGTAAAACATAAATAGTGGGTATGACCGGGTGTGAGACAGTGAGAAACTAAACTTCATGTGTAGTAAGATAGCCTGCCTGCTGACCAATAAAAATTAATGTATCTATTTTATGTTTAAGGACAGCAGTAGGATCTTCAAAATTTTTTTTATAAAAAGTTGTATCATTGATCTGTCGTAAAATTTCATTAACATAATCCACCTTGTTTTGAATAACTAATGCCCCACCCTTATCCGCTGGTTTAATGACAATAGATTGATCATTCTGCAATTCAAAAAGCGCTGATTTTTGTAATATATTAAGATTATGAAAAGAACGAACCTTCCTGGTATAAAGGGCTTCTACCTGAGATAAAACAACTCTCTCAAAGGCATCTATTAAGACATTGGTGTTACTGGGTGGGACCCATGTAGAGGGTCTACGAAAAACCGAACAATCTGTTGTAGTCTCAACTTGGTTTTCAAAAAAGTCAATAATTCTTAATTTTCAAAAAAATTTGTACAACTCAACTCGTGTGGCAAACTGATCATGCCTAGCAACTGGCACAAAGGAGAGCCCTTTTTCCAAAATTTCAATTTGGGTGTCACTTAAAACAAAATCCGAAAGATTGAAAATCCCACCTTTGGGAGTTAATCCACAACTTCTTGGTGGCTCTGGCCTCTCCCTCTGCCCCTCCCTCTGGGCGGCAGACTGGGACGGAATTCCCGAACTTGATATTGATGATACGGAGACCTCACCTGTTTGTTTTGAGGAACATTCTTCCTGCCTCCCCCCTTCCATAGGGAATCCAAGGAAAAAACCGAAGGATGATGGAAAGTTAAATCTGAGGAAAAGAGAGGAGCTGATGTGTCATGTTCCTGTGTTTCATCAACCTGACTCCGACTTCTCTTGTTGGTCCGTTCTAGAAACGGGTCAGGCGAAAAAAGCCTTGTTTTAGCCTTATTTTTATTCATATTACCTGGTCCTAATTTAGGGGGCTCAACATCCCACCTATGGGATGTCTTGCGTGGTCTGGGTTTCCCATTGTTATTAGTCCAATAATATACTGTGCCGTTTTTATAATCACTTTCATTATGCTTACATTTTTTAAGCTTTCTTTCCTTCACGATTTTACTATAGTCTATAGTATTCTTATCAAATTCCTTTTTCAATTTTTCAAACTTATGGTCATTATCCTTCAAATATTCCATCTTCTGATCAACCTTGATTTTCAGATCAGCAGATTTACGTTTTGAAGTATTAATTAAAAGAATCATTAGGTCCTATGAGCATTTGTTCAATATCTTGACCCAATTTGCCATAAACTCTTCATCATCTTTGAACATCCCTGGGGCCTTTTGAACACGAAGGCCCTTAGGGATCATCTTTTTGCGACAGTACTCAAGGAGTGAAGCAGCATGCATGTCATCACGGATTTGTTTCTGAGTCAGCTGGACCGCCTCTCCCCATATATCCTCAATGTTTGGTGAAAAACGGTTTTCTGGCAGCATGGCTTGTAAGTCATTTTCTTGAAGGCTCAGAATGTCTTTCCAAGGGGAGACAATGCTCTGGTAAGACAGGAAACATAACAGGAGCAACTGCTTGCAAAATCTTCTCAAGAAACACAAAAAGCGAGCAGGAATGGAGGTCACATGTACTTTATTAAAGTTGAAAACCCCAACGCGTTTCGGTGATTGCCTTCATCAGGGGGTACTGGAGGACAACAAAACAATATAATAAAATAATAACATCTTATAGAATATGAATTATAAGAACACAAAATTAAAAACATAAAGTACTAAAAATGTATACTATAGAAGTAATTATACAAACATAAACACATATAAATGACCATACTTAATATGAAAAAGGGCAAACAATTATAATGTAACAATATCATGGTGTACTTACAAGTAGTCTTTATCAATATACTAAGTGAAGCGCATAAAGTAGTAAAGATATGGCACAGGACCAATCATATAGTTGCTGATATTTATGTTTAGTATTTTACTATCATGTTTTAGTATTCATTTATCTATTTATGTTATTAATGGTATCCTCATTTTTTAGCAATGTCAACTATATGATTCTTTCTGTCTTTCCTACATAACATAACTTGCAAGGACATTGTATTAAATGCACGACATTTGATGTCTCATAATTTGAAAAGTCACAGAGTTTAACTTTATAAGAGGTGGTTGGATGAATAAATACTTCTTTTGTGACCATAACATTCTCACATACAGTGCATCCCCCTCCCCCTTTCTTCCCCTTCCCCCCTCCCCTTCAATTTATTCATTTTATTTCTTTCCCCTTCCAACCTCCCCCCTCCTCCCCTTCCCCCCCTCCCCCGCCTTCCCCTCTCCCCCCTCCCCCTCCCCTTCCCCCTCCCCTTCCCTCTTTTTCTTCTTCTTCTTCTTTTCTTCCTTTTTTCCCCTTCTTTTCCTCTTTCCTCGCCTTTCTATCCACTCTCTTTCTCTCACAAGTAGGTGTAAAAGATTAATAATTCATTTCAGTTTTCAGTCATACCCCTTTGATGTGGTGGCAATACAGTAGGATATATATAATTTATATATTTTTTTAACTGTGGTGTCAGTAATAGCATCTATAGGCAAGATATTCAATAGTAGATATATATATCTTTATTTTGGTTTGATATGAAAGGCTGTTCATAAATCTTTTATTCTTTTTCTTCACCCCTTCCCCTCTTTTACCTTCCCCCTTCCCCTCCCCCCCTTCTTCTTCCCTTTCTTCCCCCTCCTCTTTCTCTCTTCTCTTTTCTTCCCCCCTTCCACACTTCTCTCTTTCCCTCCCCTTCCCTCTCCCTCCTCCCTTCCCCTCCCCCTTCCCCCCTTCCTCCCTTCCCCCTTCCTCCCTTCCCCCTCCCCCCTTCCTTCCCCTCCCCTTCCCCCCTTCCCCCTCCCCCCTTTCCTCCCCCTCCTCCCCCTTCCCCTCCTCCTCTCCCCCTCCTTCCTTCCCCCTTTCCTTCTTCCCCCTCCCTCCCTTTCTCCCTTCCTTTATGATAGGAAAATACGATGATAATATTGACTAGAAGATTTTAGCCTTTTTAGATTTCTAGTATATACTCTTATACATAGCTATAATAACTGATGCTTTTCCCTTAAAAACATGACTTTTATGCGTTTCAATAGGCAATTTCGTTTCATGAACTTTCACCCGAATTCGGCGGGAAAACGCCGCTAAATACCGGTAGATCAAGGCAATCGCCCTTCCCTTTACACTTTCAACATAAGGGCTGCTACACTGAAGCGGTGAGTTCATCTTTTCATCACTTTTTTCGACAAGTTCTTTAAATCTAAAATAGAGTCTGTCATGTTTCTTTTAATTAGTATATAGTAATGCAGCTAGAGATAGATATATAGTCACATACACATATATATAATTGGAAATACGCTGTTAGAGAGGCTCTTTTTTAATGCATCTTTTCTTAACGTGTTTATAAGTTTAATCTGGTGTTGGAGATACATAGGTATCCTTTGGAGTTTTAACATGTACATACGCTGCTTCCTAATCGTCTCTCCGGGCCAGTCCAGGAAATCTTGGGTGGTCAATCCGCTCTAGCAGCTGAGGACTGGAATCTGAAAGGTTTTCCTGACAGCCTATCCAGCTCCCCTAGGTGTCAGCTAACCAGTCTTACAGTCCTCAGCAGCTGAGCTGGACATTGTTAGATCAGCTCCCCAGAGATTCGATTAGGAAAGGGTCAGAGTTTTGGCTAGGTTTTTCTTTCTGCTTAGGAAATTAATGTTTTTTGGATTTAAAGCCTTAGGTTTTAGATACCGGGCTGTGCCTTCAAAAACAAAAAATAAATAAATAACTAAGAGACAAGACACTAAGCTTTATTCAGACAAGAATCGCTTACACCGGTCACTTCGAGAGAGCGGCAGCTGAAAAGGCTCTGCTCCGGTGCTAGCACTCGTGGTCGGGGAAGCTCCTCTTGACCTTCGGTGCTTCGTCCTCATGAGGTAGAGCCTGCCTCTCTCAGGACATTGCGATTCGACAGCGTTTAAGCAGGCCTGGGAGCCCCAGTGTCTTCTCCCTGCATTCCACAACGTCCTCGCATCTGCTTCCCGTTAGCGACGGTGCAGCGGTGCTTGAAGGTTTCCTAGGGCTCCGAGCAGTCTCCCGGTGGTGAGTCTCCTTTGGGGCACTTATTTTGTGTGTGTGTGCTTTTTCTGTTCCTGTCCGCAGGGCTTTGTTTCGCTTCGGGGATTTTCCCGGACACGCGGTGCTTGTGTGTGTTTTGGGGGCTCCGATTGTGTCGGTTCGCGATTTGTTTTTTTGCGATCGCCGTTTGGCCTTCACGGGTTTTTATTTTCGCTGGGCTAGCATGGGGGATAAACCCTCAGGAACTGCACTCATTTTGCCCTCCGATGTAGGGGAAAGCGCGGGAACGGCGGCCATTTTGTCGGCTCAGACCGCTGCTCCCGCTTCTCTTCCTAAGCCTCACAAGAGAAAATCAAAGACTTTGAAGCAGCCAGTGGTTCCAGACCCGAAGCTTCAGCCTATTCCTGCAGTGCACGACTCCCCTTGTGCTTATTTTTCTCCTGAATTTATTCTTTCTATGCATCAGGCTTATCTCCTGAAACAGGCTCAGGTCTCTCTTCCTCCTGGTTCTGACAATCTTTTTAGTTCACCCGTAGCACCTCCCTCAGATATTCCTTTGGGGGAATCTAGCTCTGCGGTGCTACAAGGTAAGGTCCAAACTATGGAACATAATGAGCTGCCTAGTGTGCCCTCCCCAGATTTAGAGGATGGTGATTTGATCTCTGATCCGGGCTTAGACGCTTGGTCTGGGGATTTGGAGGAGGGCGAGCTGGGTCCTGGTAAGGATCCCAATGTTTTTCGAATGTTCCGTAAGGAAGAGCTTGGGGCCTTAATCTCTCAATCTCTTTCAGCGTTGAATTTAGTTCTGCCAGCCGTGCAGCAGGAGCCTTTAGAGGATCCCTTACTACAAGGGTTCAGATCTGAGAACAAGTGTTTCCCTGTCCATCGCGTTATCAAACAGATGATCGAGGCCGAATGGGAGTTTCCCGAAGCATCCCTCAGGGGAGGGCGCTCGATGGCTAGGATTTATCCTATGCCTCAGGAAGAGAAGGACTTGTTGCGTATGCCCAAGGTGGACACCTTGGTGTCCGCTGTAACTCGGAAGACAACCATTCCAGTAGAAGGGGGTACGGCGCTCAAAGATTTACAAGATCGCCGTTTAGAGGCGCTTTTGAAACAGGCCTTTGATTCTAGCGCCTTAGCTCTTCAAGCATCTATTTGTGGTGCTTATGTGTCTAGAGCCTCCATCCGCTGGTTGCAGGGAGAGCAATCTTCGGAGAGGGTAGAGGACTCTACTGCGGACGTGGCGAAGCTGGAGTCGGCGGCTGTCTATCAAGCTGACGCCTTTTATGATTTGGTTCGCATCTCCGCTAAGTCTATGGCTTCTGTCATAGCGGCAAGGCATTTCCTTTGGCTTAGAAATTGGGCTGCCGATGCGTCCTCTAAGGCGCGCCTTAGTAAGTTGCCGTATAAGGGCAAGTTGTTATTTGGCGAGGCCTTAGACAAGATTGTTAAAGATTTGGGGGACTCCAATGGGGGGCGTCTGCCGGAAGACTGTCCGCGAGCTTCGAAACCGGGGTCCATGCAGCGGGGTCACGGTCGGGACTTTCGCAGATTCAGGGGCGCTCGTTTCAGGCCTTATCAGCGTGGTCGCTTTGTTACTAGAGGACATTCCTTTCGGGGGTCCAGAGGTTTCGGTAGGGGCTTCTTTGCTGCTCAGCAGGCCGCGAACAAAAAGTCCCAATGAAGTGAGGCCGGTCCAGGTGGATGTACCAGTTGGCGGTCGGTTACAGCTGTTCCTTTTCACCTGGGCCAATATAACCACGGATCAGTGGGTTCTGGAGGTTATCCGAGAAGTCTATGCATTAGAGTTCGCACAACGGGTTCCAGACTCGTTCATCCTGTCTCCGTGTGGTCCGCAGGCAAAGAAGTTAGCGGTTGCGGAGACGCTCCGCCGTCTGTTGTCTCTTCAGGCAGTGGTCTCCGTGCCTGCAGACCAGTGCGGATTAGGTCGATACTCGATTTATTTTGTGGTTCCCAAGAAAGAAGGTTCTTTTCGTCCTATTCTAGACCTCAAGCACGTGAATCGGTGTTTGCGTGTGCCTCATTTTCGGATGGAAACCTTATGATCGGTAATTCGTTCGGTTCGGCCAGGCGAGTTTCTCACGTCCATAGACCTTACTGAGGCCTACCTACACATTCCTATTCGGGCCGAGCATCAACGTTATCTTCGTTTCGCGGTGCCCATGGGTCATTTCCAGTTTTGGGCATTGCCGTTTGGGCTGGCCACGGCTCCTTGCACTTTCACCAAGGTGATGGTTGTGGTAGCAGCGGCGCTTCGGCAGGAAGGGATTCAGGTTCATCCCTACTTGGACGATTGGTTGATAAGAGCGCCGTTGCAAGCGGAATCACTGAAAGCCATGGCGCGAGTGGTACAGGTTTTAGAGCAGTTAGGTTGGGTTATCAACCATGCAAAGAGTCCCTTGAAACCCGTGCGGCGCTTGAAGTATCTGGGGACTCTCTTCGACACGAGCGTAGCGCCCGTATTTCTTCCGGAAGACAGAGTGCAGAAAATCTTACGGCAGGTGTCGTCTTTTCTGCGGCTCAAGGCTCCGACTGCTTGGCGATATCTACAGTTGCTGGGATCCATGGCGGCGGCCTTAGATTTGGTGCCGTGGGCCAGAGCTCACATGAGGCTGCTGCAAAGCACATTGTTGTCCCGTTGGTCTCCTCAAGAGCATCCGCTCTCGCGCAAGTTAGTCTGTCCGGAGGCCGTGCGGCTCAGCTTGCAATGGTGGGTGACGCCGGTCCATCTTCGAGCGGGTGTTCCTCTGGAGGTGTCGCACTGGGTGTTACTCACGACAGATGCCAGCCTCTCCGACTGGGGGGCACATTGTCTGGGTCAAGTGACGCAAGGAGTGTGGTCGACAGAGGAACGGGCCTGGTCGATCAATCGGTTGGAGCTCCGAGCGGTTCATCTCGCCCTGCTAGTCTTTGTGAAAGTCCTGGTCGGGCAGGCGGTGCGAGTCTTCTCCGACAATCAGGTGACCATTTCTTACATCAACAGGCAAAGCGGCACGGGCAGTGCTCTGCTGCTGGAAGAATATCTGCTCTTGTTTCAGTGGGCGGAAGCCCATCTCGTGGCCATTTCGGCAGCTCACTTCGCCGGCAAGGACAAGGTGCAGGCGGATTATCTCAGTCGTCATCGTCTAGATCCAGGGGAATGGGAACTGGACGAGGAAGTTTTTCGGAAGATTACTCGGCAATGGGGGCAGCCTGTTCTCGACCTGATGGCTACCCAGTCCAATGCCAAGGCCATGCGGTTTTACAGCTGACGCAGGGAGCGAATGTCAGAAGGCCTCGACGGCCTCGTGCAGCCTTGGCCTCAGCATCAGCTTCTGTATGTGTTTCCTCCGTGGCCGCTCTTAGGGAGAGTGATACAACGAGTGGCTGCCCAGAGCGGTCCGGTGATTCTCATGGCTCTGGATTGGCCTCGGTGTCCGTGGTATGTCGACCTCATGCGACTATTAATAGCGCCTCCCTGCAGATTGCCCGCACGCAGCGATCTCTTGCGATAAGGTCCAGTACTCCTGCCGGATGTGGAATGATTCTGTCTTACGGCTTGGCTCTTGAACGGCGCAGGTTGCAACACAAGGGCTACTCCAGCGCAGTTATAGCTACTCTGTTACAGTCCAAACGGCGCGCCATGTCGTTGGCTTACATTAGAATTTGGCGTTTGTTTGAGGCTTGGTGTTTTGAGCGTAAAGCTTTGCCGGAGAAGGCCTTGATTCCGGATATATTGGGTTTCCTTCAAGGAGGCTTGGAGAAAGGTTTGGCGCTTAGTACCTTGCGGGTTCATGTGTCGGCACTGGCTTGTTACAGAGGGAAAGTGCAAGGCAGGCCACTTGCTGCCCATCCTGATGTGCTCCATTTCCTTCGGGCGGCTAAGAACATTAGGCCTCCGCGGCGTCCAATGGTTCCTCCGTGGGATTTGAACCTGGTGTTACAGGCGTTGTAGGCTCCGACGTTTGTCGGTCATAAGTCGGATCATCTGAGGGAATTGTCCTGGAAGACAGCTTTTCTGGTGGCCTTGTGTTCGGCGAGAAGGATTTCCGATCTTCAGGCGCTCTCCTGCAGGGAACCGTTTCTTCATTTTTCAGCGGACAAGGTGGTCTTGAGACCGGTTCCTTCCTTTCTTCCCAAGGTGGTTTCTCCTTTTCACATCAATCAGGTGGCGTCCCTTCCTACCTTCGGAGGGTTGGGAGCTACTGATTTGGATCGGGCCCTTCGGCGGCTGGACTTGGGCCGTGTCTTGCGTAAGTATCTCAGGGTGACAGCTTCTTTTCATCGGTCCGATCGGTTGTTTGTTCTCTACGGTGGCGCAGCGAAGGGTAAGGCGGCCTCCAAGGCGTCGATCGCTCGCTGGGTGAAACATGCTATTCGCGTGGCGTACGAGGCGTCCTCAAAACCAGTTCCTCAGGGTCTCAGGGCTCAGTCCACCAGAAGTCAGGCTACCTCTTGGGCGGAGTATGCGTTGATTCCGCCGGTGGACATTTGTCGGGTGGCTACGTGGTCGTCTCTGCACACGTTTGCGAAGCACTTTCGGTTGGATGTTCAAGCGCAGGAGGACGCCAAAGTGGGCGCGGTGGCGCTTGTTGCAGGTCTCGCAGGACCCTCCCGGATTTAAGTACTGCTTTGGTACTTCCCAAGATTTCCTGGACTGGCCCGGAGAGATGATTAGGAAGAAGAAATTAGGCCTTACCTGCTAATTGTCTTTCCTTGAGTACTCTCCGGACCAGTCCAGGACCCTCCCTTCGTATTTGTTCTGCGAGTTTCGGTGGCGGCTACTGTGTGTTTTGTTGGTTCTGGTTGAACACGGAGCTTTGCAATGCAGTGGTATAGGATACTGAGGTTCCCTTGGGAACGGGTATGAAAAAAAAACAACAAAAAAAACACAAGGACAGTTAGACATACTAAACACAAAAAAAAACAAAAAACATTGTGGATCATAATCAACATGGGGAATAATCTTCCCATACCTTTCAAAGACAAGGGTTCTTGCTCCTGGCGCTGCTTCTCTTTCAGGGGCAGTTCGTTCAGTGATAGTCCTTGGCACGAAGGAGGTCGAGCGGAGTGCTCTCGGTATCCATATCAAGTTTTCTACAGGCACTCTGTGTTAGTTTCTTGTTTTGCTTTGGTTGTGATTGTTTTCAGGGCTAGCTTATCTGCTTTGTTACCGAGAGACTGATTAGCTGACACCTAGGGGAGCTGGATAGGCTGTCAGGAAAACCTTTCAGATTCCAGTCCTCAGCTGCTGGAGCGGATTGACCACCCAAGATTTCCTGGACTGGCCCGGAGAGTACTCAAGGAAAGACAATTAGCAGGTAAGGCCTAATTTCTTCTTCTTTACAAGTAGAAATGTTACCTTTTCTTTTATTCAATAATGCCTGTATATAAAAAGAAAGGAGTCTTTCTTTATACAACATCGTTTCTTTTTAGTTTTACTTTTAATCGGTAGCGTAGTGCTATTGAAAGTACTTTCCGTTTTGATCTATATCACTTTGTAAAATTTACCTGTGGCCAAAAAAGGACATGCATCAAAATGTAATATGTTATTTATTTATTATGTTCATAATAACCTTACATATACTAAGATGGCGCAAGTTTTCTTTTTTCCTTTTTTTAAATGAACACTACTCATATTAGTACATATATTCTTGCCGTCTTTTGGATATTCACATCAATCATATTCATCATTTTTATACATTTTTGGTTCATTGCCATTTGACTTGATACAGTCTTGAGCTCCTCCTTTGCCCATTTCCATGTGGTGAGATATACCGTATTTTCGCACATATAATGCGCACCCGCATATAACACGCACCCGCATATAAAGTGCAATTTTCTGCCTGTCCCGCATTGATTTTCTCACATAATGCGCACGTGCGTATAACGCGCATGTGTCGATTGCACTGAGGTGTATAAAAACTTTGCGATCTCTTCTATTATAATCCAGTCATCATGCCAGGAATTAAGCGCAAGTCTTATACTGCGGACTTCAAGCTGAAAGTTGTGGCAAGAGCAGAAGAAACAAGTAACAGAGCAGCAGCAAGAGAATTTGATGTTGGTGAGTCATCTGTTCGCGACTGGAGAAAGGAGAGAACGGCGCTAGAGCAGATGAACCCGCGAAAACGTGCGCGTCGAGGTCCAAAAGAAAAGTGGCCAGAGCTAGAGAGTGACTTAAACAAGTGGATTCTGTCTAGAAGGGAGCAAAATCAAGCTGTCTCAACTATCACAATTAAATTCAAAGCAAAACTGCTGGCCAATGAAAGAGGAATTTCAAGTTTCCACGCTAGTTTCAACTGGATTTGCAAATTTATGAAGAGGAATGGTCTTTCCGTGCGAATAAGAACAACTGTAGGCCAGAAGATTCCGGATGACTGGGAACAAAAGATGGCGGATTTCAGCACATTTGTCAGCAAAGAAATTTCTGAGTTCGGCATTTTGGCAACGGATGTTATTAACATGGATGAGGTTCCTGTGTCTTTTGACATTCCACCAACCAGGACTGTAGCTGCTTCGGGTTCAAAAACTGTCGCAATAACAACAACTGGACACGAGAGGGCTTGCTTCACTGTAGTCCTGGGTTGCACAGCTAATGGGCATAAATTGAAGCCGATGGTTATTTTCAAGCGAGTAACCATGCCCCGCGAAAAATTTCCACAAGGTATTGTTGTCCACTGTAACAAAAAGGGGTGGATGGACTCTGAGGTCATGAAAATATGGATTGATAAATGTTATCGGGCCAGGCCTGGAGGTTTCTTTTCTAAAAGGTCTTTGTTGATCTTCGATTCCATGGCTGCCCATAAAGAAACAAATGTGCAAAATTATATTAATTCGGCAGGTGCCCATATTGCAGTGATACCGGGTGGTCTTACTTGCAAACTGCAGCCGCTAGATATAGCTGTTAATCACCCCTTCAAAACGTTCATCAGACGAGAGTGGGATAATTGGATTCAGCATGGAATCCATGAATTCACTCCATCGGGATGATTAAAGAGGGCTACATTAATGGAAATCTGCAATTGGTTGTGTTCTGCTTGGGACAAAATATCCCCTGAAACCATCAGAAATGGATTCCGAAAAGCAGGGATTGTTTATAAGAACGAGGATGGGGTGCGCAGTGTTGACGAAGATGACGATGAAAACATTGAAAGTAGTGACAATGAAAGTGGGGGGAGGAGTGGCCTAGTGGTTAGGACAAGGTACTTCAGGCCAGAGGGCCAGGGGTTCAAGTCCAACCTGGGGACAGCAATCTCAGGCCGGAGGGACTGGGATTTCTAGTCCTATAGGCACTCCTTGTGGTCTTGGGCAAGCCACTTAACCCTCCATTGCCCATGTTCCCTGTAAGTATTAGCATATGTGTGTCATATCCCCTCGTGTTAAATGTATCTCCCAATTGACCACTTTGACCCAGTGAAAAGCGGGATAAAAATACAGCTAAAATAAAAAAAAAAAAAAAATATGTTACAGAAGAGCATCTTCAGACGGTTTTAAATTATTTCAATGATGATGTTGAAGAGGGGAGTGATTTCGAAGGTTTTATGGAATCGGATAATGAAAAGTAATTAAATATATTTTTGTACCAAGATATTCTTGTGGTGCCTCTTTTTTGGGATCAGCTACTTGCAATAAAGTTTTGGTATAGTGCACCCTCGAAAATACCGCGCGGGAGGGTTGCGCGGTAAGTAAAAAAGTGTATAACGCGCACGGTATATGCTCAAAAATACGGTATTTTAGACGTTCTTTCATGGAGATAATACACATGTGTGTCTTGCTAACATGTTTGCAATATAAGGTTTTGTTCTTATTTATTTATACATGTTTATTTATTTAGCTTTGACAATTTGGTGTATTTTTATTGTCTATTCCAGTGGTCAGTGTTTTTATTCATATGAAAGATTTGACTGAAAGGTACTAGTATCTATATATTTTTAATTTTAACATGATACTTTTAATTTTAACATGATGGTTTTATGGTCACTATGTATCACTAATTTGGTACATTGTGACATTATATCCTCCTCATCTCTTTCTTTATTCTTCTTTTTATTATTATATTTTATATGATGTTTTACTGCACATAAAAGCAATAGCATTATATATGTTTGTTGTATTGATTCATTATATATAATTCATTATTTTAATTATTGTAATCTATTTATACTTGTCATATTGTTTTGTTTTGTATAACACATATATTTATTGATTACTTATTCATATTTATTAGTATATTCATTGGTTATTCATTAGTATTCTATTTATGTATTTATTTAACTGATTATTTATTTATTTAACCTTTTTAATGGCAGTTTTGAACTTTTTAATGTGTTTGTTTTAACTTTGTATTTTGCTTTTTTGAGGTTTGTTCCCTCACTCTGATATCCCCCTGAAGAAGGCCGGTGGCCGAAACACGTAGGGGTCAATAAAAGGGGTTTAACTAAACCTGAAATACTGCCAGTCTTGGTATCTGTTCTCGTGTTCCTGTCAAGATCATGAAGCCATTTTACAAACGATGTTTAGAGACATCTTCAGTGTGGTGACGACCAATTAAGCAAGGTGCATGGTGGAGGCACAATGAACTTAGATATCTCATTAGATTTAAGAAAAGTCTGCAGGCACATTCACATTTATTTATTTATTTGATTTTATATATCGCACTCTTTAGCAATCAGCATGGTTTACATAGAACGTAAACAGCCAATCCAACTTTACGTAGAACAGATATTTTACAATGAACCAAGAATAAAGAACAGGTATTTCACAGAACAAGTGGTACATTAAACATAGGTGGGGACCTTAACTTGGACAGGAGAGAACTAATTACAAGTTATTAGCAGAACCAAGGGTACATAGGTGAAAGGTGAACGCCATCTTAAGGTATATGGTCATAAACTAATTGGAACAGGTGGGTTCTTAAGGTTTTTCTAACAGGCATCAGGAAAGTGCTTGGTGTGACCTTACAAAATCCAGAGAGTGTGGGAAAGATAGAGAGTTAAATGATTAACTTCAGATCACAAAGGCCCACAGTGGAATTTGAACCCCAGTCACCCTACTTTTAGCCCACTACTTTAACCATTATGCTATCAGACATCTATGTTATGTGAAGCTATTCAGGGGACATCTATGTAGATATCTGTATAGAGCTCCATATCGGGCATGTTCAAGTTTCTGAAATCCTGCCTGAACTTACATGTGCCTGCTTTTTTTTTCAGATGTTCTGGCTTTGACATCCCAGAATGCATTTAGACATCCCATTGTAAAATGTGCTTTCACAGGTGCATAAGTGGCAAATAAATAAAATTAAGTAACTAGAATGCAAGAGTGATAAAGAAAGAAATAACTGCTCAGATTATGAGAGAGTAAATAAAAGGCATTTGGTAAAACTGCCTAAACTAAGAGGAGAGAAAGAAGTAATATGCCTGTAACCATTTTTAATTAAGAGGAAGGAGTTAACTACTTGTAACATAGTTTTTGTTTATTGTTCCTGCCAATTACTGTTTTGTTTTAATCAGTAACCCCAAGGTTTAAGTAAATCCTTGGTTCAAAACACAATTTCCTGCCTGGACTCAGTTATTTGAGAAGGGAGTGGTGCCGTTACTGCGAGTTAAATGGTCAGGGCGCCCTGTTCTGTGCGCTACACGGCCCATAGCTCCCTTTATACCAGACCACCCTCACCCGCCCATAGCCTTATATGGCTTCGGGAACCTTAGCATTGCCCTTACCACTGGTGACTTTACTGCGGTTTAATAAACATCCCCATAAAAATGCAGACAATATTTTGGACAACACATAAAGGTCATCATAAATAACCTCCCACTTGCATACAGGTCGCAGATGCAGCACAGAGCGCACGTTGCAGGAGGGCCACAGAGCGGTAACTCCAGAACAGTGCTAGAAGTCACCTGGGCTGAACTAGAGCGCTGGTTTAAGGAGGTAAGTGAGATATTGCCAGAGTGAAGGAGGATGTAGTGAGCATGTCTGCACAGCTCTGACATGAAATTGCAGGGGTAGGGAACAGGATTGACAAGATAGAGATAAATCTGGAAGAAATGGAGCAGGAAACTGAGAAGCTGAAGCACAGAATGGCAGAGTTGGAAGAAGCAAATGAGGGGCTGGGACTAAAGTTAAAAGACTTGGAAAATAGATCCAGGAGTTAGAACCTCTGGATAAAAGGGGTCTCAAAGTGGTTGGAGTATCAGGACTGTGCAGCTACTGCCAAGGACATCTTTGGCAATCTGCTGGCATGTGAGGATGGAGTGAGAGAGGCTGTGGACATAGTGGTGGACAGAGCACATCGGGCACTAGGCCCCATTAAAGAGCAAGCCCCGAGAGATATAGTTGCATGTCTACATGACTTTCTTAGAACATACATACATAAGAACATAAGATATGCCATACTGGGTCAGACCAAGGTCCATCAAGCCCAGTATCCTGTTTCCAACAGTGGCCAATCTAGGTCATACGTACCTAGCAGTTTCCCCAAAAGACACAGGTTCCACAATGCTTGTACTGGGTCAAGCATTGATATCCTGGGTCCCTTCTTAATAATGGTTTATGGACTTTTCCTCCAGGAACTTGTCCAAACCTTTTTTAAACCCAGCTACACTAACAGCCTTTACTACATCCTCCGGTAACAAATTCCAGAGTTTGATTACACGTTGAGTGAAAAAACATTTTCTTTTATTAGTCTTAAATAGTTTACCCTGTAGCTTCATTGCATGTCCCCTAGTCTGTCTATATTCTGATAACGTAAACAATCGATCTACGTTTACCCGTTCCACTCCGTTCATTAATTTATAGACTTCTATCATATCTCCCCTCAGCCGTCTCTTTTCCAGGTTAAAGAGCCCTAACCTTTTTAGCCTTTCTTCATAGGAGTATCCTTCCATCCCCTTTACCATTCTGGTGGCTCTTCTCTGAACCTTTTCTAATAACGCTATATCCTTTTTAAGATACGGCGACCAGAATTGCACTCAATATTCAAGGTGCGGTCTCACCATGGAACGATATAGAGGCATTATAATATCTTTTGTTTTATTTTCCATTCCTTTCCTTATCATACCTAGCATTCTATTTGCTCTCTTGGCTGCCGCTGCACACTGGGCCGAGGGTTTTAACATGTTATCCACAATGACGCCTAAATCTTTTTCCTGTGTGGTGGTTCCTAAAGTGGAACCTTGCATTGTGTAACCATAGTTTGGGTTGTTCTTCCCTAGGTGCATAACTTTGCACTTGTCCACATTAAATTTTATCTGCCATTTTAATGCCCAGTCTTCCAATTTATCAAGATCCTCTTGCAATTTTCCACAATCCTCTTGGGTTTTAACAACTTTAAATAGTTTTGTGTCATCTGCAAATTTGATAACCTCACTCGTTATTCCACTTTCCAGGTCATTTATGAATATGTCAAAAAGCAGAGGACCCAGCACAGATCCCTGGGGTACACCACTATTCACCTTTCTCCATTGGGAAAATTGGCCATTTAGCCCTACCCTCTGCTTTCTATCTTTTAACCAGTTCCTGATCCACAGTAGTACACTGCCTCCTATCCCATGACTCTTTAGTTTTGCCAAAAGTCTCTGATGAGGGACCTTGTCAAAGGCTTTCTGAAAGTCCAGATACACTATATCAACCGACTCACCTTTGTCCACCTGTTTATTCACACCTTCAAAAAAACATAACAGATTAGTAAGGCAAGATCTTCCTTGTCGAAAGCCATGTTGGCTGTCTCCCATTAGGCCATGACTATCTAAATGCTGAATAATTTTATTCTTTATGATGGTTTCTACCATTTTTCCCGGTACTGACGTCAAGCTCACCGGTCTGTAGTTTCCCGGATCACCCCTGGAACCCTTTTTAAAAATTGGTGTTACATTGGCTATCCTCCAATCTTCAGGAATTAGAGATGATTTTAATGATAGTTCAGAGATTACTAATAGCAGGTCTGCAATCTCATATTTCAGTTCTTTCAACACCCTTGGATGTATACCATCCGGCCCAGGTGATTTGCTACTCTTCAGTTTATCTAATAGTTGTAATACATCTTCCCGATGTATCGATATTTCCTTCAACTCTTCTGCACCTTTAAAAACCACTTCAGTCATGGGTAACATCCCTATATCTTCCTCAGTAAAGACCGAAGCAAAGAATTCATTCAGTCTCTCTGCTATCGCCTTGTCACCTCTTAGTGCCCCTTTAACGCCTCTATCATCTAATGGACCAACTGACTCTCTCACAGGTTTTTTGCTGCGAATGTACTTGAAAAAATCTTTATTTCGCGTTTTTGCTTCCGCAGCAATCTTCTTCTCAAATTCTCCCTTTGCCTGCTTTATTAATGCCTTGCATTTGACTTGCCAGTGCTTGTGCTGTTTCCAGGTTTCGTCGTTTGGCTCTTTTTTCCATTTCCTGAAAGATGCTTTTTTGGCAACAACAGCCTCTCTGACCTCACCTTTAAACCATGCTGGCAGTTTTTTTGACTTCCTTCCACTTTTCTTAAAGCGTGGAATAAAGCTGGCTTGGGCTTCCAAGATAGTATTTTTAAACAACACCCAAGCTTGATGTAAGTCTTTAACCTTTGCAACTGCTCCTTTTAGTTTTTTCTTAACTGTTTTCCTCATTTTATCATAGTCTCCCTTTCGAAAGTTAAAAGGTAGTACTGTGGATTTCCTTACTATCCCTCCTCCACTAATTAAATCAAAGGCGATCATGCTATGATCACTATTGCCAAGTGGCCCCAACACCCTTATCTCTTGCACTACATGTGGTGTTCCACTAAGGACTAGGTCTAATATGGCTTCCCCTCTGGTTGGTTCATGAACCAGCTGCTCCAAGAAGCAGTCATTTATTTCATCTAGGAACTTTATCTCCCTAGCATGTCCTGCTGTGACACTGACCCAGTCGATACCAGGGTAATTGAAATCACCCATTATTATTACTGCACTGTAACATTTGCTAGCTTCCTTGATTTCTTTGAGCATTTCATCATCCATTTGTTCATTCTGGCCAGGCGGACGATAGTACATCCCCACTGCCATCGCCTTCCCCTTTTTACATGGAATTTCAATCCATAGGGATTCTACAGCAAATTTTGTTTCCTGCAAAACTTTAATCCTTTCTGACTCAATGCCCTCTTATCTAGGAACAGATAGCAGTTCAAAGAGGAAGTTGGGCAGATTTGAATGGAGGGGTCATCAGATAGCAGTGTACGCTGATTTAGCCTCAGGTACCATAGCAAGACAGTGGGTGCTCCAAGGGCTGACTGAGAGACTGCGGAAGGAAGACATCAGATACAAGTGGCTGTTCTCCAAGGGACTAGCGTTTACCCAGAATGGGGTGACTGAAAGAGTACTCAGACAGCAGAAGAACTGCGAGAGGCGATGAAGGACATAGGCCTAAAGGGCATACCACAGGTGGTGGGAGAGCAGGCACAGCAGGGTGGTTGGAGGAGTCAGGAGCCACAATGGTCTACAGTGGAGAGGATGAATAAGCAAAATAAGAAGAAAGGAGGGCAGGGGGAAGTTGAGGTGTGAAAAGGGTCTGTTGTAATGGGTATTTGATGAAGAGATTATTTGCTAGCTGGTGGACTGGGGCTACTGACATGGGGCTTTGTGGATCTGTGATATGTTTTCATGTTTATGGGTGGAATAGGCTGGGTGATGGGAGGGGATGTTTTCTGGTTGAGGTGTGTGCGGGGGATAGGGGATGCAGAGTTGCTATAAGGAGGGTGGTGGGGGAGTCAGGGTAGGAGTTACGGGTAACAGGTAGGTGGTAGGGGTGAGGTCACTATTCACTGGAACAGGATACAGGTGAAGTGGTGGATGGGATTAGGAGTGGGGGGAGGGAGGGAGGGAGATGAGGTAGGAGGAGAAAAGAAGAGGGGTGGGAGAAGAAAATAGGAGCAGTGACAGGGGGTATGGGATGGGAGGGGAGGGGAGACAGGGACAGGGTTGGGTAAGGGAGGTTTGAGGGAGTTGAGGGATCGAAGTGATAGTGGTGTCCCTGAATGTTAAAGAGCTCACTTCGTGGCAAAAATGAAGAATTCTGGCATGGGAGAGAGAGTAGTCTAGAACAGATGTCTTGTTAATTCAGGAGACTCACTTGTGGTCCCATCAGGAGGGATGACTATGGTCAGGCACATGCCTCTACATCTTCTTAGCCTAATGGTTAAGAACACTGGCTTGGGAACCCAGAGTCCAGGGGTTTGATTCTCACTAGCACTCCTTGGGCCTTGGGCAAGCCACTTAACTCTCCATTGCCTCAGAAAAATCCAAGTTATCAATGTCCCTGTTTAATGTACATTACCAAATTTAAGTTTCAATGTAAACCACTTTGATTTAAAAGATAAAGCAGTATATAAAACCTATTAAATAAAGCAAAAAAGACCATGCAAAGGAGGGTTGGGCATTATGTTTTCCAAGGGGTTGAGAGTTCGAAGAGCAGGAGGTGCTGAGGGATGGGAACGGTCGCTGATTGGTTTGGGTAGGCAAATTTGAGGGGGATCAAATGACGGTGGTATGTGCATACACCCCAAATTAGGGGCAAGGGAATTTTTTGACGTTTTGTGCAGGAGGGTAGGGGAGGTAAGGGGGCCCCCAAACATTATGGGAGAGGACTTTAACATAATGCTCAACCCACAATTGGATAATTCAAGTGGGGGGTGGGGGATTAAGCAGGTGCATAGAATTAAATTGAAGAAGTTAATGGAGTCCCTGGAACTTGATGTATGGCAACATAAGATGTATAGTAGAATTGATATGATGTTGCTGGATGGGGCATTCCTGCCTAGGGTACGAGATGCAGAGGTGGGGCAAATAGTTTGGTTGGATCATGCCCCAGTGGGGGTGACGGTAGATTGGGGACAGCAAGAAGGGGGTATCCAGTTCTGGAGGCTCATTGAGTCACTGCTGGAGGATCAGGAAGGAATGGAGGGGTTGTGTAGGGAGATTGGGCTCTATTTTCAAACCCCAGGGATACAGGGTGGTATGGTATGGTATGCGTTTAAGGCCTATGTCAGGGGGCACTTGATTTCACTGGCTGTATGTAAGAAGAGGAAGGGCAGAGAATCAGTTAAGAGAGGAATTGGGGAAATGGCAGGAGGAGTATAAGAAAACAGGGGGAAGGAGAGCCCTGAAGGAAATTGAGAGGGTAAGGGGGGTCTCTCAGAAACCATAGAATGAAGGAACAGACATACCAGTTAGAAAGGCTCCAACAATATGTGTTTGAATATAATAACAAATTGGGCAATTGCTTGGCACAGAAGCTGCAGGCTAGATGGATGTCGCAGCAAATTCTGAAAAATCTTAAACAGTCAGGGAAACATGAAGTATAATACTCCCCAGATCCAACAAGTATTTGCTGAGTACTAACAGAAGTTATATACCTCAGAAGTGACTGATGGAGAGAGTGTTGTGAAGGAATATTTAGAGGGAATTGAGCTGGACCAAGTAACAGAGGGAGACAGCATGATCCTGGGCAGTGAGATTATGAGAGAGGAGATATTTCAGGCCATTAAGGGACTGAAGAATGGTAAAGCTCTGGGGCTGGATGCCCTCTCTGCAAGGTTTTATAAGATGTTCAGTGGGGAACTGGTGGACTTCTTGGTGGAGATGTTTAATAGGGCAGTGCAAGGATAGGAGTTGCCAGGATTGATTGCAGTAGTGGGGATCATGGTGTTGCCCAAACCAGGGAAGAATGTGATGGTCTGTGGTTCTTACCATCTGATATCCCAGATCAATTTGGATGCCAAAATTTTCACGAAATACTAGCAGCATGGTTGCAGAGATTTCTACCCAGGTTGATTGGTGGGATCAGACTGGTTTTATCTTGGGACGACATGCTCAGGATAACGGCAGAAAATTGCTGAATCTTATTGGGATGGGGAGGAAGCATCAGATTTCCTCAGTGTTGGTGGCAGTGGATGCCAAAAAGGCTTTAGACAGGGTTGAATGGCCTTTTATGATGGAGGTGCTGAAAAAAAGTTGGTGTTGGGGATAGGTTTATTGAATGGATTTGGGCGATTTATAGGGAACCCAAGGCCAGGGCACATGTTAACAGGCGGTAGTCTGGGGAGTTTCCTTTTGGCCGGGGAACATGGCAGGGGTTCTTTTGTCACCCCTGTTGTTTGCCCTGGTCATAGAGTCACTGGCAGCAGCAGTGTGTAGTTCCCCAGACATCAGCAGAATCTGGATGGGTGAAAGCGAATACAAATTGGCTTTGTATGCTAATGACGTGATTTTTGTGGTGGGGAAGCCACTCTTGACTCTATCCAATCTTATGAAGGTAATAGAGGGCAATAGTAGGGTGTCGGGGTACAAATTGAACCTAACAAAAACAGAGGTGTTGATTCTGGTGCTGGATATGACCCTAGAGGAAAATATGAGGACGGCCTTCCCGTTCAAGTGGGGAAGGGACTCCATAAGTTATTTGGGGGTATAGCTTGGGAGGGAAATAGCGAAGCTGTTTGGGCTGAACTATGATCCACTATTGCTCAAGCTTAGTAGGGATTTGGAGGGGTGGGACAAGCCCAGCTTGTCCTGGGGTGGGTGGGTGGCAGTAATAAAGATGAACATACTCCCACGGTTACTCTTCTTATTTATGATGCTGCCCACAGAAGTGCCGGGGAGCGTCCCGTGTAAAGTGCAGCAAAAGCTCTTTGGATTCATCTGGCGGTGGCGCCCACCATGAGTTAACCGCAGGGTGATGTGCTGGAGGTGGGATTAAGGGGCTATGGGGGTCCCTGACGTGGTGGGGTATTATCGGGCATCTCAGGTGCAGACTGTAGTGGATTGGCAGGAGGGTAGGTAGGGGAGACAGTGGAATGACAGGGGATGGAGTGGGAAGTAGCCTAGGGAATTGCTCTGGAGGGAAGGGGGATCACAGAGATAGGTGGAGCATACATTTATTAGGAATACTTGGGGTCAGTGGGGGAAGGTGAAGGCACAGATTGTGGGAGGTGGTGGGCTTCAGCTGCAAAAAGTGTGGTATATGGAGGTTTTTTTCGTTGAGGAAAGAGGCTAAGGCATTTGTGTTGTGGAAGCAGAAGGGGCTCCAAGTCTGGGGACAGTTATTGACGGAGAGTAAAGTGAAGAATTTTACAGATTTGTGGAAGGAGTTTGGGGTGAGGAGGGGGAGTATTTTTATTACCTGCAGGTGACACATTTCCTAGAAAGTAAGCAAGTGGGGGAGGGGGGATGGGGGGAGAAGGCAGGGAAGGAAATTAAGTTTGAAAAGCTGTCCGGGGCAGTGGGACCACTAAAAGGTTTGCTCTCCCAGATCTACCGCCAGCAGACTATGGTGAGGGGGAAGGAAGGCTTTATGTTAGCATGGGAGAAGAACTTGGGGGTAGGGTTGCCAACTTTTTCACTGAGAAAAACCCGACACCTGTGGCTTGCCATGCTCCACCCATTCTCCGCCCCTAGTCCCGCCCCCAGCCCCACCCACAAAAATTACCGAGGATACGTGTAGGCTAACTTCCTTGGTCAGATAATAATTAAACTGGGAACCCCAAAATCCAAACATGAAATGTACAACACTGGAGAAATAAAACTATAAAGTAATTTCCTCTTGCACTAAAAAAAAACGCAAAGATGTTAGCAATACACACTTCCCAGACCAGACATATTCCAGTTAATAAATTCAAAATAAAAGTATTTTTCTACCTTCTGTTTGGGCGTTTTATTTTTCAGTTGCAATTGCTCCAGTCACTTTCTTCTGGTTTCTTCGTGTCTTCTGCGAGCTATCCATTTGTCCTTTCTTCTCTTTTAGATGTTTTCCATTCTCTCTCTATTTCTGCTTTAACATACTGATTGTTTCCCTTTTGCTCTTTCCCCCAATTCTTTCCTTATTCCTTTATCATCCGTTTAAATTTCACCCTTCCATTCTCAAGCCCCTCTTACTCTCCCAATACCGGCCCATCATAGACTTTTCTTCCACACAAAATATTTTTTCCCCTCTCCATTCTCATTCCCCATCCATTCTAGTCCTCCCCCCAAATCAATTCCCTTATAGTTCTAGGCCCACCCAGCATCCACTCCCTTCTAGTCCCATTCTCCCATGCCCCACATCAGCCCATTTCCAGTCCTATTCCAGCTCTTCATTAGCCCATTTCCAGTGCTAGCCCTCACATCACAGGCCATTTCCAGTCCTAGCTCCCCCCCCCAATCACAGCCCATTTCCAGTCCAAGTCCCCCATCACAGCCTATTTCCAGTCCTAGGCCCCCCCCCACCATCACAGCCCATTTGCAGTCCGAGTCCCCCCGCACCATCACAGCCCATTTGCAGTCCTAGCCCCCCTAATCACAGCCTATTTCCAGTCCAAGATCCCCCTTCCTCCACCATAGCCCATTTCCAGTCCAGGTCCCCTCCACCCCCATCACAACCGCTTTCCAGTCCATGTCCCCCCCCCCATAACCCTTTTACAGTCCAGGTCCCCCCCCCCATCACAGCCTATTTCCAGTCCAAATTTCCCCACCCCTCCCATAGCCCTTTTCTGGTCCAGGTCCCCTCCACCCCCATCACAACCCATTTTCAGTCAATGTCCCCCCCCATAACCATTTTTATGTCCAGGTCCCCCCCCCATCACAGCCTATTTCCAGTCCAAGTCCCCCCCCTTAGCCCTTTTCCAGTCCAAGTCCCCCCCTAGCCCTTTTCCAGTCCAAGTCCCCCCCCTTTAGCCCTTTTCCAGTCCAAGTCCCACCCCCATAGCCCTTTTCCAGTCCAAGTCCCCCCCCTTTAGCCCTTTTCCAGTCCAAGTCCCTCCCCTTAGCCCTTTTCCAGTCCAAGTCCCCCCCCTTAGCCCTTTTCCAGTCCAAGTCCCCCCCCCCCTTAGCCCTTTTCCAGTCCAAGTCCCCCCACCCCCTTAGCACTTTTCCAGTCCAAGTCCCCCCCCCTTAGCCCTTTTCCAGTCCAGGTCCCCCCCATCACAGCCACTGCAGTCCTTGCCCCCCCCCTGACCAGCATCGCGGCTGTCTGAGGCTTCAGAGGGAGCCGGGGAAGCTCGCGCGAGGCCCCGGCTCCCTCTGTACAGCCACCAGCGTGAAGAGCCTTTTCCTTCACGCTGGCGGCTGTTCCTGTGAAGCTGCGAATGCTGGGAAAGGTTAAAACCTTTAACCTTTCCCAGCATTCGCGGCTTCACAGGAACAGCCGCCAGCGTGAAGGTAAAGGCTCTTCACGCTGGTGGCTGTTCAGAGGGAGCCGGGGCCTCGCGCGGGCTTCCCCGGCTCCCTCTGAAGCGGAGAAAAGCCGGTTTTTGGTCTGTGGCGGCTCCCGGGCGTGCGGCCAGAGCAAAAAACCCGGCTTTTAATGGGCCGGTTTTGCCTCTGCGCCGGCAGCCGGCCTGGCCGTGGAAAAACCGGCCAGGCCGGCGGAAAAAAGGCCAGTTGGCAACCGTACTTGGGGGGGGGGGGGGGGAGTGGGATAAGTACAAGTGTCTTTGAGTGTTCCAAACGGTGAAGATAAGCAGGGGGTCAGCGGGAATGCAGTAAAAGGAGAATGGAAGAGAATCAAGCAAACGTGTGGGCCTACTTTCTTTTCTTGGGTTTACATCTATCTGAATGGAAGTCTATTTTGTGCCTCCTTGAAGAAACAGTTAAATAAAAATCCATTTTATTCTGAACAGCTGTTCAAAGTGGACAACTGTCTTTTTGAAGCCTGAGTGGGCTGCCTGCTGACTGAAGTGGAACATGAGTATGATGAAAAGTATCTCACTGCTAGGGCCTGGAAAGTTTGGGCCCTATTTTGATCTGGGCGCTGCTATGCACCGTGTCGGTGCATAACCCACCCCCTCCCCTTGACCTGGGTTTTCCATGCCGGGGTCATATGAAACCCCGACATCAAAAATCTGGGTATTGCCGCACAGCTAAGAGGCCACAGGATCTACCCATGTAGCACCGATTTTTGATGCTGCATGGTTATCCCCAGTGCCTTACAGATAGGCAAGGTTTTTTCTCACCTATCTTTAAGGCACAGAGTGTTAACCGTGTAGCATCGAAAATCGGTGCTATATGGGTAGCGCCATGGCCCGCCTCCATACCACCCCAGAACGCTCCCGATACGCCCCAATCCTAACAGCATAGCACTGGGGCACATAAGGGACAAACCAGGGAATTTTCGAAGGTACTACCCATGTAGGTGCCTTCCAAAACTCCCTAATAAGGCATTTACACAGGTAACTAGGGCAGTTACCCATGAAATGCCTTTGAAAATCGGCCCCTTATCTTTATCTCTGTGTAGTATGGTGTATGTCTTGTAGCGCTATGCAAATGATAAGTAATAGTAGCAGTTTCCCTCCACCTAACATGGCCTAAGAACAAGGGCAGTGGCATGTCAGTCCCTGCCTGCAGAACCAACTCTCGTTTCTGTTAACCTGACACCCTACAGTTACACTAATGATTCTTTAGAAAATGTGCTAAAACCATAACATTGAGTAAGTCTTATTTTTATTTAAAAAAATAATGCAATTTTTTCCCATTGAATGAAATATACAATTATATTTAATCCAAAGTGGAATTGCTCTTACTTTTACAGGCATCTGCATGAGCTGTAATCCAATTTGGCTGAGACGGATCTGTCATATCAACAATTATTTTTCCTCCGCTGTTATAGAAAGCACTTGCATAAACACCCATGATGTAATCAATATCACGTAACCTGAAAGATGCATAAGATACATCAGACGCTATCATTAGTAAACAAGGTACAGTATTTCAGAGGAACCAACTGTGTAGTTCAATTAATTGGAAAGTGGAATAACGAGTGAGGTTATCAAATTTGCAGATGACACAAAACTATTTAAAGTTGTTAAAACCCAAGAGGATTGTGGAAAATTGCAAGAGGATCTTGATAAATTGGAAGACTGGGCATCCAAATGGCAGATGAAGTTTAATGTGGACAAGTGCAAAGTTATGCACCTAGGGAAGAACAACCCAAACTATGGTTACATGATGCAAGGTTCCACATTAGGAAACACCACCCAGGAACAAGATTTAGGCGTCATTGTGGATAACATGTTAAAACCCTCGGCCCAGTGTGCAGCGACGGCCAAGAGAGCAAATAGAATGCTAGGTATCATAAGGAAAGGAATGGAAAATAAAACAAAAGATATTATAATGCCTCTATATCGTTCCATGGTGAGACCGCACCTTGAATATTGTGTGCAATTCTGGTCACCGTATCTTAAAAAGGATATAGCGTTATTAGAAAAGGTTCAAAGAAGAGCCACCAAAATGGTAAAGGGGATGGAAGGATACTCCTATGAAGAAAGGCTAAAAAGGTTAGGGCTTTTTAACCTGGAAAAGAGACGGCTGAGGGGAGATATGATAGAAGTCTATAAATTAATGAACGGAGTGGAACGAGTAAACCTAGATCGATTGTTTACGTTATCAGAATATAGAAAGACTAGGGGACATGCAATGAAGCTACAAGGTAAACTATTTAAGACTAATAAAAGAAAATATTTTTTCACTCAACGTGTAATCAAACTCTTGAATTTGTTACCGGAGGATGTAGTAAAGGCTGTTAGTGTAACTGGGTTTAAAAAAGGTTTGGACAAGTTCCTGGAGGAAAGGTCCATACACCATTATTAAGAAGGGACCCAGGATATCAATGCTTGACCCAGTATAAGCATTGTGGAACCTGTGTCTTTTGGGGAAACTGCTAGGTACGTATGACCTAGATTGGCCACTGTTGGAAACAGGATACTGGGCTTGATGGACCTTGGTCTGACCCAGTATGGCATATCTTATGTTCTTATTTAGAATGGCTTGGAGACCCTGAAAGCAACTGATAGTCTTAAAGTGGATTAGTAGTCAAAAGAATTGAAAATAAAGGGATCACAATGTAAAAATGTGGGAGGGCATACATGATCTAGTGATAAACAAGCATTGTGCAAAAAAGTCAATGAACTGATTGACAACTTCAAGAAAATTCACAGAGCATGTTAAACAAATAAGCCTAGTGAATCATTCCTGGCAGAGTGTACCATGATACCTCGTCTGACACACAGTGAAGTAGGACTCTTTTTTTTTTTTATTATTTACACTTTATTAACCATATACTACACAGCTCCACTTCATACATTCACCATTCCCACTCTCCGTCGCAGCGGAGTTCATCTCACTCCCTTCAACATATGGTACATTTTCCTATCCCCTTATACTCCATATCCCCCTCTCTCCCCTCTCCCCCCGCCTCCCCCCTTTCCCCTCCCTCTCCCGCCCCTCCTTCTTATCTCCTTTTCAACCCACAGCATTCCACTTCACGTACTTCCCCACACTTTAAGAAACTTTTGCGGTCTATTATGCTTTACCGCCGTTAACTTACTTAACAGGTAGACATTACCCAACGAGGCTTGATATTCCTCTATAGTGGGTACCGCCTTTTGCTGCCATCTTCTTGCAATCAGCACCCAGAAAGTTACACATCCTAAATTAAGAAATATACTAGTTGAGCAGTTCAAGGAGCCCGGTTTGATACCCAACATCGCTACCCCCTAACATTTGTGCTGAAATATCTTTTTCCAAGATTTCACTAAGTAAGCGAAAGATCTCTCCCACCCTTCCATTATGGGCTCACATTGCCACCAGATGTGTAGGTAGCTCCTCCTCTTACCACAATCCCGCCAGCACGCCACATCTCTCCCCTCATACAATATAGCCCAATTTCTCAGGTGTTAAATGCCACCTATACAAAATCTTATAATTATTCTCTATCAGATGGGCTGCTATCGGCCCCTTGTACCTGCTTTGGAAACTCCAGTTCCATTACCTCTCCTCCCACTCTTCCCCCGCCTCTTGCTCCCAAAGTTTCTGAAATCCCTTCTTTGGACCCTCCTCCTCCATCATATTATAAAATTTAGTCAATATTTTCCCCCTCTGCCCTATTAAAAAGATTTTTTTCAATTTCTGTGGGGTCCCCCTCCAAGTTAGGTAGGGTGGCCTGACGGAGATAATGATATACCTGCTGGTATTGATACAGATCTATTGGTTCCAGCCCATATTGCTTCATTAGAACAGGGAACTCCTTTATCTGCCATCCCTCTAGTAGTTGGCCAAGCTGGGTTATACCCTTCTGCACCCACCTCCCGAATGCACTTTTCCCCAGTGAAGGCGGGAAGTCCACATTCCCTGTAAGAGGGATTAACCTGGAAACCCCTCTCCTCCCCAACCAGATGCTTTTCCACTTTCTCCAGAGGAGCATCGTACGTAGTACAAAGGGATTTGTAACTCGTTCTAGCCCCTTCTCCCCTCGGGGAAGCCATAGCCACTCCCCCAACTTTCCTTCCACCAATTCACCGGCTTCCATTTGTACCCACTCCTTCCCCTCCTCCACACCCCACTCCACAATAGCACTAAGCTGGGCCGCCTCCAGGTAGCGTTGCATATCTGGTATGGCCATCCCCCCTTTCTCCCTCCTTTTAGTCAGGACTTTCCAGGCCACTCGATTTCTCTTCCCCCCTCCTATGAATACCATGATCCGCTTCTGGATTTTCGACAAGAATTGCTTTGGCACCCCTATCGGGAGCGCCCTAAAAAGGTATAGCCATTGGGGTAGAATCATCATTCTGACAGCTGAGATCCTTCCCAGCCAGGATAACCCCCTACTCTCCCACATCTCCAACTCCTTCCCCATCTTCTTCTCCATCATCCCAAAGTTAACCTGGAACAGGTTTGTCTCTTTAGCCGTTAGATTGATTCCCAGATATTTCACACAAGACTTAGCCCATTTAAACGGAAATTTCCCCTGTATTCGCTCCTTATTCTGTGCTGTTGCTGAGATATTTAAGATCTCAGATTTTGTAGCATTTATTTTAAAACTGGAATAATCCCCAAATTCCTTCTGCTTCTGATATACTACCCCTACCGATTCATCCGGCTTTGTCAACATAAAGAGTATGTCATCCGCAAAAAGTGACACCTTACTCTCCAGCGCCCCCACTTTCACGCCTCGAACCTCTGGGCATTCCCGGATCTTTTGCGCTAGGGGCTCCATTGATAGTACGAACAACAAGGGTGACAGCGGGCAACCCTGTCTAGTACTTCTATGTAGCATGAAGGCTCTAGTGTACTCCCCGTTGATGGCTATTTTTGCCATGGGCTGTGTATAAATGCCTCAATCCACTTCAAGTAGTCCCCTTACAGCCCCATTTGCTCAAGAACCCTAAGCAGGTATGGCCATGAAACGCGATCAAATGCTTTTTCCGCATCTATTGTTAGTAAAATCATTTGTTCCTCCCCCCTGCTCCCTTTCCATATAGTATTCAGTACCCTCCTGATATTGTCAGCAGTCTGCCGACCAGGCACAACCCCCCCCCCTGATTCTCGTGGACTAGTCTCGGCATAAACGGCACTATTCTATTCGCTAGAATCTTAGTAAAGATTTTAAAGTCAGTTCCCAGTAGGGAGATAGGCCTATAAGACCCACAAACAGTAGGATCCTTCCCCTCTTTGGGCAACACCGTAATCCCTGCTGTTCTCATAGTCTCCGGGAGTGGCCCCCCTTCCTTAAAGGAATTGAAAAGCCTAGCTAGTGGTACACTCAGAACCTCTTTGAAGACCTTATAAAATTTATTAGTGAACCCATCTAGCCCAGGGGCTTTGTTCGGCGGCAGGGCCTTAATTGCTGCACAAACTTCCTCCCCACTAATGGGTTCCGCAATCCTCGCCGCCTCCTCCCTTGAGAGTTTTGGCAAAGTGGTTGGCAAATATTCATCTATCTCCTCCCTCAATTTGAGCTCTTCCGCCGCATATAAGTGTTCGTAAAATTGCACAAAGCGCTCTTGGATTTGCTCTCGCACCCTAACCTCCTGCCCTCCTGTGTCTCGTATTTTACTTATGAAATTTTTATTATGCCTTTGTTTCAGCCGGTAGGCTAACCACTTAGTGGGTTTATTCCCTAGTTCAAAAAATTGCTGCTTTAACTGATCCTGAGCAAAGCTGATCTCCGCTAGTTCTATTTCCTCCAGCTCCTAGTATTCTCCACGCTACACCCCCCCCCCTCTTCTGCAATCCCTCCAGTTCTCGAATCCTCCCTCGTAGAGTCTCCTTTTTCTCCTCTTTAGCTTTCTTCACATAGGTACCTATGGAGATCAATTCCCCCCTCACGACTGCTTTCAAGCATTCCCACAGGGTCCCAATTTTGCAGTCATCCCTATCATTAGTCTCCAAATAAACGGTGATCGCCCGGGTGATCTTAGTTACTGTCTCCGGGCGCTCCAGCAACGTATCATTCAGTGTCCACCCCCTCTTTGGTCTGGCCGGATCCCCCATTTCACAATCAATCCATACTGGGGCATGGTCGGTCCAGATGCGTTCTCCTATTTCACAAGTTTTCACCTTCTCCAATATAGTTTGGGACACCCAAATCATATCTATCCGTGAGTTTGAGTTATGTACCGGTGAGTAGAACGTGAAATCCCGTTCTCTACCCTTCAACTCTCTCGAAGTATCTCTCACCCCCAATTGTCTCCCCATATTTTGTAGTTTCCTCCGACTCCTCGCATTGCCCTCACAATATCCTTTTGAATTATCTAAATGCGGGTTAGGTGTCAAATTAAAGTCTCCTCCCATAATCACCTGGCCTTCTGCAAACTATTCCACCGTTAAGGTTAGCTTCTCGAAAAACGCCCCGTGTAAGCTATTTGGCCCATAAATATTTACCAACGTTAGCACTTGCTCTTGTAATTTAATTTTGAGGAGCAGAAACCTTCCCCCCGTGTCTCTCTGTATAGCCAGAACAGTGTATGGGAGTTTTTCCCTTATCAAAATCCCCACTCCCCCTTTTTTCAGCTCAATCCTATTTGATGCATACCACTGCCCCCGAATTGTCGATGTGCCACTCTCCACTCATCCCCCTTTCTCAAGTGGGTTTCCTGTAAGAAGATAATATCTCCTTTCAGCCTATTGATCTCCTTAAACAGACGTTGACGCTTTAGCGGGGAATTTAAACCTCTCACATTCATGGTAAGTACTCTTATACTACCCATTCCCAAAGGTGAGTATTGCTTCACATGCTCTATGTGTGTGGGCGGGGCTCTTCCCCCTCCCCTTTCCCCCTCCCTCCCTCTCCCCCCATCCCCCCTCCTCCCACCCCCCTCCCCCCTCCCTCCCCGCTCCCCTCTACGTCCACCTCCTCCATCATCTTCCCAGTACTGTAAGGCATGACAGAACAGACAGCCCCCCCTCTCTCTTTACTCATTTACAATACCTGTTAGTAACATTTCTGTCTAACACCACTTTATAAATCCCAATCCAACCTCGCACTAGAACACATAAACAGAATTAACCAACACTCTATCATAGTCCAAGAAGTCATCTCTTATCCTCCGGCAGTGCTCCATTCTTCTTCTGCCTCCTGAGCCGTTTATCTCCCAAGGGCGCACGTCTCCAGCTCCTCTCCACCACCACGTGCTGACCGGCCTTGCTGCTTGAGGCTTCTGCTCCCTCCACCCAGCCAGCCTGACACATAAATGTTTGTGCTTCTTTGATAGTGCGTATGTAGGAGGAAACCCCCTCCTTACTGAATTGTAATCCAAATGGATAAGTCCAGCGGTACTTGATCTGCTCCTCCCGCAGACGTTTAGTCAAGCCTGCCATCTTTCTCCTTTTCCGCATCGTTATTGCAGATAAATCCGCATAAATCTCGATTTTCTGGTTCTCCCACATTGTCTCCACCAATTTCCTCACTGCATTCATTATCTCTGCCTTCGTTATATAGTCATGAAAGCATGCAATAATGTCCCTTGGGCGCCCCTCTCTCATAGGGCCGAGTGCTCTGTGGGCCCGATCTATTTTCCAGCTCAGACCATCACTTGCCATTCCCGCTTGGCCCAGGATCTGCTTGCCCACTTGCTCCACCACTTGAATACAGTCTTCCTTTCCTTTGCTCTCCGGCACTCCACGTATCCTAATATTAGACCGTCGCGATCTATTCTCAATATCTTCTATCTTCCGCCACATCTCCTCCTGCTCCCCCTCCAGCTCTCCACATTTCATTTGCAGGGCCGGCCCGTCCATTGAGCGAGAATGTTTTTTGCACAGGGCCCCGCGTTTCAGGGGGCCCCGCGCAAAAAACATTCTTTTCGAAAAGTAAAATTGAAAAAAAAAAAAAAACCTGTCTGCTGCCGCGGTCGGGGCCGCCGTGGCAGAATCGAGCGTGCCGCGGGGCCCCCCTGTGCACGGCAGAGCCTGCCCTCCCCTGTAGCAGCTCTCTCTTTGGAGCTGAAGTCAGACGCGCCGGCTTGCAGAGCGCGAGGGAGGAGTTCTCCCTCGCTGCTCTGTTAAGCCCGCGGGGGCTGATGGGAAGTTCCCATCAGCCCCCGCGGGCTTAACAGAGCAGCGAGGGAGAAACTCTTCTCTCGCGCTCTGCTCTGCAAGCCGGCGCGTCTGACTTCAGCTCCAAAGAGAGAGCTGCTACAGGGGAGGGCAGGCTCTGCCGTGCACAGGGGGGCCCCGCGGCACGCTCGATTCTGCCGCGGCGGCCCCGACCGCGGCAGCAGACAGGTTTTCTTTTTATTTAATTTTCCCTGGGCTGGGCTGGGGGGGGGGGAGTTGTTAGGACTGCTAAGGGGCTGGGCTAGGCTGGGCTGGGCTGGGCTGGGGGGGGGTTGTTAGGACTGCTAATGGGCTGGGCTGGGCTGGGGGGGGGTTGTTAGGACTGCTAATGGGCTGGGCTGGGGGGGGGGTTGTTAGTACTGCTAATGGGCTGGGCTAGGCTGGGGGGGGGTTGTTAGGACTGCTAATGGGCTGGGCTGGGCTGGGCTGGGGGGGGGTTGTTAGGACTGCTAATGGGCTGGGGGGGTTGTTAGGACTGCTAATGGAATGGGCTGGGCTGGGGGGGGGTTGTTAGGACTGCTAATGGGCTGGGGGGTTTGTTAGGACTGCTGCTGGGCTGGGCTGGGGGTTGTTAGGACTGCTAATGGGCTGAGCTGGGGGGGTGTTAGGACTGCTAATGGGCTGGGCTGGGCTGGGCTGGGGGGGGGGTTGTTAGGACTGCTGGGGGTGGGGGTGGGTTGTTAGGACCGCTAATTGGCTGGGGGGGGGGGTTGTTAGGACAGCTAATGGGCTGGGGCTGGGGCTGGGGGTGGGTTAGGACTGCTAATGGGCTGGGGGGGTGTTAGGACTGCTAATGGGCTGGGGGTGGGGGTGGGTTAGGACTGCTAATGGGCTGGGGGGTGGGGTTAGGACTTGAGGTGGGCTGATGGGGGGGGTTTAGGACTGGCAATGGGCTGATGGGGTTAAGACTGGAAGTGGGCTGATGGGGGGGTTAGGACTGGTAATGGGTTATAGGGGGGGGCTTAAACTGAAAATGGGGTGATGGGGGGGTTAGGACTGGAAGTGGGTTGATGGGGGGCTAGGACTGGTAATGGGTTGGGTGGTTGCTATGACTGGAAATGGGCTGAGTGGAAGGGGAGGCTTGAACTGCAAATAGCTGATGGGGAGGGAGCTTGGAATGGAAATGGGCTGTGAGGGAAGGGAGCTAGGACTGAAAATGGGCTGATGGAGCAGCTAGGATAGGACTGGAAATGGGCTGTTGGGGGGAGCTAAGATTGGAAATGGGCTGTGGTGGGGGCTTGAATTGAAATGGACTCATGGAGGGGCTAGAACTGAAAGTAGGCTCATTGGGGGGGGCTTGGACTGGAATTGGACTGAGTGGAGGGGAGCTATGATTTGACATGGGCTGATGATGGGGCTAGGAAATGACTAGAAATGGGCTGATGGGGGGCTAGGATTGGAAATGAGCTGATGAAGGGACTCAGACTGAAAATGGATGGGGGAGCTAGGACTGGAAATGGGTTGATGGTGGGCTAGGACTGGAAATGGGCTGATGCAGGGACTAGAAGGGAATGGATGCTGGGTGAGACTGGAACTAGAAGGGAGCTGATGTTGGGGGAGGATTAGAATGGGATGGGGCTGGGAGAGTAAAATGGAGAGGGGAAAAATATTTTGTGTGGGAGGGATGAAAAATCTACAATTGGCCTGGTATTGGGAGAGTAAGTGGGGATTGAGGATGGAGGGGTAAAATTTGTGTGGATGAAATAGGAATGAGGAAAGAGCAAAAGGAGAAAGATTAGTATGTTAAAGCAGATGTAGAGAGAGAGAATGGAAAAAAAAACTAGAAGAGAGAAGAAAGAACAAATGGACAGCAGACGATGGACAGTTAGCAGAAAACATGAAGAAACCAGAAGAAAGTGGCTGGAGCAATTGCAACTGAAAAGAAATGCACAAAAGGTAGAAATATCTCTTTATTTTGAATTTATTAACTGGAATATGAAACCTCTAGGAAATGTGCATCATTAACGTCTGTGCTTTGTTTGGTACAAGAGGAAATTAATTTATAGTTTTATTTCTACAGTGTTGTTGTACTTCCAAGTTTGGCTTTTGGGGTTCCCAGTTTAATTATTGCCTTCCTGTTTCTAAATTGTGATTCCTTGTTTGGTAATGGTCTATGTTCTGCATGTGTAACTGAGCTGAGGTATTCTGTTTATGTAATTCCTATTTGACATTGCCACTTGTTCTCTTTCCCCAGTATTCTCTGAAATGTATTGGTTTAATATTTGCAGTGTTGCCTTTTGATAGGTAGGGTATGGTGCTTTGTGAGTCCTGGTAATGCTGTCAGGATACGGCGGGTTTGCTATGGGTTCTAAATGGGCAGCGTTTGTAGTAGTTCCTAATGTGCCTGGCGGTTGGCACTGGATTATAGTAATGTAGAAATCTTTTAGTCTTTCTTTATCCATACACTCATTAAGAGACATGTTTACTAAAAGTTAGTGTATGGTAACATTATGCAAATATTTATGCAAATAAGGCCCATTATGCAAATGAGGCCCCGCACTGAGTCTCCGCACATGGCCCCGCACCCCCCTTGGGCCGCCCCTGTTCATTTGTACACCTTTTATGTTATTTTCTTGCTCGTCCAGCTTATTCTCCACCTCCTCCAGCCTCTGCCTCACTTCCCTCACATCCATGCGCAGCTCCTCCATCCACGTCCGGGCCTCGGCTTTGAAGTGGGCGAGATCCTGCCAGAGAGAGGTAAACCACCCCTGGAGCTCCCCTTTCAGGCCAGCTATTTCGCTATCCCAATGGACTTCTGCTCCCCCAGACTCCGCACTCACCGGGCTCGCACATGGCACCGCCATTTTGCTCTTCCCCACTGTCCCGCTGTTCGCGGCCTTAAAAGCATAGGCCTTCAGATCTGTGGTGCTCTTTTTTGCCGCAGCCATCTCTCGGAGCCCCCCTCCACCGCTTACTCCGGTCTTAGGACGTCTTCTGGATTCGGGAACCGCTATTAAACAGGTATTTAGTCTACCTCCGACGGAGCTCCGCTTCTAAGCTACCGTCTCTGTCTGTGACGTCATTTCCTCCAAGTAGGACTCTTTAACAATTGAGACTCAGTGACAATCATGTGGTGCTAGAAAATGATGGCATAATGTTTTCAGTATGTGTCAAGCATGACATTCTTACCAATAGCATGACTCTTGAGGGTACACAATGAAGAAACAATGCTTTCAGCTTATGTCTGTAGAAAAACAGGTCAATAAAACAGTTGTAGGTGATAACTATTTTATTGGACTGGACTGTAGTCTTGTCCAAATCACTTAATCCCCCTTTGCCTTAGAAACAAACAGATTGTAAGCTTCCAAGGGTTAGGAAAATACTACTGTACATGAATGTAACTTGCCTTGACTTAGTCCCTGAAAAAGGTGTGGGCTACTGTAAATCCAACTACCTTCATGCATTCATGACTAGTAGAATACAGTACGATCGGACCCTCAGTGTGCGAATGCTTTGTCAAAGAGTTCCTGCTGCTTTACCCATTTTTGTTCCACTCATTGCCTCAGGTCTCCACATGGAATCACTACCACCAATGTTCCAGCAAAGCTGTGTGGGTGTTCTCCCCCCATGCCGCTGCCAGTAGACGGACATGCTGCGATATCATAGTACCTTCCCCTACTGGCAGCAGTGTGGGTGGAAGACTCTCACACAGCTTCACAGGAGCGTTTATTACTGCTCCCTCTTCCTGTCATTGTGTGTCCACCACTGCTTTCTCCTTGCCCTGTTCAGCTTATGTTTAATGCCCCCCCCCCTAGCCTTTAGCTGCTGTCAGCATTATTCGTCCCCTTCCTCCCTTCAACTGCCAGTGATGCAAAACTTCCCTGCTCCTTCTAGTCACAGTTGCCACTTTTCCACTGCCACTCCCTTTTCTCTCACCACTGATGCTCTTTCGCTGTTTGCCTTAAGCCACTGCTAATATTCCTTCCTTGATCCTATTAATGACCGCCAGCGCTCTATTGCCACCCTGCTGAAGTTGTAGCTGCTGGGGTTTTTTTCAGCTATCTCTTTCAACTAGCACTAATGTTCTCTTTTGCTACCCCCTCAGAGATGCATCCTACAGCTCAATTGCTTGGCTTATAGAGAGAGCTACACAGGGACAGATACTACTGTGGCGTGCCGGCAGTGATTTTATTTATTTTATGCCTGTGAACCGCTTAGATAATATTTGATTAGGAGTATATCAAATAAACTTGCAACTTGAGCAATGACACCATCTGTGATAGAGTAAGAGGTCTAAGGAAGAAGAGGCATGATGAAAGGGAGGATATGAGATTTGAAGGATGGAAGAAAAAAGAATAAACATTGGAAGAAAATAATACGGTCTGAGGAAAGCTGGTAGAGACAAAAAGAAGGAGAGGGGAGAAGAGGAAATAGAGGAAAGGAGACTCATGATGGGTGGCTAAGAATGAAAGTCTAATAATTGATGTGTTATACTAATTTGTGAAATTTATAAGTTCTTTAATAATTTTATATATCTTATAATTTTTAAGGAATTTTATTTTCATTACATTTAAAACTAGGGCATGCCCTTGCCAAATTCAAAATGATAGACAGTCATGGTATTCACTAAGGATGTTCAGGCAAAAATATTTACATTTTCTTTAGTTTCTCATGCATTTGCAGAGCTTTTTGTTTTATTTGCTGTTATAAATTTTCATTTCAGAGCAATTTTGTTAATCAATAGTTAGGAGATGGCTACAACTGCTACCCAAACAAAGAAACAAAATGGATGAAAAGTTGCTAGAGGATTCCAGGCACAGGGATTTTTACTTTTATATATGTGGTTTCACACAATTAGATCACTAACTAGACAACCAGGATCTGGAGTAGACTTGGTAAATATCTCTGACAGTATAACAGTAAGTGGGAATTTCATACAAGGATTCAGGATTGTAATTACAAGAATTCAACAAGGGCTAGGAACATAGCACAAGAAAAGTGTTTGGAGTAGTCTCTAAAACAGGAGTCTCACAAGACAAAAAAATCCAGAAGGGTTTTTCCAAAGATCTCAAGACCAGACAGGGAAACTTTAGGCCAATCAGATAATAGGAACTAAGGGGCATGTTTACTAAAATACTGCAGGTAGCATGGAACTAATGCATAGCTAGTGCATGTTTCTACTGTGGTTGGTGTGATGTGGCATTGGTAAAAGCAGGTAGTGTGGCTATGGTGGGGCAATAATGTTATGCTAGGCATGCACATTGGTTGCATGGTAATAGTGACTGTGCAGCTATGGGCATGCATAGTCTGAATGCACACACTATCAGCCCAATTCCGTTCCAGATGTAGATCCCCTCTAAATGTCCAGTCTGAACCAGACGTACAGAGGGGATCACGATTCTGATCCGGCCTGCACATACAGGACCTGCCCAACTAACTCAGTCAGGGCTTTTAAATGGAGCCGCGGCGCCATTTAAAAGTCGTGATGCTGACCATCTGAAAAAGGGGTATATTCCCCTCAGCCCAACCGCAGATATGGTCTCCTAAGGCTAGCGTCGGGCTGCGTGGAATATCTCCTGGCCCCCCTGCTCCATCTGAGCCCTGGGCACTTAAAAAAATCACATCCATTAGAATCGGCCCTGTATGTCCAGGGCCATCGACTGCCCACAGCCCGCCCAGTCTCCACCCCCGGGCCACCCATTCCCCGCCCTCGTCTAACTTCCTCGCGCAACTGGTGGGGAAGTTAGTCGGGGGCAGGAGCCGGCACGAATAGCGGGGATGGACGACCCACTATTCATGGCTCAGAATGTCCCTGTATGTGAGCCACACACTTGCATGCTAATACCAATGTGACCCCACCTAGACAGGTATATGCCACAGGGGCCACAGCATACTGCTGTGTGGAGGGTTGAGAGCAGCCTGCAGATGTCTGCAGAGTGAGAGTGGACACAGCAGGATAGCTGCAACATGCCTTGGAACCAGCCAAGCCTGAGAGCAGATACTGTCCATTCGACCCCAGAGGATAGCTGTAATTCAAGGGTATGCCAATGCAAACAGAGTCCACGTAATACAAAGTCTAAGTGAGGAGCAAGAGCAATGTAATGAGTAGACACAGCCCACCACATCCCAACAGAGAGAATATGGGTGGAGTGGAAGAATAGTCTAATGGTTAGAGCCCTGGCTTAAGAACCAGGAGACCAGGGTTCAATTCCCACTAGTACTCCTTGTGGCACTGGGCAAGTCACTTAACCCTCCATTGCTCAGAAAAATCCAAGTTATCAATGTCCCTGTTTAATGTACATTATCAAGTTTAAGTTACAATGTAAACCACTTGATTGAAATGATAAAGCAATATAAAAAAACAGTTAAATAAATAAAACAATACATGGCCCCCAATCCTCCCAAAAGAGCAAAGTGCAAATGGCCAGTGAAGGATAGAGAAGACTGACTGGGGAATATGTGCACCCAGCTACACAGTTCAGAGATATGGGCCAAATACAAGGGGGCAGGGCATGCAACTCATGGAAGCCAACACATGCCTAGATACCATGCTGTAGCCAATTCTGTGGGTGTTAGGTCACAAATGCTGGGTGCAGGCAGGGTGTAAGTAGTGCCCAGCATGGGGGATAGGCATGTGAACCTCTTTCACACTGACTCACCCAGGCTGCTTGACATTCTAGAATGCAGTATTTATTTATTTAAGTTTTTCTATACCGCCATATCATTAATTTAGGGTCGCTTACAGAGAACATCACAGCAAACCAACTTTTACATAGAACAGGTTATTGAACTTGGAAGGTTATATGGGGTACAATGGGTATATAAACAACTATTAACTATTTACATGCAGGCAGTGAAGGTGAATATGATGTAGTTATATATGGGTTGAGGATATAGTCTAAGGGGGGGGGGGGGTTAATCCAGATATGTTTGAGCAGTATGCTCATGGGGTGGGTCTATTGTGTTCCATAATAAGATGAGATTACCAGACCTCTGATGTAGGAGGATGTTAGCACCATTTCTTGCTTCTTCTGTTATACAACTAGAATTGAACTCTTGCTAGAGAGGGGGTGCATACCCCCTACATGCGGGTGAAGGGGGTGCAATGGTTTATGGACCTTGCTTCAAGGAACTTGTCCAAACCTTTTTTAAACCTAGCAACACTAACAGCTTTTACTACTTCCTCCAGTAACAAATTCCAGAGTTTGATTACACGTTGAGTGAAAAAATGTTTTCTCTTATTAGTCTTAAATAGGTTACCCTGTAGCTTCATTGCATGTCCCCTAGTCTTTTTATATTCTGATGACGTAAATAATCAATCTACGTTTACCTGTTCAACTCCGTTCATTAATTTATAGACTTCTATCATATCTCCCCTCAGCCGTCTCTTTTCCAGGTTGAAGAGCCCTAACCTTTTTAGCCTCTCTTCATAGGGGTATCCTTCCATCCCCTTTACTATTTTGGTGGCTCTTCTCTGTACCTTTTCTAATAATGCTATATCCTTTTTAAGATACGGTGACCAGAATTGCACACAATATTCAAGATATGGTTGCACCACGGAACGATACAGAGGCATTGTAATACCATTTCTTTTATTCTCCATCCCTTCCTTATGATCCCTAGCATTCTATTTGTTTTCTTGGCCACCGCTGCACACTGGGTGGAGGGTTTCAATGTTTTATCCATGATGCCACCTAAATCTTTTTCCTGGGTGGTGGTTCCTAATATGGAACCTTGCATCGTGTAACCATAGTTTGGGTTATTCTTCCCTAGGTGCATAACTTTGCACTTTTCCACATTTAATTTCATCTACCATTTGAACATCCTGTCTTCCAATTATCAAGGTCCTCTTGCAATTTTTCACAATCCTCCTCGGTTTGAATAATTTTGTGTCATCTGCAAATTTCATTACCTCACTCTTTATTCCCATTTCCAGGTCATTTACAAATATATTAAAAAGCAGCGGACCCAGCACAGATCCCTGGAGTACTCCATTATTCACCTTTCTCCACTGGGAAAATTGGCCATTTAGCCCTACCCTCTGCTTTCTGTCTTTTAACCAGTTCCTGATCCATAATAGTACACTGCCTCCTATCCCATGACTTTTTAATTTTTCCAAGAGTTTTTCATGAGGGACCTTGTGAAAGGCTTTCTGAAAATCCAGATACACTGCATCAACCGACTCTCCTTTGTCTACCTGTTTATTCACACCTTCAAAAAAACATAACAGATTAGTAAGACAAGACCTTCCTGGCTAAAGCCATGTTGGCTGTCTTCTATTAAGCCATGACTATTAACATGTTCAGTAATTTTGTTCTTTATAATGGTTTCTACCATTGTTCCAGGTACTGACATCAGGCTCACCAGTCTATAGTTTCCCGGATCACCCCTGGAACCCTTTTAAAAACTTGGCGTTACATTGGCCATTTTCCAATCTTCAGGTATTACAGATGATTTTAATGATAGTTCACAGATTACCAATAATAGGTCTGCAATCTCATATTTTAGTTCTTTCAATACTCTTGGATGCATACCATCCAGTCCAGGTGATTTGCTACTCAAATAGTTGTAATACATCTTCCCGGTATATTGATATTTCTTTCAATTCTTCTGCGGCTTCATCTTTAAATACCATTTCAGTCATGGTTAACATCCCCACATCTTCCTCAGTAAAAACTGAAGCAAAGAATTCATTCAGTCTTGCTGCTATGGCCTTGTCCCCTCTTAGTGCTCCTTTTACCCCCCCCCCCCCCCATCATCTAATGGTCCAAATTACTCTCTCATAGGTTTTTTGCTATGAATGTACTTGAAAAAGTCTTTATTATAAGTTTTTGCTTCTGCAGCAAGCTTCTTCTCAAATTCTCTCTTTGCCTGCCTTATCAATGCTTTGCTTTTGACTTGCCAGCGCTTATGTTGTTTCCAGTCTTTGTCATTTGGCTCCTTTCTTCATTTTCTGAAATATGCTTTTTTTGGCAACAATAGCCTCTCTGATCTCACCTGCAAACCATGCTGGGGAATACAGCTTTCTGGGCTTCCAAGATAGTATTTTTAAACAACATCCATCCTTGATGTAAATTTTAACCTTTGCAACAGCTCCTTTTAGTTTTTTCTTAACTATTTTCCTCATTTTATCATAGTCTCCCTTTTGAAAGTTAAAAAATAGTACTGTGGATTTCCTTGCCATCCTTCCTCCATTTATTAAATCAAACACAATCATGCTATGATCACTATTGTCAAGTGGCCCCATCACTCTTATCTCTTGCACTAGATCTGGTGTTCCACTAAGGACTAGGTCCAAAATGGCTTCCCCTCTTGTCAGTTCATGAACCAGCTGCTCCAAGAAGCAGTCATTTATTTCATCTAGGAACTTTATCTCCCTAGCATGTCCTGCTGTGACACTGACCCAGTCAATACTGGAGTAATTGAAATCACCCTTTATTATTACTGTGCTGTAACTTTTGTTACCTTTCCTGATTTCTTTGAGCATTTCATCATCTATTTGTTCATTCTGGCCAGGTGGTCAATAGTACACTCCCACTGCCATCGCTTTTACCCTTCCCCTTTTTACATGGAATTTCAATCCACAGAGATTCTACAGTGTATTTTGTTTCCTGCAAAACTTTAATCCTTTGTGACTGAATACCCTTTCTAACACAGATTGCAACCCTCTCCACCAATTTGATCTGCTCTATCATCATGATATAATTTGCATCTAGGTATCATAGTGTCCCACTGGTTGTCCTCCTTCCACCAGGTCTCTGAGATACCAATCAGATCTAGCCTCTCATTTAGTGCTATATATTCTAACTCTCCCATCTTATTTTTAAGACTTCTAACATTTGTGTACAAGCATTTTAGAGGCTGTATTTTATTCATATGAATCTGGTTATCGGTAGGCAGGGGTAATTTGGAATCTTTAACCACTGTCTGTTCTGTACTTAAAGGCGCTTGGGTTACTTTTGTCTTTATTAGAACCTCTCTGTTGATATGCGCTAACTTCAGTCTTTTGCTAGTATCTTTCAAGGATACATTGTTCCAAACCATGCACTCTTGGGTGACTGTTGGCTTTCCCCTATTATCTAGTTTAAAAGCTGCTCTATCTCCTTTTTAAAGGTTAATGCCAGCAGCCTGGTTCCATCCTGGTTAAGGTGGAGCCCATCCCTTCAGAAAAGCCCATCCAGAATGTTGTTGACTTCCTAACAAATCCATAATCCTCTTCCTTGTACCATCGTCTCATCCACGCATTGAGACTCTGGACCTCTGCCTGCCTTTTGGGTCCTGCATATGGAATGGGAAACATTTCAGAGAATGCTATCCTGGAAATTCTTGATTTTAACTTCCTTCCTAAAAGCCTAAATTTGGCCTCCAGAACCTCTCTAGCACACTTTTCTATGTCATTGATACCAACATGTACTAAGACAGCAGACTCCTTCCCAGCACTATCTAAGACCTTAGCTAAGTGGCGCATGAGATCCACTACCTTTAACATATTCATAATTGACCTGGAAAAGGGAATAACGAGTGAGGTTATCAAATTTGCAGACAACACAAAACTATTTAAAGTTGTTAAAACCCTAGAGGATTGTGGAAAATTGCAGGAGGATCTTGATAAATTGGAACACTGGGCATCCAAATGGCAGATGAAATTTAATGTGGACAAGTACAAAGTTATGCATATAGGAAAGAACAACCCAAACTATGGTTACACAATGCAAGGTTCCACATTGGGAACCACCACCCAGGAAAACGATTTAGGCGTCATCATGGATAACATGTTAAAACCCTCTACCCAGTGTGCAGCGGCGGCCAAGAGAGCAAATAGAATGCTAGGAATCATAAGGAAAGGAATGGAAAATAAATCAAAGGATATTATAATGCCTCTGTATCGTTCCATGTGTGCAATTCTGGTCGCCGTATCTTAAAAAAGATATAGCGTTTTTAGAAAAGGTTCAGAGAAGAGCCACCAAAATGGTAAAGGGGATGGAAGGATACTCCTATGAAGAGAGGCTAAAAAGGTTAGGGCTCTTCAACCTGGAAAAGAGACGGCTGAGGGGAGATATGATAAAGGTCCTGAAACTAATGAATGGAGTGGAACAGGTAAACGTAGATTGATTGTTTATGTCATCAGAATATAAAAAGACTAGGGGACATGCAATGAAGCTACAGGGTAACCTATTTAAGACTAATAAGAGAAAATATTTTTTCACTCATCGTGTAATAAAACTCTGGAATTTGTTACCAAAGGATGTAGTAAAAGCTGTTAGTGTAGCTGAGTTTAAAAAAGGTTTGGACAAGTTCCTGGAGGATAGGTCCATAAACCATTATTAAAAGGGACACAGGATATCACTGCTTGACCCAATACAAGCATTGAGGAACCTGTGTCTTTTGGGGAAACTGCTAGGTACTTATGACCTAGATTGGCCACTGTTGGAAACAGGATACTGGGCTTGATGGACCTTGGTCTGACCCAGTATGGCATATCTTATGTTCTTACCTTTGCACCAGGCAGGCATGTTACCAGAGATCCTCATGTCCACCAGTCACCCAGCTGTCTACATGCCTAATGATCAAATCACCAGCTATAATGGCTGTCCTAACCCTTCCCTCATGGGCACATTGCCCTGGAGAAACCTCCTCAGTGCGAGAGGGTTTTACGTCATCTGGAGGATAGGTCCTAGCTACAGGATTGCTTCCTGCCACACCATGGTGATGCTTTCCTGTCACATGACCTCTCTCCTCCATGGCAACAGGGATGCTGCCAGACTGGAGGTGGGACTTCAGTACTACATCCCTGTAGATCTTGTGTATGTACCTCTCTGTCTTCCTTATATCCTCCAAGTCTGCTACTCTAGCCTCCAGAGATCAGACTCATTCCCTGAGAGCAAAGAGCTCCTTGCACCTAGTGCACACGTAAGACCCCTCACCAAATGGGAGAAAATCATACATTTGACACTCAATGCAAAAGACTGGAAAGCCCCCATCTCGCTGCTAGACTGCTATCTGCATGTTAGTTTTAAGGTTGTGTTTAGGATTTAAGTTGTTTACTTAGGTTTGCTGGGGATGCTTATATTAATAAAACCATACCTAATACATTTAATGGGCTTTGTTCACTTCAAGATTAATTAATCTCAGGTCATTAATGTATGTCTGAGGATAAACAGCTGCACCTGAGAGTGAATATGGGCACATCCTTCCCTTTAAGAGATTTAAGCACCTATAATGCTATGATTATCCCTGGGGTGGGTGGTTATTGGGGAGGAAGGGAGGGGAAAAGACTTATTAACAGTTGGCTGCTATATAGTGCCCTGTCCTGTGCTTCTAAGGTAAAGTCTTATCAATTTATTTCATTGATACATGAACTCTCATGCAGGAGAGGTGGTGGTTGGATAGCACAATGATGTTTTAGTCCTACTATTTGCCAGTAATTAGAATATCTCATTTGCATGCCCCACCCTCCCCAAATGTATTTGACTGTCTCAAACCCTAGCAGTGAAGTCCAGCTGAGTTTGTTTTACCAAGCACAAGCCCTGTTTTTTAGCTGTTCATCAACATTAGCTTGCCACTTATTTGAGTCTGTCTTGACAAGCCCTTTTTCAACTACACAAATAACAGAAATAACACACACATGCAATCTCTAGAGTGAGCATGTATTGTGTCACCTGCAGCCTAGTTGAACAGCCACCCTTCTTGCCTTAGGGCGAGGGGGACCATATCCCTGTTCCCCTTAATGTGAACATCCTGCCTGATTCCATGCATGGCCCCCTGTATCTCCGGATGCAACATTTGCATCCCTATCACCTACACAGTTTGAGACACAGCACATATTATCTGCATGTGTTTGCTTCATGATTTGAATGTCCCACCCTACTCTCCTTAGCTCCTATGCTCTGCGTTGTGCTGGCTGTTCAGTCCACTCCCAGTCATCAGTCTGTTCTGGACTGGCCAACTGCTACTTTCCTGTATTGGTGTTAGGCGTGCAGTTTTTATTGTCCCCAGTGAATCCAAGGCCCACAGATGCCCCAATATCGCGTTTGTATTATTCTATTTTCCGACACCTGTGGAGATCATGCCCACTGTGTGCATGCGCTGGGCCGTTCTTGTGGCTTGTGCGCATGCCCTGAGCTGTGCGTACTGCAGCCACACCCCATTGTGTTTACCACGGCCACTAAATTCTGGTGCAGTGCCAACACGTGACTTCCATACATTAACCCCATGTTTCCTGCTGCACATTAGTAAACATGCCCTTTAGACTTGGTTTCAATGACTTTCTGAAATGGATCTTTAATTGGACAACCAGGATTGGTAAATGTTTATGTTTAATTACATTTGATATGTCACACCTTCGAGCAGCAGGGCGGTGTACAATTCTAAAAGGTACAAAGGAAAATAGAAAAGGAAAGGAACTCTAGTTTGTAACAGGAAAGGTCATACATTCGTACAGAGAGAGGAAAAAGGAAAAGCAGATAGGTTAAGAGTCAGGAGAGAGATCAAAAGCAGTGCAGAAAAGGTGTGTCTTAAGCATGCTCTTGAACCTGGGGTAGGAGGATTCCAGGGAGAGGGCAGAGGGAAGGGAGTTCCAGAGTGCAGGGCCGATAAATTAGAGAGCAAAAGAATGAGTGGACTTCAAGTGGGCAGTGGAGGGTGAGGGCAGGTGAAGACACTTGGAATGTACTGAACGGAGGAGTTGGGTGGGGAGTGTGGAGATGGGAATGTCAGAGAGGTAGGTGGGAGTGCCAGTGTGAAGAGCCCTGTGAACAAGGATCAGAAGTTTATATTGGGAACAGTACTTAGGGGGAGCCAGTGGAGGAAAGTCAAAAGGGGAGTAACATGGTCCGAGCGGGTAGCATGCATGACAAGTTGGGCAGCAGTATTTTGTATGAGCTGTAAATGGCGGATTGAGTATTGTGATAGCCCAAGATAAAGGAAGTTACAGTATTCGAGTTTAGCCATCACCAGAGTCAAGAGAAAGTTGGTCAGTTAGCTTGAGTGTTATCCAAAAGACCCAGATATTCAATGCCCAGCAGCTGGATATGGTCGCAGTGGCTAGCTGCTGTAGAAGCACTAGCCACCGCCACTGAATATTCCCCCTATGAGTATTCCCTTGTAAAATGGGAAATACATGCATGTTCTAAAAGTCTGCCCCTTGAGGAGTGGAGGATATAGGGCAGCTGAAGAATGTGATTTTGACCAGCAGTTCAGCGGAGGTAGCCAGCATGCAGGAGTGCCTCAGGAGAGAATTGCTCCACCTCCGATGACATCATCAGACAGTACTGGAACACTTTAAATTTCAGCACAGCTGCTTCTGGGTTAAGAACAAAGAACATACTGGGCTGGGTTGACTGCAGAATGCGCTTGGGACCAGTATTCCAACAGGAGAAGTGAGCATACAGGAATGCCTCAAGAGTGCTACCGGGAGAATTGCTCCGCCCCTTGATGACATCATTAGATGGTGATGGAGGACTTTAAATTCTAGCACAGCTCTGTGGGCACGTGCCCAAAGGAGCACATGATCAAAGTCTAAAAGCATCAGTGCCAACTGATGCTTTTAGACTTGGTGGATACCTAAAGGTCCAGGGAAAGGTAAGGATAAAAAGACTTCTTCTATCTCTTTAACCCCTAAAATAGTACAGGATCTATGGATAAACATTTCCAAAAGGGGCCTCAGTGGATTCTGAGATAGTGGCTAAGGGGTATGTTTACTAAACGGCAGAAACGAAGCAGCTGTGACGTTATCGTGTGATACGTGATGTTATCATGTGATAATGGCACATTACCATGCAAGAACATCACGTATGGTGTGATAACGTCTCCAGCGGTGGTAAGGTGCGCAGAGGGTGGAGTAAGGCTCCGCAGAGGGTGGAGTAAGGCTCCCCAGAGGGCGGAGTACGGCTCTCCAGGGGCGGAGATAAGGGGTCAATGGGCGGACAGTGGGTGGGGAGAGGCTCCATGCACATTAACGCCGTGAAATGAAGGTCTGAAAAGTAGCGCCAGAGAAAACCTCACTCTAGAGGCACATTTGCAGGGGAGAGAAAACATTTCAGGCAGCAATGTGCAGCAAAGGCAGGGAAACCATGAAAAGTGATGGTAGTGATACATGTGCAGCAACATCATAGTGGCCAAGTACGAGAGGGCACTGCTGTGAGGCTGCAAATGGGGTACAGAGGGCTGCAGGCGGGACATGCAGTGGGGCAGCTGGGGCACAGGGTGGGCTAGGCAGATGCCTAGATGACACATAGGAATGTAGAAGCGGAAAACCAGCAAGATAGCAACTGACCAAGGGCAAACATGGCCACGAGTCTGTGTCCCACAATGTCCCAGGGGACAGTACCCAGCAAGTACCCCAAAGGGCGCATAACATTGGCAGGCAGTGCCGGGGGAAAGCATGGATGTCTAGGTAGGCACCCCTACCCCATATCACGCACCATAGGCAGCTGCCTACCGGCACACTGGATGGCCTGGGACTGCGCACTACCAGCACCACTGGCACTAGGGCATGTCAGCATGGTGGCGGAGGGGTGCTGGTGGCGGAGGGGGCAGTGGCATCTGCCCACAGCAGACCACGGCCAAGCCCAATTTAGGTGGGTTCCATGCACTGCAACAGACAAGGTCTGTCTGACGAACAGTCATGGTATCCCCAGGGAATGATTTACCTCTGCAGCAGCAGTTTGGTGCAGTACACACAGCTAGTGTGTTCAGGGGCAGAAGGTCACAGGTTCAAGTCCCAGCTAAGGCTCCTGCAAACCATCTCCCTATATTTTACACAGTACTAAACCATGGTAATAAAGATGGAACCATTATTGCAGATTAAATAAACACGCCATAAACGCCTATATTTTACCCTACAGGGCACAGATACCATAAACATGTGCAATCCCTACAGCAGAGTTTCCCAACTGCAGTCCTGGGGGGCCAAACACCATTCAGGTTTCATGCTGTCCCTAATAAATATGCCTGTGCCACATTTGTATGCACCGCCCCCATTGTATGCAAATGTATCCATGCATATTCATTAGGGACAGCATGAAAACCTGAACCGTGTTTGGCCCACCAGGACCGGAGTTGAGAAACTCAGCCCTAGAGCAGCGGCCAGCAGGGGCACAAACACTCACACCCACAGGCACCACTATCCAAAGCCTCATGGAGAGTCAGGCTGTTGGGCCCTGCGCAGAGCAGCATCTCCCAATACTAGCAGCTGCATACCTTAGCAATGCCGCCCTAAACTTGGGAACACATTACACATATATCAAAAGGTTGCTATGATTAATGGCAGATAACAAATCCTAAGTTAAACACAATTTGTTGACAGAGCTGCATCATAGCAACCTTTCTGATATCTGTGGAGTGTATTTCAGTTTTGGTTTCTGACAGTGTTTACCACCCCGGGGAGTGACCCCAACAATATTGCGTACCATAACCATGCCTGCACTGTGCCCAGGACTGGTGTGGTGGCCAGGGCTGCCAAAAACCTCTATATTTGCACAATGCTGGCATAGGTGTGGGAGTGTGTGTATGTCTCTCCAGTGTGTTGTGGCTGCCTACACCTTACTGAGCCCACACTGCTTGTACTGTTTCCAGTGTTAGCCTGCCAATATGCATAATGTGGAGCAAGGTACTGTGGGTATGGCCAGGACAGGGCGGCCTGGGCAGGATGCATCTGCACAGGGCATAGGGCAATGGCTGGGACATTGTAGTGCCCGACCACCATCTGCACGGACAGGGTGGCCACAGCATGTCATGCTGGGAGGTCACTCTCACTCTGACTGTGCAGTGACCACGGCATGGCTAGGTTCCCCCATAGTGCTGTACACTATTTTTCTCAAGTGATATTTATGGGTTCTCTTTTCTGGGGCCCAATTATTGACATACTTGCTTGGTGTGTGTGCTCACATCCCATTTTTGGGTACACACAGTTCCTCCAGGAACATGCATTATATATTAGCTACCAGACTGTCTGCAGTTAGCATGTGTATGGCTGGAACGCTTTGCAGGGTGAAGCGTGTGGAGACTGACTGTGCCCTCTGCTGGTGAATGTCAGATAGTGGTGGGGGGCAGCTGAGCTTTTCCAGCATTCTGCCTGTCTGCCATTGCCTTATGTGATGCATACGGACCTGCAGTGACTGCCCTGTAGGGTGCCCATTCCCCAGCAGGACTGGGATTGATGGTCCCCTCTACTGACACCATTGCAGAGATGTAGAATGTGGATCTGTTAGTGGGAGATCCTGTCCCCTACCATGAGCCACAGAGAGTGTGTTGGGTGGTGCTATATCACCCACTTTTGGGTCCAAATACCCCTTCACTTATAACATGTGACCTTGGCATTCACACAGGATATGCACTATTCTGAGTGCATCATAGTCCACAAGGGCTAGATGTGACTGGGAAATACAGATGGACACAGGTGTGTCTGCAAGGACTACCTATCATACACTGGTACTGATGGGGACTGCAGCATAGCCTATCTCAGCCAAACCAAGTGCTGCGGACCTGGTGCTGGGTGCCCCACCTCGCCCTCAGGGTGAGCACAGGACCCGCACAATGTCATGGTCTGTAGCTACTCTGTGCCAGTAACACACATGGTCAGTTCCCCCTACCAGGCCGAGGTGCTGTGGGGGTGCATACCCCATCTTGTGATCAGCTGTAGACTGCTGATCTGCATGTGCAGTGCATCATGGGTATGGATGGGTTTACCCTATCCTGGTAACCACAGCAGACAGTTTGTGTGGTGAACAGCAGTCTTTCTGTAGCCAGCCAGCGGTGTGTTAGTAGCTATAGAGATGTAGCCCACTGGTTACTTCAATGACTGTCGAGGCAGTGGTGTCATTTAATAAGGCTGTCTGAGGCTTTTCCTTTTAATTTAAATCAGTGCTGCCAGCAAAATGCACCCTCACAGTGCTGTAACCTTAAGGTACCTCTTAAGGCGCTCTTTCGAGTGCCCTATAAGGCGCCCTATAAAGCGCCCTATAGGGCACATTAGAAGGCACCTTGGCGGACAGGGCACTTTATAATGTGCCCTATGGAGTCCCTTATAGGGCACCTTTTGCAGCACCTTATGTTACGGCACTGTGAGGGTGTTTTTGCTGGCAGCACTGATTTAACTTAAAAAAGGAAATGCCTCAGACAGCCTTCTTACATAACACCACTGCAGGATCGAACCCATTATCTCTGCCTCCGCAGTCATTGCAGTAATCAGTGGGCTACATCTTTATAGCGTCTAACACTGCGCTGGCATGAACTTAGGATTAATGCACGTTAACGTGCAATGGCACACACTATCACGAGATACAAATATCTTGCTACCTGCCGCCGGAACGCCCACTCCTTATATGGCATGCTTCACATTATCGCTGCAACTAGCATTAAGACGGTTTAGTAAACATACCCCTAAATCTCCAAACCTGTCTCCTCTTCCATAAGGAGCATTTCTGAGTCCAGTTTCCTCTACTAGAGCAAAGGTTCAATCAGCAAATTGGGGGCGTTCCTTGTCCATTAATGGGGCTGGAGGTGGAGTGGAATCTCCTTCTACGGAGACCTTAAAGCAAGAGGCTTCTTTTCAGCCAATATACCAATACCTATCCATTTTCCTGAGGATGTTGATCAGAATTAACTCTGGTGCTTCGGTTCCATTTTAAAAGTATTGCCACTGCTGAACATCCAGATAGAGGTGGCAGTGGCAGCAGTGGGCTCTTCTAGAGGGCCTGAACTCTAGGCAACTCCTAGTTCACCCTGTATACATATTGCGATGCTTCCGCTGGGGCCTGAGAGCTTACCAGCTGGAAGTGGCCTTTGAGTGTCCTCTTTTGAATAAAGCTATTTCTATTGTCGCCAGGGATTCTGGGACTTGTAGTTTTGCTTATTTCCTTAAGGACAAAATTGTAGTTATGACACGAGTGTTTCAAGGCTGCAAGAATATTTATTGTGGGGGAATTTCCAGTGCATCAAAGCTCAAACACAAAGGATGCATCTCCAACATATGGGTATTTCAGGAACAGAAGAAAACGTAACAGAAATATCTCAGCACTGCTCAGCTGTTTCTCAGTCCCATAAACTTTCCACAGAACACTGCCCCGTGTGGTTATTCAATGGAAAACAATTAAACTGCAACAGCTGATTTTCTTTCTCACAGCACGGCTTCTTATCCTCAGAAGACAATTAAGCTTATTAAACATAAAACAATTCTTCAGCAAGTATGGCAAGTACTTTCTATATTATTTCATACAGTTTCAGTGCTGTTCAACAATGCCTTCTTCCTTTAAACATAAAGAGCAATCCATGGGAGAAGATTCACTTTCTAAAGCTGGCAAACAAGAGTCTATTTGCATTCTTTCAACAGTATTAGAATTACTGGCATCTCTATCAGGTTTAACAGTTCTCCCTGACTTTCTTTCCTCCAGAAATTCCTTGAACTGGTTCAGGAGCAATTCAGTGTGTACAGGCACATTAGCATTAGGAGAGAAAAATTTCCTTCTGACAACAGCTTACCTATAGCTTCTAACTCTGAAGGCTCGGCTGTCTTGCTTTTGTCAGTATTATAGTTTTCCCCGTATGTAAGACTCTCCCCCCACATATTATCAAGTTAAAGGTGTTGGGTCTGCCTTCTGGACAGTAGCAAAGGCAAATGGCTTCTCTAACAAGGATTCAGCATTAGAAATGGTAGCTTTACCTTTGGCAGGGTTTCTTAGACAACTGCTGAACCCTTTTTCCCTGCTATACTCCAGGTTCTGGAATTCAGCTTCCTTATGTCTATTTCCAGTGCCAGTTAGGTACCTGCTCTGAAGAGGCTTTTCTTCCTTCTTTCCTCTACGGCTGCTATAGCCCTTGTTGCTGTATGTCCAATTGCCGTCTCTCCAATTGCTTCCCTTGTTAGCTCTCTTGCTCCAAGGTTCTGCCCTGCTGTAACGTCCTCTCCAATGCTCTCTCTCTCCTTCACCTTCTTCATAAGGTTCCTTTCTTGCTTGCTCTTTTCCTTCCTCTCCATGTCCCTTGCACCTTCCCGTGCTCCTTCCCGTGCCTGTTTCCTTGCCCCTTCTCGTGCTCCTTCCTGGGGACTTTCACCATTACAATATGCAGAGTTATCACTACATACATGTAGCCATCTTCCTTCTTTTAATTTTTTGAATTCCTGAAACGAGAAGTAGCAATTGCTGTTGCCCAAGGAGAAGAAAGGCAAATGATTTACATCGCTGTTGGCTCTGTTGGTTGATAGCGATGGCTCAGCATCATGAGAGAAGACTTTACCTCTGTTCTTCCATCTCCTCTGATTTCCATGTTCCCTACTGAGGGAAATGTTTCAGTCCCCAAAGGCATGGCCTGGCCCAGACTCCCCATAGCATTGTGGGAAGAAAGGCCCCAAAGGCGCAGTTAAGCTGAGATCAATGGTCGCCGGAAGGCAGCTAGAGACAAGGGTAAGGAAAGCCCGCTCCAAGGAAATACCTGTTAAGATTGTTGTGCAGGGCAATGCTTTACTTCCCCTTGGACTCATGTTTTGACTTTGTGTTCTTTTTTACAGACTTAATTGTGGCAGTTTACAATGCTTTCGCTAGGGGAAAGCTGACAGCTGCCCAAGAACGCATGGTTCGGAAGGATATATCTTGAAGGGCACTAGCGAAAAAGGGAAGTTAGGGCATCCCGACAGAGAGGTTCCAGTAAAGATAAGAGTAACTCAGATGCCCTTAAGTACAGAGTGGAAAGATTCCATATTACTTGTAGATAGCCAGATTAATATGAATAAAATACAGCTTCTTAAATGACTGTATGCAAATGCTAGAAGTCTAAAAAATAAGATGGGAGAGCTAGAATATATAGCACTAAATGAGAGGTTAGATATGACTGGTATCTCAGAGATCTGGTGGAAAGAGGACAATCAATGGGACACTGTGACATCTGGGTACAAATTATATCGCAATGATAGGGTAGATCAAAGTGGTGGAGGGATTGCGTTCTATGTTAGAGAGGGCATTGAGTCACACAGGATTAAAAGTTTTGCATGAAACAAAATTTTCTGTACAATTTCTATGGATAGAAATCCAATGTAAAAAGGAGAAGGAGATGGCACTGGGTATGTACTACCGACCACCTGGCCAGAATGAACAAATGGATGATGAAATGCTAAGAGAAATCAGGGAAGCTAACAAAAGTTACAACACAGTAATAATGGGTGATTTCAATTAGCCTGGTATCGACTGGGTCAATGGAGGTCATTCTGAAACACAAATAAGCCCCGTGTATGTGCGGGATTGATGTTTTGCAGTCAAAAACGTTTAGACCTGTATTCTGAAACCAGGCGGCCATGCAAGTACATGGCCCTAAAACAAGCATCTCAGAACGTGGGCAGGAAGGGGACTTGGTCAGGTGCGGAGATGTAAACTGCATATTCAGGAAAGGCCCATGTACGTACCCGGCATTTCACCCATAGTACATATTATACCTGCTGAAACATGGAATAAGAACTGGACTTAGAAAAAATCCTGCTCTGAACGCCAATGTGTCCCATAGAGATAAATGGCTATGACATGTCTGTGTTGATCTGGTGCGCCTGCTGTCTGAGGCAGTGGTAATGAATAGAATGCACAGGTGAGGGAAATTTGTAAGGTACAGTAGCAATAAGAAACACCCTGATAGAAATGTACAGCACTGCAATAATCATTATTCTGGCATGTGCTGTATGTGCCAAAGGGCCTATGCAAGTCCTCCCCAACAAAGTCCTTGGACAAACAGGAATACAGCTGTCGGGATGGCATGTGTTTGGCTAGGAAATGAAGATCAGATGTGTAGTCCTGAGATGCCATGAAAATATGCAGTAGCAGCAGTTGTGTATAGGTGCAGGGCATGGTCGTGGCAGAGGTATGTTATCTGTGACTGCAAGCAAGAGTGTGTGTGTGTGCATGTGTGTGTGTGTGTACTGGATGTATGAGTGCTGTAGGAGAGACCCTGGTGTGCTGCTCCTTAAATCTTGGGGGACATGTATACCTGGACCATAGGACTGACCGCAGGACTGACCGTAGGACTGACCGCATCATCGTCAGGTGCCAGTGTGAATGGGCAGTATATCCTGACAAGCTGCTCTGCAGCAACATAGCAAGGCATGTCCCTGGCTATGGTGGGGGACCCTCAAAGTGTGGGCATGCTGCAGTGCTCACAGCATGACTACATATCTAAATGCACCATCAGAGGTCTCTAACATTGTGCACCTCTGGAAGGAAAGTTGATGGTGTATATGGGCCTGTTTTGCTCATGTTTTAAATGTTGCATGCTTCTGTTTATGTTTATGTTTATTTGAATTTGATATACCGCTCAGGCCGAAGCATTAGAGCGGTTTACAATAATATATCATTTGAGGAAATATGAAAGGAACGCCATTTGTAGGATAGGACAGAGTAGAGGACAGAAACTGTTCTGATGGGTCCTTGTTCTTGACAGGGATATGTACTGACATGTAGCTGTAGGGACCCATTTTGGTCTTTTCTGGCCCATACTTGGCATTGTAAATACTATTGGCAGCGATATCCACCGCATGGAATACCTAAGGTGTTCTGAAAATGCCATGTATGTTTTGCAGTCAGGACAAACATCTCATGTTCCACCTGCTGTTACAGTAGCCTTGGTGCACTTGGATAACCTTATACTGTTCTGAGCATCCAACAGACAAGTATACATAGTCTCCTTTGCATGCGCATACCTATTTCAACAGTATTTATGCCTTGCTGCATGCATGGAGATGGGGAGCATCAGACACATATAACATTTCAGAATACAGTGGATGTGGAGACACCCAGATCATTTACCTGCATCCGAGGAATGAGGCAGTCTGGATAGCGCTTGCATGTACCCGTCGAACATAGCTATCTCCCTGATTCTGGACCAGTGGGCAGGTCCAGACCCGCAGATGCAGAATTAGATTCAAAGTGGCACATTTTTAATTTAGACATGTCCGCGGCCAGGACGTGAACGTTATGGAATTGGGCTCCATGTCATTGCAGGACATGCTAGGGAAATAAAGTTTCTAGATGAAATAAATGATTGCTTCTTGGAGCAGCTGGTTCATGAACCAACAAGAGGGGAAGCTATTCTAGACCTACAATAGTCTTTAATGGAACACAAGATCTGGTGCCTGAGATAAGGGTCTTGGGGCCACTTGGCAAAAGTGATTATAGCATGATCACATTTGATTTAATAAATGGAAGAAGGACGGCAAGAAAATCCACAGTACTAACTTGTAACTTTCAATAGGGAGACTATGATAAAATGAGGAAAATAGTTAAGAGACAACTAAAAGGAGCAGCTGCAAAGGTTAAAGATTTACATAAAGCATGGGTGTTGTTTAAAAATACTATCTTGGAAGCCCAGACCAGCTGTATTCCACGCTTTAAGAAAAGTGAAAGGAGGCCAAAATACTACCAGCATGGATTAAAGGCAAGGTCAGAGAGACTGTTGTAGCCAAAAAAACATCTTTCAGGAAATGGAAAACGGAGCCAAATGATGAAAACAGGAAACAACACAAGCACTGGCAAGTTAGATGAAAGACACTTTTAAAGCATGCAAAGAGAAAATTTGAAAAGAAGCTTGCCGTGGAAGCAAAAATGCATAATAAAAACTTTTTCAAGTACATTTGTAGTGAAAAACCTGTGAGAGTCAGTTGGACCATTAGATGATAGAGGGTAAAAGTGGAGCTAAGAGAGGACAAAGCCATAGCTTAAAGACTGAATGAATTCTTTGCTTCGGTCTTTACTGAAGATATAGGAAGTTACCCATGCTTGAAATGAAGGGCCGGCACCAATAGGATGCAGGCCCCCATAACGTGGCTGCCCTCAGAGGGTGAGGGCATGAGTAAAGAAAAGAGTAGGGAGGGGGGAGGAGCAGCCCAGGCGATAAAAGGGAGGGGCAGAAGTCACCCTCCCATTTTTGCTGGAGCATCATGGTTAGTAAGCAGCTCACAGGAGCCGGTGGGAAGCATCGCGGCATTGTGGCTCGGAGGCGGTGGCGGTATCTTGTCCGGAGCAGAGGCAGGTGCCTCAGCATCAGTGTGAAGGGCAGCTGCTCGAGAGCAGCAGCAGTGTGACTGAAACAAGGAGAGAACAGAAAGGAGGGGTTGCCAGAGCTACAGAGCAGCGTTCAGAGCAGCGGTGGAGGAGAAAAGTGACGTGCATGGAAAGATTACTTGGTGGGGTCCACTGGGGAAGCAGTGGCTGCATGGTAAAAAGCATGGTGGCAGGCCAGCAGCATGGCGAGGTGAGAGAAGGTCTGCTGTGCAGGGAATGGCTGGAGCAGAGTAGAGTAGAGACCAGGAAGCAGCGCATGTGGGGACTTGAAGTAAGGATGCCACCTGGTGGTAGAATCATGAAAAAACAGCTGGGACACCCTATCAGCTGAGAACTAAAGCCAGTACGCCATCTAGTGGCAGATCAAGGTGCATGCGCAGGGTTTGGTAACTGCTCAAGGACACAAACTAAAATTAATTGAGCTGTGGGGTGCTGATCTATACAAGAAGAAGAGGCACCTGAGTAGTGGGGGACACAAGCAAAGAAAGGCGCAAGAGGGACCGATGCTATGGCTAAGTGGCAACATGCCAGAGGCAGGGAAGGTGAGCCGGCAAAGAAGACAGCGAAGAAAATGAATGGAAGAATTTGCAAGGTGGTGAAGGGCAAAGAGAACAAGAGCAAGCACAGTCAAAGGAAACCCAGTGCTGGCAAGGCCCCGGCGCGATGCCGTGGCGCTATGCAGCCCACAGACCCTGCAGCAGAGGAAATTCAGTTGACATTGGTGCCAACCACCAGCGGCCTACCCCCTCTGTGCAGTGGGGTAGGGAAAGAGGACAACCCACTGGGTACGTGTGACCTTGTGAACCAGGTCTGAGCCATTGCCACAGTCTATGGAGCGGGATATGTGCAGGCTCTCCAGAGTTCACTAGATGGAGCACAAGCCAAGGGAGGAAGAACCATGGAGGAGACAGGTCAGTGCCAACCGACTACAACCGAAGGAGATGAGCCAAGGGGTGAGTATGCACATACTATTTTACTACGGGGGGATGGGGGAGGTAGAGAGGGCAGGTAGCAGGGCCACAAAGTGCGGGTGACAGCAAGTACATGAGGGTAGGGAGAGCTGAAGCTGAGGAGGATGGGGGGGGGGGGACAGGCGAGGCGGTCACAGAGGCATCGCAAGAACATAAGAACATAAGATATGCCATACTGGGTCAGGCCAAGGTCCATCAAGCCCAGTATCCTGTTTCCAACAGTGGCCAATCTAGGTCATACGTACCTAGCAGTTTCCCCAAAAGACACAGGTTCCACAATGCTTGTACTGGGTCAAGCATTGATATCCTGGGTCCCTTCTTAATAATGGTTTATGGACTTTTCCTCCAGGAACTTGTCCAAACCTTTTTTAAACCCAGCTACACTAACAGCCTTTATTACATCCTCTGGTAACAAATTCCAGAGTTTGATTACACGTTGAGTGAAAAAATATTTTCTTTTATTAGTCTTAAATAGTTTACCCTGTAGCTGCATTGCATGTCCCCTAGTCTTTCTATATTCTGATAACGTAAACAATCGATCTACATTTACCCGTTCCACTCCGTTCATTAATTTATAGACTTCTATCATATCTCCCCTCAGCCGTCTCTTTTTTTGCGGAGTAAAGGGGGTGGATGGAGTTCGCCATGGCATCGAGGATCTGCCGCAGGCTTTGCTGCGGGTCGTAACCGGGTCCAGCACAGCAGCAGTCAGGATCGGGGTGACCCTGAGCTTGGCTGGGGCAGTCAACAATGGGATCCCAAGTCTCCAACCCGTCAACATCCCAGAGGGGGCCCTAAGCACAGGGTGCAAGTGGTGTCACCTGAGAGGGGTGGTTCTGGGAGAAGGGGGGCTGGTATTGGAATTCTGGCCAGCAGAATACACGTGCCTTACCAGCACGTTAGACAGCCATGTGCCTCTTGGTCAAAAAGAGAAAATCTGGAGGGAAGAATACGTGGACATTTTCTCGCTCCACATCCAAAATGTGAGTGCTCCAGCTGCCGTAAAAATTGAAAGCTGGTCTCTAAAAAAGCAGACAGTGTCCCACGGACGATTGCCAACTGGTGTGCAGCCTTTAGGGTACTGACCAGCGTGGTGGGTGAAAGACATCTGGAGCAGTGCCAGAGGCTTTTGCAGTATCAGGATATGATTTTCAAGGCCTACAGGATGTATGGGGGAAATGCCTGGCTGGAGTAGGATGAACATTTTCGTCGAAACATGGCAGGTAACCGTGGGCTGGGCTGGGATAGGAAGGACATCAACCTGTGGATCCAGTTGATGACACAAGGCCAGACAGGGCAGGGTCTCGAGTAACAGGTGGCCTGGCAAGCCCGCAGGGTCCCAGCAGCCCTTTCAGGGGGACAGCAGGTTCAGCTCAGGGGAGGGCAGTAGTCCCCTGCCTCCCAATTACACTGGACGCCGGTGGGTTTGCAGGTTGTTCAACGGCGGGTATTGCAGATTTCATAATACATGCAAATACTGCCATGCCTGCCCCATATGTGGAGAAAGGCACCCCCAGGTCCGATGTGGTAAGAAGCAACGGGGTGACGCCCAGTGCCTGCGCTGAGGTCATTGGGCTGGGGCAAGCATTTACGCCCATAAAGATGGAGGTACTGGGGAAGGATTTGCAAGGATATGAGAGGGAAAAGATGCGATGGTTGCTAAATGGTTTCAGGAAGGGGCTTTTCATTCCATAAAATGGACCGCCGGGCCCGCAAATGGCCTGGAACTTGAAATCCACTCTAGAGCGGAGGGATGTTATCCAGCTCCATAAGGAGCAGTAGTTGGGAAGGGTGGCAGGCCCATATGAGAGAAGTCTGCTACCCAATCTGATCATTTCCCCATTGGGCCTGGTCCCCAAGAAAGAGCCGGGGGAGTTCTGGCTCATTCATCACTTGTTCAACCTTGATGGTGCTTTGGTGAATGATCACTAGGACCCAGCGACCTGCTCTGTAAAGTACACTTCTATAGACCAGGCACTAGAGCTGCTCCGGGACACAGAGGTGGGTGCATGGCTGGCGAAGACGGACGCGGAGTCCGCCTTTTGGCTGCTCCCTATACATCCGGATAGTTTTCACCTGGTGGGGCTGAGGTTCGGGGGATGGTTCTATGTAGACAAATGCCTTCCCATGGGGTGCTCGATTTCTTGCACCTATTTTGAAGAGTTCAACTCCAGTGGATTGTAGAGAGGGAGTTGGGCCAGGAAAAAAATCATTGATTATCTTGATGAATTTTTGCTCATGGAGGGGGACGAGCCAAGCTGCCAGCATTCATTACAGGTTTTCTAAAGGAAGGCCATGGAGCTGGGGGTGCCTCTGGTGGAGAATAAAACAGAGGGTCCGGCTCAGCGCCTGTCATTCCTGGGGATAGAGATCGACACCACGGAAATGGTGACTCGCGTCACAGCAGACAAGGTGGCCACTTTGCGGGCCGCGGTGCAATCAGCAATAGCCGCAAAGAAGTTCATGCTGCAGAAAATGCAGTCGCTGATGGGGCACCTGAACTTTGCCTGCCGGGTGATGCCCATGGGGAGGGCTTTCATTCAACGCCTGGTGGACGCCACAAAAGGTGTGTGCAGAGGGCACCACTTCATCAGGGTCAACGCATCTATGCTGGAGGACCTGGTGGTGTGGCAACAGTTCTTGTCTCAATACAATGGCAGGAACATAAGGAGGGCGCCTGCCATCAGTAGTAGGGACATAGAACACAGATGCCACCAGGGGGTTGGGTTTTGGGATATATTGCAGGGGGCAATGGTGTCAGGAGTGGTGGCCCACCGGGTGGCACGGAAACAGCATAACCAAGGATATCACATCCTGGAGATGTTCCCGATTGTGGTAGCCTTGGTCGTATGGCAGCACCACTTAGCGAACAGGAAGATAGTTTACCACTCTGATAACGCAGCGGTGATGTTTGCCATAAACAGGCTGTCACCGCAAAAAAGTCACCAATAAAGTCCCCAAGAAAAACCTGAATGTTTTTTTGTCGGAGCGTACCAAAGGAGGAGAGAACAATTTGTCACCCACACCAGACGGTAAACTTAATTTTAATCATTATAGGTTCTTCATCAAAACTTTAATTGAAAAAACACTTATCTTAAAATTATCGCAGCTTGAAAAATCCTTTCAAGTGCTTTCAGCGTCCGTGCTAAACACTTATCAAGTGTTTTCAGTGTCTGTGCTAAACACTTTATCAAGTGCTTTTAGTGTCCGTGCTAATAGCATGGACGTGGAAAGCACTTGAAACAGGGATCTATATCCCGAAACGTGCACGTTGTGTTCTTGAACAAGGATTTTTCAAGCTGCGATAATATTGTTGATGCCATTAGTGATGGCGCTCTTCTTGATGTAATTTGTTTAGTCTTGTGATATCCTGAAGGTGTGCTGATCAAGTTGTCATAATTGTTCCTTCTTGGTCTGTTACTGATATTCCTTGTTACAATTTCTTGTAGTACATCCGCTAAAAGATGGTGGATGATCTTGAAGATGATCAAGATTATTTTATATTTTGCTCTGGCTACCATTGGTAGCCAGTGTAGTTGCTGCAAGATAGGGGTGATGTGTTCTGACCTTGGGTGTCAGTGATGATGCGTGCTATAGTGTTTTGCACCATTTGAAGTGGGTGTAAGGTCTGCTGGGGGAGGCCTTGATATAGAGAATTTCTATAATCAAGCAGAGGTGTGATGAGTGCTTGGAAAACTGTGAGGAAGTGGTCCTGGTGGAGTAGTGGTTTTATCTTTCTTATGGTTCTCAAACGTTGATAGGCCTTGTTTGCGTTTTTGGCGATATGAGATTTCATATTCAGAGCTCTGTCCATTGTGATGCCCAAGTATCTGACTTCATCTTTGACTATTATAAGTTTGTTTAGAATGCTGATATTCTGTGGTGGAATGAAGCTAGTATTCCTGGTGAAAAACATTGCCTCAGTTTTATCGTAGTTAACCGTCAGGTTGTTGTCTGTGAGCCAGACATTCATGTTTTCAAGGCACTTAGTTATTGCTGTGGTGTTAAGTGTTAGTAGATTGATTGGAGCATATACCATGATGTCGTCAGCATATATGTGATAGTGGAGTTTGTGTTGTCTGATGATGTTGCATATGGGTTGGATGTAAATATTGAAGAGCATTGATGACAGGGCAGATCCCTGAGGTATTCCTTGTGTTGCGGGGAACTGTAATGATTTCTTTTGGGTGCATTTGACTTGCTGTGTACGGTCTTCCAGGTACGATGTGAACCACTTCAGAGTGTTCTTGTGCAATCCTATCTATTGCAGGCGCTGCAGCAATCTAGCGTGGGACACTGTGTCAAAGGTCGCTGAAATGTCCATGAACACCAGCAGGAATCCATTCTTTATATTATCTATACCTCTTATGAGGTTGTCAAAGAGCGATGTGAGTAGTGTTTCCACACCATGCTGTGGTTTAAATCCATGTTGATGAATGTCCAGTGGGGCATTTATGTCAATGTGGTCCTGAAGTTGTTTTTGCACTGATTTTTCAACTATTTTCGCAAGGAACGGTAAACTGGAGATGGGACGGTATTATTTCGGTTCAGATGGGCTTAGGTTATTGCCTTTCAGTATTGGTCGTATCATGGCATGCTTGAGGGACTGCGGCATGTGCCCTTGTTGGAGTGAATCTTTGACAATTTTATGAATGTGCTGGGATAGCTGGCTTCTTGTAACTTTTATCCAAGCCACTGGGCAAGGGTCTGAAGGTGAGGTTGTTGTGTTGAGCCCATGTATTATGTCCTCTATTTGATATTCTGATGGTATGCTGAAATCCTCCCAGGTATGAAGTGACTCATTCATTTCATAATCATCCATTTGTCGTGTGGTGGAGCATTTCTGGGTATGGTTTTTCGCTCTCATGTAGTCAGCAAATTCCTGTGGATCAAGAAGATGGGTACATTGCTGTGTGGTATCCCTAGTGAGCTTTTGGACAATGCTGAATAGTTCTCTTGGTTTGTTGATAGACTTCATGATTAGATTGGTGTGGTGCTGTTGTTTGCGCTCATTTATCAGATTGTTATATTCTAGTAGTTTAGTTCTATATAGAGTAAGGGAGTTATGCGACTTGTTCCGCCTCCATTTTCTTTCCAGTCTTCGGAGAGTACGCTTTGCATCTCTGATATCATTTGAGTACAAGGGGCATTGATTCTCCTTCGTACTTGTGGCTTTATATTCGTAGGGGCTGATGTTGCATTAGATATTATGGAGTTCCATTTCTCTATGCTTAGGTCAAGGGTGTCGCATTCTTGCTAGAGTTGTGGGATGATTTCATCTAAGAATGAGTCTTTATTGAATGCTCTATATCGTCTGGTGATGCTCTCATCTTCTATGTGTTGGGTGGTATTGTTTAGGGTCAGGGTGAATTCTATCACGTAATGATCCGACCAAGGGACTGGTGTGATTGTTGGTGTTGTGATTTTGCCCTGTTCCAGCAAGTGCATTGTAATGAATACCATATCCAGTACTGTACCATGCTGGTTCGTTGGGGTGTTGATTGTCTGGCTGTATTTCAGAGATTCCATGGTTTTTAAGAATGTTGCAGCTTCTTTGGCGGGTGCAGAGGTCAGGTTGTAGTCTCCTAGGACAATGAGGGGCTTATGTTTTGTGTTTTGTACACATATTGTTTCAAGAACCGTGGAGAGATGTTCGGTTGTGGCTCCAGGAGGCCTGTAGGTGAGGGAAAAATAGAAACATAGAAACATGATGACAGAAAAAGACCACATGGCCTATCTAGTCTGTCCTTCCATATCAACAACTACAACAGTCCACTTTTTACCTTTAGAGATCCTCTGTGTTGGTCCCATGCTTTTTTGAATTCAGTTACTGTCCTCATCTCTACCACCTCCACTGGGAGACTATTCCATGGATCCACTACTCTTTCCGTAAAGAAATATTTCCGCATATCACTCCTGAATCTATCTCCCTTCACCCTCATCCCATGTCCCCTCGTAGCAGAACTTGCTTTCAATTGAAAGAGGCTCTCTCCCTGAACATTTATGCCACGGAGGTATTTAAACATCTCAATCATATCACATCTATCCCGCCTTTCCTCTAAGGTGTACATATTAAGATCCTTAAGTCTGTCCTCATATGCTTTATAATGAAGCCCACTAATCATTTTAGTAGCCACCCTCTGCACCGACTCCATCCTGTTCACATCCTTTTGAAGGTGCGGTCTCCAGAATTGCACACTATACTCCAAATGAGGTCGCACCAAAGACTTATACAAAGGCATTATCACCTCCTTTTTTCTGCTAGCCATTCCTCTCCGTATGCACCCAAGCATCCTTCTAGCTTTTGCCGTCGCCTTTTCTACCTGTTTAGCTACTTTAAGATCATCAGACACAACCACGCCTAGGTCCCGCTCTTCTTTAGTGGACAAAAGTACTTCACCTCCTATACTGTATTGATCCCTTGGATTGCTGCAGCCCAAATGCATGATCTTACATTTTTTAACATTAAATCCCAGCTGCCAAAGTCTAGACCATTCTTCAAGCTTAGCTAGATCCCTCCTCATGTTATCTACACCTTCCTGGGTGTCTACTCTATTGCAGATTTTGGTATCATCTGCAAAGAGGCAAACCTTACCCAACAGCCCTTCCGCTATATCACTAACAAAGATGTTAAAAAGAATCGTACCAAGGACAGATCCCTGGGGCACACCACTGGTAACATCCTTCTCCTCAGATTGAGCTCCATTTACTTGTACTCTTTGTCGCCTCCCACCCAACCAATTTCCAAACCAAGCAGTAACTTTAGGGTCCATCCCTAGGGTGCTCAGTTTGTTTATAAGTCGCCTGTGAGGAACAGTGTCAAAGGCTTTACTGAAATCTAAATACACCACATCTAGAGCTCTCCCTCCGTCCAACTCCCTGGTCACCCAGTCAAAGAAATCAATCAGATTTGTCTGACAAGACCTAACTCTGGTGAATCCATGCTGCCTCGGATCCTGTAATCCACTGGACTCCAGAAACCTCACTATTTTCTCTTTCAGCAGCGTTTCCAATAATTTACTCACCACCGAGTTAAACTAACCGGCCTGTAGTTTTCAACCACATCCTTACTTCCGCTTTTGTGTAAAGGCACCACATGAGCCTCTCTCCAGTCCTTTGGCACCACTCCTGACTCCAACGAGGCATTGAAAAGGTCAGTCAGTGGAGTTGCTAGAATGTCCCCAAGTTCCCTCAGTATTCTAGGGTGTATCCCATCCGGTCCCATCGCTTTGTCTACTTTAAGTTGAGCTAGTTTCTCACGAACACAGTCTTCTGAAAATTGTTCAAGATGTCCCTCGCTTCTGTTCCTATTTGTGGGTGTTTTCTGAGGTCCTGCTCCTGGTTCTTCATCTGTGAACACAGAACAAAAATATTTGTTAAGCAATTACGCTTTATCCTTATCAGCTTCTACATATTCCCCCCCTACACCCTTGAGTCTGACAATACCACTTTTGCCCTTCCTCTTCTCACTTATATATCTGAAAAATGTTTTATCCCCCCATTTTATTGCATTGGCCATTTCCTCCTCCTTTTGAATCTTTGCCTTCTTGACTACTTTGCTAGCTTCTCTAAGTTTTTCCAAATACAGATGCCTGTCTTCCTCTCTCTGTGATCTCTTCTATTTCATGAAGGCCTCCCTCTTTTTCTTCACTTTTTCAGCTACTTCCTTAGAAAACCATAGCGGTCTCCTTTTCCTTTTGTCTTTATTTACCATTTTAACAAAAAGGTTGGTTGCCCTTAAAATATCCCCTTTCAGTTTTGCCCACTGTTTTTCTACATCCCCCAGCTGTTCCCATCCCACTAACGACTCCCTGAGGTATTGGCCCATCTTTGCAAAGTTAGTCTTCCTAAAGTCTAAGATCCTCACCTTGGAATGGATTCTAACAGCCCTAGTCCTAATACTTAACCACACCATGTGGTGATCACTGGATGCAAAATGATCTCCCACTACAACATCAGAAACACTTTCAACATTGGTAAGCACCAAGTCCAGTATGGTCCCTTCACGTGTGGGGTCTGTTACTAATTGCCTGAATAGTTCTTCCTGTAGAGAATCCAGGATCTCCTTACTTCTAGATGATACTGCAGCAGGAATGTGCCAATCAATATCTGGCATATTGAAATCTCCTATCAGTAGCACTTCCCCTTTCCTAGCAATGCTGCGTATGTCTTCAATTAACTCTCTGTCCACCTCTTCCTCTTGTGAGGGAGGTCTGTATATCACACCAATGCAAATAGATTTCTCTTTCCCTCTTTCTAGTTTAACCCACAATGCCTCCTCTCTCCCTTTTAAGCTCTGTAATTCCAAAGCTTTAATAGTAGTTTTTATAGTGCCACTCCTCCTCCCCTTCTTCCTACCCTGTCCTTTCTGAATAAAGTATAGCCAGGTATAGTTACATCCCAATCATGGTTTTCTGTGAACCATGTTTCTGTAACTGCCACTAAATCCAAGTCAGCCACTCCCACCCAAACTTCAACATGAGGGATCTTATTTCCCATGCTATGGGCATTTATACCCACTGCTTTCACTTACCTGGGGGCTTTCTTCACCTATACCCAACAAATCTAGTTTAAAGCCCTCTTCAGTAGATTAGCCAGTCTACTACCGAAGATGCGTTGACCTTTCTTGGACAGATGGATGCCATCTCTGCTCTGCAACCCTTGGAACAGCATCCCATGGTCTAGGAAACCAAAACGCTCTCGATGACACCATCCACGCAGCCATGCATTCATCTCCAGGATGCGAGCCTCTCTGCCTTGGCCTTTACCCTCAACAGGGAGGATTGAAGAGAACACCACCTGTGCACCTAACTGCTTCACCCTCTGTCCCAGAGCCATGAAGTCACTTTTGATACGTTCCGAGGTATACCTGGCAGCATCATTTGTTCCAACATGGATTAGCAACATTGGGTAATAATCAGTGGGCTTGATGAGTCTCGGCTAACTCTCCGTAACATCTTGGATTTTGGCACCAGGCAGACAGCATACCTCTCTGGACATAAAGTCTGGTCGGCAGATGGACGCCTCAGTACCCCTCAGAAGAGAGTCTCCAACCACCACTACCCTTCGTTTCCTTGTGGTCACTGATTCTGCAACTTTGGGGTACTTTAACTCTGGTTCTTCCCTTTCCAGGGATGCTTTCACCTCCTCCACTTCCAGGGCTGCATAATGGTTCTTCAATTCAAGGGCTGGAGAAGTTGGATTGGTGATTTTGCAGGCCCTGGTGACTTGTGTCCAACCATCGACATTCTGTTGGCACCCATCTTCTCCTGTGCTGGAGAGCTTGGTTGCTGCAAGGAGCATCTCATCAATGTACTTCTCACTGTCTTGAATGCTCCTCAGCTTCGCCACCTCCTCTCTGAGTTCCTCCACTTGTTTCCTCAGAGCTTCAGCATGCAGGCACCTTGCACATGGAACTGGTCCTTCAACTGGCATTAGGACTTCTGTCTGGACCGAGGCAGAAGCTGTAACGGGGGCAACAGCTTTAGCAATACGATTTTTCCCAGCCATTGTTCTGTTCGTGGAGCTTAGGTATTGTTTGTTGATCTGTAGAGCCCTCGTTAGGGAGAAGCTTAAGTACTTGTTAGCTATGGTGATTGTGTTGGATTCAGTTGTATTAGTGCTAGAGATTGTTTTAAATCTGTATTCCTTTCTGGCCAGTATTAGCACACCTCCACCCCTTTTATGTTCTCTGACACAATTGAGGGCCGAGTAGTCTGTAGCGGTACTTTATTTTATTTATTTATTTATTTAGTAAAGATTTGTATACCGCTACTTCCTACGATCAGTAGCGGTTTACTTTACAGAATCATAATGTATCGTACAATACAGTGAATTTTTAAGATACACATTTTGATTGAGCAATGATTTACATAAACAGGAACAAGCAATTAGATTCATTATACATTGGATTGGGGCTAATAAATCGAAATATACATTTGATTGATTTAATATTACCTGGTCAGAGGCATCCAACCACGTCTCCGTGATACAGATTACATCAAGTTTTTTTATCTGGGATGAGGTCTAGGATAGTGTTTGGTTTATTCCTAATTGATCTCACCTTTATTAAGGCACATTTAATTTTATCTGTTAAGATTGGGTTGGTATGTACCCTGTTTGTGGGGTTATTTGGTGTAGTATGTGCGGCATTATACGGTCTGTTGGCTGTATGCTTAGTCTGCTTGTGCTCTTTGTGGCTGGAGGAGCCTAGTATCCATGCAGTTTGATTGGTATATAGATGGGGCAGGGGGAATTGCTGGTTGGGTCCAAAGCCCTGTGAGAAGGTTGTGAAGGCGTGGTGGAATGTGAAATAGGCAATAAGGTAGTAGGGAGTGGGTTGCATTTTTGTGAATTAGTGAGGTAGGATTTGTTCGAGTTGTATTAAGATGGGATAGGTATTTAGTCCTTATCTTGTATCTTAACTTGCCTGTTTTCTTTGGTCGGTATTTCCTCACTCCATGAGACTCAAGTCTGATGATAAGTCCTGTCTACTGTGCAATATGTTATTGTACAATTAGCGGAGTGTTAATCAAGTATACAAGCAACAGATTAGGGTAGCAGTGGGTTAACAGACTAATTAAGATATGTTATCTATAGTGGCTAAACAGTATTTGTTAACTACAGCATGTGTTATTTACAGCACATGTGGTCTACAGTAGGATAAATCTATTCCATTAGGTTTAAATGCGAAATAAAGAAAAAGATTAAGATCTGTAGTACCGGAAGATTGGAGAATGGCCAATGTAATGTCAATTTTTTAAAAGGGTTCCAAGGGTGATCCGGGAAACTACAGACTAGTGGGCCTGACGTCAGTAGTCAGCAAAATGGTAGAAATCATTATAAAGAATAAAATTACTGAACATGTAGATAGTCATGGTTTAATGGGAGAAAGATAACATGGATTGAGCCAAGGAAGATTTTGCCTTACTAATCTGTTATATTTTTTGAAGGTGTGAATAAACAGGCAGACAGAGGTGAGCCCAGTTGATACAGAGCCCGATTCTAGCAGGGGCACGTTTGGGCCGTCTGGATGGCCCCAAGCAGAATGTACCCATTAGGACCCGATTCTGTCCCGCGGGAAAAAATTTCCCACGGCATACAGAATCGGGCTCGAGGATGGCCCAGCATGCCCCTTCATGCCTGCGGGGACATCCCTGCAGGCTTCCCTGGCTCCCACGGTTCAGACCCACCTCATCTCCAGGAACAAGCAGGAATAAGTCCTCACATATGGGTACGTCGGTACCGACGGAGCCCGTGCGGGAAAGCTCCCCAGCTTCTTAGAATAGAAGCTTTTGGGACCTCCCACTGCACATGCGCACTGCCTTCCCGCCTTCCTGAACAGCTCTCCTCAGTTTCTCTTTTTCCGCGGAGCCAGCAGGTCGTGTTCCTGTCACCGCTGAAGAAATTGTTATTTTATTTGTTTCTTTAGACCGCGTACCTGCCTTCCCCATACCGATACCGGTATCGCCGGTCTTTTCTTTCTTTCTTTAAAAAATTATTTTTTAGCTTTTTGGTCACTTCAGAGAGGCCTCTCGGCCTACTCAATTTCTCCTCATGGAGAAGCCAGCCCCTGGATTTAAGAAGTGTACCAAATGTAATGCTGTTATTTCAGTCACAGACACCCATGAATGGTGTCTGAAATGTTTGGGGCCTGACCATTCCATACCGGACTGCCCATCTTGCTCCCACATGTCTAAACGTGGGCTGCAGAACCGGGCCAACAAATTCCATGTGCTGTTTGCTTCAGAGAATACAGCATCACAGTCATCCAGGTCTTCTTCTCCGGATGGATCTCAGGTAACCAAACCTTCTGTGGGCAAGTCCTCAAAGAGCAAATCTCCTTCAAAGCATCGAGAGGCTCTTAGCTTAGAACTTGAGGACCCTGCCCCAGCCAAACAACCCCGGCGGGAAGTCCAACTTCCAAAAACGCCAATTCAGGGGTCTCAGGTTGATATCGATGCTACGGCCTCGATAGATCACCTGTTAGCCTGCTCTGGGGTACCGGGTCACTCCGGTACCGACATCCAGGCAGCTATGGCGTCCATGGGCGATACTGTACAGTCCATGCAGCAGGCCGTCATGGCTTTCATTAAAGCTGCAACGCCATCGGTTCCGCTTTCAGCGGTTCCGGGCCCGATACCGGTATCGTCCGCCATGCCGGTATCGAGGCCGTCCACCTCTAAACGCAAGTCGGTACCGTATGGGCTTTCGCTCCATACCGGTTCCATACCCGATACGCCCGATATCGATACCGATCGGTACGCGTATCGTGCGTTAGAGGAAAGCACCGATTCCTCTGAGGATTTTCACTCCTCTGATGATTCTGCTGAGTTTTCACTCAACTTACCTGAGGAGCCCTCTTCTCCTAAAAGGAGAATGTCCCCTCCAGAGGATTTGTCCTTCCAGGACTTTGTTTTAGATATGGCTACAGCCCTTTCTATTACCACATCCTCTGAAAAGGAACCCAGATCCAAAAAACTGGATATTTTGGGATACTCAAAGGCCCCTAAGGAGGCAGTTACCCTGCCTATCCATGAAATCCTTCAAGAACAACTGATGGATTTCTGGGAAAATCCTTTGACTTTGTCTCCTTATTCCCGTAGGTTGGACACCATGTATAGGGTCCCTCCTTCTCCTGGTTTCCAAAAGACTCAATTGCCCCACCACTCTATTGTGGTGAAGTCTGCAATGAAGAAGATTAGGAGTACCAAAAGGCACTCTTCCACCCCTCCAGGACGGGAATGTAAGACTTTGGACTCTTTTGGTAGGAAAATTTTCCAGGCTAGTATGCTTATAGCCAGGATTAATTCCTACAGTCTCTATATGGGCATGTTCCTGGAGGAACTTGCCAAAAAGGTGCGGCATTTTGCCCCCTTTATCCCTGAGGATAAAAAGCAGGGATTCCTTTCCCTAGTGAAACAACTCTTAGAGGTTTCTAAGTTCTCTAATAGGGCAGCATATGATTCCTTTGAGGGAGCCAGTAGGGCTTCGGGCATTGCTATTGCAGCCCGACGTCTTGCTTGGCTCCAGGCCTCTGATCTGGAACCTTGGGTTCTAGATGGCTTACGGAATCTGCCCTGTACAGGTGAGAACTTATTTGGGGAAGAGTGGCAAATCAAAGCCACCCAGATGGATGCTGAAAATGCCACCTTGGAAAGACTTTCAAAGTCCACTTCAATTCCTACTAAGAAAAAGTCTTTTAAAAGGCCTTACTATAAGAAGGCCAGAGTTGCTTCAAATACTGGCCAGCAGTCTTCTCAACCTCGCTATACTGCTAAGCGTCAGCAATCCAAACAAGCACGAGCTAAGCCTGCAGTAGCTACTGTAGCTCAGCAGGCTCCAACCCCTCAGGGGTTTTGACTTGCCCCTAGGGAACTTGCCACTTCTGGTTCTAACACAACCAGAACCTCTCACCATACCCGGAAGGTTGGTTCACTTTGCTCCCAGATGGGAACAAATCACAACAGAACAATGGACCCTCTCTATCATTCGAGAGGGTTACAAACTTCATTTCTCCAGCCTTCCTCCCCATCATATGGTGAGACCATTCAATTCTCCCCCATCTCTCCTAACCCTGTTGGGTCAAGAGGTTTCCTCTCTTCTTGCCCAAGGGGCCATAGAAGAGGTTCCTCTTCCTCAACAAGGGTCCGGTTTCTACTCCCCTTATTTTCTCATTCCAAAGAAGACAGGGGGATTCAGACCAATCCTAGATCTGAGAGAATTGAACAAATTTCTCTTCAAGGAGAAATTCAAAATGCTGTCTCTCGGCATTCTCCTTCCTTACCTCCAGGGTCAGGACTGGCTTTGTTCTCTAGACCTACAGGATGCGTATACACATATACTCATCCATCCATCCCACAGAAAGTATCTTCGCTTTCTGTTTCAGGGAAAACATTTCCAATACAGAGTACTCCCCTTCGGTCTAGCCTCTGCTCCAAGAGTATTCACAAAATGCATGGCAGTCGTAGCCGCATTTCTAAGAGGCATGGGAATCTTTGTCTTCCCATATCTGGACGACTGGCTCATCCGAGCTCCAACTCAGTCACAGGCCCAGATTTCCCTGGACCACACAAGGAGCCTTTTGCAGTATCTGGGACTGGTAGTAAACCTTCCCAAGTCCCAACTCATCCCTACTCAATCTCTAGAATTCATAGGGGCCCAGTTGGACACCATCACTGCAAGGGCCTACCTTCCACATGTTCGAGGCCAGCGCCTCCTGAGTTTGGCCTCCCAAGCTCAGTCCAGCACTCACTTGACAGCCAGGGAAATGCTACGCCTACTGGGTCATATGGCCTCCACAGTGCATGTGGTGCCCTATGCTCGTCTTCATATGAGAGCAGCTCAATGGACCCTGGCCACTCAGTGGACTCAGGCGTCAGGAGCGCTCTCAGACCAAATACAAACCTCCGATCGTCTGTTTTGGTCCCTCCACTGGTGGACTTCCACCAAGAATCTGTTGTTGGGGCTCCATTTCAACCATTGCTACCCCAAGCAACCCTCACAACAGATGCCTCCCAAACAGGGTGGGGAGCCCATCTGCAAACTCTCTCCACTCAGGGCACTTGGTCTCTACAGGAGACCACCCTTCATATCAATCTTCTGGAACTGCGAGCAATTTACCTTGCCCTCAAGGTCTTCCACTCCCTCCTAGCCAACCTCACTGTCCTAGTTCAGACGGACAATCAGGTGGCCATGTTTTACATAAACAAACAAGGAGGGACGGGCTCTCTGTCGCTTTGCAACGAAGCTCTAAGACTATGGGCCTTCGCCAGAGAGCATCAGATTCACCTGCTAGCAGTGTATCTCCCAGGAGTTCAAAACTCTCGGGCAGACAGGCTCAGTCGAGTTCTGCTGCCACACGAATGGTCCCTACATTTGGACCAAATAAACCGAATCTTTCAGGAATGGGGGACCCCGGACATAGACCTCTTTGCAAGTCCGTGGAATGCCAAACTTCCCCGGTTCTGTTCCAGAACTCCGTGTCAGGGAGCTCAGGCTACGGACGCCTTTCTCCTGAATTGGAATCAGGCATTCCTATATGCCTTTCCACCCATTCCTTTGATTCCCAAGACTCTGTTCAAACTCCAGAGGGATCATGGAACTATGATCCTCATAGCTCCACGCTGGCCACGCCAAGTGTGGTTCCCTCTACTTCTACAGCTCTCCCAGGGATCCTACTTGGATCTGGGAGCTGCGCCAGACCTCCTGTCTCAGGAGGAGGGGACTTTGTGGCACCCAAACCCCAAATCCCTTCACCTCAGTGCTTGGTTACTGAAGGCTTAAGCCTTCAAGACTTTCATCTTTCCCAACCAGTGAAAGATATCCTTTCTGCCTCTAGGAAACCCTCTACCAGGCGTTCCTATGCTTTCAAATGGAAACGTTTTTCCATTTGGTGTGCTCAGCAGGGTCTTGACCCTCTGGCACTTCCTTTGAATTCTCTTCTTGATTATCTCCTGCATCTATCCAATGCAGGCCTCAAGACGAATTCGGTAAGAGTCCATTTAAGTGCTATTGCAGCATCCTTGAAACATATAAATGGACAACCTATCTCCTCTCATCCTCTTGTTGCAAGATTCATGAGAGGCCTGACTCTCACTAAACCTCCCATCAGACCACCCCGGTCGCATGGGATTTGAATCTAGTGCTCGGTCAACTTATGAAGCCACCTTTTGAGCCAATGTTTTCCACCTCCTTGAAATTTCTTTCCTGGAAGGTCATCTTCCTCATTGCAGTCACTTCGGCTCGCCGCATCAGTGAGCTGCAGGCTTTAGTGGCTAATCCACCTTACACAAGATTTCATCATGATAAGGTGGTCCTTAGGACGAATCCCCACTTTATGCCTAAAGTGGTCTCGCCCTTTCATCTTAATCAAGAGGTATATCTACCTGTCTTTTTTCCAGCTCCTCATGCATCCAATGCAGAGAGGAACCTTCATACTCTGGATTGTAAAAGAGCTCTCGCTTTTTACCTTAATAGGACTCAGCCACATCGAAAGTCTTCTCAACTTTTTGTGGCCTTTGATCCTTCCCATTTGGGACTTCCAGTCTCCAAGCGTACACTTTCCAATTGGATTGCTCAGTGTATTTCTTTTGCTTACCAGAGCAAAAACATTTCTCTGGAAGGCCATGTCACTGCTCACAATGTGAGGGCCATGGCAACTTCTATGGCTCATCTGCACTCTGTTTCCATAGATCAGATCTGTCGAGCCGCTACCTGGGCCTCGGTTCATACCTTCACAGCCCATTACTGTTTGGACAAGGACTCCCGCCGGGATGCCTTGTTTGGCCAGGCTGTCCTCAAGCACCTGTTCCATTCCTAAACAACTCCTGCCCACCTTCCCAGAATGGATGCCTGAGATCCATACGAAGATGGCGAACCTTTACAGGGGATCCCATGCATCTAAGCTAGGGAGTCCCCATATGTGAGGACTTATTCCTGCTTGTTCCTGGAGATAGCACAGTTACTTACCTGTAACAGGTGATCTCTGGGAACAGCAGGAATTAGTCCTCACAACCCACCCACCTCCCCTAGGAGTTGTATCTTTTATCTATCTATCTTCCTGTCCTCTCTCTGTTGACTCAGCTATAAACTCGAAACTGAGGAGAGCTGTTCAGGAAGGCGGGAAGGCAGTGCGCATGTGCAGTGGGAGGTCCCAAAAGCTTCTATTCTAAGAAGCTGGGGAGCTTTCCCGCACGGGCTCCGTCGGTACCGACGTACCCATATGTGAGGACTAATTCCTGCTGTTCCCAGAGATCACCTGTTACAGGTAAGTAACTGTGCTTTCCCTGCTACTCGACCCACAGCTAGTGGCCTGGATCGGGTGGCAGGGACCCTCCTACCCCTGGCCCTGGCCCCGGCCCCGGGGGTGGGATCTCTGGCCCTGATCTCCCAGTCAGTGCTGATTATTCCACCTTCGAGGTGAAATACTCAGCACGTCCCTTCTGACCACACAGGACATACAGGGCTGTAACCTGAATCAGCCCTGTATGACTTGCCACCTCGGCCTGCTCCCGTTCTGCCCAGACCCCACCCCCTCCCGCCTCCCACTGCCACTCCCTGTCTTGTTGCTCCAGTCGTGCAGGGAGAGCAGGACTGCTGGGATGTGCAGCCCTGCAAGCCACGACTCAGAAGTGGATTTTCAGAAAGCCTTTGATAAGGTCCATCATGAGAGATTCTGCCAAATTAAAATGAGATAGGAGGCAGTGTACTATTGTGGATCAGGAACTGGTTAAAAAATAGAAAGCAGAGGATAAGGCTAAATGGCCAGTTTTCTCAATGGAGACAGGTGAATAATGGAATACCACAGGGATCTGTGCTGGGCCGCTGCCTTTTAACATATTCATAAATGATCTGGAAATAGGGAAAACAAGTGAGGTGATCAAATTTGCAGATGACACAAAATTATTCAGCGTTATTAAGATGCAAGAGGACCTTGATAAACTGGAAGACTCAATGTCCAAATGACAGTTGAAGTTAATGTGGACAAGTGCAAAGTTAGGCACCTAGGAAAGAACAACCCAAATTACGGCTACACGATGCTAAGTTCCACATTAGGAACCACCACCCAGGAAAAAGATTTAGGTGTCATCATGGATAATATGTTGAAACCCTTCACCCAGTGTGCAGCGACAGCCAAGATGGCAAATAGAATGCTTGGAATCATAAGGAAAGGAATGGAGAATAAAACCAAGCATATTATAGTGCCTCTGTATCGTTCCATGGTGCGACTGCACCATGAATATTGTGTACCGTTTTGGTTGCCACATCTTAAAAAGGATATAGCAGAATTAGAAAAGGTACATAGAAGAGCATGGAACGGGTGAACGTAGATCGATTGTTTACCTTATCAGAATATAGAAAGACTAGGGGACATGCAATGAAGCTACAGGGTAAACTATTTAAGACTAATAAAAGAAAATATTTTTTCACTCAACGTGTAATCAAACTCTGGAATTTGTTACCGGAGGATGTAGTAAAGGCTGTTAGTGTAGCTGGGTTTAAAAAAGGTTTGGACAAGTTCCTGGAGGAAAGGTCCATAAGCCATTATTAAGAAGGGACCTAGGATATCAATGCTTGAACCAATACAAGCATTGTGGAACCTGTGTCCCTTGGGGAAACTGCTAGGTACATATGACCTAGATTGGCCACTGTTGGAAACAGAATACTGGGCTTGATGGACCTTGGTCTGACCCAGTATGGCATATCTTATGTTCTTATGAGCAACAAAAATGGTAAAGGGGAAGGAAGGATACCCCTATGAGGAAAGGCTTAAAAGATTAGGGCTTTTCATCTTGGAAAAGAGATGGCTGAGGGGAGATATGATTAAGGTCTATAAATTAATGAATGGAATGGAATGGGTAACCGTAGATCGGTTGTTTACGCCTGAAAAAGTAGAAAGACTAGGCGACATGCAATGAAGCCATTTAAGACTAATAAGAGAAAATATTTTTTCACTCAACGCGTAATCAAACTCTGAAATTTGTTACTGAAGGATGTAGTAAAAACTGTTCGTATAACTGGATTTAAAACAGGTTTTGAGAAGTTCCTGGAGGAAAGATCCATAAACATTACTAAAGAGGTCCCAGGAAATCCACTGCTTGCCCCAGGGCAAGCATTGTGGAACCTGTGTGCCGTTTTGGGAACCTGGCAGGTACGTCTGACCTGAATTGGCCACTGTTGGAGACAGGATACTAGGCTTGATGGTCCTTGGTCTGATCCAGTATGGCATTTCTTATCTTCTTATGGTTTATCGCCCCGGTGGGTGGGTGAAGATAATCACTGGAAATCCCCACCATCAGGCTGAAAGGGAATAGGGGGCAGAGTCATCCTGCTACTTATAGAAGTAAACTGCTCTAAGCAGCGGAGAAATGTCTGCAATGGCTACGGAAGTAAAGAGTCTGAGGTGGAGGAACAAGTCACTCAGATAGCAGCACTTGCACAACCCAGATCCTTCTGGGCTCTGGGACAGCAAGTCCAACCAGACACCTTCAGGAATTATTCTACCTCTAGCTGTGTGGCTGATTATATCCTGCTTGTAAATGGAGAACCAGTGTGTTGCATGCCATTTTAGTGGATAATAATCCTGTCCTATTACAGACGATAATTCAAGTTATTTAGCTCAGCTGGTATATATTTTCACCATTTGTTTCCATCTCTGCTCAGTTGTCTCAGGAAACACTCTCACATTCTCTGACGAATGAAAGATATACGATTATCTTTGCCAATTCACAAACTCTATGGCAGGATGTATTGGAACCAGCACAAGACCCAAGTCCTTTAAGTATTAACATTATCAAACTTTTACCAGTGTCTAAACAAAAGGGAAAACAGTGTTGGCTCTGTCCAGGGGCTTGGTGCTTGGACTGCATGATTTCAATCACTTAGTACACCTGCTTTCTATTGCATTAAATCAATATGTCTATTTGGACCAAAATATCTTGCTTCACAGTTTTAACTCCCTTTCATAACCATGCAGTGTTTTTGCCTCCATTTGGAGAATGCAACTTTCTGTTCAGGGGTTTTCTTTAAAACATACAGTTGCAAACAAATGGAGGAAGATGACCCGCAGGAATCAAGCTCGCTCCTTTAGGAATGCAAAGCTGTCTGCATCTTGTTATTTTCCAGGCTAGGAGAAATGCCACATGCAGTAAGTTATATCATTTTAAAAGGATTCAGACAAGTAAAATGAAAACAGGAGGGTATAATTTATAACAAAGGCAAATGAAACAAGCTGTTGTACTCACTTTCCCTTCCCTGTTTCTCCTTGAGTTTGTGACTAGTGGCAGGTGAGACTCGGTCTCTAAGGAAAACATTTCTCTGCCGTTCAGTCAGAGAGTCACTGCCCATACCGGGACAGAGCTACACAGAGCCTAGGGCAGCCGGGTTCCTCCTCCCATTTACATATGCAGCAGAGTTGCCAAGTTACTCAGTTCTAGGAGTGAGATTTTAAGCCTGTCCTGGATTTCTGACACCCTCATTCTGATGCATTATGGGAACTACAGCAGTGATTCCAATGGGTAACATACTGTGAATACCATACTGCAATGCAAGCCTTTGAGTCAAAACTGACTCCTGGTGACCCAGCAGCTCCTGGGTTTTTTTGGTAGTGTGACAAGAAGTAGATTGCCAGGCCTTTTTTCTGAGGCAATGGAGAGTTAAGTGATTTGTCTAAAGCTACAAGGAATGCTAGTGGAAATCAAACCCTGGTCTATTGGTTACAAAGCAGTGCTCTAACCACTAGGTTACTCCTCTACTCCATACATTACTGCATTGCAATGCAAATTTAAAACCAGAAGAGGCAAAAGACTAGGTAACTTGGCAGTCATGCTGCACTCTCTGGCTAGGTTTGTTTTTCGGTGCAGTAACAAATATCACTATTTACATACACATTGGGGTATGTTTACTAAACTCCGTTGCTGTGCGGGTCCCCGTTAGTGTGCGTGTGCCATATAAGGAGTGGGCGGTTCAGGCAGAAAAAAGAAAAAAACTCGACCGTACGTGTGTGCGTCGCGCTAATGTGCGGGGCCCACATTAGCGCGTGGGAAGGCTAAGTGGGGCCATGCTGCATAACCAAACAGCAGAGCTGTAGTACAACGGTGAAGACACTGACCTATGGTGCAAGGGCCATGGGTTCAAACCCCCATTGCACTCAACAAAAAAGACTAGCTGAGGCATCAATTTTTATGGGCAAAAGTGGTGTAGGAGGCATATTGATTATGGGCGGCAGAAGGCGGCGCACTCTTTTTTTATACGGCATGAGGCAGCGCACTGTTCATTGTGGGCGGCAGATAGCGACGCGCTGTTAATTTTGTGTGCCACAAGACAGCGCGCCGATGGCTACAAGGCTGCGCGCTGCTGCTCAAACACAGGACCAGAGCCACAGCACAATGGTGAAGACACTGAGCAATGGTGCAGGGACCAGGGGTTCAATCCCTCACAATGGCCAGTGAAAAAGGCTAGCTGAGGCAATATGTTATATGTTGTGGAGTGCTGTAGGAGGCTTTTTAATTTTATTTTGTGATAACTACTAGCAAACGCACTTTCACAGCATATTAATATAAGGCGGCCCATAAGGCACATGTTGCAGTGCACCGTCCGCCAAGGCACCCTAGAATGTCCCCTATAGGGCAGCATGTATGTTGCGACACAGGATAATGTATAGTGCACCCTATATGGCTGGCAACCATAACGTGCCCTATAGGGCGCCCCATAAAGCACCCTCAGAGGCACCTTATGGGTACAGTACGCTGAGGGTGTTATTGCTGGCAGCAACATATGTACAGTAAATTAAAATAACTCTTTGGACATGCCTATTACAGAACCCCACTGTGGGCTTGAACCCATGACATCTGGCTGCACAGGCAGTGACATAACCATTGGGCTACAGCTGTAAGCAGCCCCTGGCTGGCTGCAGATAGCCTGTACGTCACCTCACTGACAGTCTGCTGTTGTGAACCACCTGTACCCATGATGCACTGCACATGCAAATCAGCTGTCCACGATTGAACACAGGATGGGAAATGCACCCCTAAAGCTCCCCGGCCTGGTAGGGGGAAGTGTCCGTGTGCACCCACACAGCACCTCGGCCTGGTAGGGTGTCCTGAGTGGGTGGACAAACGGCAAAGAGTAGCTAAACACCATCACATTGTGCGGTTACTGTGCTCACCCTGAGTGTGAGATGTTGCGCCCAGGACCAGGACCACAACACCAGACATGGCTGAATGTGGCCATGATAGAGCTGCAAAGCAGCAATAACCTGTGGAATAGGTAGGTACTGCATAAACATTTTGGAGATCTCTGTCTGGCTCAGTTGGTGGTGGTGAGAAACAAGGAGGAATGTGTTATATTCTATATACCCTTTTGATGTCTAGAACATCTGCACCTTGCCCACTCACAATCTTAGATGACAGAGATGTAAGGCCACAAACCAGTCAGGTAGGCAGGCAGGATATCTCTAATGCACATATGCAATGCAATGTGTGCCTTTGAGTCAGTCCTGACTCCTGGCAACCCAGAAGCTCCTGGGTTTTCTTGGCAGTGTCACCGGAAGTAGATTGCCAGGCCTTTCTTCCGAGGCAGTGGAGGGTTAAGTGACTTGCCCAAGGCCACAAGGAGTGCTAGTGGGAATTGAACCCTGGTTGCTTGGTTACCAAGCCAGTGTTCTAACCACTAGGCTACTCCTCCACTCCAATGCACATATACATATATCTCATGAATATTCATTAGGGCTATCCAAAAACCTGGCAGGATTGTGGCCCTCCAGGACAGGTTTGGACACATCTGGTATAGACAGACACACACTCCCACACCTATGCCAGCATTGTGCTACTATTGAGGGGGTGATTAGCCTTGCCCACCACACTGGTCCTGGGCACGGCACAGGCATGGATATGGTACGCAGTACTGCTGGGGGTCACTCCCCAGGGTGGTGAACACCATCAGAGGCCAGGCCTGGAGCACGCACCACAGACACCAAACATATTGTTCGGATGTGGTCAACTAGCAGTATGTGCGTAATCTAGGGATATCTATCAGCCTGTACTCTTAGCAAACGTTTCAGAGCTGTGAACCTCAGGTGTAGGGTGACATTGCTAAGGTATGCAGGTGCTAGTATTGGGAGATGCACGCAGGGTCCAATGTTCTGCCTCTACAGGATACATTGGCCAATGGGGCCTGTGGGTGTGGGTGTGGGTGTGTCTGCCCCTGTTGGCTGCTGCTTTATGGCAGCACTTCCCAAATCCGGTCCAGTTTTGCATCACACTGTTCGGGTCTTCCTGCTGTCCCTCATGAATATGCATGAGCTACATCTACATGCCGTGGGGGTGGTGCATAGATATACAGCACAGGCATTTGTATGAGTGGAACCTGACTGGTGTGTGGCCCACCAGGACTGCATTTGGGGGATTCTGCTGTAGGTTCTGCCCCTGTTCATGGTGTCTGTGCTCAGTGGGGTAAAAGATAGATGTATTAACATTGCATATGTCCTTGTCACGAAAGGTGTGTCCTTACTGTCACTGTTTATTTGTGGGGAAAATACATGGGCAGGATTGGCAGTAGCCCCAGCTGGTCTTTGAACCTGTGACCTTCTGTTCTTGCATGCATTGTCTGTGTGCACTGCACCACCATGTAGCCACAGATTGGCTGAATTCCCTGGATAGTCCATGACTGTGGATCCGGCAGGGCCTGTCTGTTGGTGTGGACTGTGCCAGCCTGCACATGGCTAGGCCTCTGTCTTCCGTGGCTAGCGGCCACTGCCCCCTGCACCACATGTACTCGTCCGCCAACATGCTGGCATGAGCTTCTCTCAGGGAAAGCAGATGACCTGATTGCAATGTGTCAGTACGGGACTGCATTTGGGCGACTTGGCTGTAGGTATTGCCCATTGTTGTGGTGTGTGTGTGGTGTTGGGTAAAATATGGGTGATCTCCCCATGCCTATGTTCCCTGCAAGACAGGGGTGTGTGTGCTATTGTTGTTCAGTGGTGGGTAAAATATATGGCCAGGGCTGGAAGGTACCCCAGCTGGGATTTGAACCTCTGACCCTCTGGTCCTAGAGGTACTGGCTCTGTCCGCTGCACCACACTGTGGCCACAGGGACAGTGCAGTCCCTGGAGATAGTAACATGGCAGGATGGAGTCGCAAAGCCTGCTGTGTGCATTTCTACTGTGGGCTCCTTCACCCTGTCTGGTGACAAACGTGCAAGTAAAGCCCACAGATGACCACGGGAAAAGGGGGATAAAATATAACCAAGCTGGGCTACAGTGATATTAATGGGCAAACATGGAAAACACTCCCAGGACAGCTCCAGAAAAAGGGAAATGTTTTTTGGACGAGTCTCCGCTCCGTACACCTTTCCATAAATCATTTTTTTTTGGAGCTTTCCTGGGTGTGTTTTCTAGTTTTGCCCATCACTATAACTGTTCCCCAACTGAATTACTATTTTTAATATTTTTGTGGTGGTCATTTTCTATTTTTAATTGCACTTTTGTGCTGTGCACATGTATCACACTGCTCACGTTTTGCAGGTTTCCCCGGTTGTGCTGTACATTGCTGACGGAAATGGTTTCTCTTCCCTTTAAATCCCCTCTACCACGAGTGGTTCACTCGCGCTATTTTTGCAATGGAAATTCGGCCCCGCAACTGTGCGAGGGGCCTCTCCCCTCCCCTTCCCCGCCCATTAACCCCATCTCTCCGCCCCTCCGGGGCCTTCCTCCGCCCTCTGTAGGCCTTTCCACGCCTCTATCGGACATTTACGGGCCCGTACTTGTGCGGGGCTCGTTAGTGTGACGCGCACGTGTGCGGGGGTTCGACGCACGTTTGCGGGGCGCTTAAGAGCACTTAAGTGCTGCTTTTAGTGCGCTATTTTGCGCTGCGCAAAATAGCGGTTTTTAGTAAACATGCCCCTTAGTCTTTCAGAACATTTCCCTTCACCATGAAAAAATATTTATTAAACGGCTCAAAGCATCACTAAGCATGTGGTTACATTCTTTAATAACCCAGCTGTGGCAAAGGTCAAACAGACTACCTGAGATGTTAGAGCATTCAATGATGTAATCTGTTTCTTTTAAGGAGAGTCCATCAAAAGAAGAGATTGTAAACATTTTTTTCTTACAACAGTATAACCAAAGGAGATTACTGATCCAAATCTTTGATTGTTAGGTCTGGCCCAACCAAAAGTTCATATTAGAATGGTTAGACCAGGGAATCCAAGGTTTAAACCTCACTGATTATCCTTGTGGCCTTGGGCAAGTCACTTAACCCTCCATTGTCTCAGGTAGAAACGTAGGGCTATGTTTACTAAAGTGTGGCAGGAAGCACAGAGTTAACGTGTGAGAATCGTGCATCTCTACTATTCAAGTGACCTGAAAACAGGAAGTCGGCACTAGGCACCGGAGAGGCAGTGGAAGCAAACAGCCTCACGGTACCGAACATAAGAACATAAGATATGCCATACTGGGTCAGACCAAGGTCCATCAAGCCCAGTAATCTATTTCCAACAGTGGCTAATCTAAGTCATAAGTACCTAGCAGTTTATCCAGAAGACACAGATTCCACAATGCTTGTATTGGGTCCCTTTTTAACATATTCATAACATATTTTAATAATGGTTTATGGACTTTTCATCCAGGAACTTGTCCAAACCTTTTTAAACCCAGCTACACTAACAGCTTTTACTACATCCTCCGGTAACAAATTCCAGAGTTTAATTACACATTGAGTGAAAAAATATTTTCTCTTATTAGTCTTAAATAGGTTACCCTGTAGCTTCATTGCATGTCCCCTAGTCTTTCTATATTCTGATGATGTAAACAGTTGATCTATGTTTACCCGTTCCACTCCATTCATTAATTTATAGACTTCTATCATATCTCCCCTCAGCCATCTCTTTTCCAGGTTAAAGAGCCCTAACCTTTTTAGCCTCTCTTCATAGGGGTATCCTTCCATCTCCTTCACCATTTTGGTGGCTCTTCTCTGTACCTTTTCTAATATCGCTATATCCTTTTTAAGATACGGCGACCAGAATTGCACACAATATTCAAGATGCGGGCTCACCATGGAACGATACAAAGGCATTATAATATCCTTTGTTTTATTTTCCATTCCTTTCCTTATGATACCGGTACCTAGCATTCTATTTGCTCTCTTGGCCGCCATTGCACACTGGGTGGAGGGTTTTAACATGTTATCGACGATGATGCCTAAATCTTTTTCCTGGGTGGTGGTTCCTAATGTGGACCCTTGCATCGTGTAACCATAGTTTGGGTTTCTCTTTCCTAGGTGTATAACTTTGCACTTGTCCACATTAAATTTCATCTGCCATTTGGATGCCCAGTCTTCCAATTTATCAAGATCCTCTTGCAATTTTCCACAATCCTCATGAGTTTTAACAACATGTCACCTGCAAATTTGATAACCTCACTTGTTATTCCCATTTCCAGGTCATTTATGAATATGTTAAAAAGCAGCGGACCCAGCACAGATCCCTGGGGTACACCACTATTCAACTTTCTCCATTGGGAAAATTGGCCATTTAGCCCTACCCTCTGATTTCTATCTTTTAACCAGTTTCTGATCCATAATAGTACATTGCCTATCCCGTGGCTTTATAGTTTTGCCAAAAGTCTCTAATGAAGGACCTTGTCAAAGGCTTTCTGAAAGTCCAGAGACACTATATCAACTAACTCACCTTTGTCTGCCTGTTCAGTTACACCTTCAAAAAAACATAACAGATTAGTAAGACAAGATCTTCCTTGTTTAAAGCCCTGTTGGCTGTCTCCCTTTAAGCAATGACTATCTACATGTTCAGTAATTTTGTTCTTTATGATGGTTTTTCCATTTTAACTTTTTATTAAAGATTCCATTAAAAGGCACAATCATCATCTTACATAACTGTTTACATTTTTCACAACAATGGTACATGTTAACTTGTTTTAACTCTTACTTACCATTTCACCTTACTAAATACTCATACCTCTTATCACCCCTACCATCTCCCATTTTCCACAACAATGGTACATGTTAACTTGTTTTAACACTTACTTACCATTTCACCCTAGTAAATACTCATACCTCCTATCCACCCCCTCACCATCCCCCATTTTTCCCAGTACTGACGTCTGATTCACCGGTCTGTAGTTTCCGGATCACCCCTGGAATCCTTTTTAAAAATTGGCGTTGCATTGGTCATCCTCCAATCTTCAGGAATTACAGATGATTTTAATGATAGTTCACAGATAACTAATAGCAGGCCTGCAGCCTCATATTTCAGTAACCGAGGTATCCGGATGCCCCAACCCGTCTTCCACCCCCCCCCCACCCCTCTCACCTCCCACCACCCCTTGACCCTTCTGACAAAGACAAGTAGAGATCAGGTAGTGGTGCAATTGCTTGGTCGCAGCTTTTATTTAAAGGTATTAAAACACCGGCCCAACATGAGCCCAAATCAACATTCATAACAATAACCAGAACACCCCCCCCCACCCGTCCTCCGGATGACGCTCCCACCAGCCATTTCTAGCAAAGTGGTGCATCATCCACACCCCCCTTTTTCCCCCTACCGTCCGCCTCGCCATGTTATTAGCAAAGGCTGGCTCAAGGGTTGCCAATTTCCGGGCAGAGACCCCCAGCCAGGACGTCTCCCCCAACGAAAAGAATAGTGCCGCTCCCGTGGAAAGCGGCATAAAGCTGGAATGCCCCGCCGGGTCAGCGAGCACCTGCTCGCCACCCCGCCACCGGCGCGAAGGTAGGATACTATCCTTGCGCCGCCCCCACCACCGAAAGCTGCGACCAGCACCAAGACTCCAAAGCCTCCTGCCAGTCATTTAAAAGCAGGTCCTGTCCCACCGGGGCAAGATGAACCCCATCGAGCCGATATAGACCGGCACAGGAAACATCCGCCCAAGGGTGCAGGACCTGAAGCCCCCCCGTCTGCTGGACCCAGCGTCCAATCTGCCTGTTAATCTTAACCAGGCCCCTCGACCAACGCCACTGGGTCCAACAAGCCGGACGGGGCACAATGTCTGACCAAATAATAGCCACTCCCGGGAGGAGCTCCCGCAAATGAGCAATGTCTCTCTGCACAGTCCGGATGAGCTGCCGGCAAGACCAAGCCACCAGGTCATTGCCGCCCAGGTGGAGCAGCAACCCCACCGGCCGCCGCCGCAGTCCGATCCCCACCTGGACCCGAGTCAAGAGCTGCCACCAGTGCATGCCACGTTGACCCATCCAGCACAGCCGCACTCCAGACGTGGCGAGACCAAGATGGGCACCCAACGGCCGGACCGCCGCCCGATGCTCCGCCCAGTAGACGAAGGAGTGCCCAATGATCCACCAGTCGCCGGAGCACACGCCATCTGAAAGCAGAAAAATGGACTGCCACCAGCAGGCAACGCTGAAATAGGAAGAAGACATTAGTAGCCCCAAGCCCCCCCCCCACCAAGGGACCCAAGCCCTGACGCCCGCCGGCTCTAGACCACACCACCGGGAGCCGATGGGCGCACATACCCAGCATAAGCCCCCGAACGCCACTGGCCAATACGCTGAATAACCTGACCGTCCAGACCCACAGCCGCCGGACTAGTAGCTGCCCCGATACGGAACGAATGCGAAGCATACCGGCGATCAGCGCAACCCAATGCATGCAGCACCAGACGCAGCACAGCCGTGAACTGGAACTGAGTCACCGGGTAGCCATCCGCGTGGATGAAAAAATAGCCACGCGCCGCCGACCGCCGCTGAATGTAGGTGCACAGCGCGCGCACCGGGCAGGATAACAAGGGAGTGATGGGGCTTAAGAGGACCCAGCTCCCCTTTCCAGATTGATCTGTCTTCGAACACGGTATAAAAATCCGCGCTTGCTCCGCATCCACCCGAACGTGCGAAACGTCGAGCCCGCCAAACGCCCCCCCACCTGGCGGAGCGGGGAACAAGCTCGGATACCCGAAATGCGCCAAAGAAAGCCGTGGTGAACAGCGCATGAAACAAGACGGCCTCAAAACCAGAGGCTACCAGGCGCGGTAAGGCCTCGCATATTCGCAGTAAGAGCTCGTGCGAAACTGGGAGCCGCCAGTCCCGCGACGCAGGATGCACCCGAGCCCAGCCCGCCAGCAACCGCCGGACCAAAAAGGACACACGACGGTTACCCCAGCCAGCGGCCTTACAAAAGAAGGAAAACCCCACCAATGCTCCGATGACCGCCGACCGAGCCCAGCCCTCCTTCTTAGCCGACAAAACAAACCGGCCAACAAGTCCGTCGGGTACCACCCCCCCTGACCAGCCCTGCGCACGAAGGAATGCACTCACCTGTGAGTAGCCCCGCTGGTACGACGCCCAGGTACTGCGTGCCACCGACGCGGCCAGCAAGGACATCACTTCAGGGTCCCAACCGTCCAGAGATGCTCCAGGACTCGTGAGGCCAGCTCGTCCGCCCCCGGGGCCAGTCGCCGGAACAGTGCCCACTGAAAACGGGATAAAGCATCAGCAATGGAATTCTGGGCGCCCGGCACATGCCGTGCTCGAGCGGTGACATTCAGACGCAAGCAGGCCAACACGAACACCCACATCAGCGCAGCTACCCGCGGACAACGAGGCGTGTGCCGGTTAATGACCTCAACCACTGCGGCATTGTCGCACCAGAACACCACCCGCCGGTCACGCAGCTTGTCCGGCCATATCCAGAAAACCGCCACTATCGGGAAGAGCTCCAAGAAGGTGATGTTCCGAGTCAAACCGGAACGAACCCAATCCGCCGGCCAAGGCTCCGCGCACCAGGCGCCGTGACAGAAGGCACCGAAGCCAGAACTGCCAGCTGCATCGGTAAACAACTGCAGATCGACATTCGAGAGCTCTGGCAACTGAAGCACAGAGCAACCATCGAAACCAACTAGGAACGCATCCCAAATCCGCAAATCCTCCCGCATCCCTGCAGAGACCCGGATCCGATGATGAGGGCGACGGAGGCCCGCCATCGCCAAAGATAAGCGCCGTGCAAAGGGGCGCCCCATGGGAAGGACACGGCAAGCAAAATTGAGATGCCCAAGCAACGACTGAAGGACCCGGAGGGAAACCTTAGCGGCGGAGCCGACCGAAGCCACCAGTTCACGCAGCCGCTGAACCTTCAGCGCCGGCAAGCGTACAACCATCGCGACCGTATCGATCTCGATGCCCAAAAAGGTGAGGCAAGTGACCGGCCCCACCGTTTTGTCGGCCGCAATAGGAATACCAAAGTCAACAGACAAGCCCAGGAAAGTCCGCAGGAGAGTGGAACACGTAGTGGTCCGCTCCGGCCCGACAAACAGGAAATCGTCGAGGTAGTGCACTATGCTAGAGACCCCGACTGCCGCTCGACCACCCAGTGCAAGAAGGTGCTGAAGGCCTCGAAATAGGCGCAGGAGATCGAACAGCCCATAGGCATGCACTTATCAAAGTAGAACTGCGCCTCGAAGCGAAAACCGAGCAAAGGGAAAGCCGCAGCATGGACCGGCAATAAACGAAAAGCCGATTCAATGTCCACCTTGGCGAGCAACGCTCCAGGCCCACACTGGCGCACCAAGGAAACTGCCGCATCAAAGGAAGCATAACGAACCGTACAGAGCTTGCGGGGTATGCGGTCGTTGACAGAATCACCCGGAGGGCAGGAGAGGTTGTGGATCAACCTGAACTTACCCGTCGCCTTCTTGGGAAACACCCCCAATGGCGAAACCGTGAACGGGGAAAAGGGGGGTGCCGAAAAGGGGCCCGCAACCCTACCCAGAGCACACTCCTCTGAAATCTTCCTACGCACAAAATCGCCGTGTTCCTGGACCGAAGCAGCGTTACGGAGCCCGCCCCGTGCAGACGCACCCTGAACAGGGATACGGAAACCCCCCGAGAACCCCTCTAAGAGCAAACCGGCCGCCTGCCCGTGGCGGGACCGACCGTACTCCACCAACCATGGACGCATCGCCTCGATCCGCACGGGAGTAGGGGCCAGACCCCCACCCCCGGCCTCACTTACCCCCAGAAGGGGCTCCCGCAACCGCTTTTCGGCTACACTTAGTGGCAGCGTGGGCGCCCCCGCACAAGGAACAGGCATGCTTAAATTTGCAGTCGGGGAACGGGCAGGACGCCTTGTGGAAGCGCCAGCAGACGTCCCCCCCGACGGTTCCCCCTCGGGACTGAGGCGGGGTCGAGACTGGGACTCGAAAGGAACGCCCCTCCACCGGGACCTGAGCGGAGCCCCCCCTGCCAACCGCAGCACCCGAGCCCCCGACTCGCCCCCTCCCGGACATCTGGGTCAACCACAGATTGATGTCCTTCGTCCCCCATGACAAGTGACAATTTTCCTCCATCTGATCCCGAAACTCCTCATCATAATTCAACCAGGCCCACCCGTCGTGCGCCTGGGACGCCGCCAAGATGTTGTCGGCATAAGCCAGTAAAGCCCCATACTGATCCGGGAAATAGTGACCCCAAACACTCGCCAAACGCAAAAAGGCACGGGTCCAATTGAGCGTATTCCGGGAGGCCTTGCGGACCCTACCCGCCTTTTCGTCCTCCCGGCGCTTCTTCCTGCTCTCGCCAGAACGCTTGCGGCCCTCGAGCAGGCGGAAGATATCGATGTACCTGTGACGCTTGATTCGCCGGTGCAATTTACGCGGAACGCCCTCCCACAACTCTGCACAGCGGACGACGGAGGTCCCAACACCTGCCCCAGCGTCAGACGTCCCAGGCGCCGAACCACGGGAAGAGGCCGAGGACGACGTCGAGGAGGAGGAGGACGAAGACGCCCGCCGACAACGGCGCCCCCCGCCGATACTTTGCCCTTTTTGCCGTGGGCAACCCGGGAACGGGAGCAAGGGCCCCTCCCGCAGCCCCACCGGAAACCCCCACATACTCACCAGTCCCACCGGAAGAGTCCACCGGGGCACTCCCCGGAGACAGCCCAGCCGCCTCAGCTACCAGCACATTCACGGGACACGAAGGACCTGGACCGGCCCTCCCGGCAGCAGCAGCCATGGATGTCGAAGTCCGCGGGACCTGCGAAGAGAAAGAAGAAAACCCAGCAGCCAGAGCCGCAGGAGTACTAAGCGCTGCACTCGGCCCGGCTCCCCAGCCCTGCGCCGAGGACCCCAGACCACCGGCATCCCATGCCGCCGCACTCCCAGCTGCCCCACGGCCATCGCCAAACCAGCCACCCCAGCCCCCCCCCCAGTGCCCCAGACCACCCCATGGGACAGCCCCGAAAGCCCACGGGCCCGGGGGAGCGAGGAAGCCAGGGGGGGGAGGGGAATCCAGAGGGGCGGGGGAAGGGCAACCCACAACCGGAGACGGCAACAGGCCAGCAGGCCCGCCGACCGGAACGCTCGGGAATGAGCCAGCCGAGATCCCCGGGGCCTCCACCTCACCACCAACCATGCGGCCAGAATCCGCCAAACCATCTAATGCCGCGGAGGCACCAACACCATCCACCCCCCCCCCCGAGTGGGGGGACGGTGCGCTGAGCGCGCCCTCGGCCCCGAGCAGGGGAACAGGAGGCACCCGAGCGGCCCCACGCCCCCGTGTCCCTCGGGCCGCGCTACGCCCACGCCCCTGCCTGGCCCCCCGCAGGATACTGGGAACCGGGGAGGCAGGACGCCCAGCCCTACCGCGGCCCGGCGGCGCGGCCCCATGCCGCGCAGTTCCGTGCCCCCGTGCCAACCCCCGCGGCCCTTTTGCCGCACCCCGCCCAGGAATACACCGGGCCATGCTCCCCAAAACCTGGGACTGCAAAGGGCTAAGGGCGGATCCCCTTTAGCACCCAATTTGCTTTGCCCCTTTTTTTTTTTTTTTGTACTTTAGTTAATTCTCTGTTCGTTAGTATTTAATGTGTCCTAATTGTTTAATTTTATATTTTGTCTTTTGTTTTTTTGGTTTTTTTTTTATAAGGAGGGCTACGAGGCCCGCCCCTCTATCATGTGGAATATAGTTATTTTAAAGATAGCTAAGATGAGAGGAGAGCTGAAGGGCGAAGCACCGAGCCCCCACAGCCCAAAATTCGCCCAGCAAGGTCCCCCCGTCCCCACCGGGACGCACCGGCCACAGGGGAACAGGAGCGCCGGTTCGGCGTCCCCCACGTGGCTCTCCAATGGGCGAATTAATTAAAATTATGCCCGCGCTAGGTTTCGGTTGTTTTTTCTTTTTTTTTTTTTTTTTGGAGGAAGGGACGGCGCAACGTGAGCCCCCTCGAGCAACGCGATCCCCTCAAGCCGCCAAAGAGAAGCCCCCAAGTGCCCGGAGGGTAGGCCCGAATCCCCCGCAGCGCAACAAACCAACCTGCCGGCAGCGCGAAATTGATATTTCTTTCAATTCTTCCACAGTATCACCTTTAAATACCACTTCAGTCATGGGTAACATCCCTACATCTTCTTCAGGGAAGAGCGAAGCAAAGAATTCATTCATTCTCTCCACTATGGCATTGTCTCCTCTTAGTGCTCCCTTTTACCCCGGTATCATCTAATGGTCCAACTGACTCTCTCACAGTTTTTTTGCTACAAATGTACTTGAAAAAGTCTTTATTACACGTTTTTACTTCTACAGCAAGCTTCTTCTCAAATTCTCTCTTTGCCTGCCTTATCAATACCTTGCATCTAACTTGCCAGTGCTTGTCCTATTTCCAGTTTTCATCATTTGGCTCTTTTTTCCATTTCCTGAAAGATGCTTTTTTGGCAACAACAGCCTCTCTGACCTCAACTTTAAACCATGCTGGCAGTTTTTTGGACTTCCTTCTATTTTTCTTAAAGCGTAGAATAGAGCTGTTCTGGGCTTCCAAGATAGTATTTTTAAACAACACCCAAGCTTGATGTAAGTCTTTAACCTTTGCAACTGCTCCTTTTAGTTTTTTCTTAACTATTTTCCTCATTTTATCATAGTCTTCCTTTGAAAAGTTAAAAGGTAGTACTGTGGATTTCCTTACCATCCCACATCCATTCATTAAATCAAACGCAATCATGCTATGATCACTATTGCCAAGTGGCCCCAACACCCTTATCTCTTGCACTAGATCTGGTGTTCCACTAAGGACTAGGTCTAATATGGCTTCCCCTCTGGTTGGTTCATGAACCAGCTGCTCCAAGAAGCAGTCATTTATTTCATCTAGAAACTTTATCTCCCTAGCATGTCCTGCCTTGACAATGACCCAGTCAATACCAGGGTAATTGAAATCACCCATTATTATTACTGCACTGTAACTTTTGTTAGCTTCCCTGATTTCTTTAGTTTAAAAGCAAGTGCCGTGGAGCTTTTAGTGCCTATTGCCACTGCTGCACGTCTCAGAGAGGAGCATCAGAGGCGGCAATGGGTGTCAGAGGGGGCACAAGGGATGCAGTTCATCTAGGGTGCCTCATCCCCTTGTGCCGGCTCTGGCTCCACAGCATACAACACCAGAAGCCTCTGACATCTATTCATTGTCTATGTAGACATGAACAGCAGTCCATCAGGACAGCTGTTGATGTTTTTGCAGATGTTTGCCCACTATCCCAGCAGGGTCACCTACAGGCCCTGGTTTTGTGGCTGCAGACTGCTTCCTTGAATTTTTCTGCCTTTTTGTACGTTTTATGCTGATTTTGGACTTCTGTAAACTTTGGGGTCAATATTCAACTGCTGAAGTTGATGTTTTTTCTGAATGTTGCCCATGGTAGTCAAAATAATCTAGATAGTCTGAGCCTGTATTTGGATAGTGGCTGATGTTAAATATCCAGATAGAGCCATGACCAGTGCTGGTATATGGATAGTAGTGATATTCAGTCCACTCTCCAGATAGCTATCTGGATACTACTGCTACTACTACTCCTACTGATCGTTTGTATAGCGCTTCAAGGCATATGCAGAGCTGTACAGACACATGTAAAATATGGTTGGTCCCTGCTCATCAGAGCTTACAATCTAATCAAGACAGACAACACAACAACTGAGGGCAAGGATATATCTAGAGGAATGGTAAGGAAACACATAGAAGACTAAGCGGATCAGGATCCAAAAGTGGCCTCGAAGAGGTGTGTTTTCAGCCTGGATTTGAAAAGGGCCAGAGATGAAACCTGACCTACAGACCCAGGTAGTGTGTTCCAGGCATGAGGAGCAGTAAGGTGGAAGGATCAAAGTCTGGAGTTGGCAGTAGAAGAGAAGGGCACGGATAGAAGTGATCTGCCAAAACAGCGGAGTTCCCGAGGAGGGGTGTAGGGAGAGATAAGAGAGGAAAGGTAGTGAGGAGCAGCAGATTTAGGACATCCTTTTTTGCTATCCTATCTTTATCCAGAAAACTATTTGGATAGTGGGCTGAACATTCCCACTAAGCTGATAACTACCAGCTCTGGCCTCACAGCTCTCTGGCCATATCAGCGCTATCTGGATAGTGTCATGGTGGTCAAAAAGATTTTTAGCAGCATTATTTGGATAGTGCTGCCGAAAATTGTTGGATAGCTCTTGCCAGTGTCAATTATCTGGATTGCAACTGCTGCAGTCCAGGTAAATGCTTGTAAAAATCGATCCCTTTATTTTTCTGGTTTGGAACAAAACCCAGCGTGCTGAGTTTTCTTTTTATTGAAGAGAACAAGCACGCAATCACTTAGATCCCCATAGGGTGTGTGTTCCCTGTCCCAGAACACATATTCCAACACTGCAGCAAATATTCCAGTACTCTGCAGTCTCCGAATGCACATTCTAGCCTTTACTGTGGCTGCTCAGAAAAAGGGAATGACTAGAGATATAATTTTTCTTGACAGTCCAAACTGCGTTCTTTATAACTCCTCAAATGAGCCTACATAATGTTTTATCTGACTGAGAGCATGTTTTACTCCAAAGTCTTTCCACTCATCAGCTGATCTGTTTCACTGATCTCAATTACTCTAGGCCACAATGGGCCTGACTGTAATCAGCAGCTGTGTCTATGAATATTTATTATTTATATAGCTCACACCTTTCCAGTAGTAGTTCAAGGCATGTTACATTAAGGTACAGGAGGTATTTCCCTGACCCAGATGTCTTACAATCTAGGTTTTGTATCTGAGGCAATGGAGGATTAAGTGACTTGCCCAAGGCCACAAGGAGTGTCAGTGGGATTTGAACCCTGGTCTTGTCAGTCACCAGGCTGCAACCACTTTCTTTGTCTTCCTCTGTGTGAGCTTACTTTCAAAACTGAAAGGGAGAAGCAGGATTGCCATAGGGACTGTTTGAAGTCTGCATATTCACAGACACTGCCTCTGACTTTAACTGGGCCCAGGGAGGCCTAACATAACAGGGAAGCCTGAGTACTTTGGGGGTGCAGAGAGGCAGTGTACAGGAAGTGTGGGTGGGTCTGGGGAAGGGGATGATGAAAGTGGAGGCCCCAGGTGAGGATACACTAAACTCTGAAGCCCTTAGGGTAGTGAAATTCCTTGCTTTGGTCCTGTTTAGACCTAGAAATGTCTACTGATGCATCAAATCCAGGATATGTCAACAATGACACATCATTTTCTGAGTGACAGCAGTTCCATGTGTTTACTGTTGCTTTTGCAATGAAGGCCCAGCAAACACCAATTAACCTTCTGTTTATTTATCTGTCTTCTTGACTGCTCTAATATAAAGTTAGCTACCTGAGCTGAATAGCAAAATCCTTTCTGTAACTTCACTATGATCTCATTTAAAGTGACAACCAGTTCCATCTTCAGCTAGTGACTTGTCTGGTACCACTGGTCAACAAAGTTTTACTAAAGTCATGTTACTGAAATAAACATAGTCATTTCTTATCAATTTTTATATGCTGAACACGAATATGACAGTGAAATTGCAAAGTTGGCTCTAGTTTTTTTGTAATCTACAAGAATTGATGTTTACATCATGAAATGCATGTCAATTAGGGTTGCCAACTGGCCGGTTTTCAGCCGGCCTGGCCAGTTTTTCCACGGCCAGGCCGGCTGCCGGCGCAGAGGCAAAACCGGCCCTTTAAAAGCCGGTTTTTTTGCTCTGGCCGCAAGATCGGGAGCGGCCAGAGCAAAAAAACCGGCTTTTCTCCGCTTCAGAGGGAGCCGGGGAAGCCCGCGCGAGGCCCCGGCTCCCTCTGAACAGCCACCAGCGTAAAGAGCCTTTACCTTCACGCTGGCGGCTGTTCCTGTGAAGCCGCGAATGCTGGGAAAGGTTAAAGGTTGCCTTTTAACCTTTACCAGCATTCGCGGCTTCACAGGAACAGCCGCCAGCGTGAAGGAAAAGGCTCTTCATGCTGGTGGCTGTACAGAGGGAGCCGGGGCCTCGCGCGGGCTTCCCCGGCTCCCTCTGAAGCCTCAGACAGCCGCGATGCTGGTCGGGGGGGGGGGGGACAAGGACTGCATTGGCTGGGATGGGGGGGACCTGGACTGGAAAAGGGCTAAGGGGGGGGGGGACTTGGACTGGATAAGGGATAAGGGGGGGGGGGACCTGGACTGGAAAAGGGGGGGGGGACTTGGACTGGAAAAGGGCTAAGGGGGTGGGGGGACTTGGACTGGAAAAGGGCTAAGGGGGGGTACTTGGACTGGAAAAGGGCTAAGGGGGGGACTTGGACTGGAAAAGGGCTAAAGGGGGGGACTTGGACTGGAAAAGGGCTAAGGGGGGGGGACTTGGACTGGAAAAGGGCTAAGGGGGTGGGACTTGGACTGGAAAAGGGCTAAAGGGGGGGACTTGGACTGGAAAAGGGCTAAGGGGGGGGACTTGGACTGGAAAAGGGATAAAGGGGGGGACATGGACTGGAAAAGGGCTCAGGGGGGGACTTGGACTGGAAAAGGGCTAAGGGGGGGGACTTGGACTGGAAAAGGGCTAAGGGGGGACTTGGACTGGAAAAGGGCTAAGGGGGGGGGACGGACTGGAAAAGGGCTAAGGGGGTGGGACTTGGACTGGAAATGGGCGAAAGGGGGGGGGACTTGGACTGGAACAGGGCTAAGGGGGGGACTTGTACTGGAAAAGGGCTAAGGGGGGGGGACTTGGACTGGAAATAGGCTGTGATGGGGGGGGGACCTGGACTGTAAAAGGGTTATGGGGGGGACATGGACTGGAAATGGGATGTGATGGGGGTGGAGGGTACCAGGACCAGAAAAGGGCTATGGGGGGGGGGGGAAACTTGGACTGGAAATAGGCTGTGATGGGGGGGGGGGAACGGGACGGTTAAAGGGTTATGGGGGGGGGACATGGACTGGCAATGGGTTGTGATGGGGTGGAGGGGACCTGGACTGGAAATGGGCTATGGTGGAGGAAGGGGGAGCTTGGACTGGAAATAGGCTGTGATTAGGGGGGCTAGGACTGCAAATGGGCTGTGATGGTGCGGGGGGACTCGGACTGCAAATGGGCTGTGATGGTGATGGTGCGGGGGACTCGGACTGCAAATGAGCTGTGATGGTGGGGGGGGGCCTAGGACTGGAAATAGGCTGTGATGGGGGACTTGGACTGGAAATGGGCTGTGATTGGGGGGGGGGAGCTAGGACTGGAAATGGCCTGTGATGTGAGGGCTAGCACTGGAAATGGGCTGATGAAGAGCTGGAATAGGACTGGAAATGGGCTGATGTGGGGCATGGGAGAATGGGACTAGAAGGGAGTGGATGCTGGGTGGGCCTAGAACTATAAGGGAATTGATTTGGGGGAGGACTAGAATGGATGGGGAATGAGAATGGAGAGGGGAAAAAATATTTTGTGTGGAAGAAAAGTCTATGATGGGCCGGTATTGGGAGAGTAAGAGGGGCTTGAGAATGGAAGGGTGAAATTTAAACGGATGATAAAGGAATAAGGAAAGAATTGGGGGAAAGAGCAAAAGGGAAACAATCAGTATGTTAAAGCAGAAATAGAGAGAGAATGGAAAACATCTAAAAGAGAAGAAAGGACAAATGGATAGCTCGCAGAAGAAACCAGAAGAAAGTGACTGGAGCAATTGCAACTGAAAAATAAAACGCCCAAACAGAAGGTAGAAAAATACTTTTTATTTTGAATTTATTAACTGGAATATGTCTGGTCTGGGAAGTGTGTATTGCTAACATCTTTGCGTTTTTGTTTAGTGCAAGAGGAAATTACTTTATAGTTTTATTTCTCCAGTGTTGTACATTTCATGTTTGGATTTTGGGGTTCCCAGTTTAATTATTATCTGACCAAGGAAGTTAGCCTACACGTATCCTCGGTAAGTTTTGTGGGTGGGGCTGGGGGCGGGGCAGGGGTGGGAGCATGGCAAGCCACAGGTGTCGGGTTTTTCTCGGTGAAAAAGTTGGCAACCCTAATGTCAATAGTAAATATAATAGGCCTTCAGTTAATACCTCTAAAAAACCAAGTCATAGACTACTTCTTTGATTTTTTTGCCTGTCTCTTGTACAGCTGTTCAGGAGCTTCTCTGGGGAGTGTCCAGCAGTAGTCAGCCAGCATTGTAGTGGATCATTTTCCCTGGTATCTTTGCTCCATCGTTGTGATATCCTGGTGAAAACGTTCGCCCTGTTCATCACTAACCATACCACAGTTGTCAGGAAAGAAATTGAGATGGGAATCAAGGAAATGGATCTTTAGAGACATATTGCAGCCAACTTTCTGATACTGCATCAGCATGTCTTCTACTAGTTCCTTGTAGTTTTCTGCCCTAACATTCCCGAGAAAGTTTGTTGACACTAGGCGAAAAGCATTCCATGCTTGTTTCGCATCACCCTGCAGCAAGTTCTTGAACCAGTCATCTTTGAAGAGCTCTCGAATCTGAGGACCCACAAAAACTCCCTCTTTAATCTTTGCTTCGCTGAGTCGAGGGAATTTTTCATGCAGATATCGGAAAGCTGGCGAAGTGCGGTCCATGGCTTTCCGAAGTTTTTCATCAAACCTAGTTTGATGTGAAGGGGTGGTAGCAGGATTTTGTGAGCCTCAACCAGAGCTGGGTGCTGGATATTCTTTTCTGCAACTGTTACATTTTGTCTGCGATTCCATTCCTTCTGCAAGTAGTGCCAATCCCTTGCTCAGCTATCCCACTCACATAAGAAACACATGTATTTTATATATCCCTGCTGCAGTCCCATTAAAAGGGCAACTACCTTCAAGTCACCACAGAGGTGCCAGCTGTACTTGTTATAGTTAATGGAAGTCAGTAGATGCTTTAAGTTATCGTATGTCTCTTTCATGTGGACTATAACCAATTGATAGTTGTGTGCTCGATATTGAATGTTCAAAAAGAAACTCTTATTATCATTTAAATAAGACTTGCAATTGTCACTCACAACGCCATATTTCGGCACCGTGTTTGCGTTTCACTAGATCACGTTTGTAACCGTCTTTTAGTGCCCCCAGCCGAAGCGTGTAGGGCTCAAGTGACCTGTTATCCTTCTTGGAACAGTTGTCTGACCTTTTCCTGAGGCAAAGCCTTTTGGGAAATGTAGTTTCTTTCACTGTCCAATGAAGAGTAGTGTGAACTCAAAGTGGTTTTAAGCAAACAGGATTTATTTCCCCTCCGGGCGGATTTCAGCATGGAACAAAGGTAACACAAACCATATATTTCTGGCAAAGGACAAAATGAAAAGTCTCCAACAGAAATGGCTTAACTTCAGCAGTAATAAACATTTGCTTCCCAGCAATTAGAACAAACAGTTCTGTTTCCCACAGCTTTGTACTTTTTCTCTTAACACTTCTGCAGTTCTCTGCACTGCTTAAACTCAACGCAGGGAAAATATCTCATTCGATATTGTAATCGTACAGTCCATCAAATCCTCAGATATGTTGTCTAGCCGTGGCTCTGTTTCCATTAACTCCTCATGGAAGACAGGTAGAAATGTTTGCAGCGTTGTTTCAGGGGCCACGCCCTTCCTCTCTGGCTTAGGCTTTATATCATACTCTTGGCACATGTATTGCTGTAAACAATCATCCTCATTACAGGTATTAAAACCACAGTCCCCACCCTTTGGGTAAGTAAAATCACACTGATTATCAACAGCCTTATTTGAAACCCAGTCTCTGGGCTTACCTCTTCGTCTGCCTGCAAACGGCTTTCTCTGGGCTTTGGAAACAGCTGTTGATTCAAAACCTGATTTGTGAGCTGTGGGTTGCAACTGCCTTCCTGGCTTTTTCCTATCCTTGTAATTCCCAGAATACTGCCAACAGCCTGGCCTGCTTTTGCTGTATTCTTCTCTTGAAAAACACTTTATAAAAGGTTCTCCTTCTACCTTTAAACTTGGCTCTGGCTCTGGGCTTGCCACGGTCTCTCTCCCACGGTTCTGGGCTGGAACTAAACCGGTAGCTCTGCCTAGGCCTGGAACTCGGACTCCTCCCTGGTCCTCCTCTTGGTCTGTTAGCTGCCCTCTTTGCTGGCCTCTCACCAGAACCCTTGGTTGGCCTTGTAGGTAACCTCCCAGCTGAGCTTGTGTTGGAGCTTCCTGTGTGGCTCCTAATCGAGACCCTTTTCTTTCTACTGAGGCCTCTTTATGCGTCCGCCCTCTAGGGCAGTGCCTGACTCCTCCTCCTAGCAGGTGCTCTGATTCAGCTCGTGACTCCTGAGCTAACTGGCAGCAAGGGCGTGTTTCTTTTCCTTGTGTCTGGTTTCCCTGGTAACTACTAGCCATGTGCTTTTGTTTACAATCCAGCACTGCTTCTGATTCCTGCTTTTTGGCTCTTTCTAAAGGGCTGGAGGAATCCACCATGTCACACGTTTCATCAGGGGGTGGAATCTTACACTGTAGACAAAAGACAACTTTCTTTGTAATGCCATGATTAACGTAATTTTGAAACTGAATACTTTCATTTATCTCACACATACCTTTGATATCATTTAAATAAGACTTGCAATTGTCACTCACTCGATCCTTGCTTGGCGTGTAGCTACAAGCCGTTTGGCTTCAAAAAAACGCCGCGCATGCGGGTTGACTTGTGTATTCCCTTTAAATAGTGAGCCCTACTAAGAAAGGACTATGCAAGTTGACCAATACCATACTGTCACGTGATGATCACATCTTTAGGGGGAACTTAACAATACTATTCCCTGCATGCTGTCTAGACAATGCTACTTAATGAATTAGATGCAAACGCTCCATTCAATAGCATTATTTAGCCCTCCCGGGATAATTGTATCCAATCGATATATCCATCGTTGTTCACGAATGAGCAGCGTCTGTTCTTTGGATTTACCATTCTGTCCCCTTTTAACCATATCCAAACAGAAACACTTCAGATCATCAAAAGTGTGTTGATGTTCTAAACAATGTGTCACAATGGGGGCATCCAACATCTTACAGCGTAATCGACTTCGGTGTTCATTCATGCGGACTCAAAAAGATCTAATGGTCTTGCCAACATACAAGAGACCGCAAGGACATTTGATACCATAAACGACAAAACTGGAATTGCAAGAGGTGTTATATTGCAATTTATAACTCAAAAATATCTTCAGTTATGGAGCATATGTTGCATTCTCCGCATGCATGATGACCAACAGAAATTTCATCAGTACTCTCCCGGGTAGATCTCAGTGCCGTTGGGCTAAGTTTCTCGTTGAGATTTTGATGTCGTGTCCATACTAAGAAATTGAATAGAGACAATTCTGATTATACGGTGGGGTATGTTTACCCATGGCTTAATGCCAACTGAAAAACAACACGGGGTTTCAAGAAAAAAGTTCATTTTGAGGACGGTTCAGAAGACTCTGATAGTATGAGTACTAGTACTTCTTCAAAGGAGAGGGGTTTTTCCGAGGATCGAGACGACAAAAAGAAAAAGAAAAAGCAGACAGACACCCGAGGAAGGTCCCCCGAAAGGCGATACCCCAGGAGAAAGTGAATAACCCCTCAGTTGGGTCTCCAGAAGCGGATCTAGTGATCAATATTTCTGGAAAGTCTCTTTCACAGGACTCTATACAGTTATTGGAAAAAGGATTATCTTATGTACCCAAAATTGTTCATGATCCGTTTCAGTTTAGAGTTGATTTTGCTAGTTTGATTAGAAAGCTTAATTTAAAGAATTTTTTTGCCAAAATGGAGCCATCCCCTCAAAGTGTAGAGCCTATTGGTCATAATCAGAACAATTTACGGGTTCCTCTACCATTCAAGTCCATGTGGTCCCTGCCAGGTCCCCTCCCGCCGGCCTTGTTGGTCTTTCAGGATTTGGTCCTAGCAGATGTACAACGGTTGGAAAGAACACAGAAGAGGCATTCAACAACTTTGTCCCATTTGGAACACACTGTTCTTCGTCAGTTACAGAATCGTACTGATATTGTCATCAGACGGGCCGACAAGGGGGGAGCAATTGTGGTGCTGGATAGGCAATACTATATTTCTGAGGCATTGAGTCAGCTCCAAGATATTAAAACGTATAAAGTTCTTGACACAGATCCTACACCTGCGTTACGATCCGAGATTAAAACCATCACATTGGAAGCTTTACAAGGTCATCTACTGGAGCGGAAAGAATACCGCTATTTGAATAGTAACTCATGCACCATAGCACAGTTTTACACGGTACCTAAAATCCACAAAAATTTGTCAACCCCTCCGGGGCGACCAATTGTGTCGACAAAAGGAACGCCATTGGAACCAATGTCAACATATGTAGACTCTTTTTTGCGTCCGCTTTTGCCCACTATTCCTTCTTTTTTGAAGGACACTACACATTTTTTGAACATTCTGATGGATTTTTCTGCCTGGGCAGACAGTGGTGACACATTTCTGGTTACTCTTGATGTGGTTTCACTATATACCAATATCCCCCAAGATGCGGCATATAGTTCAGTTGAACAGTTTTTACGTCAGCGAGATCTGAACATCGACATCATTGCACTGTTGTTACAACTAGCAAAATTAGTGATTTTTGAAAGTTTTTTTCAATTTCAGGATGTCATATACCAACAAATTGCCGGAGTAGCGATGGGCGCAACTTGCGCCCCATCTATTGCAAATCTTTATATGGCATTTTTTGAAAAACATTGGCTGGTTGATTCCTTATATAAGAGTAATGTAATCGTCTAGCGACGCTTTATTGATGATATTTTTTTGATTTGGCGGGGGAGTGAAACAGATCTATTTTCATTTTATGATTGGTTGAATTCACGTGACCCACATATTAAATTTACCCTTACACATGACAGAGAAACCATCACGTTTTTGGATTTAAAAATTACGAGGGGTTCCGCAGTCTGGAATACTTCAATCTTCTGTAAGCCCACAGATCAGAATACTTTTCTGCATTTTAATAGTGCTCACCCAAGACAACTGAAAGTTTTTAAGATATAGGAGAAACTGTTTGGACACTCTGGATTTTCAGAAAAAATCAAAACAGCTGACAGAGAATTTTCTATCGAGAGGGTATCCAAAGCCGGTAGTAAAGCGGGCGTACACTAGAGCCTTATATAATGATCGTTGGCTCTTGTTAACATCTCATGGACAAGACAAGCAGTCGGGGTTGCAGTTGGACACTGACAAAGTGAATCTTATTACCCGTTTTTCCCCTTTAAGTAAGAACATTCAGAAGATTGTTAAGAACCATAGTAAAATCTTGGAGATGATTCCAGGGCTACGAGATAAGACTATATGTTGTGTATGGAGCAGGAGCTCTAATTTAAAGGAGCAGTTAAGTCCTTCCCGTATACGCCCACTGATTCCTATGTGTGAACAGACCATTGCGTTGGGGCACAAAAAATGTGGTCATTGTAGCATATGTGCGATAACATTGGAGATAGTGGAGTTTGAGCATCAGGATGTTACATATAAGTTAAGGAAAGCTACAACGTGCCACTCGACTTATGTAGTCTACGGGGTTCGTTGTCCATGCACTTTGTTATACATAGGAAAGACCATCAGACCGTTGAAGTTACGGATGGCAGAGCACCGTAGTCGAGTGAATAACAAAGTACTAGAGGCACCGTTGGTGCAACACTGTCTTAGTGCAAATCATGGTTTTGATCAACTTTGGTGCTTTGTTATAGGTCAAGTAGTTGCCCCTCGGGGGGACAAATCTAAGGAGCAAATTTTGCTCAGAGAGGAACAGGGATGGATCTTCAAATTAAATACGGTTAAGCCACAGGGCTTGAACGCTTCCATTGATTGGTCAGTATGCGTTTGAGGAGATTATATGGGGCTCCGTTGAGGGAAGGAGGAGTCAAGCGGGAAGCCTTTAAAATGTTCAAAGGAAGTCTTAACCGCATGCGTGGCATTTTTTCGATTGCCGGAGAGGAGAGCAGTGAACGTAGCTAAAATTTTCCTCCCGTGGCGAATGAAATACTGGAGTAATGGAGATAAATTTACAGGTATAGTTGAGATAGTTTATATTTATTTATTTATTTATTTAACAGTATTTCTAAACCGCCTTATCTTAATAATCAAGGTGGTATCACGGCAAACAATCAGGTCAGGTGAGTGTGTTATACATGCAGTGGGGGGAAATTGAGTGTGTGTCGTGTTGTGTGTTAGATTGGTATGAGCTATTTACAGAGTGGGCTATATACAGAGGTGCAAAAACAAATTCCATGCATACATTGGTTAGGCGGGATATATGCGGCATAGTAAGCAATGGTTGTTATTGAAACAAAGAAATGACATTCTGTGGCTGGTTTTTTCAGATTAGTTCATGAGGATTGTGTGTACTCCCCTGAAGAAACACATGTTGTGAAACGCTTGGGCGCCTTAGAAGAACGGCATTGGGATTGCAGCCGCTGGCATAAATGCTTGATATCACCTCAGTGAAATGATGAACGTTACGCACGAATAAGAAGCTAAGTGTTTATAACTCAACTGTTTTTGTATGGACAATAAGAATTCACACGAATAACAATTGTGAGGAGGTGATTCAGAAAGTTTTAAGAAAATAAGAAAAATGGACTAAAAAGTTGTTTTAAGAAAATTATACGGGCACAGAAGAAGTGATAAAATATGCTAATTGGTAAATAATAGTGATAATGGTACAAAACAAACGGTCATTGATGTGAACAGCAGCGAAGGTAATGGTGATGATTTTAGGACCTTACAAACAGCTACGTGTTTTTTACTGAGACCGTTGTACCGAATATTGGTTAGCTTTGGGGCACCATAAAAAATTTTTTTTCTTTAGTTTCTAAGTGGTGAATCTATGAGCGGATAATTAGTTTATACCATTTCAGCAGTGATTTGCTCAGTTGAATTGACCAAATATAGGAGTCTTGATCCTAGCAATTCTGCCTTGTTCTTGGATAAGTCCAAATCACGAACCAGGTCATTTAGTTCTTCCTGTGTTATCCTATGTGGAGTTGATATGCATCCCAGTGAAAATCTGGGTCACTGCATGCTGACGGACCAGGAGAAGGACAGGTCGGCTCACCCTTGTCCTCATCAGATGAATCAAGAGAATATTCTGATGGAGGTTCTGGAATAGGAAGTCCCTCACCATGTGGAACTGGTCTCAATGCAGACGGAATGTTTGGGATAGACTATGCTCGACTTCTTTTGCTTCGTTATTCTGCTGGAAAGAGGAGGAACCAAGCAGAAGTAACAGTCATTTATGTGGTTGCTTGGCTCTCTCCACACCATGGGGACTGCAAACGGCATTGATGATCTTTTGCAATTCAACCACTGTGAAAGCTGTGTTGTACATGTAGCGCAGCATATATGCGGGTCCCAAGGCTTGTCTTGGTCACCAATCTTGCATCCAAAGTAAAGATGATATGCCTTCTTCAGTTGAGAAGTGATACTTTTCTTCTGGTTGGCAAATGTCACTTCCCCACAAATGTAGCAGAAATTGTCAATGGTATTAATGCACTTTCACAGCATTACTGATCTGTATTGTACCTAAATGGCTAAAATTATATTATTAATAAAAGTTACATGTAACAGTAGCTTAAACTGTCTCGCACACAGTCTGAAGTATTTTAAATGCTCAACCTTTCCGACTGCGTATTGTACACTGCTGACATCAGATGGCTTCAGCAGCTGTCTGGCAGTAGTATTGCATTGCATCAGAAAATGAAGCAATCAACTCTGGATGATGTGTGCATGCTGGTATTATGCAATGTGATGCAATATTACATCATTCAAGGCTTATTTGGGATGTTGTTGATGTCCTACTGGATACATTTACACGGTGAAACGTCAAAAATGAACTACATGCAATATCTTCAAAACGAGCGTCAATAAAATTTTTGTAATGTTACATTCGTGTTCAGCTCACCAAGATACTACAGATTAGGGCCTTTTAAAGTCAGTAACGATTTAAATGTTGACCAGTGTACTTTTAAGGCAGGGGGCATTCTCCGACTGATGGAGGCTGTACAACCAGTGCAGAATCAGACAGAATCTAAAGTTGCTACTAAAAAAACGACATTGCTGAAGTACAGTACAAATTACCTTTCTCCATGATTAAATTTATCTCATCTGGTTTATAATAATTACAGCCATGCTGTTGTTTATGTTTATTAGTGGTTTGCTACACAGCCCTTCACAATTGCAACAGAGCAGTTCACAATTAAAAACAATCTAAGCAAGTGAAAAGACCTGCTTGAATACAGATGGGATAGCACCATACGCACACTCAAGAGAGAGGGCAGAGAGTTCAGAGAGGGCAGGAAAGGGAAGGAAACAAAACCACGTTAATTAGGGGGGATGTTAAAGACCTTTTGGAACAGATACGTTTTGAGTTGTGATGGGCCCGATATTCTTCTGGGACGGCTATGCGCTGCTCGTGCCGTTGAATATCTCGCTCAGCGGTATTTACATGATTTACAGGTCTGTAAACCGTGTAAATGCCTTTGAATATTGGGCCCGACATTTTCATAGAACCAATTAAGACTTAAATAAATTATCACTGAGGAGTCTATTTAGTAATCTGCATTAAGGGGTCTCTTTACCAAATCGCAAACGGCTTTTGAAGCTAATGCCAATAGCTGCTTGAAACCAGAACGCCCACATCCCACCCTTTTGAGGAGCCGCTGTGCGAAATGCAGCTACCATGGAAAAGGGTAGCTGCATTTCTTCTGTGCTAGTTGTCTTCAAAGTGCGACGATCTCATGTTAGCACTGCAAAGACAGCTAGCGTGCTTTAGTAAAGTATTTTATGGGGGGTTTTCTTCATGCTATCTGATAACCTGGCGCTAAAAAAAATATTAATGTGCTGTGTTAAAAGTCAGCATGCATTAAGGGGTATGTTTATCAGTTTTTTCTGCAGTAGCTGCATTTCACGTGTCGGCTGTTCGACTGGGTGGGATATGAGTGGAGAGCGTGCATTCTGGTTTCGAACAGCTACTGCAAGCATTCACATCGCGCATTCTGCATGCTTTGTGGATTCAGCTATTGCTTCCTCAATGGGTAGCGTTAGCTGCATTCAAGAAGCTGGCCCCCCACGATGCCAGCATTTGTTCTGCAGAATCTGCAGGGCAAAAGCTGGGAATGGCCCCTGGCAGATAATGCCAGCTTTTTGCAGCTATCGCCTGGCGTTAGCTACAAAAGCTAATCATGCTTTAGTAAACACACCCCTAAATGTTGCATTAAATGTGCATAGAATTTGCATATACATGAAAAGTAGAATTTTAAAAAGGACTTCCAAGTGCAATCTGCGATGTCTAAGCCAGAATGTCTGAAAAAAATAGCAGGCATGTCCAGGTGCAGACATGGTCTCACAAACATGGACGTGCCCAGTATGGACATCTGCAGGGGCATCTACATAGACATCCCCAGAATAGTATTACAGAACCTGGATGCCTATGAGTAGTCTAATGGTTAAAGTAATGGTCTACACCCAAGGAAGTCAGGGGTCAAATCCCACTGCTGCTGCTTTCATTGTGATTGTGCTGAGTGTTGGGGATGATGAAATATTTTCTTCTCTGCGCATTCTGGATATTTTTCATCCAAACAATAATTTTCCTGACATTGTTTCACATGCTTGGAGCAGGTATAGTTTCATATGTGACTCTTGATGTCCAGGTTCCTGCACATGCCCCAGCCACAACTCTACCATGCTCCCATTCAGACTTCCAAGATTATAAAGCCAATATCAAAGCCTCAAAAATGATACTCCATACAATTAGAAAGAGACTTCATCAAATTTAACAATATGCAACATTTAAATCTTAGCCAACGAGTGAAAGCCTCAGCAGAAACTCACTGATAAAACACAATCAGGAGTACTCATAACATCAATGGCTGACACTCGTTCATCAATCAATCCCAATTCACTGGACCATATTCAAACAAACATTTCAATAAACATTATACAGACTTTAGTCACAATATGCATTAAAGCTGCACTTATATCACCAGGTCCGTGAATCGAGAAGAAATTGAATGCCCCAACGCCTTCTCAAGACATCTTACATAAGCGTTTCGCTACTGCTGTCTCAAGGGGGTTCAACTCTAAAAAATAAATAAAAACACACAATTGCTTAATAGAATGTCGCAATATATTAAAGAGAAAGAAAAGGCTTCATACCTAGCCTGAACAGAAAACCGGAGACTTACCCTGAAACAAAGAGGCTTCAAACGCTAGCCAAACAACAGCCAGCTCACTCAACAGCCTTCATTCAGAGCTCGCCTCCAGCACTTTGAGAACTTCCGATCACATGATTTTAAACCACAACCGGCTACACAGGCAAACCATATCAGCTGAAACCATGAAAGTTAATCAAACCCTGACTACCAACAGTCTCACTAAGAATCAAAAACTCAACCAGCCACTTAATGACAACCAATATATCAAGCTAAACACAAGCTCCCCATTCGATACATGAATTTAAACCAAAGGGAAACACCGTATTTAAACGGAATATCCACCAGTGTTCCCTATATAAAAGAAATTGATCCCGAGACATCCCTTTAGAGCCACTACGAATATGTTGTAAAACAAAGCATTTTAAATCATTAAAAACATGATGCAATGTCAGGCAATGCTCAACCATAGGGGCTTCTCGCCGCTGACAATGAAGCTTACTCTTATGTTCAATTAACCGAATCCGAAATTTACGTGCTGTCTTGCCAATGTAGAGGAGCCTACATGGGCAAAAGATACCATAAATGACAAAATCAGAATTACAAGAGGTGTTATCCTTCAAACTTATCAATAAACCATTGTAATTAAAACTATCGGTTTCCCACATCACATCACAACAAGAGCACACTCCACATTTTTTATGTCCAGAACCATCAGGAGTGGCAGGCATCAAAGGTCTCAAAGAAGAAGGGCTCAAAAGATCTTTCATATTCAAATTTCGCTGCCATACACAACGTAGTTGTTTAGACTCCAAACCAGGAACCATACCCAAAACCGGCTTATACTTCTGTAGAATCAATTGTATGTGCTTACTATGAGGAGAATAACGAGAAATCAAATTTACTTGATCACTATCATTCTGTGGCCGCTGTCTAGGGGATAATAACCAAGACCGATTATTATGCAATGCCCTTTTATAGGCCCGATTCACTATCTTATACGGATAGCCGTGTTGTAAAAAATCTTGCCGCAAACCTAGTGACTTTATTTTATAATCTTCAACTGAAGAACAATTACGTCTGAAACGAATAAACTGAGAAAATGGCAATCAACGTAATAAACCCCTAGGATGCATACTGGAAAAATGTAAATAAGTGTTCTTATCAGTCATTTTACGATAGACTGTAGTACCCCATGATTCTGATAATTGAAATACTTTAACATCCAAAAATACAATTTCTTGGTAACTATAACTAATAGTAAACTGAATGTGAGAGTCCAGTGTATTCAACCAGGTATGAAATTCTAACAAAAGATCAAGAGGGCCATCCCATAACAGAAAGACGTTGTCTATATAACGGCGCCAAATCAAAATATGGGACTGGTACTTAGATGAAACTAACCAACGCTGTTCATATAACCCCATGAAAAAATTAGCAACAGACGGGGCAAAGGATGCCCCCATCGCTATACCACTAATCTGTTGGAATAACTCATTATTAAAGGAGAAATAATTATGACAAAGGGCCAACTCAGCACATGCCATCAAAAAATCAACATATCGTTGGTAATATCCCCACGTAATAATAAACCCTCCTTAATAGCTTGCAGTGCCGCCACTTGCGGAATGCTCGTATATAGTGCAACAACATCAAGTGTTACTAAAATAGTAGAATCAGATGTAGCCCAAACAGAAGCATCTTCTATAATCTGCAAAAAATGCATCGTATCGTATCCTTATTTATAGATTCCTTTTTACGCCCGTTGCTTAGTACAATCCCCTCGTATGTTCGTGGGATGAGTGTGAGGGGAGATAGATTCAGGAGTGATATGCAGAAATATTTCTTTACGGAAAGAGTAGTGGATCAGTGGAATAGTCTCCCAGTGGAGGTGGTAGAGATGAGGACAGTAACTGAATTCAAAAATGCATGGGACAAACACAGAGGATCTCTAAAGGTAAAAAGGGGACTTTTGTAGTTGTTATGGAAGGACAGACTAGATAGGCCATGTGGTCTTTTTCTGTCGTTACATTTCTATGTTTCTATGTTTCCACAACATCAGAAACACTTTCACCATTGGTAAGCACCAAGTCCAGTATGGCCTCTTCACGTGTGGGGTCTGTTACCAATTGCCTGAATAGTTCTCCCTGTAGAGAATCCAGGATCTCCTTACTTCTAGATGATACTGCAGCAGGAATGTGCCATTCAACATCTAGCATATTGAAATCTCCTACCAGTAGCACTTCCCCTTTCCTAGCAATGCTGCGTATGTCTTCAATTAACTCTCTGTCCACCTCTTCCTCTTGTGAGGGAGGTCTGTATATCACACCAATGCAAACAGATTTCTCTTTCCCTCTTTCTAGTTTAACCCACAATGCCTCCTCTCTCCCTTTTAAGCTCTGTAATTCCAAAGCTTTAATAGTAGTTTTTACATTTAGTGCCTCTCCTACTCCCCTTCTTCCTACCCTGTCCTTTCTGAATAAAGTATAGCCAGGTATAGTTACATCCCAATCATGGTTTTCTGTGAACCATGTTTCTGTAACTGCCACTAAATCCAAGTCAGCCACTCCCACCCAAACATCAACATCAGGGATCTTATTTCCCATGCTACGGGCATTTATACACACTGCTTTCCATATGTTACCCTGGTATTTAATGTATCACCTACTTGGGGGCTTTCACCTACCTGGAGGCTTTCTTCACCCATCCCCAACGAATCTAGTTTAAAGCCCTTTTCAGTAGATTAGCCAGTCTACTACCGAAGACGCTTTGACCTTTCTTGGACAGATGGATGCCATCTCTGCTCTGCAACCCTTGGAACAGCATTCCATGGTCTAGGAAACCAAAATGCTCTCAATGACACCATCCACGCAGCCATGCATTCATCTCCAGGATGCGAGCCTCTCTGCCTTGGCCTTTACCCTCAACAGGGAGGATTGAAGAGAACACCATCTGTGCACCTAACTGCTTCACCCTCTGTCCCAGAGCCGTGAAGTCACTTTTGATACATTCCGAGGTATACCTGGCAGTATCATTTGTTCCAACATGGATTTGCAACATTGGGTAATAGTCAGTGGGCTTGATGAGTCTCGGCAAACTCTCCGTAACATCTTGGATTTTGGCACCAGACAGACAGCATACCTCTCTGGACATCATGTCTGGTCGGCAGATGGATGCCTCAGTACCCCTCAGAAGAGTCTCCAACCACCACTACCCTTCGTTTCCTTGTGGTCATTGATTCTGCAACTTTGGGGTACTTGAGCTCTGGTTCTTCCCTTTCCAGGGATGCTTTCACCTCCTCCACTTCCAAGGCTGCATAATGGTTCTTCAATTTAAGGGCTGGAGAAGTTGGATTGGTGATTTTGCAGGCCCTGGTGACTTGTATCCAACCATCGACATTCTGTTGGCACCCATCTTCTCCTCTGCTGGAGAGCTTGGTTGCTGCAAGAAGCATCTCATCAATGTACTTCTGACTGTCTTTAATGCTCCTCAGTCTCGCCACCTCCTCTCTGAGTTCCTCCACTTGTTTCCTCAGAGCTTCAGCATGCAGGCACCCTGCATATGGAACCGGTCCTTCAAATGGCATTAGGACCTCTGTCTGGACCAAGGCAGAAGCTGTAACAGGGCAACCGCTTTAGCAATACGATTTTTCCCAGCCATTGTTCTGTTCGTGGAGCTTAGGTATCTGTTAAAGCAAAAGAGAGAGATCTACCAAGTACCAGCCGGTTTCCCAGCTGTCCTTTCAGAGAAAAAGCAGTTAAATCTCTTTAGTTATATTCAAAATGTGCTGGTCCAATTCTCTGTGCTTTGTTAAATGGGGAGGTGCCCTATAAAGCAAGACTGCTCACTAGGTGTGGGTGGGAGCCGGGGTGGGTAGGGAGGGAACTAACACCTGATTAGGTGTGAGCAGTTCCCAAAGCTCAGGAGGTTACTAGAGTTCAACAACCTACTGTGCTCAAGGAAAGTTCCACTAAAGCACCAAAAAGAAAGTAACCTTGCTTTAAAAAATATACAAAAACACTTTTAAGAGCTCCCAGTCAGAGAGCTAGAAATTTAATAAAATAAACCCTCAAATCCTTACTGTTGGTTGATCTGTAGAGCCCCTGTTAGGAAAGACTCAACAGGGCAGGGCCCTGGAGCCTTTTATGCAGGCCACAGCTGCTCTCAGGTAATCAGGCCCAGTAACTCCTGATTAGGTGTTAGCAGTTCCCAAAGCTGAGGAGGTTACTAGAGTTGAACAACCTACTCTGCTCAAGGAAAGTTCCACTAAAGCGCCAAAAAGAAAGTAACCTTGCTTTAAAAAATATACAAAAAAACCATTTTAAGAGCTCCCAGAGAGCTAACAATTTAATAAAATAAACCCTCAAATCCTTACTGTTGATTGATCTGTAGATCAAACGCAGATGAGAAGAATGGCATTTGCACACTGCTGGGCACACTTTCAAACAGCCCTAAGTTTGTAAAAGAAATTGAGGGCACACAAGAGGAATAAATACATACCATAATGTTCTCTGTTCAACCCTCTAATCCAGCCCATAAGTGATTCTTCATCCTCTCCTCCTAAATTTACGAAGATTTTTCTCATCTCTCAGAGCTTTCAGTTTCCTCTGCTTAGATAAGGAGAAATTTTGTGTGCTTCCCATTTTGCCTCAGAGTTTATTTAAGGATGCACATCAGTGTGCATTTGGTTCATTCGGGTGCCTAAAAATTTGAAGGGGGGCATTTTCAGCGAGAGAGGCTAGGCTACTTAAAACATCTATCCACTGCCACTTGTGATAAGGAAGCTTATCATAGCTCAGGAAGGAGCTATAGGAAAGGTGAAGTAACTCTGAACAAGCAACCTGTCAGTTCTGGTAGAAATAAGAAAACAGAATTTTCCCATAAAAGACTACCAGTCCCAGAATGCACCAGGTTTCCAACAGCCATTAGAGAAGCTGAAGTGGGGAAACGTGTGTTCAATCAGGAGGGCTATGAGGTAATCCTTAAGCACTCATCTCAAAGGGCAGGGCCTGATTCAGCACAGCTGCGCTGTGTTAGGGAGGAGCACTCATCTAAGCAGAATAAAGGTAGAGTTTATTCTACAGAGAATTATCCTCAGAATCATCATCATCTTCATGATCAACTTGGATATCCTCATCCTCAGTTTCATCTGGAGGATCATCAGAAGCAGAAGCCAAACCGGATGGACAGAGAGGGCAAGAAACCCTTTGGAAGAAAGAAGAGAAAAGCCTTTGGGAGGTCTACAGGAGTTCATAGCAGTACGTATACTGGAAGGCATTCCAAGGGCCAGCATACACCATTGGACTGGGGAAAGCCAGAGGAATGGTGCTGCAGAGCTAGGAATCTCCAGTCGGTACCTGTGAGGGAGACGGCTGCACGTGGAAGGGACCCTAAGACCCGTGCCAGAAGGTATGTGAAGAGAGATCCAGTGTCCATGGATCTGAATTGGAAGGCTGGACATAAGAACTGGAGTACATACTGGCCAGGCTATATAGAGAGGAACTCTAACAGCAATGGAAGCTCAGGTATGAACACTAATCTATGCCCTAGCTATAACCTTGAAAGACAGCAGGGAAACAAGTATTCTCCTGAAAGTGCTCCATTGGGAGATTCATCTGTGCCAATCCATGATATTGAACCCATGCTTGTTGAAGAAGGGGGAGTGATTGCAGATGAAGAATGTGTTTACATGGACTGCTCTCTGTCTAAACTCCTTTGGTGATTTTCTGTTATAAAATACAACAACCATCACAAAGAAATACAAACTTGTTCTTTAATCTACTCAGAAAAGCTCCTGAGTAGGATTTCTAGCCACGCAGTAGAAAGCAAGCCAGCTAAGGGGTTTCAGCTGGGTAACTGCTAGCAATTGAGCCTTACCTAATTGCTTGTGAGCTCTGAGGGAATCACTTCTGAATCTATGTGGGAAGATATAAGAAGTTAACCTGAAAAAAACAGTTTTTCTCTTCTTTGTGGATTTCTGTTTGTTGTTTGATACACTGCTAAGAAAATATTAGCTAAAGCCTACAGAAAAGACCAGTTTGTTACCAACCAGGTCTTTATTCTTTTGCTTTGATTGCCTGATAAGTTCAAATGTTGTTTTCCTGATTTTGTTTTTCCAAGTTTAACACTGAAAGCAAATAACCTGATTTATGTGCTACCAAGCATATCTGTGTTGGGAGAAATAACCCCATAAATAAATATCTTATTGGCTTTACACTTGAGCACAACTAAATTATTGTGAGCAGCTGTGTCGGGTGTGAATGGACTGCATTGCCCACAATCCATTGCAAATCATATTGACATATGCACTTGCCAAGACTGTGAACATTCTCACCCAGGCAGCCGTCTGACACACTTTAATAAAAACCGGATAGGCAGCAGTGGAACATATTTGGTTTCTGCGGCTGAATATCTGAGCTTGCCAGATACCAACAATGCTATTTGGATAGAGCTAACTTGTGGAAGTTAGGACTGTCATTCGCTTGAAGTCCTGACCTGAAGAAGAAAGTTTTAACCTTTGAAAGCTAGTCCAAAAATGTATGAGGTTAGTCTAATAACAAGGTATTAACTTATTTTCCTTTTTTGCTTCTCTTTTTATGTAAGTATCATTTAAGAAAAAAGGCTTATTCAGTGGTGGTCCCTAACCTTTGGAACAAACTATCTGATCCCATTAGACTGCAGTCCAGTTACCGGCACTTTTGTAAATTGGTTCAGACCTGGTTATGATAGCAGGCATTTGAACTTTGTTAGTTATCCAAAAAGCTGGTATTTGATGTTAAAATTGTATACTTCTGACTTTGCCTTGCTTCGAGAGAGCAGTAATGATTTTTAGAGGTTGATTTTATTCTTTTTCCGGGTTCTATCTTTTGAGGGTGAAAAATTCTACAGCAACCGGTATGAGTTCTTTGAGGTGGGACAAACAAATATTGGAAAGTCTTAGCCTTAAGGGATCACTTCCACATCTCACTTTGTTCACAAAATTATAGTTCATTCCTTGATTTGGTTCCAAACCTGAGAAGTTTACTTGAAGTGCAAAAATTAAACAAGAATACAGTAGAAACAATGGAATGGTACAGAAACAAAATATCTGGGAAATCCACAGTTCAAGGGTTCAGTGTAATCCTTCGCCAAACCAAAAATTACATGTAGAGACCTTTAAGGTTCTGCCTTATTTGAATAGCAGAGACATCTAGTGGCTCTACTAAAATATTACACTGTGGACCTTTATGCCTCTTGTAATATTCCAGAATGGGGGAGCGTTCTCTAATTACAGTGACTTAATGTAGGGAGGAGACTTCTCTGGGAGGGAAATTTGATCATAAATACCCAGCCCAGAGGCACTACAACAACAGTTGGAAGTGGCTCTGGTATGTGATTTGAAGGGTGATATAGAAAGTTTAATAAACCATAAAGGTATTCTGGGGAAAAGAGTTAAGAGGAAACAAGATAGTGAGGAAGTCTTCTCCACCTGAAAGGGAGTTTCCAACTAAACTCTCAGAAAATGCAACTGTCTTTTTGCTCTGCCATTATACTATTTTTCATTATTGTCAATGATCCCTCAATTTTTTCATCAAACACTTTGCTCAGAACAACCAAATTCTGGTCTGGACTTAGCTATTGAACAGAGTGGATCTAAGGTGGCAATGGCCTCTCAGTTCTACTGGTTCTGACCTAGAACCCTAAAATCACTAGCAAGTTAAGCCTGCAAGGACAGTTATCTCCTTGAAGTTGTGCCCCCAGTCTGTGAAAAAGCTGTGAATAGCCTCTGTAAGGGACTCCCATACTGGCATGGGTTAGAGCAGGGGTCTCAAACACGCGGCCCGCGACGGCTTCTGCTGCTGCCGTTGCCGCCGTGGCAACGGCAGAATCGACGGTCAATTTTAAAAAAATAAAAAACTGGCTTCTGCTGCTCTGTCCTGCGGCCCGTTCCCCTCTGCGCGAGAGCCCTGAATGTGCTTCCTCTGCGGCGTGCTTTTCAAGCCGCGAAGGGAGTATTTCCCTCTCGCGAGGCTTGAAAAGTGAATAGGCTTAAGCCGCGCGAGAGGGAAATACTCTCTTCGCGGCTTAAAAAGCACGCCGCAGAGGAAGCACACTCAGGGCTCTCGCGCAGAGGGAAAGGGGCCGCGGGACAGCTGATTTTCTGCTGCAGCAGCAGCAGAAGCCAGGTTGTTTTTTTTATTTACCGGGGGGGGGGGGTGTATGACTGGAAATGGGCTATTGGCAGGGGGGGGTGGGTATGACTGGAAATGGGCTATTGGCAGGGGGGGTATGACTGGAAATGGGAGATTGGCGGGGGGGGTGGGTATGACTGGAAATGGGCTATTGGCAGGGGGGGTATGACTGGAAATGGGCTATTGGCAGGGGGGTGTAGGACTGGAAATGGGCTATTGGCAGGGGGGGTATGACGAAATGGGCTATTGGCGGGGGGGTTATGACTGGAAATGGGCTATTGGCGCGGGGGGGGTGTAGGACTGGAAATGGGCTATTGGCAGGGGGGGTTATGACTGGAAATGGGCTATGGTGGGGGCTAGGACTGGAAATGGGCAGGTGGGGGTTAGGAAGGACTGGAGGTGGGCTGATGGGGGGAGTTAAGACTGGTAATGAGCTATGGAGGGGCTGACTGAAATGGGGTAATGGGGGTTAGGGCTGGAAGTGGGCTATTGGCAGGGGGGGTTATGACTGGTAATGGGCTATGGGGGGGTAAGACTGAAAATGGGGTGATGGGGGGTAAAACTGGAAGTGCGCTATGGGGAGGTTAGGACTGGTAATGGGCTATGGGGGGTCTAGGACTGGTAAAGTGCTGGGGGGGTTGCTAGGACTGGAAATGGGCTGAGTGGAAGGGGGCTTGAACTGCAAATGGCTGATGGGGAGGGGGGCTTGGAATGGAAATGGGCTGTGAGGGGAGGGAGCTAGGATTGGAAATGGGCTGATGGGGGGCTAGGATTGGAAATGGGCTGATGGTGAGGCTAGGATAGGACTGGAAATGGACTGATGCAGGGACTAGAAGGGAGCGGATGCTGGGTGGGGCTGGAACTAGAAGGGAGCTGATGTTGGGGGAGGATTAGAATGGGATGGAGCTGGGAAAGTGAAATGGAGAGGGGAAAAATATTTTGTCTGGGAGAGAAGACAAATCTACAATTGGCCAGGTATTGTGAGAGTAAGTGGGGATTGAGGATGGAGGGGTAAAATTTGAGTGGATGAAATAGGAATTAGGAAAGAGAAAAAGGAGAAAGATTAGTATGTTAAAGCAGATGTAGAGAGAGAATGGAAAAAAAAACTAGGAGAGAAGAAAGGGCAAATGGAAGCAGACGATGGAGAGTTAGCAGAAGACATGAAGAAACCAGAAGAAAGTGGCTGGAACAATTGCAACTGAAAAAAATGCACAAAAGGTAGAAAAATATCTCTTTATTTTGAATTTATTAACTGGAATATGTCAGCTCTGGGAAATGTGCATCATTAATGTTTGCGCTTTGTTTAGTACAAGAGGAAATTAATTTATAGTTTTATTTCTACAGTGTTGTTGTACATTCCAAGTTTGGCTTTTGGGGTTCCCAGTTTAATTATTGTCTTCTTGTTTCTAAATCTTTTAGTCTTTCTTTATCCATACTCATTAAAGAGGCATGTTTACTAAAAGTTAGTGTATGGTAACATTATGCAAATATTTATGCAAATGAGGTCCCTTATGCAAATGAGGCCCCGCGTCTTATGCGGCCCCCGGGTTACTTTACAAGTCCTCATTTGGCCCTCAAAGCAATTTGAGTTTGAGACCCCTGGGTTAGAGGCACTATTTAGAGAGAGGACATCCATGTCAAACCTCTTGAGCACTTACTGTCTGGAAACCTTGGGCCTCCTACTGCCTCCTCTTGGATTTTCTTTTCCTCCATCCTCAGGAAACTGAGAAATTGCATGCCTCCCTCTTCATAGACAAATCAACAAACTATCTCTTGGTGAAACAGTGCGGCAGAACCAGGTAATTCTTTGTCTGGGGGATCCTCACCCTTCTGTAGACAGATTCACGGAATCTCTTCTTGTCTCCTATTAATACTCTAGAAAGATTCTCTCTTCCTGAAAGCAAAGGCCACGCTTCATGAGATACCGTTAGGGGCAGAACCCTCCTGGCTGTCTCCCATGGCTTCCTCAAGTTGACGATGCCCTCAGACTCATGGAGTCCCCTATTTATCAATCCCCCTCTTCTCATCTGGGTTTGGGCAAGACCTTCTGCTTTATTATATGATTACAAAAAAGGGGACTATTTTTGGTATATGACATTTTAACATATTCCTGCTTAAGCTACTGGTTTATTTTACTTGCAGAAGGATATATTACAGCAGGGCTGTCAGGTAAGATTTGCCTTTTTGTGAATGATATCAAAATCTGTAATAAGGCAGATACTCAGGAAGGTATAGATAATATGAGGAGATATCTGGTGAAGCTTGAGGAATGGTTGATAATCTGACTGCTACAATTTCATGCAAAAAAATGCAGGGTCATGCAGAGGCTGCAAAAATCCAAGGGCATGGTATAATAAAAGAAGAGAGGGACTTGAGGGTGATTGTTTCTGATGATTCCAAGGTGGCCAAATAGGTAGAAAAGGCAGTGATGAAAGCCCGAAGAATGCTTGGGTGTATATGAAGAGGAATGGCCAGCAGAAAGGAGGAGGTTATCGTGCTTGTGTATAAGTTTCTGATGAAACTTCATTTGGAGAAGTGCAATTAGAAGACCACATCTTCAAAAGGATATAAAAAAGATGCAGTTGGTGTGGAGAGTGGCTTCTAAAATGAGCAGCATATGGGGACAGACAAAGATTTCAATATGGAAAAAAGACGGGAAAGGGGAGATATGATAGAGAAATTTAAATACCTCCATGGCATAAATGCACAGGAAGAGAGACTCTTTCAATTGAATGAGAGGATGTAGGATGAAGGTGAAAGGAGACAGAGTTAGGAGGAACCTGAGGAAATATTTCTTCATAGAAAGAGTGGTGCATGTGTGGGATAGCCTCCCAGTGAAGGTGGAAGAGACAAGGATTGTATCTGGATTCAAGATTAGCGGTTGGTATGGAAGGGCAGACTGTATAGGCCATAGAGTCTTTATCTACTGCCATTTTCTATGTTTCTATGTTCCTTTAAATTCTTCTACAGGCATCTCAGATATCTAGAAGAAGGGAAGATGACACTGTACACAAAGATGATAGCTGATTATAGATCACCTGAGTCTGCAGAATGACATCCCAACTCCACCTTCCTTAGAACCGAAGAACTACTACTACAATTAATCATTTATATAGCTCTACAAAGCATACGCAGTGCTGTACAAATACATATAGAAGATGGTCCCTGCTCATCAAAGCTTACAATCTAATTAGGACAGACAGTACAACAGATGAGAACAAGAGTACAAATAGGGAAAGGTAAGGAGAGACAAGGAGAATAAGGGATCAGGATACAAAAGCAGCCTCAAAGAGATGAACCTTTAGCATGGATTTAAAAAGGGGGAGAGAAGAAACCTGACATATAAATAAAGGTAGTTTGTTCCAGGCATAAGGAGCAGCAAGGTGAAAGGATCGAAGTCTGGAGTTGACAGTGGAAAAAAGGGCATAGTGAGAAGTAAGCCAGTGGAAGAGCAAAGTTTACAAGGAGGGATGTAGGGAGAGAGGAGAGAGGAAAGGTAGTGAGAAGCAGTAGAATGAATGCATTTATAGGTCAGAAGGAGAAGTTTGAATTGGATGCGGAAGGGGAGCCAATGAAGTGATTTGAGAAGAGGGGTTATATGAGAATATCGGGGCTGGCAGAAGATTAGCCATGCAACAGAGTTCTGAATAGATTGAAGGGGAGAAAGATGTGTCAGAGAAAAATCAGTGGAGGAGTAGCCTAGTGGTTGGGGCAAGGTATTTCGGGCCAGAAGGTCGGGGGTTCAAATCCCACTAGACAGCAACCTTGGGCTGGAAGGACTGGGGTTTCTAGTCCCACAGGTGCTCCTTGTGGTCTTGGGCAAGCCACTTAACCCTCCATAGCCCACGTTCTCTGTGTGCTGTGTTTTCCTGTCTAATCAATGTGTTTATACCTCAAAAAAAAATTTCTTGTCATGATTTGACAATTTCCAATCTGTAATCAAAAAAACCACTGCTGATCGCTGGAAGTAGCGGTATACAAAATGTATACTAAATAAAATATAAATAAATAAAAGATGACTCAGAGGGAGACCAGCAAGGAGGACATTGCAATAGTCGAGATGGGAGGTAACTAGAAAGTGGATAAGTGTTTTAGTAGTGTGTTGAGAAAGGAAGGGGTGAATTTTATTAGTTATAGAGAAAGAAACGACATGTTTTAGATATTTGTTGGATATGTGAGGAGAAGGAGAGGGAGGAGTCAAGGATGACTCCAAGGATGCAGGCTGAGGAAACAGGAAGTAAAAGAGTGTTTTCTGCAGAGATAGTGAAAGGAGGAAGGGGAGAGGAGGGTTTAGGGGGAGAAATAAGAAGTTTGGTTTTGGCAATGTTCAATTTCAAATGGCGGTGAGACATCCAGGCAGCAATTTCATATAGGCAGGCAGAGATATGGCTCTGAAGTGTCAGAGAAATATCAGGTGTAGATAGATAGATCTGAGAAGGGCCGGCCCGTCCATTGAGCAAGAATCCTTTTGCACAGGGCTCCGTGTTTCAGGGGGCCCCGCGCAAAAAACATTCTCATCAGCCCAAGTAGATGAAAAAAACCCCCAAAAAACGGCAAAACCTTCCCTGCAGCATCAGCTCCCAAAGCGCGGGCTTTTCAGGAAGTCCCATCAGCCCCGACAGGCTTAACAGAGCCGTGAGAGAGAAACTCTCCCTTCGCGAATCGCGGCTCTGAAAAGTCCGCGCTTTGGGAGCTGATGCTGCAGGGAAGGTTTTGCCGGGCAGGGGGGGCCCCATGGGACACTTGATTCTGCCACTGCCATGGCGGCAGTGGCAGCAGCAACCATTTTTTTAAATCTACCTGGGCTGATGGGGGGAGGGGGGTTAGGACTGGTAATGGACTATGGGGGGCTAAGACTGGAATTCGGCTTATGGGGGGGATAGGACAAGTAAAGGGAAATGGGGGGGCTAAGACTGGAAAGAGGATGATAAGGAGAATAGGAATGGAGGTCGGCTGACGGGGGGGTTAGCACTGGTAATGGGCTATGGGGGGACTAAGACTGGAAGTAGGCTGATGGGGGGTTAGGACTAGTAATGGGTTATTGGGGGGGCTAGGACTGGAAATGGGCTGATGGGGGGGTTAGGACTGGAGGTGGGCTGATGAGGGGCAGTTAGGACTGGTAATGGGCTATGGGGGGCTAAGACTGAAAATGGGGTGATGGGGGTTAGGACTGGAAGTGGGCTGATGGGGGGCTTAGGACTAGAAGTGGGTTGATGGGGGGCTTAGGACTGGTAATGGGCTATGGGGGGGCTAGGACTGGTAATGGGCTGGGGGGTTGCTAGGACTGGAAATGGGCTGACTGGAAGGGGAGGCTTGAACTGCAAATAGCTGATGGGAAGGGGGGTTTGGAATGGAAATGGGCTGTGTGGGGAGGGAGCTAGAACTGGAAATGGGCTGAGTGAGGGGGGAGCTAGGACAGGAAATGAGCTGATGGAGGGGCTAGGATAGGACTGGAAATGGATGGGGGAGCTAGGACTGGAAATGGGCTGATGGGGGGCTAGGACTGGAAATGGCCTAATGCGGGGACTAGAAGGGAGCAGATGCTGGGTGGGGCTGGAACTAGAAGGGAGCTGAAGTTGGGGGAGGATTAGAATGGGATGGAGCTGGGAGAGTGAAATGGAGAGGGGAAAAATATTTTGTGTGGGAGGGAAGACAAATCTACAATTGGCCAGGCATTGGGAGAGTATGTGGGGATTGAGGATGGAGGGGTAAAATTTGAGTGGATGAAATAGGAATGAGGAAAGAGCAAAATGAGAAAGATTAGTATGTTAAAGCAGATGTAGAGAGAGAATGGAAAAAAACTAGAAGAGAGAAGAAAGGACAAATGGACAGCAGACGATGGAGAGTTAGCAGAAGACACGAAGAAACCAGAAGAAAGTGGCTGGAGCAATTGCAACTGAAATGCACAAAAGGTAGAAAAATATCTCTTTATTTTGAATTTATTAACTGGAATATGTCAGCTCTGGGAAATGTGCATCATTAACGTCTGCGCTTTGTTTAGTACAAGAGGAAATTAATTTATAGTTTTATTTCTACAGTGTTGTTGTACATTCCAGGTTTGGCTTTTGGGGTTCCCAGTTTAATTATTGTTTTCCTGTTTCTAAATTGTGATTCCTTGTTTGGTGATGGTTTATGTTCTGCATGTGTAACTGTGCTGAGGTATTCTATTTATGTAATTCCTATTTGACATTGCCACTTGTTCTCTTTCCCCAGTAGGTCATGTATTGTTATTCTCTGAACTGTATTGGTTTAATATTTGCAGTGTTGCCTTTTTATAGGTAGGGTCTGGTGCTTTGTGAGTCCTAGTAGTGCTGTTAGGATACGGCAGGTTTGCTATGGGTTCTAAATGGGCAGTGTTTGTAGTAGTTCCTAATGTGCCTGGTGGTTGGCACTGGATTATAGTAATGTAGAAATCTTTTAGTCTGTCTTTATCCATACACTCATTAAGAGGCATGTTTGCTAAAAGTTAATGTATGATAACATTATGCAAATATTTATGCAAATGAGGCCCATTATGCAAAGGAGGCCCCGCACTGAGTCTCCGCACATGGCCCCGCACCCCCCTTGGGCTGCCCCTGGATCTGAGTGTCATCAACATAAAAATAATACTGAAAGCCATGGGAAGAAATGAGAGCACCAGGGGACTGGGTATAGAGAGAGAAAAGGAGAGAGCACAGAACAGATCCTCGGGGTACACCAACTGAGAGTGAGATAGCAGTAGAAGAGGAACTACCAGAACAAACACTGAAAGAGCAATGGGAGAGATAAGAAGAGAACCAGAACAATACAGAGCCCCTAAAACCAAGTGAGGACAATGTGTCGAGGAGAAGGTGGTGGTCAACATTGTGAAAAACAGCAGAAAGGACAAGAAGAATGAGGACTAGGTAAAGGCCCTTGTATTTAGCCAGGAACAAATCGCTGGAGACTGTCAAGAGCTATTTTGTAGAATGTAAGGGACTAAAGCCAGACTGAAGTGGGTCAAGGAGGGCTTAAGAGGAGAGAAATCCATGGTAATGGCAGAGAACTGCATGTTCAAAACGTTTGGAAATGAAGGGAAGAAAGGAGTTATGTCAATAATTAGAAGGACAAGTAGGGTCAAGTGAAGGTTTCTTGGGGAGAGGTGTGACTACAGCATGCTTGAAGGCTGCAGGGACAGTTACAGTGGAGAGCGATAGGCTGAGAATATGTGAGATGGAAGGGATGACAGAGGAGGAGGTGGAGTTAAGGATGTGAGTGGGGATGGGATCAGAGGAACAAGTAGTAAGTTTAGAGGAGGAAAGAAGAAGATAGGTTTCCTCTTTGGAGATCTTAGAAAAGGATTGAAAGGGTAACAGAGATTGAGGGGAAATGTTGGTATTGAAGAGGGGGGAAAAGGGGATGGAGCTGATCTTGTGGGGAATTGGAGTGTAATCCTGTGGACTTTGTCATGGAAATAGTCGGCTAGGGTTTGATCAGAAAGAGGAGGAGTCGGAGACAGAGGTACATTGAGGAAAGAGTTGCGAGTTGAGAAGAGACGGTGGGGGTCAGAGACAAGAGAGTTAGTCAGATGGACATAGTAGTTTTGTTTGGTGAGTGCTAAGGCTGACTGGAAGGAAGCAAGCATGAATTTGAAGTGAAGAAAGTTAGAAAGGTTGCAGGATTTGAGCCAAATGCACTCAGCTGGATGGGCACAGGAGCATAGATGGTGGGTAGTTGAAGACAGCCAAGGCTGAGCTGTGTGCCTCATAGGACATGGCATAGGCAGAGCAAGAGCATCCAGAACAGAGGAGAGAGCAGTATTATAGGAAACTAAAGTCTTATCAACAGACTTAGAAGACAAGGTGGAGGAAAGAGGAGATGAGGCAATAGTGGAGATAGTCAATGGATCGATAGAATGAAGATTCCTAAAAAAGGTAGGAGGAGACTGGATGAGATTGAGGTGGGGAGTGATAAAGAGTGAAACTCAGCAGGCGATGGTCAGATAAGGGAAGCACTGAGGTACGGAAATTAGAGGATAAATATTTTAGAGAAGAAAAAAGATTAAGGCAGTAGCCATGATGATGAATGGGGGCAGAAGAGCAAAGCTGGAGATTGAATGAGGACGTAAGGGAAAGGAGCTTAGAAGCATAGGGCATTCAGAAGTGTTATCAACATGAATATTAAAGTCACCAAGAATAAGGGGGGCGAAGAAGGATTCAGAAATAAGAAAAGATATGAGTCAAAGTCAGTGAGAAAGGTAGAGGTGGACTTGTCAGAGGGTCTATAAATTGCATCTATCTGGAGAGGTAAGGGATTAAAAAGGTGGATGGAATGGACTTCAAAGGAGGAAAAAGAGTGAGACTGAGATAGAAGGAGGGGTTGAAATTGGCAGGAAGGAGAAAGCAGAAACACAACACCACCACCATGGCTAGTGACACGAGGAGTGTGGGAGAACTGGTAGCTGCCGTGATAGAGGACAGTGACTGAAGCAGTGTCATCAGGGAGGAGCCAGGTCTCAGTAAGATCTAGAAGATGGAAAGTGTTAGAGATAAAGAGATCATGAATAAAGGGGAGTTTATTAGATATAGAATAAGCATTCCATAAGCACATGAGAAAGGGAGAGAGGAGAGGAAAGGAGAGGAATATGAATGTGATTAGGGTGGTTGAGAGAGGAACTATCATGGGAGTGAAAGTCTAGGGGGGCCAGGGTTGGGATTAATATCACTGGATGAAAGAAGGAGAAGAAGAGTGTGAGACAGAGAGCAGACAGCATGGCAGGAACGAGGATGAGGTTGTTTCAGAGAGAAAGGGGAGGTATGAATGAGAGGAAGAAAAAAGTGAAGCTCAAGAGCTGAAGAAAGGGTGGAAGATAAATGGGGGAGGAAATGGGAAAGGAAGAGAGAGGGTGATAAGGAGAGGGGGTTTTAAGTTGATGGTATGATGGGAGAAAGTTAGGGAGTATCAGAAAAAGGAAGAAAAAGTGGTTTGGAGCCTTAAGAAAAAAGGTGATGTGAAAAGCCTAAAAGAGTAACTACCTAAGATTCAATAACTAATTAAAATTAAAGGACATCCAAAATGGTGTTGGTAGGCAGTTCCAACATGCCAGTCTGAAACGAGATAGGCCTGGACTGAAGGATTTCAAAAATCCATAGCAGGTTGGGAACCATTAGAAAAGGCCACACTTATTAGTCGAGTTTAAGCCAAAATGACAAGTTAAAAGCAGAAAGTCCATCCGTGTGAACTGTTCCTCTGTCCCACGCTGACTTTGCCCTAGTGTAGTGGGGCTCAGGATTCAGAAGGATTCACCACTGGCAGCCTGTATGAGTCGCCGCCTGCTCTGGCCTAATCTGCAGTCTGCAGACTCCCATCTTTGCGGGGTCTCCTCACACTGATGATGGCTCTGTAGTTGGCGGATGCAGTGATGTTCATTTGCCTCTGCTCGGAGGGTGAGAGGTAAGCCCGGGCCTGTGCTTATGCAAGTTCCGGTGACTGTAGACTGTCATCCTTCCTACCTCCTCGCCTATGACATAGTGCCACTATCTCCCACTCCTGGCGGACCGTTAGAGGCAGGTGAGTGGTGTGGGGAATGCAGGCGGTGCCAGTTGCTTGGTCTAATGCACTCACTAATATCAATATCTCCTTTGCCACCTCCTTTCGCAGGTCCCTTTGTGAACTTGGTACTCGGTATTCAGTGCCATTCTTTACCTGGAGGCCAAGGGGCCGGGTTGTGCAGTGCAGTGACAGTGGCTTCCGTCGGGCTGGGAGAGCGATGGCAGGGTAGACTGTTGTGGCCTACCATGTGGTGTCGGCACTGGTGAAAAACCAATACACAACCCTGAAAGTGGGAGAGGCAACAACTTATCAGGAACAGGAGGCATCAGAAGTCAAAAATCTTAAAGCTGTAGGATCAGCAACCACTACAAAGTGAAGGGTAGTGGTGGTAGGTGACTCCCTTCTGAGGGGTACAGAGGCATCCATCTGTTATCTAGATCAGTGTTTTTCAACCTTTTTTGTGCAAAGGCACACTTTTTTCATGAAAAAAATCACGAGGCACACCACCATTAGAAAATGTTAAAAAAATTTACCTCTGTGCCTATATTGACTATATATAAAGTAATTCTCTTGAATAGGAATCAAACACTCACACCAACCCCCCTCCCCTGCTGGTTCACACCAACCCCCCTCCCCTGCTGGTTCACTCACACCACCCCCCCCCCCTCCACTGCTGGTTCACTCACCCACCCCCTGTCACTTACTCACACATCCTGCTGGTTCAATCACTCACTTACCCCCCCTCCCCTTCTGTTTCACTCACACCATCGCCCCCCCCCTTGCTGGTTCACTCACACCACCCCCCCCCCTCCACTGCTGGTTCACTCACACTCCCCCCCCTTGCTGGTTCACTCACACTCCCCCCCCCCTTGCTGGTTCACTCACACACACACACCCCCCCCTCTGCCCAAGCCGCTGCTTCTGCTTTGTACAGAGCAGCGGCTGCACTACACTTACATTGAAAAGTAAAGAGAACTGTGTCAGGAGCCCTCCGGTCATCGCAGAGCCCGAGGAAGTGATGTCATGGGGGTGGGCTCCTCACAGGCAGTCTTACCTTTTAAAATTAACTTTATTGCAGCTAAAGTTAATTTGAAAAGGAAAGACAGCCTGTGAGGAGCCCGCCCCCATGACATCACTTCCTCGGGCTTTGCATGATCGGAGGGCTCCTGACACAGTTTCTCTTTACTTTTCAATGTAAGTGTAGTGCAGCCGCTGCTCTGTACAAAGCAGAACCAGCGGCTGCACTGCTATAGGGAATCGCGATCGTGTTCGCGCCGCGGACTTTGGCACAAAAGCCGGTTTTTTGCTCTGGCCGCTCCCGATCTTGCGGCCAGAGCAAAAAACCGGCTTTTCAATGGCCGGTTTTACAACTGTGCCGGCAGCCGGCCTGGCCATGGAAAAACCGGCCAGGCCGGCTGAAAACAGGCCGGTTGGCAACCCTAATTTGTGAGCCGAGGCCACATGTTATGGATAAAATTGGAATTTTTCCCACGGCACACCAGACAATATCTCACGGCACACTAGTGTGCCGCGGCACAGTGGTTGAAAAACGCTGATCTAGATATGATGTCGTGGGAGAATGCTGTCTGCCTAGAGCCAATTTCTGAGACATTACAGAGCATTTGCTGGGACTCCTTAAGCCTACTGATTATCTATGTTAGCACTAATGATACTGCTAGGTTCCTACCCGCAGGGCTTGTGTTAGGGGATGGCAGACAAGGCAATTGCCCTGGGCCCCCATGCCACAGGGAGTCCCAAGGCTGCCTCAATTTGAAGGAGGAATAGCTTGAAGGTAGGTTTTGAGGCACTCTCCACAGTTTTTGCCCTAGTTCCCTATATGTCTAAATCTGCCCTTCACACCAGAGGGTGTCAAAAGGGGCTTTGTGGCTCTGGGAGAGAAGCTGAAGCAGATAGGTGTGCAGGTGGTGTTCTCTTGAATCCTTCTTGTCGAGGGTCAAGGCCAAGGTCGAGAGGCTTGCACCCTGGAGATGAGTGTCTGGCTCTGTGGATCGTGTCATTGAGAGCATTTTGGCCTCCTGGACCATGGCATGATTTTTCAAGGGCTGCTAAGCAGAGATGCTAACTCAATCAAAGAAGGGATAGTGTTTTCCACAGCAGACTGGCTAACCTATTGAGAAGGGCTTTAAACTAGGATGGTCAGGGATGGGTGAACAAAGTCCTCAAGCAATTAAAAGCTCTCAGGTAAGTAAAAACCACTGAACCATGGCCTTTAGTATGCAAGCCCCTTATCTTAGGAACTCCCTTCCCACTGAACTCCATTCTGAAACTTCATATGAAAAGTTCAAAGCCAGTTTAAAAGTATGGGGCCCGATATTCAAAAGGCATTTACATGGTTTACAGCCCAGTAACATCAACCAACACACGCTCCCTAACCTAAGCACGACTCAAATACTAACTCAAAACAATTCAAATACTTATTAAGATATCCTTCAATAAGGCAAAAAGACCTCAGGGTGGCTAGTACCCCACACGCAGCGAGAAACTCACTGTAGGGAATAGCTGATGCTCACATCATAGGTCATAGCCTTGTCAAATTCCCTAATATACACAAAATTCATATCCCATTACACATACCACTACAATTTCACCCTGGGATCCTAAGACAATATACTACAATATTCTCTACATACAAAAACTATCAATCATCCATCTAAACACACACAAACACTGTTACAAAGCATCAGAGTTAATCAAGATGTAAACAAGGAGCAGCCCAGGAACAGTCATGGAAAATCCTACAAAAATGAGGAAATGTATAATTAATATCCAAAATCAAAAAAGAGAGCACAATAGCCCACTTAAACTTATCTTATCATATCGTAATTGCCACCAATCTTCTGTTTCGTAGCAGCCTCAAATGCTCATCCAGTAGCAGCTTCAATAACAGCAGAGAGCAACCCCCGGCAGCCGGAAACACCCGACAGCCAGGAACACTCTCCAAAATATATCTTGACGGGGAAGAACATTACATCTTTCACAGAATCATAACTACACACAAAACCCTACAAAAGCTTTCGTTTCGCCAAAGAGAGGCTTCTTCAGGGGTTTAAAGTCAACGTTTTAACCACAAATCAACTGAACCCGCCATCCCAAAGGACGGCGTCTGATGTCACTTTTAAAACATCCCAACAGCCAATCACAAACTTCGGCAATCTCATCGTCACTTTCTCCCAACACAAACTCTACACTCCACTAAAATCCACTCAACCCTATGAACATCTAACTGAAATTAAATGAAATAAAACAAGAAGAAGTGAATGAGGAGGAGCTCCACAGAAACCACACATCCAGATCACAAGAAAGCACATTCCAGTAACCTAACTAAGTCATTCCAAAATCAAAAATCAAAAAAAGGGTGTCCACTCTATTTTATCATTCAGACCCAAAGGATACAAAGTGTTCAAGGAATAAATCCATCGTTGCTCTTTCTGCAGTAAAACCTTGCCACGATCTCCCCGTCAAATGTTGAATGGAACATGTTCCAAAACAGTACATCTGAGATCAAAAAACTGATGACCAAAGTCCAAACAATGCTGAACCAAAGGTGTATCGATGCGTTTCTTATGAAGACAATATTTATCTTCCGCTAAGCGTGTCCGGAGGGGCCGAGTAGTCTTTCCAATATAAAGTTTTGAACACGGGCACCAAAGGCCATAAATTACATGTGTTGTAGCACAAGTTGTATAAAATAACAGGTCGCGAACCTTCGCTTTGTAAACTGCACAAATTGAATGTGACATGACACTACAAAAAGTGCAGCGTTGACACGCAAAATGACCAACCTCTGAAACTGAAGATAAGGACTGTCGCGGCACTGCTGGACAAAGATGATCTTTCAAATTAAGACTGCGGCTATATGCAAGCCATAGAGAATATCTTGAAAATGTAGGATATGTCGCCAATAAAGCCCATCGGCGGCATAGCACCGTAGCAATACGAGTTGACAAACTTGAATATTGTAAAACACACGTGACAGTCGATGAAGACACTGCCCTTGAAGTGGCTTTATTAGGTTGCAACAGCTATTCACGATGGTTAAACCGGGCCCTCCGGTATGCTTTTCGCAAAACAGTAGATGGATATCCTCGTTCCTCAAACTTACGCATCATAGAAGAAGCTTGAACTTTAAACTCCGACAAGGTTGAGCAAATTCGCCGACAGCGTAAAAATTGCGAATAAGGTAGACTCTGACGTAAATGTTGTGGATGAAAACTCTCAAAATGCAGCACAGTGTTACGGTCAGTCGCTTTAGAATACAGAGTAGTAAAAAAGCAACCTTGACTTTTTGAAATACTGACATCTAAAAAATGAATATCAAAAACTTGAATATCAATATCAAAAGAAATTGAAGTGTTACAATTATTTAAATATTGAAAAAAGTCTTCAAGAAGCTCTCTAGTGCCATGCCACAGAAGAAATATGTCATCTATATAGCGGTACCATCTAATAATATGCACCGCAAATCGAGAAGAATATACAAAATGAGTTTCAAAATAGCTCATGTATAGGTTAGCCAAAGACGGCGCAAAGGTCGCCCCCATGGCCGTACCCAAAATCTGTTGATAAAAAAGTTGATTATAAACAAAATAGTTCCTTTTCAACGCTAATTCAGCCAAAGTGGTCAAAAATGAAGTAGGAACACGATGCGGAGCTTCTCTTGCATCCCAGACTTGCGTCAAAACAGCGATGGCATCAGCCTGAGGTATTGAGGTGTATAATGCCGCCACATACAAACATGCCATGAAATCAACTTGTTCCACAGATTCAACAGAGTCTAATAAGCATAAAAAATGAGTGGTATCCTTAACATAGGATGCAATCTTTGGAACCTCATTTTGCAAAAAGTTATCTAAATATATTCCCACACGCTCCAACAGGGAATCATTGCTAGATAAAATCGGGCGGCCTGGGGGCGCTATAAGACTTTTATGAATTTTTGGCAAAGCATAAAAGGCAGGTATCTTAGGAAAAGATGGATTAAGGAATAACCGCTCCTTTTCAGTCAAGAAGCCTGCAGAGGACGCCTGAATAGTAACTTCCTTCAATATGCGTTGCAATTCTTCAGTAGGATCTCCAGGTAAAATCAAATAATGATCAGAATTACTCAACTGCCGCATGATTTCAGCATCATAATCTACATAGTTTAAAACAACAATTGCTCCTCCCTTGTCAGCCCTTTTGATGACTATATTGGACATATGTTGCAGTTCTCTCAAAGCTGCCAATTCCATCCTAGACAAATTCTTCGGCGGAGTAGGAGCAGTTTTTCCAATTTCACTAAATCTGACAACACCAGATAACGAAAAGTATACAAAATAGGGTCTAAAGGTCCAGGAGGGACCCAAGTAGATTTCGGTCGGACCATCGATAAGTCTGAAACATCTTCTCTATCCTTAAAAAAACGTTTTAATTGTAAAGACCTAATGAGTTGTTCCACCATCACCCGGCTACGAAATCCATCGTAGACGGGACCGTCTACAAATGAAAGCCCTTTAGACAAGAGACTAACTTGCGCCGGTGTCAATGTTACATCTGACAAATTTATCACAGTCTGCATCATTGAAATGCCACCCCGTTCTTTTTCCGTTGGGACCGGGTTGGAAGCCCAGGAAAATGTTCCCGTCGATCTTTTACAGATTCAGCTGGATCTATTGAAGAATCCTTCTGCCCTTTAGAACGTATATGTGAAGTCCTAACATCTGAGCTCGAATCCGAGGAGTATGTGGAAGTATTATCACCACCCTCTTTCCAATGACTTCCTTGCTCTCCTCACATGCCAATTATAAATAGGACCCTCCTTAGCCCGCTTCTCATCTTTCAATAATTTCTTTATCTTGGCACTTCTTAAATCAGTTTTATATTTATCCAACGACTTAATAGACTCAGAATAACAATGATCAAAATCTTCAGATGTTTTCAACACCTTCAACTCCTCTTCCAGATCTTTCTTAAGAGATATATTCTTAGCGTGTGCCGTTTCAATCAATGAAAGGCCGCGGGGCAGGGTCCCGGCGACCGTGTGTTACCGGGTGTTCGGCCGGTGCGAGGACCCCGGCCCGCGGCCGTCATCAGAAGGGGCGGAGGCACAATGACGGGAAGGGCTCCTATGAGGCTGATTGGCTCCACCCGCGTGCAGGAGTGCGGAGGAGCCTGGGAGCTGGAGGCGAGCAGCAGTGAAGGGGAGGCGCCATGAGGCGGCAGCGGTTGCCTGTACTCAGGCGTCTCCTCGTGGTCTGGGCCTGCTTTCCGGGTCACTGGTGAGGCCTCGCTTGGACTAATTTTGTTCAAAATTGGGAGACTGTGTCTCGTGGAGGTCATGGGGGGGCGGGAGGTGGTTCAGAGGAGGGCGCACGGGGTGGGTTGGAGCCTGTGCCGGGGGGAATGCGGGTGGGGGGGGACTTTGAGGCCTGCATATGTGTACGCGGGAGTGGGGGAGGGGCAGGGGAGATGTGAGGCAGCCCTTTAGGTGCTTGCGAGGGTGGGTGAACAGACGAGCCTTTTCCAGGGAGTGGAGGCTGGTGGTGCTGGAGGGCATGGCATGAGGCTGAGGGGGGTTGCGCTGGGGGGCAACATCGGGAGGTACTTTTTCACTGGGGGGTGGTGGATGCTTGCAATGCCCTGCCGTTGGGGGTGGGGGGTGCGGCTGCGGTGGCGGAGTTCATGATGTCCGGGGAGAAACACGGTGGCTCCCTTTATAGCCACAGGAAAAAATCAAACTAAACTTCACTACAGTGTCTTGTGTGTCGGGGGAGGTGGGGGTGACCCGTTGTGTGGGTGCAGCCTTCGGCGGAGACGTGGGGAGGGGTGGCCTGCACGGAGCAGCGGAGCGCCTGCTCTTGCTGCCTTTGCTGGGCGGTCCGGATGGACTGTGCTGGTTTTTATCTGCCGTCATGTTGTATGTTGCTGTCTTCCTTTGTTAGGATTACCAGCAGGGTTTGGGCTTTCTCCTCCTAGGAGTATAGCTCGGGATTGGGAGTGGGGAAGGGAGGTGTGGAGGATTTCCTGTAGTCTGGAAAGGCTTTGGTTGTGCATTCCGGTTGTGCTTTGTTCAGCATACAGGCTGGCTTTGTGAAATTGTGCTGCTTCATTAATGCATGCTAATGCTCTTAGCGTTTGTTATGCCCCATCAGCTGGAATGGGACCTGCAGTGAATGGCGTGCACTACCACAGCAGCGCCTTTTGGTAAATACAGCCTCCACTGCTGCCTATGTGTATCTCATTGCCAGGCATCTTTCTCATGGGTTGCTGCATTATGCATGTGCATTGTTCGAGGGACAGTGCCCAGGGCTTTGCTCTTGTCCTGAGTGAGTGTGCATGTGCCATAACCTTGACTACTGTCTGTGCTTCTCTCATGTACACACTGACTTTGTTAGAAAGGCGCACATGGTTTGGAATGGGACGGAGGAACGGATGCTTCTGTGGTGCTTATCTTTGAATACTTTATTTTACCCATGTAATCTCTCTACTCCTCCTCATCCAGTGGAAGGGATTAAAGGGGGAAGGGGGGCTATCTGGAGGGACTCCAGGGGGGAACAACCTGTGCAGCTCCTCTTTGCTAGCGGTATCAGCAGCAGTACTAACAGCATGCAATTCTCTCATCTATGGGGCTACTGTGTTCACAAATGCTGATTCACACAACGCGCAAACACTTTTGATACAATGCACAAAGCCAATGAGTGCAGACTGGTGCGGAAAAATACTGAAATGAACCGTTTCATGTTTCGAGTATCGACTGTTCCTAGTTCCTCGTGAATGAAAGGGTATGACTTAGTAGTGGATGTTTTACCGGCCTGGATGTATTTCCCCCCGGGGGCGTTGGACTGTGGACCTTCGCTTGGAGGGAGGTGTCAAGGCTTGGGGGGTGGGGGTAAGTTGGTGCAGGATTCCCCCGGGGGGCTGGCCGTGGTCTGGGAGTCTATTAACCAGTTGGAGGCTTTGTTGACGGGAGGGATGGCTTGGTGGTGGGCCACGGTTCATGCGGAGCGGAATGGTTGCGGGCGGGGGGGGGGCTCCCCACCTTGGTTTCTGGCACAATGGTCATACGCGTGTGGAAAACGGGGCAGGGGTGTCGGGGCGGCTCCCCTGTGTGGAGTTATTCCCCGCAGCGTTCACCAATTCTTCGACCGCGTCGTTGGGGGGCAGATGTTTCGGCGGAAGGGGCGGGAAGCCGTGTTTCGAGGAGAAGGGGCTCTGGGATAGAGTCTGAGGAGCCGTCCGACACCCCTGCCCCGTTTTCCACACGCGTATGACCATTGTGCCCCCCCACGATCTCCACCACCGACCCAGCCCCCCGGTCTGCCTGCAACTCACCTGCTGCCCCAGTCTCGGCCACCTTGCTGCCGCTGGCTGAAGCCTCCAGCGTTCGCCATCCTTGGTCATCTGATGCAGCCGGTCCTGGGCGCTCAGCTCTCCGTTGTCCACCTCCACTGCACCTGCCAGTGTGCCGAGTTCCCATCGCACCTGTGGAGACAAAGAGAACAACAGCAGAAACCAAGGTGGGGAGCCCCTCCCCGCCCGCAACCATTCCGCTCCGCATGAACCGTGGCCCACCACCAAGCCATCCCTCCCGTCAACAAAGCCTCCAACTGGTTAATAGACTCCCGGACCACGGCCAGCCCCCCGGGGGAATCCTGCACCAACTTACCCCCACCCCCCAAGCCTTGACACCTCCCTCCAAGCGAAGGTCCACAGTCCAACGCCCCCGGGGGGAAATACATCCAGGCCGGTAAAACATCCACTACTAAGTCATACCCTTTCATTCACGAGGAACTAGGAACAGTCGATACTCGAAACATGAAACGGTTCATTTCAGTATTTTTCCGCACCAGTCTGCACTCATTGGCTTTGTGCATTGTATCAAAAGTGTTTGCGCGTTGTGTGAATCAGCATTTGTGAACACAGTAGCCCCATAGATGAGAGAATTGCATGCTGTTAGTACTGCTGCTGATACCGCTAGCAAAGAGGAGCTGCACAGGTCACGAGGAATGTATTTGTATTTGTATTAGATGGTTTGTTAAAAGGTTATTACAGCTGCGACCAGTTTGAAATCCAAAAATGTTGTCATGTGATTGTTAACAGGTATTGGGTGGAAGGAAAATGGGGGTGGTAGGAGGGGCGGAGGGCAGCGTGTACGCCTTACCCGGTTATTAGAAGGCCGCAGGGGCACGTCCCCGGGGCCGCCACTAACCGGGGGGGGCGGCAAGCTGCTTTAGCCCGCGGGATCCGGCGGCGCGCATAGCGAGGGGAGGCCGCGCCATCTGGCGAGCTCATTGGCTCCCGCGGGGGCTTTTCAAATGCGCGGGAGCCAATGGGTGCCGAGGACAGCGGGCCGCGGAGGGGGGGAGGTGCGGGGACTCGGCGCGGCTCCGGTCTTTCTGTTGGTGGGCTGGAGGCGACGGACGTCCCGCCCTCCCTCCCTTTACAAGGACGTGGGGGCGGGGGTATGGGTTGTTGCAGCTTGGGGGGGGAGATTGGCGGGATCCCGGAGGTTTCCGGGGTCCGGAGCCGGAGGCAAGCAGGAGGGCGGGGGTAGGGTACCCCCGACCCGGTTAATCCCTCAGGTTTTTGCTAATAATATGGCGAAGCCGGAAGAGGGAGGGCTTGGATAATCAATTGGGCTTGTGCCCGAGGGGGAAGCGGAAGCAGCGTCACCTTGCTCCTAACGTGGCGGGTGAGGGCTCGCTCTGCTTGGCGGGGGTGGGGGTGGGGAGATTTATGATGTTTTGTATTTGTATTAGATGGTTTGTTAAAAGGTTATTAAAGTTGCGACCAGTTTGAAATCCAAAAATGTTGTCATGTGATTGTTAACAGGTATTGGGTGGAAGGAAAATGGGGGTGGTAGGAGGGGCGGAGGGCAGCGTGTACGCCTTACCCGGTTACAGTGATCTCCTTCTTCTTTCTTCTATTGCTCATCCCTACCTTTCCCCTACTGCTGTCTGTATCTAACCAATCTTTATAACTTTTGAAATTGTTGTGCTACCCTTTAGCTCTTTGATCAGTGTTTGTCTTTGTTTAATCTATGTTCTGTGCATCAATTAATGGATATATTGTAAACCACCATAATACATGCGCCACTGGTGGTATATAAGAGCCTCTAAATAAATAAATACATAAATAAATAAAGTAAGTAAAACATTAGAGAATAATATAGAAAAGGGAGTAAAAAGGGCACCATCTGGAAAGCTGGATATACTAATACCCATAGTATGAGACATAAAATTCCAGAATTCAAAACTGTAATGAAAGATGCTATCTTGGATATAATGGTAGTCAAGGAGACATGGTACATGGAAACAATGACTGGGATGTAGTCATACTAGGCTATAATCCATTCAGGAAAGACATTGTAAGAAGATAGGGAGGAGGAGTGGTGATAAATGTAAAAATATTAAAGCCACAGAATTGCAGGGCTTATGAGAAAAGGATGGAGCATTCTAAGTTAATTTAGAATGAGGGAACGGAAAATCTATTTATATTGGTGTGATATACAGACCTTCCTCGCAGGCAAAAATAATAGTTAAAGATGTAATTGAAGATATTCAGAATTTTGCTATGAAAGGAGAGTTGCTGTTGATAGGAGATTTGAAATTGCCAGCTGTGGTGTCCTTCTGAAGTAGGGAGATATTGGATCATCTAGAAGAAGAACTATTCTAGGAAATGGTAACTGAACCCATGTGGGAGGGACTGATATTAGACTTGGTATTTACAAATGGGGAAAGTGTTTCTGATGTCATAGTGGGTAATTATCTGGCATTCAGTGATCACTGGATTGTGTGCTTCTGAAGCTAAGGTCCTAGACTTCATAAAAATAAGCTTGGTCAAGTTGGGGCAATACCTCAAGGTGTCATTAGCTGGATGGGAACATCTGGGGGAAGTAGAACAACATTGGTCAAAACTGAAAGGAGAAATTTTAAGGGCAACAGATCTTTTTGTTAGGAAAATGAATAAAACTAAGAGGAAAAAAAGGCCACTATAGTTTTCAAAAGAAGTAGCTGAACAGGTAAGGAAAAAGAGGTTAGCTTTCATAAATTGTAAGAAATTGCAGAAAGAAGAAGAAGACAAACCACAATATCTGAAAAAGCTAAGAGACACTGGTAAAGTAGTCAGGAAATCAAAGATGCAAATGGAAGAAACAAATAGCCAATTCAGTAAAATATGGTGGCAAGACTGTTTTTTAGATATGCTAGTGACAGAAGGAAGTACAAAGGTGGCATTGTAAGACTCGAGTGAAGGGGAGGAATATGTTGTGGCTAATAATGATAAAACTGAATTCCTTAATGAATATTTCTGTTATACAGACTAAAGTTTTGCAGGAAGCAAAATACTGTACACTGTAGAACCTCTATGGATAGAAATTCCATGTAAAAAGGGGAAGGCAATGGCAATGGGGGTGTACTACCGACCGTTGGCCAGAATGAATAGATGGATGTTGAAATGCTCAAAGAAATCAGGGAAGCTAACAAAAGTTACAACACAGTAATAATGGGTGATTTTCAATTACGCAGGTATCGACTGGGTCAGTGTCACAGCAGAACATGCTAAGGAGATAAAGTTTCTAGATGAAATAAAGGGCTGTTTCTTGGAGCAGCTGGTTCATGAACCGACAAGAGGGGAAGCTATTCTGGACCTAGTCCTTAGTGGAACAGAGGATCTGGTGCAAGAGATAAGGGTTTTGGCGCCAGTTGGCAATGGTGATCATAGCATGATCGCATTTGATTTAATAAATGGAAGAAGGATGGCAAGGAAATCCACAATATTACCATTTAAGTTTCAAAAGGGAGACTATGATAAAATGAGGAAAATAATTAATAAAAAGCTAAAAGGAGCATCTGCAAAGGTTAAAGATTTACATCAAGCATGGGTGGTGTTTAAAAGTACTATCTTGGAAGCCCAGAAGAGATGTATTCCACACTTTAAGAAAAGTGGAAGGAAGGCCAAAAAACTGCCAGCATAGTTTAAAGGCAAGGTCAGAGAGGCTGTTGTAGCCAAAAAAGCATCTTTCACGAAATGGAAAAAGGAGCCAAATGACAAAAACAGGAAACAACATAAGCATTGGCAAGTTAGATGCAAGGCATTGCTAAGACAGGCAAAGAGAGAATTTGAAAAAAAGCTTGCCGTAGAAGCAAAAATACATAATAAAAACTTTTTCAAGTACATTCATAGCAAAAAACCTGTGAGAGAGTCAGTTGGACCACTAGATGATAGAGGAGTAATAGGGGTGAGTGAGGACAAGGCCATAGCAGAGAGACTGAATGAATTCTTTGCTTTGGTCTTTACTGAAGAATATGTGGGAAAGTTACCTATGTCTGAAATGGTATATAAAGGTGATGTATCAGAAGAATTGAAAGAAATATCAATAATCTGGGAAGATGTATTACAACTATTTGATAAAATAAAGAGTAGCATATCACCTGGACCGGATGGTATATATCTGAGGGTGTTGAAAGCATTGAAATATGAGATTGCAGACGTACTATTAGTAATCTGTGAACTATCATTAAAATCATCTGTAGTACCAGAAGATTGGAAAATAGCCAATGTAACACCAATTTTTAAAAAGGGTTCCAGGGATGATCCAGGAAACTACAGATACCAGTACTGGGCAAAATGGTAGAAACCATTATAAAGAATAAAATGTAGATAGACATGGTTTAATGGGAGAAAGCCAACATAGTAAATGCTCTTCAATTAGGTTTCCTTCATGATTGTCATGTTTTGAATATTCTTTTTATTTTGCTAATATCTCCAGAATGAATTTATTCCATAAATCCTATGGGAGTCATTCCAATATGCAAATAGCGGGGATGTATGTCTGGTTTGGATGAACAACCCATGTTATTCGCTGGGAGCCTATTCTGAAGACAGAGCTCCCTACCCATACAGCGGCTTTGTGCGGGGAGCTCTGGACGGGGGTGGGAGGGGGAGGGCTGGAGGAAGAGTCTGAGCGGAGCGGGGGTGGACTGCACATCCCAGACGTACAGGGCTGATAGAGGTCACGGCCCTGTACATCCGGCAAGGGCAGGATGGACAGAGAACTTATTCCATCTCAGAAGTGGAATAAGTTCCCCCAATGATGGCTGGCAGCGACAGAGGACCCCTCCAAAGAGGAGAGCCACAGGAGGTTCCCTGCCATCTGATCCTAGCCCTGGGAAGTCCCTCCAGGGGTGGGACGGTGGGGAAAAGCAATTTTATGGTGTTGCAGGGAATTGGGACTCCTGCATGGCATCCCGGTACCATTGCGATGGAACGCCATGGCACCGGGGCTCCAGCAGCAGCATTGCAGGGTTAGTCGGGGAGAATGTTGCACGTCTCGGCCCACTGAATCGGGGCCTGTCCAAGTGCCCCGATTCTGCTCCCATGGGGACATTTAGCTTCTGCAGGTTCAAAATTGGGGCCAAATCCAGCCCATCCAGATTTTGGACATCTGGACAGACCAGAGATGCCCTAATCAAAATGGGCCTCCATGTGCTTTAAAGTACAGCCTATTCTTTCTACAGTCTATAAGTGTTATGATCAAGTGTTGCCACGTCATTTCCTTAAGTTTTCTAGAGTCACATGGGTATGTTAGACTTGTGTCTTTTTATCTCTGTATTGAATTTTTCAAAGTCAATTACATGTTGCCATGTCATTCCTTTAAGTTTTCTACATTCACAATGACAGTGGGGCAGCTGTCACATTGAAATTTTTCAAAGCCAAAAAAAAATAACCCCTGAAGTGGGATTTGAACCCGTCTCTGCTTTTAGTTGCCCAATTAGAGATAGCACTTTTTTTTTCTCACTCTCTAACAATGAGGTGCTAACTGAGTCAAACACACATCTATCCCATTCTAAAAGAAAGTCTATTTTATATTTATTCTACCAAATGCTTTGTGCCAACACCACATTTTAAAAGTCTTATTTTCAGGTCGCATGCTTATATTTTGCTACTAGAGAATACACATACCCTCCTTCCCCCAAAAAAAGCACAGGTTTCTGTTGCGACCAAAGGTTTATTTTTAACAATCAGCTCTAAATAGATTGGAATACACACCTTTCACTAAAAGCAGTGAGGCACTGCTTTGTGAGAAAAAAGCCCTTTTTGTTCTGTTTTATTATACTTCTTCTGGGTTATAGAGGCATTACCGGAAGCACTCACTTGTATTTCCAGGATCAGACACTCTGCTTCTGGTGATGCCAGCATAAACTGGTAACAGTCACCTGCATTTCTGGGGTCAGACACTCTGTTTCCACTGATGTCATCAGAAAGCGGCAGGGGCCATTTTTGATGATGTAGGCAGGGGGTGTGGTTGGGGATTGGAGGGGCATTCCTCGGGGCAGTGGTAGGTGTGGCTTGGGGCAGAAATACCCCCATGCATTTCTATGGAGGGAGGGCAGTTTATGGGCATGGTCTAACTTGGAAGTGAGCACTGATTGGCTGACATCGTCCTTAGAGGGGTGTGGTTGGGGAGTGGGAGGGGGCATTCCTGGGGGTGGTGGTAGGTGTAGCTTGGGGCAGAGCTCCCACATTCTTTTATTTGGGAGGGGCAGGGTATATGCATGGCCTAATACGGAAGTGGTCGCTGATTGGCTGAGGTCATCCTTATCTCACCTGTCAATCAGTTTGATGAGTAGTGGACCCATTATACTACTATTTGCATTGAGATCCTATAATGCAAATTCATAAGTAACTCTCAAATGTACTTTTTTCAAAAATGGGAACACGAAGACGGCTTTGTGTGCCTGTTGTGGCAAAAAGAAAATAAAAAAATCCTACGCTTCAATGACTTGCTTTTTTAGGTTTAGGTTTATTATACTTGATTGACCACCTTTCATGCAAAGACTAAAGGAGTTTACAATAGTTTAAAAAGCAAATGAAGGGAAAAGGGGAAGATAATACAGACGTGAATAGCAAAATAATAAAACACCGCAAATGAAGAAGGAGCTCTTACTCGGAAGGCAGTGTTTGGCTTTCTTCAAATAAAATATTTATTATTGTATCCAAAAAGTATAATTTTTAACTAATTTTGTTGTGTTCCATCCCGATGTTCTTTGGTGAAACTGAGGTGGGCAGTAATGTTCTTTTTACAGAACAGTAGTTTCTTCCTAGCTACTCTCCCACCATGACCATTCTCATTCTTTTTTTTCCCGATGGTTGATAGATGAACCCTCACCTCAACTGCTGAGAGAAAGTCCTACACATCTTTAGATTTTACGCTTGTGCCTTTTTGTGATATTTAAGGTCTTCCCAAGCTTTTTTTCATACTGCAACAGGATTATCTTAAAGAGCCACTAGCCTTGTGTCAAGAGTTTCCCCTGGGAGTCTGGTCCCTGCTGGGTTGGTGGCCTGCTCTAACCTCCTTCCTCATGTGCTAAGTCAATTAGTGCACCTTAAATGTATTTTGCATGCACTAAATTTTTTAAGGTGCACTAATGAACCAAATGAATGTTAACAAATGCAAACCCCTATTTCTCTATTATTTTCATATCTGCTATATCAGTGGAATGATAGTTATGCTTCTGTATGAACATATGAAGAAAGACACTTACCAGAAGAGACTTAATGGCTGCCTCCACTGAACCTACTGACTGCATCTGAATGTAACTTGGCTTGGTCTACTGCTGAAAAGAGTGCGCTATTTAAATTGACTCATCCCTTCTTAATTTGTTTTCAATTATATAGCAGACTGCCAGATTATATCAATGTATATTTTAAGATCATGTCAAATAAAGTTGCTAGCAGGAATATTCTCAGGAAATAAACTTGAGTATTAAGAAAGCAACGGGTAAGATTAGGATTAACTTTCAAATCTTTTAAGGCAAATCCTGGTTTGCTAATAAAGTCACCCTGGTGAGGAAAGCCATTTTAAAATTATACTTGCACCACTGAGTTGGTGATTTTTCAGCACCTGCCACTGTTGCTGCTGAGCTGAGCTTAGCTGATGATCAGAGTTTATGGAGGAATAATGGGTGAACCCTGCTGGAACTGCTTCATTTCTAAATGAATATTTGGTAACAAAACCATGCTCGCCAGCTGCACACAGGGTACAACTGCAGCATACGAGCATTACTGGGCTCCAGAAGGCCTCTTTCCAGCTGACAACATCTAAAAACCACCTTTGTTATTAGGTTACGTCCTTGCAATTTAACTTCAGTGATTGATTTGTTATTGCTCTGGCTCTTGAAATAGTTTATTTTTTTTCTCTCTCTGACTTTATACTCCAATGTCTTTAGTTTCTTCTATGGAAATTGGAATGGTACACTCAGGGGATTCTGGACTCATGCACCATTAAGTACTTATTCAGGCGAATCTAGGAAATGATCTTGTCGGATTGTTTTTGTAACTATGATTTGTGGAGCTCAAGTGGAGTTCTGCATGCCCGTATCATGGAAGATTAGACCTTTAGGTAACAGTACTTATGGTAGCAAAAAACGTTTTGAGAATTCTCTTGACGGAAGGAAGTCATTGCGATTCTTTCTTTTCTCCTTTGCTATATATGTATTTCAGTTTTGGAGTGGCATTAGTGGTTAATGTTTCTGAGAATTCCTCCTTCGCCTCATGATGAATTTAAGTAAACTAGGATAGTGCTGTGTGGATTCCCATGCTAGCCTCTTCTCGGTGTATGGATTCAGGGTAGTAAGTTTCTGAAAATAAGCAAGTGAAAAGTCAGCACTTACTGTCACAGTGTGATGCAATGATGCATTTCTCCTTTCACAGACTCAGAAATGTCTGTGTGGGGTAAATGCAATGTGTGCCTTTGAGTCAGTCCTGACTCCTGGTGACCCTGAAGCTCCTGGGTTTTCTTGGCAGTGTCACCAGAAGTAGATTGCCAGGCCTTTCTTCCGAGGCAGTGGAGGGTTAAGTGACTTGCCCAAGGCCACAAGGAGTGATAGTGGGAATCAAACCCTGGTTGTTTGGTTACCAAGCCAGTGTTCTAACCACTAGGCTACTCCTCCACTCCACTGTGTGGGTACTTGGGTAAAAAAGCATTGGTAAGGTGTATCTCAGTGGGGTAGCAGGAGATGCACGAGTGGGTGAGTGGACATACTGTGGGTGGTGTATCGGAGATGTGTATGTATCTGTGATTGTCAATTGCCATGGGGAGAGTTTAGCTGTTCATCTGTGGAAATGTGAGGTTGGGATGTCCGAAGCTGGGGAGATTTGTGCGTGTGTGTGTGTGTGTGATACGAATTTGTGTATTGGGGTTGTGGGTGTGTTGGGGATGTGGGGGGACTCTGTGTGTGCGGACATGTAGGTTTCTCTCTTGTTTGTACTCACTCCCTGTCCTTCCAACTCTCTTGCACTATTTCCCCTCCCTACTCCTTGCCACTCTCTGTCCTGCACGATCCCTTCTTCCCTTCCACCTACCCATGCACTGTCCCTCTCCTTCTTCCCCTGCTTCCCCACCTTGCACTCTGTCTCCCTTTCTTGCCACTTCCCCTTTCATCACCTCCTTCACCCTCTCCCTTCTTGCACTCTCGCCCTCTCTTCCTTCCTTCTCTCACTGCCCCTTCCCTTATTGTCCACCCCTTCCTCTGAAGCTATGCCAGTCTTCCCTGGTGGGACTCAGGGACTCCCATCGCCTCTGCACGGCAACTGCCCCTCTTTTTCCCCTGGCGGGACCTAGAAACCCCCGTGGGCTCTGTACTGTTGTTACTGCTTCTCTTTCTTTACTAGTAGCACCTGGAAACACCTTTTGCCTCTGCCCTACTGCTGCCCCTCTGTCTTCACTGGCAGGACCTGGAGACTCTCGCTGGCTGTGCATTGCCGCTACTGTGCCTCGATCTTCGCTCTGCTGTGAAGCCCTATGCATTTCTTTGTTCATGCATGTGCAAACAAACAGATGCATACAGCATGATGGAGAGATAGATGTACCCTCCACAAAAGGTGCTTTTGTTTAAGGGAAATGCTCCTAAAAAAAGTATTGGGTTGGTTGGTGGCAGGATAGTGGAGAGGAGTAAAGAACTGACGGAGTAGCAGGAAATGAAAGATTGTATATATTGACCAAACTTCACTCTCTTTCTCTCTCTCTCATTCCTCTTTTCCTCAAAACTTCTCCAACCTCTCTGTTAACTCCCAGAACATCCCTACTATCCTTCCTCTCCCCCCACCTTTTTTTTTAAATTCTTTCCAACCGAATGGAGGTTGGAAAGAATTAGATAAGGTTCAGAATGTCTGTCCCCTCTTTCTATCTGTCTGGGGATAAAATAACTCTCTGAAAAATTAACGGAATAGGAGGAAAGTTGGCATGTGTGAAAAACTTGAAAAAAGACACATCAGGTTTGAAAATGGGTCAAATCAGACTGGGGGTTCCAGAGAAACAAGCCCCCACAAAAATAGCCCAATGTATTTCTATGAATTTGTTTATACCTTTGCCTGATCATTTTATTTTCCAGTTGGGTTTGTCCTGGTCTCTTTTTTCCCAAGTTTCTTTTCATTTTTCTCTTAAGTCCTTTTCCAGGATCTACTGTCCTGTTTGCTTCTTCACTCTCCTTGTCTTCTTCCCTCTAATCTTACATCTATCTCTGACATTGATAGTTTTAATCTTTTTTCTCCATTCTTTTATCTGACTTTATCTAGCTATAGCTAGATTTTATTCCTGCTTCTTCCCGACTCCAATCCTCAGTCATCTTCTTTTCACTTGTCAGCTATTTACCAGCTTTTACTACTATGCATACTTCTGTAGTCCTCCTGTTCCAAATGTCTCTCATTCCTTTGCCAGCATCCTATCTCCCCTCTGCCTTTCACCCACTTTCTAGTCTACTCTCACCTCCATATGGCCCACCATCTCCTCTCTCTTACCTCGCTCCTTTGTGGTCTACCATCTCCTCTCTCTTACCTCGCTCCTTTGTGGTCTACCATCTCCTCTCTCTTACCTCGCTCCTTAGTGGTCCACCATCTCCTCTCTCTTACCTCGCTCCTTTGTGGTCTACCATCTCCTCTCTCTTACCTCTCTCCTTTGTGGTCTACCATCTCCTCTCTCTTACTCGCTCCTTAGTGGTCCACCATCTCCTCTCTCTTACCTCGCTCCTTTGTGGTCTACCATCTCCTCTCTCTTACCTCGCTCCTTTGTGGTCCACCATCTCCTCTCTCTTACCTCGCTCCTTTGTGGTCTACCATCTCCTCTCTCTTTCTCCTCTCACCCCGATGTGGTATGCCATCTCCATCTCCTCTCCCTCTCCCTTCAACCCTATGCAATCCATTATCTTTTCTCTTTCTCTCTCTTTCTCTCCCTATCTCTTCTCCCCTGGCTCTTATATGATCCAGAATCTCCCATCCCCTCCCCTCTCCCTCACTCCCACAGTCCAGCATCTCCTCTCTAGTTCTCTCCACACATGGTTCTACATTGGCCTTTTTCTCTCTCCTTCCCCTCTGAGAGTCATCACCTTTCATCCCTTCCCTCTCCCCCTGTTGTCTAGTGTTGTGCCTTCTGCCGCACTACCGCTCCTTCAACTTATCAAATATGGGAGCAATAGCAATAATAGTTAAAAAAAACAGTAAGGCTTGCAGCCAGCTGCGGAGCCTTCTAGGCCTGTGCTACTGAATGTTTGTAGTGCCTTGACTCCCATCCCCTCTGAGGGTCGCTTCCTTTTAGGGGTGGGACACAGTAGACATTCGATAGCCCAGGGCTGTGAACACTCCACAGTGGCTGTGAGCCTTACTGTTTATTTCTTTTTATATTTCTATCACTGCCATGGCCCCAGCTCATTAAGGTGAATGAGCCAAAGCAGGGCATAAGAAGTGAACCGAGGAGGAAGGGGCGAGGGAAATAGAACTATAAGCGACCACAGGTTGGCGGTGAGTGGTACATTGAGGTTTCATATTGGTGGTACCTGTGCACCACTCTGCACTAATGGCGCTATGCCCCTGCCCACCTTCAAAACCTACCCCTTCCTGCAACTTCCCCACCACTCTGCCAGTTGCCCCTGGTCCAAAAAAATACCCCCCTGCAACTGTCCTACCATTCTCCAAACTGCCCCACTCCCAACAAATACCCCTCCATAACTTCCACACGGTCTGACAAACTGCCCCATCCCAAACTACAACTCACATGCAACTGCTTCAACATCACACACCGCCCTACTGCCAAAATATTTGCTGATATTACTATTTCCAACCTAGTAGAAATTGGAAAGAATCATATAAAAGGGATCAAGAATGTCTGTCTGTCTGGGGGCAAAATAACTCTGAAAATTTAACGGAATGGGAGGAAATTTGGTATAAAGGAAAAACTGGGAAAAGGACAGATGGGTACTTTTACTAAGGACCGTTGAGGGTGCATAGCTGCTATTAGCGGGCGTTTTCAGTGCCCACCACGGTTAACATATCAGAAAGCACTGATAACACAGGCTTAACGGCTGGTAGCCAGGCATTAAGGTTCAAAGCTGCCATTAAGAGCTCAGTTTGGAGCGAGAGAGCTGTTTTTGGCCGTGAAACACCACACAGGGAGCCTATTCATATGTATACAGTGTGCACCTCCCAGAATGGAGCTCTGAAATTAGTGATAGTAGTAGTGATGCCTAGATCCTTTTCCTGGGTGGTGATTCTTAATGTGGAATCTTGCATTGCATTGTATAACTGTATTTATAACTTTGCACTTGTCCACATTAAATTTCATCTGCCATTTGGACACCCAATCTCCCAGTTTCTCAAGGTCCTCTTGCAATTTTTCACAATCTTCTTGCGATTTAACAACTTTGACTAATTTTGGGTCATCTGCAGATTTGATCATCTCACTCGTTATTCCAATTTCTAGGTCATTTATGAATATGTTAAAAAGCAGTGGGCCCAGCACAGCTCCCTTGGGGTACTCCACTATTCACCTTTCTCCATTAAGAAAATTGGCCATTTAGCTTTACTGTCTATTTTTTATCTTTTAATCAGATCTCATTCTACAATAGTACAGTGCCTCTTGTAGTATTGTGGATGGAGAATCAGGCTGTTGGCTCCTGCACACAGAGCAACAGTAAACACCAGAGCACTACTACTAGCTCCTACCAGAGTGACAGCCAGGACTGCCACCCATCCCCAGTGTTGCACAGTGCTTTGGTATGGGTGTGTATTTCTATCCATTGTTTTGTGGCGTTCTACACCTCACTGAGCCTCGCACTACCTACACTGTTTCCAGCGTTAGCCTGAAATGTGCATGATTAGGAGCAAGTTATTGTGGGTATGGCCTGAACAGGGCAGATTGGCCAGGATGCCATCTGCATTGGAGGTAGGGCAATGGCTGATATGTCGTAGTACCCGACCACCACCTGCATGGACCAGGTGGCCACAGCATGTCATACTGGGAGAACACTCTCACTCTGACCAAGCAGTGACTATGGCATGGCTATGTATCCACATAGTACCATAGTAGGTACTATGTGGAGGACCAGTCATTGATCTGCTTGCTGGGTGACTATGCTGTATATCACAAGCCTGGGTGCACATAGCACCTTTGCATACATGCAATGCATACTGGCGAGCAGACTGTCTGCAATTTGTATATGCATGGTGTGGACACCCAGTGGGGGGCTGTGGTTGCTGCAGCTGAATGTTAGACCTAGCGAGGTGGAAAATGTGGTCTCCCAGTATTACTGGTGGGGCTGACAGGGCCTTGGTAACAGGTATGGCCTGCTGGTTAGGGTATGTTAGCTTGGACTGCGGGGTTGAATCCAACTGGCACATGATATCTCTCCATTGTGAGCCCTTTGGGGACAAGGGAAATTTATAATGTAACTGACTGAACACCAGCAGTATGTAAGCATTGCTACATAAAATATATAAACCCCTTGCAGGTCTAGACAACCCTTCCTCCTGGTAGTAGGCAGCCATGGCATCAGCATTATAACACTGTTCTGCAGGAATCCTAGCCCAACAGGGGCAGATGCAACTGGCACATACAGCAGGACACAAATTAACTAGTATATCACCTGCCGACAATATATACCACCAACTGGTAGTGATGGGGACCTTCAGCATGGGCAGGTACTGGGGACCCGGTGCTGGGCACCCATCCTCTCCCTCAGGATGACCACAGATGCTGCTCAGTAGCACGGTTTGCAGCTGCTCTGTGCTTGTATCACACACTGTCAGGTCCTCTTACTGAGCTGAGGTGATGGATAAGCGCATTCTCCATTTGGTGATCAGCTGTAGACTGCTGTTCTGCATGTGCAATGCATCATGGGTACTGGTGAGGGCTACCCTATACTGGCACACACAGCACACTTTTTGTATACAGACATTGTTGTGCAGCAAGGTTTGGAGGTATAGCCTACTGGTTAGTTCAAGGTCTCTGTAGGCAGGGGCCAGGGGTTTGATTTCTACCTTTCCTTTGTGACTGTGCTACTCAGATCATTTTCATGCCTGTAACAGTCAGGGCTCTGTAGATCTGTGCTGCCAGCCCATAACTTCCTCTCCTCAGCTGCCATCCATCCTTCGGCCCATCTATCTGCCTCTGTCAGCTGTGTACAGTCCTGTCTTCTTATGCAGGCTTCTACCCCATGTTCTGCACTGGTATCCTTTTCTGCATTGCGGTTCTTCGTGCTTGCCTCTCCGATGTCTCATCTGCATGGTGCCACTACTCCTCTGTCCTCCTGTTGCTGCAAATATCCTGCCACCTCTGCCACCGCGGGGGGACACATATTCCCCATCCTATGCCACCCACTGTCATTGCAGCACTTTACATTGGCACCACCCTGTGCATCAGTACAGCTGCCTCCAACATGTTTGTCTGCTTTACCGGCTGCCACATAGGATGCCCGCAGATATGGCAGATCCATCAGCTCCCACCTGTCCTTCCTTCCATCATCTGTTCATTGCCTTTCCTTGGTGCTCTATCCAGCATTAGGGTTACAGCTGTTTTTATGCCTTACAGTTCATGCTTGTCAACGTAAAGCACCTTACAGCCCTTAGGGCACCTTAAGTTAGGGCACCTTCGTTAGGGCACCTTAATGTAAGGCACCTTAGGTTAAGGCACCTTAATGTCTTTATGGCACTTTAGCCTAAGACACCTATGTTAAGGCGCCTTAAGTTAGGGCACCTTACAGCCCTTAGGGCACTTTAAGGCATGTTTATCAGCCTTAACGTGCCCTAAGGTGCGTACTTGTCACCTTAACATGCGATGTCCCATTAACGTGCGTTAAACGGCCAAGGTGCCCTGTTAACATGCGCTAAAAGGCACATTGTTCCCTTTACGCCAGAACGTCCCCTTCCTGCTCACTGCCTTATATGGCTTCAGGTACCTTAACGCTGCCCTTACCGCTGGTAACTTTACCGTGGTTTAGTAAACATCCCCCTATGTTTCTAAAACAGGTTCTAAACATAGATGTCCTCTGAGTTTTTCTGCATGTTCTGACATAGATGTCCCAGACTGCACTTGGATGCCCTTTCTAAAATGCCACTTCACATCAACCAGCTCACTTTTATCTAGCTGTTTATTCACACCTTCAAAATGTATAACAGATTAATGACACAAACCTTTTCTTGACTAAATCCATTTTGACTTGGTCCCATTAAACCATGACCATCTATATGTTCAGTAATTTTGCTTTTATTATGGCTTCTACCATGTTGACCAGCATTGACGTCAGGCCCACCGATCTATAGTTTCTTGCATCCCTGCACCATCGTGTCTTCCACACATTGAGACTCCAGAGCTCTGCCTGCCTTTTGGGTCCTGCATGTGCTCCATACTCAGAAGGTTAGGACTGACAGCTGTCTGTTTTTTTCAGTGTTCTACAGATTTTTACATTAATGTCTGGAAGCTATGGGTCCTATTCTGAGAAAAACATGCAGGGTGGCTGTATATGTCCAAAACACAGATGAGATTCCCTGCTTGTGCGGTTAGACATGCAGCTCCGTGACAGAATACGGTGTTATATGTCTAGTCACTAAATGTGCAACTTGCGAATAGCGGGGCACCGTTTGCATGTAAGTTACATGTGTAACCTGTGACAAGCTGCGGACGTGTAGTTCTGAAAACGTGTCCACTTGCATAGTTGTCCACGTGCTACAGGAAACAGGATAGAGTAAATCCTCCTTCGCCACCGCCAGAGCTGAAAATGGTCACCAGCCAAGTAAATTTTTCTGAAGCGGAGACCCGCCTGCTCTGCAGGCTAGTAATAGAAAATGAGGGAGACCTGCTCCCCATAGGATGCAGAAAGCCAGGCCTAGCTGTAGCATGCAGGGGCTGGGAAAGGGTCTGGACCACCCTGGCGCAGTAAGCAGGGAAAAGCAGAAAAGGGAGGAGGCAGGGGAAATGAATGTGGTGGAACAAGAACAGTGCAAAGAGCCAGGAAGTAGCTGCAAAGTGAAAGGGCAAAAGGAGCAGGTGGTAAGCTGGACCTACTACACAACCAAGTGACAGTAAACACACAAAACAGGGCCCACACAGGAAACAGGCGAACAGAAACACAATGGCAAGATGGAAAAAAGGCAGAATGGAAAAAGAGAAAGCACATATGGAAAGGAAACCTGAACACAGTGAAAAAAACTACTGTGTGTAACAGTGCAGCAACATGGCCCTCAACACAGCACAGTGCAAACATAGAGACATGGTGCTAGTAAAGACCACTACCCAAACAAAAATAACACACAGGTATTTAACTTATGTAATAAAAAAACCCAGACATTTAAACTTATTAGTATACTACAAAACCCTCAAGTGATTCCAACACCTGTCCGTTCACAAAATTTCTAAGCAGAGGAGAAAAGACCTCAGTAAAGCTATTTCTCCCTTTATGCAACAAGAAGAAGACCTGCTTGAAGGGGATGTGCCCTATCACACTATCATAGGTCTAAAAAATCCCTCTTTTTCCTTAAATCAATTTCATTAAATACTATCTATAATATTACAAAATACAGAAACCCTGAAAAGTCACAAATCCCAACTTCACTTAAACATTTTAATACACAGCCTCAGATACACATAATCCGCAGCAGTAAAATTGAATGAACTGCCTAGGCGCTATCCTTCAGAGAGAGCATTCCACCGTCATCTGAAACAAAATACAGTAGAACTCAGTCGGACACACACTTTTAACAACAACCCAGCCCATCCCTTTATACTTAGCTTTCAAGCTGAAGATCAAAATCAGAGCTGCGGGGTGTCTCCAAATGATGTATCAACCTGGAAGGCCTCTCCTGAGGGCATATCACTCTACCTTCACCCTATGAAGATCTCTGTTTTGCCGGAACTCCGCTTCATCGGGGTAATGGCTTACTATGCGCACAACACATGGCTGACCTAGGCCGCCCCCCACTACCAGCCACCACACCAGTCTCCTGAGAGAACCCTGTGCCCACCCCATGCCCCATGAAGTCTGATACTATCCACAACAGCACCACCTCCAATGGGAAACTGCCCCATTCAGCCACCACTGTGTCCTCAAAGAAACAGTCCTGCAGATGATGCCTGAGTATAAACCCACCACCCCCATCCCATGACACTGTGCAGCACAGCATGCACAAGCCCTAAAAAGTCACCTCTAGAATGTAAATCATATGAATACTGCAAGGTATATCACTCTACCATTTGTCACACATCACAACAGGCAAACACTGGATATGGAAGGAGAAAAGAGCCTCAGAATCCAAGGAGGTAGGGGCAATGGTAAATGTTAACTGCAAACCAGGCCCGATCCTCTGCAAATCAACAGCTGTACGATACACCTATCATTCACCTATTTGATATAATTCCAGTTTTTTAAAATAGTGATTCCACATCAATAGCATCAGTAGTACCTGCCCCCTGCAATCCCTCAGAACGTAACATATGTGAGCAAACCAAAAAATAGTAACACCTATCTTCCCAAGCCACTACAGGCCCCCATTCACCGCTGAGGATCCTTGCTGCTGAAAATACTGTTGCTGATACTCCAGCAGCAGGAGTATCAGCGGTGACTGGGAGCCTGTAGACGGCAGTGGCCTGGGAAGATAGATGTACCTTTTATTTGCTTATTCTCGAATGTGATATGCTCTGAGAGTTTGCAGGGGGCAGCTACCACAGATAAGGTTGATGTGGAATCACTGTTCCAATAAAATGGAGTTATATTGAACAGGCGATTGGTAGGAGTATGTTAGAGCTGTTGATGTGAGGAGGATGGGGCCTGGTTTGAAGTTAACTTTTACCATTGCCCCTAACTCCTTGGACTCTGAGGCTCCTTTCTCCTTCCGTATCCACTGTTTAGCTGATGTGCAGTTGCAGGCATGAAAATGATCTGAGTAGCACAGTCATAAAAAAAAAACCAAGTGGGAACCAAACCCCTATTATTAGCCTACAGATGCATTGTACTAACCAGTAGGCTATACCGCCACCCTTCACAGCACAGCAATGGCTGGATACAAAGAGACTGCAGGTCGCTGCCTAGACCAGGGGTGGGCAACTCCGGTTCTGGAGGGCCACAGATCAGTCAGGTTTTCGGGATATCCCTAATGAATATGCATCAGATATATATGCATTAGAGATATCCTGCCAACCTGACTGGTTTGTGGTCCTCCAGGGCTGGATTTGAAGGCCCCTGCCTTATACCTCTGTCATTTAAGATTGTGAGTGGGCAAGGTGCAGATGTCCAAGACATCAAAAAGGTTAGATAGAATTTGTCACATTCCTCCTCACTTCTCACCACCACCAAAATATTGTCTACTAGGCAACTTTTTGGTGGTGGTGAGAATCGAGGAGGAATGTGACACATTCTATACACCCTTTCAATGTCTAGGACATCTGTACCTTGCCCACTCACAATCATAAATGACAGAGGTGTAAGGCAGGGGTCTCCAAATCCAGCCCTGGAGGGCCACAAACCAGTCAGGTTGCCAGGATATCTCTAATGCATATATATCTCATGCATATTCATTAGGGATATCCCGAAAACCTGACTGGGCTGCAGCCCTCCAGGACCGGAGTTGCCCAACCCTGGCCTAGACCGTCTGACATGTGTGCTGGCATAGGGTAGCCCCCACCAGTACCCATGATGCAGTGCAGATGCCCAACAGCAGTCAATAGCTGATCCCCAGATGAAAAATGCAAATATCCATCACCTCAGACGATATGTAAAATGCACTGACAGTGTGTGAAACAAGCACACAGCAGATACAAACCATGCCACCGAGCAGTTTCTGCGGTCACCCTGAGGATGAGGGGGGGGGGGGGCACCCAGCACTAGGTCCCCAGTACCAGACATGCTCTTTACTGTTTGTACTGTAGATCCACATTGTTGCTAGTGTGTGTTAGGTGTTGTCTGCTGTGTGGTATTCTCTTGCCTGACAGGAGTCCATTTAGAGTAGTGCATGTTAATACCTAGTGTCATAATGATGATGATACTAGCTATGGGTGGGGTGTTACCATGGTGCGGTTGATCCTACCAATAAAACTGGTCTGGAATACCCGACATTGCAACCACTTCGCTCTAACATACACCCACAGTCACTCTTTGGAAAGAATTCTATGAGCCATGCTCTGTATGCTTCCCCTACTTGTTAAGCTGGTGTTGCTGCTGCTGCCCTGTTTTTCTCTTCTACCTACTAGCAGCAGTGATGTAGGCTCTTGGTGGCCTGAGCTGGCCATAATCTTCTTCCTTTTCTGGTAGTAGCAACTCAGGGATCATGGCAGACCTTGAGCAATTGCAAACCTATTTTTTAAATTCCTTCAGATAGTGGGCTGCAGGCTCCCAGGGACACAATTGGCTGCATTTTCTTCTTTTCTGTGTGCAGGGGCTAAAAGAGTGGACAGCCATGGCACAGCAGAGCTCTTCAGGGCTCAACAATTTGTTCATCTGCAATTTCTTTCAGCAGATAGTAGGTTCACAACCACAAAGGTTCCAGGACAGTGACCTGTCAGCAGATTATCTGCACTATGGACACAGCATGAATACCTAAAGAATCAAGTAGAAGGAAGTGAATTTGAAGTGTGGTTGCAAAACAAAAGCTTTAGAACTCATTACCAGAGGATGTAGTGAAAACAGAGGGTTTAAAAAAGGTTAGGATATATTCCTGGAGGAAAAGTCCATAAACCATATTAAGGTAAATAGAGAGGAAACCACTGCTTATCTCTGGGGATAAGTGGCATGGAACTAGCTACATTTGGGATATGCCAGGTACTTGTGACCTGGATTGGCCACTGAGCTTGATGGACCTTTGGTCTGATCCAATATGGCAGATCTTATGTTCTTAATATTCTTATGAAATGTTTTATTTTTTCCAACCCATTGGAAGTTGGAAAGAATTATATAAAAGGGGTCTAGAATGTCTCTTTGTCTGCAGGCAAAATAACTCTCCAAAAAATTGACTGAATGGGATGAAACTTGGCATGTGGAAAAAATGTAAAAAGACACATCAAGTTAAAAAACGGGCCAAATTGGACTGGGAGTTTCAGATAAATAAACTCTCCCAAAATGGCCCAGTGCATTTCTATAGGAGAAAGATATCCAGATTCTGTAGCATAGAAACTTCAATTCAGTGAAACAGCAGTTACAGAATTCTTCCTTTCAAAATCCCTCCCTATACTCTAACCCCACCAAACTTCCCTACTTCCAAAAACATGCTCCCACAACTGGCCCACCACACTGAAAATTGCCCACCCCAAAAAAATAACCCCACAACTGCCCCATCCCAAAAATACTTTTTCACTGAAAGGGCGGTGGATGCTTGGAATGCCCTCCTGATGGAAGTGGTGGGAGCAAACACAGTGACAGAATTCAAAATGGTATGGGGCAGACACAGTGGATCCCTTTATAGCAACAGGATAAAATCAAAATAAGCATAACTATCTCTTATATCTGAACAAATAGGGGTGACCTACATGGAGCGGTGGTTACACCTCTAAACAAAGGCATGGGGAGGGGTGACCTGCATGGAGCGGCAAATGCACCTACTCTTGCCGCCTTGCTGGGCAGACTATATGGACCATACTGGTCTTTATCTGCTGTCATATACTATGATACTATGTTACTATGTTACTATGTAAGTACAGAGAAACCAATTTCTCAGCAACACTCATGGGATCCTTTTTCTTAGTATAAATTCCTCATATACAAATCTCTAACACGCTAACAGTTAATGATGTCAGATGAGTTATGTGGCACTTGATACAGGGCTCTTATCCCGAAACGTGCACGTTGTGCTTTTTCAGGCTGTGGATGGCTGCAAACATTGTGATTTGGACTGCATAAGCTAAGGGTCATATTTGGATTTATAAGGACTGATTAAGAACCATAGTTAAATAAAATGGATATTGTCGTCTGGTGGGGGTGATACATGAGTTCTTTCCTCCCATGACGTTCTCCAACAAAAAAATAATTTTTGAATATCTTGTGGGACAGCTTTGGTGACTATTTCATTTTCTGTAAAATTTTAGTTGGGCAACATATACATTTTAAAATAAAATAAATCAAATTTATGCAAATAAGGTCTAGTTGCTAACTCCAAAACAAAAAATGCAAGAAAATTACTGAGTTTAACGGCAGGCTTTCCTAAGTTACTTGCTTTACACTGGAGAGCCGATAGAGGCCTCCAAACGACAGGCATTCACGAAGGCTAACAGCTGAGAGGGCTCATAAAAATATAGGAATTAGTTTGATATTTGATCAGACATTTGCAAGGATGCTTTAGAAAAAAGAGCCCTCCCAGCTACTGAACCCCCGGGTGGAGGAATAAAAATTCACGCTGTCTCTTTTGTGTCTCCCTAGAGAGATCAGTGTAGATTCTAATCACCACACCATGAAACAATGCATTCCTTTTCTTAAAAACATAAGAACATAAGATATGCCATACTGGGTCAGACCGAGGTCCATCAAGCCCAGTATCCTGTTTCCAACAGTGGCCAATCTAGGTCATACGTACCTAGCAGTATTCCCAAGAGACACAGGTTTCACAATGCTTGTATTGGGTCAAGCATTGATATCCTGGGTCCCTTTTTAATAAAGGTTTATGGACCTTTCCTCCATGAACTTGTCCAAACCTTTTTTAAACCCAGCTACACTAATTGCTCTTACTACATCCTCCGGTAACAAATTCCAGAGTTTGATTACACGTTGAGTGAAAAAATATTTTCGCTTATTTGTCTTAAATAGTTTACCCTGTAGCTTCATTACATGTCCCCTAGTCTTTCTATATTCTGATAGCGTAAACAATCGATCTACGTTTACCCGATCCACTCCAATCATTAATTTATAGACTTCTATCATATCTCCCCTCGGCCCTCTCTTTTCCAGGTTGAAGAGCCCTAACCTTATCTGAAACTAATGCAAAAGTCACCAATAAAGTAGATAAAGTTGCCACTTCTAATCCAGATGATTCCAACATATCTGAAACGTTTAGAACAACAACTTGTTGTACACGTTTCCTCTGATGAGGATTTCTTCTTACCTGTCAGAAGATAATACAATTTCATCACCGGCGGATGTGATTCCTCCGGGATCGCTAAAGCTTCAGTCAAATACTTTTTAAACATTTCGCATGCAGAAAACATAGCCATTCTGGGAAAGTTAATAATTCTCAAATTTGCAGCGCGAGCCTGATTTTCAAGATGCTCAATCTTCTCTTGAATAACAGAGGAACTCTTAATATTAGTTTGACCTTGATTCTGCAAAGTATCCACTCTACATTTAATGTCAGTAAAGGGGGTCTGAACAATTGTAACCTGAGCATTTAAGGCATTCAATGCATTAGCATGAGAATAAACTTTAACAGCCAAATTAGACATCTGCTTTGCCCAGGGAGACATTAGTTGCCCAATTAGTCTCCGACATGAATGTCTCTGGATGAACTGGGGTAAATCCCGACCAGTCTACCCCTACAGATAACCCCTCCTCCATCTTACTTGGCATCTGGCCCCCTCAATCCAAAGCAAGCAAACCTGCTGTCGACTGCTCTTCCAGTGGGCTCCAAATAGATGTGTGCTGAGAAAACGCCGGCAAACCCAACTCAGCATCCTGGCTTCTATCATCTGACCCTCGCTGCTGTTCTCTCCCAGCCAAGGAAGGGCTCAACTGCAGACACTATCAGAGGTATGTTGTAGGCACAGCGTTTTGAAACCTGCCGCGAGTCAGGGGAGAGAGAAGACACGCCCGAAGCAGTCGCTGAGCCCTCCGACTCCAGCGTACCCACAGCAGGGCTTACTTCCCCTGTATTCACCAGTTGTTGTAGCGGCTGAAAATATGTGTCCAAAGGGCCAGAAGCTACTGCAGGCAAAGGCTTTGAAGCAGCAGGGGACTGGGAGGGCAGCAAACCCCCTTTAACTTTCCGCTTTTTCCCCATGAGAAAAACAGGCTTACAAACAAACTCAGCAAACCGCCATATTGCCTCCACCTCCACTCTCAAATGTGTAATGATTGTAAAGTACAATTTTGAGTTGAGTTGCCCAGACCTTTTTGATTATCTTAGTGGAAATGTCACTATTTTGAAGAAAATTCACTCTTTAGAGAAGTACAACAAGTAGGCCTGATTGGCACATTTGTAAGTAAAGTTATAAATCTAGCCTACTGATTAAATTTTGTGTTAAAATTAAAATTGTAATTATAAACATATTTTTTATTTTCCTTAACTTTGAACCCCTTGGCTTGATTGAGTGTCCCGTGTTTGAACTTGGAAAAGATGGTTGGGTTATAGATGAAAATGAAGCCCTCACCCTTCAAAAGACTTCCGCAATGTATTTCTATAAGAAACTCTGTTTCAACAGCTGCAGCAGACAAACACTGATTCTTAATAACATAGCAACTACGAAGCTGCATCTGTCTAACAGCCCTTCCTCTCATCTTCTCTCCTGATCACAGACACACAGAGAAACAACACAGATATAAATACACACCCACACACCCACACACTAACATGGTCAAGGATGTACAGACATATACATGTACACTTGCAGTTACACACAAACATATGCACATGCCTACAAACATGTACATACATATCAGGCCACAAAAATACACACATATAACATATAAAATCAGATATAAACACAAACAAATACATACACAGATATATACAAAGTACATATACAAACAGATGAGTGTGCACAAGGTATGATCAAAAAGTATCGAGACTTGTACAATAACACAAGACGTATAACACTCTCGGACTCCTTCAAAGTAGTCTCCTTCCAATAAAATATACTTTCTCCAACGTTCCTGCTACTGCTGGAAGAAAATTTTGAAATGCCTCTTTCAGTCTGCTTTGAAGCTGCTGTGTCGAATTTTGCTTAATGATCTCCAAGTCATTGAATCTTCTTCTTTTCAGTGATAATTTCAGTTTTGGAAACAAGAAAAAGTCACAGGGTGTGAGGTCAGGTGAGTACGGAAGCTGACGGACTTGCTTGATTTGGTGTTTGGCCAAGAACTGCTGGACAAGAAATGATGCATGTGCTGGGGTGTTATCATGATGAAGCAACCATTCACCATTCCTGTGCAACTTAATGATGAACTACATCTCTCAAACGAGTCAGAACTAGGATGCAGTGCTCCTTATGGATGGTTTGGCCTTTTGCAGCATACTCATGATGAACAATACCCTGGTAATCAAAGCAAACTGTGAATATAACCTTGACATTGCTCCTCACCTGACAGACTTTCTTGGATCTGGAAGAATCTGGAGTCTTCCATTGTGAGGACTGAGCCTTAGTTTCCAGGTCATAACCATAAACCCATGATTCGTCACCAGTAATAATCTTTTTTGATGAAATCTGAATAATTTTCAGTGCATTCCAACAACTCCTTGACAGCAGACAATCGGTCTTTTTGGTCAGGGGACAGAAGTTTCAGCACGAATTTTGCAGATACACGTCTCATCCCTAAATCAACAGTAAAAATGGACTGACCAACCCGATAATGATGTCTATGTCCTCAGCAAGCTCCCTGATAGGCAATTGACAATTTGAACATATTCGACACACACTGCTTCAACTTTGTCTTCATTCCTGCTCGTGGATGGCCTTCCAGAACGTTCATCACTGTCAACACTTTGGCGGTCCTCTTGGAAATGTTTGTATCAGTCATAAACTCGAGCACGACTCATGCATTCATTGCCATATACCTGCTATAACTTATCATAAGTATCTTTGCACAAATCTCCAAGTTTCTAGCAGAATTTAATGCAAATTGACTGTACAATTTTTTCACTCCGTAAATCTGACAAACTGTTTTTAGATAATACCAGAAATCACGATTAAAAAAAGTACAGGTGTGCTGCAGCCATGCTACATTCTGCACATGCAGAGCACATAACTAGGTCACTGCATGCTTGATAGCATCGTGGTGTGACATATTGTTATATAGCTACACAATAAGTCTCGATACTTTTCAATCACTCCTCATACATGTACACACACACACACACATGGAGGGGTTGGAATGAATTCCATGAGCCATTCTGTGCATGCTTTCCCCACTTATTTATAAAATGCACAAGTCTATCTGTAAGCAACATGCACTAATATATGTATATATATATGGATTTACCTCAAACCTTTTCAGTAGAAGCTCAAGGTGTGTTACATTCAGGTATGTTCCTACTCCTGAGGGCTTACATTTTAATAGGTTATTTAATAAGCTGTTTGAACTAATAAATGTGTTTTAAATAGAGAAAGTCTCATTATTCTCAATGATCTCTATTTACTAACTATGGGGGTATTTTCATAAAGATATTCTGGGATTATATGATAGTATACATATATATAGAAGGCTGTTTATAAAATTATCCTGCATGTACTGGTATGTGCAATGACAGGAACATGCACACTTGTATGTGACTCTAGTGTATGTGTGATTGGGGACAGATCTTGAGAAGAACACAAGTGGAGTCACAATTTATGTGTAATCTTTATAAAATATGCATGTTTGTGCATACAAAGACATGCTTACTATCATGTTCTAACTGTTATTGTGCATTTTAGTGTATGCTCATGGCCCATGCTAATGCTTATTGAACACCAAAAGCAGCTAGGATGATAAAAATCCTGTGCAACTCCTTAGCACATGAAGGGGTGGAGATTGGAGGGATTATGGACAAGAATGGGTGTGGACTGCACATTACAGTTAAACATGCTGGTACTTATTTTATTTAGCAATGCTTATATACTGCTTTTCACTGGGTCAAAGCAGTGTACATTCAGGTACAGTGTATATTTTTCCTTGTCCCTGAAGGGATCACAATCTTTGGGTAATGTTTACTAAATGGCGGTAAGGGAGCAAGTTTGCTGTTAATGAGTGGTAACGGCACACATGGCCCCTTAAAGCCTGAAAAATGTCAAGTTTCCAAGCATAAAAGGCTCCTACAGTGTAAAGGGAACAAGAGGTGGAGAGTGGGCATCAACAACGTGTATACCTTTAACGCCTGTTGCACAAACACACCCCCTAGAGCTCCTTAATGTCTGTAACCTTACCGCCATGTGAAACATCACAGAAAGGGTGTCTGATGAGCAGAGAGAGCCTATTTAAATGTTTGCAATGTGATGCACAGATAGGGGAGCCCAAGAAAATGATAGTAATGGTACACTAGTAGCAGCGGTATAGTGGTATGGCAGGCCACTAGGCTGAAGGTGCCAATGTGGCAAAGGTGGGTACTCTTATGTGGTGAAGAAGGTGCCATGTGGTTGCCTTGTGCCTCTAAGATCCTGAAGTGTGACAAGGCAGCTGCCAGGGGGAACATATATGATGCATGGTATGATGCTACAGTGACAGTGGCAGAACACATACATGCCCCCACAATCAGAATTCAGACACCCCCAATGTCACCATGCTGCTATGGTACTGCTGTGTGAGTGTGTGTGTTGCAGTGCAGTGGATGCATCCTGCAACTTGGGTGATATGTGTTCCTTTGGTCTGGGAGAGGTACAATGCAGCAGTTGCAACTATCAGTGGGATGACAAGCATGGCGGCAGCATGCAAACTGAAGCACATCCACCTTCCCACCACCTGAGGTGTAAGGTGGTGGCATCTGTGTCCACGGCCCCAGGGGAGGGGGCAGGAGTGCCATGTTGTGACTCATCACATGCAGCTCATTAAAATATGCCAACAGGCAGCACTCTTATATCAGTGGGTGCATGCCTGCATAGATTGCTGGAGTTGCCACCCTGCTGCCTACCACCAGTGATGGAGCCTGGCACATGGCTTGTGTACCAAGATGATGGCCTGAGCCTCGGATTAGGATGGTCAGACATGTGCCAACAGAGTGGGTATGTGGCCTTGGTTTGCAAACAGTTCACGTAGCCATCAATACAATGTAATCCAAGGGCCGACCATATGGTTCTAAAACATGCACACCCTGCTTCCTCACATGCTAAATGCTGTTCCTCAACATTGAGTATGCCAGGGCCACCTTCATAACTCAGTACGCAGCCGGACACAAGCATCCCGTACACATGTGAATCAAGAGTAACCATTGCGCATGGGAACATATGTAAGTGGTATGTGACTCATTCACAAGCACACACCATCTAATGGATACATAGTGCAGTATGATCAGACACCCAGGGCCTGGAATATTTATGTCTATGTGCTATGGCCTGCCATTGTGACTGGACACAATGCATTAGTAAGATATGCCTGTCACACGTACGGGCAGCATAGCAGGGCAGTGCAACTCACAGATCCCCCGAGACATCCAGCTAAGACACCTCACAAATCCCAATGCAGAAGGATGTCACAGAGCCTACAGACAGCTAAACACACATAGGCAAACCCCAAGCAGACAACATCCCCCCTAATACTCCTGCATTACTGACAAGGTGCCTGTGTGTGCAAATGAGGGGTCTCAACTTCAAGGCCTCTTGTAGATCCACTATGGTATGCAAAAGTGTGTTTACTTTATCAGGCCTTTCAGGCAAAGGACCTGCAGGTAACATCCACCACATTATATCCATCATTGTTCCACACATTGAGATGTCAAATATATGAAATGCACAATGTAAGACTGGCTCGAAGAGCAAGCTAATACCATCGGGCGGTGATAGCATCCATAATGTACAGAGCACATTAATAATGCCTAAAGACAGGGTAGGGGTGGCCAATGGATGAGCATTTTTGGAGCACAAAGGGGGTGGCCTGCACGGAGCTGCAGGTGCACCTACTCTTGCCATCTTACTGGGCAGACTAGATGGACCATACTGGTCTTTATCTGCCGTCATTTACTATGTTACTATGTTACAATGATAAATTACCAAACCCATGGACCTGTGTGTGTGTATGTGTGTGTATGGGTATGATTGAGTGTCAGGGTGACTGTGTGACATGGCAATGCAGTGTGCATGCATCTGATGTCCAAACTGTATGAACGTGCATACAATATGCTGGGTAAGCCTTTCAGCAAATATACAGACAGTTTGGTGCCATGTGTACAATTTGGCATGCCACCATGCTCTCCTGTGGGGGTGTCCCCTGGTATTGCAGTGTCAGTGAGTGAGTGTCCTTCCCTGCACATATCCGCATGGCACAGTGCAAGGGATATAACATGCTGTTGATGTACACACTTTGCACTATGTGCCATGCTCACTGTCACATGCTGTGTGGGGGGCAACCAAGTCTAGGGATATGTTAAATATAGGCTGCAATGGCACAACATGAACTGACAGCCTGTCTGTGGCACAAATCCAATGCTCCTAAACCTGTATACACATGACACCAGTCAACGGCCAACATGTATATAAATGAAGGGAAGGGACAGACAAAGCGCAAAAGTCACAGGGTGTATATGTCTCAAGGTGATGTATATGGCTGAGGCACACTAACATATGTCTGCCACAAGCATGACCATGTTGCACACATCCAGCAATGTGACAAACCACCTTCACCCTGACCAACTGTGAGCATTTCCTGGCTATGAACCCACATTGTGATATATTATAACAGGCTACAGCTATGTGACTGCAGTACCTACCTTTGCACCCCAGGCACTATCCAGGCTGCTGTCGGTAGAGATCCAGGGTGCACATGGTTGCACCGTGCACATGCACTGTGTGACCACCAGTTGACTGGGCACATGTGGAATGTGCATGGGTGCCATAGTCCTGGGTTGGGAAATACATACTGTACATACTGCCTGTGCCCTAATGAACATCCCAGAGGATCCTCCTAACAGTTAATGTATGGATAATGACTACTGGTGTTTGGAGGACCATCATGTTGGTGTCAGTACAGCCCCCCCCCCCATCATGTTGGTGTCACTGCAGCCTCCCCACCCCATCATATTAGTGTCAGTACAGACTTCCAAGCAGGGAATGGTCTGAGCATTTGAGTTTCTGGGAAACAGCTGCTTGCACCCTGGTCATACCAATGAATCATGAGAGGACAGTTCATATTCCAAATGAGCAGGGTGATATGACTGGATACTCCAGAATGGGTATGGCATGCATATAGCCAAGTTACCAGTTGCAGACACAGCAGACAAGACATGCAGCCAAATGGATGTGATGAAGAACATAAGAACATAAGAACATAAGATATGCCATACTGGGTCAGACCAAGGTCCATCAAGCCCAGTATTCTGTTTCCAACAGTGGCCAATCTAGGTCATACGTACCTAGCAGTTTCCCCAAGGGACACAGGTTCCACAATGCTTGTATTGGTTCAAGCATTGATATCCTGGGTCCCTTCTTAATAATGGTTTATGGACCTTTCCTCCAGGAACTTGTCCAAACCTTTTTTAAACCCAGCTACACTAACAGCCTTTACTACATCCTCCGGTAACAAATTCCAGAGTTTGATTACACGTTGAGTGAAAAAATATTTTCTTTTATTAGTCTTAAATAGTTTACCCTGTAGCTTCATTGCATGTCCCCTAGTCTTTCTATATTCTGATAAGGTAAACAATCTATCTACGTTTACCCGTTCCACTCCGTTCATTAATTTATAGACTTCTATCATATCTCCCCTCAGCCGTCTCTTTTCCAGGTTAAAGAGCCCCAACCTTTTTAGCCTTTCTTCATAGGAGTAGCCTTCCATCCCCTTTACCATTTTGGTGGCTCTTCTCTGAACCTTTTCTAAAATTGCTATATCCTTTTTAAGATATGGCGACCAGAATTGCACACAATATTCAAGGTGCGGTCTCACCATGGAACGATATAGAGGCATTATAATATCTTTTGTTTTATTTTCCATTCCTTTCCTTATCATACCTAGCATTCTATTTGCTCTCTTGGCCGCCGCTGCACACTGGGCCGAGGGTTTTAACATGGTATCCACAAGGACGCCTAAATCTTTTTCTTGGGTGGTGGTTCCTAATGTGGAACCTTGCATCGTGTAACCATAGTTTGGGTTGTTCTTCCCTAGGTGCATAACCTTGCACTTCTCCACATTAAATTTCATCTGCCATTTTGATGCCCAGTCTTCCAATTTATCAAGATCCTCTTGCAATTTTCCACAATCCTCCTGGGTTTTAACAACTTTAAATAGTTTTGTGTCATCAGCAAATTTGATAACCTCACTCGTTATTCCACTTTCCAGGTCATTTATGAATATGTCAAAAAGCAGCGGACCCAGCACAGATCCCTGGGGTACACCACTATTCACCTTTCTCCATTGGGAAAATTGGCCATTTAGCCCTACCCTCTGCTTTCTATCTTTTAACCAGTTCCTGATCCACAGTAGTACACTGCCTCCTATCCCATGACTCTTTAGTTTTGCCAAAAGTCTCTCATGAGGGACCTTGTCAAAGGCTTTCTGAAAGTCCAGATACACAATATCAACCGACTCACCTTTGTCCACCTGTTTATTCACTCCTTCAAAAAAACATAACAGATTAGTAAGACAAGATCTTCCTTGTCTAAAGCCATGTTGGCTGTCTCCCATTAGGTCATGACTATCTATATGCTGAGTAATTTTATTCTTTATGATGGTTTCTACCATTTTTCCCGGTACTGATGTCAGGCTCACCGGTCTGTAGTTTCCCGGATCACCCCTCGAACCCTTTTTAAAAATTGGTGTTACATTGGCGATCCTCCAATCCTCAGGTATTAGAGATGATTTTAATGATAGTTCACAGATTACTGATAGCAGGTCTGCAATCTCAAATTTCAGTTCTTTCAACACCCTTGGATGTATACCATCCGGATGTATACCATCCGGCCCAGGTGATTTGCTAGAAGACCTGCTAAGGGACAGATAGAGCCCAACTATTGCAGTGCAGAGGATGGAGACTACTACTACTACTAAGCATTTATATAGCCCTACCAGATGCACGCAGCGCTGTACAAAGAAAACACACAAGAGACAGTCCCTGCTGAAAGAGCTTACAATCTAAAAAGACAAAACAAAAAAGGAGAAGGACAAGAAAAGAACAAGAGCAAAGAAAGGAGAACAGTAGAGACCAGACAAAGTAAGGAGGTAAGAACAAGTTTAAGAGGAAGCAGAACAGGTAAAATAAGAGAGGGGAAGGAAGGAGAACAGGTAAGTCAAGAAACAAAGGCATAAGCGAAAAGATGAGCTTTTAACCTAAGTTTGAAGAGGGTCAGAGAAGATGCCTGACATATAGACAAAGGTAGTTTATTCCAGGTGTAGGGTGCAGCAAGGTGAAAAGAGCGGAATCTGGAGTTGGCAATAGAGGAGAAGGGCATAGAAAGAACAGCTGGCTAGAAGAATGGAGTTCACGAGGGGGGAAGTAAGGAGAAATGAGAGAAGAAAGGTACTAAGGAGCAGCAGAGTGGATGCACTTATAGGTCAAAAGGAGAAGTTTAAAGTGAATGCGGAAACGGATAGGGAGCCAGTGAAGAGATTTGAGGAGAGAAGTGATATGGGCAAAACGAGGCTGGTGGAAAATCAAATGTGCAGCGGAGTGCTGAATAGACTGAAGGGGAGAGAGATGAGTCTGAGGGAGATGAGCAAGGAGCAGGTTACAGTAATCAAGACGGGAGGTGATTAGGGAATGGATGAGTGTTTTATTAGTATGTTCAGAGAGAAAGGGGCGGATTTTGCCAATGTTGAAGAGAAAGAAGCGACAGGTCTTGGCAATGAGTTGGATATGAGAGGAGAAGGAGAGCGAGGAGTCAAACATAACACCCAGGTTGCGAGCAGAAGAAACAGGTAGGAGAACAGAGCCATCCACAGAGACTGAAAAAGAAGAAGGAGAAGGGGAGATTTTAGGGGAAAAAATGAGAAGTTCGGTCTTGGCCATGTTCAATTTCAAGCGATGATGGAACATCCAGGCAGCAATGGCAGAGAGACAGCTAGAGATCCTGGATTGGATAGAAGAAGAAAGATCAGGAGTAGAGAGATAGATCTGGGAGTCATCAGCATAGAGATGGTACTGAAAACCATGAGAGGAAATGAGCGCACCAAGGGACTGACAGAATGATTGTTAGGCTGGCTTTAAAAAATCGTAAATCATCTGCCAAGAACAACAATCAGGATCTTATGGATCTTGGTGTGTCCGTTACTGATCGAACTGTTTGAAACAGGTTGCTCAACGCCAGTCTGAGGGCAAGAATTCCAAGTACAAGCATTGTGGAACTTGTGTCTCTTGGGGAAACTGCTAAGTACATATGACCTAGATTGGCCACTGTTGGAAACAGAATACTGGGCTTGATGGACCTTGGTCTGACCCAGTATGGCATATCTTATGTTCTTATATCAGTGTGTCTTGTAGGAATGAGTGAGCAGATGTGGCAGGGATCTGGTGTGCAACTTGTGTGAACAGGGGAGGCAGGAGGTGTTGGTCACCCAGCAGAAGTATGTGATGAGGAAAATGTGCCTGGACCTGCTGAAGGTAAGGTATCAGGCAGGAGGAGGGTGAGAGAGGGTAGAGCAGATGATGCTGACACTGGTGTATTGGCCATGCTATGGTCACACACAGACACAGACGTACTGTGCCTGTGTGAAGCACGTGTGTGCTGTATCCTACTTGTTACCTATGTATGTATGTGGTTTACTCTCACACGGCTTTTCACCTTGTGAAAGCAGTGTACATGGAACAGGCTAACAGTGTAAACACTGATACTGAGAGTTGGATGTATTAGCAGAAAGAATTGACCAACTCAGTCCAGCATCAACATATTTACAGGGCTGTAGATGGAGGGGAAGTAAGAAGGGGACATGTCAGGGGTGGAAAAGGGGGGGTCTAGGTTTGCAGCTGAAGGTGCTGGGAGAACAGATGTGCTCTGACCCAGTAAGTGGTATTGTCATTGGTGTGCTTTATGGGTCCAGGGAGCCAGTTCCACATTGCAGGTACATAGAGGCTAAATGATCCTGTGCAGGCCTGTGGAGTATTGCCAGTGTTCATAAGGGTGGAGGCTTAGAGGTTAGTGGTGTGGAGTTGTCTGGGTTTGTGAACCTGTAGGGATGTGATGCGTGTCTGTAGGTAAGGGGAGGGAAGGTTGTTGAGTGCCAGCTGGTGGAATAAATATTGGATCCTGCTCATCAGAGGAAGCCAGTAGAGTTGCCAGCAGATGGGGTTAATGTGAGTGCGACATGTAGCTCCGTGGATGATCCTGGCTGCTGTGTGGAGGGGAGTCTTTCGAGGTATGAGGGATGAGTGCAGCAATCTGTGATAGATGGAGTTGCAGTACTCGATGTTGGTAATGATAAGGGCTGGCATTGCTGATCAGATGCCAGATGGATGAGTAGTGAGTGGAGATACCGTAGAGATCTACACATGTAAAATATGGACTTTGTCATGTTTAAGATATTTGTTCCCAGGGTGAGGAACCGATGTGTGCCAACACCCTGATCTCAAATGTCAGTATGTGCTGCCAAGATGCAAAGTGTGGGTGCAATGTTTGTGTCGCAATGGCCCCCCTCCACCCCTCTCACACAGACATTCACATGTAGTAGTGGTTCCACATACCAACATTTAGGTGGGATGTGTCAAGTTCCTCTGGAAAATCACTGATGTAGACTGGTCCAAGATGCTGTGCCAGTTGCTCCTCCATGGGGTTCAATGTTGATGTCAGTGCCCAGTGTATGTTTGCACACTGCAGCAAGCTGTGCATGCACAGATCTCTTGAGATCAGCAAAATTCTTACATAGTACCACACAGCCCCATGCTGGTCTACCCAATGCAGACAAAGCCTGTCTGATGTCCTCCCATGTCGCATTCTATATGCTCAACCAATTAGGTCTATTTATTTGAACGCGTTACTGTAGTATATAAAAGATACGTTCAATTATAGTTCTAAAGTAAATCAGAGTGAATGTCTTTACTAGCACCGTTTCACCAGAGCAACAAACATATGGGGTGAAGTCCTTTAAGTAAAGTTAAAGTTACGTTTTAAAATTTTCTAAAATATGCACTGGGGTCATTGATGTTAAGCATAGCACTGCAATATAGGACGCGAGTCCAGAAAGGAGTGAAAGCTGGTTCTGAGACCCGTTAACGGTGCTAGTAAAGACAACATTCACTCTGATTTACTTTAGAACTATAATTGAACGTATCTTTTATATACTGCGTTCTATATGCTGACAGGGGTTATGGTACTGAGGCTTCCAAACAACATGTCATAGTGGTCCAGGACCTGCTGTGAGAGCATCTTATTCTCCTATACATTGAAACGGTGCCCCTCTTTCATTCTGACTCTGGAATGTGCCTCTTCTTCCGTTTCCGTGATGTTGGTGGTGTGGCTGTGGGTACTGTTGTTGGTACGTTTTGCCCATGCTGGCCACCAGTGGATGGGTCTGGCTGCTCCTCATCCTGGGCATGAATGCCACACATTGTGTATGCTGACTGTCCCTGTGGTGTGTGGTCAGCACTGTTGCCCTGCAGAGGATGTCCAATAGTGCATGAGTGTACCTCAGTTTTCACTTCTCCCTCTCTGATCCCAGGACGTGGATGCTGCATCCTGTCCTGATGTGCTCCTACAGCTGCCTCTGCCTGCACTTCCATGGACTTCAGACATTCTGTGCGTTGTTACCACGCAGATGCTGTAATGGACAGTAGTTATACATAATAGGGCATTAAGGTACACAGACGCGTAACATGCTGTAATGCCCTACCATGTATAACCACCGCCCATTACGGCATCTGCATGGTAATGGGCGGCACCTGCATGGTAATGATGCACAGAATGTCTGCTGTCCATGGAAGTGCAGGCACAGAGCACATGGGCAGGATGACTGCACTGTCCTGAAAGCCACGTTTCTTGGACCACGACCTCCATCTGCTGGCCACCCTGATTTGCAAGAAGCAGGGAAGACTGTTTCCAAGCTCCTCGGTGTGGCACCACATGCGATGTCTGCAGAGGTCATGGAGACATGTCCACGAGTGCTTTCAGGCTGGCTGTGACTACCCCAGGACAGTAAGTACCTCTGTGATGGCCACACTCCAATATGTGTCTGACTGTCACCACATGCTTTTCCTACAGAACACGTAATGCTGCACCCACACCAACACCCACTCCCACACACCCACTATTCATTACCAGCCCTATCACTATCTCTATCACATACCCTAGAGACCCACAGAACGGCATATGTAGGACATGGCACACTGCATCCATGCAGCATTAGCACATGTGAGCAGAATAGCAGGTATGCCATACTGGTTCAATCCACGGTCTAATAGGCATGGTGTCGTATTACCAACAGTGCCCAAACAAGGGCACATGTACCTAGCAATATGTCAGACAGGGATACACATTCTACAATGCCTGTATTAATGGAAGGAAGTGGGTTTCCAGGATCCTCGGTAACAAAGATTTATGGACCCTACTTTAGGGCACCTACCCAAACCCCTGTTAAACACTGCTAGAGTAATAGCTCTCACACACTCTGCTGTTCCGGCACACCACAGTTGGAATATGTGTTGGGTAAATATCTCCTGTCACCAACCAGTCATATATGTGTTAAACTGTCGCCTCTTTGCATATTCCCTAGGTCTCTGACATTTGGATGGCTGAAATGAATAAACCATGTTTTCCCTTTCCACACCAGTCATTTCCCTATATACCCCCATGCTACGTCCCCTTAGCCATCATTTCCCTGGTTGCAGAGGCCTAACCTTTCAGCCCCACTTCATAGGGGTATCTACCCTCCCCTTAATCATTTGGGTGGCTCTCGCCATGCCTCTCAATGTTCCCCTATATCCTTAGCAAAATACGGCTACCAGGGTTGTACACAATATATATTGTACTGTTACACCATGGAGCAATACTGAGGCAATGGCATATCCTTTGAATTGGCATCCATTCCTCACCTTATGATTCCCAGCATTTGATTTTCTCTCCATGTCCGCCACAGCACACTGGCTGGAGTGTGCTGACATGTTATCCACGGTGTCGCCAACAACTGGATCATGGGTGGCTGTCTGTAATGTGTGACTGCGTAGTATGTAACACAGTTGAGGTTCCCCATTCCTTGATATCTACATATCCATGGGTCCACATCAACCACCATTTGTCATACGAATGTCCAGTCTCCCAACTCAACAAGGTCATCGTGCCATTTTTACCAATCCTCCAGGGTGTCCCCAACATGTATGATCATTGTGTCAGCTGTGAATATGTGTGCTGCACTTGTTATACCCATTTGTGGCCTATGTCTCCCTATGTTATGTCGGTGTGAACACAACACAGAGTAGCATACTCTTGGCAATGCTGTTGGTAAACATGTGTTGGGCAGGGGCTGCCCGCAGCTACGTGGGAACCTTGCTATTGACATCCCACATACATCCTTGGAGGAGGGTCAAATAGTGCCCCGCGGCCATGGGTATGTTGTGGATGTCACCAGCAGCACATACATGTCACACATGCACATTCCTGACAATGTTCCTTGCTACTGATATGCATGGTGGCCATGCATTGTACAGGACACACATGTTCCTGGTATCACATCTTTGCCATTGCATCATAGCAATATGACCTGTGGGCCATGACACACCCGTGCAGCAACCAACACAATGCAACTATCATCAGACACGTCATGCATCTGGTGATTGCACTGCCGCTACTCCAGATCATCCGAACAGGTGGTGATGGTGACAGGGCTTATTTTGTATGTTGTTCCAGGGACAGGGGCCCACACACACCCAGAAGACACTGGGGCACTGCACAGCAACATGTGTGCTACTAAGGGCCGCTGTTAGGGGTGCACTATAGGCATATATTATTCAAATTGATACATGTAGGCTTGAGGATGTCTTTGTCAACAATTGGTGGATGACCTGTGGAAGAAAGGCCAGGAGCTCTGCCGGCTGCACCACCCAATAAAAACGTGGAATGCAAATGAAAGGACACACCAAATTTTATTAAATAATATCACTCCAGCCAATGGCCCAACACAGGCCGTGTTTCGGAAAAGCCTTCTTCAGGGGCGTGTAGGCTAAAAGGATGAAGTATAATACATATAAACAATAAAATAATAAAGATAAAATCTAATTATTATAACAGAAATGGACATTAAGGACAAACATATTAAAAGCATAAATAATTAAAAAATTAAAATGAATGCCAAATTAAAATTATAAATTGCATATACGGCTAAAAAAAGGGGAGGAGCTATAAAAACTTACACATAAAAATAGATAACATTTTAAACCAATCATTCAAAACATACAAAATGAACAATAAAATAGTAAAAAAATACTCTTTAGAACATTATAAATATGACTAGGGCACATAAAATAAATAAATAAATAAACATTAATAAAAGTAAAAAATCATGAATAATAATTATTAAAACATCATTAAATAAAATACAAACAATTATAAGAGAATATATATACATATAAAACGTATATAAATCATTTTTACTTAAACCACATAAAGTACCCAATAGTCATAATTATTTAAGAAGGAAGAAGTTAAAAACCAAGAAGTGCATACCTGCGTTTGTAGGAACAATCACCTATATGAATAAACAATAAGTAAATAAAACAAAATATTCCTTTTACAAAATTTAAAAAAACATAAGAAAAAGTAAAACCAATGAGAGGGATGAGGAGAAAATGTTTTTGTACTGCCCCGGTGCAAAGGGGCAGGTGAGAGGGCGAACCCTACAGACATATAATACCAAATCTGACAGAATATGTCCCATAGAAATTTCGTTAAAAAGTAAGGATCATTAAACTCAAATATACTCCAAATTAAATAAATATATCTATAAGTATTACTTAATATAATATCTAACCAAAAAGCCCTAGGGCACTATTAAATACGGGGGTGAATCACTCCCATAAAAATGACTATAAATATCTATATATAACTAAGTAAGTATAATTAAACTAACTGCATCCAGAATACCTCCAGCATGTGCAGAATGAGATGCGGCGTTCTGCTGCTGATGAGTTCATGTCAACCACATATGGGTCCTGCTTGAGGTGCACAGTGTCTAACTACCACACAATGTGGCCATGTGCACATCATGTCCCTAATCCCCATGTCCTGACACCTTAACCATCCCCCTGTTGGCTTATATCATGTAGTGCCGGACAATGTCACCTCACATGCCACTGACATTGGCCTGTACTGTGTACATCCAGTATAGTTATCTGCCCTCATGATAGAGCCTAACACATCGGCCTCCACCACACATTTGCCACTGAGGTTTGACCCAGACCTTCCACAGGTCCATCTCTTGGCTCCATTACTGCCCTTACAATGCCTGTGTCCGTATATTACCTAGGCTGTTGTCTCTCCCTGGTTGTTTGTCATGCCTGTGCGTGTTTAGACCTCTACCCCACCTCTTCCCCAGCCACCCTCTGCCCTGCTGTGTGTCACACCATCCAGTGCTGCCCCCCAAAACTGTAATGTAGTTGGAACATTGCCATATATGCACACACACCCGGCATGCCCTCACAAACATGATTCATGCTACCCATGCCTTGCTGCCTTCCATACATGCATGTTTGTGTCATTCACATGCATGTTGGTGTGCCTGCCCTACCATGCCAATCTGCATCCACATTGTTGGTCCAGTCACAGTGTTTGTAGATAACAGAGTTATGACACAGGCACACCCAAAGCAGTGTAATGTATGGCCACATAAATATGTCGCAGTGACCTGGTCCAGACAATATCCAAGTGCCTGTGTTGTCACTGTAGCAGACATGGCCATGTGCTGCCTCTGACACTGCTTTATACAGCTTTTCACCCTTTCAGCTGTCCTTAATGTGTTCCAATGACTTTGTTCTACCCACCTCACCTGTCCATCTCCTACATCATGCATTCTGTGGCCTATCTGGTGGAGCACTCTCCACCCCATTTGCATACCTGGTTGGTATACTTTAGCCATCTGTGACTATAACATTCCCGACCCATCAGCCATTGGCAGTCGTTGTCAGTACACAGCTCCGTCCTCTGATCCCAGAACATGCCTGGGGAGACAACGTCCAAACCTCCCTATCCTTCAACACTCACAGCCATGAGCTGGCGCTGCTCTGTTGGTCCCTCCCCACATACAGTCTCCCATGTTGCCCTGCACGCTCTATCTCATATCGAACCACTGACATTCTGGTGCATTCCTGGGTACACTGATCTCTGAGCTCCTGTGGCCTACCCCTTACAGGACACACCTCTGTGTATGGTTATTCATCATCAACAGGCTCTGTACTCTACAGTGTGCATCCATTGCCAGCAGCTGCCAGACATTACTAATAACCTTCCTCTGCACACCATACGATGTGACCCTCTACAACTCCATATCTCTTTAGCGCACCTCTTCACAAAGCTGACATGCAGTCAATCCACTGTAACTTGGTGAATGCACCCTCCACTCCCCCCCTTTTGTGAACTTGGCTCCCAGCACAAACACCCTCTCTAGGTGACATCCAATGCAACTGACAGCTCTTGACAGCATAGCTTGCAAGCTGCTGCTTCTCTTGCATTATGCGGCCCAGCTCCCCTTGCAGACACATCCTTTTCCCCTGCCTCATGGGATACATGTTGAATAGTGCCATTCACACAGCCATTTTCTACCTCCCATTCCTTATGCCCCTGTGTCTTCCTCTCCCCTTGTAACCTGGTAGGTAGTGCATGTATTTTCCATTCTGTGTGATGACTGCAGTCATCTGAGCAGGATACTTGTTTGTGTTGGGCCATACCTGCATATGCATTGCAGCATGTCATAGCTGAGACGCACCAGTTGTGTTAGTGTCTGTGCTGATGGTCATGTTGTGGCTTGTGTGGAATGGGCATCCAATGTTCATTGTGCATAGCCTGCTCATGGATGTGGACCAACTGAACGTTGGCCTGTAGCAAGGCAGCTTGCCCTACATGTGGGAGGTGCAGTCTGCTTGTAGAATGCTACTGGGTGGGAGCATCACCCAGTTGTTGTGTGCTGTTCAGGGTTACTTGGTAGTATCCCAGATTTGTGTCTTCCATCATATATCTGCTACTGTGTAGTCTCCTGGATAGTCACTTAACATTGATGTGTGTGGCTGGTGTGGCAAGGAGGCCTATCCAGAGTCCAGGGGAGGACAAAGAGACAGGGAATTCACCCTAGTAAAGGGCCCCCTTTTACCAAGACAGGGTAGGAAAGCCATAAACACCTCCAGGGATCAGAAAACTTCCTCGTGGAAAACATTTCATGCTCCCCCTAGTGGAATGAAGGGGAGAGGATACAAGGCTCAGAACCCTTTAGGCAGTGATTGCTTCAAGCACTCAGGTGCCCGGAGTCAGGCTGATTGCCGTCACCTGAGTAGGGTGGGGTTGGAGCTAGAGCCCTGGAAGTATAAACCCAGAACAGAGTATGATTTAGTGGAAAGAAGGAGAGGAGGAAGCCAGGCTGAGCAGAGCAGAGGAACGGACCTTCCAGCTAGAGAGAGTGCTATTTGGCACATAGCATGGCTGCAGGACAGTTTGGAGCCAGGAACAAGAGAGACTCCAAGATCCCCCGGGAGGCTGTTAGCTGAGCATGCTGAGCAGGACGGGGAGACAGAGCCTATGCAGCTGGGAGAGCCCAAGGTGAAGCTGATTGAGGAGGACACTCCCATGGACTGTTCCTTGTGCCAAGCTGTAAACCTGGGGAACGTAGAAAAAGCAAGCCAGTCCTGAAAGAAGGTCTCCCAGGAAAAAGGTACCCTTATACCACAAGCAGGGTGGCTGAGATCCCATGTGTTTATAAAGGGGAAGTTTACCACAGACTTTAAATGTGATTTTTGTTTGGTGCTTTAGCCAGCAAGGCTAAGAAGGGAATACAATAGGCTTGCTGGTAAAGACTGTGTATCCTGCAATAGAGAGAACCTTTAAAACTGCATTTTGTGGTTGGATATGTTTTGGACAATTTTTGCTTCCAAGAATCCTGAACCAACAATCCTATGTGTGGTATGATCGAACCATTGTGTATATAAAAATAATAAATTTCTGTCATTTGCCTTACCTACTTGAGCCTGACTACAGCTTTCTGCATGGTGCACTCATACAGCTGAATAAGGACTACATTTCCCAGAGGGCATTGCAGGGAAATTGTTTAAGAAAAAGCTGAAAAAGCATACAGCAGAGAGTTCCTTCAATAATCCACACCCCTCTAACCTAGAGGCGAGTGGTGGTGGCGTGACAGTGGCATAGTTGTGAGGATTTTCTTCCACTCAGGATTTTCTACCATCCAGGATATACACTTACAAGAGTGATAGCACAGAAGGTTGGCGGAAAAGACAAAGTTTTTTTTTTCTCTTCGAGAGTCAACACATGAGCAAGGTATTACCAGAGATGGATCCAAAAGAGCTAGTGCAATGGATGGCCACTCAATTTCAACGCCAGCAGAAGTTGGCCCAGCTAGCACAGGAGAATGCAGCGGTGGCTATGAGGGAGCAGCAAAAGCCTTTCCTGGACTTAGTGGAAGCCCTTATTACTTCCCAGAGGCAAGGAAGTGGAGGAACACTAACCCCGGAGGGACTAGCGATGCCGCGAATGGACAATCTAGCAGGCCCACACACCAGCGGGGCGTTTAATTTTGGAAAACTTTCTCCTGATGATGACATAGATGACTTCTTGGAGTCATTTGAGAGGGTGGCTCAAGCCGTGGGTTGGCCAGATAGCCAGTGGGCGGTGAAATTGGCAACCTCCTTAACAGGAGAAGCACTAGTCGCATATAGGGCTATGCCAGCTGCCCAGGCCATGGACTATAATGCAGTAAAAAATGCAATTAGAGACCAATTAGGGTTAACAAAAATGTTGTATCACCGTATGTTTAGAGCCACGGCTTTAAAGGCCGGAGAGACACCTAAGGCCTTAAGCCAGAGAATTCGAGGTTTAGCTTTAAAGTGGCTAGCCCCGGAAGGGAAAACTGTGGATGCGGTGGTGGATATGGTGATATTGGAGCAATTTATGACTGCAGTACCAAAAAGGGTACAATCTTTTCTGATTCAGCAAAACTGCCAGAGCACAGGAGAGGCAACCCTTTTGGCGGAGCACTACATGGAAGCTGAAATGGCATTTCCCCCAAAGGTGGGCCCTCTAAAAGTAGGGGCAGAGGCCAGTTTTGATTTCTCAGAAAAGAAACAGGGCAATAATGTAAAATGTCTTAAAACTTGTGTGTCTGCTCATGAGGGTAAGTGGGCTGAGAAAAAATGCTATCGTTGTGGGGAGATGGGACACCTGCAGAGAGGATGCAAAGCCCGCATGGGATTAACTGGTACCAATGTGAAACATCTAGGAGAGGGATTTCTCTTAAATGTTAACATACAGGGAGTCACTACCCATGCTCTGCTCGACTCTGGGGCCGACCAAAGCATGGTGTCACGAAAGCTTTGGCAGGCAATTGAGGCCCAGGATGAGTCTCGCCAGAGGAGGCCAGAAAGGGCAGGTGCAAATTAGTTGCATACATGGAGCTGCCTCTTTCTACCCTGTGTACAGAGTGGTGATAAAAGGGTTGGGGATGCAGAAAGAAGTTCTCGTGGCAGTGGTTCCAAAACTACCCTATGATTTAGTATTGGGAAGGGATTGGCCCCAATTTAGGGAAGGATTAGAGAAAGGCCTTGGGAGAAAAGGGGAGGGGATGGTAACGATGGTCTCCGGGCCTCTTTTTGAGAACCCCCGAAAGCCAAATGAGAACCCAGGGAAAGAACCCCTGGGAAGTGTTGCTCCCCTTAAACAGAAGTTTATATTAAAATTTTGTAAGGTATCCGAGAAGGCCCAGGCTCCCAGGAGGGCATCCCTGCAAGCCACAGGCTATGATTTATGCAGCGCCGAAGATCGGGTGATACCCAGCTGTGGAAAGGCTCTCATTGATACCGGCCTTCAGATGGAGATACCAGTAGGATATTATGGTCGGATAGCACCGCGATCGGGTCTGGCTCTGAAATATTTCCTGGATGTCAGGGCTGGGGTGATCGACCCTGATTATAGAGGGAATGTAAAGGTATTGCTGTTTAATTTTGGTAACGAAGACTACCATGTGAAGGTAGGCGACCGGATTGCCCAGCTGCTGTGTGAGAGAGTGGGGTTTCCCCCACTAGAAGAGGTCCCCATGTTGTCTCCTACGGAACGGGGAGCCTCTGGATTTGGTTCCACCGGAGGGGCCGAGATAAAAAGCCTGACAGCCACCTGTGGAGAGAGAATGGAGGAGACTGAGAAGGACGACCTGGGACCTCAAGTGGCAGACTGCAGAAAGAACCTGGAGCCCCAAGTAGGGGAAGAACTATCTTTGATCCAGAGACGGGATCTGGCTCGACTATTGGAGAGGTTCCCAGATGTACTGATCCCGATCCCGGGTGAAACCCGACTGGTGGCCCATGAGATCCTGACGCCACCGGGGAAGGTGGTCAGACAACAACCCTACCGCCTACCAGAAGCTAAAAAGCAGGAGGTCGTGGCACAGGTGTGTGAGATGTTGGAGATGGGTGTCATTGAAGAATCAAGGAGCCCGTGGTGCAGTCCCATTGTTCTGGTTCCAAAACCGGATGGTACATTATGCTTCTGTATCGATTTCAGACAGGTGAATGCCATCTCAGTATTTAACGCTTACCCGATGCCCCGTATCGAGGAGCTTTTGGACCGCTTGGGGCAGGCTCAGTTTTTGACCACCCTAGACATGATGAAGGGGTATTGGCAGATTCCATTGACTAGGGGATCTCGGCCGAAGACTGCCTTCAGCATCCCGATTGGGCTATTCCAGTTTAAGAGGATGCCCTTTGGCCTTCACGGTGCCGCGTCGACCTGCCAGAGACTTGTGGATCAAGTCCTGTGCCTCATCAAGAATATGCTTTCGCATATATGGACGATATTATTATCCACAGTTGCAGTTGGATAGAACATATCCCGAGGGTTGACGCCGTCCTGCGATCTATGAGGCAGGCGGGCCTGAACCCGAGCAAGTGTGCCTTCGCCAAGCGAGAAGTGAAATACCTGGGGCATATGGTAGGACGAGGAAGGATTAAGCCCTTGATTGACAAAGTGGACAGCATCAAGAACTTTCCCCGTCCCACAACAAAGAAGCAATTAAGAAGCTTTCTAGGCCTGATTGGCTATTACAGGAGGTTCCTAGCATGCTTTGTGGAAGAAAGCTCCATCTTTACGGACATGTTAAAAAAGAATTGCCCAAATCAACTCCGTTGGACCCCGGATGCGGAGAGGGTTTTCAACCGATTGAAAGAGTGGCTATGCATGACCCCCGTGTTACGCAGGGTGGATTTCACGCAGTCCTTCATTGTACAGACGGATGCCTCAGACGTAGGCTTAGTGGCCATCTTGTCCCAAAAGCATGAAGGAAATGAGCATCCTGTGATGTTCCTTAGTAGGAAGTTGTCCCCGGCAGAGCAACACTACTCTACTGTTGAGAAAGAGTGCCTCGCCATCAAATGGGCAATAGAGACCCTCCGGTTCTACCTCACCAGACGAAAATTCCTGCTAGTTACCGTTCACGCACCCTTGAAGTGGCTCCAGCAGATGAAGAACCACAATGCATGATTAACCAGATGGTACATGGCCCTGCAAGCTTTTGATTTTAAGATAGAGCATCGGGCAGGGAAGCTACACCACAATGTAGATGACTTATCCAGGATTACGGACTGTTCAGAGGAGCTTTAACAACCTCCGCCAGCCCGTAATATCTTAAGTAGGGGGGTATGTGGCAGGGAGGCCTATCCAGAGTCCAGGGGAGGACAAAGAGACAGGGAATTCACCCTAGTAAAGGGCCCCCTTTTACCAAGACAGGGTAGGAAAGCCATAAACACCTCCAGGGATCAGAAAGCTTCCTCGTGGAAAACATTTCATGCTCCCCCTAGTGGAATGAAGGGGAGAGGATACAAGGCTCAGAACCCTTTAGGCAGTGAATGCTTCAAGCACTCAGGTGCCTGGAGTCAGGCTGATTTCCGTCACCTGAGTAGGGTGGGGTTGGAGCTAGAGCCCTGGAAGTATAAACCCAGAGCAGAGTATGATTTAGTGGAAAGGAGGAGAGGAGGAAGCCAGGCTGAGCAGAGCAGAGGAATGGACCTTCCAGCTGGAGAGAGTGCTATTTGGCACATAGCACGGCTGCAGGACAGTTTGGAGCCAGGAACAAGAGAGACTCCAAGATCCCCCGGGAGGCTGTTAGCTGAGCATGCTGAGCAGGACGGAGAGACAGAGCCTATGCAGCTGGGAGAGCCCAAGGTGAAGTTGATTGAGGAGGACACTCCCATGGACTGTTCCTTGTGCCAAGCTGTAAACCTGGGGAACGTAGAAAAAGCAAGCCAATCCTGAAAGAAGGTCTCCCAGGAAAAAGGTACCGTTATACCACAAGCAGGGTGGCTGAGATCCCATGTGTTTATAAAGGGGAAGTTTACCACAGACTTTAAATGTGATTTTTGTTTGGTGCTTTAGCCAGCAAGGCTAAGAAGGGAATACAATAGGCTTGCTGGTATCCTGCAATAGAGAGAAGCTTTAAAACTACATTTTGTGTTGGATATGTTTTGGACAATTTTTACTTCCAAGAATCCTGAACCAACAATCCTATGTGTGGTATGATCGAACCATTGTGTATATAAAAATAATAAATTTCTGTCATTTGCCTTACCTACTTGAGCCTGACTACAGCTTTCTTTTTTTTTTTTTTTAATTTTATTTAAGCGTTTTTTCCTGAATACAGAAACAGCAAAAGGCAAACTATTACAGGAATACAAAATTACAATCAAGAAAAGAATTATCACAAAAAAAAATAGAATCACATCAAGGAGAGACAGTCAATAATTCCTCACAAAAACATAATATCAATAGCAATAAAGAGTGACTTAACACTCCACATAAGGGAGCAAAAAAAACAAATCAACCCCAACCTACTTCTCAACCATTTCTTTACCTGACAAAAATTTCTGCAATTGTGTCACATCAGTATAAACATAGCTTTGCCCCTGGAAAGTTACCAGGCAGCGACAAGGAAATTTTAAGAAAAAAGATGCTCCCAGAGCGACAACTCTACTCCTTAACTCCAAAAACTGTTTACGTCTAAACTGAGTAGCACGTCCAACGTCTGGAAAAATTTTTAGCCTATAACCACAAAATAAATCATCCCTGTGCTTAAAATAAGCCCTAAGCACAGACAATTTAGCAGACTCAGAACCAAACGTTGCAACAACTGTGCAGCGTTTGGGTATGAGATCTAACGTATCCTCCAAAAAAGCAGTAAGATTCTGGGCAACGGACTCAACAGGGGGAGCAACAACCCCCGCCTCAAGAGGCGTTGTACCAGACGAAGAAAATGAATAGACTTGAACAACTTCCAAAGTACCTTTCATCTGTAGAACCGCAGAAAAATATTTTTGTAACAAAATTTCTGAAGACAATAGGTGAGTTGAAGGAAAGTTAAGAAAACGAAGGTTTCTTGCCCTGTGCTGATTCTCTAAACTCTCCAAACAACAAGAAAGAGCAGAAATATCTCTAATTAAGGCAACATTACTATTTGTCCTTGTTTGGAGCTGAGAATCAGCACGAGCAGAAGCCTGAGCCAAAAAACCTATCTGTTTATCAACATCCTTAAATTTATCCACAACATCATGAGTGAAAGAACATAAAGTGGAAACAGTTGAGGTTAAACGCTTATCAAGTTTTTGAATCGCAGTCCATATGTCCACGAGCGTTACCTCTCCAGTAGGGAGAGGAAAAGCCTGATCGTCAACAACTGGACTAACAGCTTTCAGGGAAGGAGATGTAGCTTCCGGAAGAGCATCGAGGAAAGTAGAGGAAGACAATGGCTGAGGAAAAGGAGGCGGCAGCCGAAATTCAGGACTCAAAGAGAACTCTTCCGGCGATTTTGCAGGCTGTAGTGCTGTCACATGTTTGTCCATGGGACCGACTGGCTTACCTCCTTGTACTCTATCACCAGTCCCGGCCTTCGCAGCTGATTTCACCTTCCGCTTACCCATGAGCACTATCATGTGACGACCAGCACCCTGAGAAAACTTCTCAGGAGCGCCGAAGGAGCGTAAAAGGAGCGTGTCCTGCCCTTTAAGACGCGCCCCCTTATGACGCGACCACACAGGCCGCGAGTACACCAACAGCGTTTTATGTGGGTCGAAGGGGGGGGTCCTCGAAGGCAGGAACGTCTGCTCGGTGCCTGCAGCTCTGCACCATGCCTCGGACTCCCTCCTACTGCACTGCTCCGCGCAACTGAACAAAGCGTGGCAGCTCCCAGGTAAGATGATTGCTCCCACTGATGTACAACACCCACCACGCTTTATGTGGGTCAAAGGGGGGGGTCCTCGAAGGCAGGAACGTCCGCTCGGTGCCTGCAGCTCTGCACCATGCCTCGGACTCCCTCCTACTGCACTGCTCCGCGCAGCTGAACAAAGCGCGGCAGCTCCCAGGTAAGATGATTGCTCCCCCTGACTACAGCTTTCTGCATGGTGCACTCATACAGCTGAATAAGGACTACATTTCCCAGAGGACATTGCAGGGAAATTGTTTAAGAAAAAGCTGAAAAAGAATACAGCAGAGAGTTCCTTCAATAATCCACGCCCCTCTAACCTAGAGGCGAGTGGTGGTGGCGTGACACTGGACACACATGGGGAACCTGTGGCAAAACCCATACATCTGTGTCCAGGGTGGCCATTGGTTTACACTGACTGCACTTCACAAATCATCAGCCTGGCATTTCCTTCCAAGATAATGTACAGATATTGCAGTGTGTTAGGTGGGGACATGAGAGCATATATCACCACATGTGCAGTGCCGCCATTACAGGGGCCATGTGTGCGTCACTTGTCTTCATAGTGAGTCATGTGTATTGTTACTGTGACCTTACTACTGCACTTAACACCACCCCATGTGACTCTGTATACCTGCATATGACAAGCAGCACCACAGTGGGACCAGCTATGCTGTTCAGCCATACGGTCCTGTTGTGTGGTGGCCATTTGATTGTATCACTTTACACATGTGATACTGTCAGCTGTCACTGACAGATTGTGTGTTGATAATGCCTCCTGTGTCTTTGTGATCATGGACCTCTCTCTGTTTCCTTCTGTTAGATGCATATGCTTCAATGTCCCAAGCAGCTGACAGCCGGCGCACACTGAGGATGATGCTGTGGCCATTGATCCCCTGGCAACAGGCCTGGAGAAGATATTGGCAGAGGACTATGTGGGGCCAGACACAGGGGAGGATATAGGGGACATCCTGGACCAGCCAACTGAATGTGTGCAGAATGTGGGTGGTCAGGTGGGGGTGCCCACCAACACCATGGTGGAGGAGGTGCATGGTACTGTATCCACAGGCAGCGTCATGGTGCAACACCATGATACCAGAGATGCTGCCTGCAGCCCCATCCACCAACCTGCTTCTGTAGCCATCGGCAGCAGAATGGTGCTGCACCATGACACCAGGGATGCTGCATGCAGCCCCATCCAGCTGCCTCCATCATATTCAGGACTCCTCCAGACTCTCCCCAACTCGTCAGGTTTAAGGTGTGGCAATCTGTGCCGGCAGCCACTGCAACAGCCACAACCCACAGTGATTTTGGGATGAAGACCCCATACATGTGGGCAATGACACTGGGTGTCCCACAGAGTGTTGTGGCTCTGGCAATGGCTGCCATGGTTGAGGCCTGGTGGCATTTCTCCATAATTGCAGAGAATATGGATGCAAATGTGGTACAGCTGAATCATAGGCTGGACAAGATGGGAGGGAACGAACCATCCTCGCCAGTTGGTGAGACACCCATCCATGCTGATACCTCGTCATCGCCATGAGGCATGTGTGCCCACCTCCCCTCTACTCTGCTGCAGCCAGGGGTCCACAACTATACATGGTAGTATCCACAAATCTCTGCATGTGAGTGGTCAGGTGGGGGTGTACCTGGGGACTGCCTGCACCTGTTTGTAGTATGATAGCACACCAGCCTCATGTTGTGTACAGATTGTAGCAGAGGCCCTATGTCACTGCACACATCAATGGCTGAATACCCCATGTACAGATATTTGTGGATATCACCTTGTGTGACTGATCCCTCACCTGGCCCCCATTAGTACCCAGACCACAGCAATTCATTCATTGGTCTATATACTGTGTGTGTGTGTGTGTGCAGAGTTTTCATCTTGTCATTTGACAAACCTTATTGAGACTTCTGTCTGTTTACATGCACATACTAATTTTTTGTGTGAGAATAATCACAGTATTTATTTTGTGCCAATTGTTTATATAGTTTTGCAATACTGCCATATTATTTTTGGAAAATAACAACTCTTGTGTGTATTTCATAGGCTTCAAGTACGTGGACTTTCACACATAGGTTCTGAGTCATGTGTACAGATGCTAGAGTGGAGACAGTAACACGCATGTTGCAGATGTGGGATGATTGATATGGACAGTCTTAGAGCACATTCTACACCCAGTCAATGGAACAAACTACCATGCAACCTAAGAGAGATTAAAGACCTTCTAACCTTCAGGAAGGAACTTAAAACATACCTTTTCACCCAGCACTATTACAACTTACAGCTCACCCCCGAGTAGATGTCACAAGAGTACACAAATCACCTAACACAAGTTTACCCTACCTAATTCATGTCCCACTCTCCCTTGCATTTTCCCACTGATAACCCCGCTATACTCCTTCCACCAAACTATAGTCAGTCCTGTTCTGGCTGTTGTAAATAGTTAATATGTTTATTATCGATGTGCATATTTGTCCTACTCTCTGTAAATAATGAATATGTGCTCAATCTATGTAAAATAGTTAATATTTTCTCTGTAAAATAATTATCATGTGCTCAAAAATGTTCTATGTAATTGATATTTACCATGTTCTCTGTAAACCACCCCTGATCTCTGGAAGGGGCGGTATAGAAAAGCGCACAAATAAATAAATAAATAAAAATAGATATAAAACCTGTGGGTTGCAATCATTTCTCACTTACAGACACTGTATTTCTGGCTCATCTGTGGGACTTTCCAAGGTGTTTGTGATGTGGCTCCAGTCAATGTGGGACACATGCAGGGTACACAATTGCAATTTGCACCCCTCAATGTGGCAGCACATGTTTTACAGCACCACATATATGTATGCATTGAACTACCACATACCACATGCAGGTGCTCACAGCGCCTTTTGTGGTACCCCTTCATATGGAGGATGGCCTGGTTGATTAACATAATGGTTCCAGCACTGTCTGCATACATAGCAGACCACAGTTCTGTCCCCACTGTCTTTCGCCATATCTTTTATACTCACCTGCATAAACATTTTGAGGGAGTTCCTCATCTGCATTGATGCAGGTACCCTTTTCACATGCATTTATAATATATTCCTGCCTTGATCATAGCTATCATGCCTATCTGATAGGCACACTGTTGTGGATGTGCTGTAGGTCCACTCCATCTTATTGGTGATCTGACTCCAAAAGATATGTGACTGACACAATGTACATAAATTTGGATTTTGATCATAATGCAGACAGCAGATCTTTGCCTAGATCACAAATGTAGTGGACATGATCCACAGCGTAGTGGAGTGCTGATATTCTGAGACCCTGTGTATACATTGCATGCTGGAACATATCATGACTTTATGACTATGATCTGCTGTGGCCTGTGGTGTGGGGACATAGCATACTAGTTACAGCACCATCTGTGAACACAGCTGACCACATTTTATATCCAACATGCTTGACTCAGTGTATTGCGAAACGTTTGTCACAATCTTTGCAGCCACACTTCTAGTTCAGCATGTACGGGTATAGAAATTGCACCATGTTAAGCGTTGCATGAGAAACTATTTTCTCTTATTAGTCTTACATGGGTTACACTATCGCCTCATTGCATGTTCCCTAGTCTTTCCACATTTTGATGGCATATACAATTGACCTACGATCCACTATCCACAGCTGGATGAAGAGGCAGGCTGATAGCACCTGCACACTGAGTGGGCATTAATGTCAGGGCACGCTACTAGAACCTGCACAATGAACACATTAACAATACTTTTGTTGAATCATCTCAACTAGATGCGCTCCTGTTGTCCCTCCAAGCCTGAATTTGCTTCTTTTATCTTTCTTTAATGATAAGATTATTTTGTTAGGTGGTTGTAGCCTTTATTAAGAATTTTCCCAGGTATCTTTAAGCTGTCTTCTCCATGATGTGGGCTGTTACACAGTATTGAGTTTAGTTTGATTATTGATATTTCTTTATATTGATTCATCTCAGACTGTGTATTTCTTTTGAACTATGTATTAGGATTGCATTTATGATATAAAAAAAAATACTTGAACTGATATTGAGACCAATGTGACAGGCAGGAATGCCAACCATCCCCACTTTTGCACAGTGCAGCGATGTGAGTGTGTGTGTGTGTGTGTGTATGTATGTCTTTCCATTGTTCTGTGGCTTTGTGCACTTCACTGTGTCTTGCATTTCCTAAGCTGTTCACAGCATTAGTGTGCAAATGTTCATGGCGAGGAGCAGAGGATTGTGGGTATGGCCTGACATAGAGCAGACTGGCCAGGATGTGTCTGCCTTGTTGGTAGGGTCAGTGGCTGTGACTTTGCAGTGCCTGTCTGCCATGCGCATGCCCTGGGTGGTCACTGCATGTCATGCTGAGAGGGCACCCTCACTCTGACTGAGCAGTGATCATGGCATGGCTAGGTATCCACATTGTGCTATATAGTACCTGACTCCATAGATGTGGGTGCAATTTCTGTCTGGGGATCCCAATCATTGAGCAAGATGCTAGGTGTCCATGGTCACTCTGTGCATATATATTGAATGTTGACCAGTCGCAGTTAATATGTGCATGGCTAACACAACCCAGTGGTGGGCAGCAGGTGCAGTCTGAGCTTACAGCAATGGATTGTTAGTCCTAGATGGTTGGGACAATAGTTGTTCCTGGACTACTCACAGTAGTCATGGCAGGACAGTGGCAGCAGCCCCACCCAAGCCTCAAGACCCCCCAAGGCCTCCATTCAGGAACTGTGATCCCTGGCCGCTGACTTTTTTTCTTTTCCCTGCAGTCCGACCCCCGATCTGGCCTCCTATGGCCATGGTCGGGTTGCGGGGAATATCCTGCACCCCTTCAGTGTTTCAATCCCGGCTGGGCCTCCTGTCCCTCGATGTCTAGGAGGACTTATTCCACATTGGAGGTAGAACAAGTTCCCCGTCCAATATGCCGGCCCTGGACGTAAAGGGCTGACTTCAGAATCAACCCTTTACATCCAGGGCTGCAGACCGCACACTGTCTGCCCTAACTGTGCCTTCACATTGCCCCTTTCCACGCCCGTCCAAGCTTCCCCATACAAACTCCTTGTTTGTACGGGGAGGCTTAATTGGGGATGGAAAGGGAGATGAATAGTGCGGCTGGGGAAAGGAATAGACCCCATACTGTTCTCAACTCTACCATCTCTACTGAGAGACTATTCCATGCATCTACCACTCTTTCAGTAAAGAAATATTTCCGTATATTACTCCTGAGTCTATCCCTTTTCACCCTCATCTTATGTCCCCTCATAGCAGAGTTTGCTTTCAATTGAAAGAGGCTCTCCTCCTGTGCATTTATACCATGGAGATATCTATCATATCTTCTCTATCCCGCCTTTCCTCTAAAGTATACATATTAAAATCCTTAAGTCTGTCCTCATATGTTTTATAAAGAAGACCACTAACCATTTTAGTAACCACCCTCTGCACCGACTCCAACTGTTTATATCCTTTTGAAGGTGCGGTCTCCAGAACTGCACACAATACTCCAAGTGAGGTTGCACCAAAGACTTATAGAGAGGCAGTATCACCTCCTTTTTCCTGCTGGCCATTCCTCTCCCTATGCACCCAAGCTTCCTTCTAGCTTTCACCATCACCTTTTCTACCTGTTTAGCTACTTTACATATTACATTGGCACGCCATGTGCATGTCTGTTACTGTACAGCTTTGGCTCCCTTTCATCTCTGCAGTACATGTGGCCACATTCTACCCCTCTGATATACACTTGCAGATCTTATGCACCCCATTTGTCCAGTTTGGATGACACCTGTGCAGTTGTTATCAGCACATTTGTCTGAGGTGTTGTATGGTGGCTGTGTGGCTAGGACAGATGTGAGTCCCACATGTCTGCTATCAGGCCTTCCAAGTGGCACTGCCACACATTTTCATGCACAGTACAGTTACATTGGGGATGGCACATTGGTGTTGCCAGTCCATACCACCCTCTCCTCTGCTGCCAGCCATCCTTCAGCCCATCCATCCACCTCTGTTGGCTGGGTGCAGTCATGTCTTCTCATGCAGGCTGCTACACCATGGCCTATACTGGTACTCTTTTCCACAATTTAGCTCTGCACACACACCTCTCCTGACAAACGAAAAGGGTGAGCAGAGTAAGGGTCACTTGCGCTTTATTGAACCAACAAACCCCGACGCGTTTCGGACAAAGCCTTCATCAGGGGGCACAGAGGACTACAAGGCAAACAATACAATCATAAAAACATATAAAAAATGAACATATTAAAAATAAACATTAAGAACAATCATTAAAAACAATGTTAATACATAAAGATTGAAGAAAACAATGTAGAAAACAATGTTACAATGACCAAATAAAATCAACACTAAGAAAACTAGGTTATACTTACAAAGTGAGTTATACTCTAGGTGAAGCGCACATTACAATGTAAACACTCGGCACATAACCAATTAAAGATTGAGAATGCTAAAAAAATATAATGAGATAACAATTAAAACAAAATTGATAAGCAATTGATAAAGAATTAAGAAAAAATTGATAACCATAAGACCATAAGGGAAACCCAGACCCAAAACGAACCCTACTAACAAATTCAATAAAATAGACAATACGTTGTACTGTGGTTATAGAAAAAATAAAACGGAATAATATCAAATAAGACCACATTTAAAACCACATCAAAATAAGCACATTGTGGAGCAGTAAATATGATAAATAATTGCATATAAAACATATATACAAAAGGCTAACATACTGTAAAATACCGACGCATACCTAATTCTTAAACAGCAATAAACTAGTATAGAGGATATGCCCAGAACCAAAAAAAATAATATACACACGCCCAATCATTAAAAACATGGCATGGCACCGGACCAATTAAAGATGGGCATCCAAAAGGCCATATGAATTGTATGAAACAAAAAAACGTAAAGTACAAAAATTATGTTATGACCATTGGGAAGTAGTATAACCCGATTGTTAAAACAAAACAGAAAAGAGAAAACAAAAAAATAAAAAAATAGCCATCAGGCATGTGCAGCCTTTATAAATGGAGAAGGTACTAAAAAATCAAATGTGAGAACACCTTTCAAAACAGAGAAACAAAAAAACTTGCTGAAATATGTCGCGTTCAAGGGGCATGTGCAGCCTTTATAAATGGAGAAGGTACTAAAAAACCAAATGTAAGAGCACCTATCAAAACAGAGAAACAGAAAAACTTGCTGAAATATGCGAACTGCATTGTATTATACTTTGGCGGGTTTCGCCGTCTATGGGGATTATATATTTTGTTTTATTTTTATTTATTCGTTGGCTGCTTTTTTATTTTGAAAGTAGAAATTGTGATTGTTTGTGTATACTGTGTTTGGCAATTTTATGTGACGGAACTTCGGTATCCTTCACGAACGACCCAGCGAGTCACCTTGCATTGCATCTTGGCGGATTTGCCGGCCATGCGGTTTCATGGGCATTATACACTTTGTTTCAGTTCCACTATTTTTAAAGTGAAAGCTGTGACACCATATTCATGTTTGTTATATTCACGATGGATTTATTTTTCCCTTGATTTTGCCTTATGCGTTACTATCCTGCCGAATGGATGACTCCGCCCCTTTTTTCCTTTTCATCTGCGCATGGGTCGGCGTCTTTCCCTGCTATGCTGCTTGTCCAAAGAGTCGGACAGCAGTTCTTCTTAAGGTAATTCGGTTTATTTTACTTTTCATTTTACGCACACATTTTTAGCTTCATCTTCGCTTATGAGGTAGTGAAGGGATACGGGTGTTTTTATTCTTTCGCTGGCTGCCTGTTTTATTTATGTTTTAAAGTAGAAACTGTGACAGTTCGCTAAATATCACATGCACAGCGTATTTACGCTCTCTTAGCTTTTTAACTGTTTGGCACTTGATTTTTATCAGCCTCTGAGTTAGATTTAACACTTGGTCAATGACTTATTTTTTATCCCCTTGGTGGCGGCCCCTTATACTTAGATGGTGGTTTACACATAATCCTTTAAATTCTGCCACCTCCATATATATTTTTTGTAAAGGGTACACTAATATTTTTCTTTTCTATGATTTTTACTATACATAGTACGTTTTATATACCGCGGTTTTTGCAGTTGCAAACTTCTTGTTTATTGGCATTAAGTTATGTATATTTTACGACTGTATCACAGAACACATTTTTTCTTCTTTTTTTGTGTCTACATTTACTCTGTGCAGATCAATTGGTAATGTCTTGGTCAACATTGCACATTTTGGCTCATTACTTAATGGTAGGGGCCGTCTGGCTCACTCCTGCTACCACACTCTTTGAGTATAAGTTTTTCTTATGTATTTTATTCATTGAAGTCTTGTATTTTACCCATGTCCTGTCCTGTTCTCCTCATTGCTTTTTCCACCTTCTTTTCCTTTCTCCTTGAGTTAATGGGAGGTATAAAATTAAGTTAAAAAATGTTTTTTAATTGCCCTGTTTTTTGTTTCTCTAGTAACAGTGTTCTTTTAGATTTTACTACATAAGCGTGGTGTGATACTTTTTAAAGTCCACAACAGAGGTTGGTAAATTATTTTATTTCTATGTATGTATATGATTTTATGATGATTTGTACCCTCGAGCACACTTATTTATTTCACATTATTTATTAATTTTATTGTATTGTATGTTGTTAGTTTTTAATGTTTTTAATGTCACTTAAGTATTCATAAGTATGATGTTGTTTTATAAGTTTGTCAGTCTGTTCCTTTATGTTTTTATTGTTAGTTAATGGTTTCTTTTTATGATTTTAGTTTTTTGTGCCTGGCCAGCCCCTGATGAAGGGTAACGAAACACGGCCTGTGTCGGGCGGCCTGAGGCTTAATAAAGGACTCTGTCTTTCCATCCATTCACGCTTCAGGTTGGTTTGTTCTTGCTTCCGCGTGATTACTGCTCCCTAGTGTTGTACGCTACTGTATACACATACATTTGCATCTGCCCCAAGTTGGTGTAAATATATGTGACTGTGAATCATTATAGTGACAATTTCTGCAGCTTTTATGGGGCAATTACAGTATATAAAGACACATTGGCATCCATATTTCTTTATAAATTAGACTTAAAGTAGGTGCTTGTGCAACTTAGACAACTTGTTACAAAATTACTCTCTATGTGCTTTAAAGCAGATTACTAAACAGAATTGAAAATTTGTACCTGAGGTAATCAAGGGTTAAGTGACTTACACAAAGGGACATGTATATTAATGTGCTGTAGCCGGTAGCATGGGATTTAGCGTTGGGCTAATGCATGTTTTTGGTTGTGCGGTAGCAAGGAGTCCATGGCCCAAAGGCAACTGCGCTAAAAATGCCACGCTACTCAAGTAGCATGCAAATAGGCGGGATTAAGGCAGAGAGTAGACAGAGACATAGGGCATGGCTGGGGTGGTCATGATAATAGAAATTCTAGCTACACAAACACACCACTAGCGTGGGCGCAGCTAACACCTGCAACTGACCAGGTGGCAGTACACCCGTGTTGCTAGCGCATCGCAAATACACATTTCGTACACGAGTATTAGGAAATATGAAGGGCAGAACCAGGGCAGCTACACTGGAAGAAAGAAGAACAAACAGGAAAGATAGCAAATTATGTAGGCATCTGCTTAATCCACCAGGGAGGAGGGCCCGCATAGTGCAGCTGTCATGGAAGTGCACCCACAGCAACCTGACAGCTACAAAACCAGGACCTGCAAGTCAGGAGTGACTCTGCTAGGACAGTGGGCAGTCATTCCCAGACACATCAACAGCTGTCTTGACTGACTGCTGTTTATGTCTGCATTTGGACTGGATAGCTGTCAGAGGGCTGTTGGTGTTGTGTGCTGTGGAGGAAATCAGGACAGGCATGAAGCAGTGCATATATGCAGATGGGGGGCCATGCTGCTGCCATGGGCCATGTTTCTGTGGACAGATGGCTCCTCACCCTGCTTAAGGGAGGATGTGGCTGATGCCTACCAGCTCTGAGCAGCTTCTGGCTATTTTTAACACTGGATATAGCTGACTTTTATTGGAACTCACTGATCAGTGTTTTCTCTCTGGTCCTCTTGTCCAGGGGCTGAGGCATTCCATAGAACTGGGGATCTCTTGTGGTTTTCACTGGTCTTCTGGGCCTTTGACAGTACTTCTCTGTGGGTATATGGTGTTGTGCACATCTCTCCCCGCCCCCCCCCCCCAATTGCAGATATTAGGCCACAGAGGTGGGTGTTCTATGTGTTGGGACTTGGGGGCACTTCTTGACCCTAAGGACCTCCTGTGGTAGTGATGCTGTTTATGCATGAGCCCCTAGCTCTGGCACCCCCTCTTGCTCCTATATGGGGGTTACAATCCACAATTGCTATGGCGCTGTAAAAGCCATATTAGAGGCATGAGTGAGAGAGAGATTCATGCCCCAGATACCATAGGCCTTATAATGTGTTCCCTGCAGCCTAGGTGAATATGTTGAGGGCGGAATCTTATACCTGTTCCCCAGAATGGACACTGTGGACACCCTGCCTAATCCCACACAAGATCCCCTGCATCTTCAAATGCAATGTTTACACCAAATATCCCACAGTTAGGGATGCAACACAAACTCTCTGCCTGTGTGTGCTTTCCTGATTTGTACGCCTCACCCTCTTGTACTTAGCCTCTATGCTCTGAGCAGTGCAGCCAATTGTGCCTATTCCCGGCCATCCCTCTCTATTCTGAACTGGCCAGTTGCTACTATCTTGTAGACATTCCTAAAATTATACAAAGTAGAATTGAGCCTATCAAATTTAAATTGCATTCCATGTGGAAGTGCCATTTCATTATATGTTGATATACAGAATGGAGATTGCTTATCGTCTGAATTTATCTTTTAAATTTCCTGAAAATGTTTACTAGTTGAAACAAATACTAATGTTATTTGGTTTGATAACCTGCACTTTCTTGATGAAACAACTGCATTTTTAGCATGTCAGTATGACAATCCATGGTGGTATTTAGTGCACAGTTTAGGAGGTTGTTGAATAGCAATTTCATGTGTGCTAGTGCTCTTCACGCGCGCTATTTTATGCAATGGGTTCTGTGGTAATTAATGCATGTTAATGGCATTAATATATGATTCTACAGAGATGTGATAACAAATAAAAAATGTCCATTGGTTGTGTCCTGGATGACCATTTCTAAGACATGTTAGAAATTAGGCCCAAATTTAGGCATGGGTAACTGCCTCCGATGCCAAATTTTAATAAGCGCTGGAACATTGCCACTGTTATTATGTCTCAATTCAGGCCTGAGGCCATGGACTCCTATCTAGTACATCAGTGGTTGGTACAAATAAAAGCAGCAATGCCTGAAGCTGAATTTAGAGTGGAGCATGCATGCCTTCCTCCCGCGCTGATAGACCTTGTGGTGTGCTGATCTCTCTGCTTGCACAGGTTGCCATAGTAACAGGAAGTCCATGCCAGTTGAGGGAGTCAAGTATTACAGGACCTGTCACCATAGGACGGCTTGTGTACCTCATGCTGAATTCAGATTTAAGAGCTGTTGCTTCGTTTCTACTGATTGCCACTATAAAGGCCAAAGTGAGGGCAAAATATGGGTGGGACAATTGAAGAAGGAGAGGGGAGAATGTCCACCTCTTGCCTATGGGCTTCCCTGCTTAAGATCTGACTATGACAGAAACGTTTTGCAGTGTGATATCTAACAATGTACACGAAAAATGTAGAGCCTCAATGATTAAGAACGATGATTTCTCTAAGACAAGCATTGTTGTTGTAAACGATATTGGGTAGTCAGTAGCCGTTGAAAGATACAGCAAGCATATTGTTTTTAATGGCGTTCTTCTTCGCAGTAAAATTTGCCTAATTGTTGTCTCCAATAGTTCCACAGTCAACATGGGAGAGGTATCCTTTGTCAAGAGAATATGGGAGGGTTATTCCTTGACTTGAAGGGGGAGGTAGATTGAATGGACAGGTTCCCAAACATTTCATTGGTATGGGAAGAATAATAAAATGAAACCAAGTGTAGTGATATATCTAATCATTAGCTGTCACTGTTAACTGATTTCAAAGGATGCATTTTATAGTTTAATCCCTGGGTGCCACTGTACCAAGGCAACAAGTATTGCTGTGTTTCTCCACCACTAGGAGGCAGTACACATAAAAACCAGTAGCAAACTATGCTGTTCAGTCACTAGGCAAAACCTTCCCTTAACCTGACCCCACCCCTGACCTGCCCAATTTTCAAGCACTTAAATTTAGGGGCCTGATATTCAACAGCACTTCTCTGGTTAGTAGCACATGCTAACTGGGTCCGTTCAACTGACTGTGATATTCAGTGGCACGATCCAAATAGCACTACAGGCTGCCTTAGCACTATCCAGTTACAGTATATATATATATATATATATATATATATATATATATATATATATATATATATATATATATATATATATATATATATATATATATTATATATATATATATATATATATATATATATATATATATATATTTCATTTAGCTCGCACCTTTCCAGGCGGAGATCAAGATGAGTTACATTCAGGTACAGGAGGCATTTCCCTATCCCCAAAGGACTCACAGTCTACATTTGTACCTGAGGCAGTGGAGGGTTAAGTGACTTGCCCAAGGCCACAAGAAGCACCAGTGGGATTTAAATGCTGCTGCCCTAACCATTAGGCTACTCCTCCACTCCAGAGTGCTGGGGAGGTTTGTGGACAGAGCAGGGGCAGAGACAGGTATTATCCGGACGGTGGCAATTATCAGCGCCATTATCTGTATGAGTTAGGACAGTAAAAACGTTATCCTAAGTGCTCTGGGGAGAGCTATCCAGATAGTGTCTGAGTATCACTACATTCTAAATACTGTCTGCAGTGATCACTTTATCTGGATATTCAGCACTGGCTACAATCCGGATACTGGATAGGAAGTTGCTGTCTATCCACAAAGGTACGGCAAAAAATATAAAAGGGACTTGGGCTGTGCTCTGCTCTTTATTGATGCAGGGACAGGAGGAGCAAGGGCAGCTGGAGCTTAAAAAACAATGACTGCCATGGATACATATCAGGAGTTGGAACCTTTTGAATGTAGATATCTAAGTTTAAGCACTTAAACCTAGTCATTTTCCATGCCATTGTCAATTTACACTATTAAATCCCATAGATAGGAACTGAAGCCCCCTTGAAAACTGCCTATCCAGTCTGCCCATACATAGGAATTACTAAATTCTATAATTCCTTCCTCTCTCTCAGACATCTTCGGTATTTATCCCATGCTTTCTTGAATTCAGATACAGTTCTTGTCTCCACCACCTCCATTGGGAGGCCGTTCCATGCACCCACCACCCTTTCTAAAAAGAAATATTTTTTTAGATGACTTCTGAGTCTATCTCCTTTCACCTTCATCCTATGATCCCTTATTCCAGAGTTCCCTTTTGATTGAAAGAGGCTTGCCTCCTATTATTGCTCATGCCACTTTTTCTATGAAGAAATGCGTGGAAGGAAGGAAAGATCAAGACCCTCTTCTACATTCTGTGCATGTATACTGTGAAGATCCAATATACATGACAACTGCCTATTTACTTTGTAGAAAACATATTCAGTAAAAGACTTATTTTGGAACATTCTAACCTTGTCTTCGTGAACTAGAACTAGTATGATTTGGGCACTGTAGAATGGACTGGAACCAAATGAGCCCCTGATCTACCTGGAAGAAAAGGATTTACATAGGCATAAAACTTATTCAAAATGTTCATGCCAGAGCATCTGAAACCTGACAAGCCTCTGGGGCTTCAGTAGTTCCCAAAGCCCCAGTCTTTAACATTTTCTCCCTCTTGTATTTTACAGGTACCACCAAAACTAAAATCCTGCTGTTGGGCCTTTTGAGAGACAGAGAGGGAGAAAATATAGCAAAAGCATAACCCCCCCCCCCAATTAATACATTAGGCCTGATATTCAAAGGGATTACCATGGTTAGGAGACCCGCTAACCATGTTAATCTACTTGCTGGGGTATTCGGTGCCATTGAATATTCACAAGTGCTGCTGTGGCATGCCCCAGTGCTAACCTGTTAGCATGGGGGTGTTCCAGGGGCGGCACCTGGCAATAACCAGGCAGCGGCGATATTGAGCTGCTGCCCGGTTATTGCTAAGTGCTGAAAGGCGGGCACCGTGAAAGCTGGCCTAACGTTCGCTAACTGGCCAGCGGCTGAATATCACCACTGCCCGGTTAACTTCATGGCAATCCAGACAGCCAGGATATTTAATGCTGGGGCGCGAATATGGCCCCAGGATTGAATATCCAGGTTAAACATAAGCAGCAATGGCAGCTGGCCTCTTTAGCAGCGCTAGCTGCCGCCGCCGGCCCATTGAAGATAATGTATATGCCCTGAAGTACAATGGACATGCAGAGGAACTGTACAGTACTTCCTGGATTTCATAACTCTGTTCATTGGTAAAGATGTGAGGAAAAATATTTTAAAGAGCAGATAGTAATGTGAGGGTGGTCAGGAATATAAGTAGAACATTATGCATTTACGTGTGCAACCTCTTTTTTGTAGGTGTTAAGGGGTCCACATTCAGAGTATCTGGGACTGGGTTCTTGAGGTAGGAACAGAAAGCTGTTTGGCCAGGCCTCCTTTACCCCTCTCAAAAATAGTCCATGCTTCCAAACCATGAGTGATTTTTCTGACAAAAGGAAAATATTGACTACACAACAGAGAAGTTTAGAATATTATAGAAAAATCAAAGTCTGTAATTTTCAGTTTCTAGTCTTCAGCAGTTATTCATTGCCACTGGGAAATCGATATGCAACCTTCTTGAGCATTCACTGAAGGAAACCTGAGGCTCCCAAAGCCCTACTTGGCTTACTTCTCCTGTGACCACAGGAAAACTTAAGAAAGTCTTCCCTCTTGTAATAAAACCCCCCACTTCAAATACCATGTTGGTGACCAGTGCAGCAAAGACACAGCTGTTATTCCCCTGACCTAGGAATATTTATTTTTTTCGGTACTGTTCCAACAGATAGAGGGAGTCAAATCCTCTCTAGCTGGAAAGGAAGAACCCTTACTCTTCCTATCCCAGTATCAACAGAGAGCAAAGCACAACCCTCTTGGCTGCCTCACACTTTTGCTCAGGTTGACAACTCACCATCAAGGTTCAGCAAGTCCACTTTATGTTTTTGCCATACCACTGGAGATAGCAGCATCTTCCTCAATCTTATATCACTGAACAGGATCTCTTTGTCTTCACTCTGGAATATTTCCCTTTTCATAAATAGTCATAAGCATTCATCAGCAGAGCCCATAAAGGATCTCTACACATCTTTTCTCTCTGAGTTTTTCAAAAGTTATAGAACTATAGGGTTACCAGTAGGCGTCAGGTTATCCAATTATTCCAGTTTATGAAGGGAAAATGAAGATTACTCCTGGATTTTTCACTCTGATGTATTTCAGTGTCCGTAAGTTTGATTTCAACTGAAAGCACAGGGCTACAAATATTACAGTACCCAAGTCAGTCCTGGTTTTGTCTTGTTGTATCTATGGATTTGTAGTTTCACTTTCTGTAAGGAATTCATCTCCAAAGATGCGATAGGGCAGAATCAGGACTGATTTAGTCTCTCTTTTATGAGGCTGGATGGCAATCCCTGATGAAAAGGAGCCATCTGGAAACTCTGAAAGAGAGTGATACCAATAACGCCTAGAGATGATCAGGAGGAAGACTGTCTTTCTGTGAAAGTGGTTTTCTTGCAGCGAAGGCCAGTCAAGAGGTAGAGTTTGGTGGAAAACTGGAAAGTTATCCAATTTACAAAAGCCGCATTGAAGTCGTCAAGTTGAAACTTCAAACAGGAGGCTTCAACCTTCTGTTATTTGGGTGAGTGATTTCATGAATAAAAGAAATACTCTACATGACTGTGATAGAAATACAGAGTAGGAAAGGTTGTTATTGTACTGACCTTCACCAGCAATTTCATAGTTGCTTTAGGTTACCACTGCAACTCTGTCATATTTTCTCAACACAGGCTGATGTGAGCCCCAGGTACAGCAGAAAAAAATAAGTCAATTTTGACACCAAAGGCAAGCCTGCAATGAAGATATTATTCCAAATCCTTCTATAACAATCCTTTAGAATAGAGTTTCCATCCAATAAATTGTTGGAATAACTACTGTGGAAACAATGAGAAAATCTTTCTCTTTTCTAGTGAGATAACCAATCCCAAAGGCCATCAACACAATGTTTTCAATGCTACCTTTCAATTTATGTGTGGGATCACCCTCTAAAGGGAGATAAAATGTTTTATCTGTAAGCTGTCTATTGATTTCATCAATATACATTTTTTTATCAAGAACAATTACAGTACCCCCTTTGTCTGTGGGTTTGATAATTATTTTATCATTTATTTCAGATTTAATAGCTTCATTTTCTCTTGTGAGGTTGTAAAAATTGGGACGTGATTTTGTACAGATGTTTTTAACTTGTTGGGAAACCACTTGTTCAAAGGCCTCTATAATTGGATTTGTTTGTCTGGGAGGCATCCAAGAAGACTTGTTACAAATTATCGAACCATCATTAGGATTGGCCTCCTGATCTATGAAAAACTGCTTAATACAAATTTTATGAAAGAATTTAAATAAGTCAATTTCGATCTCAAAGGAATCTGGCTTCGTCACCGGTACAAAGGTTAACTCTTTATTCAAAACTGATACTTCATCAGGAGTCAATGTATATCCTGAGATATTAATAACATTATTTATGGTTATTAGCGCGGTATATAAGAGAATATAAATAAATTATGGTAGAATCATTTAATATCTCCTCTCGCGGGATCTGTCCATATTCCAATTCCCCCGTCCGCGTCCTCGTCCTTGACCTCTGTTTTGATTGTATTGATAGTTTCCCCTTTCTTGTTGATGATCGTTAAATCTGTCTTGTTCCACTCGTGACAGACGGGTATGGGAACCATCCCAACCGCCACCCTTCCAAAATAGGTCCATGTTGAAAAAAACATTATTGTGGCTGCCATCAGGTTCTTTAACTTTCTGAGGCCTAGACCTCTCTCTTTGTGTGGAGAATAGGGATGCTGAGGCATCCAGATTTTCCAAGGACTCACTCCTGCTTAATTTCTTTTTCTGTTCTAGAGATTCCTCTCTATTTGGTACTTCAATCACACTATCTTTACGGTCAAATATAGAGGATCTCTTCTTAATCCAAACTCTATCGTTTTCTACCTTCTTACACCAATGGTATACATACACTACCCTATAATCATCCTCATCCCTTTTAAACTTATCAACTTTTTAATTTTAAATTTATTTCTTAAATGATTGAATGTTTCTATCATAGTCAGTTTGTATTCTTTCAAAATTGTTGTCACACCCTTTTAAAACTGTCAGTTTCTCATCGATTTCACTTTTCAAAATTTCTGATTTCTTATTGGCTGTGGTAATTAACAATATCATAAGAACCAAAGAACATTTGCTTAAAATGGCATTCCAACATTTAATAAAACCTTCTTCATTAAGGTACAATCCCGGAGCCTTGTTCATGCATAATCCCCAAGGGATGATCTTGGATTTACAGCATTCCAGAAGATATGCTGCATGCATATCTTCTTTCACTAGTTTCTGTGTTAAAAGGACCACATCTTCCTATTTAGTCCAAATTCCATCAGTAGCTTCCACAGATTGGTCCATAAGCGATTCTTGTGGTAAAAGCTTATCAAGGGCATCATCTCCAAAGCTGAGAACATCCTTCCATGGAGAAAACATGCTAGGATTAAGGGGTCTACCAAAGCAGCACGGTACCACGTGAACAGAAGAAACCCAGTACTAGTTCGTGGTATCAAAGAAGGAGATCTTTATGTCACACAATTTGCCCAAACGCCCGACACAGGCCATGTTCCGAATCCTCTTTGTCAGGGGAATTCAGGCGTACTACATCCTTGAATACATGAACAAACAATAAATAAATAAAAATTGTTCATAAAAAGTAAAAACATCCATTATATATCATATAAAAACAATGTTCACATTAAATAAATATACAAAATATAAACATAAAAACCAATCATTAATAAAAAATGAATCATTAATAAAAAATGTTGGAATGCCCAAACAAGATACAATAAATAATTAAACAGTAGAATCATTAGGTACTAAAATAAAGAAATAAATTAAAACAAACTCAAAATAAAAGTGAAATAAAATAACTTATCATGCAAAATAAACATATAAGGGTGTGACAAACTAAAAAGAACACTTGAGTTCTTTAAAACAATACCTCTCCAACAGGTTCAAAACAATTATATAAACCTTGTGCTAAAAGGGAGGAAGAAGAAAAAGGAACCGGTATCAGGAACAGTATAAACCAAAGCAGGAGTGATATTAAGAGATGCCTCATTTGTAAATGTTAAATGCCAATCTTATAGTATTTACATGATGTATATAACTAAACACAGCAGGAGTGATGTTGAGAAATACCTCATACATAAATGTTTCAAGCTAACTAATGTGGTATTACATAATGTATGTAACTAACAAAGGAAGAGGAACACTGGGATGGTGGTAAATGGAAGAAAACAGATCCCATACATTATGAGATGTCTTTAAAAACGGATTTGCCTACAGGCATACATTAAAAAACTTTATTACAAAACTAATTAAAAATCTTTTAAACGGATCCGCTTGCCAATCTTTGTTAAAAAGATTGCTCTTCAAATCATAATGCCCGATAAATAAAGGATGTTTTAAAACTTTGGTTAATAAATCAATCAATTCATCAAAACATTACAAAACACTTTCTCTAAAGGGTATTGTTTTAAATCACAAACCCGAGGAGAACCATCTCGTATGGGTGCATAAAACTATTCTTCAAGTCTTAATATCCCATGAATAAACGCCGTTTCAAAGCTTAAGTGAATAACAAGGTGCATCTAAACATTGTATCCATCTAATGTGCGCAAACCTAAGGAGAACCATTTCGTGTAAGTGCATGAAACTGTTCTTCAAACCTTAATATCCCATGAATAAAAACCGTTTCAAAGCTTTGGTAAATAACAACGTGCATCAAAACATTGTATCCATACAAAACAAACATTTTACCTGAAGAGTATTGTTCTGAATTACTACTGCGAGGAAAAATCCAACTTATACTATTGCAAGAAAACCATTAAATATGTATAATGAAAACCCACTTTACCTGAAGAATAATATACTCAATCGCAGCCACAAGGAATAACAGGACAAAACCTCCACTTGTATATACACCTTTTCACAGCAAGGACACAGTGTTGCTGTTGCCTGTCAAAAGTTAATCTAACTATTGAAAAATGCCAGCACTTGCGCGCTGGAGAAAAAGGGTATTGAACCCGCAGGAAAACGTAAAGGCTTTTAATTTTAGGATCTATAACCAATCGTACACTTGGGAAAAACCCATACAAATGAAAGTGTTTCTGCGTCCATGAGTCAGTCTGTACCAAAGTATTTCTATACCATATTGTACTTATAAGACATGGCATTTAAATCAACTGTTTTTATTTTGTTTATTTATTTATTTATTTTAGTTCATCTGTTCTATGTAAAATGACTTGGTATGATACTATCCATACCATATAACATACTGTTCATTGTAAACCGCACTTGATACTTGTGAAAGAGCGGTATAGAAATAATTGTTAAATAAATAAATAAATAAAATTTAATGCGAACATTGTTTTTATATGATGTATTATGGATGTTTTTACTTTTTTATGAACAATTTTTACTTATTTATTGTTTGTTCATGTATTCATGGATGTAGTACGCCTGAATTCCCCTGACAAAGAGGATTCGAAACACTGCCTGTATCGGGCGTTTGGGCAAATTGTGTGAAATAAAGATCTTCTTCTTTTGGGGATATTGCTAGGTACGTATAACCTAGATTGGCCACTGTTGGAAACAGGATACTGGGCTTGATGGACCTCGGTCTGACCCAGTATGGCATGTCTTATGTTCTTATGTTCTTAAGAAGCAGTCATTTATGTCATCTAGGAACTTTATCTCCCTAGCATGTCCTGCCATGACATTAACCCAGTAGATACCGGGGTAATTGAAATCACCCATTATTATTACTGCGCTGTAACTTTTGTTAGCTTCCTTGATTTCTTTGAGCATTTCATCATCCATTTGTTCATTCTGGCCCGGTGGTCGATAGTACACCCCCACTGCCATCGCCTTCCCATTTTACATGGAATTTCAATCCATAGAGATTCTACAGCAAATTTTGTTTCCTGAAAAACTTTAATCTTTTGTGACTCAATGCCCTCTCTGACATAGAGCGCAACCCCTCCACCAATTTGATCAGCTCTATCATTACGATATAGTTTGTACCCAGGTATCACAGTGTCCCACTGGTTGTCCTCCTTCCACCATGTCTCTGATATTCCAATCACATCTAACCTCTCATTTAATGCTATATATTCTAACTCTCCCATCTTATTTTTTAGACTTCTAACATTTGCATACAAGCATTTTAGAGACTGTATTTTATTCATATTAATTTGGCTATTCATAGACATGGGTAATTTGGTATCTTTAAGCTCTGTCTGCTCCATACTCAAGGGCACTTGGGCTACTTTACTCTTTTTTGGACCTCTCTGCTTTTGGTAGTATCCTTCAAGGATACATTCTTCTGAACCATCCGCTCTTGGGCGACTTTCGGCTTTCCCCTATTATCTAGTTTAAAAGCTGCTCTATCTCCTTTTTAAAGGTTAATGCCAGCAGCCTGGTTCCATCCCGGTTAAGGTGAAGCCCATCCCTTTGGAAAAGCCCCTCCTTTCCCCAGAATGTTCCCCAGTTCCTAACAAATCCAAAACCCTCAACTCTGCACCATTGTCTCATCCACGCATTGAGACTCCGGAGCTCTGCCTGCCTTTTGGGTCCTGCACGTGGAACGGGAAGCATTTCGGAGAACAGCTGGGCCCCATCTACCTGCGGGGACTGCCTGAAGAGCTGGACACTGCCCATCCACAGGCAGGTAGGTCTGAGATATGCAGCCCACGTACAGCTAACCGCCCAGCACCTGCTGGCCATGGATGGGATGATGGAGGTCTATGTCGAGAGGACATGTGTGCCGTAACACAGGCAACTGGGGGACACACAACCAGCAACACCTGGCAATGTCTGCACATGGTGTTTGTGGCAGGTACCTTGGGCTGTTTCCACGACAATCTCAGTCCAGGACGTAGCCGAGCACTGCACAGGGGTGCAGAATGAGGGGGGGGGGGGGGCAGTCCGTCAACCAAGCAGATTGCCACCCCTCCACCACTATGCATGTGAGCAACTAGAGACCGCACACACAGGGAGGGCATAACACCTCCCAACCCATTAACCCAGCACATGCAGCAGATATCCCTACCTGCCACATAGGTCACACGTAATCATTGTCAGCATACATCAGCATGACATTATGCCTAGCATCGGTGTCATGGCTGTTCCCAGACCTTGGAGTGCAAGCAGCTTGGACCCCCTGAGGATGTCAGTCTCCAGACTTAATGAGGGTAGTTTACCTGATGTGTCTGTAAGACACACCCTCTCCTTGCCAATCAGGAGAGAACTTGATGGTCTTAGTTTGCTTGATGAGATTAGTCTGCAGGACAAAGAATAGCAGACCTCAAAGGGAGGTGCTGGAGAAAATTCACTATAAAGGACAGAAATACTTCCTCTTTCTCTCTCTCTTCCTATTCATCAGACATGAAGGACAGGAGGCTCTGACAACCACTTCTCTTTACCCCTCCCCCCTCTCTCTCTCTCTGATCTCTCTCACACACACATAGAGTCTTTCATATACTCTATTCTCTCTCACACTTCACACATGCACACACACACACACACAGATTCATTGATGCACACTGAAGCAGCTCTGTAACAACCACTATATAACTCTGTTCTGTACCTATGTAATAAGCCTATTTCGATATAAAACTCTTTTTCCAAGCCACACCAGTTTTGGTTGTCTTATTTGTGCTGCTTACCCTACTGTCTCTGTGAAATGAACCCAGGACCAAACGGAGCGTAGCCAAAAGTGGAGAGCAGCGGCGAAAGATTACATTTACCAAAAGATTACATTTTCCAAAAGATTACATTTATGGGGGCCATCTCAGACTTCACAGCAGATCTCCAGTTGGGTAAGTAATAATTTTGTTTGATACATTAAAGTGGATTTCAGACACGGTGCGACAGGAAAAGTGACCACCACACAGTACGGATCCCGCATCCACCCTCACAGGCCATTGGGGTGCACAGTTCCAATGCTTCACCTTACTGCACCTAACTCAAACCCCACACCACCTGGGGCTAGCTCCTCTACAGGCACCGCAGTGTCACAGACACATTCACATGACTCCCACCCACGGTGCAACCTCATGCCCAGCATCACTGCACCCATCCCCCGGAGCAGTCCACTACAATACACAGAGTGCTGGCCAGCTGTACACCCACAGCGCACAGTGATCGCCAATGCGTCAGTCCCCACACATGTCTGGCTGACCCGCTCGCATGGTGCAACACGTACCGTGCATACCACACAGGCCAATACATACATATCGCTCACGCACACTATGACAGGCCACAATCATATTGAGGGCTCCCACACGCACCCACGACACATGTAGTGTGGGCCCCCATCACACGCACAGTGCATACCTACTGCTGCACACAGTGGCCCCGGCACTAGCCACCCCGTCCCCCCAGACAACACCATCAAATGTGGCAAGGCAGCATCAGCGCAGGTGGCTGCTCAGCCCCCCCCCCCCGCCAGGTAAATCACACTGTACGCACATGTGTGGTCCCCATTGTAGGCGCAGTGACAGCAGCTACAGGCGGACAACACATTGCTGCTGGTGTGGGTGTAAAACACAGCTGCACATATATGTATGTGGTAAACCCATCTGTGATATATACCCTGTTCCACCCCCAAAGTGACCTCCAGGCCATGGAGCGTATGAGGTGGAGGATGTGGGTGAGTCAGGCGATGGTGAGGGACCAGAGGGGGCAGAGTCCGAGGTCGCCGCCAGCACTGGTACGGAGGCCCATGGGACTGAGGTGTTGCTCGAGGCAGACGACGGCCCAGCGGATGTCTGCACCACAGCGAGGGCCTCCAGCAGCAGCGCACTGGCTGTGGAGGGCACCGACACAGAGGGGAGCCGGCACACAGTGCAGGCACCGGGACCATCCCTCAACCCACCCAACAGCATGGATGTCATCCTGGCGGAGCTGAGGGCTCATACTGCCTCTTCAAGGCAGGATGCTGAAGGTAGGTAACAGAATAGACAGGAATTCCCCAGGGAGTTGAGATAACATTCACACTGACATCCCATGTGCTCCCCAAGATAATGGCCCCATGGCACATGGTTCCGTATGTTTGGTGGGACTCTGTGCCATGTGAGAACCCCCTCTTGTGGCATGGGTCATCTGTTGTCATCCATATACCCCAAGGAGACGTACAGCACCCAGGCCCTATTCCTGATCACCTAGACAGCTTACTCTGCAGATCCCTCATTCTGGGTGATAGTACCTAGCTTATGTAGTGGTGGTAGGCAGGACTGTACGTCAGATGTAGAGCAAACAGAGTCCCCCAGATATATATCTGCTTGGCATGAACCCCAAGTTATCTGGCCAGTCCCATGCGACCAGTACACAGATCAATCATTGACACAATGAATTGCAACACAGTACCATGTGTCATATCTGGGATCCCCACGAGCTGTCATCAGGAACATTTCCTGCATTGAGGATGGATCATGGGACACACAGATGTAGACATGGTAACCTGTTGCTAGTCTTCATGTGCAGACCTGATCTGAGGAGTGTTCTGTTGAGATACACCGGACATGTGCATGGGTCACAGTGCGTGGTGCGACACATGTCTCATACATCCCTTTGTGTTTCACCCACAGGCACACGTCAGGCTCTGTTGGCCCTACGGGATGAGGTCAACCAACTGCGTGCCACAGCTGAGGTGATCCAGGAGGCCATGGTTGGGGGTCCCCAGCAGCCAGCCGCGGCACCAGAGGCGGCGCCAGCAGAACCGGCACAGAGGGGTGGTGTGGGACGTGGTCACCATGGACGTGGGTAGCGACGCAGGTGCTGATTGTGGGGAACAGGGCATTCTACCAATAAAGAAAGCTGTACCTGTTACCACGTCTGTGCATGTCTCCAGTATCTCTCACCATGCTCTCCTGGTTACCCTGTCCCCCATGTGGTCACCTGGTCACATGTGCCATCCCAGTTCCCTTAAGGGTGGTGTGTCTGCGGTAACACCAATCAGCGCACATACGTTATACCATGCCCTGTGTGCCATGCTTCGTGCCATGTGTGCACACCTCTACCACTGCGTGGGGGTATACCCTTCCTCATCTGTCGACCAGGTAAATGTTGTTGGTGATTCCTAGATGTTGTAGGGATATGTCACTTTCTCACCCCCCATATCCTCTACATTATTCTTACCACATGTGTGACTATTCTCTCTGGCTCACACCAGGGCCTAGGTGGCTTTTCAGCCACAGATGCTTGCAACACAAACAGGCCAGGCAAAGGTGAATAACTACAGTCAGTTGCTCCCCCACCCCCAGCACGTGTTGGGAGCCGCAGCTCCTCCGCCAGACCAACATCCACCTGTCTTGGCCTCGCCATCTATCCCCCTGTCATGCTCCTGGGTACAGCAGTCCGTCCTACCCTTCGTGCCACATACCTACTGCTAGCCTTTCCCTTCATCCTCTTCCGAGTATGCTGCATCTGATATGCACCCTACTCATCACAGGCATCATGCCTCTGGCCATAGCTGCTGGGACACCCAGCACATGGTTACATCACAGGGGCACCCAGGGACACAGGCGACTGTGCATATGGCCAGCCCCCACACCTGACCTATGTCTGCCACACATATACATAGATATCTACACACATGTCCCATGCGCACTTCAACAGTCTGTCTGTAAGGGAGACACATGACCATTGTGTTGTATCAAAAAACTATATTTAAACTACAGGTACATAGTGGCCTACATACAACTGCCCACATGTTGGGTCCCGGGTGACAGGACAACACAGGGTACGTGTGTGAGGTGTCACTGGGACATCCATCAGGGGATGGCTGTCGAGATGCACCGCCCATACCAGTCACACGCTGCACATGCGTCTCATCAGCCATCCACTGAATGGCACCTGCCAGCCACAGGATGGTGCGGTCCTGGGCCAGCTGGCATTGCAGCATGCCAAGCACTGCCACAGACAGGTCCCGGACACACCTGCCACCACACCCATGCCATGTGCCCGGTGTTTGTGTGGTGGCATGTGCGTGGGCCCTGTCTGTGGCAATGGGTGGTGTAGCTACACCCAGACAGGCACCATCGATGCACACATGTGACAGCTGGCAGGGACCCACAGTGTCCTGTGCTGTCCTGTGGCCCTCCCACCCACAGGGCCACCTGCCCCCCTCCTTCCCCCCTGACACCTCCCAAACATCCTCACCCTTGCCCCCTCCCTGCTCTCCTCCTCCTCCCCCATGCATGCAATGGACACACCCTCACCCTCCCCTCCCTCCCGCCCCACCCCATCCTCCGCCCCCTCCATGTTATCGCCGTCCTCTCCCTCCTCGGGCTCCTCCTCCACCTCCACCATCGGGGACAGGGCTGTGGGGCCTGTTGTGGGGGGCCCTGATGTGGATGGCCCCTCACCAGCAGCAGCATCCTCTGTGGGGGAAAGTAAGCATTAGCATACCATCATGCATTTGCCACAACACATAAACATGGTATGGGCTCCCACAGGCTGTTGGGCCACTGGGGCATGCTATAGTGTGCTGCAGAGGCTGCAACACTCACTATCATTTTGCTGCAGCGCCCTCTGTTGGAGGCAATCAAGGTATTCCAGGCAGTGTAGCCGCAACTCCCGTCCCTTCTTCCATAGGTCCTCTACCTGGAGGTGAATGCAATGGATGGGAACATTAGGGACCAGATATCTTTAGTGGGTGCCACAAAGCATTTCACACATCGCTGCGAGCAGCAGGATGCTGCTGCCGCTCTGGCCAGTGTGTCCACTACTACCTGTTGCCAGCGCCGCCTGCATGTGTGGCTGTGGGTCTGGGCATTTGTGGGGTGCCACCTACGTGTCCTGTGTGCTACCCCCAGACACCCCACCCCTTTTCCTACACTCTGCTTGCATGACATGGCAGCACCATGCCATATGTGAGGTAGGCATGCGGATCTCCAAGGGCGGTGTTTCCTACCTCTCTGTGTAGTATAGCACACACCTGTGTGTTTGCCTGACCTACACACATCAGCAAAAACACCTGCCATGACACCATGATATCTGTCGATGACATGTGTAATGTGTCCGTACGGCTCATGGGGATTTGGTGGACCTGACCACATCAACAGGAGCCACAGCCATAACACCAGGATGTGTACCATACCTCTGTAGTCAGGACTACGGCCCCTGGGAATAGGGCAGGTGTGGAAAACTGCAACAGGTGCATGCACCATAACACCAACCTCACTAATACTACTACTACTACTACTAAGCATTTATAAAGCGCTACCAGGCGCACGCAGCACTGTACAATGAAAACACAAAAAGACAGTCCCTGCTCAAAAGAGCTTCCAATCTAAGAAGACAAAGCAAGAAAAGGAGTAGAAAAAGGTAAGAACAAGGGCAAAGAGACAAGAGCAGGAGAGACAGGACAAAGAAAAGAGGTAAGAACAAGTGTAAGAGGAAGAAAGAAAGGTGAAATAAAAGAGGGGAAGGAAGGAGAACAGCAAAATCAAGAGCCAAAGGCAGAGGCGAAAAGATGAGCTTTTAACTTGAGTTTGAAGAGGGGCAAAGAAGATGCCTGACGTATAGATAAAGGAAGTTTATTCCAAGCGTAAGGAGCAGCAAGGTGAAAAGAGCGGAATCTGGAGTTGGCAATAGAGAAGGGCATAGCAAGAAGCCACTGGGAAGAAGAACGGAGTACACGAGGGGGGAAAGAGGGAGACCTATGTGAGCAGGTCTCTGGCCTCCTGGGGATGGGGGGGGGGGGGCCATGACAACAACATGAGCAACTGACATTAAAGCAGGATGTATCATAGACCTCTGGACCCAGGTGTAAGGCCTCCTGGAGATGGGGCAGATGATGCAAGTGCAGCATGGCCAACTACCATACCACCATGTGTAACATTGAACCTCTGCACGGAGGTGTTGGGCCTCCTGGGGATAGGGTCGACATGATCATTGCAACAGGAGTAGCTACCATAACAACAGGATGAGTCATTGAACTCTGTATTCAGGTCTGGGCCTCCTGGGAATAGGGCAGATCTGTGAAACAGACATACAGGCAGGTACCATATCACCAGGAGCTATGACAGAGCTCTGTAATCAGGTCTAGGGCCTCCTGGGAATAGGGTAGATCTGTGAAACTGCAATACACGCAGGTACCACATCACCAGGGGGTATACTATACCTCTGTAATGAGGTCTGGGGCCTCCTGGAGGTAGGGCAGAGCTGTGAAACTCAAACAGATGCAGCTACCATAACACCAGGATCTGTAATAGACCTGTGTAATCAGGTCTAGGGCCTCCTGGAGGTAGGGCAGAGCTGTGAAACTGAGACAGATGCAGCTACCATAACACCAGGATCTGTAATAGACCTGTGTAATCAGGTCTAGGGCCTCCTGGAGGTAGGGCAGAGCTGTGAAACTGAGACAGATGCAGCTACCATATCACCAGGATCTATAATAGACCTGTGTAATCAGGTCTGGGGCCTCCTGAGGGTAGGGCAGAGCTGTGAAACCCAAACAGATGCAGGTACATATCACCAGGAGCTATAATAGACAAGTGTAAATCAGGTCTAAGGCCTCCTGGAGGTAGGGCAGAGCTGTGAAACTGAGACAGATGCAGCTACCATATCACCAGGATCTATAATAGACCTGTGTAATCAGGTCTGGGGCCTCCTGAGGGTAGGGCAGAGCTGTGAAACCCAAACAGATGCAGGTACATATCACCAGGAGCTATAATAGACAAGTGTAAATCAGGTCTAAGGCCTCCTGGAGGTAGGGCAGAGCTGTGAAACTGAGACAGATGCAGCTACCATATCACCAGGATCTATAATAGACCTGTGTAATCAGGTCTGGGGCCTCCTGAGGGTAGGACAGAGCTCTGAACCCCAAACAGATGCAGGTACCATACCACCATAGAAACATAGAAATATGACGATAGAAAAAGACCACATGGCCTATCTAGTCTGTCCTTCCATATCAACAACTACAACAGTCCCCTTTTTCCCTTTAGAGATCCTCTGTGTTTGTCCCATGATCTTCTGAATTCAGTTACTGCCCTCATCTCTACTACCTCCACTGGGAGACTATTCCACGGATCCACCACTCTTTCCATAAAGAAATATTTCCACATATCACTCCTGAATCTATCCCCCATCCCCATAGAAACATAGAAATATGATGACAGAAAAAGACCACATGGCCTATCTAGTCTGTCCTTCCATATAAAGTATGAAAACATGTCTACTTATCTATCCATAGTGGTCTAGGACCCTGGTGTACCCCCTAGCCCAGGGGTGGGCAACTCTGGTCCTGGAGGGCTGCAGACCAGTCAGGTTTTCGGGATATCCCTAATGAATATGCATGAGATATATATGTATTAGAGATATCCTGCCAACCTGACTGGTTTGTGGCCCTCCAGGGCTGGATTTGGAGACCCCTGACTTACACCTCTGTCATTTAAGATTGTGAGTGGGCAAGGTAGAGATGTCCTAGACATCGAAAGGGTATATAGAATGTGTCACATTCCTCCTCGATTCTCACCACCACCAAAAAGTTGTCTAATAGACAATATTTTGGTGGTGGTGAGAAGTGAGGAGGAATGTGACAAATTCTAGCTAACCTTTTTGATGTCTTGGACATCTGCACCTTGCCCACTCACAATCTTAAATGCCAGAGGTATAAGACAGGGGTCTCCAAATCCAGCCCTGGAGGGCCACAAACCAGTCAGGTTGGCAGGATATCTCTAATGCATATATATCTCATGCATATTCATTAGGGATATCCCAAAAACCTGACTGGTCTGTGGCCCTCCAGGACTGGAGTTGCCCACCCCTGCCCTAGCCAGCTGAGTTTTCAGGATATCCACAACTGGCATTTAGCTCATACCTTCCCAGCAGTAGCTCAAGGCAAGTGACATTCAGGTACAGTAGGGCTTACAATATAAGTTTGTACCTGAGACAGTGAAGGGTTAAGTGACTTACCCAGCACTACAAAGAGAACCAGTGGGAACTGAACCCTGTTTTTTCAGGTCCTATGTTGCTGTCCTAACCACTAGGCTACTGCTCCACACCAGGAGCTATAATAGACCTGTGTAATCAGGTCTAAGGCCTCCTGGAGGTAGGGCAGAGCTGTGAAACTGAGACAGATGCAGCTATCATACCATCAGGATCTATAATAGACCTGTGTAATCAGGTTTAGGGCCTCCTGGGGGTAGGGCAGAGCTGTGAAACTCAAACAGATGCAGCTACCATACCACCAGGATCTATAATATACCTGTGTAATCAGGTCTAGGGCCTCCTGGGGGTAGGGCAGAGCTGTGCAACCCAAACAGATGCAGGTACCATATTACCAGGGGCTATAATAGACCTGTGTAATCAGGTCTAAGACCTCCTGGAGGTAGGGCGGAGCTGTGAAACTGAGACAGATGCAGCTACCATAACACCAGGATCTATCATAGACCTCTGTAATCAGGTCTGTGGGCCTTCTGGGTATAGGGCATACTTGCAATCAACACCATACGCATCTACACTGGTCACAGGGTGGCACACAGACTGGTATTTCCACCATGTTCTGCATGTATGATATGTGATGATTGCTGTATATAGTGTTGCACAACTGCCATTCTGTGACCTGCCTCCATACACTTACTTCACGTGGGTAGTCGGCATATCGCTTAAACCGTCTGGTGAGGCGCCCCCATGCCATCCTCACCCTGCCAATTTCCTGGCATCTGGAGGAGCCAGGGAAGAGTCGCCTCTGCCTTGTGCAGATCATTGTTGCCAGTATTCTCACCTCCCTCCTGGTGAACGCTGACTTTCGTGACCTCCTGTCCATTTTTGCTGATGTGGATGGCATGCTCACGCACGTCGCACATGCGCCATGGTGCACACGTACACGCGCTATCTCGTGCTACTATGCGCTACCTTGTGCTACTACAGCGCACAGCACACGTGGAATTGTCACACCCAGTACATGGCAAAGTATTCTTAGCAGATCAGTCAAACATGCCTCGAACGGTATAAGCCTCTTTTACAATCCCCATACACCCGATCTCATAACCATGCCCCCATTTATTTATTTTAATTGTGGACTGGCTATTTACGGCGGCCCAGGCTTTCCAGTGTTTCAACATCAGACGCATCATAGGGCACCTTAGCTTGCGGCGCCTTCTGCCCACCCATGCTCTGCGCCGCCGTAGTGTACAGGACTAAAGTGAGTGTGTTTTGCTTTAACCACAGACTACAGCGATGTGTATAACTGTTACAGCCATGAAAAAGGACACTGCCTCAGACCCTCTTATTGATATTGTAGCACGGGGGGGTTTGAACCCATGAGTGCTGGCTGAAAAGTCATTGTATTAACCAGTGTGCTATGCCTCTATGGCCATTGTCATAGCTATGGCTGGATACACATGAACTGCATGTCAACCCACAAACATTCTGCTGTGCTTACTGGGATTGGGGAGACCCACAGCTAGGGCAGTTTCCAGGTGATGTTACCTTGGGCAAATGAGGTGAGAGTGTTTTTTAAAAGACGTACGTTTTACGCCATATGTGTGACTGCTAGAGGCCTAACAGGGAGTTGCCTCACACAATCCCAATAAAGGACGCCCACTGAGGGATTGCACCCATGACATCTGCCACTGAGTTCATCGAATTATCATCAACATGTGTTTATAACATGAGGTGGCTGCCTACACACACAGTACAGGTCATCACACATACCTTAGCATCTGCTGCACGGGATATGGGATACCCACAGCAAGGGCACTTTACTGGGGACCAAAGCTTGGGCACATGAGATGAGGGTGTTTTGGTTTGGAAAACGGCATTTCAAAGATATGTTTGACTGTTACAGGCATAAAGGTGAGTTGCCTCCGACAGTCTTACTGATGGGAGCCCACTGTGACATTGAACCCATGACGTATGCCACAGGGCTCATCCTATTAACCATTGTACTACATCAATATGGGGTTTTCCATACCAATGGCTGGCCACAGAATGTGTGCAGGTCACCAGACATACTGGCCGCTGTCATATCCAGGATAGGGTAGAAACAACAGTACCCATGATGCAATTCATATGCAGAACAGCCGTCTACATCTGCTCATCAGAGCTTGGTAGGGGGGACTGACCATGCATGTTACTGCCACTGACTACCTACAGGCCATGCCGTTGTGCGTGTTCTGTGCTCACCCTGAGGGTGAGGTGGGGTGGCCAGCACCAGGTCCGCAGTGCCTGGGTTGGCTGAGGTAGGCTTTGCTGCAGGTCTCCATCAATGCTTGGGATGCTTGCGAATGTCCTTTTTCCGTTTGTATTTGCCAGTCATGTGTGCCCCTTGTGGACCATGATGCTACCAAAGTGGTGCAGAGCCAGTGTGCCTGCACTGGTCACTTGTTCTCGGAGCAGTGATGTGTGTGAACTCACATGATGCTGATGTACATATCAAAATGGCCTCTATGGATAAGGGTGGAGGACATCATCTGCCCCCAACAGACCCACACTGTGCACATTTCCAACAGGGGCAGTAGTATATTTATTTATTTATTTATTTATTGACATTCTCTTATATACCGCGCTATTCTGCATCAGTGCGGTTTACATTGAACAAACTGAAATTACATTGAACAGGGCATTATAACTTGGAGATAACTATCTTACAGGGAACATGAGCTATGGAGGGTTAAGTGGCTTGCCCAAGACCACAAGGAGCACCTGTGGGACTAGTTACCCCAGTCCTTCCGGCCCAAGGTTGCTGAACTCCCGACCTTCCGGCCTGAAGTACCTTGCCCCAACCACTAGGCCACTCCTGCACTCCTCCATCAGTATAACATGATGACAAGCTGTGGGACCAGCAGACACCTTCCTTTTGGGAACCCGACAGTTGATGCAGGTCCGTACCTGTAACAGGACCCCTGGCAGACAGGTAATAGGAAGTCTCAGCTGAGCTGCCCCCCCCCCCACACCACCACACCACCACACCACCACACCACACTCTGCCATTCACCAGCAGAAGGCACAATCAGTGTGCACCTGGCAAGGTGTTCCAGCCATGCACATGCTAACTTCAGACAGTCTGCTAGCTAGTACATAGTGCATGTTCCTGGAAGAGCTGTGTGCACCCAAAAGTAGGATGCAAGCACACACAGCAAGCAAGTATGTCATGGATTGGGCACCAGAAACGGGAACCCATAAATATCACTTGAAGAAAACACTGTAGAGCACTATGTGGGAACCTAGCCATGCCATGGTCACTGCTCGGTCAGGGTGAGACTGACCTCCCAGCATGACATGCTGTGGCCACCCTGTCCGTGCAGGTGGTGGTAGGGCACTACAATGTCCCAGCCATTGCCCTATGCCCTGTGCAGATGCATCCTGCCCAGACTGCCGTGTCCAGACCATACCCACAATACCTTGCTCCTCATTATGCACATTGGCAGGCTAACACTGGAGACAGTGCAAGCATTGGGGGCTCAGTAAAGTGCAGGCAGCCACAAAACACTGGATTGACATACACACACTCCCACACCTATTTCAGCATTGTGCAAAGATAGAAGTGGTTGGCAGCCCTGGCCAACACACCAGTTCTGGGCACAGTGCAGGCATTGCTAAGGTATGCAGGTGCTAGTATTGGTAGCTGCTGCTCCGCACAGGACCCAACAGCCTGACTTTCCATGAGGCTTTGGATAGTGGAGCCTGTGGGTGTGGGTGTTTGTGCCCCTGTTGGCTGATGCTCTAGGGCAGAAGTTCCCAACTCCGGTCCTGGTGGGCCAAACACGATTCAGGTTTTCAGGCTGTCCCTAATGAATATGCATGAGATACATTTGCATACAATGGGGGCACTGCATACCAATACATCTCATGCATATTTAATAGGTACAGCATGAAATCCTGAAGGGTGTTTGGCCCTCCAGGACTGCTGTTGGGGATCTCTGCTCTAGGAATTGCACATGTTTATGGTTTATGTGCACTGTAGGGTAAAATATAGGGACATGGTCTGCAGGAGCCACAGCTAGGACTTGAACCTGTGACCTTCTGCCCCTGTACACACTGGCTGTGTGTACTGCACCAAACTGTTGCCACAGAAGCAGGTCATTCCCTGGGGATACCATTACTGTTCATCAGACAGACCTTGTCTGTTGCACTGCACGCCACCCACCTGAACAGGGCTTGGCCTAGGTGTGCTGTCGGCAGATGCCACTGCCCCCTCCACCACCAGCTACCCTCCGCCACCATGCTGACATGCCCTTCCGCCGGTGGTGCTGGTGGTACGCAGTCCCGGGCCATCCAGTGTGCCGGTAGGCGGCTGCCTATGGTGTGGGATCTGGGGTAGGGGTGCCTACATAGGCATCCACGCGTCCCCTCGGCACCACCTGTCAATGTTACGTGCCCTTTGGGGTACTTGCTGGGTGATGTCCCATGGGACACTGTGGAACACACACTTGTGGGCATGTTTGACCTTGGTCAGTTAGTGGCTTGCTGATTTGCAGTTTCTGCGCTCCTATGTGCCACCTAGGCATCTGCCTAGCCCACCCTGTGCCCCAGCTGCCCCACTGCAGGTCCCGCTTGCAGCCCCTGTACCCCATTTGCAGCCTCACCGTAGTGCCCTCTCGTACTTGGGCACTATGAGGTTGCTGCACATGTATCACTACTATCACTTTTCTTCGTTTCCCTGCCTTTGCTGTACATTGCTGACTGAAATTGTTTCTCTCTCCTGCAAATGTGCCTCTAGTGCGAGGTTTTCACTGGCGTTAATTTTCAGACCTTCATTTCACGGCATTAGTGTGCTTGGAGCCTCTACCCGCCCACTCTCCGCCCATTGACCCCCTTCTTTCCGCCCTCTGGGGAGCCTTACTCCACCCTCTTTGTGCCTTAACACCACCGGAGACGCTATCGCGTGCTAATGTTACTTTATCCCGCGATAACGTTACATATCACGCGGTAACGTTACGTATCGCGCGCTAACTGCGCCGCTGCAACGTTATTGCTGTTTTGTAAACATACCCCTTAGAGCCACTTAATGCCTGTAATCGTACCACCCTGTGAAACATTGCAGAAAGGGTGTCTGCAGAGAAGAGAGAACCTATTTAAACCTGAGCAATGTGATGAAATGACAAGAGAGCCCAAGACAGTGATAGTAGTGCTCCATTAGCAGAAGCAGTAGTACTATATTTATTTGCTGCGTCCAATCCAATTTTTCATTTCTCTGATGCAGCTGATTAGCAGGAGAAGCACTTAAATGCCTCATCTCTTGCTGCTGCAGGGCTGAACTTTGCAGTATAAGCTGTGAGATTTTGTGTATCTTGCATTGAGACTTGACCATATAGCAATCAGAGTTGTAGCACCTAAGAACGTCTCCTGTTGCCAGTCCACATTGCGATACTGAATGACTGAACTGGAGGTAGGACAGCAACACTGAGTAAGTACAGGTCTGCCACTCTAACTTCTCTGCATGCCACCAATGCCCCTCAAAGTTTGATCCCAGAAGTGTGATTCTCTCAGCAGTAGGTGCCCCCCACCACCAGTGAACTATCTCTGGTTCTTTGCCAGGCTAGGTCTATGGTAGTTACACCACTGTAATTGTATACAATTGAGTTTTACATACAGTGATAAAATCCAAGAAGGTACCTACAAGGGGTGGTGATTACACCCCTAAACAAAGGCATGAGGAGGGGTGACCTGCACGGAGCAGCAGGTGCACCTACTCTTGCCATCTTGCTGGGCAGACTAGATGGACCATGCTGGTCTTTATCTGCTGTCATATACTTTGTTACTATGCAAGCCATAGGTAAGCCAGGCCATGTGCTGGGTCTGCCATTCCTATATGTCACGTGGAATAAATTCGCAGAGCAAAATGGATCTGCTTAATACCTCCAGTTTGTGTTAAAAGTTCAGTGATCTACATCTAAAATAATAATTGTTTAACAGTCTGATGAGTCTGCCATCAGTGGCGGGCAAAATGCTGGAAGCTATTTTGCTGCAGCACACTCGCAATGTTCCCTTTCATCTGCGTCGGGTCCTCCGCCGGCATTCCCGCCGGTGGGGGGAGGGGCAGAGTGATCGATCGCACTGCACTCCCCACCTGCCAGCAGGAATGTTGGCGGCGGACCCAGCGCAGCTTAGAGGGAACATTGGTTAGAAGAATTTTAAAATGTATTCTATATTGTATAGGAAGCCAGTGTTGTTCCACAAAGGGGGGAATGATGTGGGAAACAGAGTAACTCCATATAGAAGTCCTATTACAGTGTTTTGATGGCCTCCTCACATCCCTGCTAGCAAATAATTGCAGTAATCAAATTTACTAGAAATTAAGGAATGAATGAGAATTCCTTATTTGGTGTAGATGGGCAGACTGAATAGGCTCTATGGTCTTTATCTGCCATCTGCTGTCATTTTCTATGGGCTTGATAGTTAAATGTGCTGCTGGTGTCTATTTGGCAATTTTCACCGGCACTATCTGTATAGTGTTGGAACTGAGCATGGACAGTCCTATGCATTATCTCAATAGCAGCAATATTCAGTATAGCAACGCTGCCTATATCTATTTTATTTAACTGTCATGGCCAGCATTTTAAAAAGAAAGCTGACCATGGTGGCTGAATTCTGACCTATATGTTTCTATCAGCACTGATACAGAATCCACCTTGTGCTTTCCACTTCCCCAGCCCCACCCAGCATCTCCCTTTTCCCCCATCTGCCTGTTTGCCCCATCTATATTGCTCAGCAGCATGAGCCTATACCGCTGTCACCACTGCAGGAATATGAGACCACCCTAGGCGAACCTCATTTCTGCCTCCTTCCCTACTCCCACTCCCTCCCCCGTAGCCACTGCTGCCATCCCTTTCTGGGACCTGCGGCGGTGGTAATGACTTTAAAACAGTAATGCAGTGCTTAATGAATGCCTCCACTGAGTGCTGTTCCCACTGCTTCCGCCTCCCTCTGACACAGACTTCCCGTTTGCATGGAGGCAGAAGTGGCTGGACCAGCTTCCACCCACATGCAAACAGGAAGTCTGCATCGGAGGATAAGAAAGCACCAAACAGCAGCAACAGCACGCAGTGGGCTGGCACTTCCTATTTGCTGATTTTATGTATCATGAGCTCGGCATTCAGGAAGTGCTGGCCTGTGAATTTTTAACATTTTTGCAGGTCTGGCACAAACAGGGGAAGCAGCGGCAGTGGCAGCAGAGTCTTCCATGGCTCCTCCCACTGGATCAGTGCAACAACAATTGTGGTGTGTGTGACCTCTTGAACTTTCCAGTCATGCACCTTCCTAGGAAAAATAGTTGATATAAGGGTACTTTTACTAAGGACTGTTAAGGGCGCCAAGGTGCCGTGTGAGAGCGTTATCAGCACCCGATAGCGGTTACCAGGACGGAAAGTGCCGATAACATAGGTTTAACGGCCAGTAACATTTTTCCAGCCATTAAGATAAAAGGGGTGGAGAAGGAGCATCAACTGGACAAATCATGGGTGGGACAGCGGGTGTAACTCTTAATGCTGGTAAGATTTAGCAAGCATTAGAGACGCAAATACTGAAGGCCTTAATGCCAGCTCAAAATTGGCATTAAGGGGTCTTTTTGGAGGGAGAGAGCTGTTTTTGAGCATTAAACACCACACAGGGAGCCTATTCACATGTATGCAGTGTGCACCTCCCAGACTGGAGCCCTGAAATTAGTGATAGTAGCGGTCCATTAGCAGTCACAGCATGTTGGTGGTGCTGAAGTGCCAAAGAGGATGCCATGTAAGTGATTCAGCAGGGCCCTTCAGTCAGCTAGGTAGAGTAGGTGGCTACCTAGTGTATAAGAACATAAGAACATAAAAGAAGAACATAAGATATGCCATACTGGGTCAGACAAAGGTCCATCAAGCCCAGTATCCTGTTTCCAACAGTGGCCAATGTAGGCCATACGTACCTAGCAGTTTCCCCAAGAGACACAGGTTCCACAATGCTTGTATTGGGTCAAGCATTGATATCGTGGGTCCCTTTTTAATAATGGTTTATGGACCTTTCCTCCAGGAACTTGTCCAAACCTTTTTTAAACCCAGCTACACTAACACCTCTTACTACATCCTCCGGTAACAAATTCCAGAGTTTGATTACACGTTGAGTGAAAAAATATTTTCTCTTATTTGTCTTAAATAGTTTACCCTGTAGCTTCATTACATGTCCTCTAGTCTTTCTATATTCTGATAGCGTAAACAATCGATCTATGTTCACCCGTTCCACTCCATTCATTAATTTATAGACCTCTATCATATCTCCCCTCAGCCGTCTCTTTTCCAGGTTGAAGAGCCCTAACCTTTGTAGCCTCTCTTCATAGGAGTAGCCTTCCATCCCCTTTACCATTTTGGTGGCTCTTCTCTGAACCTTTTCTAATAACGCTATATCCTTTTTAAGATACAGCGACCAGAATTGCACACAATATTCAAGGTGCGGTCTTACCATGGAATGATGCAGAGGCATTATAATAGCCTTTATTTTATTTTCCATTCCTTTCCTTATGATACCTAGCATTCTATTTGCTTTCTTGGCCGCCGCTGCACACTGGGCGGAGGGTTTTAGCATGTTATCCACGATGACTCCTAAATCTTTTTCCTGGGTGGTGGTTCCCAATGTGGAACCTTGCATTTTGTAACCATAGTGCGGGTTGTTCTTTCCTAGGTGCATAACTTTGCACTTATCCACATTAAATTTCACCTGCCATTTGGATGCCCAGTCTTCCAATTTATCCAGATCCTCCTGCAGTTTTCCACAGTCCTCTTGGATTTTAACAACTTTAAACAGTTTTGTGTCGTCTGCAAATTTGATAACCTCACTAGTTATTCCCTTTTCCAGGTCATTTATGAATATGTCAAAAAGTAGCGGACCCAGTACAGATCCCTGAGGTACTCCACTATTCACCTTTTTCCATTGGGAAAATTGGCCATTTAGCCCTACCCTCTGCTTTCTATCTTTTAACCAGTTCCTGATCCACAATAGTACACTGCCTCCTATCCCATGACTTTTTAGTTTTGCCAAAAGTCTCTGATGAGGGACCTTGTCAAAGGCTTTCTGAAAGTCCAGATACACCATATCAACCGACTCACCTTTGTCTACCTGTTTATTCACACCTTCAAAAAACATATCAGATTAGTAAGACAAGATCTTCCCTGTCTAAAGCCATGTTGGCTGTCTCCCATTAGGCCATGACTATCTACATGCTGTGTAATTTTGTTCTTTATGATGGTTTCTACCATTTTCCCCAGTACTGACGTCAGGCTCACCAGTCTGTAATTTCCCGGATCACCCCTGGAACCCTTTTTAAAAATTGGCGTTACATTGCCGATCCTCCAATCTTCAGGTATTACAGATGATTTTAATGAAAGTTCACAGATTACTAATAGCAGGTCTGCAATCTCATATTTCAGTTCTTTCAACACTCTTGGATGTATACCATCCGGTCCAGGTGATTTGCTACTATTCAGTTTATCAAATAGTTGTAATACATCTTCCCGGTATAGCAATATTTCTCTCAATTCCTCTGCAGTATCACCTTTAAATACCACTTCAGTCTTGGGTAACATCCCTACATCTTCCTCAGTATACATCCACGATGTCTGGTGTGACTGTAGTGAGATCAGTGGCACACATACAAGCTGCCGCTGTCACAAAGGGTCGTGCCACCTCCACTTCCACCGCATAGCTATATTAACTGTGTGTGGGGGTGGCGATGGCAACGGCTTCTGCCTGGTGCAGAAAATACCTTAGTCACTGCCCTGTATGTCAGGTGCAATGTTGCTGTGTCTACAGTCAGGGGCATGTCACTGGCAGGTAAAGTGGAGCCCATTGTGATGCTTCCCTTCCATAGTGGCGAGGCTTAAAACAGCAGCCTATGTGCTCATCGCATGCCACTCCTGCCTTCCTGTTGGAGGGGGGTAGAAGTGGCATGACATGATCAGCCACATGTGTGTCATTGCTTTAAGACCACCCACAGCACTGAAGCTGTGACTGTGCCACACTTTCAGGGAAGGAGGGATTGACTGGTATGCTGTCCACCATGATGGGTAGACCTAGGCACCTGCTTACTTTGCCTAGTGTTATGTTATGTTATATTACTCTTTATTTGATATAACACATATCTACAAAACCTATGCAGTTTACAGTAGCAATATCATAAAATCATAACAAGGAAAAAGAATGCCATAATAAAAACAGGAAAGGTACAACATAAAAGAATATACATCCTAAGAATAAAACATACGAGGTGAGCTGAGGTAACAAAAGACTGTGTTATAGGTTTATAGCGATGGCCCCCTCACGCTCATACTACGGCCACCTCAAAAGCAGAGATAAACCAATGGGTTTTCAGGGACTTCTTAAAACTCTTCAGATCAGTAATAGCATGTATGGAAGTAAGCAAACAGTTCCACAGCGTAGGGGCTGCAACCGGTCCTGGATACTGGGAGCCATGAGCTAGATTAGGACTGACCATACATTTCCTAATAAGAGACTACATAACCTGCAGTGTGAGAGAATGCACAGGCAAGTCAATTAATGGCACCTATACACAGCACACATGTGGCACCTCTAACACCCAGAGATTGGGAAGTGGTATCTGCCAACTGCTATCGCTATCATGCCCTGATTGTGCAAGTGGCGTCTCTTGATTACATCATCAGCCCCAAAGTGGTGCACAGGTTTCCTGTGTCCACCCATGAACCCTACATTCTGCAGTAATCAGCAGTGTCATAGCACGTACACATATCGCGTGGATGTGTGCACGTGGGGGGAAAAATATGCTAGTGACACCCCATCTCAAAGGAAAAATAACCACACTGCTTTCTCATTTGCCAAATTATTTTATTTATTTATTTAAAAGGATTTATATACCGCTTTGTCCTGAAATCAAAGCGATTTACACTTCAAACGATCAAACGTCAGTGTCGGTAGGGGTAGGCATGCAGTGAGTATTTGTGTGAGTGAAGGGGATGATTTCTTGGTGTGCTATGTACGGGATGAGCTATGTACAAAGGGTTATTATATACAGAGAGGGTAGGGGGATTTAAGTTAACATTTAACTCTGGGCGATTTAAATTAACATTAACTACTACATAAGAACATAAGATATACCATACTGGGTCAGACCAAGGTCCATCAAGCCCACTATCCTGTTTCCAACAGTGGCCAATCTAGGTCATATGTACCTAGCAGTTTCCCCAAAAGACACAGGTTCCGTAATGCTTGTACTGGGTCAAGCATTGATATCCTGGGTCCCTTCTTAATAATGGTTTATGGACCTTTCCTCCAGGAAAACCTTTTTTAAAGCCAATTACACTAACAGCCTTTACTACATCCTCCGGTAACAAATTCCAGAGTTTGATTACACGTTGATTGAAAAAATATTTTCTTTTATTAGTATTAAATAGTTTACCTTGTAGCTTCATTGCATGTCACCTAGTCTTTCTATATTCTGATAACGTAAACAATCGATCTATGTTTACCCGTTCCATAGACTTCTATCATATCTCCCCTCAGCCGTCTCTTTTCCAGGTTAAAGAGCCCTAACCTTTTTAGCCTTTCTTCATAAGAGTATCCTTCCATCCCCTTTACCATTTTGGTAGCTCTTCTCTGAACCTTTTCTAATAACGCTATATCCTTTTTAAGATACGGCGACCAGAATTGCACACAATATTCAAGGTGTGGTCTCACCATGGAACGATATAGGGGCATTATAATATCTTTTGATTTATTTTCCATTCCTTTCCTTATGATACCTAGCATTCTGTCTGCTCTCTTGGCTGCCGCTGCACACTGGGCCGAGGGTTTTAATATGTTATCCACAATGACGCCTAAATCTTTTTCCTGGGTGGTGGTTCCTAATGTGGAACCTTGCATTGTGTAACCATAGTTTGGGTTGTTCTTCCCTAGGTGCATAACTTTGCACTTGTCCACATTAAATTTCATCTGCCATTTTGATGAGCAGTCTTCTAATTTATCAAGATCCTCTTGCAATTTTCCACAATCCTCTTGGGTTTTAACAACTTTAAATAATTTTGTGTCATCTGCAAATCTGATAACCTCACTCGTTATTCCACTTTCCAGGTCATTTATGAATATGTCAAAAAGCAGCGGACCCAGCACAGATCCCTGGGGTACACCACTATTCACCTTTCTCCATTGGGAAAATTGGCCATTTAGCCCAACCCTCTGCTTTCTATCTTTTAACCAGTTCTTGATCCACAGTAGCACACAGTCCAAAACGTGATAAGGTGGAAAAACACTTTATTTGAAATCTCAGACCTAGCAACCCGACACAGGCCGTGTTTCGGAGACCTTCATCAGGGGTTGTCTACATAGGTACTAAACACATAAAAACAAACAATATTAAAAAATCAAATAATAGTGAAAGAACAATTACTCATAGGCATTCATTTAAACTCTATTATACAGAAATAGAAATAAATAGATAATAGATAATTAAAAAATAAAAAATAAATAAAAAATTAATAATAATAATAATCATCTCATAATAAATAAAAATTAAAAATAGTAAATAATATAAGCTGTATACCTCCCGAGAGGTTTGTATGTCATCATCTCTACGAATAAGGTAGTAATAATGCAAGTATGATGCTGATCATCTTCACAAGGACTGTATTTGATTGTGTCTGTATGGTCTACTTTGTTTTATTATTTATTATTTATTATTTTTTATTATATAATTTTAGTATTTATATTATATTTGGGTATCGCATTTCAAGCATTTGAGTTTGTCAGACGGCTGCCTAGGGTGAGAACTTACACAATCTTGACGATGCATATATTCATATGATTCTTGCAAAGTATTGTGGGTATTGTAGTTCATTCACTCCCAAACACAGCTGATGACAATAATTTGAGTTGTGAAACCAAGTGGTAAGATCAATAAAATACTTCTTTTATTGATGGGGTTTAATTCACCCAGCACATGTATGCTTGATAGCACTATAAATGAGGTTACTTGCTTGCAGTGTTTAAATTGGATAACAAAAAGTCACAAAGTAAACCAGAAAACAACCTTCAGCTTGTCAGGCAATTAGCTAATGTTTTCTTAGCAAATAATTACCAAATACAAAGGCACAAAGTAAAGAATAAACTTTGCTGGTTAGGTTAACTTCTGCTTATTTTCCACGCCGATCTCAGCAGTGATTCTCCCTTGCTCACACACACAATCAGGTGCAGCCCTAATTACTATCAATGGACCAGCTGAAAGCCTTTAGCTGGCTGGCTGCTACTGTGTGAGCCCAAATCCTGCTTTAAGAGCTGTTTGCAGTGGAAATAAAGAACAAAGTTAGGTTTCTTTGTGATGGCTGATGTGTTTGCTCATAGAAAACTAGCAATAGCATTTAGATAAAGAACAGTCCATGTAAATAGTTTCATCTGCTGTATTTCCCCCTGCATCAACAATCATAGGGTCAATATCATACATTGGCACAGATGAGTCTTTCATTAAGGCACTATCATGAGAATGCTTATTCCCTTGCTGCCATTCTCTATTATAGATAGGGTCTGGATCAGTGTTCATACCTGAGCCTCTCCTGCTATCATTATTCCTCTCTGTATAGCCTGGCCAATATGTAATCCAATTCTGATGTCCAGCCTTCCAATCTTGATCCCTGGACGCTGGATCTTCTCTCACATACCTTCTGGCCTTGGTCTGAAAGTCCCTTCCACATGCAGTCTTCTCTCTTCCAGGTAGCCACTGGTGATTCCTATCTCTGCCACTCCATTCCTCTGGCTGAATCCAGTCCAATGGACTCTGCTGGCTTTTGGAATACCTCCCAGTATGAGTACTGCCTTGGAATCTCCCAGACCTTCCAATGGCCTTTCTTCTCTTCCTTCCAGAGAGTTTCCTTCTCTCTCTATCTGCTTGGCTTGGCTTCTGTTTCTCCAGGTGATACTGGTGCTTGTAGCCGTTGCTGTCTCTGTATCTCTTCCTCCCTCTGTAGCTGTTATCTGAAGAATAAGCTCTATTCTTACCCTGTTCTAATGTGTGCTGCTCCCTAACACAGCGCAGCTGTCTTGAATCAGGCCCTGCCCTTTGAGATGAGTGCTTAGGGATTACCTCATAGCTCTCTTGATTGCACACACATTTTCTTACTTCAGCCTCCCTCATGGCTGCTGGAAACCTGGTGCATTCTGGGACTGGTAGTCTTTTATGTGAAAACTCTGTTTTCTTGCTTCTACCAGAACTGACAGGTTGCTTGTTCAGAGTCACATCATCTTTTCTATAGCTCCTACCTGAGCTATGATAAGCTTCCTTATCACAAGTTTTATTATTATTATTTACTATTTTTAATTTTTATTTATTATGAAATGATTATTATTATTAATTTTTTATTTATTTATTATTTTATCATGTTTTGGACTGTGTGCCTGTATCACGTGATAATTTGCCCTGTGTTGGACAGCCCTTGATCCACAGTAGTACACTGCCTCCTATCCCATGACTCTTTAGTTTTGCCAAAAGTCTCTGATGAGGGACCTTGTCAAAGGCTTTCTGAAAGTCCAGATACACTATATCAACCGACTCACCTTTGTCCACCTGTCTATTCACACTTTCAAAAAAACATAACAGATTAGTAAGACAAGATCTTCTTGGTCTATAGCCATGTTGGCTGTCTCCCATTAGGCCATGATTATCTACATGCTGAGTAATTTTATTCTTTATGATGGTTTCTACCATTTTTCCCGGTACTGACGTGAGGCTCACCGGTCTGTAGTTTCCCGGATCACCTCTGGAACCATTTTTAAAAATTGGCGTTACATTGCAGATCCTCCTATCTTCAGGTATTAGAGATGGTTTTAATGATAGTTCACAGATTACTAATAGCAGGTCTGCAATCTCATATTTCAGTTCTTTCAACACCCTTGGATGTATGCCATCCGGCACAGGTGATTTGCTACTCTTCAGTTTATCTAATGATTGTAATACATCTTCCCGATGTATCGATATTTCCTTCAATTCTTCCGCACCTTTAAATACCACTTCAGTCATGGGTAACATCCCTACATCTTGCTTAGTAAAGACCGAAGCAAAAAATTCATTCAATCTCTCCGCTATCGCCTTGTCGCCTCTTAGTGCCCCTTTAACTCCTCTATCATCTAATGAACCAACTGACTCTCTCACAGGTTTTTTGCTGCGAATGTACTTGAAAAAATCTTTATTTCGCGTTTTTGCTTCCACAGCAAGCTTCTTCTCAAATTCTCCCTTTGCCTGCTTTATCAATGCCTTGCATTTGATTTGCCAGTGCTTGTGCTGTTTCCAGGTTTCGTTGTTTGGCTCTTTTTTCCATTTCCTGAAAGATGCTTTTTTGGCAACAACAGCCTCTCTTACCTCACCTTTAAACCATGCTGGCAGTTTTTTGGACTTCCTTCCACTTTTCTTAAAGCGTGGAATACAGCTGGTCTGGACTGCCAACATAGTATTTTTCAACAATACCCAAGCTTGATGTAAGTCTTTAACCTTTGCAACAGCTCCTTTTAGTTTTTTCTTAACTATTTTCCTCATTTTATCATAGGGGCATGTTTACTAAACATTCCTAACGTGCGGGGCCGTGCTAGTGTGCCTGTGCCATATAAGGAGTGGGCGGTTCAGGCAGAAAATAGAAAAAAAACGGTAGTAAGCAACCGGACGTGTGTGCGTCAAGCTAATGTGCGGGGGTCGACATTAGCGCGTGGAAAGGCAAAGTGGCGCGCTGCTGAGTATACAAAACAACAGAGCCGTGGTGCAACGGTGAAGACACTGACCAATGGTGCAGGGGCCATGGGTTCAATCCCCCAGTGTGCGCAACGACAAAGGTCAGCTGAGGCAGTAACTGTAATGATTAACATTGTTTTAGGAGGCAAATTAATTTGGAACAGCATAAGGCGGCGCACAGTTATTTTTGGGCGGCATAAGGCGGCGCACAGTTATTTTTGGGCAGCAGAAGGCGGCGCACTGGTACCCTTGGGCGGCAGAAGGCGGCGCGCTGATAGGCACAAGGCGGCGCGCTGATGCACAAGCACAGGAACAGAGCCACAGCACAATGGTTAAAACACTGACCAATGGTGCAGGGATCAGGGGTTCAACTCCTCACAATGCCCAGTGAAAAATGCCTGCTGAGGCAGTATGTATTATGTTGTGGAGTGCTGTAGGAGGCTGTATAATTTTATTTTGTTATCACTACTAGCAAACGCACTCTCCCAGCATGTTAACATACGGCGGCCCATAAGGCACATGTTACAGTGCACTGTTCGCCAAGGCACCCTTGAATGACCCCTATAGGGCAGCATGTATGTTGTGACACAGGATAATGTATAGTGCACCCTATAGGGATGGCAACCATAAGGTGGCCTACAGGGCGCCCTATGAAGCACCCTCAGAGGCACCTAATGGGTATAGTAAGCTGAGGGTGGTCTTGCCGGCATAGACATATGTACAGTAAATAAAAATAAAGCTGTGGACAGCCCTACCAAAGGGCCCCACTGTGGGTTTGAACCCATGACCTCTGGCTGCACAGGCAGTGATGTAACCATTGCGCTACAGCTCCATAGCTGTAAGCAGGCCCCTGGCTGGCTGCAGATAGCCTACACGTCACCTCACAGACAGTCTGCTGGTGTCAACAGGATAGGGTTAGGCCACCCGTACCCATGATGCACTGCACATGCAAATTAGCTGTCCGCAGATGGACACAAGATGGGGAATGCACCCCCACAGCACCTCGGCCCTGTTGGGGGAAGTGACCGGGTGCACCCACACAGCACCTTGGCCTAGTAGGGGGCACTGACCGGGTGTTTTACTGGCACAGAGTAGCCACACACCGTTACATCGTGCGGGTACTGTGCTCACCCTGAGTGTGCAATGAGGTGGCCAGGACCAGGTCAACAACACCTGCCATGGCTGATGGAGGCCAAGCGGGCATTCCAAAGCAGTGTTAATGTGTAAGATAGTTAGTTTCTGCACAAACACCATGGATATCCCTGTCTGCTGCCAACAGGCACCCCCCCCCCCCCCGTGGCAAACATGGTCCCCATCAAGGGATCCACACTCTACCTCCCTGCAAAGGTGGCAGTAGAGGGCAACATCAACCCCAATCCTGCTGAGGAACACCACCACCCCCACCAAGGCAGGCAGCTCCATACACAATAGCAGACAGACATAAGCCCACGGTATGGTAAGCTGCACTCCACCACCAGATATTCCCCTGCAGCAAGCCAACAGCCACTGCACCCTGCAAGCCATTATAGCAAGACATTTACCAGCTACAAACAGTCTGCTGGTTAGTCCATAGGGCATGTTCCCAATGGAGATGCATGCACCCAGAACTGGGCTGTCTGCATACACAACAAGCAGATAGATCAGTGACTGGGCCCCAAAGAGAAACCCATATCTATCACATGAGAGAACTACTATACAGCACTATGGGGGGGGCCTAGCCATGCTGTGGTCACTGCACAGTCAGGGTGAGCATGATCCCCCAGAAGGACATGCTTTGGCCACCCTGTCTGTGTAGGTGGTGGCCGGACACTACAATATCCCAGCCAATGTCCCTGCCAGGGCCCTATGCCCAGTGCAGATGCATCCTGGCCACGCCACCCTGCCCTGGCTATACCCATGGTACCTTGCACCTCATTATGCACATTGACTGGCCAATACTGGCAACAGTGCTGGCAGTGCGGGCTGTTGAAGGGGCTTGCAGCCAACACCCACTGTATAGACAGACACACTCTTCCACACCTCTGCCATCATGGTGCTACGATTGAGGGGGTAAGTAGCCTTGCCCACCAAACCGGTCCTGAGCACGGCAAGGCATGGATATGGTACGCATTACAGCTGGTGGTCACTCCCCAGGGTGGTAAGCACCGTCAGAGGCCAGGCCTGGAGCATGCCCCGCAAACACCTAACAGATTGTTTGGATGGGGTCAACTAGCAGTATGTACGTAACGTATGGATAACTGCCTGCCTGTGCTCCTAGCAAACGTCTCCGAGCTGTGTACCGTATACCTCAGGTGTAGGGTGACATTGGTAAGTTATGCAAGTACTCGTTTTGGGTGCTGCATGCACGGTCCAATGTTCTGCCTTTCCAGGAGACATTGGCCAATGGGGCCTGTGGGTGTGGGTGTGTCTGCCCTTGATGGCTGCTGCTTTACGGCACAGATTCCCAACTCCAGTCCAGGTTTGCATCACACTGTTCGGGTTTTCCTGCTATCCCTCATGAATATGCATGGGCTACATCTACATGCCATGGGGGTGGTGCATAGATATACAGCACAGGCATTTGTATGAGTGTCAGCATGGAACCTGACTGGTGTGTGGCCCACCAGGACTGCATTTGGGTGATTCTGCTCTAGGTACTGCCCCTGTTCATGGTGTCTGTGCTCAGTGGGGTAAAAGATAGATGTCTTACCATTGCATATGTCCCCGCCATGTAAGGTGTGTCCTTACTATCACTGTTTAGTTGTGGGAAAAATATGTGGGCAGGATTGGCAGTAGCCCCAGCTGGGCTTTGAACCTGTGACCTTCTGTTCTTGTATGCACTGTCTGTGTGCACTGCACCACTGTGTAGCCACAGATTGGTTGGATTCCCTGGACTGTCCATGACTGTGGATCCGGCAGGACCTGTCTGTTGCAGTGGACTGTGCCAGCCTGCACATGGCTAGGCCTCTGTCTTCTGTGGTTAGCAGCCACTGCCCCCTGCACCACATGTACTTGTCCGCCAACATGCTGGCATGAACGTCTCTCAGAAAAAGCAGTTGACCTGCTTGCAATGTGGCAGTATGGGACTGCATTTGGGGGACTTGGCTGTAGGTAATGCCCATTGTTGTGGTGTGTGTGCGGTGTTGGGTAAAATATGGGTGTTTTCCCCATGCATACAGGGGTGTCTGCGCTATCTTTATTTAGTGGTGGGTAAAATATAGGGACTGGGCTGGCAGGTGCCCCAGCTGGGTTTTGAACCTCTGCCCTCTGGTCCTAGAGGTAATGACTCTGTCCGCTGTACCACACTTTGGCCACAGAGACAGTGCAGCCCCTGGAGGCAGTAAGCCTGGCAGAATGGAGTCACAAACCCTGCTCTACGCAATTCTACTGTGGGCATATGCACCCTGTCTGGTGACAAACGTGCACATAAACCCCGGAAATGACCACGGGAAATGTGGGACAAAATATCACCACGCTGGGCAACAGTGATATTAATGGGCAACCATAGCAAACACTCCCAGGAAAGCTCCAAAACGTGGAAATGCTTTTTGGAAGAGTCTCCTCTCAGTAGACCCTTCCAAAATTCATTTCTTTTTTCTGGAGCTTTGCTGGGTGTGATTTCTGTAATTGCCCATCACTATAACTGTTCCCCAGCTGAATTACTATTTTTAATAGTTCTGTTGTGGTCATTTTCTATTTTTATTTTCACTTTTGTGCTGTGCACATATATCACACTGCTCACGTTTTGCTGGTTTCCCTGGTTTTCCTGTACATTGCTGACGGAAATGGTTTCTCTTCCCTTTAAATGCTTTCTACCGCGAGTGTTTCACTCGCGGTAGTTTTTACATGCAAATTCGGGCCCGATACTGTGCGGGGAGCCTCTCCCCTCCCACTCTCCACCCATTGACCCCGTCCCTCCGCCCCTCCGGAGCCTTCCTCCGCCCTCCTTTCGCCGTTCCACGCCTCTATCGGACATTTGCGGGCCCGCACTTGTACGGGGCCCGTTAGTGAGCCGCGTACCTGTGCGGGGGTGACACGCACGTGTGCGGGGCGTTTAAACGCGTTTCTGCGCGTTTCAGTGCCGCGTTGCCGTGCGCTATTTTGCGGCGCGCTATTTTGCGGATTTTAGTAAACATGCCCCATAGTCTCCCTTTCGAAAGTTAAAAGGTAGTACTGTGGATTTCTGTACTATCCCTCCTCCACTAATTAAATCAAAGGCGATCATGCTATGATCACTATTGCCAAGTGGCTCCAACACCCTTATCTCTTGCACTAGATCTGGTGTTCCACTAAGGACCAGGTCTAATATGGCTTCCCCTCTGGTCGGTTCAGGAACCAGCTGCTCCAAGAAGCAGTCATTTATGTCATCTAGGAACTTTATCTCCCTAGCATGTCCTGCCGTGACACTGACCCAGTCGATACTGGGGTAATTAAAATCACCCATTATTATTACTGCACTGTAACTTTTGTTAGCTTCCTTGATTTCTTTGAGCATTTCATCATCCATTTGTTCATTCTGGCCCGGTGGTCGATAGTACACCCCCACTGCCATCGCCTTCCCCTTTTTACATGGAATTTCAATCCATAGAGATTCTAAAACAAATTTTGTTTCCTGCAAAACTTTAATCCTTTCTGACTCAATGCCCTCTCTAACATAGAGCGCAAGCCCTCCACCAATTTGATCAGCTCTATCATTACGATATAGTTTGTACCCAGGTATCACATTGTCCCACTGGTTGTCCTCCTTCCGCCATGTCTCTGATATTCCAATCATATCTAACCTCTCATTTAGTGCTATATATTCTAACTCTCCCATCTTATTTTTTAGACTTCTAGCATTTGCATACAAGCATTTTAGAGACTGTATTTTATTCATATTAATTTGGCTATTGGTAGACATGGGTAATTTGGGATCTTTAAGCTCTGTCTGCTCCATACTTGAGGGCATTTGGGATACTTTACTCTTTTTTGGAACCTCTCTGCTTTTGGTAATATCCTTCAAGGATACATTCTTCTGAACCATCCGCTCTTGGGCGACTGTCGGCTTTCCCCTATTATCTAGTTTAAAAGCTGCTCTATCTCCTTTTTAAGGGTTAAAGCCAGCAGCCTGGCATTACAAAGAACTTCAATTTTAAACTATAACGTATACAAAGAACTTTCAGTTGTAAACAGTAACATCATATTTTAACAACCTAAACAGTCTAAAACAGACTTGTAACTTCATACTCCTTTTACAAGGAACATTCAATTGTAAATTGTAACATTGGATTTCAAAAACATAAACAGTCTTGTAACTACCTACAATAAACGTAGACAGTCTTCTAATTTCCTACATTAGGGTTGGGATTGGCGGTCTTCATTGTAATGTTCAATGAATAAGGCAGTCTTGAGTAACTTGCAGAAGTCTTTTAAATCAATTGTGGATCGTAGCTTTTCCGGAAGTGCATTCCAAATAGCAGGGGCAGCAAGGGAGAAAGCCCGCATGGATGTGGAGTTATTGGTTCTTGTGAATAAACTAGGAGTTGGTATTGTGTTTTTAGTACTGTTTCTGTCTGGTCTTTTTTTAGTTTTGGTTCCGATGAGCTCTTGCAGTATTTCTGCTGACATGTTGTTTTTGATCTTGAAGATTGAACATAAACATAAGAACATAAGATACGCCATACTGGGTCAGACCAAGGTCCATGAAGCCCAGTATCCTGTTTCCAACAGTGGCCAATCTAGGTCATACATACTGTGATAAGGAAGCTTATCACAGCTCAGGAAGGAGCTATAGAAAAGGTGAAGTGACTGAACAAGCAACCTGTCAGTTCTGGTAGAAATAAGAAAACAGAATTTTCCCATAAAAGACTACCAGTCCCAGAATGCACCAGGTTTCCAACAGCCATTAGAGGAGCTGAAGTGGGCAAATGTGTGTTCAATCAGGAGGGCTATGAGGTAATCCCTAAGCACTCATCTCAAAGGGCAGGGCCTGATTCAGCACAGCTGCGCTGTGTTAGGGAGGAGCACTCATCTAAGCAGAATAAGAGTAGAGTTTATTCTACAGAGAATTATCCTCATTATCCTGAGAATCAGCTTGAGCTTGCTCATCAGTTTCATCTGGAGGATCATCAGAAGCAGAAGCCAAACCGGACGGACAGGGAGGGAAAGAAACCCTCTGGAAGAAAGAGGAGAAAAGCCTTTGAGAGGTCTAGAAGAGTCCAGAGCAGTACGTATACTGGGAGGTATTCCAAGGGCCAGCATACACCATTGGACTGGGGAAAGCCAGAGGAATGGTGCTGCAGAGCTAGGAATCTCCAGACGCTACCTGTGAGGGAGACGGCTGCACGTGGAAGGGACCCTAAGACCCGTGCCAGAAGGTATGTGAAGAGAGATCCAGTGTCCAGGGATCTGGATTGGAAGGCTGGACATAAGAACTGGACTACATACTGGCCAGGCTATATAGAGAGGAACTCTAACAGCAATGGAAGCTCAGGTATGAACACTGATCTATGCCCTAGCTATAACCGTGAAAGACAGCAGGGAAACAAGTATTCTCCTGAAAGTGCTCCATTGAGAGATTCATCTGTGCCAATCCATGATATTGAACCCATGCTTGTTGAACAAGGGGGAATAATAGCAGATGAAGATTCTGTTTACATGGACTGCTCTCTGTCTAAACTCCTTTGGTAACTTTCTGTTACAAAGTACAGCAACCATCACAAAGAAATATAAACTTGTTCTTTAATCTACTCAGAAAAGCTCCTGAAGCAGGATTTGACCCACACAGTAGAAAGCAAGCCAGCTAAGGGGTTTCAGCTGGATAACTGCTAGCAATTGAGCCTTACCTAATTGCTTGTGAGCTAGGAGAGAATCACTTCTGAATCTATGTGGGAAGATATAAGAAGTTAACCTGAAAAGAACAGTGTTTTTTCTCTTTGTAGCTTTTGGTTTGTTGTTTGATACATGCTAAGAAAACATTAGCTAGTGCCTACAGAAAAGACCAGTTTGTACCAACCAGGTCTTATTTCTTTTGCTTTAATTGCCTGACAAGTTTAAAGGTTGTTTTCCTGATTTTGTTTTTTTCAAGTTTAACACTGAAAGCAAGTAACCTGATTTATGTGCTACCAAGCATATCTGTGTTGGGAGAAATAACCCCATAAATAAATATCTTATTGGCTTTAACACTTGAGCACAACTAAATTATTGTCAGCAGCTGGGTCTGGTGTGAATGAACTGCATTGCCCACAATCCCTTGCAAATCATATAGATATATGCACTTGCCAAGACTGTGAAGATTCTCACCCAGGCAGCCGTCTGACAGTACTTAGCAGTTTCCCCAAAAGACACTGGTTCCGCAATGCTTGTACTGGGTCAAGCATTGATATTCTGGGTCCCTTCTTAATAATGGTTTATGGACCTTTCCTCCAGGAACTTGTCCAAACCTTTTTTAAACCCAGCTACACTAACAGCCTTTACTACATCCTCCGGTAACAAATTCCAGAGTTTGATTACACGTTGAGTGAAAAAATATTTTATTTTATTAGTCTTAAATAGTTTACCCTGTAGCGTCAATGCATGTCCCCTAGTCTTTCTATATTCTGATAACGTAAACAATCGATCTATGTTTACCCGTTCCACTCCGTTCATTAATTTATAGACTTCTATCATATCTCCCCTCAGCCGTCTCTTTTCCAGGTTAAAGACCCCTAACCTTTTTAGCCTTTCTTCATAGGAGTATCCTTCCATCCCCTTTACCATTTTGGTGGCTCTTCTCTGAACCTTTTCTAATAACGCTATATCCTTTTTAAGATACGGCAACCAGAATTGCACACAATATTCAAGGTGCGGTCTCACCATGGAACGATATAGAGGTATTATAATATCTTTTGTTTTATTTTCCATTCCTTTCCTTATGATACCTAGCATTCTATTTGCTCTCTTGGCTGCCGCTGAACACTGGGCCGAGGGTTTTAACATGTTATCCACAATGATGCCTAAATCTTTTTCCTGGGTGGTGGTTCCTAATGTGGAACCTTGCATTGTGTAACCATAGTTTGAGTTGTTCTTCCCTAGGTGCATAACTATGCACTTGTCCACATTAAATTTCATCTGCCATTTTGATACCCAGTCTTCCAATTTATCAAGATCCTCTTGCAATGTTCCACAATCCTCTTGGGTTGTAACAACTTTAAATAGTTTTGTGTTATCTGCAAATTTGATAACCTCACTCGTTATTCCACTTTCCAGGTAATTTATGAAGATGTCAAAAAGCAGCGGACCCAGCACAGATCCCTGGGGTACACCACTATTCACCTTTCTCCATTGGGAAAATTGGCCATTTAGCCCAACCCTCTGCTTTCTATCTTTTAACCAGTCCCTGATCCACAGTTGTACACTGGCGAAGGGGCGGCCATTTTCTCTCTAGGTATTTGGACCGCATGGCGAGAGTTGCAGAAAGCTGCCTGTGTGAGGAAAACAACAGGCAGTATAGCTAGATTTTTGGGCCTAGTGTTTCTTTCTTTCTTTTGTTTGTAGGTTTTTTGAGGCTCGGGGGGTTCCTCAGCCTTAAGGGGGCTGTTGTCAGTCCTCTTTATTTTTAAGTTTATTCTTAGTTTTATAGGACAGCAGTTTTGGCATTGATCTCTGATACCACATGTTCTTTCCCTCCTAATCATGTCCCTGAGGAGCATCTGTTAAGTCCCGGGATATTAAGCAAATTGCCAGCTTTTAGGTTCAAGAGCAGAGCCCTAACTTGTAGTTGGAAGGAGGGACAGGCTGGAAGTGTGCCTTTGTGTATTCTATAGTGAAAGTTGCCCAAATGCCTGTGGTTTCACAGGGACAGGTTTAGGAAACCTTAGGATATAAAAAATATACGAGTAGATGACAGTTAAACTGTCAACCAAGAAGTGCCTGTGCTACGGTCTATGGCCACCAGAGGGCAGCTGGTACACTCAATAGTGCCTTTCTGTGACAGTGTGTATGCAGCCATATCAGATTGATCATTCTCTGCAAGTCAGGGAAGAAATAACCACAGGGCCACCTCATGGGCTCTCAGGGGTTAGTGACTAAACGAGCAACTGTAATGTTCTGCAAATCAAGATTATATGACCAAGAAACCCTTTCCAGGCCGAGCCCAAAACTCTTGGGATCCAAAATTCTGACTAAATATTCGTATCAAATGGTATATAATACATGACCATAGCAGAAGGAAAATCACTATTAGAACATATTGAATAAGACGGGTACAATTTTCCTGAAATATGCAAAAATTAACACGGCTGCAGAATGTGGATTAAAAATTTAAAGTAGGCCTTCAAAGGGTTAACCTCTTAACTTCTGTATCGTTTGTTGGGCTCTGGTGCCCTAAAGGCTACCGGGTGGCAGTGCTGCTCATGAATCACATATAGTATTCAGTGCCCCCATCCCTGGGGGGGGTGGTGGTAAGGTTCACACAGGCAGCAACCTCTAAGACCTCCATTTGCAAGGTTGTTGGTGTATCCCACTGCTATTTCTCTGACTGCAGGAAGGCCGGGGGGGGGGGGGGTGCCTGTGTGTTTCATAGCTCCACTTAGCATGTCCTTCCCAGGAAATTCCCATAGCTATGTTGATTTACAAGAATCTCCTTCCGCTATCCATAGAAGGTCCTATAAAGCGTTAAAGTTAGTTGCTGTGATATAGCGCTATGATCCACTGTAAACATATTCAAGTCAAAAGGAATTATGGTGATAACTCTCTTGGACAGTTGTAACAGGTGCTTGGGTGAGCGCCATGGCCAGTCCACAGATGTGGAATGCTCTGCCATAAGCATTATGTCATGAGTGTGGTTTCTTAATGGAAAATATTCCCGTTTAGTTTGGCTTTGCCCAAATTATAAGATTTTACGGTAGATTTGTAATGTCTTAATTTTGGCTATATGTGGTTTAATTTTACATATGAAAAAGGCAGCTCAGTGGAGAGAGGCTGCAAAATAGAACTCTGTCCTTTGAAGCTATCTATGCTCCCATTCCATTTATCAGGGGTTCTCCAGTACAGAGAGTATCTGCTAGTGTTCAGCGAATGCCTTAATGGGGGCCAGAAGCATGCAGCCAGGCTAGTTCTCTAGCAGCAATAGCAGCAGCTCAGATTCTAGTAGGCATACATCATATGCTGGGCTTACAAGATGGCTTCCACGCTGATCGACATCAGCCAAGATGGCTGCCAGTTTAGACTATGAATGTGGAGGCAGCCTGGATGAGGGACCTTGCGTTCTCTGTAAAATGCCCTGCATACACTGAATCATTTAAATTCGATCAGCTGCTGGCAGGACACAATGCACTCTTGCATGCTTTTTTGCTTCAGTGGTCTAAAAGTGGAGTCTTTACCAGGTGGTATAAATGGAACTTGTCTGCAGTTTCTCGGCTTCTTCATTGCTGACTCAATTGCCACTGCAGAATGAGAAAGCTGTATTTCCTAATACCAGGTGCTAGTTGAACTTAAAATATAAAGTCCATCTTTGTGCAGTCAGATGGAATGGGGCGTTACTCTAGCAGGAAAGCCGTGGATTAGTATGCCTGTGACAGGGAGTTCTTTCTACTTCATATTGTTGGCACGGAAAGAGCTTCTCTTAACATATGCTGAAGGAATTTTTGGTTAAGAGATGTCTTTGTGAAAAAAAAAAAAGTATTCAGCTGTCCTGAATTTGCCTGTTCTTGATTGACATTTTGAGGCTAAGCAGGGGCAGGCCTGGGTACTATGTGGGTGGGTGCACACCTTGCACTACCGGGGGGTGTGGACTCACTGTATGGAAGAGAGCCCTAGCAATCTTCTTTAGCGCAAGATAGGAAAGTAGATGGTTCACTGAAGCGATCGTTGGGGGCAATGCTCTGTCCTTACAAGCTTCCATTTGTGGAGCCTGGGGGGGGGGGGGGGGCGAAAGCATGCTTCAGGTGGTCGCAGTGTTTACGGCAGTCTACTCGCCAGGAACAGGAAAGGATCAGGGAGTTGAATTGACTAGAGCCTGATTTGCTTTATGTGGCAAATGTGCATTATGGTTTAATTCGAGCGCTAGCTAATATTATTGGCTTCCTTGGGGTTCACCCGGAGGTCTCTCTGGTGGAGGAATGGGGCGGCTGATGGTTCGTCCAAGTTGAGGCTCAGTAAGCTCCCAGTTAAAAGTCTTTGTCTTGTCCTTTCCCCGTGGGCTCTCATAGGGCAAGTAGTTAGCATATTGAGGCTTTCGGGGAAAGGTACCCTTGGTAGCGCCCGGTTGGACGAGACGGCTGTACTAGGCTGATCTCATTCGCCTACTCGATGGGCATTTCCTAGAAATTGCCGGTAGCGGATGTTCTGCTGCGGCTAGGTCCACGACGAATGTCTCAGGTGGATCAGTGCCCACCTACGGTTTGGCCTTTGAATGGGCGGGGCTGAAGAAGAAGGGTTATTCTGCGGCAGTCTTCGCCACCTTGTTGAGAGCAAGGAGGCAGGCTGCGCCTGATACATAGGTCCGTGCTTAGCGCCTTTTTGAAGGCTGCTGTTCACGGCGGCAAGTCCGGGCGACAAAGGTGTCTGTATCCTTGGTCTGAGTTCTCTGCAGGACAGTGTCTGAAGGAACTAGCGGCCAGTTCCTTAGAGGGTCCAGCTGGCGACTGTTTCCGGCTGTAGAGGTTCTGTGGAGGGAATAGCGCTAGGTGTTCGGATCGATGTGTGGCGTTTCCTTAAGTTGGAACCCGACTGCACTCCTCAAGGAGAGTTCAGGTGCTGCCGTGGGATCCCGATTGGGCCTTAGGGGCATTAACTAAAGAGCCCTTTGATTCTTTACTCCAGGCGTCGGTAAAGGATTTGCTGTTATAGACAGTGGCTTTGATAGCTCTTTGTTCGGCGTGACGAGTTGCGGAATTTCAGGCATTGTCATGTAATGAGCCATTTTCACTCTTTCTGGATAGAGGGTGGTGTTTGCGACCAGTCCCGTCGTCCTTCCAAAAGGTGGTATCTGATTTTCTCCTGAGCCTATTGGTTTCTCTTCCAGTTCTCATTTTTTCTGGAAGGGGAGGTTTTTATTCGTAGCTTATGCCGATAGGAAACATAAAATGCAGGGTGCGGCGTTCGTTTCTTTGTTTTGTGTGTTGGTTGGAAGTCCCCGCGAAGGGGAAGCAGCAGCGAAGGCGGCCATTTCGCACTGGGTTAAGGCGGTGGTTGCCTCAGCATTCTGGTGGCGAGGTTGTACGATTCCGGGGGGCTTTCTGACTCTTGCTACCAGGGCACAAGCAGCTTCGTGGGTGGATCACTGTGTCATTCCACCAGGGGGGATTGTTAGAGCAGCTTCCAGGTCATCTCTTCATTCCCTCAGTAACCACTACTCCTAAATGTTCTGGCAGTACAGGATGCCTGTTCCGGGTCAACGGTGTGGTGAGTTGGCTGGATAGGTCCTTCCCAATGATTACTGCTCTGTTACATCCCAGAGGTGGAGGACTAAACTGGAGGAACGATAAGGAAATAGAAATTACACTTACCTGGTAATTGTCATTCCTTGAGTGACGACAGTTTAGTCCTCATTCCCGCCCAGAGGTGTGATTTCTTCAGAGTTTATTTTCAGGCGGAGTGGAGCATCAATCTCAAGGAGTAGACAGATCCTTTCAGATTCTAGATCGCAGTGAGTATCCCTCTCTGTTGTTTCTTCCTTCTCTCTTATTTAAATGAGGGGATGGTATAGGAAATGTGTTTGCATAGGGGGGATGTGAATGTAAAGTTTAAAAAAAAAAAGAAAAATATAAGACTGATAAGGTTAAAAAGGTTCCTCAGGTTGAGGAATGGAGAGTTATTTAAAGTTATGGTATAGTTACTTATTTGTTGTTCCTTTGAGTTTGCTTTGTCAATAGTACACTGGGGGCTGATGGGAGATACCAGCAGGCTATATCCAGTGATGTCACAACTTTGACATGCCCAGTCTCCAAGCTGCAGGAGGAGGTGCACAACCCAGAGGTGGAGGACTAAACTGTTGTCACTCAAGGAACGTCAGTCTTAACCATTATTAAGAAGTGACCGAAGATATCAATGCTTGACCCAGTACAAGCATTGTGGAACTTGTGTCTCTTGGGGAAACTGCTAGGTACATATGACCTAGATTGGCCACTGTTGGAAACAGAATACTGGGCTTGATGGACCTTGGTCTGACCCAGTATGGCATATCTTATGTTCTAATTACCAGGTAAGTGTAATTTCTATTTTCTCACCATGGACCTTTGTTTGGAGAAGGACCATTTGACAACTGTTACATGATTCACTGAAGATTTTATTTATTTATTTTATAAATTTGATATACCGCTTTTCTACAAGTCCTCTGAGGTGAAATAAGTTCCCCGATGCAGGAGGAATGGCAGGCTCAGGGCTGGGAAGGGGCGGCAGGGGGCAGAGGTCATTCCCCGCAGTCCAACCCTGGCCCTGGGAGGTCAGATCAGGGGTCGGGTTGAGGGGAAAGCACTTTGGGAGCTGGCAGCCAGGGATCACGGCTTCTCAATGGAGCCATGGTGCCATGGCAACCTGATGTCCTGACTCCATTGAAAAGCCCTGACTGAGTTAGTCGGGCAAAGCTAGTACGTGCAGGCCGGATGGAATCGGGGTTCCTGTCTGCATGCATAGGCCTGTTCGCAATTCTGATCCCACGAAGTTAGATGTGCCCCACGGGATCAGAATCACAACTCCCTCTTTGTGTCCAGTTCTGACTGGGCGCACAGAGGGCTTGGATATCCAGGATGGAATCATGGAACTTTAACTTAGCTCCCTGACACTGGCAGTTTGCTTTCTACAGTCTCCAGCCCTACTCCAGCTGGAAAATTAGATAGTGTGCAAGAACAAGAACTAACCTCAGGAAGGAGTGAAATTCTCCCAGAGACCTGAAGCTCTATGCAATCGCGCAGCTCACCTGGACTGGCTGCAGCCTGCATTGGACCACTTCCATCCTTTGGAATTTGTGTTGTTCCAGAGACATCTCTGACCCAGTCACAATTGTTCGTCTGGCAAAAGCTAAGGTACTGATCTGAATTCTCCCTGGGGGGGGGGGAGCTATACAGACAGCTAATTTTCTATACATCTGAGTGTAGAGAGAATCAATAATGTAGGTTGCTAAAACAGTGATTTATTATCTTGGTGATTGTAATCATAGGCTACATAACTTGCTATCTCTGAAAACTAACTTATTCTATATCTGCACTATTTTTCTATCAATGGAGCCTAAGTGCACTGATCAACACACGTTCTGCCAGGAATAAGATCCCCCTCATAGCTGATTTAATAACTGACCATAATCTAGATACATAGATGACAGAAAAAGACCACATGGCCTATCTAGTTTGTCCTTCCATAACATTCTATACCTTACTGAGACATGGTTCCACGAAGCTGATATTGTTCTTATAAACCAGCTCTGCCCTCCTACTTACACAATCCACAACTGCAACAGGACAACCAACAGAGGTGGAGGAGTCTCTGTAATTTCAAGGAAAGAACTAAACTTCATCTCCATCAAATCAAACTCCACCCCAGGCTTGGATACTATCACTGTCACCAACAACACACTCTCACTGTGTCTCTTATATAGAGCCCCCCAATCTGATACTCTTGGGGGTATGTTTACAAAACAGTGATAATGTTGCAACGGCGCAGTTATCACATGATACGTAACGTTACTGCATGATACGTGATGTTATCCCGCGATAAAGTAACATTATCGCGCGATAGCGTGAGGTCTTGCGTGATAACGTCTCCGGTGGCGTTAAGGCACACAGAGGGTGGAGTAAGGCTCCCCAGAGGGCGGAGAGAAGGGGTCAATGGGCGGAGAGTGGGTGGGGAGAGGCTCCAGGCACACTAACGCTGTGAAAGAAGGTCTGAAAATTAACGCCAGTGAAAACCTCACATTAGAGGCACATTTGCAGGAGAGAGAAATCATTTCAGTCAGCAATGTACAGCAAAGGCAGGGAAACCAAGAAAAGTGATAGTAGTGCTACATGTGCAGCAACAGCATAGTGCCCAAGTACGAAAGGGCACTACGGTGAGGCTGCAAATGGGGTACAGGGGGCTGCAGGCAGGACATGCAGTGGGGCAGCTGGGGCACGGGGTGGACTAGGCATATGCCTAGGTGGCACATAGAAATGCAGAAACTACAAATCAGAAAGCCAGCAACTGATCAAGGTCAAACATGCCAACGAGTGTGTGTCCCACAGTGTCCCAGGGGACAGTACCCAGCAGGTACCCCAAAGGGCACATAATATTGAGAGGTGGTGCCGGGGGGAAGCATGGATGTCTATGTAGGCAACCCTACCCAAGATCCCACACCATAGGCAGCTGCCTACCGACACATTGGATGGCCTGGGACTGCACACCACCAGCACCACCGGCATAAGGGCATGTCAGCATGGTGGCGGAGGGGTGCTGGTGGTGGAGGGGGCAGTTGCATCTGCCCACAGCACACCAAGGCCAAGCCCTGTTCAGGTGGGTGGCGTGCAGTGCGACAGACAAGGTCTGTCTGATGAACAGTAATGGTATCCCCAGAGAACAACCTGCCTCTGTGGCAACAGTTTGGTGCAGTACACACAGCCAGTGTGTTCAGGGGCAAAAGGTCACATGTTCAAGTCCTGGCTGTGGCTCCTGCAGACCATGTCCTTATATTTCATTATAAAGCAGATGAGGACAGACTTAAGGATCTTAATATGTACACCTTAGAGGAAAGGCGGGATAGAGGTGATATAATTGAGATGTTTAAATACCTCCGTGGCATAAATGTTCAGGGAGAGAGCCTCTTTCAATTGAAAGCAAGTTCTGCTAAGAGGGGACATGGGATGGATGAGGTGAAGGGAGATAGATTCAGGAGTGATATGCGGAAATATTTCTTTACGGAAAGAGTAGTGGATCCATGGAATAGTCTCCCAGTGGAGGTGGTAGAGATGAGGACAGTAACTGAATTCAAAAAAGCATGGGACCAACACAAAGGATCTCTAAAGGTAAAAAGGGGACTGTTGTAGTTGTTGATATGGAAGGACAGACTAGATAGGCCATGTGGTCTTCTTATGTCATCATGTTTCTATGTTTCTATTTTACCCTACAGCGCACATACACCATAAACATGTGCAGTCCCTAGAGCAGAGGTTCCCAACTGCAGTCCTGGAGGGCCAAACACCCTTCAGGATTTCATGCTGTCCCCAATAAATATGCATGAGATGCATTGGTACGCAGTGCCCCCATTGTATGCAAATGTATCTCATGCATATTCATTAGAGACAGCCTGAAAACCTGAATCATGTTTGGCCCATCAGGAGTGGAGTTGGTAACCTCTGCCCTAGAGCATCGGCCAACAGGGGCACAAAAACCCACACCCACAGGCTCCACTATCCAAAGCCTCATGTAGAGTCAGGCTGTTGGGCCCTGCATAGAGCAGCAGCTACTAAAACTAGCACCTGCATACCTTAGCAATGCCTGCAATGTGCCCAGGACTGGTGTGGCAGCCAGGGCTGCCAACCACCTCTATCTTTGCACAATGCTGAAATAGGTGTGGGAGTGTGTGTATGTCTATTCAGTGTTTTGTGGCTGCCTACACCTTACTGAGCCCCCAATGCTTGCACTGTCTCCAGTGTTAACCTGCCAATGTGCATAATGAGGAGCAAGGTATTGTGGGTATGGCCCGTACATGGTGGTCTGGGCAGGATGCATCTGCAGAGGGCATAGGGCAATGGCTGGGACATTGTAGTGCCCGACCACAACCTGCACGGACAGGGTGGCTATAGCATGTCATGCTGGGAGGTCACTCTCACCCTGACTGAGCAGTGACCACGGCATGGCTAGGTTCCCACATAGTGCTATTGTCACCAACCTCCCCCTGGTGGCCGGTGGCTGAACGGGGAGGTTAGGCATATAGTTCATTTTAGGAGAAGAGGGTTCTTTAAGGCCAGGTGCAGCCTGGTCTATGTAGTCCTGGTGCAAATAAATCATGTAAGCCAAATGGAGAGAGAATAAGGCTTTTATTTCCCTTTTCACAAAAAGATTCGTTGGGCTACAAAAATTAAAGAAAGTCCTTCTTTTCAGGCATAAACCAAACTCAAGGTACAAAGCAAACTGTTATAATCTTCACAGTTGTGGAAAGGAATTTAACCAAGGATTCTTTCAACATTGGAGTAAATTACATGTCTGAACATTCTTCTTTCATTCAGCACAAATATGAAAACTTCTTAAGGTAATATCTGTAAGGCTCACAGTTCCGGTAGTGATTCCAAGCTACCCACAACACACATGGAACAATCCATCAATTCCTCCTGAGATGAGGGAATAGGGTCTATATGCTCCACTTGCATTTTATTTATTTAGCTGTATTTATATCCCGCTTTTCACCGGGTCAAAGCGGTCAATTGGGGGATACATTTAACACGAGGGGATATGAGACACATACGTTAATACTTACAGGGAACATGGGCAATGGAGGGATAAGTGGCTTGCCCAAGATCACAAGGAGTGCCTATAGGACTAGAAATCCCAGTCCCTCCGGCCTGAGATTGCTGTCCCCAGGTGGGACTTGAACCCCCGGCCCTCCGGCCTGAAGTACCTTGTCCTAACCACTAGACCACTCCTCCCTCCCTAAATCACTATTATCTTCTTCTGAGCTGGGGCCTTCTCTGGCTGTTATCACTGGCCAGGTCCTATTTACGTTCCCTTGTTTTCCATACAGTTTTTCTAACGTTCTTAAATGAGCATGGCCTGTTTTATAGCCTCTATATCTTGGCTGGTGAAACTCTGGCTTCTTTCTCTTTCTTTAAACTGGGCATCTGTTTTATAAGGGCTTCTAGCAGCTGAGCCTTTCTTCATGAATAAAGAATCATCATACCTTGGTTTCCTGTAATAGGCATAGCTGGAAGTGTCCTCCTCAGGTATTTCCCTTAGGACCCAGTCTCTCTGGCAATCTTTCTCTTGAAAGCTTCTGGTATCTTTCAATCTGGGCTCCGGGCTTTCTGGCAAGCGTGGGCCTCTCTCCAAGCCTGGCTTCCTGCTTCTTAGCTCTTTACCTCTGGAGTTTCTGGCTACCACGACTTCCACAGGACTGACTCTCCTCCGTCTGTCTTTCTCCATGGGACCTTCTGGTTCTCTTCCTGTTCCTGCAGCCGTGCCACTAGTCCTGGTTCCACTGTTCCGTTTCTCAGCAGTGCTCTGCTCTCCGGTGCTGCTCTGCTCTCCGGTGCTGCTCTGCTTTCTGTCTCCAGCCACTTGCTTATAAAGGTCTTCTGCCTTTGAGCTTCCCGGGCTAGTTCTCAGGTGCTGCTGATTAGCTAGGTGTGTCCACTCAGCCTCTGTAAGTGCACGCCTGCTCCCTTTAGCTGTTTTGCTAGACAATTGCATTCTCTGCACCTCATTTGTTTTGGGACAGACAGCTTCTTTTCCTATGTCCTCACTTTTATTAGCTCCTGCTCTATGACATATCCCCCTTCTTAAAATATTACGGGTTGAGTTATCATTTTTCCTACAGCACGTAATTCGCGACATGGCATCAGCATTATAATGCAGCTTCCCTGCTCTGTGCTCTACCTTATAGTCATAAGGTTGCAACGCCATATAGTTAGACCCTTTTCCTGATGACACCATGAGAGCCAATTTTTCATGCCAATGTCGGAGGACATTTATGTGATAGACTTGGTTGTGTCCCTTTTTGTCCTTTATCAGATACGAAGCTGGACCAAGTGGTTTGACAACTGTATACGGTCCCCTCCACTGGGCTTCGAATTTTGGGGTAGGTCCGGACACTAAGACTACCACTTTCTCGCCTACACTTAGTTGCCTAGGCTTTGTATCTTTGTCATAATATCTCTTTTGCTTCTGTTGGCTATCTTTCAGCTTTTCTTCTGCGAGACGAGAAGTCCGCTTTAGACGACTCCTCAAGTTTTTAAAAAATTGGGGTACTCCCACTTCAGTTTCTACTGGTTCAATCCATTGTTCACGCAGGATATCTAGCACTCCCCTAGGTGATTGTCCGCAGGGCATTTCCTTTCCCGCTGCCAACTCGGCTCTGCCCTGCGAGCGACCCCTTCTCTCTTTTCGCTTTTCAGCTTTCGACTTTCTTTCCCTTTCAGTGGGGAAATTTATTAAGCCATCATGAGAAGGGAGGGCATCTAAAGTCGCTTCTCTGGAACAAGAGGGATTTTCTGAGGCTTTTGTCTGTGTACGGGTAGAGACGAGAACTTCCCTAGGAGATAGGCCCTTTCTTAACCCTTTTCTAAATTGAGGCCAGTCTCTGCCTAGCACTAGCTCTTGGGGTAATTTGGGTACAACTGCAACCAACATTTCTCTTTCAATACCAAAGCTTTTCACAATCAGCTTAAACACCGGATAATATGTTGCAGCCCCATGAATACACTTTATCTTTACCCTCCCCTCTGGCCGATCTGGTGCGGATTCACCTTGCTCCTTGATCAAAGACCATAGTTTTTGGGAGATCATGGTTTGATCTGCGCCAGAGTCCAAGAGAGCCTTGGCACCAATGCCTTGTACCGTTACATCCAATACAAATTCCTCCCGTAATGCTTTCATGTTCTCACCAATGAGAGCAGTACGGGTCTGACATTCGCTCTTTATGTGGCCCGTTTTCCCACATGAAAAACATCTTTTAGAGCGGTCCCTCAACACAGAACTAACATTTGTCATTCCTTGAGTTTTATAGCGTGAGAGACTTTCTGATGTTTGCTTTATCGCACCAGCTGCCATCTTTGGACTTTCCCCACTTTGCTGGGTGGCCAATTCCGCCTCCAAATAACGCTCGGTTAGCGTAATGGCTTCTGCAGTGGTGTGACAGTTCTGCAAAATGAGGAAGCTCTGCACACTTTTAGGTACTGCAGACATATATTGTTCTAACACTATCATATCCATTAAAGTGTCTACAGTTTTTTCCTCCGGTTTTAACCATTTTGCTGCTAAGCTCCTTAGCCTATGGCCTAGAGCCTTAGGTGTCTTGCCTATCTTAAGGTGAGCAGCTCGTAGCATACGATTATACACAAGTGGTGTGAGGCCCAGGCGATCCCTGATGGCCTTGGTTACCTCATGGTAATCCTTTACTAAAGTAGGAGGCATTGCCCTGTAAGCTGACAGCACCTCCCCTGTATGAGAAGCTGCCAGGCGAATTGCCCATTGTTCCTTCGGCCAAGCCGCCGAATGTGCAATCCTATCAAAAGAATCAAGGAAGTCATCAATATCATCTGTAGCACTTAACTTCCCTACAGTTAAAGTGTCAACAGATCATTGTCCAGGATTCTGTTCCTGATGACTTGCGGCTGTTTCCTGTGACTTCTGCTGATGAGTTACCCATGCCTCCATCATCTGTAAGATGGGCTTCTGCTGCTCGTGCATGGCCAGTACTGCCTGCTGCTGAGTTTGGCAAGCCAGTTCTCTTTGCTTGTCGAATTGGAGGGCCATCTATGCACATAGATCTTTCTGATCCATAGCGAGGGTATGCCTAAAAAAAAAAAATCAGAGAGAAAACCAAGTGCGGCCTGATAACCAAAAATCAGTTCACTCTCTCCCCCTTTTTTTTTTTTTCAAATCTTTCACCCTCATCCAGCACAGGTCATGCTCATTTACATTTTACCTGATGCTGGGGTTGAGTCAACTTTTGGAAAAAGACACTGCTGCTTCTCCTTGTAGCACTCTGCCACCACTGCCAGCAACACCACGACTTTCCCCTTCTGGATTTTTCTTCCACTCCGGGTTTTCTTTTTCCACTCCAGATTTTCCTTTTCCACTTCAGGTTTTTCCTTTTCCACTTCAGGTTTGTTTTTTTTAACCTTGGTGGCGGTTTCTTTCTTTTCTCTTTTTGTAGTTCTTAGGCCCAAAATCCGAACAACTACGCCATTTATGTCGCCATCCTCCCCCTGGTGGCTGGTGGCTGAACGGGGAGGTTGGGCATATAGTTAATTTTAGGAGAGGAGGGTTCTTTAAGGCCAGGTGCAGCCTGGTCTATGTAGTCCTGCTCCTGGTGCAAATAAGTCATGTAAGCCAAATGGAGGGAGAATAAGGCTTTTATTTCCCTTTTCACAAAAAGATTCGTTGAGCTACAAAAATTAAAGAAAGTCCTTCTTTTCAGGCATAAACCAAACTCAAGGTACAAAGAAAACTGTTATAATCTTCACAGTTGTGGAAAGGAATTTAACCAAGGATTCTTTCAACATTGGAGTAAATTACATGTCTGAACATTCTTCTTTCATTCAGCACAAATATGAAAACTTCTTAAGGTGATATCTGTAAGGCTCACAGTTCCGGTAGTGATTCCAAACTACCCACAACACACATGGAACAATCCATCAATTCCTCCTGAGATGAGGGAATAGGGTCTATAAGCTCCACTTGCATCGGTTCTAAATCACTATTATCTTCTTCTGAGCTGGGGCCTTCTCTGGCTGTTAGCACTGGCCAGTTCCTATTTCTGTTCCCTTGTTTTCCATACAGTTGTTCTAAGGTTCTTAAATGAGCATGGCCTGTTTTATAGCCTCTATATCTTGGCTGGTGAAACTCTGGCCTGCTTTCTCTTCCTTTAAACTGGGCATCTGTTTTATAAGGGCTTCTAGCAGCTGAGCCTTTCTTCATGAATAAAGAATCATCATACCTTGGTTTCCTGTAATAGGTATAGCTGGAAGTGTTCTCCTCAGGTATTTCCCTTAGGACCCAGTCTCTCTGGCAAACTTTCTCTTGAAAGCTTCTGGTACCTTTCAATCTGGGCTACGGGCTTTCTGGCAAGCGTGGGCCTCTCTCCAAGATTGGCTTCCTGCTTCTTAGCTCTTTACCTCTGGAGTTTCTGGCTACCACGACTTCCACAGGACTGACTCTCCTCCGTCTGTCTTTCTCCCTGGGACCTTCTGGTTCTCTTCCAGTTCCTGCAGCCGTGCCACTAGTCCTGGTTCCACTGTTCCGTTTCTCAGCAGTGCTCTGCTCTCTGGTGCTGCCTTGCTCTCCGGTGCTGCTCTGCTTTCTGTCTCCAACCACTTGCTTATAAAGGTCTTCTGCCTTTGAGCTTCCCGGGCTAGTTCTCAGGTGCTGCTGATTAGCTAGGTGTGTCCACTCAGCCTCTGAAAGTGCACGTATGCTCCCTCTAGCTGTTTTGCTAGACAATTGCATTCTCTGCACCTCATTTGTTTTGGGACAGACAGCTTCTTTTCCTATGTCCTCCCTTTTATTAGTTCCTGCTCTATGACACTATATAGTGTTTCTCTCAAGTGATATCTATGAGTTCCTTTTTTTTGGGGCCCAATTGCTGACATACTTGTTTGGGGGGTGTGTGTGTGTACATCCCACTTTTGGGTGCACACAGTTCCTTCAGGAACATGCACTATGTACTAGCTAGCAGACTGTTTGCAGTAAGCATGTGTATGGCTAGAACACCTTGCAGGATGCAGTGGGTGGAGACTGACTGTGCCCTCTGATGGTGAATGTCAGATTTTGGTGGAGGGCAGCTGAGCCTTTCCCGGTCTTTCTGCCAGTGCCCTATGTGAAACGTACAGATCTGCATTGACGGCCCTGGAGGGTGCCTATTCCCCAGCAGGACTGGGATTGCCTGTCCCCTCTACTGCCTCCATTGCAAAGCTGTAGAAAGTGGAGATCCTGCCCCAAAGAGGGTGGGTTGGGTGGTGCTACATAATCCGCTTTTGGGTCCAAACACCACCCTTCTCTTGTAACATATGACCATGCCAATCACACAGGATATACACTATTCTGGATGCATCATAGTCCACAAGGGCTAGACACAACTAGGAAATACAGATAGACACAGGTGTATCCTAAGTGTGTCTGCAAGGACTACCTGTCATATACTAGCACTGATGGGGACCTGCAGTACAACCCATCTCACCCAAGCCAGGTGTTGCGGACCTGGTGCTGGATGCCCCACCTCAGCCTCAGGGTGAGCACAGGAACCGCACAATGTCACAGTCTGTAGCTACTCTGTGCCAGTAACACACACGGACAGTTCCCCCTATCAGGCCGGGGTGCCGCAGAGGCGCATACCCCATCTTGTGATCAGATGTAGACTGCTGATCTGCATGTGCAGTGCATCATGGGTATGGGTGGGTTTACCCTATCCTGGTAACCAAAGCAGACAGTTTGTGTGGTGACCTACAGTCTTTCTGTAGCCAGCCAGCACTGTGCTAGACCCTATAGAGTTGTAGCCCACTGGTTACTACAATGACTGTGGAGGCAGAGGTCATGGGTTCTATCCCACAGTGGTGCAATTTAATAAGGCTGTCTGAACCGTTTCCTTTTAATTTAAATCTGTGCTACCAGCAAAAACTCCCTCACAGTGCCGTAACCTAAGGTGCCTCATAAGGCGCCCTATAGGGCACATTATAAGGTGCCTTGGCAGACAGGGCACTTTATAATGTGCCCTATGGAGTGCCCACTACCTTATATGGCATTCTTCACATTAACGCTGCAACTAGCGCCGGTAACATTAAGACAGTTTAGTAAACATACCCCTTGATCTTTCCATAATACTTCGATTAGCTTGTGTCCCCCAGACCTCCAAGCACCCTCTTATTATCTTAGGAGATCTTAACCTTTCCTCAGCCTCAAAGAAACAGGCTTCTTCCTTTGTAGACTCTATGGAAGCCTTACACTTCATTCAGATCCTCAAATCACCAACCCACATTAAAGGTAATATCCTTGACCTGATCTTTATACCACAAAAGATATTAACACACAAATCTTGCACTTCATCCACCCTGTACCTTGGTCAGACCACTCGCTGATACTATTTTCCCTTCCTACCCATCACCATAAAAAACCTTTACTTACTGCTCCGCCGTGGACTCGTAAATTCAAACAATTCAACTCCTCAACTAGAAACCCTTAACAACAGCAGGTCTATCTTAGCATCCCAAATTGATGGATGGAATAATATTATGACCTCTGCAGCCCAAGCTCCTTCCAGACTACATCTTCATAATCACCGCAAAAGAACCCCTGGTTCTCTACTTTCCTACATGAGATAAAGATAGATCTTAGACTGTTGGAATGCCACTGGTGACACTCCCGTGACCCCTCCATCCATACTATCTACACAGAAAAGCTCCACTCATACTGCGCTGAAACATTAAGACAGAAGAGAGAATACAATGAAAATGTAATAATGCGCTCCATAAACAAACATAGAGAACTATTCTCCATCACTAAATCTCTATTAAATGAACCATCACAGCAGGAGATAGATACAAAAATATCCCCACAGGCCATAGCAGACCACCTCTGCTCCAAATACTGCCTGGCCCCATCTTGACTTAGCCTCCATTTAGACTCACCTATCCCTAACGCAAGCACCATAGTAACCTGAAATGAATTTGACCCTCCATCTCTTAACAACATAATCCAGTCATCAAAAACCTCAATATATCCACCTCTGCTCTTGATCCATGCCCTGTCACATGGATAAAAAGTAGCAAGGAACCTCTTAGCCCCTACATACTATCCATAGTAAAAGCCTCCCTCCTCTCTGGTACCATACCTACATCCCTGAAAAACAGCTCAATTCGCCCCATCCTAAAAGATAACAAACTCGACCCCACCATACCTGCATCCTATATCAAGTATCCCTCTCCTTGCAAAAATAACTGAAAAGATTGTTCAAACTCAACTGAAGAATTACATTGATGACCATGCCCCCCCCCTTGACCCCTTCCAACATGGTTTTAAAAGGTACCATGGCATTGAAACCTTAATTACATCCCTTTTAGACTCAGTGATCAACTATACCCAATCACCTTTTCAAGGTTGTCTACTAATATTCCTAGACATATCATTCGCTTTTGACTCCCTTCCCCATGAACAACTCCCGGACAGACTACATGACATCGGCCTTAGAGATACTACCTTAAAATGGTTCCGCTTCTACCTTGAACACAGGACTCAAAAGGTACAAATTGGTGAAAAAACCTCCTAGCCATTCATACCAACACAAGGAGTTCCACAAGGTTCTAGCTTATCTGCACTCCTCTTCAACATCTTCCTCCAACCCATATGCAAAATCTTTCAAGATCACAATATCCAATATCAATTATATGCAGACAACATAATGTTCTTCACCTCCTTCAAAATAACTATGCCAAACTTCACCAATGTGAGCAACTGTTTTACTAAGATAAGACATTGGCTCCACCAATATAATTTTATCATTCACCAAGCCAAAACAAAAGCAATTCATATAGTAACATAGTAAAATAGTAGATGACGGCAAATAAAGACCAGCATGGTCCATCTAGTCTGCCCAGCAAGATGGCAAGAGTAAGTGCAGGCCACCCCTCTCCATGTCTTTGTTTAGAGGTGAACCCACCACTCCATGTAGGGCACCCCTATTTGTTGAGACGTTAGATGGTTCAGAAGTTATATATTTCAGTTTATTTTGTTTTTATCCTGTTGCTGTAAAGGGATCCACTGTGTTTGTCACATGCCATTCTGAATTCTGTTACCGTGTTTGCCCCCACCACTTCCATCGGGAGGGCATTCCAAGCATCTACCACCCTTTCAGTGAAAAAATATTTCCTGACATTGCCTTTCAATTTACCACCTTGCAGCTTCATGTTATGCCCTCTAGTTTTACAGCTTCCCCGTCTTTGGAAGAGGTTTGTTTATTCATAATTTCTCTTTAAGTATTTAAAGGTCTGAATCATACCTCCCCTGTCCCTCCTCTCCTCCAAAGTGTACATATTTAGGTCTTCAAGTCTCTTCTCATAAGGCTTCTGGAGTAGGCTCCAAATCATTTTAGTCGCCTTCCTCTGAATAGTTTCCAGTCTTTTTACATCTTTTGCAAGATATGGTCTCCAAAACTGAACACAGTATTCCAAGTGAGGCCTCACCAGTGACTTGTACAGTGGCATAAGTACCTCTTCCTTTCTGCTGGTAATCCCTCTTTGTATGCAGCCCAACATCCTCCTTGCTTTTGCCGCCGCCTTGTCACACTGTTTTGCCACCTTGAGATCATCAGAGATAATCACACCAAGGTCTTTCTCCTGAACTGTGCACACCAACCTCTTGCCCCCTATCGTGTACATTTCCCTTGGATTTCTGCTACCCAAGTGCATGACACTGCACTTTTTCGCATTAAATCGTAGTTGCCAAGCATTAGACCATTCTTCCATCTTTTGTAGATCTTTCCTTATGTTAACCACTCCCTTGGGGGAGTCCACTCTGTTGCAAATTTTTGTCATCTGCAAAAAGACAGACTTTTCCATTCAGTACTTCAGCAATATCACTCACAAATACATTGAACAGTGCCGGGCCCAGGACCAAACCCTGGAGCACCCCGCTAATCACCTTCCTTTCATCCGAGTGAGCTCCATGTACCATCACCTTCTGTTGTCTGTCAGTCAACCAATTTCTAATCCAGTTTACCATCTTGGGACCCATCCCCAAGCTACTGAGTTTATAGACAAGCCTCCTATGAGGAACAGTATCAAAGGCTTTGCTGTAATCCAGGTAGATGACATCCATTGCATGCCCCTGATCTAGTTCCTTGGTCACCCAGTCAAAGAACTCAATCAGATTTGTTTGGCAAGACCATTCTTTGGTAAAACCATGTTGCCTCAGATCTTGCAACCTGTTGGTTTTGAGAAAGTTCACTATTTGCTCTTTCAGGAGCGCCTCCATTACTTTTCCTGCCACTGAGGTAAGGCTCACGGGCCTGTAATTTGACACTTCTTCCCTGTCACCACTTTTGTGTAGAGGTACGACATCAGCCATTCTCCAGTCCTGAGGAGCCTCTCCTGTTTCCAAGGATCTGTTGAAGACATCCTTTAACGGTTCTGCAAGAACCTCTCTGAGCTCTTTCAGTACCCTGGGATGTATCCCATCCGGTCCCATGGCTTTGTCCACTTTCAGTTTAGCAAGTTGTTCCAACACCTCATCTTCTGTGAACGGTGTGGTATCTACTTCATTCCCATTTTTATATTTGGGAGTCACAGCTGGTCCATCTCCAGGATTTTCTTTTGTAAAAACAGAGCAGAAGTATTTATTTAGCAATTTTGCTTTTTCAATGTCACTGTCCATGAGTCCTTTCCCAGCACTTCTGAGTCCTGCAATTCCAACTCTGATCTTCTTCCTTTCCCGAATATGCCTGAAGAAAGTTTTGTCGCCACACTTCACATATTTAGCCATCTTTTCCTCTGCCTTTGATTCTGCTTTCCTTATTTCTCTTTTTGACTCTTTGAGTTTGATCCTGTATTCATTTCTGTGTTCTTCTGTTTGCAAGCTTTTGAATTTTGCGAAAGCTGTGTGTTTTGCCTTTATCTGAGCAGCCACTTCTTTGGAAACCCAAATAGGTTTCCTTCTCCTCTTGTTTTTATTTACTTTTCTTACATATTTATCTGTTGCCCCTTTTATTGCCATCTTTAGTTTAGCCCATTGCAATTCCACTTCCCTTATCTCCTTCCACCCCATCATCTCCTCCTTTAGGTACTCGCCCATTTTATGGAAGTCAGTGTTTTTGAAGTTTAGGACTTTGAGCTTGCTATGATTGGCTTGTACTATGGCTTTTATCTCAAACCACACCGTGTGATGATCACTGTTGCTCACAGGGGCACTCACGCAGACATTCAACATGCTATCACCGTTGGTGAGCACTAAATCCAGCGTTGAGCTTTCCCTGGTTGGTTCCATCACCATTTGTCTAAGTAATACATCTTGGACAGCATCCACAATGTTTTTGCTTCTTTCCAGATGTGCAGAAGGAGTAATCCAATCCAATCTGTCCTACTCTCCCCCGACTTCACTTGTTCTCAGCGATTACACAGTCTCAGTAAAGAACAAAGTTAAATATCTTGGCTTAATAATTGGCCAGAACCTTACCTTCCAGGAACAGATAAGAAAAACAATAAAAACAATTTACGCCAAAATTAGAACCCCGAGTAACCTACACCCATTATTAAATCCAGACTCCTTCCACACTGTTTGCCAAGCCTTAACCACCCCAACACTTGAATATTGCAACTTAATATACCATGGTCTCCCAAAACATGATATCCATCCCCTCCAAATGGCTCAGAATACAATCGCATGCTTAATCACCAACATGCCCAAACGAGCCCACATCACCCCTGTCCTCTAGGACGTCCACTGGTTCCCCATGCTGGCCAGAATAAAATTCAAAACCCTCACACTGATCTACAAAGTCATACACAATGAATCTGCTTCTTGTCTACTCTCCTTTCTCTCTAAACCAAACAACACTGCTAACAGCCTAAACATACCAGTACAGCCTAAACATACCAGCACAGAAGAAAAGGACCAAACAATCCACCTGCAACCGAGCCTTCTCACTTTCTGTCCCCACTGTATGGAAAGCCCTCCCATCTGACTTAAGAAGCTGCTTTGACCATACCAAATTCCGTAAAAAGCTCAAAACCTTCCTCTTCCAAGAATTTTTTGCACTGCCCCCCTAAACCTCAACCACACTAATGTAACTTAAGCTCATTACTCAACATTCAGCACACCTTGACCCCCCTCTCCACCCCAAATGCTCCTCCTCCTTGCCCTTCCCTTCCCTTCCCTTCCCCCTTCCCTTTCCGAACCTCTCCCCTGTCGCCTCTTCATATCTAGCAGCCTCTCTGAACACTCTCCTGTAAATGTGTAAAAAGTTATAGTTAACTGCTTTATATGCCCGTTAACCATCAAAAAGTTCTTGTTCTCTGTACAATAGCTGTATCTACTCTGTTATTTTAAGTTCCTTGTAAACCGTCTTGAATTGTCGAAAGACGGTATATAAAAAGTTTTAAATAAATAAATAATTTATATAAAAACATATGGTTGGTTTCCTTTATCTTACGTGGTTCATTTGCTAGATAGACCTATAGAATCTTGGGTAAAGAGGGATGTAGCAATTACCCCTGGACCTATCAAGTATATAGGTCAAGTATATAAATATATATATATATATTTTCATTTTTTACGGACAATAACCCTCACAATAGGGATGGTGGACATGGGAGGGGGGCCATAGGGAGATAGGGGAAGTTGGACATGGAAGGGGGCTATAGGGAGGCAGAAGGGGATGCTGGATGTGGCAGGAATAGGGGAAGAGAGTGAGGAGATGATGGTGGTTGGATAAGGGAGAGGGAGAGAAGAGATGCTGGACAGGGAGGGATGAGGCCAGAAAAGAGAGGGAGGCACTGGATGTGGGAGACACTGAACATGGAGGAGAGAAGGAGAAAGATGTTGTATATTGAAGGGATAGAGAGATGGGAGAATTACCTAAAGGCTAGAGAAGGAGAGAGACAGTCAGGAGCTGCTCTATAACGAGGCAGAGTGAGGCGGCTGCCTCAGATCGCAAAGTTTTGAGGGCGGCAAAAAATGCCCCCAAAACAGCCAAGTGGCTGTCGCCTCACTCTGCCTTCAAGGTAAAAAACAAAAAAATATAGTGGATCAGCTGCTGCTGCCTCCTCTTCTTCCAGGTAGGCAGCAGCAGAATTGACCTACCCTCCCTTCACCCGCCACTGCCCCAGATCCAAGGACACTGGAGCAGCAGCTGCAAACTATAAACGTAAAAAAAAGCCTTAAAAACATGTGGTTTTCAAGACTCCAGTGCTTCTAAGTCCTTGCTGGTTCTGCACCCTCTGAAGGCGAAAAGCATCATCAGAGGGGCTGGGACCCATCGGAGACTTAGAAGCATGCTGGAGTTGCAAGAGTCCATGACTTTACTTTCCATTTTTTGTTTTTCAAAATTGATAGCTGACGTAAGCTATCAATTTTGAACCCCCCCCCCCCAAACTATGGAAAGTAAAATCACGGACTCTTGCAACTCCGACATGCTTTTAAGGCCCTCTGATGATTCTTTAAGTGTCAGAGGGGGCGGAACCAGCAAGAACTTAGAAGCACTGGAGTCTTGGAAACCCTGCGCTTTTGCTGTCCTGATGGTGGAAAAGTGGCTGACTGATGCTGGACAATGGGGGAGGGAGGGACAGGAGGGCAAAGTTGGGCAATGGGGGGGACGAGAGGGACAGGAGAGCAAATGCTGGATAAAGGGGGGGGGTAGGACAGGAGGATAAATGCTTGACAATGGGGAGGGAGGGAGGGGAGGAAAGATGCTGGACAAGGGGGGGGGGCAGGAGGACAAATGCTGGACAACAGGGGGGAGGCACAAAGAAAGCAGGAGAATAGATTTGCCGTGGAAAGGACACTTTATTGAAGAAAACATGAGGTCAGCCTGACCCGTGTTTTGGCCAGGGGCAATATATATCAAAGAGTCAACTAAACAAATATAATAAATAAGACAATAACAGAAAGTCCACATGTAGAGCTGTGAAAACAATATGACAATTGTGCAGGACATAATCATACAAGTGAGAAACAAGAGTGTCTATAACTCTACTCTATAACTCTATTGAATAACACTTACTAATGATAAGACACCTAGAGAAGGGGCTATAGTTATCAAAGAAAATTATTTGCCATAGATATCAAGGAGTGTAGTTGAGAAGGATATACTATATGAATATAAATACGACTGACTAAGCATCAGCACGCAGTAGAAGCCAATCTGAAAATGCTGAGATGGGGTCGATCGTGCATATGAAGTGTTAAAATAGACATGAGTGTACACAGCATATTGTGGCAGGAGGTGGGACACTGTGATACCTGGGTACAAACTATATCATAATGATAGAGCTGATCAAATTGGTGGAGGGGTTGCGCTCTGTGTTGGAGAGGGCATTGAGTCAGAAAGGATTAAAGTTTTGCAGGAAACAAAATTTGCTGTAGAATCTCTATGGATTGAAATTCCAGGTAAAAAGGGGAAGGCGATGGCAGTGGGGGTGTACTATCGACCGCCTGGCCAGAATGAACAAATGGATGATGAAATGCTCAAAGAAATCAAGGAAGCTAACAAAAGTTACAGCACAGTAATAATAATGGGTGATTTCAATTACCCTGGTATCGACTGGGTCAGTGTCATGGCAGGACATGCTAGGGAGATAAAGTTCCTAGATGAAATAAATGACTGCTTCTCGGAGCAGCTGGTTCATGAACCAACCAGAGGGGAAGCCATATTAGACCTAGTCCTTAGTGGAACACCAGATCTAGTGCAAGAGATAAGGGTGTTGGGGCCACTTGGCAATAGTGATCATAGCATGATCGCCTTTGATTTAATTAGCGGAGGAGGGATAGTAAGGAAATCCACAGTACTACCTTTTAACTTTTGAAAGGGAGACTATGATAAAATGAGGAAAATAGTTAAGAAAAAACTAAAAGGAGCAGTTGTAAAGGTTAAAGACTTACATCAAGCTTGGGTGTTGTTGAAAAATGCTATTGAAAAATACTATCTTGGAAGCCCAGACCAACTGTATTCCACGCTTTAAGAAAAGTGGAAGGAAGTCCAAAAAACTGCCAGCATGGTTTAAAGGTGAGGTCAGAGAGGCTGTTGTTGCCAAAAAAGCATCTTTCAGGAAATGGAAAAAAGAGCCAAATGACGAAACCTGGAAACAGCACAAGCACTGGCAAGTCAAATGCAAGACATTGATAAAGCAGGCAAAGGGAGAATTTGAGAAGCTTGCTGCAGAAGCAAAAACGCGAAATAAAGATTTTTTCAAGTACATTCGTAGCAAAAAACCTGTGAGAGAGTCTGTTGGTCCATTAGATGATAAAGGGGTTAAAGGGGCTCTAAGAGGTGACAAGGCGATAGCGGAGAGACTGAATGAATTCTTTGCTTCGGTCTTTACTGAGGAAGATGTAGGGATGTTACCCATGACAGAAGTGGTATTTAAAGGTGCAGAAGAATTGAAGGAAATATCAATACATCGGGAAGATGTATTACAACTATTAGATAAACTGAAAAGTAGCAAATCACCTGGGCCGGATGGCATACATCCAAGGGTGTTGAAAGAACTGAAATATGAGATTGCAGACCTGCTATCACAGGTCTGCAAAAAAAATTTTTTCGAGAGCTGTTTTGGTTATTCCACATAATCTTTATGTTTTTTGGTGCGCTGAATCCGAAAATGACCTCCATTTTGTCATAGGACATCACGTTTCCTGACAATTTAGGTAACTATGTTAAATAAGGAAATACCTCAAAATAAATGGAAATAGACTTATAAAATTAAAGTTTTATTACAATATTTTCATGAAAATCCTTTTTTGAACTGAAATGAGCTCACCTACACACACTAAACTCGATTCTTCTTCCTTGTGAGGCTCCTCTTGATGCATTTACGCTTGTGAGTAGCATCTGGAATGTCTCTCTGAAGCATCCAACAGTAGTCTGCCATCATTGTAATGCTCCATTTTCTCTGGTATCTCCTTTCCATCTCTTTAATGTCTTGGTGGAATCGTTCACCTTGTTCCTCACTCACAGCTCCCAAATTTTCAGGAAAGTAGTCAAGGTGGGACTGGAGGAAATGCACTTTCAAACTCAACAGGCAACCGAAAGCTTGAAATGATTTCAGCATTCATCCGACGATCTTTTTGTAGTGAGGATCTTTGTTATTGCCTAAACATTTCTGTAAAACTTCTTTAAATGCAATCCACCCTTCTTTTTGATGATCCATCATGGTATTGACAAACTCTTGATCAACTATAAGCCTTCTAATGTCTGGTCCGACAAACACACCTTCCTTCAATTTTGCCTCCGACAGGCCTGGAAACTTGGTGACCAAGTATTTGAAGCATTCTCCATCTCTTGGAAGTGATTTTATGAATTGCTTCATCAATCCCAATTTTATGTGGCAAGGTGGTAGAAGAACTTTATGGGAAGGTACCAAAGTTTCTCGGAGGACATTTTTTTCACAGACTGTTAGCACCCTCGGCTGCCAATTCTTCTTGGTCCAGTGATTTTGTCGGTCTCGACTGTCCCATAGACACAGAAAACAAGGATATTTGGTATACCCAGCTTGTTGCCCGAGCAGCATGCACAAGACCTTCAAGTCCCCACACACTTGCCAACCATGGTCTTCATATTTAAGTTTACGAAGAACCAATTCCAAGTTCTCGTAAGTTTCCTTCAAGTGTACGGAATGACCTACATTTATGGAATCGTAAAAACCGTTGTGAAGTAAAACTGCTTTGAGACTTCTTTTTGAAGAATCTATAAAAAGACGCCATTGCTCTGAATCATATTGGATTTTAAATTGACCCATTAGACCTTCGACATCGATGCAATAAACCAACTTGTCTTCCTGGGTGAAGTAAGGAACGAACTCCTTTTCACGATGTCTGAACCATGAAGATGACACTCCTGGCAACAATAAATTCCTGCTTTTCAGCCTTGATCTGAGTAACTCAGCAGCATCTTTGGGAAGATTTAAGTCTCTTACCAAATCATCCATCTCCTCCTGAGAAAACAATTTTGGTCTTGTATCATCTTCAAAGTCAGAACTTGATTCGTCATCTGGTTCAGGTATGACTTCACCTTCATCGGAGCTAGGTATCTCTTCCAAGGTAGCAGGGGGCTTGGGTACTGGTATATCTGTGCCATGGGGGATGGGACGAATTGCCGAGTGAAGATTGGGGTATGAAATGGAATGCTTCCATTTGGAATTAAACCCTTTCACATCACATGAACAAAAGTAACAGTCGTCACTATGGTTCTTTTGCTCTCGCCATACCATAGGAATCCCATAACGGAAAGATTTTTTCTTACCCTTGAACCAGTTTCGGAGGTCCTCAACACACCGTTTGCACACTTTGTGAGGCACCCAGACTTTATCTTGATCTCCAACTTTTAGTCCAAAGTATGCAAAGTATACTTTTTTCACAAAGTCTGTAATATTCTGCTGTTGCTTCAACACTGTATATTCACCACAGATGAAACAGAAACTGTCTGGCGAATTAATACATTTTTACGGAGCCATAACATAACGGTTGAAGAATGATGAGCTAACACAAATTGCGATGAAAAAATGTGAACAGCCTAGAACCAAGAACCTGATGATAATTCGTGCACAAGTGTAGCATGCAGGAGAGAGCAGCTCTGTGTCTGTACACGAGATGTCACAGTGCTGGCCACGCCCCCCTGCACTGACTGGAGCTGCTGCTATCTGCCCTGTGTCCCCCTCCCACTGGATTCTTCAGGAAAGATTAACCCCTTCTACCATTAGAAGCACGGACTTAAAACTTGCTTAGCTTATGTATATATTGCTGACCATCAGATTTACAGTGCTATATTTTTTTTTACATAGCTCGGACAACCCCTTTAAGGTTTTTTTGGCATTTTATATCTTAAATGCACTTATGTGAATTAATTAATAGTAATTTGAATTAATTAATAGTAATTTGAAAAAGATTGATACATTTGAAGACAATTTTGCATGTTGTGGCAAATCATGATGTCTAGGAGTTTTTTCAATATTTCATTTGTTTTCAGCACACCAAAATACATGGAAATTAGATGAAAATAATCAAACAGCTTTTTAGTCGCAGACATGTGAAGAGCCAAACGACGAAACCTGGAAACAGCACAAGCACTGGCAAGTCAAATGCAAGGTATTGATAAAGCAGGCAAAGGGAGAATTTGAGAAGAAGCTTGCTGCAGAAGCAAAAACGTGAAATAAAGATTTCTTCAAGTACATTCGTAGCAAAAAACCTGTGAGAGAGTCAGTTGGTCCATTAGATGATAAAGGAGTTAAGAGGTGACAAGGCGATAGCGGAGAGACTGAATGAATTCTTTGCTTCGGTCTTTACTGAGGAAGATGTAGGGATGTTACCCATGACTGAAGTGGTATTTAAAGGTGCAGAAGAATTGAAGGAAATATCGATGCATGTGAAAGATGTATTACAACTATTAGATAAACTGAAAAGTAGCAAATCACCTGGGCTGGATAGCATACATCCAAGGGTGTTGAAAGAACTGAAATATGAGATTGCAGACCTGCTATTAGTAATCTGTGAACTATCATTAAAATCATCACTAATACCTGAAGATTGGAGGATCGCCAATGTAACACCAATTTTTCAAAAGGGTTCCAGGGTTGATCCGGGAAACTACAGACCAGTGAGCCTCACATCATTACCGGGAAAAATGGTAGAAACCATCATAAAGAATAAAATTACTCAGCATGTAGATAGTCATGGCCTAATGGGAGACAGCCAATATGGCTTTAGACAAGGAAGATCTTGTCTTACTAATCTGTTATGTTTTTTGAAAGTGTGAATAAACAGGTGGACAAAGGTGAGTCGGTTGATATAGTGTATCTGGACTTTCAGAAAGCCTTTGACAAGGTCTCTCATCAGAGACTTTTGGCAAAACTAAAGAGTCATGGGATAGGAGGCAGTGTACTACTGTGGATCAGGAACTGGTTAAAAGATAGAAAGCAGAGGGTTGGGCTAAATGGCCAATTTTCCCAATGGAGAAAGGTGAATAGTGGTGTACCCCAGGGATCTGTGCTGGGTCCGCTGCTTTTTGACATATTCATAAATGACCTGGAAAATGGAATAACGAGTGAGGTTATCAAATTTGCAGATGACACAAAACGATTTAAAGTTGTTAAAACCCAAGAGGATTATGGAAAATTGCAAGAGGATCTTGATAAATTGGAAGACTGGGCATCAAAATGGCAGATGAAATTTAATGTGGACAAGTGCAAAGTTATACACCTAGGGAAGAACAACCCAAACTATGGTTACACGATGCAAGGTTCCACATTAGGAACCACCACCCAGGAAAAAGATTTAGGCGTCATTGTGGATAACATGTTAAAACCCTCGGCCCAGTATGCAGAGGCAGCCAAGAGAGCAAATAGAATGCTAGGTATCATAAGGAAAGGAATGGAAAATAAAACAAAAGATATTATAATGCCTCTATATCGTTCCATGGTGAGACCGCACCTTGAATATTGTGCGCAATCTTGGATGCCGTATCTTAAAAAGGATATAGCGTTATTAGAAAAGGTTCAGAGAAGAGCCACTAAAATGGTAAAGGGGATGGAAGGATACTCCTATGAAGAAAGGCTAAATTAGGTCAGGGCTCTTTAACCTGGAAAAGAGACGGCTGAGGGGAGATATGATAGAAGTCTATAAATTAATGAATGGAGTGGAACGGGTAAACGTAGATTGATTGTTTACGTTATCAGAATATAGAAAGACTAGGGGACATGCAATGAAGCTACAGGGTAAACTTTTTAAGACTAATAAAAGAAAATATTTTTTCACTCAACGTGTATTCAAACTCTGGAATTTGTTACCGGAGGATGTAGTAAAGGCTGTTAGTGTAGCTGGGTTTAAAAAAGGTTTGGACAAGTTCCTGGAGGAAAGGTCCATAAACCATTATTAAGAAGGGACCCAGGATATCAATGCTTGACCCAGTACAAGCACTGCGGAACCTGTGTCTTTTGGGGAAACTGCTAGGTACGTATGACCTAGATTGGCCACTGTTGGAAACAGGATACTGGGCTTGATGGACCTTGGTCTGACCCAGTATGCCATATCTTATGTTCTTATGTACTAATGCATTGTTTTGAGCTGTCGCTGTGGGCTAAATTAGAAAAGGTGATTGGACCCAAGTCGGAAGTCAGCATAATCCAACTGGTAATCCCAAAGGATTATTGAAATTCTATAGTCTCCGAAGTTGTCCTCACTGCATAAAATTGCTCACCATCAAACCTTCCAGCATGTATGTAACAAAGTAACAAACACCGACTGAGAGCGCCAAATTAAAGCACGACAGCATGGACGTCATCTGTCCATAGTGAGACTGCAAATTGGTGTAGCTTTGCAGCTTGCAATAATTTAAATTAACATTGTAAGTGAAACATATCAAGGATGACTTTAGCATTGTATCCACAAGGGCACAACTGAGATTGTGTGATGTACATAATCCTAAACGGCATAGCTCACTAAGTTCTGCTGAGAGTTACTATCGTGTTCTAAGGAACAACTTAGAGGGGAACAGAAGCATTAAACTTGTTCAACTTAGAGACCAAATCATTAAATGCCATATGTGATTTGTCATATAGAGATGTGTAAGTAAGTGTCATAAAAACTGCAATTTCTGAAAGCCAAAACTACCGAGATATTGGAGGATAAATGAGAAGATCGCACTTGAACCATTCTTCATTAACAAAACACTGGCAATTAGACAGTGGTGTGTAATAGGTGCTGCCAATTGGTGATTCGTTATGTAAAAAAATTATTAATAAATAATAAAAATGGAATTAAAAATAGGGTTATTGGACTGCACCAGATAGAAACTTAAAAAAAAAACCCTCTTGGGTGGACGCGCACTCAGTGGTCTTCTTGCAATATGATTGCTAGAAACACCCCAGTGATACACATACATTAACATCTTGGAGAATGTAACCATCCATTGTTATGAGCCGATGGTGCCAAGTATGGGCGCAAAAAGAAGGGGAAGCAAAGAAATCAATGGTGATCTATAGATGCTATTGGAAAACCACAATAGATTAAGTAATGAAGACAAAGGAGCTGATGCCATCAAAAGTTATAAAAGAAGACACAATGTATTTTGCATAACTGATTCACAAAGCACTTTTTCAACAACAACCACTGCAGCTACACACACTCCTGACAAAAAGCACTCAGAAAGAAACACCCGACAACTCGCAAACATCACCCTGATTGTACCACATGAAAGAACCAAATTCAACAAGCAAATCTGCAATTGAGCATTCAACCTATATGCACCTTCCCTATGGAACTCGCTGCCTATAAAGATCCAATGCACCACAAAGCTCTCCACGTTCAGAAAACAACTGAAAACCCACCTGTTCAAGGAACATCTAGGACCAGAGTCCATCATAACCCACTGTAAATGAAGACCAGGTATAAAAGAACTGAACAAAACTGAATACAAAAGATTGTAAATATGTTAGATATGTAAACTCACTATGATTCGAGTGCTTACCCCCCTCCCCCAGAGTATTGGACCCTGCCTCCTTAAAAATGATACTGCACCCTACTATTTGTTGTAAATAATTTAGTTAAATTGTAAACCGCTTTGACCAGGTGAAAAGCGTATATACGCACAGTTAAATAAATAAATAAAGAAGGCACAATGCTATAGGGAGTTAACAGGGGGAGGGACAGGAGGACAAATGCTGGACAATGGGAGGGGGAGGGACAGGAAGGCAAATGCTGGACAAAGGGGGGCAGGAGGATAAATGCTGAACAATGGAGGGCAAATGCTGTAGAACGGGGGAAGGGACAGGTGAGTAAATGTTAGACAACAGGGGGAGGGACAGGAGGAGAAATGCTGGACAACAGGGAGGAGGGACAGGAGGGCAAATGCTGGACAACAGGGGGAGGGACAGGAGAGCAAATGCTCAACAAAGTGGGGCAGGAGGATAAATACTGAACAATATTGTTGAAATATCAGCCATATCCCATGACAGTCCACTGTGGAGATAAATAACACACATACGAGGTGTGACAAAAAAGAAATGAAACTGTGGCAGCCACGCCCATGACACAATGTCAATTGGCTAACCGCTTATGTCACTGTGTTGTGTAACATCTCGCCACTATTCTGCTATAATATTTTTCATCTCTCTCACACTCTTTTTCTTTTTCAGGTTTTATTGTACCACCCTGCTCCATTGCTTTGTCACGCAACTGGAGAGGGCAGAAATATGGAGCAAAAAATCAACTTGAAATTTCTGGTTAAGTTGGAGAAGGGCCCAACTGAATGTCTCCAACTTCTTCAACAGGCTTATGGACAAGATGCAATGTCAAGGTCGCGAGTCTTCGAGTGGCACAAACGCTTCAAGACTGGCCACGAAGAGGTGGAGGATGACCCCAAGTCAGGACAGCCTTCCATGACAAAGACGGCTGAGAACATTGACAGAGTGAACCAGCTGGTGTGGATGATAGCTGAGGAGCTCATCCTGAACAGGGAGTCAGTGCGGACCATCTTGGTGCAGGAGCTGAGGATGTGGAAGGTGTGTGTCAAGATGGTGACCAAGCTTTTATCGGACGACCAGAAGGAGAACTGAGTCAATGTTTGTTGAGACTTGCTAGAGAAGATCGGAGAAGATCCAGAGTTCATTGGCAGAGTCATCACAGGAGACGAGACTTGGGTCTTCCAGTATGACCCTGAAAGCAAGAGACAGAGCTTGCAGTGGAAGACTCGACTGTCACCCAGACCCAAGAAGACACGCATGTCCAAATCAAGATCAAGGCCATGCTGATCAAATTCTTCGACCAGAAGGGAGTGGTCCATCATGAGTTTGTGCCTGAGGGTCAGGCAGTCAACCAGCACTTCTACCAGCAAATCCTCAATCACCTCCATGACCGGGTTCGGCGCAGCAGGCAGGATCTGTGGAGAGACAAGTCGTGGCTGCTCCACCACAACAATGCACCCGCACACACCGCGCTCAGTGTGAGGCAGTTCTTGGCCAACAAACAGATCACGGCTCTTGACCACCCTCCTTATTCCCCAGATCTTGCTCTGGCTCTTCCCCAGGCTGAAGACTGTGCTCAAAGGAACTCATTTCGCCTCTGTAGAAGAGATCAAGGCCACTGTGACGAGGGAGCTGAGGGACCTAAAGGAGGAGGACTTTACTGAGTGCTACCTACATGGCAGAAGCGATTGCAGAAGTGCATTAACTCTGGGGGGGGATTACTTTGAAAGGGACAATGCATAATTTCTCTGTAGATTTTGTAATAAAACATTTATAAGACAGTCTTGTTTCTTTTTTATCACACCTCGTATATGTGGAAGCACAGTTTTCCAAATGTGCTATGCATGTCTCAGATCTCTGTGAGACTGCACATATGTATAAAGGTGCACACCTCTAATGTTCAGATGTGTACACAATGTGTTGGTTCATACAGTCACAGCCATTGCTGAGGTGCACCATTTCTCTTTCAGCTGGTCATCTCTCAGAGATAGTTTTGAGGTTCATATATATCTGTACACATCATACCACAACATGGCCCTGATTACTGAGACATCCCATGCTTAATAGCTAATGTTGTCAGTTAAGTTACAGTGTCTGAGGCATCGATGACATGTGCAGAGTATGCTCATTTTTAGCTGAGCCTACCATTTCTTTTGCATTGTCCATAGCCCCTGTGACACATGTGCGAATTTCAGCAGCAGCCCTTTTGCAAATGGCCACTACATATGTACATACATTAACTGTGTCCATACAATAGACCTTTGGGTACTAACCCAGATATCTTGGAGGGGCATGTGAGGCATTATCTACATGATTGCTTAACAACATCACTGTACACATTAGTTATTACAGCTGCCCTTATATTGTGTTGTGTTCGCACATAGCTTCTCAGTGCATACTACATATCCAGACCCTGTACAGCCACTCTTCATTGGGCAACACTGCAAGAGAATCAATAGTGGTACAACAGGTGTACTTTGTGTGCACATGTACAGTAAGTAGCCTTACAGACTCAACAAGCATTTCATGGCACAATCTTCATGAGGTCCATGCGAGCTGATTCATGGCTGATGCAACAGGAGCCCATAATGTCCAAGGAAATTGCATCTGGTTCTGTCTCCATGTCTGTGCAGCACCATTATGTTGCTCTTATCCAGTCCAACTAACAACATTGTTAGTGCCATGCTGCCAGAACCACAATATGCCGGCCCATAGATAGCATTCAGCTGCATGTTAGCTCCTGCATCCTTTCCTTTCTTGTTTTCAATTTGTCCATATGCATTTCCCCCCCAGGCAGGATGACTTGGGCCATCCTGTTGGTAAGTTAACATTCCCATCTAATTGGTCCATTAGGGACATAAGACATATTTAGCACTGGCAATCCAGGTTAACAGGCAACAAACAGCCCCCACTTGCACCGTCTGGCACACATACCATTCCTAATGCATCTGGGGCCCTACATACACCTCTACTGTTTTTGCAGGGTATGCATGTGCTGAATTGTCATGGTTAACATGACAGGCAGGAATGTTATATAGTGCGTGACATACATAATGAGTGTTGGTGACTCATAACTGGCAACATAATGTCTACACATATGCTCTGAACATTCTGGACTACGGACCATGGACTGCAATGTAGGCCATCCAGGGCAATGCACATAATGCAGCTCCTACTCGGCATCTATCATGGGGATGAGCTTTGGACAGAGCACTGGATGTACATGGGACCTGTTGGTAACAAATCTTGTGCCTATTCCATCTGCACTACTCACCGTCCCATCAACTGCTGACATGGGGAGATGCCTACATGCTCACACATTACAGGCAGAAACATGTTGTTGCATTGTTTGCTGATTTCCCACAGTTACACATTGCAGGGGCCTGGCATCAGGGCTCCTGCACTGTCCTTGTAGGACTATCCAGTGGGAGGTGCTGTATCTGTATGTACATGCCAATATGTGCAGAACACACAGGTCAATCAATGTCTGGTGAGATTGAGCTGGAACCTGCTGATACATTACAGCACAGCAGATACATACATACATACAAACATTTCCTTTATTAGTAGATCTTCCCATACCAGGTGATGTGCAAGGTTAGCATAGTGACTGTGGCACTGTGTTTAGCCACCCTGGAGGGCCGGTTCAGTTCCCACTGGTGGTGGTCATTTTGTTCTTGGCTGGTGCAAGGACCATTCAAAAGGGTTGCAGGTTCAGCACAGTCCCAGGCACCTTTGCATCTATTCTGTGTGAGCTACTTTATGCATGCCTTTTTCAATCCATCTTATGCAATAGGCAGGGTGTGCAGCCTGAGCTGTGTATCATTGGAGAGTGTTGGTCATGTGAACGCAGCTGATGCATGACCCATACAATGAACAGGCTTGGGAGACTGGTGGCTGCCAGTGGAGGCCTCTATCACATGTATACTGGACATGTAGTGACATCCTACACGGGTGATGTGGATCTTTCCACCTGTTTGTACTTTGCCGACAGATACATACGTTCCCTTTGTTGGTGATCCCTGCCATGCCAGATGCCTTGTAGGTTTAGCATAGTGATTGTGGCACTGAGTTTGAACACCCCGGAGAGCCGGTTCAGTTCCTGCTGGTGGTTTTTCTGTTCATTTTGTTCTTGGCTGGTGCAAGGACCATCTAAAAGGGGTACAGGTTTAGCACAGCCCCAGGCACCTTTGCATCTATTCTGTATGAGCTACTTTATGCATGCCCTGTTCAATCCATCCTGTCAGACAGGCAGAGTGTGCAGCCTGAGCTGTGGCCCACATCCCACTTACTGACTACAATATCAGATGGACAGAGATCATCTGGTCTACAAACTATCACCTGTCTGTCCGTTCCTCACCTTCTGATTGACTTCCATTGATGCTCCGTTATCCAGCACCTTTCCCCTCAGGGCCCTTTCACCTTGGCCGTATTGACCCCTCAGGGCACCTTGCCTACAGGTGCCTTGACCTTTGGTTGCAGCACCTTATACCCTTCGGGCACCTTCACACATGTCACCTTGATGTGTGTTGTGCCGTTATTGTGCGGTTCATGGTCAGGGCTCCCTGTTCCGTGAGGTAAATAGTCAGGGTGCCCTGTTATGCGTGGTAAATGGTTAGGGCACCCTGTTCCATGCGGTACATGGCCCATGGCTCCCTTTACGTCGGCCCATCCACACCCACCCATAGCTTTATATGGCGTTGGTAACATTAGCACTGACCTTACCGCTGGTGACTTTACCGCCCTAAACATATCCCTAGGTTTCTATGTTACAGAAGTTGGAACTCATTCTCCCATAGAAATTCATTGGGCTGTTTTTTGGGGTTTACATCTCAGGAACCCGAGTCCAATTTGGACCATTTTTGAGGTTGATTTTTTTTTACCAGTTTTTCCCCATATATCAAGTTTCATCCTGTTCCATTAAATCTTTAAAGAGTTATTTTACTCTCAGATGTAAAGACATTTCTTTCCAACTTCTGTTGGTTTAGAAAGAATATTAACAGCAATGAAAATTAAATATATATGTGAATAATTTAAAATGCAGTACATCACAGCTAGGGAATTCTTTGTAATCGCTGTATCCATATGTGTGTGGTGTTCATGTGGTGTGCATGTGGGTACGTATATGTGTGCCTATCTCTCTTGTGTGTGTTGTGTGTGCTATGCACATGTTGTGTCTGTGGTGGGGTAGCTGAGGGTGGTGTGGCATTTATAGAGAATATAGTTTTGAGGGTTGGTGATATTTGCTAGGTGGTAGTTTTGGGAGTGGGGTAATTTGCAGGATGGTGTGGCAGTTACAGTGGGGAGTTTTTAGGGCTGGGACATTTGTTTGGGGTAGATTTTGAGAGGGGGGAGGTAGCAGAAAGGGCTATTTTTGGGAGTGAGGCTGTTTACAGGGTGGTGATGCAGCTAAGGGAGGTTGTTTTTTGGGATGCAGACAGTTACTGGTGTGGTGGAGCAATAGTGGAGGTATAGTTTTTAGGAATGGGGCAGTTTACAGGATGGTGAGGCAATTGTGGGGGTATATTTATTTGTGGTGTAACTTTTAGCGGGTTGGTAGGGCAGTTGTGAGGGAGGATATTTTGGGGCTGGGGGCAGTGTGTGAGACGGTGGGGCAATTTTTGGTAGTGGCCAGTTTGGGGGGTTGGGAGCATAGAGGACAGGGAGAGCGAGTTTGAAGGAGTAATTCCCTAACTGCTATGTTTCACTGTGTAACTTTCTATGCTACAGAAGCTAGAATTCCTCCTCCCACAGAAATACATTGGGCTAGTTTTTGACAGGCTTATTTGTCTAGAATTCCCTAACTGATTTGGCCCATTTTTGAACTTGATTTCTCATTTTTTACCAGTTTTCTCTATATGCCACATTTTATCCTGTTCTGTTACATGTTTTGGAGAGTTATTTTGCTGACAGACAGACCTTCTCAAACACTTTCATAAAATTCTTTCAAACTTCTGTTGGCTTGGAAAGAATAAAAAAAGATTCCCCCTTCCCCCCTCAGCAATGCTAAAAGCAATGCCACACTCAAACAACTATGAAATACCAGCAATAATAAAAAATATTAAAACTTTGCAGAAAATAGAAGTTTCACATAGTGTATGTTTTCATACACTGGTCCAATATAGTATATTGTCCATCTTCAGAAAAAATAGGATTCAGTTCCAATATTAATTGACATAAACATACTGTATGATACTATTGAAACTGCAGTTTTCATTTAAAACACTTCATTATGATATAATATAGTCTGTCAACAGTCCATTCTGATGGCGGAACATGATACACGTGAAAACACTTCTGATGCAATGCGTCAATATTGCACCATTGAAACACCTAGAACAGAATGCTTGACAGCAATTAGTTTCGACAACATATTAGCCCAGCGTATGAAAAACATACAAGGCCGATATACGCACCAATAACTCTGACACTAAGGGGCTTGTTTACAAAGCCGTGGTAGTGATTCGCTACCGCGGCTTTGTAAACAAGCCCCTAAGTAACTTACAGTTATCTAAACCTATTTTCTAAAGTCTACAAATACTTTTATTTGCAAAATAGTAGCTATTACAGTATTATACCAAAAATAAATCTTGATTTCACTCTAACCATCCCCGGAACTAAACACTAACACTTCATAAATTACGTTGAAAATAGTGCTCATCGACACTAGTAGTGTTTCAAGCCGCGCCATTCTTCAGCTCTTCCTCAGGCTAATGAACCCCTTCCCCCCTTGTTCCGGTTAAATCCCCAATTCTAAAGTGACGTCAGAGGAAACCCAAAAACGCAACCATTTCAAACAACTTTATTAAAACTGCAAACCCCACCAATCTATCTCCACATTCATACCACGTGGTACTACCGAACCCAGACGAAAAATCCAATATTGTTCCCTCAAATGAAGACAAGCTTGGCGATCTCCTCCCCTAAGTGGTTGAAAAACCACTTCCAAGACCCGCCAACGCAAATCCTCAAAATGAGGACATTGTACGCAGGACATTTTTATCATCAGAAGTATGGGGTTGTGATGGGCGCAACAGTAGCGCCGTCGGTAGCATCTTTGTATGTGGCTGATTTTGAGGAACGGTTTGTGTATAGCTCGGGGAGTTTCCAACATGTTGTACTGTGGAAACGATTTTTGTATGATATCTTTTTTATATGGAGTGGTTCAGAACATTCTTTGAAGCAATTTTTATCTTGGCTTAATATGCTTGATGTTAATTTGCAGTTCACTCCAAAGTACCATTGTCAACAGATCGAGTTCCTGGACCTTTTGTTGTACATTCAAGATACTACATTGCAGAGTACTCTTTATAGGAAGCCGATACAAAAGAACGTTTTGCTCCATTACTCTAGTTTCCATCCATCGTCTTTGAAGAAAAATTTGCCCTTTGGACAGTTTTTGCGGATTAGGCGCTTGTGTTCTTCGATTGACCAATATCGCTATCATGCGAAAGCTTTATATGGGCGTTTACAAGCCAGGGGTTACCCTGATTCCCTTATACGAATTGCTTACAAACGGGCCTTGTATAATCATCCAACTTGGTGGGAAGACACTTCACATCCACCACCCATTGCTAATGAGGACAGGAAGAATAATGTGGTTATTGGGGTGATCCCCTTTGTGCCGAATGCCCCGGGGATAATTCATGTTTTAAAGAAACATTGGCCTGTGTTATCTTTACATCCCTGTTTTCGTAAACCATAGGTAATTGGATAGTGCAGACTTCTACCCAGGATGTTCGTGAGAGTGGGGGTTTAAGTCGAGGTTACTATGCCTGTGGCCATTGTGATTTTTGTTCCACCACACTGCAGGGTTTGGGTTGGGTGGACCCGCTTACGGGCTTGCAGTATAGTTCTAAGTGTTTTTCTGATTGCTACACTGCATTTGTAGTATACATTTTGGTATGCCCATGTAATCTTATATATGTTGGGAGTACCATACGACCCATACGTAAAAGATTGTTGGAGCACCGTTCTCGGATAAATAGGCGGCAGGAGGGTGCCCCTGGAGTACTCCATTGTCAGCAGAAAGGGCATCATTTTGAGGATTTGCGTTGGCGGGTCTTGGAAGTGGTTTTTCAACCACTTAGGGGAGGAGATCGCCAAGCTCATCTTCATTTGAGGGAACAATATTGGATTTTTCGTCTGGGTTCGGTAGTACCACGTGGTATGAATGTGGAGATAGATTGGTGGGGTTTGCAGTTTTAATAAAGTTGTTTGAAAGGGTTGCGTTTTTGAGTTTCCTCTGACGTCACTTTAGAATTGGGGATTTAACCGGAACAAGGGGGGAAGGGGTTCATTAGCCTGAGGAAGAGCTGAAGAATGGCGCAACTTGAAACACTACTAGTGTCGATGAGCACTATTTTCAACGTAATTTATGAAGTGTTAGTGTTTAGTTCCGGGGGTGGTTAGAGTGAAATCAAGATTTATTTTTGGTGTTTCGGGGGTTGATTTCAGTGGGTGTATATTATTGGATTACAGTATTATAAGCTACTTACTATTTTTTATGATCTTTTTATGTTGAGCCTCCAGTACCGTCAAAATCAGCAAACTTCGAATACCTATTAAACTAACTAGATCTCAGATAAAAAATTTGTATATAACGCTTTTTGACATAACGATAATAGCTAAACCTAGTTCCATTGAATTTATAACCATTAATTAGTGAACAGTCGACTAGTAAGTATGGAAACCTTATGTATGTAAAACATACGCTGGTCCAAAATGGGTTAAGTACCCAGATAAAAGAGGGAAATAAAGAAACCAGATATCAGAACTGGGACAAATGTGTTTTAGGAAAATTAAAACCTGGCTGAAAAGGGAGTTAGGGGTTGCAGGAAGAGGCTGCAGATTTCAAAGCCTGTGCTAAAGCAGGCTGGGAATATTTAAAAGGACTGGTTACTCTTTCAGGAACTCTATTTTCAAGCAAATAGATTCAGCACAAATATAATAGGAGTTTGTTGAGAAGTCTATTCCTAGACCCCCAGCAATTGGTGCATCTGACGACAGTAGAGGGAGCCACTGTGCTATCGGAGAGCCTGTTAAGAAAATATTAGTCAGGGGTGTGCTCCGTGGCTCATCACAACTGTGTGTGTTGTCAATGACAGTAGAAATCATTGTTTATGAATGCATTTTATAAAGTACATAAGTACCACTGCTACCTTGTTCTACCTCTTCTCTGCTTTGAGAGTGCTTCCACTTATATCACACAACAGTAACTGATAAGTTTCTGAGCGCCTACTTTTATCATTTATATGCAACTTGAGTACATAAAATGCTATATTTCATGCTTAAATTGCTTATAAAATTACCCATAAATGCTAGCAAAATATCTCAGTTCTGAATGACAGTTAGAAACAGAAGCCTCAAGAAGTCAGAGTCTGTGCAGTGCAACACCAGAATAAAGAGGAAAAGAAAATGTCTCACCTCCTGGGCAGTGTAAAATACAAAAATATAAAAGATGCATTTTCACAAAGCTGACATATTCTAGTCAGTAAGCCTAAAAAAAAATAAATGGAAAAGATTTTTTCTACTTTTGTTTCCTGGGCATTTCATGTATATCTAATCACAGTGGTCCAGGTCTTTTTTCTGTCTTCAGTGCCTTCATCTTATCCATTTTCTCCAAACTCCTATCACCGGCATCTTTCCATTTTCTGTTTCTTCTCTCTCTTGCTGTTTGCTTCATTTCCTCCCCTACATGTGTCTTGGATATGAATTTTTGCATTTCATCTCATTTCTGTGCTTCTCCATTCATTGCTGGATTTTATCTCTCCTTCCCCTGAGTTCACCCTGTCTCAGCTATTTATATCCCCAGTTCTCCTGCCCATTTCCCCTTTTCAGCCCCATCTTCCTTTCCCCAATCTCTAGTTATTTGGCTCCCTTGTCCTTACTCCCTGGCTTGGTCTTCCTTTTTAATTCTGTCATCCCCACAATCTCCAAACATCTGCTCTCTCTTCCCCCATCTACCTTCATATTCTCTCATCCCACTATTCCTGTCATTTTGCCACATCTTATTTTATCCTGCACCCTGCTTTACCTATCCATCCTACGTCTATGTCTCTTTATCTCAGTCCTAAATATCTCTGTTTTTCTCTCTCACCTACCAATTTTCTATCTCCTGCTTTCACCCCTTCCCCTTTTCATCTCTCTCTTCCTTTCCCCAGCCTCTCCTACTTTCCTACTTATCCACTCATCAGTTCAAGCTACTTCCCCATAATTCATCCTCTCCTCTGGCACCTACATCTGTCTTTTTTATCTCTTACTTTCTCCCCTTACAGGGCCGGTGCAACCATTAGGTAAGACAAGGTGGTCACCTAGGCGGCAGCTTCAGAGGGGCAGCAAAGGGCAACAGCAGTCAGCAGTCCAAGCAAAACAATAGATCCCGACAGCCACACAAATGCCTGCGGGGAAAGTGGGCACACACGTACAGACAAAGCAAAGTTTAATTTTTAAAATTATGTTGTCCAATTATACATTTTTGCAGGACTTTTGTGGAAGGGTTAGTGTTGGGATAATCATGATTGATGAGTTTAATTATCAAAATCTTGGGGGGGGGAGGGGCATAAAGCTGAAGGTTTGCCTAAGATGCCCAATATCCTTACACCCGCCCTGCTCACTTAGCTTCCTACTCCTCCTGTCTTTCACCCCCTTTCCCAATTTCTACTCTCTCTCACTCTTACTTTTCACTCTTCTCACCCTTCCCCCTAGTCCAGTGTTTCCCAACCCAGTCCTACGGGGCACACCAGCCAGTCAGGTTTTCGGGATATCCCTAATGACTATGCATGAGATATATATGCATTAGAGATATCCTGCCAACCTGACTGGTTTGTGGCCCTCCAGGGCTGGATTTGGAGACCCCTGCCTTACACCTCTGTCATTTAAGATTGTGAGTGGGCAAGGTGCAGATGTCCTAGACATCGAAAGGGTATATAGAATGTGACACATTCCTCCTCGATTCTCACCACCACCAAAATATTGTCTATTAGACAACTTTTTGGTGGTGGTGAGAATTGAGGAGGAATGTGTCACATTCTATATACCCTTTCGATGTCTAGGACATCTGCACCTTGCCCACTCACAATCTTAAATGACAGAGGTGTAAGGCAGGGGTCTCCAAATCCAGCCCTGGAGGGCCACAAACCAGTCAGGTTGGCAGGATATCTCTAATGCATATATATCTCATGCATAGTCATTAGGGATATCCCGAAAACCTGACTGGCCGGTGTGCCCCGTAGGACTGGGTTGGGAAACACTGCTTTAAACCATCTCTTCCCCTCTCTCCACCCTTCAGCTCCTATCTTATATCCCTAGCCTTATCTTACACCCCAACTCTAATATCCTCATCTTGTCTCATACCATCTAACAACCTATATTCTCTATCCCTGTATCATATTCCTCACTTATGCTACCAGCTCTCTGTCCCCAACATCCCCAGTTCCTAGTTTCACAACCTACAAACTCACACCATGGTCCCAACAACTTCTGGCTCACTCTACTCTCTCCCAGTACCCACTTGCCCCAGTCTCACTTACTAATGTCTTAAGTGCTGCTCATCCAAATACCCCAGCCACATCTTTCCAAACTCCCAATGGTCATTCTCTCTCTCAATGCCCTGGATGATTCTTAATTTAGTTTAATTTATATCCCACATTTTATAAGAAACGTGAACAAAGAGTTACAGTAAAACAATAACAGCAGAGTAACAAATATACAATCTATAAAATTAGCAACATTACATACACTTAGGGGCATGTTTACTAAAAACCGCACAATTGCGTGCCGCACAATAGCACACTAAAAGCAGCACTTAAGTGCTCTTAAGCGCCCCGCACACGTGCGATGAACCCCCACGAAGGTGCGCGTCACACTAACGGGCCCCGCACAAGTACGGGCCCGCAAATGTCCGATAGAGGCGTGGAAAGGCTAACGGAGGGCGGAGGAAGGCTCCCGAGGGGCGGAGAGACGGGGTTAATGGGCAGGGAAGGGGAGGGGAGAGGCTCCCCGCACATTATCGGGGCCAAATTTTCAAGGAAAAACTACCGCGAGTAAAACACTCGCGGTAGAGGGCATTTAAAGGGAAGAGAAACCATTTCCGTCAGCAATGTACAGCAAAACCGGGGAAACCTGCAAAACGTGAGCAGTGTGATACATGTGCACAGCACAAAAGTGCAAATAAAAATAGAAAATTTCCACACCAAAAATATTAAAAATAGTAATTCAGCTGGGGAACAGTTATAGTAATGGGCAGCAAAAAAAAAAACATGGCCAGGAAAGCCCCAAGAAAAAGAAATGATTTTTGGAAGGGTCTACGGAGTGGAGACCCTTCCAAAAATCATTTCTTGCTATTGGAGCTTTCCTTGGAGTGTTTTGTATGGTTGCCCATTAATAACACTGTTGCCCAGCTTGGCTATCTTTTTCCCCCCTTTTTTTGCAGGCAGTTTCGTGGTGTATTTGCATTTTTGTCCCCAGACAAGGTGAACGAGCCCACAGTAAAAATGTGCAGAGCATGGCTTCCGACTCCTTCTTGCCAGGATTCCTATCTCCAGGGACTGCACTGTCTCCATGGCCACAGTGTGGTGCAGCAGACAGAGCCAGTATCTCTAGGACCAAAGAGTAACAGGTTCAAATCCCAGCTGGGGCACCTGCCAGCCCTGTCCCCATATTTTACCCACCACTAAACAGAGATAGTAAAGACACTCCTTTATTGCAGAGAACATAAGCATGTTGCAAACACCCATATTTTACCCTACACCGCTCACACACCATAACAATGGGCATTACCTACAGCTGAGTCCCCAAAATGCAGGCCTGGAGTGCCACAACTCAATCAGGTCATATGGTTTTACTACGATAAGGACATGCCAGCATGTTGGCGGAAGGGTACTGGTGGTGGAGGGGCAGTGGCTGCTAGCCACAGAAGACAGTGGCCTAGCCATGTGCAGGATGGCACCGTCCACTGCAACAGAAAGGCCCTGTCGGATGTACAGTCATGGACCTCCCAGGGAATTCAGCCAATCTGTGGCAACACAGTGGTGCAGTGCACACAGACAGTGTGTGCAAGAACAGAAGGTCACAGGTTCAAAGCCCAGCTGGGGCTACTACCAACCCTGTCCACATATTTTTCCCACAACTAAACCGTGATAGTAAGGACAAAGCTTTATTGCTGAGGGCATACACATTGGTAATATGCCTATCTTTTACCACACCGAGCACAGACACCATGAACAGGGGCATTACCTAGAACAGAGTCTCCGAAATCCAGTCCTGGAGGACCACACACCATTCAGGTTCCATGCTGCCTCTAATACAAATACCTGTGCTGCATATCTATGCACCACCCCCATGGCATGTATATGTAGCTCATGCATATTCATGAGGGACAGCAGGAAAACCCAAACAGTGTTAGGCACACCAGGACTGGAGTTGGGAACCTCTGCCGTAAAGCAGCAGCCAACAGGGGCAGACACACCCACACCCACAGGCCCCATTGGCCAATGCCTCCTGGAGAGGCAGGACATTGGGCCCTGCGTGCATCTCCCAATACTAGCACCTGCATACCTTAGCAATGCCACCCTACACCTGGGTATACGGTACACAGCTCTCAAACGTTTGCTATGATTACTGGCAGATAGACATTCCTACGTTAAGCACAGTTTGCTCTTTGAGCTCCATCATAACAATCTTTCTGATGTCTGCGGTGTGTGCTTCAGGTCTGGCCTCTGACAGTGGTCACCACCCTGGGGAGTGACCCCCAACAGTATTGCGTACCATATCCATGCCTGTGCTGTGCCCAGGACTGGTGTGGTGGGCAAGGCTGATAAACTCCTCTATAGTAGCACAATGCTGGCATACGTGTGGGAGTGTGTGTCTGTCTATACCAGGGGTGGGCAATCTCGGTCCTGGAGGGCCGCAGACCAGTCAGGTTTTCGGGATATCCCTAATACATAAGCATGCGATATATATGCATTACAGATATCCTGCCAATCTGACTGGTCTGCGGCCCTCCAGGACCGAGATTGCCCACCCCTGGTCTATACAGTGTGTGTTGGCTGCAAACACCTTCCACAGCCCACACTGCCAGCACTGTTGCCATTATTGGCCTGCCAATGTGCATAATGAGCAGCAAGGTACCATGGGTATAGCTCAGACAGGGTGGGCTGACCAGGATGCATCTGCACAGGGCATAGGGCACTGCCTGGGACATTGTCGTGGCCGGCCACCACCTACACAGACAGGGTAACCTCATTCTGTCCTGCTGGGGGATCACTCTCACCCTGACTGTTCAGTGACCACAGCATGTCTAGGCACCCCCATAGTGCTGTATAGTATTTCTCTCATGTGATATATATGGGTTTCCTTTTGGGGCCCAGTCACTGACTTATCTGCTGGTGTGCACTGCCATCCCAGTTCTGGGTGCATGCATTTCCACAAGGACTAGCTAGCAGACTGTTTTCAGCTGGTCTGTGTTGTGATGGAGCACCTTGCAGGGTGCAGCGGCTGAAGGCTTGCTGCAGGAGAATATCAGATAGTGGTGGGGTGCAGCTTAGCGTATCCATGCCTAATGTCTGTCTGATATTGTGTTATGGAGGTGTATAGAGCTGCTTTGACTGCCCTGTAGGGTGTCTGTTCCCCAGCAGGACCGGGGTTGATGGTGCCCTTTACTGCCACCATTGCAGGGAGGTAGAATGTGGATCTGTTGATAGGAGACCCTGTTTTTCAACCTTGGGTGGTGGTACATAGCCCACCTAGGTGTCCATAAGGAGTTCCCCTGACGAAGACAGAAAGTGATATCCAAGGTGTTTCTGCAGAAACTACCTATCTCACAGATTAATACTGCTGTGGAGTTCTGGCATGGTCTCTTTCATCCATGGAGGGTGTTGAGAACCTGGTCCTGGGCGCCGCTTCACACCCTCAGGGTGAGCACAGTACCCGCACAATGTGACGGTGTGTAGCTACTCTGTGCCAGTAAAACACCCGGTCAGTACCCCCTACCAGGCCGAGGTGCTGTGTGGGTGCACACGGCCACTTCCCCCTACCACGCCGGGGAGCTGTTGGGGTGCATTCCCCATCTTGTGTTCATCTGTGGACAGCTGATTTGCATGTGCAGTGCATCATGGGTACGGGTGGCCTAACCCTATCCTGGCTACCACAGCAGACTGTCTGTGTGGTGACATGCAGGCTCTCTGCAGCCAGCCAGGGGCTTGCTGGCAGCTGTAGCCCAATGGTTACTTCACTGCCTGAGAAGCCAGAGGTCATGAGTTCAAACCCACAGTGGGGTAATTTGCTACGGTTGTCCAAAGATTTTTTTATTTAATGTACATATGTTGATGCCAGCAAAAACACTCGCAGCATACTGTACCCAAAAGGTGCCGCTGAGGGTGCTTTATAGGGCACCCTATAGGGCACCTTATGGTTGCCGTCCATATAAGGTGCACTATACATTATTCTGTGCCGCAACATATATGGTGACCTATAGGGGACATTCTAGGGTGCCTTGGCGGACAGTGAACTTTAACATGTGCCGTATGGGCCGCCTTATGTTAACACGCTTTGAGAGTGAGTTTGCTAGTACTGATAAATAAAATAGAACTAATATGCCTCCTACAGCACTCATCCCCATAATATGTTATGCCTCAGCCAGCCTTGTTCACTGGGCACTGTGAGGGATTGCACCCCTGATCCCTGCACCATTGGTCAGTGTCTTAACCATTGTGCTGTGGCTCTATTCCTGTGTTTGGACATTGCCGCACTGCCTTAGGCCTTCTTGACGTAGCAGCGTACCGCCTTCTGCCACCCAAACCGCACAAACTTAACAGCGCGCCGCCTAATGCCCACTATTTACAGTGCTACACCTTATGACGCCCACACCTAACAGCGCACCGCCTAATGTCGCCCAAAATTAACAGTGCGCCGCCTTATGCCGCACAAAATTAATATGCCTCCTACAGCACTTTAACCCATTACAGTTATTGCCTCAGACAACAGCTTTTGTTGTGCACAATGGGGGATTGAACCCATGGCCCCTGCACCATTGGTCAGTGTCTTCACTGCTGTACTATGGCTCTGTTCTTTTCTGTGCCCAGCAGCGTGCCACTTAGCCTTCCCACGCGCTAATGTGGACCCCGCACATTAGCGCGACGCGCACAAGTACGGTCGCTTTCTCCCGTTTTTTTTCTTTTCTCTGCCTGAACCGCCCACTCCTTATATGGCACAGGCACACTACCGCGGCCCTGCACAATTTCGGAGTTTAGTAAACATACCCCTTAAAATTCCACATAACTCTCCCAAAGTTAATCCTACTCTCCAAACTTAAAATTCACTGATCCTCTTTTACTTTCAAGGCAGATTTTTAAAGGTTTGCTGCTGTTTCCTGAAATCGCCCATTCCCCACCTCCCACACACCATCCTGAACTGCCATTTACCACAGTCACTGTCCACATTCTCCCCACCTCTCAATCTCCCAGTCCCTGTATGCACAATCCCCAAGTCACCACTTACTCTGCTGATTCCCCTTTACTGATTTCCTTACTCACCCAGCCCCAGTCTCCTAGTTTCTGCATACTCTCTACTGCTCACTCAGTCCAAGCAGCTGCTGTCCACTATGAATGCCTCAGTCACCACTCCCCACTCACCTATACCCTAGTTGCCACTCAAGCAAATCCTGTCTCTTTACTCACAGTCCTCCAGTTGCTCCTCTCTCCTAAACCCACTCACCACTAATCCCACCTCATTTCTCCCCAATCAAAGCTTTCCATACCTACCTATCCCAATCTCTCAGTCACTGCCCAACTCTTCCCATCCTTAATTTAACAGTCTCCACACTCTCCCCCACCCAAATAATGTTGATACTGCAGCTCTTCTTCCTCATTCAGCTTTCTCTGGCTGTATGGAGGTTGGTGTGTCCAGGGCCGGCGGAAAGAGATGAGGCACCCTAGGTGAACCTCATCCCTTGCACCCCCTTCCCCCTCCGATGCCCATTGCCACTGCTTCTGCCCTTCTCCTGGATGTGCAGTAGCGGCAATGGGCACAAACAGCCCCACGGCGCTTACCTTTAAACTTTGGTGCAGTGGAGCTGTTTGCTTCTGCCCTTTCTCCGATATCCGATGCCAACTGGCACCAAAGTTTGAAGGTAAGTACGGTTGGGCTGTTTGTGCCCATTGCCACAACTGCCTGTCTCGAGAGGGGTGACAGCAGCAGCAATGAGAGCCCCCAGAGGGCCGGCACTTTAGGCGACCGCCTAGTTCATCTAATGGTAGCACTGGCCCTGGGTGTGCCACAAACCTTTTTTGTTAACATAGGTATGTCTTGTGCTTAAAAATGTTGGGAAATACTGTCCTAGGAATAGCAGCCATCTCACCACTATAAACTGACCGACCTCCCTACTGTCTCTAATTGACAGTCTTCCAATTCCCATCTACTATTTCAACTCAACCTTAATCCGTTACTGCTTTCATATATCTACCTGTCAATACAAGACTGTCTTTATGTTTCTCTATTCTTAAAACTTCATTATGGTTGCCATGGGGGTTATTTTGGAAGCCTTTTTCGTGCTTTAGATGTCCAGACACAAACATTCAGATGTCCAAAGCATGAAGACATCCCCGGAGCAATTGTAGAAAGTCCCCAATGTGAGGTTGTTCATGCAAAAACTGTGGCATGGTATAGGTGCGTCTGGGATGCTCCCAAAAACTTGGATGACTAATTTTGAAAATGCCCTGCACGTCCTGAGCTGCGACAAAGTTTATACCTGCTCCAAGCATGAATAGGCATTGGAAAATTGCTTACGCTGCTAGTCAGACATCCAGAGGGTATGGAGAAGGAGGTATATGTATATTCCCTATACGTTCCATGTTAACAATGAACACTGATGGGGAAAGAGGGCTCTTGTTTTCATTTTGCCACATAAATGGACATCCCCAGATGCAACATAGCTTGTGTTAGACATCTCTGTTCCAGGTTTTTGTAGCAGGGATGTCTATGTGGACACTGGTGTGGGTATCCACTTTGGGGACATCTATGTTTCTATTATCAGGCCGAAACATATTTCGTCCCCTGCATTTTCCTGCAGCATTTTGCAAGGTCATTCAAGGTTGCACGTTGTCATGATGCGGGCACTAATAAAGTTGGTTTTAAGAAAAGAAATCCTGTTTTAGAAGAACTAGATGTGCAGTTACCTTCAGGCACAGCTAGAGGGAGCAGGGACAGACATACTGGTCTTAATGAACCTAATCTCACTGATGACCTGCAGCTGAAAGGGAACCAGAAAGTCAGCAGTAACGGTTCACTTTATAAGCCAGAGCAGAATGCTTCTGGAGAGCAGAGAGAGCAGTCGCATAAGGAGTGGCATAAGCAGCAGAGGAAGCAGTGGACACAGCAGGAGCTGAGGAAGGAGGAGAAAGAGGAAGAAGGAACTGGAGCTGGACTAGAAGGAGAAACAGCAGAGGAGCCTGGAGGCTATCAAGGACATAAGCCTGATTGCTGTGAAAGAAGCCAAGCTGAAAGCTGGAGGAGAAACAGACCTCACAAGGTGGGAAGTCAGAAAGCCCAAACTGGACCTGTTGTGCAAGGGGAGTTTGGTGGAAGTTGCTCCAAGGTGAGAGGCTCTGCCACGCCTAGTTCCTATACTCTGCCTGTTTGTAACCTAGAGAGAAGAAAGCTAAGAACCAGAGAGGGAGGTTCTGACAGAAGCTTATCTCTAGAGGATCATTGCCCAGTTTTACCTATTCAGAGGGAAAAGCAGTTTTATAAGCAACGGAAGTTTTTACTCAGTGAGCCAAGGTATGAGGCATTGAAGATTAACTGTAATGATTGTACTGCTAAAAGCTATGCTAAAAGAAGGATTCCTCCTAAGGGAAACAAGAGTGCAGACTGGTTCACTAAACTACCGCCAGCCTTGAGAGTCCCTGGTTATGTGAAGCCAAACTCCCAAGCTGGAGATTACCATGCTGAAATAGACAGGGACAGTAAAAGCCCTTTGAATCAGTATAGGGGAGAGGAATTGATGGAAGTGGATTCTCCCAGCACTATTCCCTCACCTTTGCCTGAGGAAATGGAATGTGATTGGTGCACTGCCTATGCTCCAGAGTGTGTATGCTCCACAGAAGAATAAATGAAGTATAAGTTGATGTTTATTATATTGAATATTACTTTGAAGAAAACCTGCTTTAAACTGTGAAGTAACAGTTAACTAGCCAGTGAATATTGGTACCTTTTGAAACAAAGGACTGTTTCTGTTATCTAAAATATCTCTTAGTTGAACCTTGCTTTAAACGGGGAATAAAAGCCTTTATTACCCTACACTCGGACTCTTTGTTCTTTAACAGCGCTACCTAGTGGCGTATAATCTTGGTGTCACCGGCAACCGCGTGACAACGTGGACGCCCTTTCTAAAGTGCCACTTCACGTCTCTTGTTTCTCTGTGGGCTTTTGCTCTATCTAATACCTAGTATGTAAAAGTTGCTAAAGTTTGAGGTGTTGAAAGTATGAAAATTATATTTTTGAGCTGCAGAAGAGCAAAGCAGTCAAATAAAAGCATTTGGAATTGGGCATTGGCAGCTATAACTAGTTGTCCCTGCCTCGTTGCCCTCCAGTCTCTGAGTTCAGGGCCACTCTAAACCACTTAATACACCTCCTACTGGAAAACAGAATAACCTAGATTACTAGATATCCCTCCACCACAGCTACACACTGACTAGCAGAATCTCTCAAATGGGTCACACATGCAGATTGTAAACCCAATTGGCCAGGAAAATAATGTGCACATCTGAATGGAACTTAGATTTGGAAAGGCAAACAATCAATTCTACAATCCAGATCCAAACAGAGAAACACCCTCAAATAAAGAATAAGTGACCACAAATTAGAAAATGAACAGACAAAAATGCAAATGAAGACTCCCAAGAAACCAATGCTATAGATTCAGAAACACATTTCTTCTATTATACAAAATTCAAGTATATGAGATGAGAATTCCAAAGCTGGGAAATTTCAATCATTAAACTGAAAGTAACATTTGTTTTCTACTTTTGTTGTCTGGGCATGTTATTTCATTGGTCCTGTGTCTTTTGCCGCTTCTCTCTTCAGCCTTCTTTCTCACCTCTCTCTCCAGCCAACGCTATTCACTCACTCTCCCACTCAATCTTTGCTGAGGCAATGAGTGCCCAGCGAACATGCGCTTTCCACTGCCCCTCCCTACCTCTGGCCTCCTCCCCATTCTTATATCCACTTCACATCAATTTTCCCCTCTTTCTAAATTCTCTAATCATACCTTCCTAGTCCAGACTAACATATTCATAACCACTACCCAATTGCTGAATTACTATTGCTTTCTAATCTTCACTCAGTCCCTGCTGAACCTCTAAATCCCTATCCAATATCCGAGTCTCCACTTTTCTTCCCCATCTCTATGCCCCTGTTTTATCTCTCCCATCTAATCCAATCCTTGCATCCCCAGTTTTTTCACCTTTCCTACTATGCCATCTAACCCGAGTTTATATTCTCCCTCTTCAATCCCCAGGTCCTTGCACTCTCTCTTTCTCTCTCTCCCATCCTGATTCTCCACTTCCCTTCCCAAATCCTGAATCCTAGCTGTCAATCCAGTCCCTGTTCTCATTTTAATTCCCACTTCTCGCCTCCCCAGTTCCCTACTCTCTCTTAAATTACCACTTGGGCACCCAGCTTTAACCTCCTAATGTCTGTCTCCCCCTTGCAACATTTTCCTCCTTCATGCCCCTGGGATGGGTGGACCATGGTAGACGGAACTCAGTGAAATCCCGTGGCAGGGCAGTATGCCTTTCTTCTGTAACTGCCCTGCTCCTGGGGCTGGCATCTACGCAGCACACCTGAGGGTGTTGGGGTCGGGAACTCAGCAGCATCCTTTAGGTCCATTCTATAGCTGATATGCACATGGAACACTATGTGGGACTGCAATGACCCCTCAGTCCTATCCCAGCTGCCACTCTGCTTGTCCCAGCAATATTTAAAACAGCCCTCAGTGGAAGTGGAACTGAGGCTGATTGGCATCAGATTCAGAGCTTGGATGGAGGAGAGGTTGTAGCAGCAGTGGCAGAGAACAATCGATTTAAGGCACAGCAGGCCAGTTTTACCTATGCAGGGCCTGGGACAGCTACCCCTTTTGACCATAACTAAAAATGGCCCTGTCTACATTATACCAAATTACACGACTTTTTCAATGCATGCTTCTCCAGATCCTCTTATTATAATTGTGCTCTATGTCCTGGAGTGCGGATGTCAGAAAGTCAGTATTTGAGATGTCTGTTGACATAATGTCAGAGACAGAATGGACAATTATTCACATTCCGCATAAGCCCCAGAGTATGGTCTTAGAAAAGGCATAAAACTGATTAAACTACACTGAAGGAGCAGCTCTCATTTCTATGATGAATCTTCTTTTCCCCCATCCCACCATCCCTATCTTCCAGGACATCATATAGAGATCATACAAAGGAAGAAAATATTGTAGCCTATTTTCTACATCTCATTTTGCAAGAATACCCGTTTTCAGGAAGTAATCTTATTTAGATCATATTTGGGCATAATAAGAAGCCAAACAAATGTCGTTAAACCAAACCCAAACTTCTCTCTTTTTACAGTGAATGGAGAACAATCTATTTCTGAGGAGGGCCTTGTAAAAGCATAATAGAATAAAATAAGGAACGATATCATATACAAATCTATTGATCTTCTTGGTTGCAGCATCAGTTGAGCATCACGATCCTCTTGCTGAATGTTATGTGAACTCAAGAGCATCTTCGAGTCCAAAGATGAAAACCAATTAGCCCTGCATTAGTGACCTTCCTTCATGAGGAAACAAAGCCCAGGCTGTGTTGATTGGACACAATCAGGCAGATTCTAAAAAGAGTTTGTCAATCACTTACACAGCTGGCTGCAGGCTGAGCCAGAACACTGCCAATAAGACACAGAATGCTATTCCTTCTCAGCTCCAGAGCGTGCATTTGCACAGGATGAATCATTTTTCTCCCAACAGATAAAACACAATAGTACTGAGAGCGAGAGTACTCTTGCATTTCCCAAACCAGAGTATGAAGGAGACATGTATCATTTCCTCAGTTGTGGGGAAACTATGCCATTGAATGATAGATCACATCACATGACAGCATATTATATTGTACATTGAAATTATATCATTTAATACTTGGAACCTCAAAATCATTTTGGAAAGCTCAAACAAGCAATTGACATGAGCAAGAAGAGCCCCTGTCCCACCCCTTTCCACTTCACCACGATTTTGGCATTATTAGTACATGGGAGAACCATATTGCAAAAAGTTACATGGCTCTTTGAAGCCTATAATTTCAAAGAAGTCCTCTCCTTTAGGAAGACACTTGGGAATCAAGCTGATCGGGAAGGAAGAAGAACCTCAAGGGACTGGTGGTGGGAGGGACAAAAGGATCCACAGAGATTTGAGGAATAAGAGGGAAAGCTAGATAAGGCCATCAGAGATCAAATTGGTGAAGGAGGAGGGACAGAGGATATCTATAGAATGAGCTGTGGGGGATGGGGAGTGGGCTAGGTCTGCCAAGTGGCAGCATGGATTCACCAGAGGCAGGTCTTGTCAGACAAATCTGATTGATTTCTTTGACTGGGTGACCAGGGAGTTGGACCGAGGGAGAGCTCTAGATGTGATGTATTTAGATTTCAGTAAAGCCTTTGACACTGTTCCTCACAGGCGACTTATAAACAAACTGAGCACCCTAGGGATGGACCCTAAAGTTACTGCTTGGGTTAGAAATTGGTTGGGTGGGAGACGACAAAGAGTACAAGTAAATGAAGCTCACTCTGAGAAGAAGGATGTTACCAGTGGTGTGCCCCAGGGATCTGTCCTTGGTCTGATTCTTTTTAACATCTTTGTTAGTGATATAGCGGAAGGGCTGTCGGGTAAGGTTTGCCTCTTTGCGGATGATACCAAAATCTGCAATAGAGTAGACACCCAGGAAGGTGTAGATAACATGAGGAGGGATCTAGCTAATCTTGAAGAATGGTCTAGAATTTGGCAGCTAGGATTTAATGTTAAAAAATGTAAGGTCATGCATTTGGGCTGCAGCAATCCAAGGGAGCAATATAGTATAGGGGGTGAAGTACTTTTGTCCACTAAAGAAGAGCAGGACCTAGGCGTGGTTGTGTCTGATGATCTTAAAGTAGCTAAACAGGTAGAAAAGGTGACGGCAAAAGCTAGAACGATGCTTGGGTGCATACGGAGGAATGGCTAGCAGAAAAAAGGAGGTGATAATGCCTCTCTATAAGTCTTTGGTGCGACCTCATTTGGAGTATAGTGTGCAATTCTGGAGACCGCACCTTCAAAAGGATGTGAACAGGATGGAGTCGGTGCAGAGGGTGGCTACTAAAATGATTAGTGGTCTTCATTATAAAGCTTATGAGGACAGACTGAAGGATCTTAATATGTACACCTTAGAGGAAAGGCGGGATAGAGGTGATATGATTGAGATGTTTAAATACCTCCATGGCATAAATGTTCAGGGAGAGAGCCTCTTTCAATTGAAAGCAAGTTCTGCTACGAGGGGACATGGGATGAGGGTGAAGGGAGATAGATTCAGGAGTGATATGCGGAAATATTTCTTTACGGAAAGAGTAGTGGATCCATGGAATAGTCTCCCAGTGGAGGTGGTAGAGATGAGGACAGTAACTGAATTCAAAAAAGCATGGGGCAAACACAGAGGATCTCTAAAGGTAAAAAGGGGACTGTTGTAGTTGTTGATATGGAAGGACAGACTAGATAGGCCATGTGCTCTTTTTCTGTCATCATATTTCTATGTTTCTATGGGGCATGTCTACTAAAAGCCGTACAATTGCGTGCCGCACAATAGCGCACGGAAACGCGGCACTCAAACGCTCAGAAACGCTCTTAAACGCCCCGCACAAGTGCGCGTGGGCCCCGCACAATTGCGCGCCGCACTAACGTGCCCCGCAAAAGTACCCGGCCCGCAAATGTCCGATAGAGGCGTGGAAAGGCATTCTGAGGGCGGAGGAAGGCTCCCGAGGTGCGGAGAGACGGGGTCAATGGGCGGGGAAGGGGAGGGGAGAGGCTCCCCGCACAGTATCGGGGACGAATTTGCAGGTTAAAAATAGCGCGAGTGAAACACTCACGGTAGAGGGCATTTAAAGGGAAGAGAAACCATTTCCGTCAGCAATGTACAGGGAAACCGGGGAAACCTGCAAAACGTGAGCAGTGTGATACATGTGCACAGAACAAAAGTGCAAATAAAGATAGAAAAAGACCCAAACAAACATATTAAAAATAGGAAGTCAGCTGGGGAACCCTGATATTAATGGGCAAACATAAGAAACACACCCAGGAAAGCTCCAAAAAAATGAAATGAAGTATGGAAGGGGCTACGGAGCGGAGACCCTTCCAAAAACCATTTCCTTTTTTCTGAGCCTTCCTGGGAGTGTTTGCTATGGTTGCCCATTCATATCACTGTTGCCCAGCTTGGATATATTTATCCCCAGTTCGTCGTGGTCGGTTGAGGGGTTTATTTGCACGTTTGTCACCAGACAAGGTGACTGAGCCCACAGTACAAATGTGCAGAGCAGGGTTTGTGACTCCATTGGTCAGGTTTCCCACCCCCAGGGACTGCACTATCACTGTGGCCACAGTGTGGTGCAGCAGACAGAGGCAGTACCTCTAGTACCAGAGGGTCACAGGTTCAAAGCCCAGCTGGGGCCACTGCCAATCCTGTCCACATATTTTCCCCACAACTAAACCATGTTAGTAAGGGCAATCCTTTATTGCTGGGGATATACGCATTGGTCATACGCCTATCTTTTACTCCACCAAGCACAGACACCATGACCAGGGGCATTACCTAGAGCAGAGTCTCACAAATGCAGTCCTGGAGGACCACACACCATTCAGGTTCCATGCTGCCACTCATACAAATAACCGTGCTGTATATCTATGCACCACCCCCATGGCATGTAGATGTAGCTCATGCATATTCATGAGGGACAGCAGGAAACCCCAACCAGTGTATTGCAAACCTGGACTGGATTTGGGAACCTCTGCCGTACAGCAGCAGCCAACAGGGACAGACACACCCACACCCACAGGCCCCATTGGCCAATGCCTCCTGGTGAGGCAGGACATTGGGCCCTGCGTGCATCTCCCAATACCAGCACTTGCATACCTTAGCAATGTCACCCTACACCAGGGTATATGGTACACAGCTCTCAAACGTTTGCTATGAGTACTGGCAGATAGATATCCCTACGTTACGCACAGTCTGCTCTATGAGCTCCATCATAATAATCTATCTGATGTCTGCGGTGTGTGCGTCGGGTCTGGCCCCTGACAGTGTTTACCACCCTAGGGAGGGACCCCCAACAGTATTGCATACCATACCCATGCCTGTACTGTGCCCAGGACTGGTGTGGTGGGCAAGGATTCTGAACCCCTCTATAGTAGCACAATGCTGGCATACGTGTGGGAGTGTGTGTCTGTCTATACAGTGTGTGTTGGCTGCAAACACTGTCCACAGTTTTGGCCTGATGATGTGCATAATGAGCAGCACGGTACCATGGGTATAGCTCAGACAGGGTGGGCTGGCCAGGATGCATCTGCACAGGGCATAGGGCACTGGCAGGGACATTGTAGTGGCCGTCCACCACCTCCACAGACAGGGTGACCTCTGTATGTGCTGCTGGGCTTTCACTCCACCCTGACTGTGCAGTGATGGCAGCATGGCTAGGCACCCCCATAGTGCTTCATAGCACTTCCCTCATGTGATATATATGGGTCACCTGTTGGGGCCTAGTCACTGATGTATCTGCTTGTGTGTGCTGCCATCCCAGTTGTGGGTGCATGCATTTCCAGTGGGACTAACCAGCAGACTGTTCACAGCTGGTATGTGCCCTGCTGGAGTGCCTTGCAGGGTGCAGTGGCTGATGGCTTGATGCAGGGGAATATCAGATAGTGGTGGGGTGCATCTTAGCATATCCAGGCCTACTGTCTGTCTGATATTGTGGTCTGGGTGTGTGTGGGGCTGCTTGGACTGCCCTGTAGGGTGTCTGTTCCCCAACAGGACTGGGGTTGATGGTCCACTCTACTGCCATCATTGCAGGGGGGGGGGGGTGTATAATGGGGATCTGTTGATAGGAGACCCTGCCTGTTTGCCACCCTCAGCTTGGTGGGGGGGGGGGGGGGTTTGGTGGTACATGGCCCACCTAGGGGTCTGTGGGGTTTCCCCTGACTGAGACAGACAGAGATATCCAAGGTGTTCCTGCAGAAACTACCTATCTCACAGATTACAACTGTTTTGGAGCTCTGCCATGACCTCTCTCAGCTGTGGACCTGGTCCAGGGCGCCTCATCGCACACTCAGGGTGAGCACAGTTCCCGCACAGTGTGACTGTGTGTAGCTACTCTGTGCAAATTAAACACCCGGTCAGTACCTCCTACCAGGCCAAGGTGCTGTGTGGGTGCACACGGACACGTCCCCCTACCAGGCCGGGGAGCTGTTGGGGTGCATTCCCCATCTTGTGTTCATCTGTGGACAGCTGATTTGCATGTGCAGTGCATCATGGGTATGGGTGGCCTAACCCTATCCTGGTTCCCACAGCAGACTGTCTGTGTGGTGACATGCAGGCTCTCTGCAGCCAGCCAGGGGCTTGCTGGCAACTATATAGCTGTAGCCCAATGGTTACTTCACTGCCTGTGGAGCCAGCGGTAATGGGTTTGAGCCCACAGTGGGGTTATTTGATAGGGTTGTTCAAAGCTTTTTTTAGATTTAATGTACATATGTTGCTGCCATCAAACACACCCTCAGTGTACTGTACCCATAAGGTGCCTCTGAGGGTGCTTTATAGGGCACCCTATAGGGCACCTTATGGTTGCCGTCCATATAAGGTGCACTATACATTATCCTGTGACGCAACATATATGGTGCCCTATAGGGGACATTCAAGGGTGCCTTGGCGGACAGTGAACTTTAACATGTGCCTTATGGGCCACCTTATGTTAACACGCTTTGTGAGTGCGTTTGCTAGTAGTGATAACTGAAATAAAAATAGATTGCCCCCTACAGCACTCATCCCCATAATACACACTGCCTCAGTGAGCCTTCTTCATTGGGCACTGTGGGGGATTGAACCCCTGATCTCTGCACCATTGGTCAGTGTGGCTCTGTTCCTATGCTTGGGCATCTGCACACCGCCTTATGCCGCCCAAACCTAACAGTGCACCGCCTTATGCCGCCTGAGATTAACAGTGCACCGCCTTATGCTGCCCAAAATTAACAGTGCACCGCCTTATGCCGCCCAAAATTAATATGCCTCCTAAAGCACTTTTACCCATTACAGTTAATGCCTCAGCCAGCCCTTTTTGTTGTGCACAATGGGGAATTGAACCCATGGCAGCTGCACCCACAGTCAGTGTCTTAACCATTGTACTATGGCTCTGCTCCTTTGTGTGTGCACATCAGGCGCCACTTAGCCTTCCCACGCACTATTGTGCCCCGCGCAAATGTGCGATCGCTTTCTCCCGTTTTTTTTCTTTTCTCTGCCTGAACCGCCCACTCCTTATATGGCACAGGCACACTACCGCGGCCCCGCACATTAGGAATGTTTAGTAAACAGACCCCTATGTTTCTAAGTGTGAGGTTCTGCTGGCAGCCTGCAAGTGGTTCACTTCCCAGATAAACCTCTGACCTCCAGCCAGCAGGTGTCAACAGGTTCTGTTTGGCTGACTGGCTGCTTATCTTGCTCTATACCTGTTCTGAATGTTCTATAAGCATTTGAAGGCACAAAGTTAAATCCTGCAGTAGAGGACATTACCATAATCTAGTTTGCTGTTACAAGTGAGTATATCAAGGTTCTAATATTCTTTTTATTCACATAGGAGCGAATAGCACATATCTGACAGAAAGAGTAAAAACAACGTTCAAAGGTCATCATGTTCCTGTCTAGAATCAGTGCTGCCTAGGCTGTTTTAACTGAAGTGCCTAGTGCCATTCTAGATGTTTTGGATGGGGGTAAATTTGTCATGTTAATCTCTCTTGATCTTACCTCTGCATTTGAATGTATAGATCACCAGTTACCTTTGTCACAGTTACATGATTTAGGACTCCATGGTAGGATTCTTAAATGGTTCTCCTATCTAACCTCCAGATCTTTCCAATATCTTTCCTGCTGGACCCTTGTACTATTCAATGTATCCATCTGCCCACTTGCAACTTTGATCCCAGCCCATGGTATTAATGGCCAGTTTTATGCTGTTGATATATAGCTGACTTTTTGCAGTGAACCCCTCCCCATAGATTTATCTCCATTGAATCTCTCAGCTCAAAGCAGCAAACTGCATTATGCTCTAGCCAGTGGCAGAAATTCAAATTAAGGGCTCCCAACAAAATAACGGAAAGGGCCCCCCAGAGCAGGGAGGAATCCATCTCAGAAGATATGTGAGTGGCTATAAATCAGTCCCCGCTTTCTGTGGGGCCTCCAGGGGTGGCTTTCGTGGAATTTATGCCACTGCCTCTAGCGGAGCATTTGCTTGAGATTTTCCTGCATTATTCTTGCTCTCTGTTGCAGAAAGAAAGCTTGGCAGGAAAAACTTGAGCAAAACCACTATGCTAAAACATAGCGTGGTGGACATGCTACTCACATGCAAACAAAGGAATACAAATTGCTCCTTGATACAAAAAACTATGCTGAAACTTAGTGCATTTTTTTTACTTTTATTTTAATGCTGGATCTTTATGCCAGTTTCGGGCAGGTGCAAAGATGCAGCAGAGTACAAAAGCATTATCTAAAGTAAAGTTGACACTTCACCTCAGATGATCCAGGCACAGGCACAAACCACTGAGGCCCCTGATCTGCAGGCCCTGACCCCTCCTGACAAAGGATAGGGGGCCTGATACCCCCAACACCTCCCTGATGGTACAAAAAATCATTATTGGCCATAATGGCCGTTAAATCCCAATTCTGACTCTGATCTACCCAAAAACTGCCTTATTTGGAGGACTAAGTCCATCCCCCCCATGATACATCCTGGGATGAACATTGCAGGGTCAGCAGACTGACTGATCCCCTGTTGTGCATTCTAAGATGGACCACAAGGGGAGTGGTCAGTCTACCAAATAAGGAAATTTTTGTCTTATTTGGCAGATTGCCTGCCTTCCAATTTTGAAGGTACCACAGGGGGGTGGTGATCTAGGGTACTTGAAAGCCCATGGAACACCACTTTTTTTTGAGGTTTGTAGATAAGAGGGTTGGGGTCAGATTTGAGGTTTAGTGGCTTCTAGGGCCACTAATGATTTTCAAACTTGTCAAGGTTGTGTGTATGTCTGTGTGTGTCAAGGGGGTACCAGGCCCCCCTAAGATGAGCCAGCAGAACATGTGCAAAATATAGAGGCTGCTAATGCTGAGCCCCTATGTGCATATTTCTAGTTTGCTCTCCCTGTTTAGCATATAAGTTTTATACACAGCTCATTTACATGCTGTTTGCTTATAGCATCGATAAACAAAGTTTCTGCTTTAAAGTTGTGTTAGGTACTCCTACACTAGAGTTTCAGTGCAGGATTACTTCATCAAGCTGTATACCTTGACAAGATATCCTGCTGGCTTAATGATCATAGACAAAGTGTTATTGTGTGCCGTTGACTCCTGGTAACCTTGTGGATAGTTGTCCATGTTGTGACTATCTACTGGGTTTTCTTAGCAAGGTGTGACCTGAAGTAGATTGCCAGGCCTTTCTTCTGCACAGTAAGCCTACAGCACTTGGTATTCTAAGGTAGTCTCCCATCCAAGTACTAACCAGGCCTGATCCTGCTCAGGGTGGCATGATTGTCATATATTGAAACTAAACTTGGACAAATCAGTGGACCTATAGATCATAGGTAGCTCCAGCAAACTGATGGGACAACAAATTCCTTTGATTTCATTAAACGTCTTGGATGTCACTTTGATTCCTGTCTTTCTTTTATTGAACAAGTCTCTTCAGTAATTTGTAATTGGTTTTACTCTGTCAGATATGTGCTATTCACCTCTATGTGAATAAACAGGATATTAGAACCCTGATATACTCACTTGTAATCAGCAGTTTAGATTATACTAGTGTCCTCTACTGCGGGATTCAACTTTATACCATGAAATGCTTACAAAAGATTCAGAACATTGCAGTCACTGTGCATCAAAATTTGATCACATCACACCACTCCTTCACAAAGAGTATTGGCTCCCTGACCAGTATTGCTCTCATTTCAACATTCTCCTATTGGCCCATAAACCATTTTACACTATACAACCTCACTGCCAGGGCCTGTGCAAGGATGTGAGGCACTGCAGATTCCGGAGAGTGGTGGCAGCAGCCCACACTTGGGACATTGGTATTCTTCTAGGCAACTGTCCAGTTTTCCTAAAACGTAGTGCCAGTGAGGCTCACTACTTCTCTAAGCACCTCATTTCCCTGTCCTCTCATCCAAAGAAATCTCAGATAGCTAATCTCATTCATATTCCTTCAGTTCCATGTTCCTGGCTGGAATCTACTTGCAGAATCACCTTTTTCTATCTTGCTCCAGAACTCTAGAACTCTCTACTATGCTCTCGCTGTGTTGCATGGGTAAAGTTACATTCCTGTCTTGAAGAAAAGTAGTTTTGGATATGAGGGCTGTTTCAGAATGTCCAAGAACATAAGATATGCCATTCTGGGTCAGACCAAGGTCCATCAAGCCCAGTATCCTATTTCCAACAATATCTAAATTTAGGAACCTAAAATGTGGGTAGGGGAATGAAATTAGTCTCTCACCAATAACTTCCAGCACTGGATGCCTAATTTAGGAGTATTAATAGCTGGTGTAAATTTAAGTGGCCCAGTTTTAGACTGCTAAAATTAGACACATAGAAACATAGAAAAATGACAGCAGAAGAAGACTATATAGTCTGCCCTTCCATGCAAATGCAATGTGTGCCTTCGAGTCAGCCCTGACTCCTGGCGACCCAGAAGCTCCTGGGTTTTCTTGGCAACTACTATAGTCCCCTTTTTTCCTTTAGAGATCTGTGTTTGTCCCATGCTTTCTTGAATTCAGATACTGTCCTCATCTCTACTACTTCCACTGGGATACTATTCCACATATCTGCCACTCTTTCTGTAAAGAAATATTTCCACATATTACTCCTGAGTCTAACCCCTTTCACCCTCATCCTTTATCCCCTCATTGCAGAACTTGCTTTTAATCAAAAGAAGCTCTCCTCTTGCATTTATGCCACGGAGGTATTTAAACATCTCTATCAAATCTCTTCTATCCCACCTTTCCTCTAAAGTATATATATTAAGATCTTTAAGTCTATCCCCATATGACTCAATCTTGTTTATATCCTTTTAAAGGTGTGGTCTCCAGAATTGCACACAATACTTTAAATGAGGTCGCACAAGAGACATACAGAGGCACTATTACTTCCTTTTTTCTGCTGGCCATTCCTTTCCCTATGCACCCAAGTATCCTTCTGGCTTTCATTTTCACCTTTTCTACCAGTTTAGCCACTTTAAGATCATCAGAAATGATCACGCCCAGGTCCCACTCTTCTTTGGTGAACAGAAGTACTCTGCCCCCTACACTGTACCGCTCCCTTGGATTTTTGCAGCCCAAATGCATGACCCTGCATTTTTTAACATTAAGGGCTATGTTTACTAAATCGCGGTAGTGCAGTTCGCGGTAGGAGCCGCGGTAGTGAAAGAAACCCCAAATAAGGACATGGGCGGTACATCGTTAACACTACCGCGCGTTAGCAAAATTAACGAGCGCTACCGGGCGCCGTGCCACGTTACTGCGCGTTAAGCATAAGAAGACGTACAGACACAAAGCACTGAAACAGAGCTGTAGCACAATGGTTACGGTACTGACCGCTGTTACAGGCAGCATGGGTTCGAGCCCCCAGTGTGCCTAACACAGAAGGCTATCTCAGGCATCACCCTGTACATTACAGAAGGAAAGAGGAGGCATGCTTTTCATTACGCTGAGTATTGGTGTCACAAAAACACCCTCGGAATGTGCCTAGCCACGTACGTTGGTACGTGCGTAGCGACGCGCGTACATTCGTGCGTGGGTACGTGTTTGCTTACGTGCGTGGGTACGTGTGTTTTTACCAGTGTGGGCATCTTATATTACAGACTTTGTAGGGCGTCCTGCACCTATGCATTATGCTAACAGATGTACGTGTGATGGCCTATGGCTTATCAGAGCCTGTGAGCAGGTGCTGGTGTTTCACAGGGTTGGATTGGGCCAGTCACACCCATGATGCACTGCACATGCAAAGCAGCTGTCCACAGATACACACCATGGGGAATGCACCCCCACAGCACCTCGGCCTGGTAGGGGGGTACCGACTGTGTGTTGTACTGGCACAGAGCAGCTACACACCGTCACATTGTGCGGGTACTGTGCTCACCCTGAGGGTGCAGTGAGGCGCCCAGCACTAGGTCCACAGCACCGGCCATAGCGCAGGTCCAAAGCAGTGTTACTGTGTGAGATAGGTAGTTTCTGCAAGAACACCTTGGACATCTCTGTCTGTTTCAGTCAGGTACAGCCCCCATGCACCACCACCACACCCCCTCCCCCAGGGCTGAGGGAGGCAAACAGGGTCTCCTATCAAAAGATCCACAGTCTACCGTGCTGCAACGGTGGCAGTAGAGGGGAACATGAACCCCAGTCCTGCTGGGGAACAGACACCCCACAGGGCAGTCAATGCAGCTCTGTACACAGCCATAACACAATAGCAGACAGACATTAGGCCTGGATATGGTATGCTGCACCCCACCACTATCTGATATTCCCCTGGTGCAAGCCATCAGCCACTGCACCCTGCAAGCCACTCCATCACAACACCTACCAGCTGCAAACAGTCTGCTAGTGCCCAGTGGAGATGCCTGCACCCAGAACTGGGATGTCAGCATACACAGCAGGCAGATACATCAGTGACTGGGCCCCAGAAGGAAACCCATATGTATCACATGAGAGAAATACTAGATAGCACTATGGGAGTGCCTAGCCATGCTGTGGTCACTGCACAGTCAGGGTGAGAGTGATCTCTCAGCAGGATATACTGAGGTCACCCTGTCTGTGTAGTTGGTGGCCGGGCACTACAATGTGCCTGTCACTGCCCTATGCCCTGTGCAGATGCACCCTGGCCAGGCCACCCTGTCCGGCCTATACCCATGGTACCTTGCTCCTCATTATGCACATTGGCAGCCCAATACTGGCAACAGTGCTGGCAGTGTGGGCTGTTGAAGGTGTTTGCAGCCACCACACACTGGATAGACAGACAGCCACCCCCACACCTATGCCAGCATTGTGCTACTATAGAGGTGGTCAGCAGCCATACCACCACACCAGTCCTGTGCATAGTACAGGCATGGATATGGTACACAAGACTGCTGGGGGGTCACTCCCCAGGGTTGTGAACACTGTCAGAGACCAGACCTGCAGCACACACCGCAGACATCAGAATGATTGTTATGGTGGAGCTCAATGAGCAAAATGTGCTTAACGTAGGAATTGCTATCTGCCAGTTATCAGAGGAAACGTTTGATAGCTGTGTACCATATACCCAGGTGTAGGGTGGCATTGCTAAGGTATGCAACTGCTAGTATTGGGAGATACAGGCAGGGCCCAATGTCTTGCGTCTCCAGCTGGCATTGGCCAATGGGGCCTGTGGGTGGGTGTGTGGCCCTGTTGGCTGCTGCTTTACGGCAGAGTTCCCCAACTCCAGTCCTGGTGTTCCACACACTGTTCGGGTTTTCATGCTGTCTCTCATAAATATGCATGAGCTACATCTGCATACCATGGGGGTGGTGCATAGCTATGCAGCACAGGCATCTTTATTAGAGGCAGCATGACACCGGAATGTTGTGGGGCCCTCCAGGACTGCATTTGCGGGACTCTGCTATAGGTAATGTGCCTGTTTCTGGTGTCTGTGTTTGGTGTGGTAAAATATAGGCCATACGTATGTTCTCTGCACTACAGGAGTGTCTTTACTATCACTGTTTAGTGGTGGGTAGAACTATGGGGACTGGGTTGGCAGGAGCCCCAACTGGGATTTGAACCTGTGACCCTCTGGTCTTACAGGCACTGGCTGTGTCTGTTGCACCACACTGTGGCCACAGAGACTGTGCAGTCCCTGGAGTTAGTTAAACCAGCCTGACGAGTCAGAAACCCTGCTCTGCAACAGGTTTACTGTGGCCTCATTTACCTTGTATGCAGACAAAGGTGCACATAAACCGCAGAAATGACCTCACAAAAGGGGCACACACCCATAACCAAGCTGGGCAACAATGATATCATTGGGAAACATTACACCACACACCCAGGACAGCTCCTTTACAATGTAATGCTCTTTGAAAGGGTCTGCGGAGCGTAGACCCTTCCACACATCATTTCCTTTTATTTTGGTGCTTTCCAGGGAGTGTTGTTCCTTGTTGCCCATTGCTATCACTGTTGCCCAGCTGAATTCTGCTTTTTAAAATGTTTCTTGTGGTCATTTTTATCGTTTTATGTGATATTTTGTTCTGTGCACATGTATCACACTGCTCACGTTTTGTGGGTTTCCCCGGTTTTCTGTACATTGCTGACGTAAATGGTTTCTCTTCCCTTTAAATGCCTTTAACGACAGGTTTTCATTTGCGTTGGAGGTGAGCTCTGACACTCCGCGCGTTAGTATGAGGGGAGCCTCTCTCCGCCCACTCTCCGCCCATTGACCCCTTCTCTCCGCCCACTCTCCACCTTTTGCGCTGTTTTAACGCGCCGCGGAGCTTTACGATCGTTAACTACGGTTACCGCGCGTAGTATGACGTTAACGGTCGTTAGCGCGTCGGTACGCGCGTTATACGGCACTTACGGTCGTTAACGTCATACTACGCGCGTTATTCACGTTTAGTAAACATAGCCCTAAATCTCAGCTGCCAAATTGTTGACCATTCTGACCTCACTATCCCCTGTTTTAGCAGTGTTTCCAATAATTTACTCAACACAGAGGTCAGACTAACCGGCCTATAGTTCTCAACTTCATCCTTACTTCTGTTTTTATAGTAAATAGTAAATGACGGCAGATAAAGACCAGTATGGTCCATCTAGTCTGCCCAGTAAGATGGCAAAAGTAGGTGCATCTACCGCTCTGTGCAGGTCACCCCTCCCCATGTCTTTGTTTAGGGGTGAACCCACTGCTCCTTGTAGGACACCCCTGTTTGTTGAGAAATTAGATAGTTAAGTTTATTTTGATTTTATCCTGTTGCTGTAAAGGGATCCACTGTGTCTGTCCCATGCCATTTTGAATTCTGTTACTGTATTTGCCCCAACCACTTCCATCGGGAGGGCATTCCACGCATCCACCACCCTTTCAGTGAAAAAATATTTCCTGACATTGCCTTTCAATTTACCCCCTTGCAGCTTCATGCTATGCCCTCTAGTTTTACAGTTTCCCCATCTTTGGAAGAGATTTGTTTGTTCATTAATTCTCTTTAAGTATTTAAAGGTCTGAATCATATCTCCCCTGTCCCTCCTCTCCTCCAGAGTGTACATATTTAGGTCTTCAAGTCTCTTCTCATAAGGCTTCTGATGCAGGCTCCATACACAGCCATAACACAATAGCAGACAGACATAAGCCCAGGGTATGGTAAGCTGCACTCCACCACCAGATATTCCCCTGCAGCAAGCCAACAGCCACTGCACCCTGCAAGCCATTATAGCAAGACATTTACCAGCTACAAACAGTCTGCTGGTTAGTCCATAGTGCATGTTCCCAATGGAGATGCATGCACCCAGAACTGGGCTGTCTGCATACACAGCAAGCAGATAGATCAGTGACTGGGCCCCAAAGAGAAACCCATATCTATCACATGAGAGAACTACTATACAGCACTATGGGGAGGCCTAGCCATGCTGTGGTCACTGCACAGTCAGGGTGAGCGTGATCCCCCAGAAGGACATGCTTTGGCCACCCTGTCTGTGTAGGTGGTGGCCGGACACTACAATATCCCAGCCAATGCCCCTGCCAGGGCCCTATGCCCAGTGCAGATGCATCCTGGCCACGCCACCCTGCCCTGGCTATACCCATGGTACCTTGCACCTCATTATGCACATTGACTGGCCAATACTGGCAACAGTGCTGGCAGTGCGGGCTGTTGAAGGGGCTTGCAGCCAACACCCACTGTATAGACCAGGGGTGGGCACCTCCGGTCCTGGAGGGCCGCAGACCAGTCAGGTTTTCGGGATATCCCTAATGAACATGCGTGAGATATATATGCATTAGAGATATCCTGCCAACCTGACTGGTTTGTGGCCCTCCAGGGCTGGATTTGGAGACCCCTGCTTTACACCTCTGTCATTTAAGATCGTGAGTGGGCAAGGTACAGATGTCCTAGACATCGAAAGGGTATATAGAATGTGTCACATTCCTCCTCGATTCTCACCACCACCAAAAAGTTGTCTAATAGACAATTTTTTGGTGGTGGTGAGAAGTGAGGAGGACTGTGACAAATTCTATCTAACCTTTTTGATGTCTTGGACATCTGCACCTTGTTCACTCACAATCTTAAATGACAGAGGTGTAAGGCAGGGGTCTCCGGATCCAGCCCTGGAGGGCCACAAACCAGTCAGGTTGGCAGGATATCTCTAATGCATATATATCTCATGCATATTCATTAGAGATATCCTGAAAACCTGACTGGTCTGCGGCCCTCCAGGACCAGGTTTGCCCACCCCTGGTATAGACAGACACACACTTCCACACTTCCACACCTCTGCCATCATGGTGCTACGATTGAGGGGGTAAGTAGCCTTGCCCACCAAACCGGTCCTGAGCACGGCAAGGCATGGATATGGTACGCATTACAGCTGGTGGTCACTCCCCAGGGTGGTAAGCACCGTCAGAGGCCAGGCCTGGAGCATGCCCCGCAAACACCTAACAGATTGTTTGGATGGGGTCAACTAGCAGTATGTACGTAACGTATGGATAACTGCCTGCCTGTGCTCCTAGCAAACGTCTCCGAGCTGTGTACCGTATACCTCAGGTGTAGGGTGACATTGGTAAGTTATGCAAGTGCTCGTTTTGGGTGCTGCATGCACGGTTCAATGTTCTGCCTTTCCAGGAGACATTGGCCAATGGGGCCTGTGGTGTGGGTGTGGGTGTGTCTGCCCTTGATGGCTGCTGCTTTACGGCACAGATTCCCAACTCCAGTCCAGGTTTGCATCACACTGTTCGGGTTTTCCTGGTATCCCTCATGAATATGCATGGCTACATCTACATGCCATGGGGGTGGTGCATAGATATACAGCACAGGCATTTGTATGAGTGTCAGCATGGAACCTGACTGGTGTGTGGCCCACCAGGACTGCATTTGGGTGATTCTGCTCTAGGTACTGCCCCTGTTCATGGTGTCTGTGCTCAGTGGGGTAAAAGATAGATGTCTTACCATTGCATATGTCCCCGCCATGAAAGGTGTGTCCTTACTATCACTGTTTAGTTGTGGGAAAAATATGTGGGCAGGATTGGCAGTAGCCCCAGCTGGGCTTTGAACCTGTGACCTTCTGTTCTTGTATGCACTGTCTGTGTGCACTGCACCACTGTGTAGCCACAGATTGGTTGGATTCCCTGGACTGTCCATGACTGTGGATCCGGCAGGACCTGTCTGTTGCAGTGGACTGTGCCAGCCTGCACATGGCTAGGCCTCTGTCTTCTGTGGTTAGCAGCCACTGCCCCCTGCACCACATGTACTTGTCCGCCAACATGCTGGCATGCACTTCTCTCAGAAAAAGCAGTTGACCTGATTGCAACGTGGCAGTATGGGACTGCATTTGGGGGACTTGGCTGTAGGTAATGCCCATTGTTGTGGTGTGTGTGCGGTGTTGGGTAAAATATGGGTGTTTTCCCCATGCATACAGGGGTGTCTGCGCTATCTTTATTTAGTGGTGGGTAAAATATAGGGACTGGGCTGGCAGGTGCCCCAGCTGGGTTTTGAACCTCTGCCCTCTGGTCCTAGAGGTAATGACTCTGTCCGCTGTACCACACTTTGGCCACAGAGACAGTGCAGCCCCTGGAGGCAGTAAGCCTGGCAGGATGGAGTCACAAACCCTGCTCTACGCAATTCTACTGTGGGCATATGCACCCTGTCTGGTGACAAACGTGCACATAAACCCCGGAAATGACCACGGGAAATGTGGGACAAAATATCACCACGCTGGGCAACAGTGATATTAATGGGCAACCATAGCAAACACTCCCAGGAAAGCTCCAAAACGTGGAAATGTTTTTTGGAAGAGTCTCCTCTCAGTAGACCCTTCCAAAATTCATTTCTTTTTTCTGGAGCTTTGCTGGGTGTGATTTCTGTATTTGCCCATCACTATAACTGTTCCCCAGCTGAATTACTATTTTTAATAGTTCTGTTGTGGTCATTTTCTATTTTTATTTTCACTTTTGTGCTGTGCACATATATCACACTGCTCACGTTTTGCTGGTTTCCCCGGTTTTCCTGTACATTGCTGACGGAAATGGTTTCTCTTCCCTTTAAATGCTTTCTACCGCGAGTGTTTCACTCGCGGTAGTTTTTACATGCAAATTCCCATTGGCCCCGTCCCTCCGCCCCTTCGGAGCCTTCCTCCGCCCTCCTTTCGCCGTTCCACGCCTCTATCGGACATTTGCGGGCCCGCATTTGTACGGGGCCCGTTAGTGAGCCGCGTACCTGTGCGGGGGTGACACGCACGTGTGCGGGGCGTTTAAACGCGTTTCTGCGCGTTTCAGTGCCGCGTTGCCATGCGCTATTTTGCGGCACTCTATTTTGCGGATTTTAGTAAACATGCCCCCAGGTCTCTGCAAATCTAAGTATTTCTATTCCAAGTAACTTTATATCACAAGTGTCCCTGGCCAGTAGGCCTTACATGAACTGAGGGAACACTCAGATATCTGATTTAAAGGCTACGCAAGGAATGTAGGCAGTCAGAATATTCCAAAAAATGAATGTATATCCAACAGTTAAATTCTATATTAGCAAAGAAAACAGGCAATAGATAGAAGGCTGAAAGCTTAGCTGTGTGGAGTCTCTGGAAGCTGTGAAGGGACCACATGTGCCTTTCTCCAGCCCTTTGGGAGCATTCCCAATTCTAAAGAAGCATTGAAAAGGTCAATCAGTGGAGCCACTAGAACATCCGCAAGTTTCTTCATTATTTTCAGATGTATCCCTTCGGGGTCAATTGTTTTGTCTACTTTTAGTTTAGCTGGTTCCTCATGAACACAGTCTTCTGAAAATCACTCAAGATCCCAATCACTTCTGTTCCTATTTGTTTTCTGAGGTTCTGCTCCTGGCCTTTTATCTGCGAACATAGAACAAAAATATTTGTTAAGCAATTTTGCTTTATCCTGATCAGCGTCTACATATTCTTCCCCTTCCCAGAATATTCTTCTTCTATTAAGAATTATTGCTATGTTATCTTGCAATGTAAAACAGAGCACATATCCATGCCCTGTTCATGTCCTTGTTCTATATAAATCACTTTGAACTATAGAAAGGCGGTATAGAAAAAAATATTAAATAAATTAAAAAAAATATTCCTCCCCTTCACCCTTGAGTCTGACAATACTACTTTTGAACTTCCTTCTCTCACTAACATTTATTTATTTATTTATTTGGTATACATTTGTATGCCGCCACTTCCAGCAATCAGCAGCGGACCAATTGTGTAAAATACAAGGGAGTAAAGTATAAAATCAGATTGAAACTATAGTATGATTTGAGGGAGGGGTACACCACAATCACATAGAAATTACAAATATACATTACATTTTGATCACCCAGGTTTGAGCAACAAATGAAATAATAAATATAGCTGAAAAATGTATTGTCCCCCCCATTTTATTGCATTGGCTAATTCTTCTTCGTTTTGTAATTTTGATTTCCTGACTACTTTCCTAGTTTCCTTAATTTTTTTCAAGTATTGATGATTGTCTTCCTCTCTCTGTGATCTCTTGTATTTTATGAAGGCCATCTTATTTTTCTTCACCTTTTCAGCTACTTCTTTTGAGAACCATAGTGGCCTCCTTTTCCTTTTACATTTATGTACCTTTCTAACAAAAAGGTTTATTGCATTTAAAATACCCATTGCTTTTCTACATCCCTCAGCTGTTCCCATCCCACTAATGACTCCTTGAGGTTTTGTCCCATCTTGGCAAAGTTAGTTTTCCTAAAGTCTAAGACCCTCACTTTTGAGTGGATTTTATCAGCCCTAGTCCTAATACTGAGCCAAACCATCTGGTGTGAAATGATCTCCCACTATAACATTAGAAACACTTTCCCCATTGTAAGCACCAAGTGTAGTATGGTCCATTCACATGTAGGTTCTGTTGCCAGTTGCCTGAATAGTTCTCCCTGCAAAGAATCTAGAATCAGCAGGGATGTGCCAGGGTGGAGCCGCTATTTAGGAATCTATTTTGAGCTTAAATGTTAGGTGCCTAGGACCTACCTAAAATGTTACATTTATGTGGGCACATCTGTAGGTAAAAAAGAGGATGCTAATGGCACATACATGAATGTTTCTCCTTCTGTGCCCTCAAAATATCTTTTTGGGACCTCTGCTGAATATTATTTATTTATATTTTTTGCTAAGTACTTGCTTTATTAAGGCTGGTATTTCGGTTTATGGCTTTTTGCCATCTCAAAGCCAAAAAGAATGTAGGTGGCTGAAGTCTAATTAGGGTAGAGTCCATGTACCCAAAATCTGCAAGCACAAACTTTGATATGCTACAGGAGCCTTATATCACCCACTCCATTTAGGTTTTCGCCTGTGAGATGCTATGCAATCCTGCTTTGCATTGTCATCTTGCTGACTCTTTGCCAAGGAGATATAGTGCCTGATGTGCAAAAGCATTGCTTTCCAAACTTGCCCACAAAGATGAGATCAGTCTGCACACCTTGAAGACCTAGGGGTATGATTACTAAACGGTGCTAAGGGAGCAACTGTCCACTATCGGTACCTGGTAGTGGTTAGTGTAGGAGAAAGTGCCAATAATGCTGTCATAATGGATGCAAAAGCGCTGCCGGCCATTAATGGGAAAAGGGGTGGAGAAGGGGCATGGAGTGGATGGAGAATGGCTGAAGTCAGCGAGTGTACACTAATGCCAGATTTGAATAGTGCCAGGAAAGCAAGAGCCTGGAAAATGTAATATAAATCACCTCACTATTTTTTGTTGGAAATGTTGTATAGACTAGTAGAGAAGCAAAACTTCACAAGAAACAACAACTTCCTTTTTATTCTTAAGAATGACGCTACAAAGCATCAGAAGCGTGAAACACCACTTAGTGAGCCACAACAGAAAATAGTCACAAGTAAACTTAAGCGAGTGTATACATTTATAAATCACTTAGCTCAGAAGATCCCAATACTTGGGTTTCGCAGCAGTAGAAGTATGCAAATTCTTCAAAGTAGGCAGCTTTAATGCCTGAAGGTCTGTTAATTCTGGTTACAACTTATTGCCATTATTATTGGACTACAGCTCATTGGACCTTCGGGCGTTAAAGCTGCCTACTGTGAAGAATTTGCATACTTCTACTGCAAGTATTGGGATCTCCTCTCCTCAGTCTCTATTCTGTCTGGACGTCGTTACGCTGACCTGGTTGTTGGAGATGGGGAGAAGGAAGCGCAAGCAGGCATTCCTACCCTCAGGTAATGCTGGGACAACCGATGTGGGCCAACGAACATTGCAGACTTGTGGATTTGCACTGTTGAGTTCTGGAGCGGCATCTTCGGCGGCAATGCTGGGAAATGACCTGGAAGTGTTGGGGAATGCAGTGAAGTGCCTCCCGGTGAGCTGGCTGTAAGCCTGACTGTTTCGGGAGGTGAAGAGGGCTCACCGGTGCCTGGCTCCCACTTATCTGTGGCTGTTGCTTCAGCGAGGTCATCACAGCTGGTGCCAGAAGCTGTGGCAGGAGGTGGTGTGTCTGCTCTGGGTGTCAGGAAGCTTGAAAAACCTGCAAATATTATGATGGAGATGCTGTGGGACATTGTTGCAGCTTTGAATAACTCCTTATTGATTGTGGTTGGAACTGTGAGTAAAGACGTTTGACTTTTAAAGATGAATTACAAGGGGTCTCTAGAGCCTGTGCAGAACAGTCAGTGAGGTTGACCCAAGTTTCTGCAGATTTAGAACAACTTTGGCGAGTTCAAGAGACCCAGATTAAAGATGGGACTGTGTCCTCAAGGAAGGTGGAGTACTTGGAGAATCAAGCTTGGAAGTTTAATTTGAGTTCCATGTTCCCCAATTTGTTCCCCCTTGGAGATGGTGCTTAGATACTTCAGGGAAGTATTACAGCTTACCGAGGAGCAATTACCCCCTTTCAGTAGGACTCAGTACCTATCTCTGGGATCTTCTACTTCTGTTGCTGCAGGTGACACTTCCATTGTGGCAGAGGACCTTACTGGATTCCTGGAGAACTCACTGGATGTGGTGACTGGGCGCTCCACTTTGCTTATTACGCTGGTTCTGGAGTCTGATAAATCTTTGATCCTTAGATCTTATTTCAAGAATTTTGGTGTGCAGTTTATGGGTTCATTTGTTTGTATTTTCCCAGATTTGGCTCGTGATACCCAAGCGAGGAGGAGGAGGGAGTTTTTGGGATATAAACCCGGGTTCTCTACCTCGGTGGGTCTTTTTTTTCTTAAGTTTCCTTCTCAATGTTTTATTTCCTATAATGGTAAGAATTGTCTGTTTTTTGAGCCAAGACAGCTGCTGGAATTCTTGATGGCTAGGGAAGAACTCATTACTGTAGCAGCTTCCTGCCCGGCTGATGCATGAGACTCCGCTTAACTGTATGATTGTTTCTCAATTTTGGGTTTCCAATTTATGTAATTCTTATTTCTTTTCCCCTTTTTCCTTGTATGGTGAGCTAGATTGTGGCGTTTCTTTCTCTGGAGGGTGAGTTGTATGCTCTGATGTGTTTTGTTTTTTTTTTTACCTTTTTTTTTGTTGTATTACTAATGGAAGTTACCATGTATTTTCTTTCATTCTTATATGTGCTTGAATGTATTGTATTAAAATTTAATAAATAATACATTTAAAAAAAAGACTGCCTCTAACTGTCTGGACAAAAAGTTAGTGCCCTGATCTGTCAAAAGTTCTCTCGAGAAGCATACCTCACAGAAAATTTTCAACAATTCCCGTATTATCTGACCTACGGTAACATTCCGCAGAGGAATTGCCCTTGAATAGCAGGTGGCACAAGTACTAGGAGGTACTGGTAACCTGCCATACTTCTATCTAACAGACCCACAATGCCCATGGCCATTAGATCCAGGGGTTGTTCAACCCCTGGGATCAGAATCAAGGGAGCTTTCTTGGGCTGCTTCTTATTTTTCCGTTGGCACACGGGGCATGCTTGGTAGAACTTAGTCACCTCCTGATTTAGATTAGGCCAGAAGAACCATTGTGTAAGACATGCAGTAACCCCCTGCTCTCCTAGGTGTCCTGCCAAGGGGTGGCTGTGGGCCAAGATCAATAGAACCTCCTGGAATATCTGGGGCACCATGAGCTGGGCTTGCCCTCCTTTCTCTTCCCGGAATGTAATCTGATATAAGAGGTTATTCCTCTTATTAAAGAGAGGATTACTCTTCTTACCCTTCTCAGAGTCCACCCCTTCTGCCCTACCCCGGGCTTCCTGCAAGGATGGGTCGTTTGCTTGTTCTTCAGAAAAATTATCAAACTTGGAGAGCACCTTCTCCCCAAGAGCCTCGACTCCCCCTGGGGGAATCAACCCTTTCCACTTTTCTGCTCAGCCCTGCTTTTTCTACTCTTTCCCCCTCTCTCTACTACGTCTGGTGGTTGCAAATGGGAACAAGTCACCAAGACTGGGGACAGACTTTTCCTCTGGGGTATAGTTTTGGGAACGGGTGGCTACTAAAGCAGAGAGGAAGCCGGTTGAGTCTAATAACCCCTCCCAATCCCAGATTAGGATTAATGGCACTGGGAGCCCCTTCACAATGGCCATTCCTAGTAGTTGTTGTTTATTATCCCAGGTGATTTTATCTCATAAGCAGGGTAATTCCATATGTCCCGTGGACACACCTCACTTGTGCGGGGCCTAGGTATCTACCCTGCCTTTTACCGACCCCTAGATCTCGAGACATCAGAGACTGATTATTCCCCCTGTCTATGAGAGGTTTCAGGTTTGTCCCACCAATCCGGATCCTTTTTTTAAGGGGACCACTCCAGCTTCCTGGGTGTCCCCCTAGTCCTACACCAGAGAAGGAACATTCTCTTTTTGGACACTCCTATTGGAAATGGCTTGGCTTGCCACACGAAAAGCATTGCAGCCCTCTTTAGGACACCTGAGTGGGTTAATTTCCTGTGGGGTCCTTAGGGGTATCCCAACTTCCCTTTGGCCTAGGGGGTCCTTTTTCCATAGGAATCTCTTGCGGTATCTCCTTTCTCCCTTCCCTGGGATTCAGCATTGAGAAAGTTCTCTGTGAGGCCTATGGCCTCCATTATAGACATGGGCCCCTGTCTACATACCCATTTCCATACTTCCCTTGGCAAAATACAAAGAAATTGTTCTAGCACTATCTTGCTTATTATGGTAAGTTCAGAGTTCTTATTGTGTTCCAGCCACTTGGTAGCCAAAGCAGTTAATCTGTGGGCCATGGCCCTAGGCCAGTGGTTCTGAACCAGTCCTCCTTGAACCCCTAGGCCAGTCGGGTGTTCAGGATAGCCCTAATGAATATGCATGAGATATATATGCATTAGAGATATCCTGCCAACCTGACTGGTTTGTGGCCCTCTAGGGCTGGATTTGGAGACCCCTGCCTTACACCTCTGTCATTTAAGAATGTGAGTGGACAAGGTGCAGATCTCCAAGACATCAAAAAGGTTAGATAGAATGTGTCACATACCTCTTTGCTTCTCACCACCACCAAAATATTGTCTATTAGACAACTTTTTGGTGGTGGTGAGAAATGAGGAGGCATGTGGCACATTCTATCTACCCTTTTGATGTCTAGGGCATCTGCACCTTGCCCACTCACAATCTTAAATGACAGAGGTGTAAGGCAGGGGTCTCCAAATCCAGCCCTAGAGGGCCACAAACCAGTCAGGTTGGCAGGATATCTCTAATGCATATATATCTCATTCATATTCATTAGGGCTATCCTGAACACCCGACTGGCCTAGGGGTTCAAGGAGGACTGGTTCAGAACCACTGCCCTAGGCTTTTCTCCTGGAGGAAATTCAGTAGCCCAAAAATGCTTTCAATAGCCCCAACTAGACTTCTCTCATAAGCACTAGCACTAAATGCACAGCCCACTAGTCCAAGAGCCAACCTGTTGCTGTAGTCACCCTTTCAAATGTCAGAATATATGCTTCAGAATTGTCTCTAAAACCCATTTTCTTTAAGACAAGGGTCCATGGTCCAGGATCCAGGACCCCTCCTGTCCTCCTATTCTAACACATCCCTCAATTGTTCTTATCAACCCAATGAACCAATTACTGAGTTGCTTAAACTCTTCAGTTAGTACATCCAACAGCTAGAAGCATAGCTAATTAAACTGCATCTACTTTTCCAGTGTCTTTAGAAGCATGGGATTGAATCTTATCACTGCTAACCTTTGTTACTTCATCTTGGGTACAATAAACCAGTGTTTCCCAACCCAGTCCTACGGGGCACACCGGCCAGTCAGGTTTTCGGGATATCCCTAATGACTATGCATGAGATATATATGCATTAGAGATATCCTGCCAACCTGACTGGTTTGTGGCCCTCCAGGGCTGGATTTGGAGACCCCTGCCTTACACCTCTGTCATTTAAGATTGTGAGTGGGCAAGGTGCAGATGTCCTAGACATCGAAAGGGTATATAGAATGTGACACATTCCTCCTCGATTCTCACCACCACCAAAATATTGTCTATTAGACAACTTTTTGGTGGTGGTGAGAATTGAGGAGGAATGTGTCACATTCTATATACCCTTTCGATGTCTAGGACATCTGCACCTTGCCCACTCACAATCTTAAATGACAGAGGTGTAAGGCAGGGGTCTCCAAATCCAGCCCTGGAGGGCCACAAACCAGTCAGGTTGGCAGGATATCTCTAATGCATATATATCTCATGCATAGTCATTAGGGATATCCCGAAAACCTGACTGGCTGGTGTGCCCCGTAGGACTGGGTTGGGAAACACTGCAATAAACAAACACCTCATAGGCCTTCTAACTTAGTCCACCCTCTAAGAAAAGTCCAAAAACTGCCCTTTATGTGTTCCTCCTAGCAGGGAGGTCTATCTCTGGGGTTCCCCTGTACATTAGGGTGAGTGATCCAATAGTCTCAAAGCCCATGTTTGGTGGGATCCCTTCCCATGCTGGGGTCTACCTCTCCTTCTGGGTAACTGTCCGCTCCCCGGTTCCAAAGTGGCCCTCACCAGGGTCCTTTGTATCAACACAATGTGAATGCTATGCAAATTAGGTCAGAATATGCAAATGACATCTTCCCAACGTCCTTCAGTTTGTACAAACATACATGTCTAATATCACAATACATTCCCCCCTTGTAAGTCTCGGATTCAACTGGGGTGCATCCCAATGTGGAATTACCTGGATGCCCTGCCACCTCACATGTAGCTGCTTGTTGCTACTATCACCCCAGATCTGGCAGGTTATCCATCAGCTGAAAGGCCATGGGGGTCTCTTCAGGAATTAACTGTTGCTCATCTCCTAACTCCATTTACTCCTTCTGTTGTGGGTTCCCTTGATCCTCCCCATGGGGGTCTTGGCCAAGTCCCTTGCTTATTTCTCAGCTCAGGTGTTATTAGGGAGCTGGGCCCAATGCTTCCTGGCTAAGGAGGGAGCAGGGGTTTGGGCCCTTCCTTGGCCCCTGGGTGTCCTCAAACACTGCTCTAGGGGGCTCCACTTAGATGGGTCCATACCTCCAGAGCAGGGACTGGTTGGGGTCCCCTGGGACACTGGCAGTGATTTTTGGGCCACTGAATTTAACAGTCAGGTATTTCAGGATATTACTATGCCGATGACATTTTTCTCTTACACCACACCTCTTCTTCTCACCCAGACATCACTCCTCTCAACGAATGTTTATCTTCGGTTTCCACTTGGCTCTCCTCAAATTGTCTTGTCCTTAATATCTCTAAAACCGCTGCTATTTGGTTTCTCCACAGTTCCACTTGTCCATCACTTACTCCCTCTTTCTCAGGTACTCCAATTTTTCTGGTATCTAAGCTTCGCTATCTAGGTGTCCTTCTCGACAGCACTCTCACATTTAATGACCACATTTCCCAAGTCTCTTGGCGCTCTTTTTTCTGTCTCTGGCGCATTCGTGCCATTAGATCATTTCTATCCCCTCAGGCCCTGATCACTCTCCTTCTCTCACTGGTCATTACTAGATTAGATTTCTGTAACTCTATATTTGCCGGCATCCCTCAATATCAGTGTCGTCGATTATAGTTACTACAAAACACTGCAGCCAGGATGGTTTCTCATGCTTCCCCTCGTGATCATATTGCTCCAATTTTACAACACATTCATTGGCTCCCATTGAACTTCCGAATACAATTCAAGATTCTCATTTTAGTGCACCAGGCTATTTACTCTAACAGACCCCAGTACCTAGCTGATTTACTAACTTTTCATAACCCACTCGTAGCCTCCATTCTATCCATATCAACCGCTTACACCTCCCTTCCCCCTCACAGGCACACCTTCAGTCGACCAGTCAGCTTTTTTTTATCTCAGTCCCTCCCTGTGGAACTCCTTGCCTACTGCCCTTCGACTAGAAGAGTCTTACCCTAAATTCCGCTCCCTCCTAAAAACCCACCTCTTCTCCTCTGCTTTCAACCTTCCCCCCTAATCTCTCATTTCCCCACCCCTTATCGCTGCTGAATTTTACTACTACTTTCTTCTTTCCTTTTTCTTATCTTGATTGTAATTTCTTTTCCTTTCTGTTATAATTTTATTGTATTGTAAACCGCCCTGATGTAACGGGGGGCGGTATATCAAATGTTTTAATAAACATAAACATGAACATGATAAGCGTGAATGAACATCGTTTGCTGCAGTACATGCAGACATGTCACATTCTTGGGATGCCCTCCTACACAGATTATCCAACATCCTTACTTGCTCCATATGGCCAATATTAGAGACACATCAATTCAGAGACATGAGTGGACGCCATCATGCGAGTGACCTTGTTCCACCAGACAGTATGAGTGTAGACCTTATCTGTTCAAGAGTACTTTGCGTTTGTATGCAGCTTGTACAGATGTGTGACTGATATGTCTTTGGATAATAGCTTCCTTACTTGTGCAGTAGTTATATGCATTTGCGTCAGGAAGAATGTATGTTGGTTAGAACAGCTGAGACATGCTCATATTACCCCTCTTCTCAAGTCACTTCATTGGCTTCGTATTCATTTCTGCATCCAGTTCAAACTTCTCCTGCTGACCTATCAGTTCATTCATTCTGCAGCTCCTCACTACCTTTCCTCTCTTATCTCTCCCTACACCCCTCCTCGGGAACTCTGTTCTTCTGGCAAATCATTTCTATCTGTGCCCTTCTCTTCTATTGCTAACTCCAGACTTCTCTCCTTTCACTTTGCTGCACCTTACGCCTGGAACAAACTACCTGAGTCTGTACATCAGGCGCCTTCTCTGGCCTTTTCAAATCCAGGCCGAAAACTCACCTCCTCGCTGCTGCTTTCGAATCCTGGCTCTCCTGATCTCCTTTTTGTTTCCTTACCATTCCCCCTAGATGTATCCCTGTCTACACCTACTGTGTTGTCTGTCTTGACTAGATTGAAAGCTCTGATGAGCAGGAACTGTCTCTTACATGTCTGTGCAGTGCTTATGTTCTTATGTGTACATCTTGTAGTGCTATACAAATGCTCAGTAGTAGTAGTAGTAGTAGTAGTAGTACTAGACAACTGTGAAACCTAAATAGATGGTATTAGCCCTTTCCCTGTAGCCCAGCAACTATATGTCATGCAAACATATGTCATGAGATTACCTACATTTGTGAGGTCACATTGGGGCAGCAAGGCCATACAGCAATCTTATCTACCCCCATCCATCAGCATATATCCATCATGTCCAGCCATGTATTTTCCTGCCAGCTGCTATACCCTGGCCCACACTGTGGCATTTACTCATTGGGGTGTATCACTCCCACCTCACCTGCAGCTATGTGCAGGTCACCACTGATGCCCTGACATTCCTTCAATGCCTAAATCATGGCCATGTTGGCTACTCCATGGCACACTTCTACCCACTCCTATGCCACCCATGGTCATCACCATGGATTACATGTGCACCCCTTACTGCTACAGTCCACCTGCCTCTCACATTCTCCTCCCACTCACTGTCGCACATGTAAGGGACATATGGATATGACATGTTCATCAGCTATTACTTTTGCTCTCATCCAGCAGCTGCAATGTGACTTGCAGAAAGACTCCCTTATCCCACCTTAAGGTAACCTGCCTTAGCGAGCATTAATATGCACACTGGGCACTCTTAATGCCCGCTGTCCACTTCATGCTCACTAACTAGCTGCTAGCACCCTTAACACCAGAATGCCTACTCCTTGCCCCATCCTTTAACGCACATTGGAACCCTTAACATGCCATTTTCCACTCGCAAATGTTGTGCCTTTAGTGCCGTTTAGTAATCATACCCCCTAGTCAATGCAAATTGATCTCATGCATATTCATTGCAGATGTCTTGCAAACCTGACTGGCTGTGGGCTCTACAGAGCAGGTTTAAGAAGTCCTGAATGAAAAGGTTTTGCTATTATGCGTCTACAGGGAAAATACTTATTACATCAGCTTCACAGTCTTTATCTTGAGCCAATATATACAGCTATTATGGTTTTAAACAAGTGAGGTATTTTGATATTATTCTCTTTTTAATCTGGAAAGCAAGAACACTGGCTAAAGACCTTGAGCAATAATTGAGTTTTAATAACATTGATTTTTCACATGGACTATTTACTTTTTAAAATGTTGATTTTTTATCTGAAGTGGAATGTGTTCAATTTATAAGAAAAGTGTTGACTCTAACACTAATACCATCAGGCACCACTAACACATTTAACCATATGGCACAGAGACTTTAATTGATTTCTCATGTATTCTTCATTAGGAAGTTAAAATGAGTTTCCATCCTCTTAAGCACCACTAAGCTCTTTTTTCCCCACTTACTGTGATTTTATTTCATGATACAGTACATTCATTGGCTTTTAAATAAAATATATCTTAGAATAGTAGTGTTGTATAATTACACAGATTTGGAAAACCCTATTAGTCAGAGACCCTCTTGAAAAATCTCACATCTGCATCTAAATAATGAGACTGAATAGATATGTAAAGAAGGGGCTCTTTTCTAATACTATTCCATGAGAACCCAGTTCATTCTAGTGCATGTGGCAGCACCCGGCCCTGCAATGCAAGCATAGCTCTTCCTGGTCTTCTGCTTAGAGGTTTGAAGGCACAATTTCGATAGGACGTGGCGATCAGAATTGGTGAGGACATACTCGGTACTGATGATATTTTGGGAATAACTCTGCTAAAATACACATCCATGTGCTGCGGGAGGGAGCCATTTCAGAAATATACACATGGGAAAAATCAGTGAAGGAAACCTGGCAACTTACACATGTAAGTGTCGGTATTTTACAATGGACATGCTTAAGCCATTTTATAAAGCAAGACGTGTAGATGCTGTTGTTCTATTACAGAAGACCCTACCTTTAAGTCATTTCAAATTGGAGAGGGAAAACTTTGGGGGATTAGGGTGGTTATCTCCTTAATCCCTCCTTGTAAAGGGGGGTGGGGGTGGGGTCAAATGGAGCACTCTTTTCATGCCTATTCACGTTACGGAGTAGGTATAAATTTGGATGTCGCTAATTTTCTATTTATACAATTTTATGTTCCTACTTAGGATTTGGCATAAGCATGTACTTATACAATTTGTATTCCTGTTTTGTGTATTCTTCCTATACCCCCCAATACCTTTCCTTGCTTTTACCTATATTTGTATACCTTGTCTTGTAACCACTTTGATTGAAGGATAAGGTGGTATTTAAAACTGGTTAAATAAATAAATAAATAAATTTTGGGCTTGCCCATGTATTCCCTATCTGAAATGGGGAATATATGTGTAGACTTTTATCCTACCCAGGCCATGTTCCCAACATGTCCCTGGCACGTCTCGCTTACTTTCGATATATAAAATTAACTTTTTCTAATTGGCCATATAGACATGAGTGCAATTTGCACATGTGTATTGTCTGGTTATACAGTACATGTGCAAATGGCAAATAGAGCTTCTAAAACAACCTTCTTAATATATATGTCATGTGCTTTTAGACTACCCAATGGCACTCAATGTTTTTTCATGGATCCTGATACAACTCTATTTTTTTTGTTAGTTTATGTCTTCCTAAGTTGTGGGGTCATAGAGTCATACATTTTTCAAATTTGATATCAGATTTTAGGTCACAATATGAGAAGCTGATAGTTTTAGGGGATTTTAATTTCCCCATTTACTTGGGACTGTATAGATAGAAGATTATTTTGTAGAAAATGTTGAGAGTTTGGATGTTTCTCAAATTATAGATGTGCCTACACACAGATTATGAATTACATTAGATTTGTTCTTTATTCCAAATATCAGGTATGTACATGGATTGGGGGAATAAGTCTGTCCCATCTTCTGGTTTGATCATTTGCTAATCAGGTTTGAAATTTTCTCCCTGCATAAGGGGTTGGACCAGAGGGCTGAGTTACAAACAGCATGGTGCAAAAAGGTTCTGTGGAATCAATAGGAGATATGTGTGAGGACTGGTTATCAATTAATAAGGAGTAATATATTGGAGAACTTTGCTTGATTATTTAGTTAGTCCATGAGGGGGTTGGAGAGAAAGGCAATAGGGAGAACACATTAATGTGTAAGGGATCCTTTCAGAACTCTTACCAATCTCATGTTCTTTGTGTGCAGCATCATTCCATTTTAGCCACAGCAGTAGGTGCATAATATCTTGCTGTAGCACCCCCATCTTGGGATGTTGTTTTGTTTTTGCCTACGCTCTATATAACCCCAGTGCATAGGATATAAGGTGTGGTCTCTGGTTTCCCTGTAGTCTTTGCTTAGGAGTTTGGTCTATGTGTGTGTTTGCAGAGGCTCGGCTCTGGGCCTAGTATTTGATTTAATTTGTGTCCTCTGTATGGAATCAACCCTTGATTCTTGAAGTATCTGCATAGTAAGATTGAAGAGTCTTGGAGGTTTTACCACTCCTCTACATGAGTGTAAAGAGAGAGTGAAGGCGTTAGCTTGATACTCATGCCTAACAGAGGAGTTTGCTGTACTGGAGAAGAGTTGCCTACTGGTAGAAGGTATAGTGGGGTGACTGCTTACCAGGTTTGTAGAAAGGATTACAGGAATAGGATCCTAGTGAGGAGGGAGAAAGGACATTGTAATTTGCTAAATGCTTAGGAGGCCTAACTCAAGATCCTTCTGTCAGCAACAGAATTGATGAATATTTAAAATGGGATTACAGAAACAAATACTTTGAAAGGGACACAACCTGTGTTACCAAAGAGTGTGTATTTGTTGTACAGACTTCATTTACGTGTTACTGTTTGGAGTGGACATTTTGTTGCAGTAAAGAGAACTGGACCAACCAATTTGGAGCCAAGAGACTCTTTAATGAATGCACTAAGGGCCTAATCCCTTACCCCCAAGCTACCCCACCACCAAAAAATGCCCACTGCAATTGTCTCACAGCCCTGTATACTGCCCCACCCCCAAATATACTCCCTTGCAACTGCCCTACCAGCTCACCAAATACTGCCATCATAAAAAAATTTGCCCCGACTACCCCATCCCTTACAAACTACAGTACACCAAACGTTATACCCTCAAACTACCCCATAAAGCTGCAAAGTTCCTCAGCTCCAAAAACTACCCCTCACAACTGCTACCCACTCTGCAAACTGCCCTATTAGAAAAACCTAATCCCTTATGCAACTGACCCACCACCCTATCGGCTGTCCCTATCCACAAAAACTACCCCTGCTACTGCCCCATCACCCTGAAAACAACCCTGCTGCAACTGCCCCATAAACTGCCTCACCCCAAAAAACTACTCCTATGCAAATGTCCCACCATCTTGCACATTACCCTATTACTAAAAAAATGCTCCTTGACAACTTGACCTACCACCCTGCAAGCTATACCATTCATAAAGATTGTCCCCAACTGCCTCACCATCCTGCACACTACCTACCTTACCTCTAAAATCTATCCCAATTATTCCACCACCTTGACACCTACCTCCTTCATATTTGCTCCATCACACTGCTAACTCTTCCTACCCCAAAAATCTACTAACTCACAACTGCCCCACCACCCTGCCAACTGCCCCACCCTCAAAAAAGGCACCTCCTGCAACTGCCCCACCACCTTACAAACGACCTCATCTCCAAAACTACCTCCCTGCATCTGAACGTAATGTTCCTCTGCCCTCAGCTATATCATCCAGACACAATGAGGCCAATTCTATTCTGGCTGTTCAGCCCCTATGCAGCCCCTCAGAATCTGAGCATACAGCGGTAGCATCCAATTCTGATCCCACGGGGCTAGACATGCCCACAGGATCAGAATCGGGTCTACCGGCCTGGACGTGCAGGCTGGGCCCCAGTTCTGATGGGCCTCATGCCGAACTGATCCCCAGCTAACTCAGCTAGGCTCCATAATGGAGCCGCAGTGACATGGCGTCTTGTTGCCATGGCACCATAGTTCCATTACAGAGCCTCGATCCCCAGCCGCCGACCCAAAGTGCTTTTTCTCTGCAGTCCGACCTCTGATCCAGCCTCCCATGGCCAGGACTGGGCTGCAGAGTACCCCTTGCACCCCCTCAGCATTTTGGCCTGGCCCAACACTGAGGTCTCCCAGCATCAAGGGGGACTTATTCCACCTGTCTACATGACCAATCCTGGACATACAGGGCCAACCTTAGAATTGGCCCTGTATGTCCGGGGTCATGGCCCGCCCATGCCCCGCCCTTGCTCCACCTCCAGACTGCCCAATAGCTGCAGCATGCAAACACTGAGTCACAGTAACAGCAATTACGGAACTGGACCTATCAAACAGCCCTCCCTCTCATTTTCTCTCTTAATCACAGACACACAGACTTATATAAATACGTAGACATGTACTAATGTGTTCATGCATGCACAGACATATATATTGTCATGAGGCTGGAGCTAGAAAAGAAACAGTGTTGAAAAAAACTCCTGATTTTCATGGAACTCAGAAAAGGCAGAGAGCGCAGTTCCAGCGCAGCTCAGCCAGAGGGCACATGAACAATTACACAGTACCTGAAGCAACGTGCTCTAGCATTGATCACATTAGTAACAAGCAGTTTCACCTGTCCTCAAACTCAGAACATGCAAACCAGAAATCCCTTTATAAAGGAAACCAGATGATCAGTAGAGGAGGAACAGGAATAGGGAGAGAAACAGGAGGAGGCAAGAGCAAGTGCTGGGAAAGTGGCAAGAGCGAGGTCAGAAGGACCGGCAGCAGGACCTGTGAGAGAAGCCTGGAAGAGGAAGGCTTCCATGTGCAGCCAACTCAAGGAGACAGAATCCAAAAGAGGTATTCTCAAAGGGATAAAGTTCAGAGAGGCCAAAGGTATTGGAACGGAGTCCAAAGCCAAGCAAACCAAAGAAGCAGCTTGCCTGATGAAAGCAATTCTCCTAGCCCAAGTGAGTCTCCTATGCTAAACCAGAAAGGCACAAGGAAAGGAGATTCCTTCTACAGTGATACTTTTGCCAAGAAACACAGAGAGTGGAAATCCACGTCAGGTTTTCCTGGTAACTCTGATTGTAGAGCAGTGCACAGAACAGCTTGTCAGCCTGAGAAGCTACGTCGCAAACTGAGTCCTGGGTGTGGCAGCCTACAGAAGCCAAGGTATGAAAAGCCTTTCATTATAAGGGAAGGTTTAAGTGATGAAAACCTTATGGAAATAGATAAGCCTCAGAAAGTTAGAAGAAGTAAAGCTAACGTTTTAAAAGCACTTCCTAACAGTGTGCTAAGGAAGTTGTATGAGAAACCAAAGAACCCCTGTGAGGAGTTAACAGATACTGAAGCCAGTCATAGCACTGAAGAAGGTAGTGACCCAGAATCAATGGACTGTGATTGTGAAACCAGTATTCCCATTCCTCAGAGTGAACCAATGGAATGTAACTTCTGTTCAAGAACTAGCTTGATTGCCTTGCTAGATGTATAGAGAAAAGAGAACTCTGCATATGGTGAAGTTGATAACCATTTGTTTCCTGATGTTAATTTCTATTGATTTGAAAGAAGCCTTAACCCAGATAAACAGTTAATTGTGAAGCCTACAACCCTTAACTGTTTATATAACGGTGGAACCTTTTTGTTAGAGGAAAGAATTACCTTCATTTTCTTTTGTGTCTTATTGAACCTAAGCGTTGACCGGGGAAATAAAGCCTTATTACCCTACACTTTGGCGTAGATTGTTCTTTATAAGGAGTTCTGCACTACAAGGACCAGAATCCTCTTGGTCCTTCAGCTCACCACTCCTTAAAATAAATTAAATGTCACCAGATGCCCTTATTTCCTACGCCAGTAGGGGCGCCTGGGGACATAATGGCGTAATTGTTGGATGTTGGGACAACGCCCTAAGACGCTAAAGAGAAAAGAAAGCAAGAAACCACCAATACTGGGTGAGAAAACCCGGAGTGGAGTTTGAGAAAACCCGGAGTGGAGTCTGAGAAAACCCGGAGTGGAGTCTGAGAAAACCCGGAGTGGAGTCTGAGAAAACCCGGACCAGAGTTGAAAAAAAAATCCAGATTGGATTTAACAAAATCCAGGACCAGGAAGACGAAACCAGGAGAGGAGCTCGTCAATTGCTGTCAGCAGTCGTAGAGGGATATGGTGAGGAGCTGCTGCAACCTCCTACTGGAAGTTCGAATCTACTCTGCTACCAGGTAAAAGGTAGAGGGGTAGACTGGTCTGGATACTGGTGGAAAAAAAAAAAAAAAAAATAAGGTAAAGGGAGAAAAGGGCTAAGTGTTTGTGGACCACACTTGGTTTTGTTTTCTTTCTCCTTTTTTCCTAGGTAAAGTTCATCACTATGGAGCAGAAGGAAATGCTGGGATGGATGATGATGCAATTTGAAAAGCAGAGGGAGCTTGCTGCTCAAACCCAGCAACAAGCTATACTAGCGCTGCAGGAGCAGCAGAAACCCATTCTACAGCTGATGGAGGCTTGGGCCACCCAGCAACAGAAGATGTTAGGGGGAGCCTCCAGTCAACAGGAACAGGTTTCTGGACTGGGCAACTGGAGGCATTTGACTCTTTGAGCATAGGAAAACTATCAGCCACCGATGATATCGATTACTTTATTGACTCCTTTGAAAAGATAGCTAGTGCAATAAAGTGGTCAAAAGAGCAGTGGTCAATTAGGCTAGCTGCTTCTCTTACGGGGGAGGCGCTATCTGCCTATCGGGCGATGCCAACTGCATTAGCAGCAGATTATACCGAGGTGGTGAAAGCCATTCGGGAGCGCTTAGGCTTGACCCCACTCGTATATAATCGCTTGCTGCGGGCTTCTCACCTTAAGAAGGGTGAGACTCCGAAAGTATTAGGCCACAGGCTCAGGAGCTTAGCGGAAAAATGGCTAAGACCTGCTGGTAAAAATGTAGAACAGATTATGGATGAAATAGTCCTAGAACAATTTATGCATGCAGTGCCTAGTAATGTGCAGAGTTTCCTAATTCTACAAAATTGTAGCACCACTGCAGATGCCATTACCTTAACGGAAAGATATTTGGAGGCAGATTTGGCTACCCAAAATTCTAAAGATATATCTGAGAAGGCAGTGGCTGCATACAAACAGTCCTTAGGAGCTCTGTCCCATTCTAAGCCACACAATGTAAAATGTAATGATGCTTTATTAAAGAATGTTGATAAAAGATGTTTTGCTTGTGGAAAAACAGGTCATGTGAGAACTGAATGCCAAGCGTGCATAGCTCTCCTAGGAGAGAACCGAGAAGTGCCGTGTGAAGGTTTAGGGGCATGTTTACTAAAAACCGCTAATTAGCGCGCCGCAAAATAGCGCACTAAAAGCGGTACTTAAGAGCGCTTAAACGCCCCGCAAACGTGCGATGAAGCCCCGCACACTTGCGCGTCACAGTAACGGGTGCCGCACAAGTACGTGCCCGCAAATGTCCGATAGAGGCGTGGAAAGGCTAACGGAGGGCGGAGGAAGGCATCGGAGGGGCGGAGAGAAGGGGTTAATGGGCGGGGAAGGGGAGGGGAGAGGCGCCCCGCACATTATCGGGGCTGAATTTCCCAAAAAAAATAGTGCGAGTGAATCACTCGCGTTAGAATGCATTTAAAGGGAAGAGAAACCATTTCCATCAGCAATGTACAGCAAAACCGGGGAAACCTGCAAAACGTGAGCAGTATGATACATGTGCACAGCACAAAAGTGCAATTATAAATAGAAAATGACCACCACAAAAATATGAAAAATAGTAATTCAGTTGGGGAACAGTTATAGTGATGGGCAAAACTAGATAACACACCCAGGACAGCTCCAAAAAAAAGGAAATGATTTATGGAAAGGTGTACGGAGCGGAGACTCGTCCAAAAAACATTTCCCTTTTTCTGGAGCTGTCCTGGGAGTGTTATCTAGGGTTGCCCATTAATATCACTGTTGCCCAGCTTGGGTATATGTTTTCCCCCTTTGTTCCGTGGTCATTCCCGGGTTTTATTTGCACGTTTGTCACCACACAGGGTGAAGGAGCCCACAGTAAAAATGCATACAGCAGGGTTTGTGACTCCATCCTGCCAGGTTTACTACCTCCAGGGGCTGCACTATTTCTGTGGCCATAGTGTGGTGCAGAGGACATAGCCATGACCTCCAGGACTAGATGGCCAGAGGTTCAAATCCCAGCTGGGGCACTTGCCAGCCCAGTCCATATATTTTACTCACCACTAAACAAAGATAGAGCAGACACCCCTGTATTGCAGGGAACATAAGCATGGGGGAAACACCCATATGTTACCCAACACCGCACACACACCACAACAATGGGCATACCTACAGCCAAGTCCCCCAAATGCAGTCCCGTACTGCCACATTGCAATCAGGTCATCTGCTTTTTCTGAGAGAAGCTCATGCCAGCATGTTGGCGCACGAGTACATGTGGTGCAGGGGGCAGTGGCAGCTAGCCACAGAGGACAGAGGCCAAGCCATGTGCAGGCTGGCACAGTCCACTGCAACACAGGCCCTGCCGGATCCACAGACATGGACATTCCAGGGAATCCAGCCAATCTGTGGCTACAAGGTGGTGCAGTGCACACAGACAGTGCATACAAGAACAGAAGGTCACAGGTTCAAAGCCCAGCTGGGGCTACCACCAATCCTTCCCACATATTTTTCCCACAGCTACACAGTGATAGGTAAGGACAAACCTTTCATGACGAGGACATATGCAATGGTACTACGTCTATCTTTTACCCCACTGAGCACAGACACCATGTACAGGGGCAGTACCTAGAGCAGAATCTCCCAAATGCAGTCCTGGTGGGCCACACACCAGTCAGCGTCCATGCTGCCACTCATACAAATGCCTGTGCTGTATATCTATGCACCACCCCCATGGCATGTAGATGTAGCTCATGCATATTCATGAGGAACAGCAGGTAAACCCGATCAGTGTGATGCACACCTGGACTGGAGTTGGGAATCTCTGCCGTAAAGCAGCAGCCAACAGGGGCAGGCACACCCACACCCACACCCACAGGCCCCATTGGCCAATGTCTCCTGGAGAGGCAGAACATTGGACCCTGCGTGCATCTCCCAATACTAGCACCTGCATACCCTAGCAATGGAACCCTACACCTGAGGTATACGGTACACAGCTCTGAGACGCTTGCTAGGAGTACTGGCAGATAGATATCCATACGTTACGCACATACTGCTAGTTGACCCCATCTGAACAATCTGTTTGGTGTTTGCGGTGCATGCTCCAGCCCTTGTCTCTGACGGTGTTTACCACCCTGGGGAGTGACCCCCAGCAGTACTGCGTAGCAAATCCATGCCTTGCCGTGCCCAGCACCGGTTTGGTGGGCAAGGCTAATTACCTCCTCAATAGTAGCACCATGATGGCATAGGTGTGGAATTGTGTGTCTGTCTATACAATGGGTGTTGGCTGCATGCCCCTTCCACAGCCCACACTGCCAACACTGTTGCCAGTATTGGCCTGCCAATGTGCATAATGAGTAGCAAGGGACCATGGGTATATCTCAGACAGAGTGGACTGACCAGGATGCAGCTGCACAGGGCATAGGGCACTGGCAGGGGCATGGTAGTGCCCGGCCACCACCTACACAGACAGGGTGACCTCTGTATGTGCTGCTGGGGGATCACTCTCACCCTGAGTGTGCAGTGACGGCAGCATGGCTAGGCACCCCCATAGTGCTATATTATGATTCTCCCATGTGATATGTATGGGTGTCCTGTGGGGCCTCTTCATGGACTTATCTGTCTGTGTGTGCTGCCACCCCAGTTGTGGGTGCATGCATGTACATCAGGACCAGCCAGCAGACTGTTCACAGCTGATATGTGTTGTGATGGAGTGCCTTGTAGGGTGCAGTGGCTGATTGCTTGCTGCAGGTGAATATCAGATAGTGGTGGGGTGCACCTTTAAATATCCAGGCCTAATGTCTGTCTGATAGTGTGTTATGGATGTGTGTGGAGCTGCTTGGACTGCACTGTAGGGTGTCTGTTCCCTAGCAGGACTGGGGTTGATGGTCCACTCTGCTGCCATTGGGGGTGGGGATCTGTTGAGGGGAAGCCCTGGTTTTATCGGGGGGGGGGTCCCCACTAACTGAGCCAGACAGAGATCTCCAAGATGTTTATGCAGCACCTACCTATTCCACAGGTAGGTGCTGCTTTGGAGCTCTGACATGGCTGCATTTGGCCATGCCTGGTGTTGTGGACCTGGTCCTGGGCGCAACATCTCACACTCAGGGTGAGCACAGTAACCACACAATGTGATGGTGTTTAGCTACTCTTTGCCGTTTGTCCACCCACTCAGGACACCCTACCAGGCCGAGGTGCTGTGTGGGTGCACACGGACACTTCCCCCTACCAGGCCGGGGAGCTTTAGGGGTGCATTTCCCATCCTGTGTTCAATCGTGGACAGCTGATTTGCATGTGCAGTGCATCATGGGTACGGGTGGTTCACAACAGCAGACAGTCAGTGAGGTGACGTACAGGCTATCTGCAGCCAGCCAGGGGCTGCTTACAGCTATAGAGCTGTAGCCCAATGGTTACGTCACTGCTTATGCAGCCAAATGTCATGGGTTCAAACCCACAGTGGGGTTATGTGATAGGGGTGTCCACAGATTTATTTTAATTTACTGTACATATGTTGCTGCCAGCAATACCACCCTCAGCGTACTGTACCCATAAGGTGCCTCTGAGGGTGCTTTATGGGGCGCCCTATAGGGCACGTTACGGTTGCCAGCCATATAGGGTGCACTATACATTATCCTGTGTCGCAACATACATGCTGCCCTATAGGGGACATTCTAGGGTGCCTTGGCGGACGGTGCACTGTAACATGTGCCTTATGGGCCGCCTTATATTAATATGCTGTGAGAGTGCGTTTGCTAGTAGTTATCACAAAATAAAATTAGAAAGCCTCCTACAGCACTCCACAACATATAACATACTGCCTCAACTAGCCATTTTCACTGGGCATTGTGAGGGATTGAACCCCTGGTCCCTGCACCATTGGTCAGTGTCTTAACCATTGTGCTGTGGCTGTGTTCCTTTGCTTTGGCATCAGCGCGCCGCCTTATGCCCATCAGCGTGCCACCTCCTGCTGCCCACAATTAGTGCGCCGCCTTGTGCCGCCCAAAATGAACAGTGCGCCGCCTTGTGCCGCCCAAAAAGAACAGTGCGCCGCCTTGTGCCGCCCAGATAGTACAGTGCGCCGCCTTATGCCGTACAAAACGAACAGTGTGCCGCCTTATGCCGTCCAAAAGTACTTTGCCTCCTGAACCACTTTTACACATTCAAGGTGTTGCCTCAGCTGGCCTTTTTGTTGCGCACAATAGGGGATTGAACCTGTGGCCCCTGCACCATTGGTTAGTGTGTTCACGGTTGTGCTACAGCTCTGTTCTGATATGTGCTCAGCAGCGCCCCACTTAGCCTTCCCACGCGCTAATGTGGGCCCCGCAAATTAGCGCGACGCGCACACGTACGGTAGGGGTTTTTTCTTCTTTCTGCCTGAACCGCCCACTCCTTATATGGCACACGCACACTACCGCGGCCCCGCACATTAGGAATGTTTAGTAAACATGCCCCTTAGTCTTGGATGTGTTGGTGCAAGGAGTTCCAACCAAGGCACTACTTGATTCCAGTGCGGATCAAACAATGATCTCTCGCAAGCTTTGGTCCTTAGTCAAAGAGCGAACAGAGTCCGCACCAGATCAACCAGAACGCCAAGTAAAAATAAAATGTGTTCATGGCACGGCTACATTATACCCTGTTTATAACCTAACTGTAAGAGGTTTGGGAACAACTAAAAAAATGTGGGTAGCTGTGGTACCCAGGCTACCACAGGACTTAGTCTTAGGTCGAGACTGGCCTCACTTTGAAAGAGAGTTAAAAGAAGGATTACGTCCCCATGAAGTTTTTGTCTCCACGCGTTCCCAGGTAGAAACTTTAGAAAAACCTTCTTGTTCCCATGACACAGATTTGGGAGACCTCCCTTCACATGATGACCTAATAGGGGAACCCTCAACGAAAATAAAGAAGTCAACGGCAGAGAAACGTAAGGAGAAGCAATACCGCTCTCAAGGCCGGGCAGACTTAGAAGCAGGGAAAGGATTGCCCGGGATCCCAGCAGAGCTGGTGAAAAAATTCCCCTCGTTTATAAAAGAACAAAGGGATGACCCCCGCACTAAAGCGTGCGTTTGGATATCCCCAAGAAAAAAGAAAAACCTTTCCAAGGTTTATAAAAGAAGAGAAAATACAGTACAGGGAAACTATAGACCCACAGACCCAAGAAGTGCGGAACCAACAAGTAGTTCCAAATACCTTCAAGTCTGCAGGGCTGAGGTCGGTTAATGACCTCCCAAGAGGCCATCATGAGGCCGTACCTAAGGATGCTGGTTCTAAAATCTATAGCAGCACTTTTTACTCTGGAAGAGGTAAAATGCTGCCCAGAAAAGAGATACTTCCTAAGAAAACTGGAGGAAAAGCGGTTGGAGAAGGTCTCAAGCAGCTTGAAGCTGATGATTTTCCATCTCTTGATCCAGAATATAAAGGAGGGCTGAACCGCAACCAATCTCTGAAGGAAGATATAGGGGAATATCCTCGGAATCCTAGGTTTAGATTTACAAGAATGTTGTTCACTAAGAGACGGATCAGGGAAGATTTGTCACTGTCTAGACCCCATGTAGTGAATGCTCCTCATTCTCTACCAGTAAGAATTCGGACCAGGCCAAGTTTATATAAAAGGCCGGTGCCTAACCCTGGTACATCACCTACGAAGTATAATGGGTCGAACTCTTCCTCCCATGTGGACAAACTTAGTCAGCTTGGTTTAACAAAGCTGACAAGAGGTCGTACAGGTGAGAAGAATGAATTCTTGGACGCAACGAAACAAGTTAGATTGGAAGCTCGACATGAAAATGCGTTGGATAGACCACGATTCTTAGAAAGGTTAAGAAGCAGTCTAAAACAGACTTCCAACCCACCTGATTTGTTTACGTCAGTCAGGAAAGGATCTCAATACAGGATACGGCACCTACGTTGCCATAGCAAGGAGAATAGAGACAAAGAGCCGCCTTGTAAGGCAGTTGAAGAAGCTGCAACTACAAGCTGTAGTGAGGCTGAACACTCAGCTTGTAATATTTTAACTCGGGGGATATGTCATGAGGCTGGAGCTAGAAAAGAAACAGTGTTGAAAAAAACTCCTGATTTTCATGGAACTCAGAAAAGGCAGAGAGCGCAGTTCCAGCGCAGCTCAGCCAGAGGGCGCATGAACAATTACACAGTACCTGAAGCAACGTGCTCTAGCATTGATCACATTAGTAACAAGCAGTTTCACCTGTCCTCAAACTCAGAACGTGCAAACCGGAAATTCCTTTATAAAGGAAACCAGATGATCAGTAGAGGAGGAACAGGAATAGGGAGAGAAACAGGAGGAGGCAAGAGCAAGTGCTGGGAAAGTGGCAAGAGTGAGGTCAGAAGGACCGGCAGCAGGACCAGTGAGAGAAGCCTGGAAGAGGAAGGCTTCCATGTGCAGCCAACTCAAGGAGACAGAATCCAAAAGAGGTATTCTCAAAGGGATAAAGTCCAGAGAGGCCAAAGGTATTGGAACGGAGTCCAAAGCCAAGCAAACCAAAGAAGCAGCTTGCCTGATGAAAGCAATTCTCCTAGACCAAGTGAGTCTCCTATGCTAAACCAGAAAGGCACAAGGAAAGGAGATTCCTTCTACAGTGATACTTTTGCCAAGAAACACAGAGAGTGGAAATCCACGTCAGGTTTTCCTGGTAACTCTGATTGTAGAGCAGTGCACAGAACAGCTTGTCAGCCTGAGAAGCTGCATCGCAAACTGAGTCCTGGGTGTGGCAGCCTACAGAAGCCAAGGTATGAAAAGCCTTTCATTATAAGGGAAGGTTTAAGTGATGAAAACCTTATGGAAATAGATAAGCCTCAGAAAGTTAGAAGAAGTAAAGCTAACTTTTTAAAAGCACTTCCTAACAGTGTGCTAAGGAAGTTGTATGAGAAACCAAAGAACCCCTGTGAGGAGTTAACAGATACTGAAGCCAGTCATAGCATTGAAGAAGGTAGTGACCCAGAATCAATGGACTGTGATTGTGAAACCAGTGTTCCCATTCCTCAGAGTGAACCAATGGAATGTAACTTCTGTTCAAGAACTAGCTTGATTGCCTTGCTAGATGTATAGAGAAAAGAGAACTCTGCATATGGTAAAATTGATAACCATTTGTTTCCTGATGTTAATTTCTATTGATTTGAAAGAAGCCTTAACCCAGATAAACAGTTAATTGTGAAGCCTACAACCCTTAACTGTTTATGTAACGGTGGAACCTTTTTGTTAGAGGAAAGAATTACCTTCATTTTCTTTTGTGTCTTATTGAACCTAAGCGTTGACCGGGGAAATAAAGCCTTATTACCCTACACTTTGGTGTAGATTGTTCTTTATAAGGAGTTCTGCACTACAAGGACCAGAATCCTCTTGGACCTTCAGCTCACCACTCCTTAAAATAAATTAAATGTCACCGGACGCCCTTATTTCCTACGCCAGTAGGGGCACCTGGGGACAATATGCAAGCATCCATACACATCCATACAAGCATGCATAGACACACATATAAGTACACATGCAGTGACACACAAACATATAAATATACATAGAAACATACATTCAAATACCAGCTCACAAAAATACACACACACACAATGTAAAGAAAAACAGACCAGTGTGTGAATGCACATACACACAGAGGGAGAGAATTCCGTTAGGGAACTCTACATTAAAAGGGGAGTGTGTGTTGCCTACTTCAAATCAAGGGATGATTGCCACTATGGGTGAGCAGGTAGGGCTGAATAATAACCGAGGAGGGGGATTAAAAGGTTGGGGGATCTTTCATTTGGTGCTGAAGTCAGAACTAATTAAGGTTATAGAACTAATAAGTCATCAGCACATATGCTAAAATAGATAGTTTTCCTATAGTTGCTTTTTGGGAAATATCTGTCCAGATGTCATTTTTCCTTGTTCAGGTGGTTAGTCAATCTCTTTTGGAGGGACAAGTTCCTTTAGATTTGAAGATAATGATAGTAACCCCCATCCTGAAGAAGGGTACAGGGAAGGTTGATGATATTATGCAATATTGTCCAATAATGTAGTAACAATTTTTGATGAAAGTATTATAAAAGGCTACAGTAGCTGATGGACTTCATAGAAACTATCCTACAGCAGCTGATGGACTTCATAGAAACTGTCCAGCCTCTGAATCCATCTCAATCGACGATGATGGTATGAAGTTGTTGGTGGTGGCAGTCATGGACAGTCTCAAAGTTCGAATGGATCAAGGATTTAAAATACTGTGGATTCAGTTAGACCTGTCAGCAGCCTTTGACCAGTTACTGGCTCAACTGTATGAGATAGGTATTCGAGAAAACATGCTTAGATTGTTCTCTTTTTATCTAAAGGAGAGGCTGCAATCAGTCCCTTGGCATGGGCAGATTTCAGAGAAGTGAGTTGTGGGGTCCCCCTGGGTCCCTCATCTTTCCAAACTTATTTAATATATTTTTAGCATCTTTGGGGTATATTGTTTAGAATTTTGGGATGGAAATATTTATTTATGTAGACGATATTCAGTTAGTGGTCAGTCTACCACAAGATCAGGCAGGGGTATTATAATTTAAATAGGTGTTTAACTCAAATGTAAACTGGTTAATTGCACAGGGATTGATATTGAACATTCATAATTTGTCAGCACTGTGTTTCTTAAAAAAGAATGATATTTTAGAACAGGAGCATAAGATGAAGCGTAAGCCTTGAGTATTGTGAATGAAATACTGAGTTTGGGGGCGAGGTTTGATTCAGCGTTGTACATGTATTCCCTGGTTGGCTCAGCAGTTAAGGTATGGTTACAATGTCCTTCATATACTTTGCTAATTGAAGACTTATTTAAGGCCCCATGTTGGATTTTTGCTTCAAACTCGGTGTTATTGCCATGAGGCAAGCACAGGAAATAAAATGGCAAAACTGAAGACAAGGGGGCCAAAGGGAGGCCCTGGGCAGCAGCAGTCGGGGGGGGGGGGGGGGGGGTGGGCGGAAGGAATGGAAGAGTCCCTCTCCTTCATTACTACTACTGCTTATCATTTGTATAGCATTACAAGGAATATGCAGCTCTGCAAAGAGACATGTAAGAGACAGTCTCTGGTCATAAGAGCTTACAGTCTAATCAAGACAGATAACACAAAAACTGGGGGCAGGGCCGGCCCGTCCATTGTGCGATAATGTTGTTCGCACAGGGCCCTGTGCTTCAGGGGGCTCCGTGTGAACACCATTATGGCACACCGGACGACTTCAGAGGGAGCCGGGGAAGCCCGCACGAGGCCCCAGCTCCCTGTGTATGACCGCCAGCATGAAGATCCTTTTTCCTCACGCTGGCGGCTGTTTGTGTTTGTGCCTTTAACCTTTCCCAGCATTTGCGGCTTCACACAAACAACCGCTAGCGTGGGGGAAAAGGATCTTCACGCTGGCGGTTGTACAGAGGGAGCCAGGGCCTCGCGTGGGCTTCCCCGGCTCCCTCTGAAGCCCCTCAGACAGCCGCGGGGCTGGTTAGGGGGGAGAGGCTAAGGACTGGATGGGCTGTGATGGGGGGGGGAAGGGAACCTGGACTGGAAATGGGCTTTGGGGGGGGGGGGGCTGGGACTGGAAATAGGCTGTGATGGTGGGGGGGGGGCTAGAACTGGAAAGAGGCTGTGATGGGGGGGGGGGGTCTTGGACTGGAAATGGGCTGTGATTGGGGGGGGGGCTAGCACTGGAAATGGGCTGATGAAGAGCTAGAATAGGACTGAAAATGGACTGACGAGGGGGGTAGGATTGGAAATTGGCTGATGGGGGAGCTTGGAGTGGAAATTGGCTGATGTGGGGGCTGGAATAGGACTGGAAATGGGCTGATGGGGGTTGTAATAGGACTGGAAATGGGCTGACGAGGGGGCTAGGATTGGAAATTGGCTATGGAGGAGCTTGGAGTGGAAATTGGTGGATGGGGGGCTGGAATGGAACTGGAAAAGAACATATGTGGGGCTAGGACTGGAAATGGGCTGATGAGGAGCTGGAATAGGACTAGAAATGGGCAGATGGCGGAGCTTGGACTGCAAATGGGTGATGGGCTAGAATAGTACTGGATATGGGCTGATGTTGGGGCATGGAAGAATGGGACTAGAAGGGAGCGGATGCTGGGTGGGTCTAGAACTATAAGGGAGCTGATTTTGGGGGAGGACTAGAAGGGATGGGGATGGGGAATGAGAATGGAGAGGGGAAAATATATTTTGTGTGGAAGAAAAGTCTACGATGGGCCGGGTATTGGGAGAGTAAGAGGGGATTGAGAATGGAAGGGTGAAATTTGAGTGGATGATAAAGGAATAAGGAAAGAAATGGGGGAAAGAGCAAAAGGGAAACTATCAGTATGTTAAAGCAGATATATAGAGAGAATGGAAAACATCTAAAAGAGAAGAAAGGACAAATGGATAGCTCGCAGAAGACATGAAGTAACCAGAAGAAAGTGACTGGAGCAATTGCCCATACAGAAGGTAGAAAAATACTTTTTATTTTGAATTTATTAACTGGAATACGTCTGGTCTGGGAAGTGTGTATTGCTAACATCTTTGCGTTTTTGTTTAGTGCAAGAGGAAATTACTTTATAGTTTTATTTCTCCAGTGTTGTACATTTCATGTTTGGCTTTTGGGGGTCCCAATTTAATTATTATCTTCCTATTTCTAAATTGTGATCCCTTGTTCTTTGTGTGGTGATGGTCTATGTTCTGTGTAACCAAGCTGAGGTATTCTATTCATGTAGTTTCTGTTTGACAGTCCCACTTGTTCTTTTTCACCCATTGAGATGTATTGGTATTCTCTGAGATGTATTGGTTTAATATCTGCAGTGTTGCCTTTGATAGGTAGGGTTTGGTTCTTTGTGAGTCCTGGTTACGATAGGGTGGATTTGCTATGCATTCTAAATGGTCAGTGTTTATAGTACTTCCTAATGGGCCTGGCGGTTGTCACTGCAATATAGTAATGTAGAAATCTGTTAGTCTTTCTTTATTCAGACACTCATTAAGAGGCATGTTTACTAAAAGTGCATGTTAATATTATCCAAATATTTATGCAAATGAGACTCCTTATGCAAATGAGACCCCACAATTAATCTCCGCACATGGCCCCGCACCCCCCTTGGGCCGCCTCTGACTGGGGACTAGACTATATCTACAAGAATGAACAGGAGGTGAACAGAAGACTAAGGGGATCAGGATCCACAAAACATCATGCCCTGTGTGAGGACCAAATGCACAGCCTTCAGATTATGAGATGGTGTACTACCTACTTTGCTAACAATGCTCTAAGTGCTAAAGACTCTTAAAATTTAATTCTGGGACTGGATTGATCTTGGGATTGATTCCGTTCAACATCTTTGTGAAAGACATTGCCAAAGGGTTAGAAGGAAATGTTTGAATTTTTTTGCGGACAACATAAAGATCTGCAAGAGTGGACACCCTGGAGAGAGTAGAGACATAAGAACATAAGAAAAGCCATTTTGAGGTAGACCAAAGTCCATCGAGCCCAAGGTCCTGTCTCTGACCGTGGCCAGTCTAGGTGCAAGTACCTGGCAGATCCCAAAAAAATAGGAGCCCGATATTCCAAGGCACTTACATGGTTTACACTATTTCTCACTCCATATTGACACAACTACAAGAAATCGTTCTATGCAGCAATACCATAAAATGGTTCTGCTCTTACCTCAATGATCGAACCCAACAGGTCACATGTGGTGAAAACAAGTCAGCAAAGTTCATCCTGCCACACGGCATCCCTCAAGGCTCTGCACTATCCTCCATACTATTCAACATAAATACTCAACCCATCTGCAGCATAATCAGATGCCACAAGATGTTTTACCACCTATATGCAGATGACATTATGGTATACTTCCCCATCAACATATTCAACCCAGACCTGACTCCCATAATCAGGTGCCTAGAAGACATGATTACTTGGTTCACTAACAATTCACTCTCTGTGAACTGTCACAAGACAGAAGCGATGTATATCACCAGAAGCTCATCCTTCTCGCCACCGCAAACTATCGCCATTCATGACAAATCCATTACAGTAAAAGAAGTAAAATACCTAGGCGTTACTCTGGACAAAAAACTGTCTTTACGGACACACATATTCAAAACTGCTTCCAAAGCACACCACAGAATAAAAATCATCCAACGACCCAAATCTATCCTGAGCAATGAGTTTGCATAGTCCAGGATGGGGATGATTATTGCCCTTTACCTAATTTGTAATAGTTCCCAATGTAAACCACTTTGATTGAAGGAAAAAGTGGTATATAAATCTGGATAAATAAATAAATAAATAAATGTATACCATGTAAATGCCTCTAAGTGGGATATTCAGCAGCATTAACATGGTTAGCGTTGGGGCATATAGTGTAGTTACTCACAAACAGATGTTCTCCAGGGACAGCAGGAATCAGTTCTCACATATGGGTGATGTCGGTGCTGACGGAGGCCCCATGTGGAGCAAATCCCCAGCTTTCTAAGAAAGCCTTTGGGACTGCATCACGCATGCACGGTCCCCTTCCCGCCCAAGGGTGCCATCTTGCTCAGTCAAATGACATAGCTAAAAAGAAGGCAAAATGAAGAAAATTCATTAATAGGACTGCAACTCCAGGGGAGGAGGGAGGGTTGTGAGGACTGATTCCTGCTGTCCCTGGAGAACACCTGTTACAGGTGGGTAACTACGCTTTCTCCAGGAACAAGCAGGAAGTCAGTCCTCACATATGGGACTCCCTAGCTATAGGCTACCGAGAACCCATAACTGAAAAATAGGCTCCCTCTAGAAGAGCCGCAGCAGCCATGATAGGAGTTCAACTGAGAACATAACACTCCGGTAGTCTGACACCAAAGGGTTGGAGGGTAGGAGATGCCTAAACCTAGAACAGATTACAGAGTACAGTCTGGCCGAAAGCACTGTCCCGTTGGGACTCCCTATCCAGGTAGTAATGGGCCGCAAATGTCTGGCTTGAAGACCAGGTTGCGGCCCGGCAGATGTCTGCAAGCGGAACAGAGAAGAAGTGAGCCACTGATGCGGCCTTAGCCCTGACCCGATGGGCCGTTACTCGACCCTGCAATGGGAGATCGGCCGCTCTGTATGCCCAGGCGATGCAATCTGGCATACAGGGCGGCATACAGGGCGGCATCCCCAGCTTACTGGGGTCATAAGAGATGAAGAGCTGAGGAGCCCTTCAATGCCCCTTCATATGCTCCATGTAGAAGGCCAAAGCCCTCTTGCAGTCCAGGGTATGCAGAATTGCTTCTGCCTTGCTGGCATGGGGCCTGGGAAAGAAGGTCGGAAGTACCACCTCCTGGTTGAGGTGGAATGAGGAGACCACTTTCGGAAGGAACTTGGGGTGCGTGCGAAGCACCACCCTGTTCCTATAGAACCATGTGTATGGTCGATTGGACACCAGAGCCTGCAGCTCACTCACTCCTCTATCCGATGTGAGTGCCAACAAGAAAAGTGCCTTCCAAGACAGGAAGCAGAGATGGCAGGTAGCCATCAGCTCAAAAGGTGGGCGAGTAAGCTGCTCTAAGACCACATTCAAGTCCCACTTGGTTGCCGGGGGGTGGACCGGTGGCTTCAGCAGAAGTAAACCTCTCAGAAACCTGGACACTAAGGGGTGTACAGAGAGAGATTGTCCTTCCACTGGAGAGTGGTGTGCCAATAAAGCACTAAGGTGAACTCGGACCGAGTTTGACTTAAGGCCTAAATCTGAAAGGTGAAGCAGATACTGCAACACCATTGTCACCTGGCAGGAGAATGAGTTCTCACTCTGCTGAGCAAACCACACCTCAAATCTACGCCACTTAAATGCATAGGTTTTCCTAGTCGATTGTCTCCTAGAGGCTAGCAACACATCCTCTATCTTTTTAGGGAGGAGAAGTGGTGCAAGGACTACCCTTTCAGCAGCCATGCCATCAGGTTGAGGGACCTGAGGTTGGGATGCAGAAGAGAGCCCCTCTCCTGTGACAGGGGGTTGGGTTGAAATCCCAGAGGAATTGGAGCCTCCTCTGCTAGCTGCAGGAGCAGCGGAAACCATGGCTACCTTGGCCACCTGGGCACCACCAGAATGACCGAGGGTTTGTCTTGGAGGATCTTGAATAAGGTCCGAGCTACCAGAAGCATGGGAGGAAACGCATATAGGATGCCCACAGACCATGATATTAGAAAAGCATCTGCAGAGACCCTGTGTGGGTGCGGCTGTCTGGAACAGAAACGGGGCAACTGGTGATTTTGCAGACTTGCAAACAAATCCATGAATGGTCGCCCCCAGCACTGGAAGAGCTGCTGGGCTATGTTGGGATTCAGTTACCACTCGTGCGGCTGGAGAATTCTGCTTAGCTTGTTGGCTAAGTTCTCCTGACTTGGCAAGTAAACCGCTTTGAGGTACATACCCTGGCTGACTGCAAAGGAGCATAGGTCCACGGTTTCCTGACACAGGATGCGAGAGCCTATGCCCCCTTGCTTGTTTACATAGAACATTGCTACTTGATTGTCTGTCTGAATCAAGACAGTTTGATGAGCCAGGGTTTGGCTGAAGGCCTGGAGAGCTAGGCAGATCGCTCGAAGCTCTAGGACAGTGTTTCCCAACCCAGTCCTACGGGGCACACCGGCCAGTCAGGTTTTCGGGATATCCCTAATGACTATGCATGAATGCATAGTCATTAGGGATATCCCGAAAACCTGACTGGCTGGTGTGCCCCGTAGGACTGGGTTGGGAAACACTGCTCTAGGAGATTGATTTGTTGTGTGCTCTCCCATGGAGACCACACACCCTGAGTGCAGACCTGCTGGCAATGAGCGCCCCATCCCAGCAGGGATGCATCCATAGTCAGCACCCTCGAGTGCCTGGGAGGCTGAAAAGGCACTCCCTCCAGAAGGTTGTGAGGCTGAAGCCACCATTTCAATGACCGTACCAGGCATTGGGACACCCCGACGTTGTTTCTGAGTCTGCCTGTGGCTTGTGTCCACTGGTCCCTGAGGCACCACTGAGCTGTTCTCATGTGTAGTTGGGCATTGGGTGTCACATGCACTGTGGAGGCCATGTGACCAAGGAGGCGCAGAAAGTGTCTTGCTGAGATTCGAGATCTGTGACTCACTTGCTGTTCTAGGGCCACAAGCCTTTGTCCCCTGTCCTCTGGTAGATAAGCCCTTACCTGAAGGGTGTCTAACCTTGCTCCTATGAACTCCAGTCCCTGAGTGGGAACCAGAGTGGACTTTGTGTAGTTGATCACAAAGCCCAGGTGCTGGAGCAACTGGATAGTGCGAGACGTGGCTTGTTGGACTTCTAGTGCTGACTGGGCTCTGATGACAAATACCCCCTGAGTTCTCAGGAAGGCTGCCACCACTGCAAGGCACTTTGTGAACACCCTGGGTGCCGAGGCTAGGCCAAATGGAAGAACTTTGTACTGGAAATGGTTTCCTCCCACTACAAATCTTAGATATTGTCTGTGATCTGGATGAATCAAGATGTGCATATACACATCTTTGAGATCTAAGGAGCATAGCCAGTCTCCCTGGTGGAGGTAAGGCAGCAATATTCCAAGGGAAAGCATCTTGAACTTTTCCCTCACCAGGAACTTGTTTAGGTTTCGCAGGTCGAGGATGGGTCTTAGGCCTCCAGTTCTCTTTGGTATCAGAAAGAACCTGGAGTAGAAGCCTTTGCCCTGCAGGTGGTGTGGCACTGGTTCTACCGCCTGATCCTCGAGAAGACCTGCTAACTCCTTCAAGAGGAGGTCCCTGTGAAGAGGGGGTCTGAGATGCTCCCCTGGAAAGTAAGAGGGAGGCACCTGGGTGAGATGTAACCGATATCCCCTTTGGACAATCTGGAGAACCCAGGTGTCTGTTGTAATGGCTGGCCACCTGTGGACATACAGGGTCAGCCTTCCTCCTGTGCATGGCCTTGCTTCCTTTGAGAGAGGGACTATGCTCTGGGAGTCAAAAAACCCCTCCAGGCTGGGCCGGAGCCGGTGCCTGGGGCTTGGGGGTCTTTTGCTTAAGCGGGCCCTGCCCCCGTCCCTTGGCCTGCTGCCCGAGCTGGGGAGGCCTGATACGTGGGGTAATTTTGGTAACCCGTACCTTTTCTCGGGAAAAAGGGCTTCTTACCCGAGCTCTTCTTCTTAGAAGGGGCAGATGTCTTCTTCTCGAGTCTTGTCTGGGTCAGGTACTCGGACTCGATCTCGGCAGCCTTCTCCGTCATGGGCTTGCCAAAGAGATTTTCACCCCAGCAAGGGACATCGATCAATTTATCCTGAACCCATGGCTCTAAGTCTGACGACTGTAGCCATGCCTGGTGGCGTGCACCGATGCCGGCCCCAGCTACTCAGGCCGAAGCCTCGAAGCCGTCACAGGCTGCTCGGGTCATAAACTTCGAGCACTCTCAAATCCCAGTGGACAAAACTTGGAAGTGCTGCAAAGGTCCCTCAAAGAGACCAGCTGAGAACCCAGCAATCTCCTTTGCCAGGTCTCATAGGTACATGCACATGTACAGCTGGTACGTCTGGGTTCAGCATGCCAGCATTGAACCCTGGTAGCACTTCTTACCGAGGGCGTCCATGTTGCAGGCCTCCCTGCCAGGAGGCACAGAGGAGTGCATCTTCTGGCTCTTGAGCTGGCACATGGCCGATTCCACAACCATGGAGTTGTGTGGCAGCTGTGCTTTTTGGAACCCAGGGCTCTTGCGAACTCGATAGATGGAATCGATTCTCCTGCTGAGGACCGGCATCGAGGCCAGTGTCTCCCACATGTGGAGTATCAGCCGTTCCAGAATGGGGGGCACCGGTACAGTAAGGACTTCCTTTGGAGGAAAGTCATACTGGAGGATCTCGAGCTCCTCAGCTTGAGGCTCCTCCTCGGCCTCTGCTGGGAAAGACAAAGCCTTTGCCATGTCCCGGACGAAGTCCAAGAACCGGGTGTCCTCCGGGGGTGACCTTCTCTGAGGTTCAGATCCCGGGGAGTCTGACAGGACTTACTTGGTACGGTGGGTGTCCGGAGACGCCTCTTCCTCCGTCTACCAGCTGGACCCCTCATAGGAGGAATCGAGCGACTCCGGCCTCAAGGGCTTCGATCTCGACCGCCCCCGCAACCTTGGTCTCGAATGGGAGGTCGAGGGCGACCTCGGCCGAGGATCGACTCGAGTTCTTATTGTCTTGAGGATCGGCTTGGCCTCCGGGGTCGACTTGGAAGTCAAAGTCCCGGTGGTTGGGGCGGACGGACGTGTGAGACCAGCCATCAGCGCCCGCTGCTGGTCTATGAAGGCAGACATGCTGCGCTCCAAGGCCGCCAACCTGAGACCGAACTCAGGAGGCTCCGCAGCCCCTGGGTCGGGTCCTGACGCTGGCTCTCCCAGAGGAGAGTCAACAACGAGGACAGGGCTTACTTTCCTCAGCATCTCCAGTTCCTTTTGATGGAGTTTGGCAGGCCTCTATGACTCTGAGGATCCGATGCGGTGAGCTGGGCTCCGCAACCGAGTCCACGAGGGACTAGGCCGCCCGGAGCTGTCAGACGACACCGGCCTCATGGATTTTTAATTCCTCCGGTGTTCCTGCAGGGGAGACCCCCTTTCAGAGGACACCCGATGCTGCTCGGGATCAGACAGCTCGCGAGAGGTCAAGGCCACTGACGAGGTCCGGGCCCGGGCGGGTGCGGACTCGGGAAAAATCCTATCATGTTGCTGCTGCCTGCTCCTCAAGGCCTTGGAAAACATCTTCTTACACGGGCCACAGACCCTGGGGTCATGGTCGGGCCTGAGGCAGCAGAGGCAGCAGTCGTGTGTGTTGGTGAGAGACATCAGTTTCATGCACCGATCACACTTTTTAAACCCACTGGCAGCCATCGGGGGAAAAAGGGCCCCTGCGAGGTCAAAAGACCAGACTGCCAGCTAAAATAAAAAAGATCATGAACACTAGTCACTAAGGACAAAAATTAAAAATTGGACCGGACTCGATACCAGTGTACCGAGCCGAGGTGGGAAGGGGAACCGGCATTGAACCGGTAAAGCAGAAAAACAATTTTCCAACTTTTACTACTTTTTCCAAGGGAAACTAGGGCGATGTCCGTTGGATTCCACGGAAAAAAGGAGACTGATCAAGATGGCACCTTTGGGCGGGAACGGGACCGCGCGTGCGTGATGCAGTCCCAAAGGCTTTCTTCGAAAGCTGGGGATTTGCTCCTCATGGGGGCTCCGTCAGTGCCGGTCACCCATATGTGAGGACTGACTTCCTGCTTGTTCCTGGAGAATGGGGGCATTCTGGGGTGGCGCGGAAGCAGAGCCTATTGCAAACTGGTCAGCGATGATATTGAGCTACAGCCCGGTTTGCAATCTGTGGTGAAAGCCAGGTGCAGGAAATCCTGGCCTAACTTTAACCGCTTATTCCTAACAAGGCAGTGGCTCAATATCGCTGCTGCCCAGTTAGCGAATGGGCTCTGCGTGATCCCAGATATTCAATGCCGGGACCGGATATGATCCTGGCATTGAATATTTGTTGTAATCACACTAGCTGCTGGCGCTGAATATTGGGCCCTAGATGTATTTCTCATAGTTCATGGTTCTCCCATGTTTACCCAACTAATCATTTTTTTAATGGACTTTTCCTCTAGGAACTTGTTCAATTATCTTTTGAATTTTGCTATGTTGGTCACCTTGACCACGTCCTCTGGCAATAGATTCCACATCTTAATTATATGCTGCATAAAAAAGAACTTTCTACAATTGTTTTTGATATGCTGTTCACTAATTTCATGGAGAAACCTCTTGTTTTGTTGTTTGACAGATTAAATAAACATTGTCATGGTTAAAATACTATGAGAAGTGACCTATAAAAAATAGAAGACTAATCAAACGCTTGTCATTTAAGCTTTAGGGGGTTATTTAGAAGCCCCGTTCATGCTTTGGATGCCTGAAAATGGACATACAGACATCTCCAAGTCTGAATGTGGGGGTGTGGTGAAGGTGTGGCCAGAGTGTTCCCAAGAACCTGGATGTCACTGCCTGATCTCAGAAACGTTCTGAGTTGCACCTAAAGTTATAACCCTCTGGGCATGTACAAGCATTGGGAAAGTGATTGTTTTGGCCATAAAACATCCAGAGAGTACAGAGAAGATGGCATTCTACCACCCTGTACAATCACAATGATAGCAGTAGTGGGATTTGAACCCTTCCTAGTCCAGTACTCTGAGATTAGGCTATTCCGAGATGTCCATGTTCTGGAGTATTATTCTGGGGATTTCTATGTACATGCCTCCACAGAGGTCCATATTGGGCATGTCCACGTTTGTGAAATCATTCCTAAACTTAGATTTGTTTATCTTGGAGATGAGATGGGGATACAATAAAGGGGATTTGATAGAGATCTATAAAATCAAGAGCAGGGTGAAACCGGACCTCCAGGATCCAATGCAACTTGGTCTTGCCAGATCAATCTGGTCATTTTCTTTGACTGAGTTGTAAGGATTGCAGTCTATGCATCCTGTTGGGGGCCATATGAATCCAACTGACATGGACTCTTCACCAAAATCCTCTGAACTCATGACACTGCAGAAACTGCAATCTGCTTGTGTTTGCATTACTAAAAGAGGCCTTGTTCATTGTTTTGCTGCTGTATACATGCAGAGAAGAGGGATCTCAAACGTTCTTAGTCCTGAGAATCACTCTACATTCAACATGCTGCAATTTTGCAACCCCATGGAGCCAATGCTGGAAAATAAGACATCACCCTCTGCACACATCTCCAAGGCATCCTGTCTTAGGCTGGCACATAATAAAGAATCTATAATTCCTCCACAGATACCAGTGACCTCTTTGGAATAAGAGCCAGGACCAGTTTTTTTGTAGTGGGGTAGATCGGTAAACAAAATTAAAAACATTTCTGTCACAGAAATGAAAATGGCTGATTCTAGTACTGTTTTTGGTTACAAACTCGGATATGTACTTAGAAATTCTCCATCACGTAACGTTTTTGAGTGACATGTAGTTTAAATTTAGACTATGTTGCTCATATTTACATTAGATGTATATAGATGTATATTGTAACGTAATGTCTCCTAAAAGGTAGTTATATATGATTTTCTGCTGTATTGCGCCTCAAAAACATCCCTCTTAAGGGTCCAACAATAGTCTGCAAGCATACTGGAGCTCCACTTGCCCTGGTACCTATTTTCCATTACCGAAATGTCCTGATGAAATCTTTCCCCATGTTCATCGCTGACTGCTCCTAGATTTGCAGGAAAAAAATCCAGCTGTGAATGCAAGAAGTGCATTTTCAAAGACATGTTACATCACAGTTTCTGGTAAGATTTCAGTAGAGTATCCACTTATTCTGCGTAGTTGTCTGCCTTGTTATTTCCCAAGAAGTTACGGCAAACAGTCTTAAAGGACTCCCATGCAGCTCTTTCAGTTTCATTCAACTGACCGTCAAAGTTTTCATCTTTCATCAGTTTTCTAATATCAGGTCCTACAAAGATCCCTTCTTTGATCTTCGCCTCACTGATTCATGGAAATGTCTTTCATAGATATGCAAATCCAAGTCCACTTCTATCCATGGCTTTTACAAAGTTCTTCATAAGACCCAACTTTATATGGAGTGGAGGTAGATATACTTTATTCAGCTCCACAAGTGGGTCACGTGCAACATTTTTCTGGCCTGGGACTAGTGATGTTCTCTTTGGCCACTGTTTCCGGATGTAATGATTTTTCCTGTCCCTGCTGTCCCACTCACACAGAAAGCAACAATACTTTGTCCAACCAAGTTGTTGTCCAAGCAAGAGGGCAATTACTTTTAAATCGCCACAAATATTCCACTTGTGTTCTTCATACTTGATATTTATTAGCAGGAGATGCATACTGCTGTAAGTTTCTTTCATATTGGTGGCATGAGCTACTGGAACTAATGGTAAAATACTTCTGTTGTGGATAAGCACAGCTTTTAGGCTATATTTAGAAGAATCAATAAATAGTCGCCAATCCTCTGTTCTATAATACGGACAAAGTGTTTCCATCAGGGATTTAACTTCATAACAAAAAGCAATTCCATCTTCAAAGGCAAAGTAATCCACAAACTCGGTTTCTTTCTGAAGAAGATTCCAGCCTTTCAATCGTGATCCTAACAGTTCTGCTTGTCGCTTTGAAAGATTCAAATCTCTGATGAGATCATTCAAATCGCCTTGGTCCAGTAAATGTGGTTCAGAAGAGGAATCGGATGCCTCAAAGCTTAGATCCTGCATTACAGCATCGCCATCATCGTCAACATCATCAGCATTCATTGGTTCTTCTTTTTCTTCATCCTCATTCACTGTAAGATTTTCTGGAGGTTTTGGCACTGGCAATTCTTGACAGTGAGGCTCAGGCCTCATGGCAGATGGTAAATTTGGGTAATTTTTAGTGTGTTTTGATTTTGAAGTAATGCCTGCAATGTCTGTAAGGCAAAAGTAGCAATCTGTCAAGTGATCTCTTGGTTCCCTCCAGATCATTGGAACCTCAAAATTCATGTGTCGAACACTCTTTACCCAACCTGTTAGGAGTCTGACACAGGTAATACAGCAGACGTGAGGCGCCCAATTTTTGTCCTGGTCACCGACTTGACATCCAAAGTACAGCTTATAACATATCTTAACAAGCGGAGTAAAACGTCTTCTCTGCTTCTTAAAAGTAACCTCACCGCAAATGTAGCAAAATGAATCCGGACATTAACACACTTTCAAGGCATTGTTAAACAACTACAAGCGATAACCGTAATATTTATTAAGCAACTGAAATAGATTAACGCAAACTCAAATCCATTCAGATTCTGTTTTTTTCAAACAATACAAACCTCAATCGCTGACGGCGACAGAAAGCATACCAATACATGACTCAGCGTTTTCTGCTTGTATCAGCCGGACCAGTAGGGCAAGGGGCCTGGTTAATTAATTATATTATAACTACATGACCCAGCATTTTTGGTTGTGGCTGACAACATACAATAATAATTATGATGGAATTTTTCGTATTCGACCTTTGTTTACTGAAACAAAACTGTAATGGCTAATTTACAGTAATGTACACACTTTACTAGATGATATCTCCAGAAGTATGGGTGATAGAAAACTTCTGATACCATATTTGTAAACAATGGGAAAAATTACATATGAAACAGGTCAGAGCGGGTCTGTGACAAAAATTGTGTTGACCAATATTCAGAATTATGCCTCCTCAGCACTTTTTAAAAAATTGAGATCATTTTAGTTGTGAGGGTAAAGGGAAGGATTGTGTGGAGCAATACAGTAGCACTAGTTCTCATCAGGTCCTGCTGGGCCAGATAATCTGAAGGTCAAGAGGGGGGCAGGGAGTCAAGCAGGCCAGTGGTGTCAGTAGAAACAGCAAACAGCACGCAAACCTGCAGTGTCAAGAGATCAGCAGAGAAGCAGTACTTACCACACACCATGGATAGGGGCAAAGGCTTTTATTGAAGTATCCAAGGAGATCAAACCCTACACAAGTTTCAGCTTGAGCCTTCTTCAGGAGCTTGAGACCTCATGTAAAACAACAAATAATAAAAACACTCATAAAACAAAAGACAAATTTAAATTATAAATAAATAAATAATTAAAAATAGGAACAACCACCTGATTGAAGTATATCAAAAGGTAACACAAAAATTTATATTAAAAACATATAGAATGGAAAACCTTGCTAACAAACAGCAATAAGTAAAAGTCGTGATTAATAAAAACAAAAGAACATTGATGAATATACCATAAAATCATAACTTGGTCATAAAATAGAGGGAGGGCCTAGACTGTACGAATAAAAGAATTGATGGCTGATCAGGGAGATATACTGTAAACATACAAATTTATGCATATCTTAGGGATGTCAGGTAATCAATACAAATATGTATGGGCTCATCTATAAAAGAGGATACTCCTAAGTCAGGTAATTTTGCCAATGATATGGCTAAAAGATCAACAGTACAAACAGTAAAAACAACCAAAGTTAAAACATATCAACCGTAAAAAAGCATAAAAAGGATCTATAAACAGAAGGGAGACATAACAGAGGATAACATCGTAGACTGTTATTGATGAGAGTCAAAAGTCATGTGGTGTCATAGGGGTATGTTTACTAAGCAGTCTTAACGTGCGCTCTTCCACATTATCGTATGATAAGGTACCTTATCGCACAATAATGGCGCTTTATTGGGTGCAGAGGTACCTTAGCACGCAATAACGCGCGCAGCGGCGCAAATGAGCGCTAAGGGCGGAGAAAGGCTCCCAGAGGGCGGAGGAAGGCTCCCCAGGGGCGGAGAGAGAAGGTCAATGGGCGGAGAGTGGGAGGGGAGAGGCTCCCTGCACACTAACGCTGTGAAATTCGAGGCTGAAAACTAAAGCCAGTGAAACCCTGGCGTTAGAGCTGATTTAAAGGGAAAAGAAACCATTTACGTCAGCAATGTACAGCAAAACCAGGGAAACCTACAAAAAGTGATAAGTGTGATACATGTGCACGGAGCAAAAGGGCAAATAAACATTGAAAATAACCTGAACAAAATGGAAAAAAAAACATAACCAAGCTGGGTAATAGTGATATTAATGGGAAACATCACCCCCCCCCTGAGAAAGCTCCAAAAAAAAAGATATGAATTTTGGAAGGGTCTATGCTCCGTCCCCATACAAGGTGAATGAGCCCACAGTGAAAGTGCACTGAGCAGGGTTTTTCCTCTCCATTGGGCAGGTGTCCTATGGCATGCGCATGTTCCACAACAGCAGGGCGGGCATGTCAGAATGGGCAACTGGACAGATGCTTGAAAAGGGGACACAGAGGGCTGCAGGCGGCACATGCTGTGGTGCAGCTGGGCCACAGTGCGGACTAGGGTGATGCCTAGGTGGCCCATAGGAATGCTGAAACAGTAGTGCAGCCAGACAGCAACTGATGAGGGCCCAACATGGGCACGAGTGTGCTTCCCACAGTGTCACAGTCGATAGTACCCAGCAGGTACCCCCAAGGGCACAGAACATTGCCAGGCGGTGCTGGGGGGAAGCATGGACAGCTATGCAGGCACCCCTACCCCAGAACCTGCACCATAGGCATCCGCCTACCCGCACATTGGATGGCCTGAGACTGCGCTCCACTAGCACCACCAGCAGAAGGGCATGTCAGCAGGGTGGCAGAGGGGTACTGGTGGTGGAGGGGGCAGTAGCAGCTGCCCAGAGCAGACCGTGGCCTAGCCCTGTGTAGGTGGGTGCCATGCACTGCAACAGACAGGCACTGTCTGACAAACAGTCATGGTATCCTCAGGGAATGCACTGCTTCTGTGGCAACACGGTGGTGCAGTGCACACAGCCAGTGTGTTCAGGAGCAGAAAGTCACAGGTTCAAGTCCCAGCTGTGGTTCCTGCCAACCCAGCCCCCATATTTTACCCACTATTAAAACATGCTAATACAGCTTATTGCAGATGACGTAGACATGCCCAAAACACCTACATTTTACCCTACAGAGCACAGACACAATAAACATGTGCATTACCTAGAGCAGAGTCTCCCAAATGCAGTCCTGGAGGGCCAAACACCATTCAGGTTCCATGCTGCCTCTAATAAATATGGCTGTGCTGCATTCCTATGTGCCGCCCCCATGGTATGCAGATGTATCTCATGCATATTCATTAGGGACAGCATGAAAACCCGAACAGTGTTTGGCTCTCCAGGACTGGAGTTGGGAACCTCTGCCCAAGAGCAGCGGCCAAGAGGGGCAGACACACCTGCACCCACAGGCTCCATTATCCCAAGCCTCCTGGAGAGGCAGGATGTTGGGCCCTACGTGCATCTCCCAATACTAGCACTTGCATGCCTTAGCAATGCCACCCTAAACATGGGAAAACTGTACACAGCTATCAAAAGGTTGCTATGGTAACTGGCAGATAGCAATTCCTATGTTAAGCACAATTGGCTGATTGAGCTGAAATTATAGCAACCTTTCTGATGTCTGTGGAGTGTACCTCAGGTCTGGTGTCTGACAGAGTGACCCTAACAGTATTGTGTACCATAGCCATGCCTGCACTGTGCCAAGGACTGGTGTGGTGGCCAGGGCTGCCAAACACCTCTATAGTTGCACAGTGCTGGCATAGGTGTGTGGAGTATGTGTCTGTCTATCCAGAGTGTGGTGGCTGTCAACACCCTCCACAGCCCACACTGCTAGCACTGTTGCCAGTATGGGCCTGCCAATGTGCATAATGAGGAGCAAGGTACTTTGGGAATAGCCTGGATAGGGTGGCCTGGCCTGGCTGCATCTGCACAGGGCATAGGGCAATGGCTCGTACTTTGTAGTGCCCGGCTACCACCTGCACGGACAGCGTGGCCACAGCTTGTCCTGCTGGGAGTTCACTCTCACCCTGACTGAGCAGTAACCATGGCATGGCTAGGTTCCCCCATAGTGTTATATAAGTATTTCTCTCATGTGATATTTATGGGTTCTCTTTTGAGGCCCAATCACTGACTTATCTGCTTGGTGTGTATGCTGACATCCCAGTTCTGGGCACATGCATCTCCTCCAGGAACATGCACTATGGACTAGCTAGCAGACTGTCTGCAGTTAGTATGTGTCTGGCTGGAACACCTTGCAGGGTGCAGTGGCTGGAGGCTTGCTGCTGGAGAATGTCAGGTGGGGGGGGGGGCAGCTGAGTGTTTCGAGGCCTACTGTCTGTCTGCCTTGCCTTATGGATGTGTACAGATTGGCATTGACTGCCCTGTAGGGTGTCTGTTCCCCAGCAGGACTGGGGTTGATGGTCCCCTCTACTGCCACCATTGCAGGGAGGTAGAATGTGGATCTGTTGATGGGAGATCCTGTTTCCCACCCTGAGCTGGAGAGGGTGGGTTGGGTGGTGGTACATAATCCGCCTATGGGTCCAAACACCCCCCCTTCACCTACATCATGTGACCATGGCACCAACACAGGATATGCACTATTCTGGGTGCATCATAGCCCGTAAGGGCTAGACATGACTGAGACATACAGATGTATCCTAGGTGTGTCTGCAGGAACTACCTAATCACACATACACTAGCACTGATGGGGACCTGCAGCATGGCATATATCAGCCATGAAAGGTGCTGTGGACCTGGTGCTGGGCGCCCCACCTCACCCTCAGGGTGAGCACAGTACCCACACAATGTGACGGTCTGTAGCTACTCTGTGCCAGTAACACACATGGTCTGTACCCCCTACCAGGCTGAGGTGCTGTGGGGGTGCACACGGTCAGTTCCCCCTACAAGGCCGAGGTGCTGTGGGGGTGCATACCCCATCTTGTGATCATCTGTAGACTGCTGATGTGCATGTGCAGTGCATCATGGGTACGGGTGGGTTAACCCTATCCTGGTAACCACAGCAGGCAGTTTGTGTGGTGACCTGCAGTCCTTCTGTAGCCAGCCAGGGATTTTGTTAGCAGCTGTAGAGCTGTGACCCACTGGATACGTCACTGCCTGTGGAGCCAGAGGTCATGGGTTCACACCCATGGTGGGGTTATTTGATAGGGCTGTCCAAGGCATTGTCTATTTTTAATGTACATTAGTGCTACCAGCAAAAACACCCTCGGAGTACTGTAGCCATAAGGTGCTTCATAAGTTGCCCCATAAGGCACCTTATAGGGCGCCGTATAAGGCGCCTTCTACGGTGCCTTATAAAGTGTACTATAAAGAGCCTTATAGGGTGCCCCATAGGGGACATTATAGGGTGCCTTGGCGGACAGTGCACTTTATAATGTGCCCTATGGAGTGCCTTATAGAGTGCCTTATGCGGCACCTTCGGTTACGGCACATGAGGGTGTGTTTGCTGGCAGCACTAATTAAAATATACATAACATGCCTCAAAAAGCAATACTTACACATAACAGCTAATGCCTCAGCCAGTCATATGCATTAGGCACACTGGGGGATTGAACTCATGACCCCTGTACCATCAGTCAGTGTATTAAGCATTGTGCTACACCTCTGCTTCTGTGTTTTCATGTCTGCGCGCCTACTTAAGATTACCGAGCGTTAACGTGCTTAGCGGCCTCTCGCCCGATAATGTGCGCAGCGTGCGTTATCGCGCAATAATCCCGTTTTGCTATATTAAGATCGACACGCCCACTCCTTTTATGGCAGCCTGCACACTATCGCCGGGCGCATGTTAAGACGGTTTAGTAAACATACCCCATAATCACCCATAATCACAACAGAGACTTTAAAATCTACAAATAGAGATTAATACTAACAAAAAAACATTATGAGTTGCATCCTGGTTGGCCATAATCCCAAATGTAGATTCCAGATTAATAAATTACATAATGGGGACAGATAAATGAAAGATGCATACGGAGGCAGGGGGAACTACCGGAGAAAAGCCTATAAAGTGCCACATAAGATCTAGCCAAACAAGGACCATAAATGTACTCGTAACTAGAAAATTATATGGCATCCCCATTGGGGTTTAATATAGCGACAACCCGGTAAGACCCTAGGGAAGCACTAATGTCTTGTCTCAAATGCTTAAAGGCATATTTTTGTACAAATTGGGACCCCCAACTGAATGTAAACAAAACAGAAAAAGCCCATATATACTGTAATGAATAAGACTCCTTTTATGGGACGTCAAGCACTATTCTAAAATGCAAGGGTCATTACAATGAATAAAGATGAATACCAACCTTGCACACGACTGCCCAACAGCATTCTGTTAGCAAGAAAAGTAAAGCCGAGAAACACATCCGTTTTTTTAAAAATGAGGCAAATGACATTATCTGTGATAATGACCAATCAGGGGCAACATTAGTTCCCGTGGTAAAAACAAAATATAGTAAAAATAGATATTGAGTTAAGCTCCCAATAAGCCAAGTTTCAGATTAAAACTCATGTTAATACTATGGACAGTGCATGGGAAAATTAAACTGCTAAACAACATCTAAAGGGCAATCTGGACAGAAATATTTGAGGTGGCAATGGGGAGGGGGGAGAGTAACATTTCCAGATTTCATGTTTATCAATACATCACAGTCTCTCCCCCACTTTTAAATTAGCTATAAAAGACATTCAAACAAAACCCCTGAGGGCAACCCCTCAACCAGTATCAGCCATCCAGTAAAACTACCATTATAACTGATATCATTCAACAATTCTATTCAATATTAGATAGAATCTTAATATAACACCTTCCTTTCTGTAACACATACTCCATATTTACCTCCAATAATGATGCTAGGATATTTTCCCTTACAACTCAGTTTAAGTTAAACACACTCAAATTTTGCTGTTACCTCAAGAACAACAGTTTCCGTCCATTGTCAGACATTTTATAAAATGAGATAAAACCCTGCATAAAGATACTTAGAAGCTATACAAAAGCTTACCATAACAGCATCCAGAACTTCTAGGGTAGTATTCTCAGAAATGCTTCCCATTCCATGCGCAAGACCCAAAAGGCAGGCAGCACTCCGGAATCTCAATGCATGGATGAGGTGATGGTGCAAGGAAAAGAGTCTTGGATTTGTTAGGAACTGGGTAATATTCTTGGGAAGGGGAAGCTTTTCCAAAAGGATGAGTTCCACCTTAACCAGGTGGAAATAGGGCACTGGCATTAACCCTTAAAAAAGGAGATAGAGCGGCTTTTAAATGAGATCATAGGGGAAAGTCGACAGTTGTTCAAGAGCGCATGGTTTGGAAGGATGTATCCTTGAAGGACACTAGCTAAAGAGGGAAGTTAGGACATCCTAATAGGGAGGCTCTAATAAAGATAAAAGTAACTCATTTATTTACATTCTCTTATATACTGTGCTATTCTGCATCAGTGTGGTTTACATTGAACAAACTGAAATTACATTGAACAGGGCATTATAACTTGGAGATAACTATTTTACAGGGAACATGGGCTATGGAGGGTTAAGTGGCTTGCCCAAGACCACAAGGAACACCTGTGGGACTAGAAACCCCAGTCCTTCCGGCCCAAGGTTGCTGTCCTCTAGTGGGATTTGAACCCCCTGACCTTCCAGCCTGAAGTACCTTGCCCCAACCACTAGGTCACTCCTCCACTCCTTTAAGTACAGAGCAGACAGAACTGAAAGATTCCAAATTACCTTTGTCAACTGAAACCAGATTGTTCATATGAATAAAATACAACCTCTAAAATGCCTGTAGGCAAATGCTAGAAATCTAAAAAATAAGATGGAAGAGTAAAAATAGATAACATCACATGAAAGGTTAGATATTCAGTAATTGGTGTCTCAGAGATCTGGTGGAAGGAGGACAACCAATGGGATATCATGATACCTGAGTACAAACTTTACTAAACCGTGGTAAAGGATCAAGTGTGCCGTTAGCACATGCTAACTGTGCATGTGCACACTTAGCACATGCAAAAATCCACTTTAGCGTGTGCTAACGGTACCAGCCACTTTAACACATGCTAACGATACCTGTGGGTGGAGAGAAGGCGTGCATGGGAGGAGAGTGGGGATCAATGGGCGGGGAGTGGGCAGGAACATGGCTTGCTCTCTTAATGCAGGCACCTTTATGGCAGGAACCCTAACGCAATTCAAAACCTGGCGGAAAGGGTGTTTTTTGAGGAGAGAGAGCATATTTTAACATCTGCAACGTGATGCACAGAGAGAGGAGCCCAAAAGAGTGATAGTCATGCTCCATTAGCAGCAACAACATAGTGACCAAGTATGAAAGGGTACTATGTTGATGGTGCAAATGGGGGCAAAGGAAGTGGCACATGGGTCATGCAGTGGGAGCTGTTGGTGCATAAGGGGGACCAGGCAGCTACCTAGATGGCATATAGGACCATAAGACTACAAAATATGCCAAACTGTGTCAGACCAAGGTCCATCATATCCAGTATCCTGTGTCCAACAGTGCGCAATCTAAGTCACAAGTACCTAGCAATTTCCCCAAAAGACACACAGGATCCCCAATAACTGTTATGGGGCAAGCAATGCATAGCTCGGATCCTGTTTAGCAATGGTTTATGGACCGTTACCCAGGAACCCGTCCAAATTACGCGTTGACTAAAAAAAGAATTTCCCCTAAAAGACCCAAATGGATTACACTGTAGTCGCATTGCAGGTCCCCTATTCTGTCCACAGTCTGATGGTAAAAAAGTTTACCTGTTCCACTCTGGTCAATAATCTATAGATCTCTATCATATCTCCCCTCAGCCATTTCTTCCCCAGGTTGATGAGCCCCAACCTTTTTAGCCTCTCCATAAAGGGGTATTCTGCCAGCCACAGAACCATCTGTGATGTTCTTTATGATCCCACAGTGACAGTGACAGCACATAGTCCTATTACTGCTGCGGAAACGCAATGTGCCACATGGGATGGTCGAAGGGTCCTGGCACCTCAGGCAGAGATCCAGGTTGCATCCCCCCACCCCACTGCTGCAGAACCCAGCTGTGGGGGAAGAGGCTGATAGTTCCAGATGCTGTAGCCCTCCAGGTAGCTGGAAAATGCAGGTACCTGTGGAAATACTACAGCAGTGGCTGAAATCCTCCCCTCGAGACGTATCGTGGCAGGTGGTGATGGGGCCCCTGCATGAGCAGCTGGGGGGGAGCTGCATGGCCATCCATGTGTGCCCCTGACCCCCCATCCAGACCTTTTGCCCAAGGTGACCGCCAAACCCGCATGTTTAACATGCTGGGAATGAGACCACCACCACTGACAGTGCATGGGCATGTCTGCATGGTGGGGGGTTGGTGGTGGCTTGGGAAGTGGCAGCAGCCTGCAGCAGACAGAAGCCTTGTCCTGGTCATGTGCTCCATGTGCATTGCAGCATGTGTCATAGGTCAGCTGAAGGGAAGCATGTCAGCAACAGGAGCAACACACACAGTTGGTGTGTATATGTGTGGAGGGTCACAGGTTCAGATCTCTGCTGGGGCTTCAGTATTGCATATTCCTGTGGACAAGGTTTAGTTGACAGTGTAAGTACAGATCCAGCATGTGCAACCCCCAAGGAGATGGCCAGCAAGGGTGGAAACACCCACTAGCAACGCTGACAAGTTCCACTATCTACAGCTGGTTGGAGGCTAATAGCACACTGTAATACAGCATGTGCAAACAGAGCACATGTTATCAATCCTTGAGCTAACACAGAGACAGCAGTGTCAAGCAGGAATGCCAACCATCTCCACTTTTGTTCAGTGCACTAATGAAAGTGTATGCATGTGTATGTGTATGGCTCCCCTTTGTCCTGTGGCTTTCTGTATTGCACTTTGGCTCACATTGTCCGAGTTCTTCCTAGCCTGTTTGGAAAAAGTGAATAAGGCGAGGCAGAGTATTGTGGTTATCACCTGAAACAGCGCAGATTGGCCTGGATGGTTCTGCCACAATGGTAGGGTCACTGACTGAGACGCCATTGTGCCCATCTTCCACGTGCATTGCCTGGGTGGCCACTGTATGTCATGCTGAGATGGAATTCTCACTATGACCAAAAGTGACCATGGCATGGCTATGTATCCATATAGAGCTATTTCAATGTTTGGCTCCACTGATGTGGATACATTCTCTGTCCTGGGATGCTAATCACTGAGTAAATAGTTTGGTATTAATGCTGAGAATCCCAAGGCAGAATGCTCATGGTCACACTTTGCACATGCCGTGTATGCTGACCAGCCAGACCTACTATAGTTGGTTTGTGCTTGGCTGACACAGCCCAGTGAAAAGCAGCAGGGCAGTCTTCCTGCCCTTGTTGTAGTCAATTGTAAGTTCCCAATGGTTGGGGCAGCAGTCATTCGTGGCCTACTCACTGTGGTCCTGACAGGACTGTAGCAGTAGCCTATGCATTCCACTACAGCAGCTGTTGCAGCAACATATTGATACTGACCACTAACCTGCATTGTTATTGGAAGATTAGTGTCCAATAGGCAGAACACAGGGCCTTGCTGTTGTTGTCACTCTCAGCATGCAGAAAACAAGTCTAAAACACTGCAGATAATACCTGCTAAACACTAGCTGTGATGTGGACTTATAGCACAGCCAGCAGAGATCATCTCTAACAGTGCCGGTTCAGTGGACCAGGTGCTGGGCACCTCTTCTCATCCTCAGGGTGACAGCTGAAACCTCTCTGCAGCATGGTTTGCTGTTGTTATGTGCATGTAGCACACACAGCCAGTGCGTCTTACTGAGCTGATATGCTGGATTAGTGCATTCTCTATTGGTTCTTCAGCTGCAGACCGCTGTTTTGCATGTGTAGTGCCTCATGGGTAATGGAGAGCCCAGCCTATGCCAGCAGACAGCAAACAGTTTGATCAGAGATCTGCAGGCTCTATATATCTGCATAGAGCTGTGTGGAGGTCTAGCCTACTGGTTGGTGCAATGTCTTCATGTGCAAATGTCCAGGGTTTGGTTCACATTTCTTCATTTTGTGCCTGGATGTGCTTGCACAGTCCTGGCTCTGCTGTGACCTGCAGACAATCATTCTTCTACATTTCTATGTAGTATGGCCACATGTTGGGTAGCCCAACATGACATTCCCCATCATGGACATCTGTGAACATGGCTTTCGTGGCTCTGCCGCGGCGCATTGCAGTGGATCAGTGATGTATACTCAACAGATATCTGGGTCAACTGGGATGGATGCGTTTTTTGTTTTGCCATCATTGTGAACTCCCAGCTTTACATCTTGTACATTCAAGCACCTAATACTCATTGCATAGCCATTCCCTGCACTGTTCTGCCATGATTAGTTGCCCTACATGGGGCAAATGGTTTCAACTTGCTCCATTCTATCATGCCACTCTGTTGGGTGTACTGTCTTGCAGTTGCATAGGCTGAGGCAACAGTCCTACCCGCACAAATGGTGTTTCATGTAGCCCATGGCACTGCTACCTTTGGTTCACACACACCAAATGCTCTTGGCCTGTATGATCCCATACATCCACCCACCAAACACATTGCAAACTCTCTCCTTGGAAAATGCATGGCACAGCCCTGCACCCACCATTTGACCATCAGGAAGATTCATGGTGGGGCAACTTACTGGCAGTAAACTGCCCCACTATGGCTATCAAGGGTCATTTGCAGCAGTTAGCCATATCATGCACACCTCTCTTGTGACTGCTCCACATGAGCACTCATGGACAATCCTCACTTTGCTGCCGACATCAGAAACATTCTGCCTCCACCCAGATATGCCGCACACTGACAGTATATTTGGATACCTTTCCACACCTCACAGACACTATAATGTAGCATACGGCACACAGTGCATGCTTTCAGGGGCATCTAGGATTGCACGCCTGTCACAGTGCCCCCCCCCCCCTGCTGCTGCATCCCCTCTACTGACTCCACTACCACCACCGCCACCCATCCATGACACAGCCGGCACTCACACTGACCTTCATCACTAGGCAGCACCTATCTCGCCTAGTCAATAGCATAGGCCACATTGCCAGGCATCAGGTGAGTCAGCTCCATCAGCTACCAATTATGCTTGTATCCATACCTTCTCCAATGGCTTCCCTGCCCCCCTTTCAGAGTTTCAGTGGCTTTCCTGCATTAAGGTGTATGCCAGACACCTTCCTACAGCATATCCAATTATCGCACGGTAAGTGTACACTACCACCCCTTAACACAGCATGTGCTGTTACCACATGATAAGTTTCCACTAGCACTCCTTAACACCGGAATGCCTCTGACATGGTAACCCCCTATCGCTGCCATTATCGCACGGAAGAGACTGCTCCCTTATCGCTTTTTAGTAAACATACCCCTATATCGCAATGATAGGATAGATCAAATTGGTGGAGGGGTTGCACTGAATGTTAGAGAGGGCGTGCAGTCACACAGGTTAAAACTTTTGCAGAAAACAAAATGCACTGTAGAATCTCTATGAATAGAAAATTCCATGTAAAAAGGGGAAGGCAATGGAAGTGGGGTGTACTACAGTCTGCCTGACCAGAATGAACAGATGGATGATGAGATGCTAAAAGAAATCAGGGAAACTAACAACCGTTATAACACAGTAATAATGGGTGATTTCTATTACCCCGGTATTCACTGGGTCAATGTCACAGCAGGACATGCTATGGAGATCAAGTTTCTAGATGAAATAAATGACTGCTTATTGGAGTAGCTGCTTCATGAACCAACAAGAGGGAAATCTATTTTGGACCCAGCCCTTAGATGAATATAGGTGCAAGAGATAATAGTATTAGGGCCACTTGGCAATAGAGATCTTAGCATAATCGTGTTTGATTTAATAAATGGAAGAAGGACGGCAAGGACATCCACACTGCTACCTTTTAACTTTCTAAAGGGAGACTATGATAAAATGAGGAAAATAGAAAAAGCTAAAAAGAAAGACAAAACTAAAGGGAATAGCTGCAAAGGTCAAAGATTTACATCAAGCATGGGCGTTGTTTGAAAATATTATTTTGGAAGCCTAGACCACATGTATTCCATGCTTTAAGAAAGGTGGAAGGGGGAGGAGTTCAAGATGGCGGCAGCTGCCGATTAGTGTGAGCGTGGTTTTTGAGTAATGGGTAAGAAGCGTAAGGGTAAGGGAGAGGTTATGTCCACCCACCCCCCTTCTACCTCAACGCTGATTTCTACTGGACCTATGGATTCTTTTGTTCTACGTGCTGACCGAGCTGTGGCTGAGCAAGGGGATGAGACCCGGGCTGCAAGAATGCTGGAGTCAGGTGACTCGGCGTCTGTATCGGGGATATCTCTCTCCCCTGAGAGACCGGCTCCGAAGGCGTCTCGGCTTCAGCCCCTTCCGGAAGGGTTCCTGGAGCTCGCACCCCCTCCAGAGGTGGAGGAGGATGGTGGCTTGGATGGATCAGGAATAGAGGGGCTGCAAATCCGAGAGGGTGCAGTCGATGGGCAGCACAAGTTTTCAGCAACTCCGGTGCCGTTTGAGGCTTCCGCTGCGGATCGAGAATCAGCAAGGATGACCCGACTGGAAGTTGGAACATCGGTGACTCCTAAATGTCAGTCATTTATACTTCAGCGTCCAAAGACTTTTACTTTAGAATCAATTTGGCAAGCGATTAATGCTTTGGGTGAAGCCTTAGTACCTCGGGTGTCTTCTTTGGAGAAGTGACTGGATTATTCTGACTGTGTTGCAGAGGGTTTGGAGCGAAAAGTTTCGGCTCAGCAATTAGAGGTGGCTGACCTACGCCGGAAGGTGGAAACTGTGGAAGATCAAGCAAGTGCCTTTAGGAAGAACTTTTCATCAATACAGGCAAAGTTGGAGCAATTGGATAATCTAGCCAGGATAAATAACTTGCGGTTAATTAATTTTCCTAGAATTACATCTATATCTCCTAAAGAAATGTTTTGTTTTTTTAGTTGAGACTTTGGGGGTGTCTCCTGAGTTAATTCCCCCATTGGTTAGAGTTTAATCTCCAGGAACAAGCAGGAATGAGTCTTCACATATGGGTATCGTCGGTACCGACGGAGCCTGCACGGGAACGCTCCCCAGCGTCCAGTAAGAAAGCTTTTGGGAGCATCCCACAGCGCCTTCGCGCTGACTTCCCGCCTTTCCCAACCGCCTCTCTCCAGTTCTTCTTTTCTCCGGAGCCAGCAGGTCGTGTTCCTGTCACCGCAGACACCGCAGAAGTTCTTTATTTTTTTCTTTATTTTTCTGTGTCACGTCTGCCTTCGATGTCAGACCGGTACCGCCGGTCTTTTCTTTTCTTTCTTTCTTCAAAAAACAACAACAAAAAAACCTTTTATTTCTTCAACTGGTTTGGGCCTTTGGCCTGAATATTTTCTCCTCATGGAGAAGCCCGCTTCCGGTTTTAAAAAGTGCACAAAATGTGGCGGTACTATTTCTGTCACCGACACCCATGATTGGTGTCTAAAATGTTTGGGTCCTGACCATTCCATCACGGATTGTGTGTCCTGCACCATGATGTCTAAAAGAGGTCGGCAGAACCGAGCAGCCAAGCTCAGTACCCTGTTTCCCTCTGATGCAGCCTCGGTGGCATTAATGTCTTCCAGGGCTTCTTCTTCCTCCCATGGATCTCAGGTAACCAAACATAAATCTAGCCGGTCCTTGAAGGGCAAATCTCCCTCTAAGCATCGAGATGCCTCCGGGCTTGTCCTCGAGGATTCCGCTCCGGCAAAATTACCCCGGCGGGAAGTTCCGGCTTCCAAAACATTATCTATGGGGTCACAGGTTTATTTATTTATTTACTTCTCTTATATACCGCGCTATTAAAATCAGTGCGGTTTACAATTGAACAAAAAACATACTGCAATGTCACACGACAATTGAGTTTTTACATTGAACATGGACGAGATAACCTGGAGGTAACAGGGGTAACTAATTACAGTAATTATTCATGGAGTATGGTGAGAAATTATACATATAGTATAGCTTAGTTTCAACATATTTATAAGAGGTTTAATCAATAAGATGTGTGATCAGTACCAATAATAAATAAGAGAGGGGATATGGTGGTAGAGCTAGTCATTTTCTTTATGGTGTTGGATTTTGGGTGGGGTGGAGTAGGGTGTAGGATGTGAGGATGGGTGGTTGTTTCTGGGATTGGATTCTGGGTAATTGGATTAAAAGGTAATTGGATTCTGGGTTGACATCGATGGCTTGGCCTCGACCGATCACCTGTTGCTGTGTTCTGGGGTACTGGTGGCCTCCACTGGTACCGACATCCAGACTTTGGTGGCGTCGATGGATCAGAAAATTCTATCCATGCAGCGCACCCTTACGGCGTTCATGCAGGCTTCGACGCCTTCGGTACTGCAACAATCCCCGTTGCTGGTACCAACTCCGGCATCGGCACCGTTCCCGGTGCCAGTACCGATTGCATCGACATCAGCTTCGGTGTCGACTGCAACGGTACCCTGTCCTATGATGCCCATCGGTACTGAACCGGTACCGCTTACTCCCGATGTCGATCCTACTCGGTACGCGTATTGGGCTTTACAGGAGCATCCAGACAGGCGATACTTCGATTCCTCCGAAGACCCTGATGAGTCGGAGATTTCTGTCGATGCACCGGTACTACTTCCTAAGGAGTCTGCTTCTCCAAAACGAAGAATGTCTCCTCCAGAGGACTTGTCTTTTCAAGACTTCATTAGGGAAGTGGCTAGAGGCCTCTCTATTACAGTGGCCTCTGAGTCAGAGCCTAGAGCCAAGCAATTAGATATTTTGCAATATCCTAAGGCTCCTAAGGAAGCAGCTACCTTACCTATTCATGAGATTCTTTATGATCTCATGTTGGGCATGTGGGAGACTCCTCTCACCACCTCTCCCCATTCTCGTAGGTTGGACACCATGTACCGTGTCCCTCCCTGTCCTGGTTTTCATAAGACTCAGCTTCCTCACCACTCTATTGTGGTTGAGTCTGCTATGAAGAAAATAAAGAGTGCAAAGAGACACTCATCTAACCCTCCAGGATGTGATTGTAGGACTCTAGATGCCTTTGGCTGAAGGATTTTCCAGGCCAATATGCTTGCTGCCAGAATCAACTCCTATAGTCTCTATATGGGGATGTTTCTAAAAGAAGTCACAGATCATCTGCAGACTTTAGCTCCTTTTATTTCAGAAGATAAAAGGCAGGAATTTCTCACTTGGCTCAAACATGCCCAAGATGTTTCCAAATTCTCCAACCGTGCAGCCTTTGACTCTTTTGAGTGTGTAAGCAGAGCCACGGCTATTGCCATAGGTGCACGCAGAATTGCTTGGTTACAAGCCTCTGATTTGGAACTCTGGGTCTAAGATGAGTTGGGAAACCTTCCTTGTACAGGTGAAAACCTGTTTGGCAGGGATTGGCAAGCAAAGACCACTCAGATGGATGCTGAGAACTCTGCTTTGGATCGACTTTCTAAGTCTACCTCTGCCCCTGTTAAGAAAAGATTGTTCAAAAAGACATCTTTTTCTAAAAAAGGGAAGATATTATCCTGCTCATGGGCAGACATCTTCTGCAGGTTGTTTTGCTGCAAAGCGTCAGCAACCACCTAAACAGGCCAAGTCAAAGGCTGCCAGGCCTACCACAGCCCAGCAGCCTCAACCTCCTCAGGGCCTTTGACTTGCAACTAGAGAACTTAGCCTTTCTAGCTCTGGAAAAACCAGAGCCCCTCACCATTCCAGAAAGGTTGAGTTGCTTTGCTCCCAGATGGGAGCAAATCACAGCAGAGCAATGGACCCTCTCCATCATAAAGGAAGGGTACAAGCTTCATTTCTTGAGTCTTCCTCCTCACACCGTTCCTCCTCACACCATGGTGAAACAGTTCAATTCTCCAACATCTCTCCTCAACCTTCTAGGTCAGGAGGTTGCTACCCTTCTTGCCCAAGGGGCAATAGAAGAAGTACCTCTTCTTCAACAGGGCTCAGGGTTCTACTCCCCTTATTTTCTTATCCCAAAGAAAACAGGGGGCTACAGACCCATATTAAATCTCAGAGAATTGAACAAGTTTCTATTCAAGGAGAAATTCAAAATGATTTCTCTAGGGGCTCTGCTTCCATACCTTCAGAGTCAGGACTGGCTTTGTTCGCTAGATCTCAAGGATGCGCACACCCATGTCCTCATCCATCCAACACACAGAAGGTTCCTTCGGTTCCTTTTTCAAGGAAAGCACTACCAATACAGGGTGCTTCCTTTCGGTCTGGCCTCTGCACCAAGGGTGTTCACGAAATGCATGGCAGTAGTAGCTGCATTTCTCCGCACTCTAGGAATATTCGTATTCCCATATCTGGACGACTGGCTCATTCGAGCCCCATCCCAGTCAGAGGCCCAGACTTGTCTAACCTGCACAATGCGTATCCTTCAGTATTTGGGACTAGTAATAAACATCCCAAAATCCAATCTCACCCCTACTCAGTCTCTGGAGTTCATAGGGGCCTTGCTGGATACCACAACTGCAAGGGCCTATCTTCCTCAGGCCCGTTGCCTACGTCTGGAGCAGTTAGCCTCCCAGATTCAGTTAAAGTCCCAGTTAACTGCTCGAGAGATGTTACAACTATTAGGCCACATGGCATCCACCGTGCATGTGGTTCCATATGCTCGCCTTCACATGAGGGCAGCTCAATGGACTTTGTCCACCCAATGGACTCAGGCATCAGGTTGCCTGTCAGACAAAATAGCAAACTCCAGTTGCCTTTTTTGGTCTCTCCAGTGGTGGAAGTCCTCTCAAAACCTGTTGCTGGGGTCCCCTTTTCAGCAACTGCTACCCCAAGCAACTCTCACAACAGATGCTTCTCCAAGGGGTTGGGGAGCTCATCTGCAGGATCTCTCCACCCAGGGCATCTGGTCTCCACAGGAGACTTCTCTGCATACAGGGAGGAGTGGCCTAGTGGTTAGGACAAGGTACTTCAGGCCGGAGGGCCGGGGGTTCAAGTCCCACCTGGGGACAGCAAACTCAGGCCGGAGGGACTGGGATTTCTAGTCCTATAGGTACTCCTTGTGGTCTTGGGCAAGCCACTTAACCCTCCATTGCCCATGTTCCCTGTAAGTATTAGTGTATGTGTGTCATATCCCCTTGTGTTAAATGTATCTCCCAATTGACCGCTTTGACCCGGTGAAAAGCGGGATATAAATACAGCTAAATAAATAAATATCAATCTCTTGGAACTCAGAGCAATTTTCTTAGCTCTCAGAGTGTTCCATTCCCTGCTCAGCTACAGGACAGTCCTCATCCATACGGACAACCAAGTAGCCATGTTCTATATAAACAAGCAGGGAGGGACTGGCTCTCTGTTGCTTTGCAATGAAGCTTTGCGACTGTGGGCCTTCGCCAGAGAGCATCACATCCATCTTCTGGCAGTATATCTTCCAGGCGTTCAAAACTTTTGGGCGGACAGACTCAGTCGAGTTCTGCTTCCACACGAGTGGTCCCTCCACAGGGACCAGGTAGCCAGGATCTTTCGAATTTGGGGAACCCCGGACATAGACCTCTTTGCAAGTCCGTGGAATGCCAAACTTCCCCGGTTCTGTTCCAGAATTCTGTGTCAGGGAGTTCAGGCCAAGGATGCCTTCCTCCTTCACTGGGGTCAAGACTTCCTTTATGCCTTTCCACCAATTCCCCTAATTCCCAAGACACTATTCAAGCTTCAGAGAGATCAAGGGACCATGATCCTCATAGCACCACATTGGCCACGCCAAGTGTGGTACCCTCTACTTCTGCATCTCTCTCAAGCTCCCTCCCTGGACTTGGGCTCTGCTCCAGACCTTCTATCCCAGGAAGAAGGAACGTTGTGGCACCCAAACCCCCAGTCTCTCCATCTCAGGGCTTGGTTGCTGAGGGCCTAGACCTTCAAGATTTTCATCTCTCCCAGCAAGTCAGAGATGTTATTCATGCCTCTAGAAAGCCTTCTACTAGACGTTCCTATGCTTTCAAATGGAAAAGATTCACCATTTGGTGTTCAGAGAAGGGTCTAAACCCTCTTGCAATACCTCTGAATTCTCTACTAGAGTATCTTCTGCATCTATCCCATGCAGGTCTGAAAACAAATTCAGTAAGAGTCCATTTGAGTGCTATTGCAGCGTCCCTCAAGCCTCTCAATGGACAACCTATTTCCTCTCATCCTCTTATAGCAAGATTCATGAGAGGCCTTCTTTTAACTAAACCTCCCATTAGACCACCTCCAGTGGCATGGGACTTAAACCTGGTTCTTGGCCAGCTTATGAAGCCACCCTTTGAACCTTTAGCCACCACCTCCTTGAAATTTCTTTCTTGGAAGGTTATTTTTCTCATTGCAGTCACCTCAGCACGCCGCATCAGTGAGTTGCAAGCTTTGGTGGCCAATCCACCTTATACAAGGTTTCATCATGATAAGGTAATCCTCAGGACCAATCCACACTTTATGCCTAAAGTGGTCTCACCTTTTCATCTGAATCAAGAGGTGTATTTACCTGTCTTTTTTCCAGGACCTCATGCATCAAGTGCAGAGAGGAATCTTCATACCTTGGATTGTAAGACAGCTCTCGCTTTTTACTTACAAAGAACACAGCAACATAGAAAGTCTTCTCAACTCTTTGTTGCTTTTGATCCTTCTCATTTAGGACTTCCAGTCTCTAAAAGAACACTGTCCAACTGGATTGCTCAGTGTATTTCTTTTGCCTACCAGAGTAGAAACCTTTCTCTGGAGGGCCAAGTCACATCTCACAATGTGAGAGCCATGGCAGCCTCAATGGCTCATCTAAACTCTGTGTCCATCGACCAAATCTGTCGAGCGGCCACCTGGGCCTCGGTTCATACCTTCACAGCCCATTACTGCTTGGACAAGGACTCCCGCCGGGATGCCTTGTTTGGTCAGGCTGTTCTCAAACACCTGTTCCATTCCTAATCAACTCCTACCCATCTAGCCTGGTTGGATGCCAGAGATCCATGGGGGGAGGTAGAGTCCTTTTCAAGGACACACAACCTGGGGTCTTCCCCTGGCATCTGCAGCTAGGGAGTCCCCATATGTGAAGACTCATTCCTGCTTGTTCCTGGAGATAGCACAGTTACTTACCTGTAACAGGTGATCTCTGGGAACAGCAGGAATAAGTCTTCACAACCCACCCACCTCCCCTAGGAGTTGTATCTCTATATCTATCTTTCCTTTCCTCTCTCTCTCTTTGTCTCAGCTTTAAAACTCGAACTGGAGAGAGGCGGTTGGGAAAGGCGGGAAGGCAGCGCGCAGGCGCTGTGGGATGCTCCCAAAAGCTTTCTTACTGGACGCTGGGGAACGTTCCTGCGCAGGCTCCGTCGGTACCGACGATACTCATATGTGAAGACTTATTCCTGCTGTTCCCAGAGATCACCTGTTACAGGTAAGTAACTGTGCTTTATCTGCCTAGAGCGAAGAAAATGTTGAGAGGGGATTTGGGAGGGGGTAATTTGAAACAAAGTGATGTTCTTAATTTAACTGAGTTTCTTGAGAAGTCAGATAGTGAGACTCTTGTTGCCTCTACACTTTTGGTTACTTTTGCCTTGCTATCTGATAGAGAGTGGATTTTGAAGTTGTTTTTTCGGAAAAGGAATCTTTTATTTAAAGGTTTATTGGTTAGAATCTATCCTGACTTATCTAGGTATACACAGAGGCGACGTAGGGAGTTTCTTTTGTTACGTGCTGGTATATTGTGGTTGGGGGGTTTGTTTTTTCTTAAGCATCCATGTAAATGCTTAGTGAAGTATAAATCTATTTCCTATATTTTTTACGAACCCTCCCAATTGACTGCGTTTATTAGTGCTAGGTGTGAGGAGTCCCCACACGGGGCCTCATTTGATCTCTCATAAAGTTGTTGCCATAGCTAGATGGCTGCTTTGATTTTCTTCTAGAATTTGGATTTAACTACGTATTGTTGTTTATATATTGGTAACTTGATCTCCTTCAATTGGTTTAGTGGGCTAGTGTGGAAGGTATCTTTTGTCTGTGTTTAAACTTGCTTTTTGTTTTCTAATGATGTTTGTATTATCTGAGATGCCTACTTGTTTCTTCAAGAATGTTTTTGTAACTTTCTTGTTTATTTTGAAAATTCTATAAATAAAAAAAAAAAAAAGAAAGGTGGAAGGAAGGCCAAAAAACTGCCAGCATGGTTTAAAAAGGTGAGGTCAGAGAGGCTGTTGTAGCCAAAACGCATCTTTCAGGAAATGGAAAAGAAGTCAGTTGATGAAAATGGGAAACAACATAAGCACTGGCAAGTTAGATGCAAGGCACTGAAGGCAGGCAAAGAGAGAATTTGAAAAAAAAGCTTGTTGAGGAAGCAAAAACGTACAATAAAATCTTTTTCAGGTACATTTGTAGCAACAAATCTGTGAGAGAGTCAGTTGGAAAATTAGATGATAGAGGGGTATAAGGAGCGCTAAGGGAGGACAGGGCCATAGCCGAAAGACTGAATGAATTCTTTGCTTTGGTCATTACTGAAGAAGGTGTAGAAGTTACCCATGCCTGAAATGATATTTAAAGGTGATGTATCAAAAAAATTGAAACAAATTTCGATAAACTGGGAAGATGTATTACAATTATTTGATAAATGAAAGAGTAGCATATCATCTGAACTGGATGGTATACATCTGAGTGTGCTGAAAGAAATGAAATATGAAATTGCAGATCTGCTATTAGTAATCTCTGAACTATCATTAAATCATCTATAGTACCTAAAAATTGGAGAATGGCTAACGTAACACTAATTTTTAAAAAAGGTTCCAGGGCTGACCTGGGAAACTACAGAGCGGTGAGCCTGATGTCATTACTGGGCAAAATGGTAGAAACTATTATAAAGAATAAAATGACTAAACATGTTGTAGATAGTCATAGTTTAATGGGAGAAAGCCAACATGGATTTAGCCAAGGAATATCTCGGAGTATGTTTACTAAGTGGTGATAGTGGCTATTCTGTGAAATGTGTGCCGTGGCCTATTGAATAAAACTGCTGTGGCACACATTTCACATGATAGCCGCTATTGCTGTTTAGTAAACCCTGGCGCTTGTCTTACTAATCAGTTATATTTTTTTGAAGGTGTGAATAAACAGGCCGATAAAGGTGAGCCAGTTGATATAGTGCAGGGGTCTCCAACTCCAGTACTGGAGGGCCGCAAACCAGTCAGGTTTTCAGGATGTCCCTAATGAATATGCATGAGATATATTTGCATGCACTGTCCCCATTGTATTCAAATGAATTTCTTGCATATTCATTAGAGATATCTTGAAAATCTGATTGGCTTGTGGCCCTCTACAACTGGAGCTGGAGATTCCTGATATTGTTATCTGGATTTTCAGACAGCCTCTGATAAGGTCCCTCATGAGAGACTCTTTTTAACATCTTTGTTACTGATATAGCGGAAGGGTTGTCGGGTAAAGTTTGCCTCTTTGCGGATGATACCAAAATCTGCAATAGAGTAGACACCCAGGAAGGTGTAGATAGCATGAGGAGGGATCTAGCTAAGCTTGAAGAATGGTCTAGAATTTGGCAGCTGGGATTTAATGTTAAAAAATGTAAGGTCATGCATTTGGGCAGCAGCAATCCAAGGGAGCAATATAGTATAGGGGGTGAAGTACTTTTGTCCACTAAAGAAGAGCGGGACCTAGGCGTGGTTGTGTCTGATGATCTTATAGTAGCTAAACAGGTAGAAAAGGCAACGGCAAAAGCTAGAAGGATGCTTGGGTGCATACAGAGAGGAATGGCTAGCAGAAAAAAGGAGGTGATAATGCCTCTGTATAAGTCTTTGGTGTGACCTCATTTGGAGTATAGTGTGCAATTCTGGAGACCGCACCTTTAAAAGGATGTGAACAGGATGGAGTCGCTGCAGAGGGTGGCTACTAAAATGATTAGTGGTCTTCATTATAAAGCATATGAGGACAGACTGAAGGATCTGAATATGTACACCTTAGAGGAAAGGCGGGATAGAGGTGATATGATTGAGATGTTTAAATACATCCGTGGCATAAATGTTCAGGAAGAGAGCCTCTTTCAACTGAAAGCAAGTTCTGCTACGAGGGGACATGGGATGAGAGTGAAGGGAGATAGATTCAGGAGTGATATGCGGAAATATTTCTTTACGGAAAGAGTAGTGGATCCGTGGAATAGTCTCCCAGTGGAGGTGGTAGAGATGAGGACAGTAACTAAATTCAAAAATGCATGGGACAAACACAGAGGATCTCTAAAGGTAAAAAGGGGACTGTTGTAGTTGTTGATATGGAAGGACAGACTAGATAGGCCATGTGGTCTTTTTCTGTCATCATATTTCTATGTTTCTATGTAAAATTATAAAGTCATGGGATAGGAGGCAGAGTACTATTGTGAATCAGGAACTGATTAAAAGATAGAAAGCAGAGAGTAGGACTAAATGACCAATTTTCTCAATAGAGAAAAGTGGATAGTGCAGCACCTCAAGGATCTGTGCTGGGTCCGCTGCTTTTTAACATATTCATAAATGACTTGGAAATGTGAATATTGAGTGAGATGATCATATTTGCAGATGACACAAAATTATTCAAAGTTGTTAAAACATAAGAGGTTTGTGAAAAATTGCAAGAGGACCTTGATAAACTGGAAGACTGGACGTCCAAATGGCAGATGAAATTTAATGTGGACAAGTGCAAAGTTATGCACCTAGGAAAGAAAAAAACAAACTATGGTTACACAATGCAGGGTTCCATATTAGGAACCACCACCCAGAAAAAGGATTTAGGCATCATCTTGGATTATACTTTGAAACCTTCTGCCCAGTGTGCAGCAGTGACGAAGAAAGCAAATAGAATGCTAGGAATCATAAGGTAAGGAATACAACCAAGGAGATTATAATGTCTCTGTGTGACCGCACCTTGAATATTTTGTGCAGTTCTGATCACCATATCTTAATAAGGATATAGCAGAATTAGAACAAGTACAGAGAAGAGCGACAAAAATGGTAAAGGGAATGGAAGGAATCAGGGGCGGCTCAAGGCAATCTGCTGCCTGAGGCGAAGAATGAGATGGCGCCCCCCCCCCCCAACCTTAGAGGGGGGCAGGGCTTTTCAGAAATCCAATCAGAGAATGAACCAAACCAAAAAGCCGATTAGATTATATGGAGGAAATGCAAGATGTTTGCACACAGGGCCGTATCGAACTGCAATCGCGCCCTGTGCAACTTGCAGCTCAGATGCATGCCCCCCTCCCCCCATACCTCCGTCCAGCACAGCCTGCTCTTTCCCTGCTGCTGCCGCCCTCTGTTTTTTTTCACGGCCTGTGGCGCTGATGGGAAACAGGATTTCCTGTTTCCCATCAGCTCTGCAGGTTCAGCTTTAACAGAGCCGCGGTTAAGGGAAACACTCTCCCTTCGCCATGGCTCTGCAAAACTGAGCCGGGGCGGAGGGGAAACCAGAACTGCAGGCTCTCCGAGGGGGGCAGCCGCAGGCTCCTCATTCTGCCACTGCCGCCAATGAAGCGGCAGCGGCAGCTGCTGTTTATCCCGGAGGTTTTTATTCATTTTATTTTGAAGGCCAAGTGAGGCAGTCTTTTTGGGGGCAATTTTTGCCGCCCCCCCAAAAGGTAGCAGAAAAAACCCCAAAGAACAGTGGTCAAAATAACAGCATACAAAACAAGACCTGCGTATTGCGTATTCGCGGGGTGCTAATCTTCGGGATAAACTTGTTTTTTCTGTTACACCTTTGGATCGTCCTTTGCGCCCTCAAGCATGGAGGGGTTCTCATGAGCCTTGTGGGACCTGTCGTTTTTGTGAAACCACTGTCTCTGGTGACTCTTGGACAGATTTACACACGGGCCAGGTTTTTTATCGTCATTGGCAAACCACCTGCAATTCCACTTATGTGGTTTATTTTATCCAATGCACTTGCCCTTTACGTTATGTGGGGAGCCCCACTCGACAGATCAGGATACGTCTGGCGGAGCATGCTAGTCGTCTCCGACAATTGGTTATCACAGCTCCGATGGTCTCACATTGTTCCCAACTCCAACATGAGTTCCAGCAGTTACGGTGGACTGTGATCGATCATGTGCCTGGAGATCCTAGGGGAGGAGATCGGACCTTTAAATTACGGCGTTTAGAGCAATGATGGATATTTCTTTTAAAGGCTGTGTCTCCTACCGGCATGAACAGTGAAATTGATTGGCTGGGGGCGATGTGAAGTCATCCTTTCAGGACTAGGGGGTTTCCTGCTTCGTGGGGATTCCCCTTTTCTGATTGGTTGGTTGGTTGTGATAGGCATTTGAATAGCCCAATTTAAGAGCAGTTCCTGTTATTTTAACCGCCAACTTTTTGGCGTTTTTTTGCCAGTTCCATGGCGGTTATGGTTGTCTTTTACAGTGGAGTTTTGAGCGCTTGATGCAGGGGTCTCCCCCGAAACGTGCACGTCGCGTATATCTCTGATAAGTATCGTTGCTTTTCATCCTTTTAAGAAATTTGGTGACTCTAAATACTTTTGAATATTTACACCTAAGTGGTTCAATAAAAGGGATATGTATCGTGTTAGTGGGTTGGTTAACAGTGCCTTCCCCTCACGATCTATGTCCGACAAAAATTTGGATAAAAATTTTGTGGAACACAACAGGGCCCCCCCAAAAGGTTGCAGCCTGAGGCCACCGCCCCACTCGGCCTAATGATAGAACCGCCCCTGGAAGGGATCCCCTATGAGGAAAGGCTTAAAAGGTTAAGGGCTCTTCAACTTGGAAAAGAGACAGCTGCAGGGAGATATGATAGAGGTCTATAAATTAATGAATGGAGTGGAACGGGTAAACGTAGATCGATTGTTTACTCCATAAAAATGTAGAAAGACTAGAGGACACACAATGAAGCGAAAATGTAACCCATTTAAGACTACTAAGAGAAAATATTTTTTCACTCAATGCATAATTAAATTCTTGAATTCGCTACCAGAGGATGTAGCTGGGTTTAAAAAAGGTTTGGACAAGTTCCTGGAGGAAAGGTCCATAAACTATTACTAAAGAGGACCCGGGAAATCCACTGCTTATCCCGGGACATGCATAGTGGAACTTATGTACCTTTTAGGAAATCGGACAGGTATTTGTGACATGAATTGGCTACTGTTGGAAACAGGATAATAGCTAGATCAGTGGTTATAAACCCAGTCCTGTGGGACCCCCAGGCCAGTCAGGTTTTCAGGATATCTACAATGAATATGCACAAGATAGATCTGGCATTTCTTATGTTCTTATGTTCATTAACTCCTACGACTCAAACTATAACAATCCTAGTTCTTAAAGACAGCTTTGTAGATATCACACCAGGACCTAGAGCATCAGCATATCTTGTATTGGGAAAAGAGAACAAGCAGGTCTGCTATAGATCCCTACACAGGCATTACTAGCAGAATTCTTTACCTCAGTCACACATGTAGGACATGGACAGCCCCTTAGTTAATTTAGAATAAGGGATCACAAATTAGAAACAAACATCCAGACTGAAATTAAGCCCCACTAGCCTAGATTTTGTGCAATACTGTAAAAAGAGTAACCAAAAGTATGTCTTCTTGTGCTGTGTAAAATACAAAAATAGAAGAGAGAGACATTTCCCAAAGAAGGCCACATTCCACTCCCTAAAAATGAAGGAGTTATATTGAGATTGTCTAATCCTGAATAGAATTGCTGAATGATATCAGTTATAATGGATGGCTGATACTGGTTGAGGGGTTGCTTTAGGCATAGAAGGCCCTTAGAGCTTTATCTTGTATGTCTTTTATAGCTAATTTAAACACAGCTTAGGATAACTATTCAGAGGGTCGCCATGAGTCAACATGGACTCGACGGCACTTAACAACAACAAAGGTGGGGGGAGGCTGTGATGTATTGGTAAACATGAAATCTTGAAATGTTACTTTGGCTTGTCCACCTTGTCCCCATTGCCACCTCAAATATTTCTATCCAGTGACACCACTGGCCTGCTGGACTCCCTGCCACCCCCATCCCTGCCCTTCCTCTCTCTTTATCCAAGGCTTGCTTTCACTTGCTCTCTTTCTGTCTTTCTGTGTTCGTGTGTGTGTTTATCTCTGAGTGCCTATGCCAGTGTTTTGTTTATGTGTACCCCTTTGCTACTGTTTTTGTGTATGTGGGCAATTTATCCAAATGGGTTGGTTTTGCGCATACCATGACAGTAATGAACCTCACTCCTAAGCCAGGGTATGTGGAGTATGATCTCAGTCTCTCAAATTTATAGCTAATGCTCATCATAGTACTTGCATTGTGCCAAAGAGAGCGTCCAGTGTAGAAAGGAGGAATAAGGGTTTGCCCAGAAGCGAGGAGTGTAATGGATGGAATTGATGAAATGAACTATTTCCAATATTGAAGACAGATTCTGGGGAAAAGGTGTGGACTGAAGGGGGCAAAGCTGCTTCTTTTGCTCCCAAAGGAGGAGCAGCCTTCTTGTTTAAACTAAGAAGCTGCTGGAAAACCTGGATTGGCCCAATTTGCAGCTCTGCAAGAGACTGCACATAATGCACGTGGGTTTTGATTGCTTTCTCTATGGTCAGCTTGATTTACATTTTTGCCTGCTTGAGACTCATGAGACTGGGACACTCCCAGCTGTTGTAAAGACTTTTTGAGAAAACCAGTGGAGGACAAAGAAGGTTGATCATTGCCTATAACAGGGAACACAATTTAGCAGATTCATTAGTTTCATTTTATATGCCATCAGCATCTACCACTTTACCACCAAAGAAAGGACATTACAGATGTGAGAACTGCTCAGTCTACAAACACGCTGCGGTGCTTAATGACATGGGTCTACAATAAAGTTTTCCCAGTTTATTATAGTGTTTGACCGTGGTCTTTGCCCCCCCCCCCCCCCACTGGTTTTCTCAAATTTGTTTTTTTGCGGAAGGCTTCCTTCTCCTGCTTTCTGTAAAGACTTTTTGAAACTGGTAGAGAAAAATAAATAATCCAATATTCTGCAGTGATGATGGCAAGAACCTTGAGACTACAGCATATAGTGGGCTCTAGGTCTGCTTTAAGCTGGTTGCATAGGTGAAATATTATCTTCCTCTCTCAGAGCTAGGAATTGTGTCCTGGGCTTGTATACCCTCTGCAGAAGGTACCTCCTCCTCCTCCATTGCCTCTCTTTCCTGCTAGCCAGAGCATGCAGGAACCACAGCTTGTTCCCTCACTCATCACCAGCAAATGCATAGAGAGACACCCAAAAAGACACACACCATTCATTCCGACAAGCAGAAGGAATGGAAGAGAATCTAGCAGTAGATTGTCACACACAAGGGTCTGGGCATGTGCTGTGTGTTGTCTCTGGATGCTGCAATAGATCTTAAGGTTCTTGTCATTATTCTTGGTCCTAGGTTGCTGGCCTAACCATTAGGCTACATCTCCATGCAATCATTATATGCCACAATTAGATAACTCATTCAGTGTGGATTACATTAGATAAACAAACCCCTAATGCAATGTCCACCTTCGAATCAATGTTGACCAGAAGTAGATTGCCGGGCCTTTCTTCTGAGGCAATGGCGGGTTAAATGACTTGCCCAAGGCTTGCTAGTGGAACTGGACCCTGGTCTTTTGGCTTGCACACCAGTGCTCTACCATTAGGCTACTCCTCCACTCCCAAAATGCCACAATATAATATACCAAAATACACTAAATTATAATAAAAAATAACAATGGTAGATATCTTTTGATATGACTTTACTCAGAGATGGTCCACAAGGCAGTTTGTAGTGTTGCTTAATTTCTCTTACCAGGAGTCTGAATTCACCTGAGCAATGTTAGGCTTGTGTAAGCTAGGGCCTCTCCTCTGAGCCACTGTGAAGGGAACTGGGTCTGAGCATGTTTGTGCACATCTATTTTATAAGCACACGTGTACTTATCTGGAAAGTAGGTACACATGTTGCTAATTTACAGGTGTCTGTAGGTATATGTTTATAGACATGAAAACAAAAAATGGGTATTAAATTGTGTCAGAATTTTGGTGGGATAACTGTCTGTGCCAATAGTTGGCATCCATTCCCTCCTTTTACTAATTTAGGGTGCTAAACATTTTTGAGGTCTAGGTTCTGCATTACCTCTCTAAGCCTATAACCCAGATGGTGTGCATGGCATTTCATTTTTTTAAATTCCTGTAGACCAAACCATGCCTTTATATAAGGCTCTAGCAGGGTATAATGCCTCTCCCTGGCTGTTGTTATCATGAATGAGGCATTTCTGCTCTCCTGGCACTTTGGAGTCTATATCCCCCATACTAAATGGAAGCCTAATTCCGAGTTGGTGAGGAAAGAAACCAGTCTGGCTATGGGGGTCTCAGCTCTGTCTTGCACATTTCTATCTACTTATTAAGTTCCTAAAGGCTATCCCAAGCTTTGGATGCCTCTATGTCTACATCCTTATAGTCACGAATGCTACCAACAGCAAATGGTAAAGCATTACATAGCTTAGAGCCAATAACTGAGAAGACATGGGTATACATAGCGTCATGGTGCCTTTCAGTAAATGGACTTGCTCTCAAAAGATCTTGAGATGTTGATCTCAAGATTTGGGCTGGCACATATGTGACCAAGAGCTACTGTAGTTCAGACAAAGCCAGCAACTGTAAGGATTTAAATGCATAACATGGGTACTTGAATTGCAGGCAAAAACTAATAGGTAACCAATTAAACTCAACCAAAGCTAGAGTAATATGATAAAATTTCTTTCAAGCTCTGAATTATGTGTGCTGCTACATTCCAGGCTAACTGCAACAGCTTAAGAGTACATTGTGGGAGGTCCAGATAAATCATATTATCATAATCAAGATGACAAAGTGCCAACATCTAAGCAACTGTTCAAAAATCTGTAGATTCTAAATTTATTTATTTATTTAACAGTATTTCTATACCGCCTTCTCCTTCAATCAAGGCGGTCTCCACAGCAAGCAATCATAAAAGTGTTCATGTGTTCTCATGCAGTGATGCGTGTTGTGTGTTTGAGGTGGTGTGCATTTGATTCAATTTGATCTTTCTACAATGTGCGCTATTATACATTTTGAGCTATTATAATTATATACAAGGGTCAGGGTGTGGGTAGGTCTGTTGTTCTAGCTTGATTAGTATGTTATGTGACGTAGTGTTCAATGAATAGATTTGTCTTCAGCTGTTTGCGAAAGTCTTTGAAGTCTGTCGTTAATTTCAGCTTGTCTGGGAGGGTGTTCCAGATTGTTGGGGTGGCCAGGGATAGTGCTCATTCTGCGGTGTCCTTGCGGGTCTTGGTGAAGTCTTTTGGGGTGTTTACTCGGTTGGAGGTGCCTCTTCTCCTTGGTCGTGTGCTAGTGTCAGGTTGTATGAGTGTGTGTAGGCTGATGGCTGAGGAGTGTTGTTTGATCTTGAGTATGTTTATGATTATGCTTATAAATATAAGCATAATTTATGCATTAAACATAATTTTAAAAGTAGATCATGTCATAATTTGATCTTAAATGAAAATTGTGCGTCGAGAACATCACCGAGATAGTGAATCTTATCTCTAACTGAAATGACATGATTGTGCAATTGCACACAGAGTGAGGGGCACATACAGCAGATACTTCATGAAAGCACAGACACTGAAGGGCACACCATGTGTGTTATGGCAAGTTAAAAGCCCCAAGAAAAATGTGATGGCTAATAGCTGGTATGCCACCTTTACTTGAAGCTCTCAGGGAAGGTGGATCTAGCTGGGGTGGGGGGAGGTCTGCTTTGCAGTGGCTACTTCACAAAGGCCATGTAAATAAGGGTGTGGTGTGTGAGCAGCTCTAAGCTCCATGCTAATGTTTGTGCTGCCACCCAGTAGTTTGGGCCCTTATGGTACCATCTCCGAGTCTCGGGACTAGGCCAGCAGTGTTACCCTTGTGGATTGTCTAACTCTCTTAAATGCCTGACTTGGGAACTGTAAGTGCACCATACGTCTATGTAGGGATGTTAATCATATAGCTGAAAGCATATCATCTGATGACAAACATGGCTGAGCTCATACCAGCACATCTGCACTCTGATATTTGGGCTAGAGAGCCTCCTAATAACTCTGAAATGTTTCTCTGTGTGCCATACCTTACATCCCATGTGCTATTAAAGCCTTGGGCAGCAGTTCAGGGGTTTCTCTGGCTTACCAGAGACCAGACAGTTTCCTCTTTTAGCATGACAGACAATTGTTAACCAAGCTGTTAGAAAATGATGCATGTGGAGGGAAGGCTAATGTGTGAGCCAAGTTAGATGTATGATGTCTGTAATTGTAGTTGTCTGTGCCAAACCTACGCTTTATGTGGTTCTACGCACACTGCCATGTGCGTATATAATTTATTGACTGTATTTTTTGATAAAGAGACCCTTTTCAAGAAGTGGAGCTGTATCCTTTTGGTTAGCACAGTGCTTATTATGTTTATTACAACATTTGCTATATCACCATTCAAAAAATATCATAGTGGTTTACAATCATAGAATTAATTAAAACAAAATAAGGACAGACAACAGAATAATAGCCATGCTGCCTGCATTGTCAGCTATGTACCGGCTCAATCCTCTCCAAATATCTGTGCTAAAAAATAAATTTTTAATCTTGACTTAAATTTTGTCAGATTTGGCTCAAGGAGAAGGTATTTGGGCATAATATTCCAAAGCAGGGGATCTAAATATAAAAAGCTGCATTTCTGATTATCTCCCAGCGCATCTTAGATGGAAGGGGAAACTGCCACAAGTGTTGGCGTGTGAGGAATGATGATATTGAAAAATGGAACAGGAAATCCCAGATTTCAGAATTTTAAATGTAAACAAAAGGATTTTGAATGTAATTCTCTATGCTGTGGGAGCAAAGAGTGGAGTGATATGATCTGGCCATTCTGCATGAAAGACTTACTTAACTGCTGTATTCTGAACGCGTTGGAGCCTTTGACTAGCAACCTGCCCAATTCCATTAAACAGGGCATTATAATAGTCCAGGCACGGCGTAATGAATGCACGGACATGAATGAGTAAGGCCTCTCGGTCCAAAAAAGCTTCTATAGATCTAATTCCATGGAGGTGAAAGAAGCAGTTACGAACAGTGCCAGTTTTGAATCCCACTGCTGCTCCATATGATTTTGGGCAAGTCAGTTAACTCTCCATTGTCTCAGGTACAAACTTAGATTGTAAGCCCTGAGGGGACAGGAAAATACCTGCTGTAATGTAATGTAACTCACCTTGAATTTTGAAAAAGGTATGCACCATCTGTCATATGGGGAGAGGCCTTGGTGGCCGTGAGTGTGGCTGGACTTCAGCTTGTGGCAGAGATGTCTATACTGCAGGCCAAGAGGTGAGGTCAGTGCATAGGCAGCAAGAGCGCAATCATCGGAGGTGCTATGGAGTGTGCTGTGGTGCCACAAATGTACAGCATATATATATCCTGCTGCAGCTTATGTCAGCCTTATTGCATGCGGCCATCAGATATAGCTGAAGCCTCTACTTCCTAGAAGCTCTTCTCTGTTAAGTATGCATATGGGAAGAGGCAGCATTGAAGAATAGGGAAGAATATGTAACGACGGCAAGGTCATAAGAAGACACCCATACAGCAGAGAGTCACTAGAGTAGTGGTTCTCAACCTTTTTTGTACTGTGACCCCTTTTACGATTGGTCAACTTGTGGTGACCCCCAAAGATAAAATCAAATGCGTCTCTCTTCCTTTAACGTTAACGCATTGTTGCTGTAATCATTTGTTGAATTATTAATATATTATAGGCCTTTGCAATATGTTTTTATTTATAAAATTTACTTATTTAAACCACAATAACACAGGTACACTAAAAAAAATTTTTTTAAACTGCCTCTAATGTTTCGATTGATTTTTACGTTTTTTGGTGTGCTGAATCCAAATCTGGTAACCAATTTGCTCCATCACGTACAGATTTTTTGCTACATTGGGTTAGCAGTTTGAGGTGAACGTTTCAGATTGAGTGAAATCGAGATAAAAGTTTCTTGGATGAATTCTTTATACTAATTGTTTAGTAGTTATTCAAATAAGAATAAAGAAAATTGTAACAAGGCAGCACATAAGAATAGAGTAATGTCAACAAAACACACTGTGATGGTAGCAAAATTGTCTGCACTTAAAACAGCCACATACATGTGCACAAACATTGAGCATATAAGAGCGAGGTTAGACACAAAGCAAAGCAAAGAAATGTGCAAAAAATGTTGTACAGGTATGTATGTAAGAATAGAAAACGCAAACCGCACCATTGCAATACATAAAGACAAACACCCGATGGTGTGAAAATAAAATTCTAATAAATGAGATCCGACACTGTGGTAATAACTAGCAAATTTTTATTTCAAAGTTTAGTAAAAACACGATATTTGTCAACACAGTTTAGATTTTAAAGTCATTCTTGGGTCAATCAATCTCCTGGTGGGCCCGTTCTTCTTCTTCTTCCCCCGAATGCTTCTCTTGGTGCGCTGCTTGGCGTATTTTTCATCTGGGGTTTCCCGCAGCAGCAACCAGCAGAAATCAGCCATCATAGTGGTGTTCCATCTTCCTTGGTACCTTCTCTCTGCGTCCTTGATGTCCTGGTGAAAACCTTTCACCTTGTTCTTCACTGTACGCCCCCAAGTTTTCGGGAAAGTAGTTCACATGGGAGTGCAAGAAATGGACTTTCAGGCTCATGTTACAGCCTTGTTCTTTGAAGGCATTGAGCATCCTGGCAACAATATCCTTATAGTTCTCATCCCGCCTGTTCCCCAAGAATTTGAGAACATCATCCTTGAAGGAATCCCAGGCTTCTTTTTCCTTCTCAGACATCGTTTCAGCGAATGCTCCATCTGAAATGAGTTTCCTTATATCAGAGCCAACAAACACTCCTTCCTTTAGCTTTGCTTCAGAAAGTCGGGGGAACTTTGAGCAAAGGTACCGAAAGCACTCACCATCTTTTGGAAGGGACTTGATGAATTGCTTAATGAGACCCAACTTAATGTGGAGAGGTGGTAATAGAATTTTATCACGAGGTACCAAGCTCTCATGAAGAACATTTTTCTCACCGGGTCTCAAATACTCCCGAATTGGCCAGTCTTTTTTCCCCCAGTGTAGGTCGCGGGCCGGCTATCCCACAAGCAAAGGAAGCAGGGATATTTGGTGAAACCGGATTGCTGCCCTAATAGCATGGATAGAATTTTAAAGTCTCCACAAATCATCCACTTATGCTCATCATAACGAATCTTCTGAAGAATCAGGGCCAAATTCTCGTATTTTTCTTGGAGAATAACAGAGTGAGCAATAGGAACTGAAGCGAATGTGTTGCCATTATGAAGAACACCACCTTTTATGCTGTCTTTTGACGAATCAATGAACAGCCGCCATTCAGCAGGATCATACTTGAGTTTAAACTTTTCCATCACTCCGTATATATCGTTGCAAAATACCAAATCTTCCTCTTTGCTGAAATACTTCAAAAATTGTGTCTCGCGGTTGCGGTACCAATAAAAAGTTGTTCCTGGTGACAATAGATTTTTCTGTTTAAGCCGAGAACCTAGCAGTTGGGCAGCATCTTTTGGGAGTCCTAAATCCCGGACTAAATCATTCAATTCAGCTTGAGAGAAAAGTTCAGGTTTCGGATCTGGTTCAGTTTCAAACTCGGAAGTACTGGACTCATCGGGAAAAGCCATCTGATGAGTCTCATCATGATCAGAACCGTCCACACAAATATGATCCAAAGATTTTGGTGGTTCAGGCACAGGTACTTTGTTGCTATGAGGCATAGGCCTAATTGCTGAGGGAAGGTTGGGGTAACTTATTACGTTCTTATTTTTTAAGTTGTATCCCTTCACAATGCAAGAGCAAAAATAGCAGTCACTGCTGTGGTCTCTTTGTTCACGCCACATCATAGGTATTCTGAAACGAAATGCTTGTTTTTTACCTTTCATCCATAAGCGTAGATCTTCCTCACATGTCTTGCACACTTTGTGTGAGGAGCCCACGGTTTGTCTTGATCGCCTAACTTCAAACCGAAATAGGCGAAATATACTTTTTTAATAAATGCAGAAATGTTCCTCTGCCGCTTTTTCACGGTATATTCCCCACAAATAAAACAAAAACTGTCCGGAGAGTTGACGCAACCTCTGGCTCTGTGAGCCATCAAAAATACACAGCACTGCAAACTACAACTGTAGTGAACCACTTCGGAATAAAGCTGGATTACGACTGAGCAAACAAAAGGTAATAATGAACTTGCAAGAAACTGAAATTTGACAGGAACGTTCATGTCGCAACCACCGTGTTTGAGCGAGCGAACGAGGCGAGGCGAACAGGAAAGAACATGCGCCAGCGCGAGTACTGGATTTAGCCCCCCGCCTCCCAATTGTCCTGTTAATGTATAAAATGAATACAAAACACTCTAAAATATCATGAGGGAGTGTTTCTAGTTAGTTGACCATTACAACCTCTATTTTGGGCCAAGAAAATAAACTGCAGTTGGCTAAAAAGAAATTATGTGAACATTCCTTATATGGGTAAGAAATCTAATTTTGCAAGAAAACGTGACGTGATGGAACATTTTGGCTATTTTTCCTGGATTCAGCACCCCAAAATCTATAGGAATCAGTTGCAAAACTGGAGGCAGTTTTTTGGTAGTGTACCTGTGTAATTAATCACAATAGCAAGTAACAATATTTGATTTCAAAATTATGATGATTTTGTAGTCAAATCACTAATATGAAATAAAATTATTTTTTCTACCTTTGTTGTCTGACCAATTTATTCTCTGATCATGCTGGTCCCGATCTGAGGCTTCTGCTTTCCTGTCTTCTCTTAGCTCTCTTTCTGTGGTCTATGGTCCATCTACCATTTCTTATCCCTTCTTTCATTTTCTTCACTTCTTTCCATCAGCCTATTTCCGTCCCAGTAACCCTCCCCAGTATCAGCCCCTTTCCAGTCCTCACTCTCAGTACCTTCCAATGTCAACTTGCATTCCCATGACTTCCACTGGTGTTCATTCCCTTCCAGTCCCCCTCCTTCCCCACTGACCAGTCCCTTCTAGTACAAATACCATGGCAGCCCCTCTCAGATACACTCCCTTCCAGTTCCATTCTCCCATCCCCTCGTATCAGCCCATTTGTAGCCTTAGCCCCCAGTTTTCTTCCAGGGCCAGCAGCTCTATCCTCCCCTCCCCACAATCAGCCCATTCCCAGTCGAAGCCCCCCAATTAGCTCGCTTCCAGTGCTAGTCCTCCCTCAACCCCATTACCAGTGCTAGCCTTCCCTAATCAGCCTGATACCAGTCCTACCCCCCCACCAGCTCATTACCAGTCCTAGCCTCCCCTAATCAGCTCATTTCCAGTGCTAGTCCCTCCTCAACCCCATTACCAGTGCTAGGCTCCCCTAATTAGCCCATTACCAGTCCTACCCCCCATCAGCCCATTTTCAGTCCTATCCTCCCCGATCAGCTCATTTCCAATGCTAGCCCCCCATGAAGTCCATTACCAGTCCTACCCCCCTATCAGCACATTACCAGTCCCAACCCCCCGTTGATCAGTCCATTCCCAGTCCTAGCCCCCCCATCTGCCCATTATAATCCTAACCCGCACTGTCTCTCCCCTCTGTCCAGCATTTATCCCCATCTGTCCAGTATGTCCCCTTGTCTCTTCCCTTTGTCCATGTCAGCCCCCACTCCATCCATGTCAGCCCCCTCTGTCCATGTCAGTCCCCCTCCCTCCCTCCATCCATCACTCCGTCAGTCAGTCCCCCCTCTGTCCATGTCAGCCCTCCCTCCATCCATCAATGTCAGCCTCCCTCCCTCTGTCCATGTCAGCCCTCCCTCCATGTCAGCCCCTCCTCTCCATGTCAGCCCCCCTCCCTTCATCCATCCATATCAGCCCCCCTCTGTCCAGTCAGCGCCCCTCTCCATGTCAGCCCCCCTCCCTTCATCCATCCATATCAGCCCCCCTCCTTCCATGTCAGCCCCTCCATCCATCCATCCATATCAGCCCCCCCTCCCTCCCTCCATGTCAGCCCCCCTCTGTCCATGTCAGCCCCCCACCCCCAAGTCAGCCCCGTTGCAGGTTCCCAGCTCCCCTCTCCCCATGTCTGCCTCCTTCTGCAGCCGTGGCTCCCTGTAAAGCCATTGCAGAGCCTTTCTGTCTCTAAACGGGCTACGTGCAGCATTGTCCCACCTCCAAAGGAAGTGGTAAACAACTTCCTTTGGAGGCGGGACAATGCTGCACGGAGCCCATCGAGAGGCAGGAAGGCTCCGCAATGGTTTTACTGGCACAGCTGCGGTTCCCTGAGAGGCAGGGAGCCATGGCTGCAATAGAAGGGAAGCGGTGAGTTTGCTGCTGCCGAGAAGCAGACTCGGCAGCGGCAGCAACTTGTACGCCTTTTTTTTTTTTTAATAGCGGAGTGAGGTGACCCCTGCTAAATCCTGTGGCGACCTCCATGGGGGTTGCGACCCACAGGTTGAGAACTGCTGCACTAGAGTGTGTCACCTAAGTCACTCTTACTCTCCATTGTTTTGTGTGTTAAAGACCACCAAGGTGAGCCTATGTTAAGTGCTATCTTGTATGGGCAGTGTGGCCATATCAGAGGGACCTTGCAGACCTGTTGCTAAGGGAACATCATATCCCACTGGGTGACATTCCTCTGTATTGTTATTAGTGGGCCTCTCTCCTGGATCAACTGGATAGGGACAAGGCAGAAAAAGTGCGATCCCCTCAGAGATGGAAGTGTGAATTATTAGGAGTGTGTCATACAAATAAGCCTATCTCACACTCCCTTTCTTTCAGCCCCTTCTTTCACTCCTCAGAACCTCAGGACTGGTGCATTAATCTAGATCATTATTTTCTTGAAAGTCTAAGGGGTATGGTTACTAAAGGGCATTAAGGGAACAGGCATTACTGAGTGTTAACAGCAGCGATAAGTGGTTTTCCGCATGAAAAATGTTCTGGGCAGGTAGGAGGCATTCTGGTGGAAATAGCGCAATGGGCCACTTATCGAGCAGACACTCATCCTACTCTGTTATGCATTCTGGCCACACTTTGGGTCAGCAAATATGTTAGTCCCCATCATGCCCTTCTAAGAGCATGGCTTTATTGGCTCTGTTGCAGCCCATTGCAGGGGGGTCAGACATGTTCACCCTGCAGAAGCCAGGTCACTGCTTGGAGGTGTGGTGTAATGGTCATGGCTAATAGCTTGGGAGCAAGATACCAGGGTTTGAGGCTCACTGCCACTCCATATGTGACATTGGGGATGGCACCTACTGCACATTGGTGCTGCCAGTCCATACCACCCTCTCCTCTGTTGGCGTTGTGCCATCATATCTTCTCATGCACTCTGCTATACCATGACCTATACAGGTACTCTTTTCCACATTTGGATGCTTTACACATGTCTCTTCTGTGCCTGGTCTTCACATCACCAGTCCTGTTCCGTCTCCTTTCAAAGCACCCATCATCCTACTTCTGACTCCGCTGGGGGGCACGTCTTCCCCATCCTATGCAAAACACCGATATTACAACTTTTTATGTGGGCACCCCCCTATGCATAGGTAGAGCTGCCTTCTGCATGCTTTTCATACTGACTGGCATGTTGGATGCCCACGGATCTGTCAGGCCCTTCAGCTTCCACCTATCTTTCCATTCATCACCTTTACATTGGATTTTGCTGGGGTTCCCTTATCCAGCAATAAAGTGACAGCCATTTTTGGGCATTAAGGTGCATGCTTGACACCTTAACACCCGATGTCCTATTAGTGCACATTAAGTGGCCCATTGCGCCTTTACCACCGGAAAGCCCCCTAACCGCCCAGAGCATTTTTTGCATGGAAAACCCCTTTTTGCTGCCGTTAATGCTTGATAACATCTGCTCCCTTACCGCCGTTTAGTAAACATAGCCCTAAATGTTCATGAAAGGACCCTGATTGACTTAATATTAATCTGTGAATTCGTGTGCTTTAAATCAATTTAGCGTGCATTAAAAATTCCCTGTTAAAATGAATATGTGAAACTGTGGTAGGCTATGGCCTAGCATGGCCTGCTACTATGAAAGGCCTGTAAGTTAGGCCTGGATCCTAACTCCCAGTATAGCTAGAAAAAGAACCAAAATCTGTGAAAAATGAGAAAACTGTTTTAAAATGCTTAATAAGAAATTTTCATGAATTCATAAGTCTTCTATTATTCTCTTGTGTGTGAAAGAACAGAAATGTTTCAGTATATGCATTCCAGAAGCCAAAGTTAACCTTGCAGTAGAAAAGTAACGAAATTCAGAACTGTACCATTGTTCAAGCAATCCTAAAGGAGGGGGCCGGTTGCTAGGCTCCGGAGGGATTTCTAATTGGACAAATGAAGGGAATGTATAACCAATGAAAAGTTTGCATGTATCGAGTTGGAACCAATAGAAAATTCTTATGTATCAAACTGAAAAAGAGGAATAAATGGTTATGTCTCTGTATAAACTTTTGCTCAGTTCCTTTTGAAGCTTTGACTGACTGGGCCTTGTGCACAATAAACTGGCTTGGACCCTGTCAATTGACTCCTGGACTTGTTCATTGATTGCACTTTGCCACAGCATATTCTTGGTGCGTTGGACAGGAAGTGCGCGTGGTAAATGGTATTCAAGTGAGTAATCCACATAATTCGCCTTGAGGTTTGGCCCGGTTGGAACCGTGTCTGTCCGACCGCGGGGGAAACCTCAGGCGCCGCCAGCCCCATTGTGCCGGAGAGGGTTCCGCCTGCCTTGGCGGCCATCGGGTCCAGCTGGACAACACCTCCGACCCAGGGGAGTCCAGGTTCCAACTCAGAAGCTGGTGTGGTATTGGGGACCGGATCCGGTGAGTAGACATTTTCGTGATTTGATAGTCAGAAAGAACAGCCTGGGACAGTGTCTTGCGTGCGCAAGACTGATTTGGTATATTTGGCATAGACTAACTGGGAAAACTCGCATGAGTATGCGCGAGACAAGGGAGCCTGATCACCTCCCATAAGGGCGGTCCTAGTAAGCTCCGCGTAAGGAAAGCGGAAGCTGAAGCCATCGACCCTTCTTGTTTGGAATAGTCAGTTAGTCAGAAAACCTGGGCACTTGAAATATTGAAATATGATATCTTGTTGAAATATGCTTGCGTGTGTGAATGAGAGGTCTTCAAATATAGACCGAGCGAGAGCGGACTCCTAAGTAGCGCAATTCCTGGCCGGGCGACCGCGCCCAGGTCGATAACAGGAGGAAGCGAGTGGTGTTTGTCCCCCCCCCCCCCCCAGTGTTCTGTGGGCTGTACGGACCTCTTACCTACAGCCATACTACCTATCCTTATTGTTCGTTGTCTTGTACATCATTACGTGTACGTAGGGACATAGGGTACGTAACGTACGCAGGTACGTTGAGTACGTAGGTAGTGTACGTAAGTACGTTTAGATTATGGGAGGGACGGAGTCCACGCAAACTCCGTTGGCATGTATGATCAAGAATTTCCATAAAGGATTTTCGGGCGATTATGGTACAAAAATGACTCCATCCAGATTAAAAATGTTATGTGAAAGGGAGTGGCCCGCATTAGCTGCTTCATGGCCCCGAGGGGGCACCTTTGATTTTGAGACAGTTTTACGAATCCATCAGCTCATATTGAGAGCGTATCCTGACCAGTTCCCCTATATAGATTCCTGGTTAAGTGTATGTGAACAGCAGCCCTCATGGATGAAGCGCTGTTATGAGGAGCACTGTAAAATATTTGTAGCTACTACTAGGGGAACAAAAAAGGCTAAGGAAGCAAAGCCGCCTGTGTATTCTGACCCAGAGTCCCCAGATATTCTGGATAGTTTACCCCGGCGCCCACAGAAGTTAGTCCCCCACAGCCCTGCGACTTGAAGTAGAGCCCGAAGAGGAGCCCCAGCAAATACTGAAGCAACAGCCTAAGAAGTGCCCTACCCCGAGTGAAAGTCCCGAGTCAGGTCCAAGCACAGCAGGGGGACTCGAGTCCTCTGATGAGACAGAAAGCGGAGGCTCTCCTGCCAGTTCAGGGTCACCCACCAAGAAGACTAGTGCCCGGGAGCCTTATGATTTAAGAAGCGTAACTCCCAAGAAGAAGGAGAAAGAAGGGCACCTAATGCCATAAGGCAAGTGCCTGGAATACCTGTTTTAAATGATCAGGGCCAGATGGCGCCAGGACCAACCAGCTTAGTTTATGTACCCTTTTCTACCACAGATTTATTCAACTGGAAAACGCATTATGCTTCCTACACAGCCAAGCCCCAGGAATTAACAGAATTAATGACTAGTATTATGCAAACCCATCAGCCTACCTGGGCCGATTGTCACCAGTTCCTGTCCACCCTCTTCACTACTGAGGAGCGAGGCCGAATTGGGCAAGCAGCCCTCCGATGGTTAGAAGAGAACCTTGTAGAAAGGGGAGGAATAAATCCCCCGCAAGCAGCAGCTGCAGAATACCCCAAGGAAGATCCCAGGTGGGACACAAATGAGGAAAGGGGGGCGGCGGCCCTAACCAGATTTCGCCAGGCCTTATTGCAGGACCTGAAGAAGGGAGGCCAGAGGGCCATGAATATCGGGAAAGTATCGGAAGTTCTCCAGGGTCCAGATGAGAGCCCAGCGGCCTTTTATGAGCGGTTGTCTGAAGCTTATAGATTGTATACCCCATATGATCCCGCCGCTCAAGAAAATTTACGCATGGTAAATGCAGCCTTTGTCATTCAGTCCCAGAGAGATATAAAATGAAAATTGCAGAAATTGGATGGATTTGCAGGCATGAACACAGCTCAGTTAATGGAAGTCGCTCAGAAAGTATTTGTGAATCGTCAAAATGAACAAGACAGAGAAAGTGAACGAAAGATGAAGAAGAAGGCAGATCTTCTTGCTGCTGCTATAACCGAACGACGTGGAGGAGGTTTTCCTAATCAAAGGACCAGAGGACGTGGAAGAGGCCGCAGAAGTGAAAGGCCTCCATTAGGTGCAAATCAGTGCGCCTACTGCAAGGAAGAAGGACATTGGAGAAATGAGTGCCCGCATCTGGACTCCGCCCCTGCAAGGGGAGGAGGGAGTCCCTGGAGGCCCGGAGGAAGATTTTGAAGGAGAGGAGGAATGAATCGAACACAGTTCCAGCAGGAGAGGGAAGAAGCCATTGAGGGAGTGGCAGTAGCAACGGGCTATGACCTGGACGACATAGATGAAGACTAGGCCAGACCGGGCTCCAAGTTCACCCTGGGTCCCCAGGAGCCTATGGTCAGTTTGAAGATAGGGGACCAATACATAGCATTCATGGTAGATACAGGAGCAGAACATTCAGTAGTAGCCAAGCCAGTAGCTCCTCTGTCCTCACAATCTGTCACCATTGTGGGAGCCACTGGAAATAAAGCCACAAAACCATTCTTGCAGAACCACATGTGTGAACTAGGGGGACAGAAGATAACGCACCAGTTCTTGTATATGCCTGAGTGCCCTATTCCACTACTGGGCCGAGACATGCTTGCCAAGTTCCAGGCCCAAATATCCTTTGCTGAAGGGGGAGAAATGAAAATGACTGTGAACCCAAAGCCTGCTGGATTGATGGTGCTTACTGTTCACCGAGAAGAAGAATGGCGGTTCTATAATGCACCTTCAATAAAGTCAACCAGTCCCTGTATACCTATCAACCTTATAGCCCCACCTGAAGTATGGGCAGAAGATAATCCACCTGGCCTAGCGAAGAACATAGCCCCTGTCATTGTCACCCTCAAGCCAGGAGCGGAACCAGTGCATGTGAAGCAGTATCCTCTCCCTCGACCAGCCATAGAAGGAATTCACTACCTTTTGATGAAACTGCTGAAGTACGGACTTCTCAAGGAATGCCAGTCACCTTGGAACACCCCCCTTCTCCCAGTAAAGAAGCCTGGGACAGGGGATTACTGCCCAGTACAAGATCTAAGGCGAGTAAATGATGCAGTTGAAACTATACACCCAGTAGTATCAAACCCTTATACTCTCTTGGGACTGATCCCCGCTGAGGCCACTCACTTCACCATCCTGGACCTGAAAGATGCCTTTTTCTGTGTGCGCTTAGCACCCACCAGTCAACGTTTATTCGCTTTTGAATGGCAAGAAGCGTGGCAAGACCCCACAACAGGAAGGCGGGGTCAGCTCACCTGGACCAGATTACCCCAAGGTTTCAAAAATTCACCTACTCTCTTCAGTGCTGCCCTGAATCAAGATCTCTCAAGTTATCCAGTGGACCCAGGAAAAAGGGTTCTTCTTCAGTATGTAGATGACTTGCTCATAGCCACCAACTCAGAAAGTGAATGCCTACAAGCTACTAGTGAACTTTTGTACCTTGTCAAAGATGCTGGATACAAAGTCTCAAGAGCCAAGGCACAACTATGCCAAACTGAAGTCAAATATTTAGGATTCCAATTGTCCAGTGGGATCCGATGTTTAGGACCAGAACGCAAGAAAGCTGTATGTAATATCCCCATTCCAACCACTAGGAGGCAAGTAAGAGCCTTCCTGGGGGCCGCGGGATATTGTCGCATATGGATCCCCAACTTTGCCTTGATTGCAAAACCACTATACCAAGTCACCAAAGGAATGGAAAAATCCCCACTAGATTGGGGACCCGAACAAGATGTAGCATTCCGGACTTTGAAAAAGGCCCTGATGTCATCTCCAGTTTTAGGTCTTCCAGATGTTCAGAAGCCTTTCCATCTTTTTGTCCATGAGTCACAAGGAAACGCATTGGGAGTATTGACCCAATCTCTTGGTTCCTGGCAACGGCCAGTAGCTTATCTGTCAAAACAATTGGATGTAGTTGCAAAATGATGGCCCCCTTGTTTGAGAGCTGTTGCAGCAACAGCCCTCCTAGTGGGCGAAGCAGACAAACTCACACTAGGACAAACTCTTCAAGTCACCGTGCCGCACTCTGTTCTGACTCTCATGGAACACAAAGGAAACTTCTGGCTAACCAATGCACGAATGTTGAAGTATCAAAGCATGTTGTGTGAAAACCCTCGGATACAGTTGAAAGTTAGTCAAGCTCTAAATCCTGCTACATTGTTTCCAATTGGTCCTGGGCCACCTGATCATAATTGCTTAGAAACCATGGACACTGTATTCTCAAGTCGCCCTGATTTGACCGATGTTCCTCTAGAGGACCCAGAACGAACTTTCTTTGTAGATGGAAGCAGTTTGGTCATCAATGGACGTCATTGTGCTGGATATGCAGTGGTGACCCTTGATCTGGTAGTTGAGTCCTCAGCCCTGACCCCAGGAACTTCTGCACAGAAAGCTGAATTGATAGCCCTCACCAGAGCCTTGACATTAGGAGAAGGACTCCACATAAATGTGTACACAGATTCCAAATATGCCTTCACTACTTTGCATGCACATGGAGCCTTGTATAAAGAGCGAGGGTTGATCACCTCAGGGGGTAAGGACATTAGGTATGGGCCCGAGATATTGATGTTATTAGATGCTGTATGGGCCCCCAAACAAGTGGCAGTCATGCACTGCTGAGGTCATCAGGCAGGAGCAGGAGAAGTCACCCGAGGGAATAGATTTGCAGATGCCACAGCCCGAAAGGCAGCCACCACAGGACAAGTTAGTACCCAAGATACTGTAATGCAAGCAGCCCTATTCCCTGTGCCCCTTAGTTCCTGGGCACCCCGATATACTACAAGAGAGTTAGACTATTATTGTGAAAAGAAGGGAGGAGTCTTGACAGAACAATGGTGGATAGTGTTGCCACCCACAGAAGGTAGTCCACCTCCAGGTCCTACAGTCATCCCTGAAGCATTAGGGCCAGCCTTTGTCCAAGCTTTTCATCAAGCCACACATTATGGAAAAACAGCCATGGAAAAAGCCCTGAGGCCCTATTTCTGTATTTCATTGCTAGGATCCCTGACCGCCTCGGTGGCACAGCAATGCCTGATATGTGCCAAGAATAATGCCAAGCAAGGTCCTGTTCCACCCCCAAGAGTTCAGTCAGTAGGGGTGACCCCCATGAATGATATACAGATAGACTTTGCTGAAATGCCCCGTGCAAATGGATATCACTATATGTTAGTGTTAGTCTGTACATTTTCAGGGTGGGTAGAAGCCTACCCCACCCAAACTGAGAAAGCCCGAGAAGTCACTAGGGTATTGCTCCATGAGATCATTCCCCGATTCGGAATACCATCAACTATAGGGTCAGATAATGGTCCATCATTTGTATCTCAAGTGATTCAAGTTAGCTCAAGCTTTGCAAATAAAATGGAAGTTGCACACTGCTTACAGACCCCAGAGCTCAGGGAAAGTAGAACGAATGAATAGAACCCTGAAAACTCAGTTATCCAAGCTTTGTCAAGAAACACATCTGAAGTGGCTCCAAGTTCTACCCATAGCCCTTCTTAGGATACGTTCAGCTCCCACCAGATCCTTAGGTGTCTCCTCTTTTGAGATTTTGTATGGGCGACCTCCACCCATAGTGCAGGGAATAAAGGGAGACATGAGACAGATTGGATCTGAAATAACTAGACAAGAACTATTAGCTTTAGGTTCTGTTTTGCAGAAACTCCAAACGTGGGTGCAAGACCGACTACCCATCAACTTGACCGAGCCTCTGCATCCCTTCAAGCCAGGAACGTCCATGTGGGTGAAAGAGTGGAGAAAGACCCCGCTGGCGCCGCATTGGAAGAGACCCTACGTCGTCATCCTGTCAACCCCCATGCAGTGAAAGTTGCAGAATTCGAACCCTGGATCCACCATAGTCGAGTGAAGCTGGCAGCTGCTCCTGATCCTGGCCAATGGACGTCAGTGAATGATCCCGAGACTCCATTGCGACTCACCTTGAGGAGACAGCCAGCTTTATAGAGAATCTTCAGAATCCACTTACGTCAAGCGAAAGTGACTATCACAACAGAAACAAAAGAAAAACTCAGCAAAGTTCATTATTTTCCACTTTCCAGTTAACCTCCAGAGACTGTAATCACAATGTTCTTCCACTATTGCCTTGTGGGAGTGGTGATCCTGGGAATCCTGGAAAAGACTTTTGCTCTACCCCCTTGTGCTGCTTGCATAACCACCACCCGAACAGGACAAAAGATTACTCAGACTTTGCTCTATCATTCCTACTATACTTGCACTGGTACAGTCAGCCGGTGTGTTTATAATGGCACTGAACTGAACATTTGCACAAAGGGGAAAAGTAAGACTTGTTATAACCCTCGACAAAACCCATCATACTATACATTTGAGGTACGCTGGAATGATGAAGATGGAGCCATCCTGAATGCGACAAAACCCCTCACCAACCCCACAAAACCTATCTTGCTGAATTTTGATGCTTGCGATGCAATCAACAGAAATGCTTACCACAGATGTGGGTCATGGGAGCGGGCATACTACCATGATGATAAATACATGTGTCCAGAAGGAGCCTATGGATGGGGACGGTGTACAGGAAAGAGTACTGCAGCCACCATCTACACCACCTCATCTAGACATGATTACTTTTGCCCAAAATGGGAATGTGTATATTTTGCTACCTGGAAGAATGCACCGACGGGACGAGATGGAGATCATCGCAAAGGCAGCCTAACAAAGATCAGACTACTAGAACCCAAGAAATGCCAGAAAGGTACCTGTAATCCTCTACAACTCTTCATAGCCAACCCTAGCCACTGGAAGCAAGGATACAAGTTTGGGTTGCGTATTGCAGGAGGAGGTGTAGATCCTGGGACTATCTTATATCTGCAATTAAACACCAAAACTCATGTATCCTCACCCTATCGTATACATCACTCCTTCTATGAAGCCATGAAATCAGAATTTGAAATTCCTCCTGCCTCCCAGAACTTATTTCTTGAATTAGCGGGAGCAGTCGCATCTAGTCTCCATGTTTCAGACTGTTTGTTTTGTGGAGGAACAACAATGGGAGACCAATGGCCTTGGGAAGCACAAGAACTGAACTATTTTGTTCCGTATAATCAGACTAATATACACAATACCACAAGTGAATGGGTATTGGCCCACTCCATTGTGGGTAACTTATGTTTTTCTCGCTATGGACCAATGTTTAATATGGAAGTGGGGCAGCTGGTCTGTCTCAATCAGAAGTTCTACAAAAGTACCACTAAGAAGACGTCTTGGTGGTCAGGAGTCAACACTACTGAACCTTCCAGTCCTCTAGTTCAATTCCCCAGACTTGCCAGTATCTGGACTAACTTAGCAGCATATAATTCTTGGCAAGCACCACCTGGACTGTACTGGATTTGCGGAACCCGAGCATGTGCCAGACTTCCTCATCACTGGGGAGGCGCATGTGTGTTGGGAACCATACGACCTTTCTTTTTCCTTCTGCCAACATCCCAGGGAGAACAGCTGGGATATCCTGTGTACAGAAGTTGACAGCTGAAGGAGGCCTTGAAAATAGGCCAATGGGACAAATGGGATGCGTCATCTGAAGAATGGCCACCAGAAAGAATCATCTCATACTATGGACCTGCTACTTGGGAGCAGGATGGGACTTGGGGATATCGTACTTCTGTTTATATGATTAATCAAATAATATGTTTGCAAGCTGTTGTTGAAATAATAACGAATGAAACTAGTAAAGCACTAACCCTTCTGGCAAAGCAAAGTACACAAATGCGTACAGCCATTTATCAAAATCGTTTAGCTTTAGATTATTTGTTAGCAGCTGAAGGTGGGGTATGTGGGAAGTTGAATCTAAGTAATTGTTGTTTACAGATTGATAATAATGGGCATGTAGTTGAAGATTTAGCCACCCAGATGAGAGAGCAGACATTTGTGCCTGTCCAGACCTGGCACAGTTTAAAGGTGGATGGGTGGTTTGGTTCATTGTTTTCTTGGATTGGTGGTCTGAAATCCCTTATGTTTATTGTACTCTTCATATTAGCCATGTGCTTATTGCTTCCTTGTCTCCTACCCCTTTGCTTACGCATGATAACATCATCAATTGATAACACTATAGAGCGGAAGGCAGCTGCGAAAGTATTAGCTATGTGGCAATATTACCCTATACCCCACGATGATGATGCCATTACACCAGTATAATGTGTTAATTGACTAATGAGTGATTTAATTCTCACCCTTCCTCACTTGCGGGTGAGAATAATCAAAGGGGGGGGAATGTGGTAGGCTATGGCCTAGCATGGCCTGCTACTATGAAAGGCCTGTAAGTTAGGCCTGGATCCTAACTCCCATTATAGCTAGAAAAAGAACCAAAATCTGTGAAAAATGAGAAACCTGTTTTAAAATGCTTAATAAGAAGTTTTCATGAATTCATAAGTCTTCTATTATTCTCTTGTGTGTGAAAGAACAGAAATGTTTCAGTATATGCATTCCAGAAGCCAAAGTTAACCTTGCAGTAGAAAAGTAACGAAATTCAGAACTGTACCATTGTTCAAGCAATCCTAAAGGAGGGGGCCGGTTGCTAGGCTCCAGAGGGATTTCTAATTGGACAAATGAAGGGCATGTATAACCAATGAAAAGTTTGCATGTATCGAGTTGGAACCAATAGAAAATTCTCATGTATCAAACTGAAAAAGAGGTATAAATGGTTATGTCTCTGTATAAACATTTGCTCAGTTCCTTTTGAAGCTTTGACTGACTGGGCCTTGTGCACAATAAACTGGCTTGGACCCTGTCAATTGACTGCTGGACTTGTTCATTGATTGCACTTTGCCACAGCAAAACTAACTCCAAAACATCCAAAAAACAGGAAATGAAATTTTTCTTGTCAGTGCACATCTCTAGCAACAGGTCAAGCTTTCTTCCCTGGGAGGAAAGACCAAAGGAAACTCTTCCCCTCTCGTAAAGATGGTAACAGTTGGTGAATCCTCTCCTTGCTGCCTTTCTCTGTTCTCACAGAATCCTACTTCCTTTGGTTTCTTGTGGAGACTCTTATACAGACAGTGAGGAAAAGAACTTACCTCATGGAAAAGGATCATGGCAGGCACTCTGCTTTAGTTATACACCCTTAACACAACTGCTGCTGGACATCATACTTTTAGATATGAAACTTACAGTAGCATTGTATGTATTTGTGTGCCTCTCTCCCTTCAGGTAAGAGAATGCGCTGATGTCTCTGTGTTTTTGTGGCTCTCAGGATCTATTGTTTTGCTTTGACTACTGCTGTTCCTTGCTTACCATCAGAAGCTGCTGCCCTAGGCAACCACCTAATCTTACGTCTTAGGTCAAATTCCAGAGGGTTATAACTAACAAAACAAATAGGGTCTTTAATATTTGTTTTGTTAACCACCTAATCTTGCCTAACAGTTGCACCGGCCCTGCACCCCTTTTTGCATCTGCCACATAGCTGAAATGATGTATTTGTGGATACACTGCTTTTTGTAAATGGCTGGAGAGCTAGGATTTCTTCAGTTGTGCGCAAGGAAAGAGAATAAAAGGCATAGAGTTAGAGCCGATCATTCTGCTGCTGGAAGGAAGATCCTGCCAGTTTAGTATAAAAGGGGTTAAATACAGCAGTTCCCTGCTGCAGACCTTTGCTGGACTGTACTACTTCATTAGAGCAGACAGAGAAGGGGGAGGGGGAATCCCCAGGAATCCCAGGGTTCACAGATAGGAGGCTCCAGACTAAAGCTTGTGTACTAAAGAATAGAAACGAAGAACATGTAGCACAAATCAGATACTATTCCTCTAAAAAATTTTTAATTCTGCAATGATACCTCAGCACTGTAATAATTTTGCCTCCCTCACTCACTTCTATAATTCTGGGACTGTAAGCAAGCACGTATAGTTGGTCTGTGATTTTCTGCTATAGGTAAGATACTTAAGTGATTTTATAATATCCTCTGGGAGAACTCTGGGAGAAATGGCGTCATTTTATCACACTGGTTGAATTGTATTTGAACTGGTGAAGTGCACTGGGGTGAAAGATGGATGTTCAACAAAACTGCAGCACACCTGTAACCCCGAAGATGTGCATTGCCTCTTTTTCTACACTGTTACCTTGGCACTGAAATCTCTGCATGCAATTTTAACTCCTCAAATCAGGAGCTTGGAGTTGCATCCAGCCTTATTGATATACAATAATATATACCCTGTGTGACTAAGATGACTGCATTCCAGATCTACAGGTGCTCTGGATGTGTATCAGGGGGATAAAAGAGGCGGAAATGGAACTGTAAAACTAAAATAACCCTTTTAACCTTTAAGCTAAGTGCAAAAGGTAATGTGGAATTAACAATTATAATACTGTGGATTTCGGAGGACATTCTGTTCACAAAACTGACTCATTTTCATGCACATATTTTAGAAAGTGCTCTATCTGGGGAGTTTGGATTAAAGGATGTACTACTGTAGTCATCCTCATTTCCCAGGACAAATGCCAAGAACCTAACATCTCATCTTTTCGTGCAAGAACAAAAATGTTATTACAGGGTCAATATTCAGTGATATGGTTGTGGCTTAAAGATATCCAGATAAATTATCTTGACATCTTCAAGAGAAGTTCTATCAGCTTATCCGTTTAAGTCAGACTGCTGAACAGGGGCGGATTACAGAAGCATTATGGTCTATCCTCCCTCCAACAGTCCAATATCTCACCTCTCTCCATCCCTTTCCCCCCTCAGCAGTCAATCATTTTCACTCCCTTCCTCCAACAGTTCAGTGTCACTCCTCTGCACCCTTCCAGCAGTCAGGGCTGGCCCGTCCATTGAGCAAGAATGTTGTTTGCACAGGACCCCGCGTTTCGGGGGGCCCCGCGCCAACAATATCCTGCATTGAAGACCGGCAGGCAGGGCGGCTTTAAAGGGAGCCAGAGAGGTCCCGGCTCCCTCTAACAGCTGCCAAAGTGAAGCGTGTCTTTTCCCTTTACTTCGGCAGCTGTACTGAAGTTTAAACCGCTGCTGCACTGAGCACCAGGAAACAGGAAGTCCCCTTCGACTTCAGCACGGCAGCGTTCTAAATGTCAGTACAGCTGCCAAAGTGAAGGAAAAAGGCGTGCTTCACTTCGGCAGCTGTAGCGGTGAGCCAGGGCCTCTCAGGCTCCCTCGTAGCTAGCCGCGGGGCTCTTCAGGAGGGGAGGGGAGGGGGTCCTGGACTGGAAATGGGCTGTGGGGGGTTTCTAGGACTGAAAATGGGCTGTGGGGGTTACTAGGACTGGAAATGGGCTGGGGGGGGGGGGGGGGTTACTAGGACTGAAAATGGGTTGCGGGTTCTTAAGACTGAAAATAGGCTGGGGGGTTACTAGGACTGGAAATGGGTTATGGGGTGTTGCTGGGACTGAAAATGGGCTGGGGTGGTTACTAGGACTGAAAAATGGGCTGTGAGGGGGTACTAGGACTGGAAATGGGCTGGGGGTGTTGCTAGGACTGGAAATGGGCTGAGTGAAGGGGGGCTTGAACTACAAATAGCTAATGGGGAGGGAGCTTGGAATGCAAATGGACTGTGGGAGGGGAGCTAGGACTGGAAATGGGCTGAGTTGGGGGGAGCTAGGACAGGAAATGGGCTGATGGAGGGGCTAGGATAGGACTGGACATGGGCTGTTGGGGGGCTAGGATTGGAAATGGGCTGTGGTGGGGGCTTGGATTGAAATGGACATGGAGGGGCTAGGACTGGAAGTAGATTCATAGAGGGGCTTGGATTAGAAATGGGCTGAATGGGGGGAGCTAGGACTGGAAATTGGCTGATGGGGGGCTGGGATTGGAAATGGACTGATGGAGGGGCTAGGATAGGACTGGAGATGGGCTGTTGGGGGGCTAGGATTGGAAATGGGCTGTGATGGGAGTGTAGATTGAAATGGACTATGGAGGGGCTAGGACTGGAAATAGGCTCATGGGGGGCTTGGATTGGAAATGGGCTGAGTGGAGGGGAACTAGGATTGGAAATGGGATGATGGTGGGGCTAGGAAAGGACTAGAAATGGGCTGATGGGGTCTGGGATTGGAAATGAGCTGACGGAGGGACTTGGATAGGACTGGAAATGGATGGGGGAGCCAGAGGACTGGAAATGGGCTGATGGTGGGGCTAGGATAGGATTGGAAATGGGCTAACGGGGTCTAGGACTGGAAATGGGCTGATGCAGGGACTAGAAGGGAGCAGATGCTGGGTAGGGCTGGAACTAGAAGGGAGCTGAAGTTGGGGGAGGTTTAGAATGTGATGGGGCTGGGAGAGTGAAATGTAGAGGGGAAAAATATTTTGTGTGGGAGGGAAGAAAAATCTACAATTGGCCAGGTATTGGGAGAGTAAGTGGGGATTGAAGATGGAGGGATAAAATTTGAGTGGATGTAAAAGGAATAAAGAAAGAGATGGAGGAAAGAGCAAAAGGAGAAAGATTAGTATGTTAAAGCAGATGTAGAGAGAGAATGGAAAAAAAAAACTAGAAGAGAGAAGAAAGGACAAATGGACAGCAGATGATGGAGAGTTAGCAGAAGACACGAAGAAACCAGAAGAAAGTGGCTGGAGCAATTGCAAATGAATAAAAAAATGCACAAAAGGTAAGAAATATATCTCTTTATTTTGAATTTATTAACTGGAATATGTCAGCTCTGGGAAATGTGCATCATTAACTTCTGCGCTTTGTTTAGTACAAGAGGAAATTAATTTATAGTTTTATTTCTACAGTGTTATTGTACATTCCAAGTTTGGCTTTTGGGCTTCCCAGTTTAATTATTGTCTTGCTTTCTAAATTGTGATTCCTTGTTCTTTGTTTGGTGATGGTCTATGTTCTGCATGTGTAACTGAGCTGAGGTATTCTGTTTATGTAGTTTCTATTTGACATTGCCACTTCTTCTCTTTCCCCAGTAGGTCATTAAGAGGCATGTTTACTAAATGTTAGTACATGTTAACATTATGCAAGTATTTATGCAAATGAAGCCCCGCACTGAGTCTCCACACATGACCCCGCACCCCCCCTTGGGCTGCCCCTGCCAGCAGTGCCACATCTCTCCCCTCCAATTTGTCAGGAATGTGGCCGCGCAAACCCCGGCTTACCTAATTGGATGTGAGCTGCACTCCTTCCTGTGGTCCCAACAGCATGGAACAATTATGATTCCAGTTCTGATGTGCAGGGATGCACAGGAAGTGAAATCAGAGTAAGCACCACTTGCAGTTGCGACCAAAGAAAGGAGTGCAACTTAACTCACATTCAGTTAGGTATGCCGGGGTCTCCTGCTGCCAACCTTTGCTTGCAGGCACACCTCCTGCAGCTAGGCACAGGCTCCAGCCCAGGGCTGGCTTAAGGCAATCTGCTGGCTTAAGTGAGCTGGCATCCCCTTCTCCCCAAGACACCCAAACAGGAAGCAGAGGTTCTCCTCATTGCCAAAAAAGAAAAGGGAAAGCAACATACTCCCAGGTTATTTAATTAAAATGCAGCAAAAATTGTAGCTATTTAATTATTTAGCCTGGCACTCTAAGATAAAAAAAATGCTGATACCTGAAACTACCCCACTGGACTGGCATAGTGTTAAATGTAAATACCAAGAGACAGAAAGCAATAGAGTACCAAAGTGCAGTCTCCAACACCAAAAAAAATTCTAACTGATTTTATTTTGGTATTAGAAACTGCGCTATGGTTCTTTCTTTCATTTTCAACAAAATCTCTCCCCCAACAGTAGGTGCAGAGCAGAACAAGGACATTTCTCCGGTGTAACCTCATTAACAGAATTATAAGGCCGCTCCAATACCAGGCAGATTGTGAATGAAGACAAAACCCTACAAAAGTCACTGTAGTGATCCAGCTTGTTTAATTTTCCTGGTACTGATGTATTTACAGTGCTGCCTTTTCCTAGGTAGGTCCTCATTGGTGATGTTATGCAACGGCAAATTTGTTCTATCCAGACTGAGTTTTGCAGGGTTTTGTCTTACTTTGCAATACTCCTGATGTTGAAGAATTTTTATGTAATTGTTACTGTCAGACTTCTTGTTTGCATGTTGAGTTCTAAAGGATAATGTCCTAGTTTTGTTCTGGAGGGAGGGAGTGAAAATTACAAGTTAAAATAAAACCATAGAAAGCTAAATATGATTTAATCTGCAAAGCAATACAACTGCAGATCTTTCCAAATTCAAACCGCAAATGTGCCACGAGAAAAACCTCACTCATTGGCCTCCAGTCACACTCACTGGAGTGTATATCTCCCTCTTTGGGATGGGCCACCATTGGCATCTCCCGAACATCCCTGCATGAAATAGGGCTAAAACCGATAGGGCATAAGCTTAGCCACCTAAAATGAAGTCAGTTACTAAATCCTTGCAGAGCTGTAGTGTGTGTTGTGGTGGTGTTGGAGAAGGGACATTCTTTTTTATAATTGTGGCTCATGGATCTGTAGAAAAATGGTGATAGAAGCAAGTGGCTTTATCAATATTGTGGACATTGTCCCAGTGTTGCATACATTCTGGGTCTGATTTGAATTTTTCCATAGCAGAAGAATAGCCAAAAGCATAAATGTTACCTAAGATTCCAGCTGTGAATATCCTTTCCTTCCAACACCAAAGGCCTTTACTCGATTCTCATCCTTCTTGACCTTTCTACTGCCTTTGATACTGTTGATCACCACCTTCTCTTTAATACCTTGTCCTCGCTTGGATTTAGGGGCTCTGTTCTGTTCTGATTTTCTTCTTCTCTCTTCCATTACACTTTTAGGGATACGTTTATTAAATGGCAGTAAGGGAGCCAGACTGCCATTAACGCCTGTAATCGGCACCCTGGTGCCCTTAATGCAGCAAAAAAAGCGCTTTAATGGGCGGTAAAGGTTCCAGCAGCATTAAGGGCACAATAGGTGGAGGGTGGGTATTAACGGGGCAGAGTGGGCAGTAACAGTGCGTGCTGCTTTAACACCTGTTGTGCAACATACCTAAAAGCCCTTTAATGCTGGGAACCCTATCGCCAAGTAAAAACCTTGTGGAAAGGTGTATTTAGAGCCCATTTCAGCGTCTGCAATGTGCTGCATGGACAGGGAAACCCCAGACAGTGATAGTAGTGCTCCATTAGCAGCATCAGCATAGTGCCCAAGTATGAAAGGGCACTATGTTGATGGTACAAATGGGGCAAAGGAGGTGGCATGTGGGTCATGCAGTGGAGGATTCTGGTGCAGAGGGGGGACCAGGCTGCTAAAACTGCTGAGTAGCACAGTTTGTAGCTGTTAAGTGATTGAAGCACATACTGTCAGTGCATTGTACTGAGCTGATGTGATGGATCAGTCCATTCTCCATTTGGTGATCAGCTGCAGACTGCTGTTCTGCATGCACAGTGCATCATGGGTACTGGAGGGGGCTAACCTATACCAGCACACACAGCAGACCGTTTAGGCAGAAACCTACACTATTTGAATCTATTGCAGCATACAGTGTTATGATGATATAGCATACAGGCTAGGTCAATGTCTCCATAAACAGGGGGATGAGGATTCAATTTCCACTTGTTCATTGTGCGTCTGTGTGTTACTCAGGTCATATCCCTGCCTGTAACAGTCCAGGCTCATCTGTGACTAGCAGACACTCATCTTTCTACTTTGTTATGTGTTGTGGCCACACTTAAGGTCAGCAAACATGCTAGTCCCCACCAATTTGGGACCACACACATACCTCTCCTGTGTCTGATCTGTATGTCTGCACTCCTACTCTGTCCTCCTGTTGCTGCACACATCCTGCCCCTTCTGACTCCACTGGGGGACATGTGTTCCACATCCTATGCTACACACTGACATTCTGCTATATTACATTGGCATGCCCTGTGTATCGTTACAGCTGCCTCCCATGTGCTCATCCACTTTACCTGCTGCCATATAGAGTGCCCATGGATCACACAGGTCCATCAGCTCCCAGCTGTCCTTCCATCCATCACCTCCAGATTGACTTTCCAGGATGCTCCTTTATCTAGCATTAGGGTTACAGATGTTTTCGGACGCTAAGGTGCCTGCTTGTCTCGTTACCGCACGTTAAATAGCCCATAGCGCCCTTAACACCGGAACACCTCCTCCATACCCAGTCTTTTTCTCATGGAAACCCCTTTTTGCTGCCGTTACCGCTCGGAAATGCATACTCACTTACCACTGTTTAGTAAACATACCCTTTAGTGTATGTTCTGGTGGTTCCTCCTCTATCGCCATCCCGCTTTCAGTTGGTGCACCTCAGGGCTCTGTCTTGGGACCTCTCCTTTTCTCTCTCTACATTCGGTCCCTTGGCGCACTTATTTCTTCCCATGGTTTCAGTACCATCTTTATGCTGATGACTCTCAGATCTACATTTCTGTGCCTGAAATCTCTCCATTAATCCAAGCCTGGATCTCTGCCTGCTTATCCGACAATGCTGCCTGGATGTCTCATTGAAATCTGAAACTGAACATGGCCAAAACTGAGCTCTTATTTTTCTCCCTAAGCCCACCTCTCCACTTCCTTCCTTCTCTATTTCTGTGGATAACACTACACTCCTTCCTATTTCCTCAGCTCACAACCTTGGTGTCATCTTTGATTCTACTCTCTCTTTCTCTGCACACATCCAACAGATAGCTAAAACCTGTTGCTTCTTTCTCTATAACACTGGCAAAATTCATACCTTCCTTTCTAAACATACTACTAAGATACTTATCTATTCTTTAGTCACCTCCCATCTAGACTATTGCAACCTCCTCCTTGCTGGTTTCCCTCTGAATCATTTCTCTCCCTTTCAATCTGTTCAAAACTCTGCTGCATGGCTAATCTTCCTCCAGCCTTGGTATGCTCACATAACCCCTCTTCTCAAGTCGCTTCACTGGCTCCCTATCCATTTCTATATCCAGTTCAAACTTCTCCTACAGACCTATAAGCGCACTCATTCTGCTTCTCTTCACTACCTTTCCTCTCTTATCTCTCCCTACACCCCTCCTTGGGAATTTCGCTCTTCTGGCAGATCCCTTCTATCTGTGCCCTTCTCTTCTACTGCCAACTCCAGACGTCAATTCTTACACTTTGCTGCTCCTCATGCCTGGAACAAACTACCTGAATCTGTGCTTCAGGCTTCATCTCTGGCCTTATCAAATCCAGTCTGAAAACTCACCTTTTCGAAGCCGCTTTTGGATCCTGATCCGCTTAGTCTCCTGTGTGTTTCCTTACCACTCCCCTAGATATATCCTTGTCCTCAGCTGTTGTGTTGTCTGTCTTGACTAAACTGTAAGCCCTGATGAGCAGGATCCATCTTTTACATGTGTCTGTACAGTGCTGCGTACTCCTTGTAGCGCTATACAAATGATAAGTAATAGTAGTAGTAGAAGACTTTTCCTGGGTCTTCCACATAAAGGGACTTTAGAATTTGTTTTTCACTTTTAAGTCCATTCTCTTCTCTTCTCTTCTCTATTAAACCATTTTACTCCCCCATGAGAAATTGTCTTATCATCTTATCATTAAATTCTTGACTCTAGGGGGCATGTTTACTAAAGGTTAACGTGTGTTAATGAAACTTAACGCACATTAAAGACTGCAAAAGCACTTAAAAATGAAAGGGTAGTGGCAGCACTTAACGCGCATTAACCTTTAGCAAACATACCCCTAGATGTGTGTGTAAATCCATACAAGAGACAGGGTTTTATTTATCATTTAGTTGTATGTTCAACAAAAATAATAAAGAAACAGAGCAACTTAACAGGGAATCCAAAATAAATTTGGCATGTGAAGCTTCCTCCATGTACAGTTTAAGTCTTAGCAATGCGAGTCAATACATCCATGCTGTGCAGAATTTATTTGGAACAATTTTACTGACTGGATGAGATCAAGTCCTAATACCTACTGCTATATCATTTTGAACATGGATTCTCCTTACCCTTTTTGAGGGGGAAGGGTAAGTGTTGAGAACAGGGCCTGCCCGTCCATTGAGCAAGAATGTTCTTTGCACAGGGCCCTGCATTTCAAGGGGCCCTGCACAAACAACATCCTTCATTGAAGATCGGCAGGCAGGGTGGCTTTAGAGGGAGCTGGAGAGGCCCCGGCTCCCTCTAACAGCTGCCGAAGTGAAGAGCGTCTTTTCCCTTCACTTCGGCAGCTGTACTGACATTTAGAATGCTGCCACGCTGATCGCGGGAAACAGGAAGTCACCTATGACCTCAGCGCAGCAGTGTTCTAAACGTCAGTACAGCTGCTGAAGTGAAGAGAAAAGGCGCGCTTCACCTCGGCAGCTGTAGAGGTGAGCCGGGGCCTCTCTGGCTCCCTTTTAGCTAGCCGCGGGGCTCTTTGGGAGGGGAGGGAAGGGTAGGGGGTGCTTGGACTGGAAATGGGCTGGGGGGTTGCTAGGACTGGAAATGGGATGGGGGGGTTGCTAGGACTGGAAATGGGCTGGGGAGGTTGATAGGACTGGAAATGGGCTGAGTGGAGGGCGGGCTTGAACTTCAGATAGCTGATGGGGAGGGGGCTTGGAATGGAAATGGGCTGTGAGGGGAGGGAGCTAGGACTGGAAATGGACTGTGGAGGGAAGGTTTGAACTGGAAATAGCTGATGAGGAGGGGGGCTTGGACTGGAAATGGGCTGATGGTGGGGCTAGGATAGGGTTGGAAATGGGCTGATGGGGGGCTAGGACTAGAAATGGGCTGATGCGGGGGCAGGAAGGGAGCGGATGCTGGATGGGGCTGGAACTAGAAGGGAACTGATGTTTGGGGAGGATTTGAATGGGATGGGGCTGGGAGAGTGAAATGGAGAGGGGAAAATATTTTGTGTGGGAGGGAAGAAAAATCTACAATTGGCCGGGTATTGGGAGAGTAAGTGGGGATTGAGGATGGAGGTGTAAAATTTGAGTGAATGAAAAATAAATAACGAAAGATGGAGGAAAGAGCAAAAGGTGAAAGATTAGTATGTTAAAACAGATGTAGAGAGAGAATGGAAAAAAATAGAAGAGAGAAGAAAGGACAAATGGACAGCAGACGATGGAGAGTCAGCAGAAGACACGAAGAAACCAGAAGAAAGTGGCTGGAGCAATTGCAACTGAAAAAAAATGCACAAAAGGTATAAAACTATCTCTTTATTTTGAATTTATTAACTGGAATATGTCAGTTCTGGGAAATGTGCATCATTAATGTCTGTGCTTTGTTTAGTACAAGAGGAAATTTATTTCAACTTCTTATTTATTTATTTATTTCAACTTCTTATATACCGCACTCTTTGACATCAGCGCGGTTTACAAATAACAGAAAGGAACCAGAACAACAGGCTGTTTGGTATTACATATAACAGGAGTATCAACTTGGATAACATGGGAGAACTATTTACATGGAGTATATAATCTATTAGCTAGATAGCATGCTCGAACTATTTACATAAAATTAGCAGTGATGCTTGGAACAAGAGGGATATTGTGGATTATACTAGGGTGAGGCTGTTATGTTACGGTTCATGTAGGGTAGTATTTGATGAAAAGGTGCAGTTTAAGGGCCTTTCTGAACTGGGTTAGGTCGGTTATGGCGCGGAGATCAGGTGGGAGAGCATTCCAGTATTTTGGTGCGCTAAACATGAAAGCTCTGTTTGATGTTGATAGGCTGCACGTTGTTATAGCCTTTGGGGTTGTTAGTGAGTTTAATGCTGCATGTCTCCTATTTCTATTTGATGGGACGGATTGGATGAGTTTGGTAAGTGATGTGGACGATAAACCATTTAAGGCCTTAAATGTGAGAATGAGGGTTTTGAATGTAAGTCTTCCGTGTATAGGGAGCCAATGGAGCTCTTTGAGGATAGGTGTGATGTGTTCACTTCTGGCCGCTCCTAGAAGAACCCTGGCAGCGGTGTTCATTGCGAGTTGCAAGGAGCTTATGGTGGATTGTGGGAGTCCTTGTAGAATGGAATTGGCGAAGTCGAAGTGCGGCAGTATCAGTGCTTGGTAGATGGTTCTGAAGTCTTCGTGGTCTAGTAGGAGACGCAGGTGTCTAAGAGTGCGTATTTTGAAGTATACAGATTTTACGATATTGTTTATGTGTGATTTCATGTCGAGCCTATGGTCTAGTGTGACTCCAAGGTATTTTATTGTATCCTTGGTGCCTAGGTCAGCTCCCTTGACACTTATATGTGGTGGTGGGGTGAAGTTGGGGTCTCTTGTGATAAAGAGAACCTCAGTTTTCTTATGCTGAATGCGGAGGTTCTGTGACAGGAGCCATTGTGAGACTGCATCGAAGCAGTTTGTTATAGGCAGTAAATCCATTTGCATTGTGGAAAATGGCATGTAGAGTAGGATATTGTCGGCGTATATCATACATTTCACATTGAAGGACCTGATGATATCGCAGATAGGCTGCATATAGACGTTGAACAAGAGGGATGAGAGTGAGGACCCCTGCGGAACGCCTTGTCTTTGATGGAAGAGTTTTGATTCTCCTGTTGCGGATTTGACGTATTGCATTCTGGTGTCGAGGTATGATTTACACCATTCAAGTGCTGAGTTGCAGATGCCTTTTCCTTCCAGTCGACCGAGGAGAATCTCGTGATTTACCGAGTCAAACGCTGCTGCTATATCCAAGAAGATTAGCACGACGCCTTGTCGGATGTTGTCTATGGTATTGAGAATATCATTGAAGAGGGTGGTAAGCAGTGTCTCGACACCGTGGAATTCTCTGAAACCGTGTTGAGAATAGTCTAGAGGGGCTGCGGAGTCGATGTGGTCTTGGATTTGGCGCTGTGCCTCTTTCTCAAAGATCTTTGCTAAGAGGGGGATACTGGCTATTGGCCTGTAGGAGTCTGGCCGTTTTGGATCCAGTTTAGCGTTTTTTAGTAGTGGCCTGATGGATGTGAGTTTTAATGCAGATGGGAAGGCGCCAGTAGTGAAAGAGAGGTTCATGATTCTTGCAATGAAGGTGCTAAAGTCACACCGCAGATCCTTTATCCAAAAGGCTGGGCAGGGATCGGTTTGCGCAGTGGTCGTGTTGAGTGAGGAGATGGTGTCTTCAATGTGTTTAGAAGAAGGCGTGTGAAGTGCGGATAGGGATGTTGGGCAGGTCGTTTCTTGTATATTGGTTTTTGAGAGTTCATCTGTCTGTAGGAGTTTTGATTGCAAGTAATCAGCGAATTCTTGCGGGTGGATATCATTATTTTTTTCAGAAGATGGTTCCTTTGATAGTGACTTAACCAGGTTGAAAAGGTCACGAGGTTTGTTCAATGATCTCTTGAGCATATCTGAGTGGTATTGCTTCTTTCTGGCTGCGATTGCCTCGCGGTGAGTTGAGAGGTGAAGAATGTAGGCTTCGTGGTCGTCGGTAACTAGTGAGCGGCGCCAGCGTTTTTCTAGCCTTCGTATCAAATTAATTTATAGTTTTATTTCTACAGTGTTGTTGTACATTCCAAGTTTGGCTTTTGGGGTTCCCAGTTTAATTATTGTCTTCCTATTTCTAAATAGGTCATATATTGTTATTCTCTGAAATGTATCGGTTTGATATTTGCAGTGTTGCCTTTTGATAGGTAGAGTATAGTGCTTTTGATAGGTAGAGTATAGTGCTTTGTGAGTCCTGGTAGTGCTGTTACGATACGGCGGGTTTGCTATGGGTTCTAAATGGGCAGTGTTTGTAGTAGTTCCTAATGTGCCCGGCGGTGGGCACTGGATTATAGTAATGTAGAAATCTGGTAGTCTTTCTTTATCCATACACTCATTAAGGGGCGTGTTTACTAAAAGTTAGTGTATGCTAACATTATGCAAATATTTATGCAAATAAGGCATCTTATGCAAATGAGTCCATGCACCGAGTCTCCGCACATGGCCCCGCACCCCCCTTGGGCCACCCCTGGTTGAGAGGGAGAGGTTGTTGGCTCTTTCTAGAAGCAATATAATTTGGGGTTGGCATGCTAAGTATTTCCTTCACATACATAAAATAAGAGACAGTTTTTGCTATACTGGACCCCAATTTAGTTCATCTCCTTTCATTAGTAGTTCAAGGTGAGTTACATTCAAGTACAGTAGATATTTCCATGTCCCAAGAGGGCTTACCATCTAAGAACATTTTTATCCCATAAACATAAGTTGGGAAAAACCCTTTCATATATCTACACTCTTGTTAAGGCAAGTTACCAAAATTGTATTTATTCACTAATAGCATGAGTTTTCAATACTGAAAAAACATTACACCTTTGTAAATGGAGATATTGCTGTTTTGTGTCAAATACAGAGAAATTCTTAGGGGTATGTTTACTAAACTGCGGTAAAGTCACCGGCTGTAAGGGCAGTGTTAAAGTGCCTGAAGCCATATAAGGCACTGGGCGGGTAGGGGGCGTGCTGGTTTTAGGATGCCCTGGCCATTTAACGTGACTTAACAGAACCAAGTGCGGTAAGGTGACACCTTCCAGCCCCCTCTCGTGCACACCTCCAATCCACTCGTAAATCAGCTTTTTTCTACCTCGGTCCCTCCCTCTGGAATTCACTGCCCACGGCCCCCCGCTTAGAAGAATCCTACCCCAAATTCCGCTCTCTCCTCAAAACCCATTTTTTCTCCTCCGCTTTTCATGACTCTCTATGACATCTCATAACCCCACTCTCCTTCTTTATACCCTCTTTATACCCTCTATTCTCCATCTCTCCTTTCCTCTAATTTGTTGTAAATTCTTTTTCTCTCTCTTATCTAATGTTTTATTTATATTGTAAACCGCCCCGACGTAATGGGGGGCGGTATATCAAATGTTCTGTAAACAATAAACAATAAACAATAGACAAGAAGGTATGTTTACTAAACAGCGGTAAAGAAGCAAGTGTGCCATTAGTGTGTGCTAACTGTGCATGTGCACACTTAGCACATGCAAAAAGGCACTTTAGCGGGTCCTAACGGCACCAGCAGCGTAAAGTGCCCTGTGGGTGGCGAAAAGGCATGCACGGGGAGAAGAGTGGGGGTCAATGGGTGGGGAGTGGGTGGGAACAAGGCTTGCTCTCTTAACACAGGCATCTTAACGGCAGGACCTCTAACGCAATTCAAAACCTCGCAGAAAGGGTGTGTTTTGAGGAGAGAGAGACAATTTTACGTCTGCAATGTGATGCACAGAGAGGGGAGCCCAAAAGAGTGATAGTAGTGCTCCATTAGCAGCAACAGCACAGTGCCCAAGTATGAAAGGGCACTATGTTAATGGTGTAAATGGGGGCAAAGGAGGTGGCACATAGGTCATGTAGTGAGGGCTGCTGGTGCACAGGGGGGGACCAGGTAGCTGCCTAGATGGCACATAGGAACATAAGACTACAAAATATGCCAAACTGTGTCAGACCAAGGCCCATCATGCCCAGTATCCTGTATCCAACAGTGCACAATCTAGGTCACAAGTACCTAGCAGTTTCCCCAAAAGACACACAGGACCCAAGTAACTGTAATGGGGCAAGCAGCGTATAGCTTGGATTCTCTTCAGGAATGGTTTATGGACCGTTACCCAGGAACCCATCCAAACCATTTGAACCCAGCTACAATGACAACTTTTACCACATCCTCTGGTAATAGATTGCAGGGTTTGATGATGCATTGACTGTACTGTTCTGCCATCATTACTTGCCCCACAATGGGCAAATGATTTCAACTCGCCCCTTTCTATCATGCCAGTCTGTCAGTTGCACAGGCTGAGGCACCAGTCCCACCCACACAAATGGTGTTTCATGTAGCCCATGGCACTGCTAATTTTGGTTCAGACACCCAATGCCTTTGGCCTGTATGATCCCATACATCCACCCACCACATACATTGCACTCTCTGCTTGGCAAATCGTTGGCACAGCCCTGCACCCATCATTTGACCGTCAGGGAGATTTATGGTGGAGCAGCTTACTGGCAGTAAACTGCCCCACCATGGCTCTCAGGGGTCATTTGCAAGCAGCTAGCCATATCATGCACACCTCCCTTGTAACTGCTCCACATGAGCACTCATGGATAATCCTCACTTTGCTGCCCACATCAGGAACATCAGACATTGCCCTGACCTATGGCATGCCACACACTGACAGTACATTTCGATACCTGTCCATACCTCACAGACACTATAATGCAGCTTACAGCACGGTGTATGCTTTCATAAGCATCTAGGACTGCATGCCTGTCACAGCACCCCTCGCTGCTGCATCCCCTCCGCTGACTCCATTGCTGCCACCACCCACCCATGAAACAGCCAGCACCCACACTGACCATTATCACTAGGCAGCTGCCTATCTCACCTAGTCAACAGCATAGGCCACATTGCCATGCATCAGGTGAGTCAACTCCATCAGCTACCAATTGTGCTTGCATCCATACCTTCTCCAATGGCTTCCCTGCCCCTTTTTTCAGAGTTTCAGTGGCTTTCCTGCATTAAAGCGTATGCCAGACACCTTCCCGCAGCATGTCCCATTACCACATAGTAAGTGTACACTACCACCTCTTAGGGTTATGGTTACTAAACTGCGGTAACATTACAGACCACGCGTTAGGTAACGTTAATGATCGTTAGGTAATGTTAACGCACGGTATGTAACGTTAACGTGTGTTAACATTACCTAACGAGCGTTAGCGTTCCCGGCTGCAGTAAACACCACAGAGGGTGGAGAGAGGATGGAGGGAAGGGGTCAATGGGCGGGGAGAGGCTCCCTGCACACTAACGCGCTGAACTGAAGGGCTGAATCCTACCGCAAATGGAAACCTGCTGGTAGATGCCCATTTGCAGGAGAGAGAAACCATTTCAGTGTCAGCAATGTACAGCATAGGCAGGGAGCCCAAGAAAGTGATAGTAGTGCTCCATTTTCAGCAACAGCATAGTGTCGAAGTATGAAAGGCCACTATGGCGATGGTGCAAGTGGGGCATAGGGGGTTGCAGGCAGAACATGTAGCGGGGCATCTGGGGCACAGGGTGGACTAGGCGGGAGCCTAGGTGGCACATAGGAACATAGAAACCGGAAATCAGCAAGATAGCAGCTGACAAAGGCCAAACACAATCCACCTACATCTACCTGGTCCACCCGAGCTAACAGTTGCCAGGGCACTGACCTAACATCCCCCCCAGCCAACCCTCCCCCAAGAGGAAGGGACATACTGTTGGTAGGCAGTGATGGGGGGATGTGAGGATGCTCATGTATGCCCCCTGCCCCAGACCCCGCTCCCTAGGCGACCACCTACCCACTCAATGGATGGCCTGGGACTGTGCACTACCAGTACCGACAGGTTATGGTCATGTCAGCATGGCAGGGGGGGTGCCCATGCTGGAGGGGGCAGTGGCACCTGCCTGCAGTGGACCTAGGCCATGCCCTATACCAGTACGTGGTGTGCAGTGCAACATAAAAGGTCTGGCTGAGGAAAAGTACAGATAGCCCCAGGGACTGCCATACATCTGTGGCAACAGTGTGGTGCAGTACACCCAGCCAGTGTGCCCAGAAACAGAGAGTCACAGGTTCAAGTCCCAGCTGTGGTTCCTGCAGAGCATGTCCCTATATTTTACCCTACAATGCAGATACAACAGCAACATGTGCAAAGCCCAAAGCAGCAGCGAACAGGGGTACAAACACCCACTCACGCAGGCTCCACAATCCAAAGATGCATGGAGAATCAGTTGGCTCCATCATTGAGCTGCAGTTATCAGCAGAGCACTACCACTACCTCCTGCACAGTTTAGCAATGTCGGCACTGTGATCAGGACCAGTGTGGTGGGCAGGGTTGCCACCCACCCCAAGCTTTGCACAATGCTGCAATAGGAGTGTGTGTGTGTGTGTGTGTGTGTATGTCTATCCATTGTTCTGTGGCTGCCCACCCCTCTCTGGGCCAAAAATGTCCCACTGTTACCAGCGTTAGCCTGAATATGTGCATAATGAGGAGCAAGTGTCGTGGGCATGGCCCGGACAGGGCGGATTGGCCAGGATGCATCTTCACAGGGTGTGGGGCAATGGCTGGGACACTGTAGTGCCCAACCACCAACTGCATGGACAGGGTGGCCACAGCATGTCATGCTGGGAGGGCACTCACTCTAATCGAGCAGTGACCATGGCATGTCTAGGTTCCCACATAGCGCTCTGTACCATCTGTCTCCAGTGATACTTTTGTGTTCCCAGTACTGGGGTACCAATCACTGAGAGATCTGCTTGGTGCACATAGTTTCTCTGTGAGCATGTCTTATGGGCTGGCTAGTGGACTGTCTGCAGTTAGACTGTGCATGGTTGGAACACCTATAAGGTGCAGTCTGACTGTTCTGTTTGCTGGTGACTGGCAGACAGTGGTGTGAGGCAGTTGGGGTTTTCCAAACCTAACCCCAACATTGCTGCTGGTCTACCACTGCCCCTAGTCACAGGTATGGCCCTGGCCTACCAACCCTGGCAGGCTGTCTTATACCAGCGGGATCGTGGTTGCTTCACTGGGGATGGGGCACCTTTCCCTTACCTACAAAAAGGGTGATGTGGGACCTTTGGGTTATGTAGTGTATACCACTTTGAACTTATAAAGGCACTGCTACAAAACCTCATGCTGGTCTAGAAACCCCTCTGCCCTGATAACAGGTGCCTATGTGCCTAACACAGGGTACACACTAATCTGGGTGGTGTCTGGTCCCAGAGGGCCACGTGTGACTGCAGGATACAGATGGACACCAAATTACCTTCAGCTGCACTGCAAGGAACACCTGTCACACACTGGTAGTGATGGGGATGTACATCAGGCCCTATCTCTTGCACCACATGTACTGTGGACCTTGTGCTGGGCATGCATCCTATCCCTCAGGGTGAACACAGAACTTGCACAATGGCATGGTCTGTAGCTACACTGTGCCAGTATCACGCACTGTCAGTTCGTCTTTCCAAGCTGAGGTACTGGAGAGGTGCAGACCCCATTTGGTGATCAGCTGTAGACAGCTATTCAGCATGTGCATTGCATCATGGGTACTGGTAGGGTTACCCTATCCTGGCACTCAGAGCAGACAGTTTGTGCAGTGACCTGCAGTCCTTCTGTACCCAGCCATTGCTGTGACATACACCACGGAGGTACAGCCTACTGGTTCATACAATGGCATTCTCGGCAGTGTTCATGGGTTCAATTCCTCATTGTTCCCTCCTCTCATGCCTGTCTTACTCAAATAGTGTGCATGCCTGTAACAGTCATATTTTTGCAGATCTGTGCTGCCAGCCCATAATTCCCTCACCACAATTGCCAACAGTCCCTCGGTCCATCTATCTGCGTCTGTCAGCTGTGTAGAGTCCTGTCTGCCTGTGCAGACTGCCACCCCATGTCCTGCACTGCTACCCTTTCCTGCATTGCACCTCATCATGCTTGCCTCACCTGTGCCTGATCTGTATGGCACCACCACTCCTCTGTCCACCCATCATTGTAACTATCCTGCCACCTCCGCCTCCACTGGGGGACACGTATTCCCATCGTCTGCCACCAACTGTCTTTCAAGTACTTTACATTGCCAACACCCTGTGCTGTGGTACAGTTGCCCCCACCATGTTTTTCATCAGTACTGGCAGCCACATGGGATGCCCACAGATATGGCAGGTCCTGTGGTTCCCAGCTCTCCCTCCTTCACTTACCTGTTCATTGCCTTTCCTGAGTGCTCTATCTAGTTTTAGGGCTACATCTGTCTCTGTTCCTCACAGGTCATGCATGTCATCCTGTGGCACTTTGCAGCCCTTAGGGCACACTAACCTAGGGCACCGTAACCTTGTTAGGCCACCTTAATCTATGGTTCCATAGCCCAGGGTGCCTTCTACAGTGCCTTGTCCAGGGGTTCCTAATACGGCGCTTAGCCTAAGGAGCCCTATAGGGTGCCTTATGAGGCACCTTACGAGGCACCTTACAAGGCACCTTACAAGGCGCCTTGTAATGCGCGTTAGTCTAAGGCGCCTTGTAACATGTGTTAGCTGATATGGCTTGCTGTAACGATTCACCGCCCACGCCTTTATATGGGCATCTGTACCTTTACCACAGAACCTAACGTGAGTGACATTACCGCAGTTTAGTAAACATACCCCTTAATGTCCTGTTACCACATGGTAAGTGTCCACTACCACCCCTTAATGTCCTCCAACCACATGGTAAGTGTCCACTACCACCCCTTAATGTCCTGCTGCCGCATGGTAAGTGTCCAATACCACCCCTTAAAGCAGCATGTGCTGTTACCACACGGTAAGTGTCCATTAGCACACCTTAATGCTGGAACGCCTCTGACACGTCCAGCACACAGTAACTCCTTATCGCTGCCATTATCGCACGGAAAAGACTGCTCTTTTAGCATGGTTTGGTAAAGATACCCCAAGATATCCTAAAGAGAGACAAGGTGACTTAGGATGTAATAAGGTGCTTTAACAGGAGATTAGGTGCATTAAGATGTGTTAAGGTGCATTAACAGTTAAGGTGCCTTAACAGTTAAGGTGCCCTAAGGAGAGACAAGGTGCCCTAAGGTGGAAAACATGTACCTTAAAGCTTGACCATGGCTGTAAGCCAATTGCTGGATAAAGCACCAAGGAATGTCAATGTAAAGGTGATGGAAAGAAGGACAGGTGGGAGTTGAACCTGCCATATCAGTGGGCACCCTATGTGTCAGCCAGTAAAGCAGACGAGCATGCTTCCCATCAAATGGCCCTTGGCATATGTTGCACTGCATATGGCACACTGGATCATGGCATGGCTTTGGTTTGCTGTAGGCGGGTGCTGCTGCACCCTCTTCCAACACCCCCCATGCCATGCTGACATGCCCATGTACTGTCACTGTTGGTGGTGCGCAGTCCCAGGCCAGCCAACATGGGGGTAGGTGGGTGCCTAGAGTGCAGGGTCCGGGGGGAGGGGTGGAGGCATACATGGATGGCCACACATCCCCCCCCCCCACAACCGTCTGCCTCTCCAGGGACCCCATTACTGCCTGCCAATTTTATATCTCTTCAACTTGGGGAAGAGACGGCTGAGGGGTGTTATGTTAGAGGTCTAGAAAATATTGCCTGGAGTGGATTGGGTATATGTGGAATGATTGTTTATGCCATCAGAATGAAGAAAGACTAGGGGACATGCAATTCGGCTACCCATTTAGGACTACTAGGTGACAATATTTTTTCATTCAATGTGTAATCAAACCCTGCAGTTCATTACTGGAGGATGTAGTAAAGGCTGTTAGTGTAGCTGCATTTAAAAAATGTTTGGACAGGTTCCTGGGGAAGGTCCATAAACCATTGTTAAAGAGGTCCCGGGATATGCACTGCTTATCCCATTACAAGCATTATGGATCCTGTGTATCTTTTTGGGAACCTGCTAGGTACTTGTGACCTAGATTGACCACTGTAGAATATAGGATACTGGGCATGATGGACCTTGGTCTGACACAGTCTGGCATTTTTCTAATCTAATGTTCTTATGTGACCTCTAGGCAGCTGCCTGGTCTGCCCTGTGTACCAGCAGTCCCCACTGCATGATCCACATGCAACCTCCTTTGCCCCATTTGCAACATCAACATAGTGCCCTTTCATACTTGGGCACTATGCTGTTGCTGCTAGTGGAGCACTATTATAACATCTTTGTTAGTGATATAGTGGAAGGGCTGTCGGGTAAGGTTTGCCTCTTTGCGGATGATACCAAAATCTGCAATAGAGTAGACACCCAGGAAGGTGTAGATAACATGAGGATGGATCTAGCTAAGTCTGAAGAAAGGTCTAGAATTTGGCAGCTGGGATTTGATGTTAAAAAATTGAAGGTCATGCATTTGGGCTGCTGCAATCCAAGGGAGCAATATAGTATAGGGGGTGAAGTACTTTTTTCCACTAAAGAAGAGCGGGACCTAGGCATGGTTGTGTCTGATGATCTTAAAGTAGCTAAACAGGTAGAAAAGGCAATGGCAAAAGCTAGAAGAATGCTTGGGTACATACGAAGAGGAATGGCTAGCAGAAAAAAGGAGGTGATAGTGCCTCTGTATAAGCCTTTGGTGCGACCTCATTTGGAGTATGGTGTGCAATTCTGGAGACCGCACCTTCAAAAGGATGTGAACAGGATGGAGTCGGTGCAGAGGGTGGCTACTAAGATGATTAGTGGTCTTCATTATAAAGCATAAGAGGACAGACTTAGGGATCTTAATATGTACACCTTAGAGGAAAGGCGGGATAGAGGTGATATGATTGAGATGTTTAAATACCTCCATGGCATAAATGTTCAGGGAGAGAGCCTCTTTCAATTGAAAGCAAGTTCTGCTATGAGGGGACATGGGATGAGGGTGAAGGGAGATAGATTCAGGAGTGATATGCGGAAATATTTCTTTACGGAAAGAGTGGTGGATCCGTGGAATAGTCTCCCAGTGGTGCTGGTAGAGATGAGGACACACAGAGGTTCTCTAAAGGTAAAAAGGGGACTGTTGTAGTTGTTGATATGGAAGGACAGATTAGATAGGCTATGTGGTCTTTTTCTGACGTCATGTTTCTATGTTTCTATAACTTTCTTGGGATCACCTGTCTGTGCAGCACATTGCAGACATTAAAATAGGCTCTCTCTCAAAATGCACCCTTACCACGAGGTTTTGATATGCGTTAGGGTTCCCGATGTTAAGGTGCCATCATTAAGGGAACAGAGCCTTGTTCCCACCCACTCCCCACCCACTGACCCCTACTGCCCGCCTACTCTCCGCACATAGGACACTTTACAGTGTTAACACGTTAACGGCGCACTTGCTCCTTTAGCGCGGTTTAGTAAACATACCCCTTAGAGTAGACTGTGTCCACCAAGAGGTTTTTTGGAGGGAAACAGCATAATTTTATTACTTTAGTTTTTCATTTTTAAATCAAAGCATATGTGGGGGGTTTTTTGTTTCAGTACTATTGTACCTACATTCCTAAAAATACACTGGTCAACACTGAAATCGTTACTGACTTTAAAAGGCCCTAATCTGTGGTATCTTGGTGAGCTGAACACGAATATAACATTAAAAAAAAATTATTGGCTCTCGTTTTGAAGATATTGCATGTAGTTCATTTTTGACGTTTTACCGTGTAAATTTATTCAGTAGGACATCAACAACATCCCAAATAAGCCTTGAATGATGTAATATTGCATCACATTGCATAATACCAGCATGCACACATCATCCAGAGTTGATTGCATCATTTTCTGATGCAATGCAATACTACTGCCAGATGGCTGCTGAAGCCATCTGACGTCCGCAGTGTACGATACGCAGTCGGAAAGGAAAGTAATCTGGTATTCTGTTCCGATATTGAAAGCCTCATGAATACCTTAAAAATCACTCATGACCCACAAGACTGGAGACTATTTATAGACTCTTCGAAACTGAGTCTGAAGGCTGTGCTTTTGAACAATGGAAACCGTCTTCCATCTATTCCAGTAGCGCATGCCGTCCACATGAAAGAGACATACGATAACTTAAAGCATCTACTGACTTCCATTAACTATAACAAGTACAGCTGGCACCTCTGTGGTGACTTGAAGGTAGTTGCGCTTTTAATGGGACTGTAGCAGAGATATATAAAATACATGTGTTTCTTATGTGAGTGGGATAGCCGAGCAAGGGATTGGCACTACTTGCGGAAGGAATGGAATCGCAGACATAATGCAACAGCTGGAGAGAAGAATATCCAGCACCCAACTCTGGTTGAGGCTCACAAAATCCTGCTACCACCCCTTCACATAAAAATAGGTTTGATGAAAAACTTTGTGAAAGCCATGGACCGCACTTCGCCAGCTTTCCGATACCTGCATGAAAAATGTCCTCGACTCAGCGAAAGCAAAGATTAAAGAGGGAGTTTTTGTGGGTCCTCAGATTCGAGAGCTCTTCAAAGATGACTGGTTCAACAACTTGCTGCAGGGTGATGCGAAACAAGCATGAAATGCTTTTCGCCTAGTGTCAACAAACTTTCTTGGGAATGTTAAGGCAGAAAACTACAAGGAACTAGTAGAAGACATGCTGATGCAGTATCAGAAACGTGGCTGCAATATGTCTCTAAAGATCCATTTCCTTGATTCCCATCTCGATTTCTTTCCTGACAACTGTGGTATGGTTAGTGATGAACAGGGCAAACGTTTTCACCAGGATATCGCAATGATGGAGCAAAGATACCAGGGAAAATTGTCCACTACAATGCTGGCTGACTACTGCTGGACACTCCCCAGAGAAACTCCCGAACAGCTGTACAAGAGACAGGCAAAAAAATCTAAGTAGTCTTTTTTTTTTTTAGTGCCATCAAAACAGTGCTGACTCATAGTGACCCAGCTACCTCTGGGTTTTCTTGGCAATGTATCACTAGAAGTAGATTGCCAGCCTTTTCTTTTGAGGCAATGGAGGGTAAAGTGACTTGCCCAAAGTCACAAGGAGTGCTAGTGGGAATTGAACCCTTGATCTTCTGGGTATTAGGCAGTTGCTCTAACCACTAGGCTACTCCTCCACTCTGAAGGAGTAGTCTATAACTTGTTTTTTTTTACAGGTATTAACCAAAGGCCTATTATATTTACTATTGACATGCATTTCGTGATGTAAACATTAATTCTTGTAGATTACAAAACAACTAGAGCCAGCTTTGCAATTTCACTGTCATATTCATGTTCAGCATATAAAAATTGATAAGAAATGACTATTTTTATTTCAGTAACATGACTTTTGTAAAAATTTGTTGACCAGTGATATCAATGTTATTTTTTTGTTTAGCATAAAGACTCATTTTATATAGTATGTTGAGATCAAAATTGAGGATGAGACATGCTAATTCCAGCACTATTTCATAAAAGGCTCTTCCAGTTGTGGAGCCTTTTATAAAATACATGTAAGGATGTGTAGGAGAGTGCATGGATTTTGCCTCCATGTACAACTGCAGGAGCCATTTTGCCTCCATGTACAGCTGCAGGAGCCATTTTACAAATCTACATGATCATAGGCATCACAGCAACTTCCATGTGGAAGTGAACATTTCATAATTTACACGTGCAAGCCATGGCACTTCCATGTGTAGCCAGGCCATTTTGCAAACTTACATGTAGAAGTGCTGCTAATTAAATACCGAGCCTGCAAATTGTCCTAATTTTCAGTTTTTAAGATGAAAACAGAAATGTGGGATTACAGAGAACTCCCTTAATCCCTCATGTAAAGCCTTGGCTGAAATGAGCACTTTTTTTTACAAAATCTGTTCGTGCATCAGAGCAGATGTAAATGCCTACATGGAAATTTTTGTCTATATATGTGTATTCCCTTTGCAGACTCGGGAATATAAGTGTAGATTTTTGGCCTGCCCAAACTATGCCTATATTACGCCTTATATTATGCCCCCTTTGAGGTTTTACATGGTATGGATCCCTGTGTGTAAATAACAGATTTCTAAAATTGCATTTACATGTGTATTCCAAATTCCCTCTGTAAATGTCATTATTAACATATGGAGAATATTCTAAAAGGAAAATGCACCTTGTAGATCCTTGTATCTGTGGATCCAACATACTAAACCACAGCAAAATCATCCATTAATGTGAATTAGCTGGTAATTTCACCACAGGATTATCTCAAACAAGTGGGGAAAGCCTGCTTATATTTCTGCTTAATCAGGGCTTGCTCAATCACCTCTCACCAGGTGAGTAATGAGGCAGTGTACAATCAAAATATTTCAAAGGAAAAGAAAGGAACTACAATCTTTAAAGAACAAAGGAAAAACACAGGAGGCCAGAAAGCTAGAAACATGGATCTCCAGAGCTGCAGCTGTTATATCCAAACAGCCCTAGGCAGAAGCTCTTACAAAAAAGCTGGGGACTATGTTAGTCCAGGTAAGCAGTCACAAAGAAGTATGTTTTCAGAGCAGACTTAAATTCCCAGTAAGAAGATAGATAAAGGTGAGCCGGTTGATATAGTATATCTGGATTTTCAGAAAGTCTTTGATAAGGTCCCTCATAAGAGATTCTTGGCAAAATTAAAAACTCATGGGATAGGAGGCAGTGTACTATTGTGAATCAGGAGCTGGTTAAAAAATAGAAAGCAGAGAGTAGGGCTAAATGGCCAATTTTCTCAATGAAGAAAGGTGAATAGTGGAGTACCCCAGGGATCTGTGCTGAGCCCGCTGCTTTTTAACATATTCATAAATGACCTGGAAATGGGAATAATGAGTAAAGTAATAAAATTTGCATATGACACAAAATTTTTCAAAGTTGTTAAAACACAAAAGGATTGTGAAAAATTGAAGAGGACCTTGATAAACTGAAAGAGTAGGCGTCCAAATGGCAGATGAAATTTAATGTGAACAAGTGCAAAGTTATGCACCTAAGAAAGAACAACTCAAACTTTGGTTACACAATGCAAGCTACCACCTTAGAAACCACCACACAGGAAAAAGATTTAGGCATAATCGTGGATAATATGTTGAAACCCTCCGCCCAGTGTGCAGCGGTGGCCAAAAAAGCAAATAGAATGTTAGGAAACATAAGGAAAGGAATGGAGTATAAAACCAAGGATATTATACAGTAATGCCTCTGTATCGTTTCATGGTTCGACCGCATATTGAATATTGTGTGCAATTCTGGTCGCCGTATCTTAAAAAGGATATAGCAGAATTAGAAAAGGTACAGAGAAAAGCTACCAAAATGGTAAAGGGGATGGAAGGATACCCCTATGAAGAAAGGCTAAAAAGGTTAGGGCTCTTTAACCTGGAAAAGAGAAGACTAAAAGGAGATATGATAGAAGTTATAAATTAATGAATGGAGTGGAACGGGTTAACGTAGATCGGTTGTTTATGCCATCAAAAAGTAGAAAGACTAGAGGACACGCAATGAAGCTACAATGTAACCCATTTAAGACTAATATGAGAAAATATTTTTTCACTCAACACGTAATCAAACTCTGGAATTTGTTACTGGAGGATGTAGTAAAAGCTGTTAGTGTAGCTAGGTTTAGAAAAGGTCTGGACAAGTTCCTGGAGGAAAGGTCCATAAAGCATTATAAAAGAGGACCTGGAAAATCCACTGCTTACCCCAGGATGAGCATTGTGTAAACTGTGGACTATGGGAACATGCCAGGTACTTGTGACCTGGATTGGCCACTATTGGAAAGAAGATACTGGTCTTGATGGACCTTGGTCTGACTCAGTATGGCATTTCTTATGTTCTTATCTTCTTATGAGAGGTTTGATATTCCCAAGATGGCAAAAGTCACGGCGCTTACCAGACGAACTACCATTCCTATGAAAAGCGGATCAGCCTTAAAGGATTTTCTGAACGGCAAGGTTGATTCCTTGCTGAATAGCTAGTGTGCTGTGGCAGTGGCTATTCTAGAGCTGGGGTATTTACCAGCTTGATGTTTCAAGCCCTGCTCCAGTGGATTCAGTCTCTACCACGTGTTGATATTACTTCCCTCTTGGAGTTGACTGTGGCCTTCTTTTCTGATGCCATGTATGACCTGGTACATTTGGTGACCAGGGATGGTGCCCTGATGACTGTGTCATGGCATTGGATTTGGCTCAGGCACTGGGTGGCGGACTCATCCTCCAAAGCCTGGTTGGTTATTTATTTATTTATTTAACTTTTCTTATATACCGCGCTATTACAATATCAGTGCGGTTTACAGTAAAACAACATATTACTATGTTATATTGGCCTTAAGGAGAAACTCCTGTTTGGAACCGATTTGAAGAAGCTGGTGAAAGACCTAGGCGAGACAAAATCTTACCTCATTCCGGAAGATAAGTCCAGGGAGCCTGTGAAATGGGCTAGTGCCCCTTTCTCGTCAGCCTCCTTCAGAGCCTTGGGTCTGTTCTCAGTCCTTTCATGGAGCAACAGGACCCAGTCCCCTCCAGAGGAGGACCCTTCTGGGCTATGCAATAAAGCCTTGGGAGCTCATTCCCTGAAGCCAGACATCTCAGTGCTAGATACCATTCAGTTATGTCCTAGAATGCAAAGAACTGATTTCTGATGCCTTCATCATTTCCCCTCGTGGGTCTGTGATTAAATGTGCTGCGGTACAGACCATCCTGGATAAGTTTCTTTGCCTAAAGGCAGTGCTACCCATCTCCCCAGATGAATGGAGCAAAGTCAGATACTCCATCTACTTCATGGTGCCAAGAAGGACAGTTCCTTCCAGCCCATTTTGGATCTGAATGGGTTACTGTACTCTCATGTGTCCTGCAGTTCCAGATGGAAACCTTGTGCTCCGCGATTCAAGCAGTGCACTGAGGGAAATTCTTGGTTTCACTGGATATGGCTGAGGCATATTTTCATATCCCAATCCAGGTGGATCAGCATATGTACCTATGTTTTACTGTGTTTGGCTCTAACTATCAGTTTGCCACCCTTCCTTTCGGGCTCTCCACCATCCCAAAGATGTTCTCCAAGGTCATGATGGTGGTGGCTGTGGTGCCAAGGGATCTGTGCCCATCCGAGCCTCTTTCCTCTCAGAAGCATCTCGGATGACGTTGCAAGTGGTGTTCTTTTTGGAAAGCCTTGGCTGGGTGATCAATCAGAAAAAGAGACAGTTTTGCCTTCCCGGCCCTTGGAGTTGCTGGGAGCACATTTCAGCACTCGAGTGGGCAGAGTTTTCTTGCCAGAGGATACATTTCAAAGACTGTTGAATCGCCTGGTGATGTAACCAAAGTCTGGGATTATCTTCATCTCCTTGGCGTGATGGTGCGACCATAGAGATGGTCCTATGGGCACATGCTCATAAGCAGTCACTCCAACGGTCCTTGTTAACTCGATGGTTCTGGAGTCCTCAGGAGTTTGAGTGCAGGCTCCCTTCCCATTGATGGTGAAGTCCAGTCTGCAGTGGTGGTGGCAACCCTGTCATCTAAGCAAGGGCATTCTGCTGGATGATTTCACCTGGATTCTGCTGATGATGGTTGCCATTCTATAAGGGTGGAGGGCCCATTGCTGAGACTGTACAGCCCAGGGCCATTGGAACACAGGGAAGTGGTATGGTCCATCAGTCACCTCAAAGCGAGGGCCATCAGGTTGGCTCTTCTGCATTTCCAGCCCCTGGTCGAGGGCTGGGTGGTTCGAGTGTTTTCAGACAAAGCCACGGCGGTGGCACAAGAAGCGCTGGAGAGGCCATGAAGATAAATCTCCTGTTTGCTTAGGCAGAAAAGAACCTTCTAGCCTTGTCGGCTCAGCACATTTGCCGGAGTGGACAATGTGGAAGCAGACTTCCTCAGCTGGCATTCCCTGAATCTCAGTGAGGAGTTGAGTCAAGAAGTGTTTCAGTTGATTCTGCACCACTGGGGTCAATCCAAAATGAATCTGATGGCAACCAGCTCCAATGCCATAGTGTGCCGCTTCTTCAGTTGCTGCACGGAGACAATGCCAGAGGGCATCAATGCCATGACCCAGCCTTGTCCCAGTCAGGTTTGGATGGCAGCTTTGGCCTGTTTCCGTGGTCCGGTGGTGGGCAAGTCATTGCCCTTGCACCTGGACATCTCCCGTTTTCTCCAAAGTGTTCAACATCTGCAACCTCCTCTTTGGTCTGTGATCCCTTCCTGGGATCTATGTCTGGTGCTCAGGGCCCTAAGGAGACCTCCTTTGAGCCATTGAAGCAGACTACCTTGAAGAATTTGACACTGAAGACTATCTTCTTGATTGCAATTTGTTCTGCAAGGTGAATCTTTGAGCTGCAGGCTCTGTCTTGCCGAGATCCTTATCTGACTTTTTCAACCGAGGCCGTTTCCATTTGGCCTGTGTCTTCCTTCTTGTCTAAAGTGCTGTTTCCCTTTCACATGAACCATGTGGTTTACCTGCCCTTGTTCTCTAAGGACAGGGTTGGGGGAAGGATAAAGATCTTCGCCTTGTGGATGTCTGGAGGGTACTTCTCTGGAACCTGGATCTTTCGAATTCCTTTCTCCATTGAACTTCTTATGTATATAGTTCACCTTTGTTCTCCAAGTTCCTTTATATAGTTGATACTTGTTCTCCAAATCCCACTCCCTGTTCAATGTAATGACCAGACATATGCATTTTGTCGGATGTTTTTTGTTACATGTAAACCGCGCTGATTGCAAATAGTGCGGTATATAAGAATTGTAAAATAAAATAAATAATAAAATTTTGTAAATCAGACCATTTTTTTGTGCTATTTGATGGCCCGTGCAAGCATATCTGTTACAGAACCTGCTGGTTCCAGTGGGTTGCGCGCCCACTCTACCCAAGCACAAGCATTCTCGTGGATGGAGGCAGAACTCGGTTGTCCCTGCAGACATTTGTCAGGCAGAAATGTGGGCATCACTTTCCACTTTTGTCAAGCATTATCACTTGGATGTCCACGTGCATATGGACACAGCCTTTGGCTCAAGAGTTTTACAAGCTGCTGTGTCTTCTTCCAGCTACTGGTGTTGTAGCTTTGATACACCCCACTTGTCTGGACTGGTCTAGCAAAGACAATATGGAAGGTGACATTTTACTTATCAGATAATGTCCTTTCCTTGAGTTCTACTAGACCAGTCCAGGACCCACCCCTGGAACTATATTGCTCTGTTCTTCTGCTGCAGTACCCTTAGGTACGCTATGATTTTAATACTTGACCCTGCAGGTTCATCTTCTATGGACAACCTTCTGTTTATGCTTCTGTACATAGTTCTTGACTGTTGATTACTCCTTGTTGCCCACAACTGAGGTTGTGTGAGGCTTGCCATGTTTTCTTCCATAGAGTTGTGGTCAACATTATTGGGAGCCTTGCATTTTAGGTATGTTGTGTGCAATATCTTGAGAAATAATTAGAAATATTCCAACTGTATGTCATCATATTTTAATAGTATATTCAAAGGTATACAACAAAAAAAAAAGAGGGACTATGCAACTTAGACATAGCAATTTCTGAGAAAAAACAAAATATGACCTGGATAGGGTTAATGACACCCTTCACTAATATTTGGTTGCACAACTTTTGCAGTGGTGACAGCCTCCAAACATTTCTTGTAGACATCTATCAGTTTTGCACATTTGTCTGCTGACAGTTTCTCCCACTCTTCAACTGTGATTTGTTCCGGCTCTTGAATGTTTCCAGAATTCCTTTTGCCAAAGGCAGATTTCAGCTCTTTCCAAAGGTTCTCAATTGGACTGAGATCAGGACTCATTTCTGGCCAGTTTAAAACAGTCCATTTTTTTCCTTTTTAACCATACTTTTGTATTTTTGGATGTATGTTTTGAGTCATTGTTCTGATAAAGGACCCATGACCTTCGACCAAGACCTAGCTTTCTGACATCAGGTAGCACATTTCACTTTGAAATACTTTGATAGTCCTCTGACTTCATGATTCCTTTAATACGTTCCAGACCTCCAGTTCCTGATGCAGCAAAATGACCCTAAACCATTACAGAACTTGCACCATATTTAACTGTAGGCAGGGTGTTTTTTTCCTTATAAGCTTCATTTATTTGCCTGTAAATGTATTGTTGGTCTGCACTATTTGGTGGAGGGGTTGTGCACTATGTTAGAGAGGGCATTGAGTCAAACAGGATAAAGATTTTTCAGGAAACAATTGCACTATAGATCTCTATGGATAGAAATACCATGAAAAAAGGGGAAGGCGATGGCAGTTGGGGTATACTACTGACCGCCTGGCCAGAATGAACAGATGGATGAGGAAATGCTAAAAGAAACCAGGGAAGCTAACAAAAGTTACAACACAATGGGTGATTTCAATTACCCCAGTATCTACTGCGGCAGTGTCACAGCACGTTATGCTAAGTAGATAAAGTTTCTAGATGAAATGACTGCTTCTTGGAGCAGCTGGTTCATGAACCAACAAGAGGGGAAGCTATTTTGGACCTGGTCCTTAGTGGAACACAGGATCTCATGCAAGAGGTAAGGGTGTTGGGGCAACTTGGCAATAGTGATCATAACATGATCACCTTTGATTTAATAAATGGAAGAAGGATCGCAAGGAAATCCATAGTACAACCTTTTAACTTTCAAAAGGGAGACTATGATAAAATGAGGAAAAAATTAAAAGGAGCAGCTGCAAAGGTTAAAGATATTCATCAAGCATATTTAAAAATACTATCTTGGAAGCCCAGACCAGATGTATTCCATACTTTAAGAAAAGTAGAAGAAAGTCCAAAAAACTGCCAGCATGGTTTAAAGGTGAGGTCAGAGAGACTGTTGTTGCCAAAAAGCATCTTTCAGGAAATGGAAAAAGGAGCCAAATGATGAAAACAGGAAACAACATAAGACTAGCAAGTTAGATGTAAGGCATTGATAAGGCAGGAAAAGAGATAATTTGAAAAAAAGCTTTCCGTGGAAGCAAAAACGCATAATAAAAATGTTTTCAAGTACATTTATTGCATTTATAGTATTAAACCTGTGAGATAGTCAATTGGACCATTAGATGATAGAGTGGTAAAAGGGGTGCTAAGGGAGGAGAAGGCCATAGCGGAAAGACTGCATGAATTATTTGCTTTGGTCTTTACTGAAGAAGATATAGGGAAGTTACCCATGCCTGAAATGGTATTTAAAGGTGATGTATTGGAAGAACTGAAAGAAATATCGATAAACCGGGAAGATGTATTACAATTATATGATAAACTGAAGAGTAGCAAATCACCTGGACCAAATGGTATATATATCAAAGGATGTTGAAAAAATTGAAATATGAAATTGCAGACCTACTATTAGTAACCTGTGAACTATCATTAAAATCAACTGTAGTACTGGAAGATTGGAGAATGGCCAATATAACACAATTTTTTAAAAGGGTTCCAGGGGTGATCCAGGAAACTACAGACCAATGAGCCTGACGTCAGTACTGAGCAAAATGGTAGAAACTATTATAAAGAACAAAATTATTGAATATGTAGATGGTCATGGTTTAATGGAAGAAAGCCAAGGTGAAATTAGACTTGCCTGCTAATTGTTCCTGGAGTAAATCCAGTCTAGTCCCAGACCTCTAGGTTGTCTACCTTATTCAGCAACTTGGAGACTAAGGAACCTCCTTCTTTTGTGATGTCACCGGTATATCCTCCCAGGAGCCGCCTCCATTCACCAGTTCCCTATTGACAAAGTAGACTCACCGGAGCAACAAGTAAGTATCAACTGACATTACCTACTGAAATTACCCACTGTAAAACTTGCCACTAACTTAATCAATAACCTTTAAAGAGGGAAGGAACTCCTTTCCTGCAACTTATCTTTAAACGTGCTGAGGCCGCTCTCTCACCTGATTGGAAGGATAATGCCCCAACTTACTTGACGCCTCACAAAAACCCCTTCCACCCCAGGGCATCGAGAACCCAAATTGAAATATCTTCTTACCTGTGTCAACTTCAGGACCTTCAGGCTTCTGTCCGTATGAACACAATACTGGGGAGGGATACGGGACTAGACTGGATTTACTCCAGGAACAACAATTAGCAGGCAAGTCTAATTTCACCTTCCTGCTCGTCTCTCCAGTCTAGTCCCGGACCTCTGGGTATGTACCAGAGCAGTAAATCAACAGGAGGGACCCGCTATACCAGCCTGAAGTACTGCAGATCCAAAACACGTGTCCACTTCTGACTGAACATCCAGACGGTAATGTTTAACAAAAGAATTCAATGATGACCAAGTCGCCGCCTTACAAATTTCTACTGGCGGCACTAAACGAGATTCCGCCCAGGATGCCACTTGAGCTCTAGTGGAATGGGCCCGTAGCCCCTCAGGCACCGGCCTACATGTCAACACGTACGCTGACGCAATCGCCTCCCTGATCCATCTTGCGATGGAGGCTTTTGACGCCGCTTCTCCCTTCCTTGGTCCTGCGAAGAGAACAAAGAGTCTCTCAGATTTGCGAAAGCTTGCTGTCCGATGCAGATACTTCTTTAACGCCCGTCGGACATCCAAGAGATTCAATTTCCTCATGGCTGGACCGCCAGGGTTCGCATGAAACACTGGTAAGGAGATTTCCTGATTCAAGTGAAACGCCGACACCACCTTTGGCAAAAACGCAGGCACTGGCCTCAAAACTACCTTTGACTCAAAGAACGAGAGGTAAGGTTCCTTACAGGATAAGGCTTGTAATTCCAAGACTCTTCTCGCTGAACAGATCGCCACCAAAAATACAACCTTCAAGGTGAGATCCTTCACCGTCGCTTGAGACAAGGGTTCAAACAGCTCCCATTCCAACGCCTCTAGCACAAACGGCAGGTGCCATTTAGGTGCTATCTGTCTACCCGGCGGTCTCAACAGAGATACCGCTTGTAAGAAACGCTTAATATCCAAATGCCCCACGAGCGCTTGTCCACCTATCCTACCTCTGTAACACGATAACGCTGCTACCTGCACCCTCAGCGATGCGGCAGCTAAACCCTTGTCGAACCCATCCTGCAGAAACTCTAAGATCTGGGGAATGGTCACTATTAACGCCTTGCACGCCCTGTCGCCACACCATGCTTCAAAAACTCTCCAGATTCGAACATACGCTAAGGACATTGATCTTTTCCTGGCCTTCAACAACATGGTAATTACCGCCGTGGAATAACCTCTTGCCTTCAACCGAGCCCTCTCAATAGCCAAGCTGTAAGCGAGAACCGATCCACGTGAGGCATGATCAGAGGTCCCTGCGATAACAGGTCCGCCCAAGACGGAAGATGCCACAGCCTCACTACCAGGGGCCTTATCAGGTCCGCGTACCAAGGACGGCGCGGCCAATCTGGAGCTATCAGAATTACCTGCCCTCTGTGCCACTCTATCTGCTGAACCACTCTGCCTATCAAGACCCACGGGGGAAAGACATACAGAAGCTGTTCCTCTGGCCAGCTTTGAATGAGAACATCCATCCCCTCCGACATTCTCTCTTTTCGTCTGCTGTAGAAGCAACTGATCTTTGCCGAATGAAACGTTGCCATGAGATCCATGACCGGCGTGCCCCACCGGCGCACTAGCATTTTGAACACTTCCGGATGAAGGACCCACTCTCCTGGATCCACCTTCACCCGACTTAAATAGTCGGCCTCCACATTGTCCACCCCTGCTACATGCACTGCCGACAAGGCCCAGAGGTTCTCCTTGGCCCATCCACACAGGACCTCGGCCTCGGATTCCAGTGCCACACTGCTGGTCCCTCCTTGCCGATTGACATAAGCCACCGCGGTTGCGTTGTCAGAAAACACCCGAACAGCCGCCCCTCCGAGATAATCCTGAAAACTCCGTAAGGCCTGCTCCACCGCCCGCAACTCTAACCTGTTGATCAACCAAGTCTTCTCTTGAGCGTTCCACTGCCCCTGCGTGAACCTCCCCTGGAAGTGCGCTCCCCAGCCCAGGAGACTGGCGTCCGTCGTTAAAGGCGACCAGTCCTGCTGATGTGACCAGCGCCTGAGTAATGCCCTCTGTAATGGTCTCATGTGTGCTCTCGCCCAAGGCACCAGTTCTATCGTTGCCACCATAGTACCCAACAGTTGGAGGTACTGCCATGCTGTGGGCGCCGTGCTGCTTAAGAACCTTCTGACAAACGTCCATAGACCCTGCGCCCTTTGTTGAGGCAGAAACACCTGTCCAACATTTGTGTCGAACCGAGCCCCCAAGTATTCTAGGCTTTGCGAGGGGACCAACTGGCTTTTTGTCATATTGACCACCCAACCGAGACTTTCTAGGACGACCACTACCCTGGCCGTAGCTCTCTCGCTCTCGGTTTTTGACTTTGCTTGGATCAACCAATCATCTAGATATGGGTGTACCAGAATCCCTTCTTTTCGCAACGCAGCCGCGACCACTACCATTACCTTGGTGAATGTGCGCGGAGCTGTCGCTAGGCCAAAGGGCAATGCTTGGAACTGAAACTGTCCGAACGGAACCGTAAAGTGGAGATATTTTGATCTGGCCTTATGGGGATGTGAAGGTATGCTTCTGACAGATCCAGGGATATGAGAAATTCTCCTCTTCGAACTGCTATTATTACTGATCGCAGAGTCTCCATGTGAAAGTGAGACACCCGAAGACAACGATTCACTCCCTTGAGATCCAAAATTGGACGAAATCCCCCATTCTTCTTTGGTACCACGAAGTAAATGGAATATCGACTGCATCCGTATTGGTCTAGAGGTACCGGTACCATTGCCCTGAGGCCTAGGAGCCTTTGTACTGTCCCCCTTACCACCTCGCACTTAATTGGCGATTTGCAGGGGGACCTTACGAAGGCGTCTCGCACTGGACACTGTAACTCCAATGCATAGCCCTCTCGGATGACCTCCAGCACCCACTGATCTGACGTGACTCGGACCCAGGCAGCATAGAACTCTTGCAATCGCCCCCCTACGGGAACTAGGGGCGCCTGGGTCCCCCTGACTTCATTGAGACTTCTTAAAGGTGGAGGAAGAGGCCCCAAACTCTCTTCCTGCACCTCAAAACCCTCAAAACCCCTGATTTCTATTGGGGTATCTGCCTCTTTGACCGGAATTAAACCTTTGGAAACGGAACCGACGAAAATCCCACAGCTGCCCCTTGCCCGCGGGTGCCCTTGCTTAGGTTTATCCTCTGGTAATCTACCATCCTTAGATTCACCGAGATCCTTGACCAATTTCTCCAACTCTTCTCCAAACAAGAGCCGCCCTTTAAAAGGAAGCTTACTTAACCTCGCTTTTGACGAGTTATCCGCCACCCAATTACAGAGCCACAGTTAACATCTCGCCGCTACCGCTGACGCCATGCTCTTTGACAAACCTCGCATAAGATCATAATGAATATCCACAAGGTAGGCCGCTCCGGACTCCAGCCTGGATGCCTCACCGGCCATCTCATTCTCCTGTGCACCTTGTACCCGCTGCGACCACCGTAGACAGGCCAAAAATCTGTTTTAGCAACGCATCCAACTTTCTGTCCTGAGTATCCTTGAGGGCTGCACTGACCTCAACCAGGATAGTTGTTTTTTTTGTCACTGCCGCCACGGACGCATCCACATTGGGAGACTTAAATATTTCCCTATCCTGGTCCACCAACGGGTAAAGACAGCTCATCACTCTGGATCCTCTCAGAGATGCCTCTGGTACATTCCACTCTTCATGAATCATTTCCTGAAACACTCTGTGTACCGGAAATGCTCTTTGAGTCTTTCTAAAGACCTGCAGCAATGGATCCTCCAGGGTCTCCTCCCCCGCCGACCCCGGAACCGGCATGTTCAGTGCTTATAGCGTCTCTACAATGAGCGCTGGCAGTTCCTCTCTGTGGAAGACACGCACCACTCTCGCTTGATCTTCTGTGAGCTCACCTTCCTCTAACTCCTCCTCGAGGTCCACACTCCGGCCTTCCTCATCCGACAGTTGCCCCTCTGAGCCTACTGACTGGTCTTTAGGCTCTCTGTCTAGCCGCGGCCTCTTGACCACATCTAGAAATTCTTCTGTATTCAGAAAGGTCGCAAGTCTCTTCACTCCGCAGCCCTCGGTGGTGAACTTTGCCTGCCTCTGCGGGGTGCCTACAACTGCTTGCTGCAGGAGAGCCACAAACTCCTGTGAGAAAATGGATGTCAGCCCCTTAGGCCAGGTTGCAGGTGAGGGGGGATGTCCGGGGCGGAAGATGGCCCTGCTTCGGCCCCCAGACGCTCCTCCTTTTCCTCCCCAGCCTGCTCAATGGCAGAAGCTTCCTTTGTGCAGCTCTTGCACACCCCCGAGTCAGACACTGTTCCTCTTCTAGCCCCACAGACAAACCATTGGGGTCTAGAAGGCATCCCGGCCCTGAGAACAGCTTTCAGGCACCCTTACCTGCCCCCTGCCGACCTCAGTGCCCGAAGAAGCCAGGATCCAAAAAACTCAAGGGAAACTTTTTTTATTTTTAAATCAATAAAATCCAACAGCTAGCTCCTCTAACGTAGAAAAAAACCACCTGTTAGAGCATTAAACAAGGCTCCTGTCCACAGAGAAAAACCCCTCTGCAATGCCCGACGCTGCCCCTGCGTTTCCCGCACCGCCGCCATGCAGCTGGGCCTACTCCTCGTTTCAAGCCCAAATGCGCTGACGAAGTAAGCTTCCGCAATCGGGCCTCCTTACCTTTGCCGGCCTCCCCCCCCCAAAGTAGCAGCGTTGTCTCTATCCGCTAAGCTGGCCTCCGACTCCGGAGAGCATTTGTGGCTTGGGGGACCTTGAGAGCCGTGCACTGTGCGAACGCCCGCCGCCGGACGTTCGCTTTGATCAGCCAAAGCGTGCTGACAGGCAGACCTTCTGTGAAGCGCCGGCTGTGCACCGCTCCGGTACTTCACCCCCCTTGACGGCTTCTGAACCGGAGCGACTCCTGTTTCCTCAGTGGCAACTGTCTAACTACCCCACAGGTAGCAGGGGAACCAAAAGGTTGGGGAAAGCCTCCTGCACATTTAAAAGTACAGACCTTGCAATGCTAAGGGATCATGACCCTTTCTTTCTTCTTTTTTTTTTTCAACCCAATTAAATCCTAGAAACTATTCTTAAAGCTATCCTCAATTGTTCCTCCAGGCTCACCGTCCCTTCAGCTGCTTGGAGACTGAGGTAACTGGTGAATGGAGGCGGCTCCGAGGAGGATATACCAGTGACATCACAAAAGAAGGAGGTTCCTCAGTCTTTAAGTTGCTGAATAAGGTAGACAACCCAGAGGTCCGGTACTAGGCTGGAGAGACGATCAGAAACATGGATTTAGTCAAGGGAAGTATTTTCTTACTAATCTGTTATATTTTTTTGAAGGTGTGAATAAACAGATAAACGCAAGCTGGTTGATATAATGTATCTGGATTTTCAGAAAACCTTTGATAAGGTCCCTCATGAGAGGCTCTTGGCAAAATTAAAAAGTCATGGGATAGGAGGCAGTGTACTACTGTGAATCAGACACTGGTTAAAAGATCGAAAGCAGAGAGAAGGGCTAAATGGCCAATTTTCTCAATGGAGAAAGGTGAATAGTGGAGTACCCCAGGGATCTGTGCTGGGCTCACTAGTTTTGAAAATATTCATAAATGACCTGGATATAATATACAAACCCATTTAAAAAGTTGGTCATTGTAAAAAGTTCATTGTTATATCTATATACATTTCTATATTCATTGTAAACAGTTGAAATATACTGCCATGTTGTGTTCTCTGTAAACCGTCTTGAATCGCAGAAAGACGGTATATAAAAACTTTTAAATAAATAAAATAAATAAATAATGAGGTAGGTGATCAGATTTTCAGATGACACCAAATTATTCAAAGTTGTTAAAACACAAGAAGATTGTGAAAATTTACAAGAGGACCTTGACAAAGTAGAAGACTGGACGTCCAAATGGCAGATGAAATTTAATGTGGAGAAGAGCAAAGTTATGCACCTAGGAAAGAACAACTCAAACTATGGTTACACGATGCAAGGTTCTACATTAGGAACTACCACCCAGGAAAAAGATTTAGACATTGGTGGATAATACGTTGAAACCCTCCGTCCAATGTACAATGGCCTCCAAGAAAGCAAATAGAATGCTAGGAATCATAAGGAAAGGAATGGAGAATAAAACCAAGGATATTATAATGCCTTTGTATCGTTCTGTATTGCGTGCAATTCTGGTTGCCATATCTTAAAAAGGATATAGTGGAATTAGAAAAGGTACCGAGAAGAGCCACCAAAATTGTAAAGGGAATGGAAGGATATCCCTATGAGGAAAGGCTTAAAAGGTTAGGGTTCTTCAACTTGGAAAATAAATGGCTGAGGGGGGATGTGATAGAGGTCTATAAATTAATGAATGGAGTGGAATGGGTAAATGTAGATCAATTGTTTATGCCATCAAAAGGTAGAAAGAGTAGGGGGTATGCAATGAATTTACAATTTCACCCATTTAACTCTAATAAGAGAAAATATTTTTTCATTCATCTCAAGTCAAACTCTGGAATTTGTTACTGAATGATGTAGTAAGGGCTGTTAGTGTAGCTGGATTTAAAAAAGGTTTGGACACATTCCTGGAGGAAAGGTCCATAAACCATTATTAAAGAGGACCCAGAAAATCCACTGCTTACCTGGATTGGTCACCGCTGGAAACTAGGCTTGATGGACCTTTATCTGACCCAATCAGAAACCAAAAGAAATGTCCCATCAAAAAAGGTCCTGATAAAAGACAGCTGAACCGCTGTAGGTAAAGGACAGGTGCCTAAGCCCTAGTGAAGCAAACTCCAACCTGCTGGTATAAGACAGGGTTGGAGAGCCAGAGCCATACCTGTGACTGGGGCAGACCAGCAATAATGCTGGGGTTAGGTCTGGAAAACCTCAACTGCCTCACACCACAGTCTACCAGTATACAACAGACAGCACAGTCAGACTGCACCTGCAGCACCCTACAAAGTGTTCTAACCATAAACAGACTAACTGCAGACATTCCATAGTGCATGCTCACAGAGGAACTATGTGCACCGAACTTATCTTCTTGGTTGTTTCTTCTCTAAATTTTCACAAAAAATCTCCTCATCTCCCATCTCCCAACATGGTCCTATGTTGAATTACGTGTGCTGCAGTATTCAAGTAGATGGATGGAGAGATGATCCGCTGAGGAACCCGTTTGTGGTGAAACGCAAGGAGGGCGCCTTGATAGTGGCGTTGGGAGATTGGAGATGAGGAGATTTTTTGTGAAAATTTAGAGAAGAAACAACCAAGAAGCTAAGTATTTTATTTGTTGATGTAATTCTAAAGAAGAGAAGGTCATTGATGTCAATGGGCATGTCATTGGGACGAGGAAAACGTCCATAAGATCAGTGCTATGGTTTGTCTGAGACCTTGAGAATAATAAGAAGTGAAACAACATGAGAAAATACTGAATGTGTATGTTATACTGAGTGAGCTATATTACATTAACTTACAGGTCAGTGCCCTGGCAACTGTTAGCTAGGGTGGACCAGGTAGATGTAGGTAGATTGTGTTTGGCCTTTGTCAGCTGCTGTCTTGCTGATGTCCGGTTTCTATGTTCCTATGTGCTACCTAGGCTACTGCCTAGTACACCCTGTGCCCCAGCTGCCCCCACTGCATGTCCCGCCTGCAGCTCCCTATGCCCCATTTGCACCATCGCCATAGTGGCCTTTCATACTTGGGCACTATGCTGTTGCTGCAAATGGAGCACTACTATCACGTTTCTTGGGCTCCCTGCCTATGCTGTACATTGCTGACACTAAAATGGTTTCTCTCTCCTGCAAACGTGCATCTAACGCCAGGTTTTCGTTCACGGTACTTTTCAGCCCTTCATTTCCCTGCGTTAGTGTAAAAGGAGCCTCTCCCCGCCCACTCCCCGCCCATTGACCCCTTCTTTCCGCCCTCTCTCCACCCTCTGCTGGACGTACCGTGGCCGGTGACTGTAACGCGTGTTAGGTAACATCAACATGTGTTAAATAACGTTAACATGTGTTAAATAACGTTAATGCGCGTTAACATATCGTTAACGTGCGTTAATGTAGCCACATGCTATGTTACCGCAGTTTAGTAAACATACCCCTTTGTCTCTACCAAGCTGCTTGTAGGGGGACACAAGGAAAGGACATTATCTGGTAAGTAAAATGTCACCTTATTTTTAAAAGAATAATAAAATAAAACCAAGGGATATGCTTAATAAATGGCAGTAAGGGAGCATGATTTTTCAAGTGGTAATGGCAATGAAAAGGGGTTTCCGTGCAAAAAAGGCTCTGGGCGTGTAGGAGGCGTACTGGTGTTAAGGGCCCTATGGGCTATTTGACGTGTGGTAATGGGACATCGGGCGTTAAGGCGTCAAGCAGGCACCTTGATGTCTGAAAGTGACTGTAATCCTAACATTGGATAAAGCAGCAGCAAGGGAAGACAATCTGAAGGTGATGGATGGAAGGACAGTGGGAGATGATGGATCTGCCAGACCAGTGGGCACCCTATGTGGCAGCCAGTAAAGTGGATCAGCATGTGAGAAGCTGGTGTGCAGATGCCCAGAGGGTGTCAATGTAATATGGTGAAATGTCAGTGTGTGGCATAGGATGTGGAATACATGTCCCCCAGTGGAGTCAGAAGTCGCAGGATGTGTGCAGTGACAGGAGGACAGAGTAGGAGTGGTAACATGAAGATAATGCACAGGGGAGGTGTGTGTGCAGTCCCAAATCGTGGGAAAGAGTACCAGTGTAGGCCATGGTGTAGCAGCCCACATGAGAAGACAGGATTGCATCCAGCTGACAGAGGTAGAAGGATGGTCTGAAGGACAGAAGACAGTGGAGGAGAGGGTGGTATGGGCTGGCAGCACTGATGTGTTATAGGTGCCATCCCCAACATATCTGTACTGTGCATGAAAATGTGTGGCATTGCCACCTGGAAGGTCTGATGCCAGAGTTGTTGGACTTACACCTTTCCCAGCCACAGAACTACCATAAAAACAACCCAGACAAATGGCTGATGACAACTGGGCAGGTGTCATCCAAACTGGGCAAATGGGGTGCATACGGACATGAGGTGATACCTGCAGATAGCTATCTGAGGGGTAGGATGTGTGTGCATGCACTGCATCAATGTGATGGAGCCAAAGCTGTACAGTCACAGTCATGATGTCATACATGACTCATGTTGCCCAAGTAGGTTACAGCTATATGCATGTAATTGCCTGTTAGTATAATGCTGCATCAGTGCAGTCACGCAGGAATTCCTTGTACCGAAAAAGTTGTAATGTCTAATAAAAAAAAGGGACTGTAAGAACCTGCAGTCAGCTAGGAAATAGAGGGTTAGGTGACCTGTCCAAGGTCAGAAGGAGGTGTGGGCAATCCATGAAGGGTGTTGCATACATTAAACTGCACACGAAAACCTTCCAAAGTGTCACAAAAAGGTGTGCTGATGGGCCTCAAACCCTGGTATCCTAAGTTTTAAGTCTGTGCCATGACCATTATACCACACCTCCAAGCAATTGCCAGACATCTGCAGGGTGAACATGTATGACCCCCTGCAATGTGCTGTAGCACAGCCAATAAAACCATACTCTCCGAAGGGCATGATGGTGAATAGTCTGTTTGCTGGCCAAAATTGTGAGCAGAATGCACAACAAACTATAAGGCTGTGTGTCTGCCAATCACAGCAGAGCCCTGACTGTTACAGGCATGAAAATGATCTGAGTAGCATACAGTCACAGAAAGAGCAAGTAGGAATCAAACCCTTGTCATCTGCTTATGGAGATATTGCACTAACCAGTAGATTATACCTCCATACTTCTCTGTACAGCAATGGCAGGATACAAAGAGACTGCAGGTCACTGCCTAAGCCGTCTGGTGTATGTACCAGTGTAGTGCACATGCAAAACAGCAGTCTGCAGCTGATCACCAAATGGAGAATGCACTGATCCATCACCTCAGCTTAGAAAAATTCACTGATAGTGTGTGATGCAAGCACAGAGCAGCTAATGTACAAGCCATGCTACTAAGCAGTTTTTGTGGTCACCCTGAGGTGAGGATGAGCCCCCATCCCCTAGTTCCCAGAGCTCGCACAGCTAGTGATGGCTTTTGCTGTCTGTGCTGCAGATCCCTATCATTGCTAGTGTATGACAGCTATTGTCTGTAGTGTGTTATGCTAGTCACTTTGTTTTACTACAGAATTACAGTATGTTGTAGGTGGCTGTCATATCTAGGCTGTGTTTTGCTCTCCAGTTAGACACAGACCCCCTAAAGTAGTACATTTCAGTGCACAGTGATGCAGGTACCGGGCATGCTGACTGGGGCTACTGCCAATGTCCTGTCATGACCACAGTGAGCGCAGTAGGAAAGGCTCCTGTCCAAACCATTCTAGAACTACCAATCCCCCACAGCAAACACAGTTAGACTGCACCTGCTGCCCACCACAGGGCTGTCTCAGCCATGCACGTACCAAATTTATTTATTTGGCATTTCTTATATACTGCCTTTCAGTTTTATCAAGGCGTTTTAAAATAAACATAACTGTAGTTTTACATGGAACAGGTAAGTTCAACAACTATTTTATATCAAACAACTAACAATCCTTTTGCATGTATCACCATTTAACTGTGCAACATTTAAATTACAACTATTTACAGTATGGGGCCTGTCTGCTGGTCAGCACACACTGCACAGGCACCCAGCATATGTCCTCCCAGAACAGGTAGTGTACCCTCATCACTGGAGTAGCATGCTATATAAGTGCTATGTGGATACATAGCCATGCCATGGTCACAGCTCGGTCAGCGTGAGAGTGTCCTCACAGCGTGAACTGCTGTGGCCATCCAGGCCATGCACATGGCAGACGGCACTATAACATCTCAGTCATTGAACCTACCTCTGATGCAGACACATCTTGGACAATCCTCTGCTTCTCATCATGCACATTTGCAGACTAACCATGGGATCAGCCTAGGCAATGTGAGGCACGGTGCAGTGCAGAAGGCCACAGAACTCTGGAGAAACATACACACAAACACGCTCACATTGCCGTGCTGTGCAAAAGTGGGGATGGTTGGCATTCCTGCCTGCCACTTTGGTCTCCATATGAGCTCAAGCATTATTAACTTGTGCTCATCGTGCAGGTACTAGTAGTGCCCTCTGACATTAACGTTCAGTGTGCCTGTACTATCAGCCTGCCTCTCCATCTAGCTGTGGATGGTGGAGCCTGACTGTGTGGCTGATGGGTGTTTGTACCCTTGCTGGCAGGCTAATTGGGGATTGCAGATGCTGGTGCTGTACCTGCACTGTAGGCTAAAGTTTATCCTCAGGGACCTGCAATACATAACCCCCAGCAGGGTCTTGAACCTACAGTTCCCCACACATATACCCAATGGTTTTGTATGTTGAACCACAGAGCTACCAAAGAGAAGCATCAGTCCCTAGTGCTGACATGTTACTCATTAGGCAGACCTGGGCACATGTTGCGATGCAATCAATACATAGGACCAAGACATGGGTCTTGTCTTCTGCACCTGCCTCTGACAAACCCACACCATGCTGCCATGCCAACAGTGGGGGTAGTGCGCAGTACTAGCCGGTGGGCGTAGTGCACAGTACTAACCGGTCCACCATGTGGCTTTGGCAGATGCCTAGGGCACCAGGTCCAGATGGGTGGGGCAGAGGCTCACACTGATGGACACCCCATTCCCGCAAACAACTGCTGCTGACAGAACCCCATCAATGCCTGCTTCTGATACATCTTTGGGGGAGGCAGGCAGCTGCAGCAGTGGTATTTTTCTGGGTGCCTGCATTTTGCAGCTCCCTGTAGCACTGCAGCTGCTAGCACTGTTGTCCTCTTTCTCCAGAGCTGGCTTCAGTGGCAGTGGGGGTAGGGGGCTGTCCGGGATCCCCATGTGGCACAAAGGGGCGGCCCAAGGGGGGTCGGGGCCATGTGCGGAGACTCGGTGCGGGGCCTCATTTGCATAAGTGGCCTTATTTGCATAAATATTTGCATAATGTTACCATACACTAACTTTTAGTAAACATGTCTCTTAATGAGGGTATGGATAAAGAAAGACTAAAAGATTTCTACATTACTATAATCCAGTGCCAACTGCCAGGCACATTAGGAACTACTACAAACGCTGCCCATTTAGAACCCATAGCAAACCCGCCATATCCTGACAGCATTACCAGGACTCACAAAGCACCATACCCTACCTATCAAAAGGCAACACTGCAAATATTAAACCAATACATTTCAGAGAATACTGGGGAAAGAGAACAAGTGGCAATGTCAAATAGGAATTACATAAAGAGAATACCTCAGCTCAGTTACACATGCAGAACATAAACCATCATCAAACAAGGAATCACAATTTAGAAACAGGAAGGCAATAATTAAACTGGGAACCCCAAAAGCCAAACTTGGAATGTACAACAACACTGTAGAAATAAAACTATAAATTAATTTCCTCTTGTACCAAACAAAGCGCAGACGTTAATGATGCACATTTCCCAGAGCTTTCATATTCCAGTTAATAAATTCAAAATAAAGAGATATCTTTCTACCTTTTGTGCATTTTTTTCCAGTTGCAATTGCTCCAGCCACTTTCTTCTGGTTTCTTCATGTTTTCTGCTAACTCTCCATCGTCTGCTGTCCATTTGTTCTTTCTTCTCTCTTCTAGTTTCTTTTTTCCATTCTCTCTCTCTACATCTGCTTTAACATACTAATCTTTCTCCTTTTGCTCTTTCCTCATTCCTATTTCATCCACACAAATTTTAACCCTCCATCCTCAATCCCCACTTACTCTCCCAATAACCGGCCAATTGTAGATTTTTCATCCCTCCCACACAAAATATTTTTCCCCTCTCCATTTTACTCTCCCAGCCCCATCCCATTCTAATCCTCCCCCAACATCAGCTCCCTTCTAGTTCCAGTCTCACCCAGCATCCATTCCCTTCTAGTCCCTGCATCAGCCCATTTCCAGTCCTACCCCCCATCAACCCATTTCCGGTCCTAGCTCCCCCATCCATTTTCAGTCTGAGTCCCTTCATCAGCTCATTTCCAATCCTAGCCCCCCATCAGCCCATTTCTAGTCATTTCCTAGCCCCACCATCAGCCCATGTCAAATCCTAGCTCCCCTCCACTCAGCCCAATTCCAGTCCAAGCCCCCACATGAGCCTACTTCCAGTTCTAGCCCCTCCATGAGTCCATTTCAATTCAAGCCCCCACCACAGCCCATTTCCAATCTTAGCTCCCCCCAACAGCCCATTTCCAGTACCAGTCCTAGCCCCCCATCAACCCACTTCCAGTCCTAACCCCCCATCACCCCATTTTCAGTTTAAGCCCCCCCTATAACCCATTACCAGTCCTAACCCCCCATCAGCCCACTTCCAGTCTTAACCCCATCAGCCCATTTCCAGTCAGCCCCCCATAGCCCACTGCCAATCCTAACCCCCCCATCAGCCCACAGCCCATTACCAGTCCTAACCACATCAGCCCACCTCAAGTCCTAACTCCTCCCCATCAGCCCATGTCCTGTCCTAGCCCCCCCCATAGCCCATTATCAGTACTAATCCCCCCATAGCCCATTGCCAGTCCTAACCCCCCATCACCCCATTTCCAGACAGCCCCCCATAGCTCACTGCCAGTCCTAACCCCCCCATCAGCCCACAGCCCATTACCAGTCCTAACCACATCAGCCCACCTCAAGTCCTAACCCCTCCCCATCAGCCCATGTCCTGTCCTATCACCCCCCATAGCCCATTACCAGTCTTAACCCCCCATCTCCCCATTTCCAGACAGCCCCCCATAGCCCACTGCCAGTCCTAACCAGCCCCATCAGCCCACAGCCCATTACCAGTCCTAACCACATCAGCCCACCTCAAGTCCTAACCCCTCCCCATCAGCCCATGTCCTGTCCTAGCCCCCCATAGCCCATTACCAGTCTTAACCCCCCAGCCCATTACCAGTCTTAACCCCCCCTCCTCCCCCCCAGCCCATTACCAGTCTTAACACCCCCCCAACCCAGCCCAGCCCAGCCCATTACCAGTCTCAACACCCCCGCAGCCCAGCCCAGCCCAGCACCAGTCTTAACACCCCCCCAGCCCATTACCAGTCTTAACCCCCCCCAACCCAGCCCAGCCCAGCCCAGCCCAGCCCATCACCAGTCTCAACACCCCCGCAGCCCAGCCCAGCCCAGCCCAGCCCAGCACCAGTCTTAACACCCCCCCCCCCCATCTCGGCTTATGGCAAATTTAAAATTTAAAAAAACCCTGGCTCTGGCTGCTGCCGCTGCCGTCGCGGCAGCGGCAGAATTGAGTGTCCCGCGGGGCCCCCTCGCCTCGCTGAGCCTCACCGCAAGGGCATACAGATTCGCGAAGGGAGAGTGTCTCCCTCGCGTCTCTGTTAAGCCCGCAGGGGCTAATGGGAAATTTCCCATCAGCCCCTCGCGTCTAAAGGGGCAGATGGGAAATTTCCCATTAGCCCCTGCGGGCTTAACAGAGACGCGAGGGAGACACTCTCCCTTCGCGAATCTAAAAGCCCTTGAAGAGAGGCTCAGCGAGGAGAGGGGGCCCCGCGGGACACTCCATTTTGCCGCGGAGGCCGCGGCAGCAGCCAGAGCCAGCTTTTTTTTTTTAATGTAATTAAAAAAAAAAAAGCAGAATGTTCTTTGCGCGGGGCCCTGTGCAAAGAACATTCTTGCTCAATGGATGGGCCGGCCCTGGTGGCACATCAACTTTCCAAAGCTGCAGCATGTCTGTGTGCCACCAATGTCAATGTGAGATCATGATGGACATCACAGATGTGCCACCTGGGCAGCTGCCTGGTCTGCCTTGTTCCCCAAAAACTCCCACTGCATGACTGACATGCCACCTCCTTTGCCTCATTTGCACCATCAACATGGTGCCCTTTCATACTTGGGCACTATGCTGTTGCTGCTAATGAAGCACTACTATCACTAACTTGGGCTCCCCTTTCTGTACACCACATTGCAGACATTTAAATAGGCTCTCTCCCCTCAAAATATACCCTTTCCGCGAGGTTTACTTGGCGTTAGGGTTCCCAGCATTAAAGGGCTTTAAGATAAGTTAGTGCAACAGGTGTTAAGGTAACACCCTTTATTAACGCCCACTCTCCTGCCCGTTAACTCCCACTCTCCTTCTACTGCAACCTTAATGCTGCAGGAGCCTTTAACGTCCATTAATGCAGCTTTTTTACAGCGTTAAAGGTGCAAGGGTGCCGATAACAGGTATTAACAGCACACTTGCTCCCTTAACACCCTTTAGTGCGGCAACATTTATCGCGCGATAAGTGATGTTATCATGCAATAATGGCACATTACCGTGCGAGAACGTCACGTATCGCATGATAACCTCTCCGCCGGCGTTAAGGCGCACAGAGGGTGGAGTAAGGCTCCCCAGAGGGTGGAGTAAGGCATCCCAGGGGCAGAGATAAGGGATCAATGGGCGGAGAGTGGATGGGGAGAGGCTCCATGCACACTAACGCCATGAAATGAAGGTCTGAAAATTAGCGCCAGTGAAAACCTCGCGCTAGAGGCACATTTGCAGGAGAGAGAAACCAGTTCAGTCAGCAATGTACAGCAAAGGCAGGGAGACCAAGAAAAGTGATAGTAGTGATACATGTGCAGCAGCAGCATAGTGCCCAAGTATGAGAGGGCACTACGGTAAGGCTGCAAATGCGGTACAGGGGGCTGCAGGTGGGACATACAGTGGGGCAGCTGGGGCACAGGGTGGACTAGGCAGATACCTAGGTGACACATAGGAATGTAGAAATGGAAAACCAGCAAGACAGCAACTGACTAAGGGCAAACATGTCCACGAGGGTGTGTCCCACAGTGTCCCAGGGGACAGTACCCAGCAAGTACCCCAAAGGGCACATAACATTGGCAAGTGGTGCCGGGGGGAAGCGTGGATGTCTAGGCAGGCACCCCTACCTCATATCACGCACCATAGGCAGCCGCCTACCGGCACACTGGATGGCCTGGGACCGCGCACCACCAGCACCACCGGCACAAGGGCATGTCAGCATGGTGGCGGAGGGGTGCTGGTGGCAGAGTGGGCAGTGGCATCTGCCCAGAGCAGACCACTGCTAAGCCCCGTTTAGGTGGGTGCCGTGCACTGCAACAGACAAGGTCTGTCTGACAAATAGTCATAGTATCCCCAGGGAATGACTGTCCCCTGTGGCAACAGTTTGTTGCAGTACACCCAGCCAGTGTTTTCAGGGGCAGAAGGTCACAGGTTCAAGTCCCAGCTGTGGCTCCTGCAGACCATGTCCCTATATTTTACCCAGTACTAAACCATGGTAATAAAGATGGAACCTTTATTGCAGATAAAATAAACATGCCATAAACGCCTATATTTTACCCTACAGAGCACAGACACCATAAACATGTGCAATCCCTAGAGCAGAGTTTCCCAACTGCAGTCCTGGAGGGCCAAACACCATTCAGGTTTCATGCTGTCCCTAATAAATATGCCTGTGCTGCATTTGTATGCACCGCCCCCATTGTATGTAAATGTATCTCATGCATATTCATTAGGGACAGCATGAAAATCTGAACTGTGTTTGGCCCACCAGGACCGGAGTTGGGAACCACTGCTCTAGAGCAGCGGCCAACAGGGGCACAAACACCCACACCCACAGGCTCCAGTATCCAAAGCCTCATGGAGAGTCAGGCTGTTGGGCCCTGCGCGGAGCAGCATCTCCCAATACTAGCACTCGCATACCTTAGCAATGCCGTTTTAAACTTGGGAACACGTTCCACATATATCAAAGGGTTGCTATGATTAATGTCAGATAACAAATCTTAAGTTAAACACAATTTGTTGACAGAGATTCAACATAGCAACCTTTCTGATATCTGTGGAATGTGTTTCAGTTTTTGTTTCTGACAGTGTTTACTACCCCGGGGAGTGACCCTAACAGTATTGCGTACCATATCAATGCCTGCAGTGTGCCCAGGACTGGTGTGGTGGACAGGGCTGCCAAAAACCTCTATATTTGCACAATGCTGGCATAGGTGTGGGAGTGTGTGTATGTCTTTCCAGTGTTTTGTGGCTGCCTACACCTTACTGAGCCCACACTGCTTGCACTGTTTCCAGTGTTAGCCTGCCAGTGTGCATAATGAGAAGCAAGGTACTGTGGGTATGGCCCAGACAGGGCGGCCTGGGCAGGATGCATCTGCACAGGGCATAGGGCAATGGCTGGGACATTGTAGTGCCCGAACACCACCTGCATGGACAGGGTGGCCACAGCATGTCATGCTGGGAGGTTACTCTCACCCTGACTGAGCAGTGACCATAGCATGGCTAGGTTCCCCCCATAGTGCTATATTGCATTTCTCTCAAGTGATATTTCTGATTTCCCTTTTTTGGGGTCCAATCACTGATATACCTGCTTGGTGTGTGGGTGCACACAGTTCCTCCAGGAACACGCACTATGTGCTAGCTAGCAGACTGTCTGTAGCTAGCATATGTACGGCTGGAACACCTTGCAGGTTGCATTGTGTGGAGACTGACTGTGCCCTCTGCTGGTGAATGTCAGATAGTGGTGGGGCAGCTGAGCTTTTCCAGGCCTACTGCCAGTGCCCAATGTGAAACTGACTGCGCTGTAGGATGCCTATTCCCCAGCAGGACTGGGGTTGATGGTCTCCGCTACTGCCACCATTGCAGTGATGTAGAATGTGGATCGGTTGGTGGGAGATCCTGTCCCCCACTCTGACCCACAGAGGGTGGGTTGGGTGGTGCTACATAATCTGCTTTTGGGTCCAATCACCACCCTTCTCTAATAACATGTGACTATGGCAACCACACAGGATATGCACTATTCTGGGTGCATCATAGTCCACAAGGGCTAGATGTGACTGGGAAATACAGATGGACACAAATGTATCCTAGGTGTGTCTGCTAGGACTATCTATCACACACTGGCACTGATGAGGACCTGCAGCACAGCCTGTCTCAGTTAAGCCAGGTGCTGCAGATCTGGTGCTGGGCACCCCACCTCACCCTCAGGGTGAGCACAGGAACCACACAATGTCACGGTCTGTAGCTACTCTGTGCCTGTAACACACACGGTCAGTTCCCCCTAGCAGGCCGGGGTGCTATAGCGGCGCATACCCCATCTTGTGAGCAGATGTAGGCTGCTGATCTGCATGTGTAGTGCATCATGGGAATGGGTGGGTTTACTCTATCCTGGTAACCACAGCAGACAGTTTGTGTGGTGACCTGCAGTCTTTCTGTAGCCAGCCAGCGGTGTGTTAGATGCTGTAGAGATGTAGCCCACTGGTTGCTTCAATGACTGCAAAGGCAGAGGTCATGGGTTTGATCACACAGTGTTGTTATTTAATAAGGCTGTCTGAGGCTTTTCCTTTTAATTTAAATCAGTGCTGCCAGCAAAAACACCCTCACAGTGCCGTAGCCTAAGGTGCGTCATAAGGCGCCCTATAAAGCACCCTATAGGGCACATTATAAGGTGCCTTGGCGGACAGTGCACTTTATAATGTGCCCTATGGAGTGCCTTATAGGGCGCCTTATGCTGCAGCTTAGGTTATGGCACTGTGAGGGTGTTTTTGCTGGCAGCACTGATTTAAATTAAAAAAAGAAATGCCTCAGACAGCACTGATTTAAGTTAAAAAAGGGAAATGCCTCAGACAGCCTTCTTACATAACACCACTGCAGGATTGAACCCATGACCTCTGCCTCTATAGTCATTGCAGTAACCAGTGGGCTACATCTTTATAGCTTCTAACACTGCGCTGGCATGAACTTAGGGTTAACGCGCATTAACGTGCCACGGCGCCCACTATTGCACGATACCATTTCCTTGTAAACTTACCTCTGGACCGCCCACTACCTTATATGGCATTCTTCACATCAACGCTGCAACTAGTGCCGGTAACATTAAGGGGCTTGTTTACAAAGCCGCAGTAGTGGCTTCTTGGGGCCGCGGCTCCGATACCTGGTGGAAGCCGCTACCGCAGCTTTGTAAACAAGCCCCTAAGACGGTTTAGTAAACATACCCCTTAGTGTTGTTATCCCAGTGTTTTTACTGCACAACGTTTCCAGTTGATGAGATATGCTATCATATTATGTTTTTCTCAACAGAAACATTGTCCTATCAGAACTTTGCAGTCAGCTATGAAATGAGTACTTTTCCATACAGAAGCTACACATAATTGTTTTACTGCTTTCTTCTTTGCTTCCTGTGAAATAGTGAGAACAATGATATTCAGGTTGAATGGAAGAGCTATAGAAATTGCATCTTTGTTTGTAGGAAAATGAAGGTAAAATATTAGATCAAGAATGTTTTGCAATAATGCAACAGTAAATAATAATTGGCAGCCTAAATGAACCCTGCAGCCATTATCTGCTATCACATTCCATGTGTATAGCACAAAAGTTTTGTTTGTGGAGGAGCTGTTGAGATGTGAGATGCTTTGAAGAAAAAGATCCTGATAAAAGACAGCTGAACAATATTTTTTGTCAGAGCTGCTAAACCAAAGAAGGCAGAGAAAACCGCCTCCTCGTTGTGGTAGCTCCCTTTTAATCAAGTTTAAAGTGAACAAAACATTTAAATCACTTATCGAAAGTTTCAGATAAGTGATTTAAATGTTTTGTTCACTTTAAACTTGATTAAAAGAGAGCAGAAGCAGCAAGGAGGCGGTTTTCTCTGCCTTCTTTGGTTTAGCAGCTCCGACAAAAAATATTGTTTAGCTGTCTTTTATCAGGACCTTTTTTTGATGGGACATTTCTTTTGGTTTCTGTTTGGCTAGGACATTTTGTGATTTTGAAGACAAAGATGCCATTTATTTGGGATGAGGGGTGATGGGGAATGCAGTAAGAGAGAACCATTTTGAAGAGAGGAATAATCTTTCAAACCTGTAGGCATAAAGAGAAATTTAAACAAATTTGCAATGCAGTCAAAATCATCCAACAGTCTGTAGGCTAGTTACAGTTTTGATAATAGATGTGCTTCCATTTCCACTAGCAAAACTAGGGTCAGGTTTTCTACATTTTCGTAGTTGGAAAACTGCCTGCAAGCTTCTGTGAGCTAGCCACTGAAAGATATACAGGATGAGTGCAAAAGATTCTCAGTAAGCCAAAATGTGAGCCGTATTTGAAATGAGCACTCATATTCTTTATTGTGCTTTTTCATCAAATGTAATAACAGCTGAAGCTATGCATTTTGGAGGCAATTTTAGAAGGAGTTCTGTAAAGGTGCGAATAACCAGTTGGTAAAAAAAAAATACCCATGAGGGTTTTTTTTCCTTTTCTCTATTTGACGGAGCACTGGAGACTGTTTGCAACTTCTGTAGTGGGTGATAATTCCAACGATATCTAGTGGACACTACAGTTAGAAACTTCTTTTCCTTGGGTATGTAGTGGATTGGATGTTCGAGTAGAGATATCCTCAGATCAAATTATTAAAAAATTTAGGCGAAATAATAAGGGAAGAATTCCTGCATATTAGAAAGAAAATTTTTGTTTGGATTGAAATTTAATGTAAGTAGTAGAAAAGGGAAAAGGTTGGAAAATTTTGGAAAATTTTAATCAAATGTGAGGTCAGCATTTTACTGTAAATCTGCTGAGCTGAATATAACCAGTTGGTAAAATTATATAAAAAAAATACCTGTGAGGTGTTTTTTCTCTTCTCTCTTCATCGGGGCACCGGAGGCTGTTCGCAGCTTCTGGAGGACTGCAGCATTTGGCTACTATGATCCGGTGCAGCCATGTTGCTTTGTGACTGCCCCAATTATGCAGGGAAGGTTGATGCCAGCTGTCCTAGTTGTGAGGGGGAAGTCACGGGAGTAGGCCTGAGTAGGCCGCATTGCTGCAGTGGGCCCGGGAGGAAGTCCAGGGATGTGGGCTGCTGAGGTGGGGGCTGCCACATGTTATTGGAGGCAGCTGCAGTGTTCGGGGCTGCTCCCGTTCACATGGGAGGAGATCCTTGGGGCATCAGGTTCAGGTGCAATCATGGCTACTGCGACTGTCCCTGATGTTGAAGGAGGAAGCCTGGAATCCCTTCTTGACCTCGGGGAAGGGCTGCGGACTCTGCTGCTGTCCCCGATGGCAGGAAGGGTAAGGGGGGAGCAAGCCTGGCCCGAGACGGCCCGATGAAGGACAGAGGGAGTGGAAGTATTGGGGGGAGGCATTGGGGCAGCCCTCAGCTAACCCCAATGTTGTTGGGGGGGGGGGGGGGTGCGATTTTGGTGCAGAAAGACTGACTGATATTGGAGAAAAGCTGCAAGGTTTGTGTCTACCCTGATGTCAGTATTAGGGAGCCCAGAGGTGTTTTTCTTTTACTGGGAAGCCCCAAAGTTAGAGGGGGAGGGGCCGGAGACACCCGTAGTGAGGCAAGGAGGGTCCTCACTACTTTCATGGGCAGTGGGCCTTGGAATGGGACTTTTTGGGCAGGGAAGACCCAGGGAAGTCCTCTGTTAATGGGAGCCCTGGGAATTTAAAAAAAATAATAAATTAAAATTAAAAGAATTAATGGAGGGGAAGTAAACTCCGGGTGTTGTTTAATGAGCCAGATGGCATAAGCAAGCAGTGAAAAGCTTACAGGCAGATAGCAGGTCTGCCCTGTAATTGATTCTAGTGATGGGCATGAATTGAAGGGGCTAAAAACCTTAGAAATAGTCATTTTTCAGCCAAAATAAAAATAAAAATTTAAATGTTATAAGGCCAGAATTTGAGAGAGGAAGGACTAGGGTGTCTAAAAAAAATGTTTTTTGAGGCTTTAAGAAAGTTCAAATTAAAATGGAGCTCATTAAAGTTGGAGGGGGTGGGGCCAATCCTAATGTAAAAAGTGCATTTTTATAAAAATGAAGGGGTATGTTTACTAAACCGCGGTAAAGTTACCAGCAGTAAGTGCAGCATTAACATACCTGAAGCCATATAAGCAGTGGGCAGGTAGGGGGCGTTCCAGCGTAAAGGGAGCAACGGGCTGTTTAATGTGCGTTAAAGGGTGCCTTGGCCGTTTAACACACGTTAACGGGACATTGCACTTTAAGGTGACAAACAGGGCACGTTAAGGCTGACAAGATGTCTTAAGGGCTTTAAGGTGCCCTAACTTAAGGTGCCTTAACTTAAGATGCCTTAATTCAAGGCGCCTTAAGGGCTGTAAGGTGCCTTAAGTTAGGGCACATTAAAGCCCTTAGTGCGCCTTAAAGCCCATAGGGTGCCTTAAATTAAGGCACCTTGGGTTAAGACGCCTTAGTTTAAGGTGCCCTAAGGGCTTTAAGGTACCTTAAGTTAAGGTGCCCTAAGGGCAGTAAGGTACCCTAACGTAAGGTGCCCTAAGGGTATAAGGTGCTTCAAGTTGACAAGCATGAACTGTAAGGCATAAAAACAGATGTAACCCTAACACTGGATAGAGCACCAAGGAAAGGCAATGAACAAGTGATGGAAGGAAGGAGAGGTGGGAGCTTATGGACCTGCCATATCTGCGGGCATCCTATGTGGCAGCCGGTAAAGTGGGCAAACATGTTGGAGGCAGCTGTACCGATGCACAGGGTGTTGGCAATGCAAAGTGCTGCAATGACAGTGGGTGACAGAGGATGTGAATACATGTCCCCCAGTGGAGGCAGAGGTGGCAGGATATTTGCAATGATAGGAGGACAGAGGAGTAGTGGTGTCATGCAGATCAGGCACAGGCGAGGCAAGCACGAAGAGCCACAATGCAGAAAAGGGTACCAGTGCAGGACATGGGGTAGCAGCCTGCACAAGAAGACAGGACTGTACACAGCTTATAAAGGCAGATAGATGGGCTGAAGGATGGTTGGCAACTGAGGTGAAGGTGTTATGGGCTGGCAACACAGATCTGCAGAGATGTGACTGTTACAGGCATGAAAATGATTTGAGTAGGACAGGCATAAAAAATGAGAACAAAGAGAAATTGAACCCATCACTTCTGCTTAGGGAGTCATTGCACTAACCAGTAGGCTACACCTCCATGGTTCTTTGCATAGAAATGGCTGGATACAGAAAGACTGCAGGTCACCGCACAAAATGTCTGCTGTGTGTGCCAGGATAGGGTAACCCCACCAGTACCCATGATGCAATGCACATGCAGAACAGCAGTCCACAGCTGATCACCAAATGGAGAATGCACCTCTCCAGCACCTCAGCTTGGTATGATGAACTGACAGTGTGTGATACTGGCACAGAGCAGCTACGGACCACTGCACAGGTTCTTTGTTCACTCTGAGGGTGAGGATGGGTGCCCAGCATCAGGTCTGCAGTACCTGTGGTGCTAGAGATAGGCTCTGCTGCAGATCCCCATCGCTACCTGCGTGTGGTAACAGACTGAGAGTGAGAGGAAGAGACCTACTTGGTGAAAGGGGCGGGTGAGGAATAAGTCTGTGTCTGAAGTTGGAATAAATGAAGGAGGCTTATAGTTGTGTGGTGTGTAATATATGGGAAGATTTCATGTGACAGACGTGAGAAAGAGAAAAATAACTTTTTTATAGGAACGAGAAGCTTGCCCTAGGTATCTCCTATTTTTTTCTCATAAAAAGGGAGGGTGAAAGTTCTAGAGAAATGTAGAGGGAAGGGGAGATAGGAGAAAAAATGCAGAAGAAAAGGAAGAGAAAACGGAGTTACTTACCTGTAACTGGAGTTCTCCGTGAACAGCAGGATTAGTCAGCCACACCTGGTGACGTCATCCGACGGCGCCATGGATACAGAAGTGCTCTCTTAGAGCTCAGAAAGGTGAGCCTTTCTGAGCACGTATCATATGTCCCACCCCTGGGCCAGCCCCTACCTGACTCAGTTTGTGCCCAGCTTAACCGTATACTGCTCAGGTGGGGCGCTGGCCATAGGTGCCTTCGTCCGAAGGGGAGGTGGGAGGGAAAAGTGTGGCTGACTAATCCTGCTGTTCACGGAGAACTCCAGTTACAGGTAAGTAACTCCGTTTTCTCCTAGCACAAGCAGGATTGAGTCAGCCACACCTGGTGCCTCACCAGCGCGGCACTGCCGCCAGGGCTGTGGTAGGAAGAAGGTACAGTCAGAGAACTAACATTTGTGCACTCAGCTGTTTATTAGCCAGAAACTCTGAACGGTGTCAAACAGTAACAGAGAAGTGAGGTACTCAATATACAAAACACACAAATCGGTACTCATATAAATAAATTGGTACTCTTATAACTGTTGCTGTCATAACAGTGACAATGAAAGTGAGGTATTCTTATATAAAACACTCAATTGGTACTCTTAGAACTCAAGGGAACAAAACAACAGTGTATTCCCGGTGCAAGGCACGTATGGCAGTCCGAGCAGGAACTGTTGCTCAACCGGCTAGGTCATCCTTAGGTTGAGCAGCCGCCTGTAGTACCGAGTGGCCGAACAGGCCCTCAGTCAATGTCAATTGTTCCAGGCAGTAGTGTCTGTGGAAGGTGTGGGGGGAAGCCCACGTTGCAGCTTTGCAGATATTGCTCAGGGGCACAGCATTGAGGCTGGCCAGTGTGGCCGCCATGGCCAGCAGCTGGTGTGCTCGGACATGGGTCGTGAGGCGGAGCCTGCCTGTGTGTAGCAGTACGCAATGCATACTGTGATCCACTGGGACAAGGTCCATTTGGAGACCAGGTGCCCTGTTCTGGGATGGGGTCCCTGCAAAGACAGGTGGTTGGGGGTACTGCCTGACCATCCATGTGTGCTCTGGTCCCCCCATCTGGACCTTGCACCCTAGGCACCTGCATATTGGTCGGGCTGGGACTGTGCACTACCACCACTGAGAGCACGCAGGCATGTCAGCATGGTGTGGTGGTGTTGGCGAGACAACAGCGGCATCTGCCTGCAGCAGACCAAGACCATGTCCTCCTCCAGTGTGCCATGCACATTGCAACATATGCCAGAGTCTGTATGATGGGAAGCATGTTAGCACCTCATGGCAGCACTATGACTCAGCACACACAGGCAGTATGTGCATAAGCAGAGGGTTCAAGCCTGGGCTGAGGATCATGTGTTGCATGTCCCTGTGGCTAAACTTTAGCCAACAGTGCAGGTATAGTACCAGCATGTGCAACCCCCAATTAACCTGCCAGCAAGGGTACAAAAACCCACCATCCACAGCTAGATGGAGAAGCAGGCTGATAGCACCGACACACTGAATGGGCAATAATGTCAGAGTGCGCTACTAGCGGTTGCACAATGCGCACACGTTAACAATGCTTGAGCTGATATGGAGACCAAAGTGGCAGGCAGGAATGCCAACCATTCCCATTTTTGCACTGCGTGTGCACATGCGTGTGCATGTGCATGTGGCTTTCTGCACTTCACTGTGCCTTGCATTGCCTAAGCTGTTCCCAGCATTAGTCTGCAAATGTGCATGATGATGAGCAGAGGATTGTGGGTATAGCCTGAAGCAGAGCAGATTGGCCAGGATGTGTCTGCCTCAGTGGTAGGGTCAATGGCTAAGACATCGTAGTGCCTAACTGACATGTGCATTACCTGGGTGGCCACAGCATGTCATGCTGAGAGGGCACTCTCACTCTGACTGACAGTGACCATGGCATGGCTATGTATCCACATAGTACTATACAATGACTGACTCCAGTGATGTGGGTACAATCTCTAAGTTATTAATGGATGTCCATGTGGTTTATCTCCAGCCAGGATGCGCATGCATTGTGTGGTCCAGTTGCACTTGGTATGTGCATGGCTGAAATAGTCCAGTGGTGGTGGACTGTTAGTTCTAGATGGTTAGGACAGCAGTTGTTCCTGGCCTACTCACTGTGGTGATAGCAGGACAGTAGCAGTGTTCCATGCACATCTAGAATCCCCCACTGCATATGACAACAGCTTTGCAACACTAAGCATTAACACGCATGGTTCTAGGAGAGTCTCTGTCCAACAGAAACAGCACACAAAACCACTTATAATTACTGTAGTATCTACAGCTTGCTGCAATTTTGCAGGAAACAAGGCAACAAGCATTAAACACAGGCAGTGAGGTGAATCTGCAGTACAGCCAATAGACATTTCCTTTGGTAGTGCGCATTCTGGGGCCATCTTCACCCTCAGGGTGACTGCTAAAATTGCTCAGTAGCACAGTTTATAGCTGTTAAGTGATTGAACCACACACTGTCAGTGCATCATACTGAGCTGATGTGATGGATCAATGCATGTTCCATTTGGTGATCAGCTGCAGACTGCTGTTCTGCATGTACAGTACATCATGGGTACTGAAGTGTGCTAACCTATACCGGCACACACAGCAGACAGTTTAGGCAGAGACCTGCAGGCTATTTGAATCCAGACATTGCAGTGCAGTGTGTTATGGAGCTGTAATATACAGGTTAGATCAATATAGCCATAAACAAGAGGACAAGGGTTTGAGTCCCACTTGTTCATTTTGTGCCTGTGTGTTACTCAGGTCATATCCCTGCCTGTAACAGTCCAGGCTTTGCTGTGACTTGCAGACACTCATCCTTCTACTTTGTTATGTGTTCTGACCATACTTTGGGTCGGCAAACACGCTGTACCCCATCATGTTCCTCTGAGAGCATGGCTTTCTTGGTTCTGCTACAGCTCATTGCAGGGGGTCAAATATATTCACTCTGCAGATGACAGGCCCTTTCTTGGAAGCGTGTTGTGATGGTCATGCCAATGACTTGGTGGCCAAGATACCACGGTTTGAGACCCACTACCATTCCTTATGTGACATTTCAGAATGTGTTACTGTTGCATTTCATGTCTGCCACAACCTTCATGGGCCGAAAACACCTCCTTGTGACCTTGAGCAGATCGCTTAACCCACCAATGGCTCAGAAGACTGCAGGTCTAGACAGTCCATGTTTAAAATCAGATGTTACCAATTGACGGTAAGATGTACCCCTATGTGACTGCACTTCTACAGCAGTATACTAAAAGGCAGTTAAATGCATACAACTGTAACCTACTTGGCCAACATTAGTCATGTCTGACATCATGTTAGTTACTGTACAGCTTTGGCTCCCTTACATCTCTGCAGTACATGCAGACACATCCTACCCTTCAGATATCCACCTGCAGTTTTCAGCTCATGTCCATACGTACCCCATGTGCCCGATATGGATAACACCTGTGCAGTTGTTATCAGCACATTTGTCTGAGATATTGTCTGGTGGCTGAGTGACTAGGACAGGTGTGAGTACAACATGTCTGGTATCAGGCCTTCCAGTTGGCAATTCCACACATTTTCATGCACAATACAGATACGTTGGGGATGGTACCTAAAGCACATTGGTGCTACCGGCCTATACCACCCATTCCTCTGTTGCCATCCATCCTTCAGCCCATCCATCCACCTCTGTCGGCTGGGTGCAGTCCTGTCTTCTCATGCAGGCTGCTATACCATGACCTACACTGGTACTCTTTCCCACAATTTGGGACTGCACACATACCTCTCCTGTGTCTGATCTGCATATCACTACTCCTACTCTGTCCTCCTGTCACTGCACACATCCTGCCACTTCTGACTCCACTGGAAGACATGTGTTCCACATCCTATGCCACACACTGACATTGCGCATGTTACATTGATGCCCCTATGCATCCATACACCAGCCTCCCACATGCTTATCCACTTTACTGGCTACCACATAGGGTGCCCACTGGTCTGGCAGATTCATCATCTCCTACCTGTCCTTCCATCCATCACCTTCAGATTGACTTCCCTTGCTGCTCCTTTACCCAGTGTTAGGGTTACAGCCATTTTCGGACGTTAAGGTACCTGCTTGACACTTTAACGCCTGATGTTCCATTACCACATGTTAAATAGCCCATAGCGCCCTTAATGCCCTTGAGCATGGCATACATGACTAGGACAAGGTTTCTGTTTGCTGCAGACTGGTGCCACTTCCCACGCCACCACCAACACCCCACCATGCAGACATGCCCATGCACTGTCAGTTGTGGTGGTCACAGTCCCAGCCTGTTGAACATGCGGGTTTGGCAGGTGCTTTGGGCACAAGGGCCAGATGGGGGGGCCAGGGGCACACATGGACAGCCATGCAGCCCTCCCCACCAGCTGCCTATGCCGGAGCCCCATTACTGTCTGCCACCTATACGTCACCAGGGGAGGATGGCAGCTACTGATGTGGTATTTGCCCTGGCACCTGCATTTTCCAGCTACCTGGAGGGCTACAGCATCTGGCACTATTGGCCTTGTCCCCCACAGTTGGGTTCTGCAGCAGGGGAGGTGGGAGGCAGCCTGGATCTCTGCCTGGGGAGCCAGGACCCTTGGACTACCCCATGTGGCACATTGCCTTTCCTCAGGACACTATGGGATCATGACAAACATCACAGATGGTCCTGCAGATGGCAGAATACCCCTTTGTGGAGAGACTAAAAAGGTTGAGGCTCATCAACCTGGGAAAGAGACGCTGAGGGGAGATATGATAGAGGTTTATAGATTATTGAACGGAGTGGAACAGGTAACCTTAGGTCGCTTCTTTATGCCACCAGACTGTGGACAGACTAGGGGACCTGCAATGTGGCTACAGTGTAACCCATTTGGGTCTTCTAGGTGAAAATATTTTTTCAGTCAACGTGTAATCAAACCCATTACTGGAGGATGTGGTAAAAGCTGTCCTTGTAGTTAGGTTTAAAAAATGTTTGGACGGGTTCCTGGGTAAGTCCATAAACCATTGCTAAAGAGGACACAGGCTATGCACTGCTTGCCCCATTACAGTTACTGGGGATCCTGTGTGTCTTTTGGGGGAACTGCTAGGTACTTTTGACCTAGATTGTGCACTAATGGACTCAGGATACTGGTCATGATGGACTTTGGTTTGACACAGTTTGGCATATTTTGTAATCTTAAGTTTCTATGTGCCATCTAGACAGCTGCTTGGTCCCCCCTGTGCAACAGCAGCCCCCACTGCATGACTCATATGACACTTCCTTTGCCCCCATTTGCACCATCAACATAGTGCCCTTTCATACTTGGGCACGCTGCTGTTGCTGCTTATGGAACACTACTACCACTCTTTTGGGCTCACCTGTCTGTGCATCACATTGCAGACAGAAAATAGGCTCTCTCTCCTCAAAAAACACCCTTTCCGTGAGGTTTGGAATTGCTTTAGGGTTCCTGCCATTAAGGTGCCTGCGTTAAGGGAGCAAGCCTTTTTCCCACCCACTCCCCGCACATTGATCCCCACTCTCCACCCCATGCATGTCTTCTCTCCACCCACAGGTACCGTTAGCGCGCGCTAAAGTGGCTGGAACAGTTAGTGTGCGCTAATATGGCTTTTTGCACACACTAAGGGCATGTTTACTAAACTGCGGTAATGTCATTCGCGTTAGGTTCCGCGTTGATGAAAGAGATGCCCATATAAAGGAGTGGGCGGGGCAGCACTAAAGCTGTGTCAGATAAGGCACGTTATAAGGCGCGTTATAAGGCATGTAAGAAGGCATGTTATAAGGCCCCTTATTAGGCGCAGTACAAGGCACATGCCTTAACGTGCCTTGTACTGTGCCTAATGAGGTGCCTTATAACGTGCCTTGTACTGTGCCTCATAGGATGCCCTCTAACGTGCCTTCTTACGTGCCTTATAATGCACCTTATAACGCGCCTTGTACTGTGTGCCTTGCTTGCCTGTGACAGTCATATCTTTGCAGATCTGTGCTGCCAGCCCATACCCTCACCACAGTTGGCAACAATCCTTATAGGGCGTTGCAACGCACTATAAGGATTGTTGCCAACTGTGGTGAAGGTACTATGGGCTGGCAGCAGAGATCTTCAAAGATATGACTGTCACAGGCAAGCAAAATATCTGTCTTGGACAGGAGGGAACAACAAGGAATTGAACACATGACCTCTGCCTCCACAGTCATCAAAGTAACCAGTGGGCTACATCTCTATAACAGCAAGCACACCACTGGCTGGCTACAGAAAGACTGCAGGTCACCACACAAACTCTCTGCTGTGGTTACCAAGATAGGGTAAAACCTACCCGCACCCATGATGCACTGCACATGCAGATCAGCAGCCTACATCTGATCAAAAGATGGGGTATGCACCGCTATAGCACCCCAGCCTGGTAGGGGGAACTGACCGTGTGTGTTACTGGCACAGAGTAGCTACAGACAGTGACATTGTGCGGTTCCTGTGCTCACCCTGAGGGTGAAGTGGGGGGCCCAGCACCAGGTCCGCAGCACATGGGATAGCTGAGATAGGCTGTGCTGCAGGTTCCCATCACTGCCAGTGTGTGATGGGTAGTCCCTGCAGACACACTTGGGATACATCTGCATTTCCCAGTCATGTCTAGTCTTTGTGGACTATGATGCACACAGAATAGTGTATATCCTGTGTGGGTGCCATGGTCACATGTTATAAGTGAAGGGTGGCTAGACATACACACACTACCACACCTATTTCAGCATTGTGCAAATATGGAGGTGGTTGGCAGCCCTGGCCGCCACACCAGTTCTGGGCGCAGTGCAGGCATTGCTATGGTACTCAATATTGTTAGGGTCACTCCCCAGGGGAGTTAAACACTGTCAGAAACAAAACCCGAAACACGCTCCACAGATATCAGAAAGGTTGATATGATGGATCCCTCTCAACAAATTGTGTTCAACGTAGCATTTGTTGTCTGACATTATTCATAGCAACCTTTTGATATATGTGGAACGTGTTTCCACATTTAAGATGGCATTGCTAAGGTATGCAGGTGCTGGTATTGGTAGATGCTGCTGCATGCAGGGCCCAACAGCTTGACTCTCCATGAGCTGCTGCATAGTGGGGCCTGTGGGTGTGGGTGTTTGTGCCCCTGTTGGCCGCTGCTCTAGGGCAGAGGTTCCCAACTCCGGTCCTGATGGGCCAAACATGGTTCAGGTTTTCATGCTGCCCCTAATGAATATGCATGGATACATTTGTATACAATGGGGGTGGTGCATGTAAATGCATCTCATGCATATTTATTAGGGACATCCTGACAACCTGAATGGTGTTTGGCCCTCCAGGACTGGGGTTGGGAAACTCTGCTTTAGGGATTGCACATATTTATGGTATATGTGCTCTGTAGGGTACAATATAGGCGTTTATGGTGTGTTACTTTTATCTGCAATAAAGATTCCGTCTTTATTACCTCAGCTTAGTAAGGGTAAAATGAGGGGACATGGTCTGCAGGAGCCACAGCTTGGACTTGAACCTGTGACCTTCTGCCCCTGAGTAAACTGGTTGTGTGTACTGCACCAAGCTGTTGCCACAGAAGCAGGCTATTCCCTGGGGATAGCATTACTGTTCATCAGACAGACCTTGTCTGTTGCACTGCACGCCACCCACCTGAACAGGGCTTGGCCTTGGTGTGCTGTGGGCAGATGCCACTGCCCCCTCCACCACCAGTACTCCTCCGCCACCATGCTGACATGCCCTTATGCCGGTGGTGCGCAGTCCCAGGCCATCCAGTGTGCCAGTAGGCGGCTGTCTATGGTGTGGGGTCTGGGGTAGGGGTGCCTACATTGACATCTGCGCTCCCCCCTGGCACTGCCTGTCAATGTTATGTGCCCTTTGGGGTACCTGCTGGGTAATGTCCACTGGGGCACTGTGGGTCACACACTTGTTGCCATGTTTGCCCTTGGTCAGTTGCGGGCTTGCTGTTTTTCTGTTTCTGAGTTCCTATGTGCCACCTAGGCATCTGCCTGGTCCACCCTGTGCCCCAGCTGCCCCACTGCATGTCCCGCTTTCAGCCCCCTGTGCCCCATTTGCAGCCTCACCGTCATGCCCACTCGTACTTGGCCACTATGCTGCTGCTGCTGCTGCACATGTATCACTACTATCACTTTTATTGGTTTCCCTGCCTTTGCTGTACATTGCTGACTGAAATGGTTTCTCTCTCCTGCAATTGTTTACTAACGCCAGGTTTTCAGTTGCGTTAGGATTCAGCCCTTGATTTCTCCACGTTAGTGTGGAAGGGGCCTCTCCCCGCCCACTCCCCGCCCATTGACCCCTTCTCTCTGCCCTCTCTCCACCCTTTTCTGGCCTTAACGCAGCCGGGAACGTTAAGGCGCCTTAACAGCACATAACGCACCTTAACGCAGCTGCTGCTACGTTAACGCAGTTTAGTAAACATGCCCCTAAGGGTGCAGATGCACAGTTAGCGTACGCTAATGGCACACTTGCTCCTTTACTGTGGTTTAGTAAACATACCCCTTAATGTGGACAAGTAGAAAGTTAGGCACCTAGGAAAGAACAACCCAAACTATGGTTACAAGATGCAAGATTTCACATTAGAAACCACCACCCAGGAAAAAGATTTTGACGTCATCATGCCCACTATCCTGTGTCCAATAGTGTAAGTTGAAACCCTCTGCCCAGTGTGCAGTGGCAGCCAAGAAAGCAATAGAATGTTAGGGATCATAAGGAAAGGAATGGAGAATAAAAGAAAGGAAATTATAATACCTCTGTATCGTTCCATGGTGCGACCACACCTGCGACCACATCTCAAATATTGTGTGCAATTCTGGTCGCCGTATCTTAAAAAGGATATAGCAGGATTAGAAAAGGTACAGAGAAGTGCGCCCAAAATGGTAAAGGGGATGGAAGTATACCCCTATGAGGAGAGGGTAAAAAGGTTTGGGCTTTTCAACCTGGAAAAGAGATGGCTGAGGGGAGATATGATAGAGGTCTATAAATTAATGAATGGAGTGGAGCATGAAAATGTAGATCGATTGTTTATGCCATCAAAATGTAGAAAGACCAGGGGACGTGCAATGAAGCTACAGTGTAGTCCATATAAGATAAATAAGAGAAAATTAACATTTACTGTCATGCCAGTGTGGTAATGTTTAACATGATCATGATCATGCACTAATAGTTACTACATGCTAATTCAGAAGAACATAAGAAATAGTATACTGGGTCAGACTAAGGTCCATCAAGCCCAATATCCTGTTTCTAACAGTGGCCAATCTAGGTCACAAGTACCTAGCAGTTTCCCCAAAAGACACAGGTTCCACAATGCTTGTAATGGGACAAGCAGTGCGTTTCCCAGGTCCCCTTTAATAATGGTTTATGGACCTTTCCTCCAGGAACTTGTCTAAAGCTTTTTTAAAACCCAGCTACACTAACAGCTTTTACTACAACTTCTGGTAACAAATTCTAGAGTTTGATTATGCGTTGAATGAAAAAATATTAATCTGCTAACTGCATACTGTGTTATGGAGTGGGAAATGGGCATGCTATGGATAGGGAATGGATGTGTACTGTGCTTCGTATTTAGTGCACTGTACTTTATCATCCGCTGTGTGGTAAAGTACTTTTCTATGCAATACATGCCCCTAACATTAAATGCAAAGACTTTGCACTTACTGTATGTTAATTTTTGCATCTAACGTATAGTAAGTATTGAACTTTATTACACTTTAGTAAGGGCCCCTTAGATAACTAAATGAAGGCATTCAGCCTTTTTTGAATTTCAGGTCCAATGTATTTTACTGTGATACAATATTTTATCAGTAGTCACTCTGAACTTAAGCAAGAAGGTAAGGTATTCAATTAATAATAAGTTGAAAAAAGGATGTGATTTTCACAGAAAAGGTGGTGGATAAATCAATTAGTCTCTTAGGGGTATGTTTATTAAAGGGCGCTATTTGCGCTACTGACACGTTATCGCATGATAAGGTACCTTATCGTGCAATAATGGCGCTTTATTGGGCGCAGAAGTACCTTATCGCGCAATAACGTGCGCAGCGGCGCAAACGAGCGCTGAGGGTGGAGAAAGGCTCCCGGAGGGCGGAGGAAAGCTCCCCAGGGGCGGAGAGAGAGGGTCAATGGGTGGAGCGTGGGAGGGGAGAGGCTCCCTGCACACTAACACTGTGGAATCCGGGGCTGAAAACTAACGCCAGTGAAACCCTGGCGTTAGAGCAGATTTAAAGGGAAGAGAAACCATTTCCGTCAGCAATGTACTGCAAAACCAGGGAAACCTATAGAAAGTGATAAGTGTGATACATGTGCACGGAACAAAAGGGCAAATAAACATTGAAAATGACCTGAACAAAATGTAAAAAAAACATAACCAAGCTGGCCAATAGTGATATTAATGGGAAACAGCAAAAAACACTAACTAGAAAGCTCCAAAAAAAAGATATTAATTTTGGAAGGGTCTATGCTCTGTCCCCATACAAGGTGAATGATCCCACAGTGAAATAGCGCTGATCAGGGTTTTCCCTTGTTAATGGACAGGTTTCCTATGTCATGCACATGGTCCGCAACAGCAAGGTGGGCATGTTGGAATGGGCAACTGGACAGATGCTGGAAAAGGGGATACAGAGGGTTGCAGGCGGCACATGCTGTGGTGCAGCTGGGCCACAGTGCGGACTAGGGTGATGCCTAGGTGGCTCATAGGAATGCTGAAACAGTAGAGCAGCCAGACAGCAACTGATGAGGGCCCAATATGGGCACGAGTGTGTTTTCCACAGTGTCACAGGGGATAGTACCCAGCAGGTACCCCCAAGGGCACAGAACATTGGTAGGCAGTGCTGGGGGGAAGCGTGGACATCTATGCAGGCACCCCTACCCCAGAACCCGCACCATAGGCAGCTGCCTACCGGCACAGTAGATGGCCTGAGACTGCGCACCACCAGCACCACCAGCAGAAGGGCATGTCAGCATGGTGGCGGAGGGGTACTGGTGGTGGAGGGGGCAGTGACTGCTGCCCACAGCAGACCGTGGCCTAGCCCTGTTTAGGTGGCTGCCGTGCACTGCAACAGACAGGCTCTGTCTGACAAACAGTCATGGTATCCCCAGGGAATGAGCTGTCCCTGTAGCAACAGTGTGGTGCAGTACACATAGCCAGCATGTTCAGGAGCGGAAGGTCACAGGTTCAAGTCCCAGCTGTGGTTCCTACCCACCCAGTCCCCATAATTTACCCACTACTAAACCGTGGTAATAAAGACCGAACCTTTATTGCAGATAACATAAACATGCCTCAAACGCCTATAATTTACCCTACAGAGCACAGACACCATAAACATGCGCATTACCTAGAGCAGAGTGTCCCAAATGCAGTCCTGGAGGGCCAAACACCATTGAGGTTCCATGCTGTCTCTAATAAAGATGCCTGTGCTGCATTTCTATGCGCCGCCCCCATGGTATGCAGATGTATCTCATGCATATTCATTAGGGACAGCATGAAAACCCGAACAGTGTTTGGCCCAACAGGACTGGAGTTGGGAACCTCTGCCCTAGAGCAGCGGCCAACAAGGGCAGAAACACCCGCACCCACAGGCTCCATTATCCAAAGCCTCCTGGAGAGGCAGGATGTTGGGCTCTGCGTGCATCTCCCAATACTAGCACTTGCATAACTTAGCAATGCCACCCTAAACCTGGGAATACGGTACACGTATATCAAAAGGTTGCTATGATTACTGGCAGATAGCAATTCCTAAGTTAAGCACAATCTGCTCATTGAGCTGTATCATACCAACCTCTCTGATGTCTGTGGAGTGTGTTTCAGGTCTGGTGTCTGACAGTGTTCACCACCCTGGGGAGTGACCCCAACAGTATTGCGTATCATAGCCATGCCTGCACTGTGCCCAGGACTGGTGTGGTGGCCAGGGCTGCCAAAAGCCTCTATAGTTGCACAATGCTGGCATAGGTGTGGGAGTGTGTGTCTGTCTATCCAGTGTGTGGTGGCTGCCAACACCTTACTCAGCCCACACTGCTTGCATTGTTGCCAGTGTTAGCCAGCCAATGTGCTTAATGAGGAGCAAGGTACTGTGGGTATAGCCTGAACAGGGTGGCCTGGCCTGGATGCATCTGCACAGGGTATAGGGCAATGGCTTGGACATTGTAGTGCCCGGCCACAACCTGCACGGACAGGGTGGCCACAGCATGTCCTGCTGGGAGGTCACTCTCACTCTGACTGAGCAGTGACAACGGCATGGCTAGATTCCCCCATAGTGCCATACTGTATTTCTCTCAAGTGAAATGTCTGGGTTCTCTTTTCTGGGGCTTAACCACTGACTTATCTGCTTGGTGGGTGTGTTCACATCCCAGTTTTGGGTGCACACATTTCCTCTAGGAACATGCACTGTGGACTAGCTGGCAGACTGTGTGCAGTTATATGTGTATGGTTGGAACACCTTGCAGGGTGCAGTGGCTGGTGACTCACTGTGCTTGCTGCTGGAGAACGTCAGATGGTGGTGGGGTGCAGCTGAGCGTTTCCAGGCCTACTGTCTTTCTGCCATTGCCTTATGGATGTGTACAGCTCTGCATTGGCTGCCCTATAGGGTGTCTGTTCCCCAGCAGGACTGGGGTTGATGGCCCCCCTCTACTGTCACCATTGCAGGGAGATAGAATGTGGATCTGTTGGTGGGGGATCCTGTCTCCCACCCTGAGTCACAGATGGCGGGTTGGGTGGTAGCACATAATCTGCCTATGGGTCCAAACAACCCCCCCTTCACTTACATCATGTTACCATGGCACCAACACAGAATATGCACTATTCTGGGTGCATCATAGCCCATAAGTGCTAGACCTGATTGACAACTACAGATGGACACTAATGTATCCTAGGTGTGTCTGCAGGAACTACCTATCACACAAACTGGCACTGATGGGTACCTGCAACATGGCCTATTCCTGCCATGAAAGGTGCTGTGGACCTGGTGCTGACCGCCCCACCGCACCCTCAGAGTGAGCACAATACCCACACAATGTGACGGTCTGTAGCTACTCTGTGCCACTAACACACACCGTCGGCACTCCCTACTAGGCTGAGGTGTTGTGGGGGTGCACTCGGTCAGTTGCCCCTACCAGGATGAGTTGCTGTGGGGTGCATACCCCATCTTGTGAGGGTTGACCCTATCCTGGTAACCACAGCAGAATGTTCGTGTGGTGATGTGCAGTCCTTCTGTAGCCAGCCAGGGGTTTGTTAGTAGCTATAGAGCTGTAGCCCACTGATTACTTTGCTGCCTGTGGAGCCAGAAGTCATGGGTTTGATCCCACAGTGGGGTTGTTTGATAGGGCTGTCTGAGGCATTCTCTATTTTTAATGTAAATTAGTGCTGCCAGCAAAAACACAGTGCTGTAACCTTAAGGTGCCTCATAAGGTGCCCCATAAAGTGCCTTATAAGGCGCCCTATAAAGTGCCTTATAGGACGCCTTATAAGGCGCCCTATAAAGTGCCTTATAGGACGCCTTATAAGGCGCCCTATAAACTGCCTTATGGGACGCCTTATAAGGCGCCCTATAAAGCGCCTTATAAGGCATCCTATAGGGGACATTATAGGGTGCCTTGGCGGACAGTGCACTTTATAATGTGCCCTCTGGAGTGCCTTATAGGGCGCCTTATGCGCCTTAGGTTACGGCACCTTGCGCCTTAGGTTACGGCACCATGAGGGTGTGTTTTCTGGCAGCACTAATTAAAATAAAAAGAAAATGCCTCACAAGGCACTGCTTAAACATAAAGGGTAATGCCTCAGCCAGCCTTATTCATTAGGCACACTGAGGGATTGAACCTATGACCCCTGTACCATCAGTCAGTGTATTAACCAATGTGCTACACCTCTGCTGCTCTGTTTGTGTGTCAGCGTGCCTAATTAAGATTAACGAGTGTTAACGTGTATAGCTCATTACATCACATGATAAAGTGCGCAGCGCACGTTATCGCGCGATAATCCCGGTTTGCTATGTTTAGACCGGAATGCCCACTCCTTTTATGGCATCCTGCACACTATCGCCGGGCGCACGTTAAGACTGCTTAGTAAACATACCCCTTAGTGTAATAGTAAAGGCCAGAAAAGCAGGGCCAGCCCGTCCACTAGGCAAACTAGTCACCTAGGGCAGCAGACCCTGGTGGGTGTCATTGTGTATTAGAGCGGGGCGGGGGCATGCTGACTGTGTCTATCAGGCACTGCGCATGTGTGTGTTTGTGTCTGGGGGGTGAGTGTTCATCTGTCTGTGTGTGTGTGAGTGTGTCTGCACGGATTGGGCTACATGTGTATGCATGTGTGTGTCAGGGGCTCTGTGTGTGCATGCATGTGTATGTGTTGGGGCTTTTGTCTATGTGTGTGTGCGCATGCATGTGGGAGAGGCTCTATGTATGTTCACATGTGCGCATGTGTCGGTCCCTCTGTGTATGTGTGCATCTACGCATTTGTATTTGTGTGTATTGGGGGCTATGTGTTTGCGTACTTATGTCTGTGCTTGTGTCAAGGTGTCTGTGTCATGCATGTGTACACATGTGTATCAGGGCTGTGTACATGCATGTGTGTTGGAGGACTGTGTGTTTGCATATGCATATATTAGGGGGCTGTTTATGTATGTGTGTTGGGGACTGTCCATGTCTGAGGCTGTGGAATGTAGACGTTTCTCTCCTTGCACTTTCCCTTGCCATCCAGTGCTCACTCTGCATCCTTCCCACCCTCTCTCTTGCATACTCCCTTTCCGTGTCTTCCACCCATGCACCCTCTTGCCTTTGATACCCAAACTTGCACTGTCTCTCCCTTCCCTGCCATTTACCTTTCATTCTCACCCGCTCTTCCTTCTTTCAGCATTCACTCCTTTTCTCATTTCCTCCTCTAAATCTGCCCTTTCCCTTATGCTCCACCCTTTCTTTCCTCCTAATCCTGTGCTTTCCTCATGCTCCATTCTTTTTCTTTTTCCTAACCTCACCTCTTCCATTTTGCTACAACCTTGAAACATCGGGCTTCCAAATGACAGATGAAATTTAATATGGAGAAGTGCAAAGTTATGTACATAGGAAAGAGCAACCCAAACTATGGTTACACGATGCAGTGTTCCACATTAGGAATCACCACCCAGGAAAAGGATCTGGGCATCATTGTGGATAATACGTTAAAACCCTCTGTCCAATGTGCAGCCATGGCCAAGAAAGCAAATAGAATGCTAGGTATTGTAAAGGAAGAAATTGAAGATGGGAAAGGTAGGAGGAGAACCAGGACAGTACCAGGTCCTTGAAGCCAAGGGAGGAGAGGGTGGTGAGGAGAAGATTGTGGTCAACGGTGTCAAAGGCAGCGGAGAGGTCAAGAAGAATGAGGATAGAGTAGAGACCCTTAGATTTAGCCAAGAATAGGTCATTGGAGACTCTTGCGAGCGCCATTTCAGTGGAATGTAAGGGACAGAAGTCGGATTGGAGTGGGTCCAGGAGGGCCTGGGAGGTGAGGACGTCGAGGCAGCGGCGGTGGACTGCACATTCTAGTAGTTTGGATATGAAGGGAAGGAGGGAGATGGGTCGATAGTTAGAAGGGCATGTGGGATTGAGTGAGGGTTGCTTAAGGAGAAGTGTTACAACAGCATGCTTGAAGTCAACAGGGACAGTTGCAGTAGAGAGTGAGAGGTTGAGGATGTGAGAGATGGTGGGTACAATAATGGAGGAGATGGGGTGTAGGAGATGGGTGGGGATGGGGTCAGATGAACATGTGGTGGGTTTGGAGGAAGTAAGAAGGAGTGTGTTTTTTTTCTTCAGAGATCAAAGGGAAGGAGGAGAGGGTGGCAGAGGAAGGATGGGTGGGGGGGGGGAGAATTGGGAAGGGGGGAGGTAGATGAGGGGGTGGCGAATTGGAGAATATCTTGTTGATTTTGTCATAGAAGTAGTCAGCTAGGGTTTGGGCAGAAAGGGAGAGCAGGACTGGGGGCGGGGGGACTTTGAGGAGAGAATTGAGGGTATTAAAGAGACAACGAGGATCAGAGGCAAGGGAGTTGGTCAGGTGAATGCAGTAGTCTTGTTTGGCAAGTGCTATGGCTGACTGGAAGGAGCCAAGTATGAATTTGAAGTGTAGAAGATCCTCCGGGGAGCAGGATTTGGACCAAGCACGCTCAGCGGAACGTGCACAGGTGCGGAGATAATGGGTGGTGGGCGAAAGCCAGGGCTCGGGAGTAGATCGTTTGACTGGACGTGGGGTGGATGGGGCAAGAGTGTCGAGAGCTGAGGAGAGTATAGCATTGTAGGAGGATAGTGCCTCATCGACGGACTTGGAGGATATAATGGAGGAGAGAGATGGAGAAATGGTGGAGGAGAGAGTCAGGGGATCAATATTATGGAGGTTTCTAAATAGGTCGGATGAGACAGGACGAGGTTGAGCTGGCAGAAACTGAAGAGTAAAGGCTAAAAGGTGATGGTCAGATGAGGTAAGGATTGAGTTGTGGAAGTTAGAGGGAGAGGAATTGGAGAAGAGTATTAGGTCAAGGCAGTGGCCGTGTATGTGGGTGGGGGCAGTGGAGCAGAGTTGGAGGTCATACGAGGAGATGAGGGGAAGGAATTTTGAGGCGTGGGGGTCAGAGGGGTTGTCAACGTGAATGTTAAAGTCGCTGAGAATAAGAGTGGGGGAAGAGGGATCAAGAAAGGCAGAAAGCCAGGAATCAAAGTCAGTGAGGAAGGTTGATTGGGATTTGTCGGGTGGGCGATAAATAACAGCAACATGGAGGGGAAGTGGTAGGAGGAGGTGAATGGAGTGGACTTCAAAGGAGAGGGGGGAGGGTGACTGAGGTAGCAGGAGAGGTTGGAATTGACAGGAAGGAGAGAGTAGGAGACCAACACCATCACCACGACCAGTAGATCGAGGTGTATGGGAGAACTGGTACCTCCCATAGCAGAGAGAAGCAATGGATACGGTGTCATCTGGGAGGATCCAGGTCTCAGTCAGGGCGAGAAGGTGTAGGGCATTAGAGATAAAGAGATCGTGGGTAAAAGGAAGTTTGTTGGTAACTGAGCATGCGTTCCATGGGGCACATGAGAACGGGAGGGCGGAGGGAGGAAGGAGAAGAATATGGATAAGGTTAGATAAGTTACGTGAGGATTTCTTATCAGAGTAACGTGAGGCTTTATTTCTAGAGACGTGTAGAGATTTGGAGGGAACAGGGTGTGGGTGGATATGTCTGGATGTGTGTGCCCTCCAAGAGGGCCTTGAGAGAGGGGAAGTGAAGGGCGAGAGAGGGGTGGTATTGCTGGTATCAGTTAGGCTATTTGAGGATTTCTTATTGGAGATAAGGTTGGGGTTGATATCTCTGTATGAGAGATTGGGGATGAGTGAGGGAGGGTGGAGGGGGGGAGCGGGATGTGGATGAGATGAGGTAAGGTACGTGAGGAACTCTTTTTAGTGTGAGAAAGAAAACGAGGGTGGCCAGGGTTGGGGTTGATGTTGCCTGATGAGAGAAGAAGAAGGAGTATTAGAGAGCGTTGAAAGGTGTAGACGGTACGGCGGAAGCGAGGGTGGGGTTGCCTTAGAGAGAGAGGGGTTGGTTGAATGCGGAGGATGGTGTGCTGAAGCTCAAGGGCAGATGCTAGGTAAGGGGAAAGAATGGAGGGCGAAGTGAGGAAGGTAGGGGGTTAGGGGGAAGAGGAGGGGGGTGTTGGAAGGAGGGGAAACAGTTGGGGAGGATGAGGAAGAACAGGACAATGTGATATGGGGCCATGGTAATTGGGCACAAGTTCTGTGCAAACACTGGGTAGCAGTTCTATGCAGGCAGTAGGTAGCAGTTCTATGCAGGCACTGGGTGGCAGTTCAATGCAATCACTGGGTAGCAGTTCTATGCAAACAGTTCTATGCAAACACTGGGTAGCAGTTCTATGCAAACATAGTGTAGTGGTTCTATGCAAACAGTTCTATACAAACACAGGGTAGTGGTTCTATGCAAACAGTTCTATGCAACACTGGGTAGCAGTTCTATGCAAACACTGGGTAGTAGTGCTGTAGCAAAGTGCAATCAATGAATAAGTCCAGGAGTCGATTGACAGGGTCCAAGTCAGTTTATTGTGCACAAGGCCCAGTCAGTCAAAGCTTCAAAAGGAACTGAGCAAAAGTTTATACAGAGACATAACTTTTTATACCTCTTTTTCAGTTTGATACATGAGAATTTTCTATTGATTCCAACTCGATACATGCAAACTTTTCATTGGTCTTACATTCCCTGCACCTGTCCAATTAGAAATCCCTCCGAAGCCTAGCAACCGGCCCCCTCCTTTAGGATTGCTTGAACAATGGTACAGTTCTAAATCTCGTTACTTTTCTACTGCAAGGTTAACTTCGGCTTCTGGAATGCATATACTGTTACATTTCTGTTCTTTCACACACAAGAGAATAATAGACTTATGAATTCATAAAAACTTCTTATTAAGCATTTTAAAACAGTTTTCTTGTTTTTCACAGATTTTTGGTTCTTTTCTAGCTATAATGGGAGTTAGGATCCAGGCCTAACTTACAAGCCTTTCATAGTAGCAGGCCATGCTAGGCCATAGCCTACCTCAGTAGTGCTATGTAGGCAGTGGGTAGCAGTTCTGTGTAGGCAGTGGGTAGCAGTTCTGTGCAGGCGTGTGGATAGCAGTTCTTTGCAGGCGGTGGGTAACAGATCTGTGCAGACGGTGGGTAACAGTTCTGTGCAGGCGGTGGGTAACAGTTCTGTGCAGCCTCTCCTTTCTGGACTCACCTGAGCAGTTGCTTTTCCCAGTTTCTCTTTCCTCTGCTTCCAGTTTATTCCTGATGTACGGCTCTTCCCCTCGCTGAATGTGGAATATAACCTCAGGGGTGAGGGTCAGAGAGCCTATGCCCAATGAGATAAGAGTTTGATAATTCTCCTTCATCACCTCTGTGTAAAGCTCCTTTTGCCCTTCATCTAAATACTCCCACTCCTCCTGGGAGAAAGAGACAGTGGCAGAACTGAACTTTGCAAAGTATGCGGAGGACATCAAGCACCCCATTGGGAGGAATTTATCAAAGTAATACTGCCCCCCCCCCAAATGGAACCCAGGCAGCTGGAAGCTTTCTGGATGGATAGACAGCAGACAGAACGCTGCCTCCACATCGGAATTTGCTAGCCATGCTCTCTGTCCTTGTGCTCTCACCAAGTCCAGCGCTTGGTCCACTATAGTGTATTTGACTGAGCATATCGACTGCACGAAGTAGTCATTCACTGAGCAACCATCCAGATAAGAGGTGGTGTATGAGCCAAATTTTCCTGGCTCCTTCTTTGGAATAGGGTTGCCAACTGGCCGGTTTTCAGCCGGCCTGGCCGGTTTTTCCATGGCCAGGCCGGCTGCCGGCGCAGAGGCAAAACCGGCCCTTGAAAAGCCGGTTTTTTGCTCTGGCCGCAAGATCGGGAGCGGCCAGAGCAAAAAACCCGCCTTTTCTCCCAACCCGGAGGGCTTCAGAGGGAGCCGGGGAAGCCCGCGCGAGGCCCCGGCTCCCTCTGTACAGCCGCCAGCGTGAAGAGCCTTTTCCTTCACGCTGGCGGCTGTATCTGTGAAGCCGCGAATGCTGGGAAAGGTTAAAGGGCATTGCCTTTAACCTTTCCCACCAATCGCGGCTTCACAGGAACAGCCGCCAGTGTGAAGGAAAAGGCTCTTCACGCTGGCGGCTGTACAGAGGGAGCCGGGGCCTTGCGTGGGCTTCCCTGGCTCCCTCTAAAGCCTCAGACAGCCGCGGTTTTGTGGGGGGGAGGACAAGGACTGCCTGGGCTGTGAAGGGGGGAGGGGACCTGGACTGGAAAAGGGCTAGGAGGGGGGAATTGGACTGGAAATGGGTTGTGATGGGGGGGGGGGACCTGGACCGGAAAAGGGCTATGGGGGGGGGGGACTTGGACTGAAAAGAAATGGGCTGTGAGGGGGGGGGGACCGGGACTGGAAAAGGGCTGGGGGGGGGGGGGACATGGACTTTAAATGGGTTGTGATGGGGAGGGGGACCAGGACTGGAAAAGGGCTGTGGGGGGGGGAACTAGGACTGGAAATATGCTATGTGCGAGGGAGGGGGAACTTGGACTGGAAATAGGCTGTGATTAGGGGGACTTGGACTGGAAATGGGTTGTGAAGGGAGGGGGGGGCTGGACTGGAAAAGGGCTATGGGGGGCATTGGACTGGAAAGAAATGGGCTGTGATGGGGAGGGGGACCTGGACTGTAAAAGGGCTATGTGGGGGGGGGGGGGGACATGGACTGGAAATGGGTTGTGATGGGGAGGGGGACCTGGACTGGAAAAGGGCTATGGGGGGGGGGGAACTTGGACTGGAAATGGGCTATGGTGGAGGGAGGGGGAACTTGGACTGGAAATAGGCTGTGATTAGGGGGGCTAGGACTGCAAATGGACTGTGATGGTGGGGGGGGGGGACTCGGACTGCAAATGGGATGTGATGGGGGGGGCTAGGACTGGAAATAGGCTGTGATGGGGGACTTGGACTGGAAATGGGCTGTGATTGGGGGGGGCTAGGACTGGAAATGGTCTGTGATGTGAGGGCTAGCACTGGAAATGGGCTGATGAAGAGCTGGAATAGGACTGGAAATGGGCTGATGTGGGGCATGGGAGAATGGGATTAGAAGGGAGTGGATGCTGGGTGGGTCTAGAACTATAAGGGAACTGATTTTGGGGGAGGACTAGAATAGATGGGGAATGAGAATGGAGAGGGGGAAAAATATTTTGTGTGGAAGAAAAGTCTATGATGGGCTGGGTATTGGGAGAGTAAGAGGGGCTTGAGAATGGAAGGGTGAAATTTAAATGGATGATAAAGGAATAAGGAAAGAATTGGGGGAAAGAGCAAAAGGGAAACAATCAGTATGTTAAAGCAGAAATAGAGAGAGAATGGAAAACATCTAAAAGAGAAGAAAGGACAAATGGATAGCTCGCAGAAGACACGAAGAAACCAGAAGAAAGTGACTGGAGCAATTGCAACTGAAAAATAAAACGCTCAAACAGAAGGTAGAAAAATACTTTTTATTTTGAATTTATTAGCTGGAATATGTCTGGTCTTGGAAGTGTGTATTGATAACATCTTTGCATTTTTGTTTAGTGCAAGAGGAAATTACTTTATAGTTTTATTTCTCCAGTGTTGTACATTTCATGTTTGGATTTTGGGGTTCCCAGTTTAATTATTATCTGACCAAGGAAGTTAGCCTACACGTATCCTCGGTAATTTTTGTGGGTGGGGCTGGGGGCAGGGCAGGGGTGGGACTAGGGGCAGAGAATGGGTGGAGCATGGCGAGCCACAGGTGTCGGGTTTTTCTCAGTGAAAAAGTTGGTAACCCTACTTTGGAACCAGGCCCAACGGTGAGATTATTAAATTAGGGAGGGGCCTGCTTCTCTACCCAGCGCCAGTTCTTTCTCAATTTTTCTCTGCACCACCCTTTTTCATTCTAGTGCAAATCTAAGGTTACCCGCCCCCTCCCCCGCTGTACCACTTTAGGGGATAGTGAAGCTAAACAAAAAACTCTCAATTAACCAAGCTGCTTGCGTTCGTTGTAACCCACCAAATTCTGCAGTAACACTCAATGTTGATGGGCATGGTGGCCCACCTGAATCGGCTGGGTTCGCTGCATCTGCTCTGGGCCCCAGCCTTTCTTCTTCCCACATCTGGCTAGGGGGTGCCCTTCTCCGCATATGGTGCAAGTGTGTTTCTATCTGCTGCTAATGCCAAACCTACAAGAACCACCATTGAATAACCTACAGCAGGGGCAGCTCTATAATGATGCCGAGTGAGGCGGTAGCCTCAGGCGGCAACTTTTTTGGGGTGGCAAAATTGCCCCCATAAAGACTGCCTCACTGGGCCTTCAAACTAAAACGAATAAAAAAACCCTCTGGCATAAGAAGCAGCTGCTGCTGTTGCTCCAGCGGCGGCAGTGGCAGAATGAGGAACCCCGTGCCCCCCTCCCCCCCCAGAGAGCCTGCCTGTTTCCCCTCCGCAGTGGCTCAGTTTTGCAGAACTGCGGCGAAGGGAGAGTGTTTCCGTTAACCGCGGCTCTGTTAAAGCTGAGCCCGCGGCGCTGATGGGAAACAGAGAGCTAAAAGAAGACAGGCAATCAGAAGCCTAAGATCAGGACCAGCATGATCAGAGAATAAAATGGTCATATAGGGAGGAGTGGCCTAGTGGTTAGGACAAGGTACTTTGGGTCGGAGGGCCGGGGGTTCAAGTCCCACCTGGGGACAGCAATCTCAGGCCAGAGGGACTGGGATTTATAGTCCTATAGGCACTCCTTGTGGTCTTGGGCAAGCCACTTAACCCTCCATTGCCCATGTTCCCTGTAAGTATTAGCGTATGTGTGTCATATCCCCTCGTGTTAAATGTATCTCCCAATTGACTGCTTTGACCCGGTGAAAAGCGGGATATAAATACAGCTAAATAAATAAATAAATAAATAGAAACATAGAAAAATGATGACAGAAAAAGACTACATGGCCTATCTAGTCTGTCCTTCCATATCAACTACAACAGTCCCCTTTTTTTTTTCTTTAGAGATCCTCTGTGTTAGTCCCATGCTTTTTTGAAATCAGATACCGTCCTCATCTCTACCACCTCCATTGGGAGACTACTCCATGGATCCACCATTCTTTCTGTAAAGAAATATTTCCACATATCACTCCTGAATCTATCCCCTTTCACGCTCATCCCATGTCCCCTTGTGGCAGAACTTGCTTTCAATCGAAAGAGGCTCTCCCCCTGTGCATTTATGCCATGGAGGTATTTAAACATCTCAATCATATCACCTCTATCCCGCCTTTTCTCTAAGGTGTACATATTAAGATCCTTAAGTCTGTCCTCATATGCTTTATAATGAAGACCACTAACCATTTTGGTAGCCACCCTCTGTACTGACTCCATCTTGTTTATATCCTTTTGAAGGTGCAGTCTCCAGAATTGCACGCAATAATCCAAATGAGGTCATACCAAAGACTTATACAGAGGCACTATCACCTCCTTTTTTCTGCTAGTCATTCCTCTCCGCATGCACCCAAGCATCCTTCTAGCTTTTGCTGTCGCCTTTTCTGCCTGTTTAGCTACTTTAAGATCATCTGACATGACCATGCCTAGGTCCTGCTCTTCTTTAGAGGACAAAAGTACTTTACCCCTATACTATATTGCTCCCTTGGATTGCTGGAGCCCAAATGGATGACCTTGCATTTTTTAACATTAAATCCCAGCTGCCAAATTCTAGACAATTCTTCAAGCTGAGCTAGATCCCTCCTCATGTTATCTACACCTTAATTTTGGTATCATCCGCAAAGAGGCAAGCCTTACCCGACAGCCCTTCCGCTATATCACTAACAAAGATGTTAAACAGAATCGGACCAAGGACAGATGGTCAGACAACAAAGGTAGAAAAAATAATTTTATTTAATTTTAGTGATTGGACTTTGTGCTATTTTTATATTTCACACAGTATTGGGGAACTGCATCTCTTATTTATCTGATGTTGTACTGCATGTGGACTCTGGCTTCTTGGTGTTTCAGTTTAAATTTTGTCTACATATTGTTTTTACTTTAGACTGTGGTTACTTATTCTGTACTTGGTGAGGGTCGATGTTGTGTGTGTGTGACTGAGGTCAGGTGTTCTGTTAACATGGAGTTTGTATATAAAGATCTATACTATACTGTAGTAATTTGACTTGTTCAGCTTTTGAAATAGGTGTATGAATGTTCCAGGGCCCACTGTGAGTTTTGGAAGTTTGTGCTGATATGGTATGGTAGGTTTGCTCTTTGCTGTAGGGTTTTTTATTAGTTCACGATATCCCTAGTTCTGGAGAATAATGGTTGTTGTTGTTGTTAGTGAGATGATCAGAATCAGATTTTTTTTTGTAAATATTGAGTTCTGTGGCTGAATGTCCTGGTTCTGCTCTGCACCTATTGTGGATGCAAAATATATGTTGAAAAAGAAAAAGTGAGAACCATAACGCAGTTTATAACAAAATAAGAATGAGTTATAATTTAGTTTTATAAACTGTGCTGTTGGTTCTTGCTGTCTTTTAGTTCCTTGGTATGCAAACAGGGCCGTACCTTGCCCTGTGCAAGCAGTGCAGCCGCACAGGGCGCAAAGGCTTGGGGGGGGGGGGGCGCATTTCGGCTCTCTGCTGTTGCCCTGCTGCCGCTGGCAGGACAATAGCAGGCAGCCAAAATGTGTCCCCAAGCCTTTTCGCAACACTTTAAGCAGGTCTGGTCCCTCCCTCCTCCGATGCGATGTCAGAGCAGGGAGGGACAGATCTGCTTAAAGTGCCGGTGCCTTTCAGATCATGCGCATGCCCCCCCCCCCTCCTCCCCATACCTCCATCCTGCGCTGCCTGCTCTTTCCCTGCTGCCGGCACCGCCATGAAAAAAACAGAGGGCTGCAGCAGCAGGGAAAGAGCAGGCAGCGCTGGATGGAGGTATGGGGGGAGAGGTGGGGCGTGCTCCCGAGCTACAAGTCGCACAGGGCGCTATTGCAGCTCGATACGGCCCTGGGTGCAAACATCTTGCATTTCCGCCATATAATCTAATCGGCTTTTTGGTTTGGTTCAGTCTCTGACTGGATTTCTGAAAAAGCCCCACCCCCCTCTAAGGAGGTGGGGCGGAACGCCATCTCATTCTTCTCCTCAGGCAGCAGGTTGCCTTGAGCCGCCCCTGACCTACAGACACCTCTCCGTGCACTCCCTGAATCACCCTGAAAGGGCTGCTGTGGTCCTGGGTTGTTCCTGCTGTGCTCTTCTGCTGCTCTCTGTCAGTCCGTCCGTTCTCTTAGTTTTCTTGCTCGCTTGTCCACTGGTCCCAGCCTCACTGGCCATTCTTTTACCTTGCTTGGAAGTTGACTGCTTGTCCTTCCCCCTGGTCTCCTGCCTCGGGGTTATTCCTCCTGCCCAAGTGTAAGAAGGGTCTGCTCCACTCTCTGTGCAGCTGCAGGTATCAGTTCAGCCAAAGTAGACACAGAGCTTGTCCATTTTAAGCTCTGGCCCTCTCTTGAACTCTGCCCCTACAGCGTGGTTGGAATGAAGCTTGCCGCCGCCTGTGCTGGGAACTCAATGCTGTGCTGGAGAGGAGGCCGGGGTGGGGGGAGAGGGAAGGGTGGGCTCCCTGCCCCAATCAACAGTCTCAAGTAAGTGACCCCTCACTTTGTCCTCAATCCGCTGTCCACTAGACTGCTGCTTTCCCTGCTGCCGCTCACATCACTGCTGTGCAGCTTGCTTTTTTTTTTATTAGTCTCTGTTCACGACTGTTTCTTCCGGGTGTGATCCTCTCATCTCAGAGGCTGTGGATGCCTGCAAGTTCTCCAGTCTATCCTGCGTAGCAGCATCTTCAGAACAGGGCAGTCTGACAGCCTCCGTGAGTGTTTGCAGCCTGTCGGCAATTGCCTGCAACCCGTCGGCATCTCCAGCTGGTTGCAGCCCTGCTTGCTTGTTTGCAGCCCACTGAAAAGAGGAGGCTGCCCTTCAGATCCTATAGCTGTATCCCCTCCCTTTTGCCACCTCTACCCCTTCGTGCCACCTTAGGAGCCCTCCTCCATCCCCCAGCAGCCCAGTTATGAGCTGGATCCCCTTCCGTGGCTGGCCTCCATTACTGAAGCTCACACTAATCTGGAGCCACACACAGACAGACAGACACACACACACGCCTGACCCCCCTGTTCAAAAGTGGAACAGGTTGGCATTCTTACCTGCCCCCTTAGATGCGCCACCATTGTCAATGCCTGCTTAGTATACAGGTGCTGTTAGCATTCTCTGCAATGCTCGGGCACTGTCAATGCCTGCTCAGTGTGCCAGTTCTATTAGTGTACTCTGATATCCAGGCATGGGCGATGCATTTTCTCAGTGTGGCAGCTGAGTGCGTGGACTCTTGCTGGAGGAACTGTTGCAGGTTGCACATGCTGATATAGTTCTGGAAACGTAGGATAAAAGTAGGATCCAAATTTCTAATCTACAGACTTTATCTTTATCGAGTTTTTGATATACCGCTCAGGTGGAGCATCAGAGCAGTGTACATAAAATAAAACAACTACACAAGAGAAAAGGAAAAGAAGGCCATATTGACAGGAAAGCACAAGAAACTAGCAGATAGCAGAAGAGGGAAGATAGGAAGAGCACGGTACAAAGGGGCAGGGGTCGAGAGGGAAACTAGGAGGCAGTAGGTGACAGATCAAAAGCTTTGTGAAAGAGGTGAGTCTTGAGCAGGGATCTGAACTTTACAAAAGATGATTCTGAACAGAGGGAGGCTGATCTTGAACCTCTGCCCCTTCAGACACACACTGACCATGTGTTTGGAGCCACAGAGTAGCCCTGTAACCTTGATCATTCCATGAGTATACATGTGGTCACTGTCAGGATATAGGAGGGCATGTGTTGGGGTATGCCTAGGTCTGCTTAGATCCCTGCAGGATCTGTGCCATACTTGTCTGACAAGGTATTTTCGGCAGGTGTGGGTGAGGGACATCTTGTTAGGTCTGTATGTTGCACTGTCTTGCTATGCTGCTGGTGCAACTGACATTCATGTCTTCCATATGGGATCTGTGCAGTCACAGGGGCAGGCCATGATACATGACCACACATACTCCAGACCATGGGTGTCCTAGCTGACTGATCAACATACCCATTTCCTGGTGTGTGCTTGTGGGGCAGTCATTGACTAATCTCATATTTTGCAGACCACCATTGTTACTTTGGATTCACATGTGGCTTGGATGATTGTAATTGACTGAGTATTTACTTAAGGAGAGGTCACCAGTTCATGCGCAGTATATGGTCATCTGGCTGGTGAGGGGGCAGGGGGGGAATTTTTCCTCTGACATGGGCTGTTGTCATATTGCATAGTATTTCTCCAACAGTGGCATATTTTTCCCCCCACATGCATATATCCATTCAATATGGAGTGGAGGAGTGGCCTAGTGGTTGGGGCAAGGTACTTCAGGCCGGAAGGTCAGGGGTTCAAATCCCACTAGAGGACAGCAACCTTGGGCCGGAAGGACTGGGGTTTCTAGTCCCACAGGTGCTCCTTGTGGTCTTGGGCAAGCCACTTAACCCTCCATAGCCCATGTTCCCTGTAAAATAGTTATCTCCGAGTTATAATGCCCTGTTCAATGTAATTTCAGTTTGTTCAATGTAAACTGCACTAATGCAGAATAGTGTGGTATATAAGAGAATATAAATAAATATGGGCAGGTGGAGGGCATCCTGATCCCAGGGCCAGCCCATTCACTCAGACAAATAGCCAGGTGTCAGGGTCCAATGCTCAGGATGGACAGCATGCTGGCTGATCCCTGCCATTGTGGCACAGCTGTTGCTTCAGTGCTGCAGGCAGCCTTATTGGGGTTTCACACATGCAGCTAAACACACCATGCCACTATGCATGCTGCTATCTTTGACCTCAGGAGGGAGGGATCACCGTGTGTTCTACTGTAGCTGCTGCTGACATGCTTGTCATCCCACTGACAGTGGCAACTATAGCATTGCAACTGACACAAAGGGCCAGGAAACAGATTTTGTCTGTAGCAGGCCACAGCTGCTGCGACCACCCCCCCAGCCCTCATACAATGCTGACATGGCAGCATGGTGGCTGTGGGGATGGCATGGCCTCTTCTTATATGTGTGCTGCCACTGTCACAGTGGAATCCTACCTGACATCACAGATGTAAACCCTAGGTGGCAGACGTATCTGCCTAGTGGACCAGCCAGCCCCACTGCTTCACCCATGTGATGCCTCCTTTGGTAATCTGGACCCAACAACATTGTGCCCTTTCTTAATGGCACCATTCTATTGCTGCCAATGGAGCACTCCTATCACTAATTTGGGAATCCGGGTGGGAGGAGCACATTGCATACATTTAAATAGATTCTCTCCCCGCAGAAATAGCTTTCGGATGGCATTAGGGTTCCCGGTGCAGGTAGCTTTAATGCACGGTAACACAACCCAGCATTAAGGGAGCACACGCTATCCCCGCCTGTCTCTGCCCCATTTAACACCCACTGTCCACCTCCTTTCACCTTAATGCTGGGGGCCCCACTTCTGAACATTAATCCAGCGTTATCGGCGCTTTCTATGGTGTTAACCGCTCATGGGCACTTGCTCCATTACTGGCCTTTAGTAAACATACCCCTAAGTTAGTTCAAGCTATCTGCCACACAGACCGCTGGAATAAAATGGGCCATGTGGCAGATAGCTTGAGCTACATATTAATAAAAGGGGCCCCCAGTCTTTTAAAATCATTTTTCCACTTTTGCTGACATGTGAGGAAATTTGACATTAGCTGAAAAACATGCATATGTCTGAGAATGCTCTTCAAAGTCTCTAGTTTCACCCCATTCAACAGCTCTGGGTCCTAATCTACCTTTGCTAAATGAGAAATGTTTGCAAACTTAAAAGATTGTGTATGCTATTATTTGAACAGTAAAGGCAATTTTTCCAGTATCATGGGTAATATTTTTTAAACTAGGGCCTTTCAACACTTATTGTAGCCCAGAAGTGAATTAGATGTTGGGTAGCAGAGTCATGCTGTGCAGCTCATTCAACAAAATGGAGTACTTTTTAGTCCTGTTGATCCTGGAAAAAAACTGTAACCTTTGTAAACTGTGAAACCTTTTATCAGAGCAACACAAAAGATTTTGTAGTGTATGGGTTACCAAGACCACATAGTTCCCTTCTTAAGAGTCAACAGAATAGATCTGTACAAGGCTGTTGTATACAAGACTGGTGTTTCTAGTAGGGATCCTTGTACTATTAAAACTCATACTCTTAATCAATTCTTTAGAGTAATTCTTGACAAGCAGCAATGACAAGACTCATTTGGTCTGCCTATGGGAGCAGGGGGACTTATTATGAAGAACCAGGTGTTTTTTAAATTTAGGATATTTACCTGTTATATTTGCAAGTAAGATATTTTCTAGCTTTATGTTTTTGTTTATTTTGTTTCTGATTATGTGTTGTTTTTTATATACTTATCCGTACTTATATGTCACACAATTTAGTTAAACCATATAGGCTGCATATATATTTTTTAAAAATGTAATTAAATATCTACTTGGGATGATATTCAGTGGCGTGGCCGCCCCTGCTGAAAGTAAAACTGGATTTCAACGTTGGAGCCTGTCTGGCATCCGGTACTGAATATCTGTTTTTGCCGGTGATCATGGTAGCTATCCAATCAGTGGCAATATTAAGCCGCAAACTATATAGGCGAACCCCATAAAATTAGGACAGCCATTGACCTATCCTAACTTTATGCTGTTTAGCAATCCGATTAGCGGCTCCCATATTGCTGCTAACTGGATAGCTGCTGTGACCGCTCCCACTATATCCATAGATTGCCCCAAATACTGAATATCATGATCGCCAGGATTTAACTGGGTAGCAGGTCCTGCATATTGTCCTATCAACTGCTTATGGGCATTCACTTGTAGAACTTCATGCTTGGTATGCAGGAGTTTGCTGACTCTCTCCTTCCAGAGAAAGCTGAGCAACTCAATTCCCCAGAGAGCAAATGGAAGTAGTGTGGAAATATATAGTTTGAGTGACTTATGATATTATTGATACAGCATCAAGAGGTTCCTCCATGAGTATTGGTGCCCAGAAACTCTCATGGCTCTGGACTTCAGACTTGCAATTTGATGTTCAGGAAAAGCTTGCTGATGTTTCCTATCATGGAGAGAATCTCTTTGGAGATAGGTGCAGGACGCTGCTGCTCTTATAAAGCAACATAGTGACACTCTGAAACCCTCTCCAGGCCCACTTCTGACCTGATCTCCTTGTCATCAAGGAGGAATCACAGTGGTGGGCAAAGGATATCCTATTGCTCTCATAAGTGAAGATACCCTCTAGCATCCTATTCACCAGCAACAAGCTCTGTTATCCAACATAGCAAAGGGCTCAGAAGTCCCAGTTAGCTCCACAGCCAAAAATCTGGAAAAAGGTTTTGGCTGTCTTCATGAGAACATAGCCAATGTACAAATTCTAGTGCCAAACAACCTACCAATAAGAGAGAGTCTACAGTTCTTTGCAAACAATTAGCCCCTTGTAACCGACAGTTGGGTGCTAAGTACTGACCGGTGTGGGTACAGATTGCATCTATTCTATCTCCAACCAAATTGCCCATCAAGTGCATCTTTTCACAGCTCTCAGTAGCAGGAAGTGCTTGTGCAGGAGCTCCACTTCCCTTTGTTGTTTGGTGATAAACATGGGAAACATGGGAGGGTCCTGAGGGAAGAGCACTTGCAGAGGTTCTTCTGACCTTCTGAACTTGCAGGGTTTTTTTGCAAGTTTTTCAAATGACGTCAGTAATTCAAGCAGAATTCACTAGAACTTTGGGCCAGAGAATCCATATAAGGAGGCAGCTACATAGCTTGGGGGTGACTTTCTCTCTCACCACTGAGGGGTAGGGAGAACGTCACCTGCACTCAGATCCCTGAGACAGACACTTGTGTATTGGCGTTTACAGCTTTTGCTTGTACCAAATAAAGGGTTTTACTGACAAGTGGCTGTGATCTGAGTTCTTTTATTTTCCTGGTGTACGGTTCCCATGTGCCCAGGCAATCTTGGTGAAAATTAGAGATCTTTGTAGGTGGACCTGGCCTACACCTTTAAAGGCCAATACTCTCAAACCTGTTCCACCAGGAGAAGAAGGGAAGTTATTCTATTCCAGGTATTTCCTGGTTGCAAAGAAGACAGGGAGATTCTGTCCCATCCTAGACTTGAGGGACATGAAGAAGTTTATAGTTTGAGGGAAATTTAGAATACTTTCTCTCGGCACTCTAATTCCCTTTCTACAGAAAGGAGACTGCTATGTCCTCTGGACTTAAAGGATGCCTACACACACTTACAGATACATCCTAGTCACAGGCGGTATCTTCAGTTTATCATAGAGAAACACCACTCCCACTACTGCATACTACCTTTTGTTCTCATGTCAGCTTCTCGCATGTGGTAGTCATAGTGTATTTAAGCAGACCGGGCATGCACATGTTTCCATATTTGGATGATTGGCTGTTCAAGAGCACAACTCAAGAAGGAGCTCACGGATCCATGTTCATATCAGTCAAGGTGTTAGAGTTACTAGGTTTTGTCATAATCTATTCCAAGTCAAATCTAAGTCCATCACCTGAATTGGAGTTCATTGGGACTCTTCTAGAAAGGATGCAGGCAAAATTCTTTCTTCTTTCAGAAAGACTCACCAGGTTGGTCACTGGAGTGAAGGTTCAGAAGTGTCAGCAGACATCAGCATGGGACATGTTTAGGATGTGGGGCCACATGGCCTCAATGGTACACATAATGCATTTTGTACATCTCAAAATTAGCATATTCAGTGGAGCCTGAACATACAGTGGACCCAAGCTATCCAAACTTTGAAGCATCATATCTGTCACTGTTCTGTTCTGGGGCTGCCTGTCCTGGTGGATGGTACATTCAAATCTGACTAAAGGACTTCCATTCCAAATTCCCCATTACCAAAAGCTACTGATGACAGATGCATCCAAACTGTGCTGGGCAACCCATATAGGGGTTATGGTCTACCCAGGAGAAGCTCCATCAGATCAATTTCCTGGAACTGAGGGCAATATCAAATGTTGTAAAGGCTTTCAGAGATTAGTTGGCCAATCAAATTGTAATGATTCAGATGGACAATCAAGTAGTGACGTACTAAGTTGACAAGCAGGGAGGAACAAGGTCACATCTCCTGTGTTGGGAAACAGGATATGAAACTATGCTGAGTCTCAAGGGATCACTCCATGATCTTACCAAAAATTATAGTGCAAAACTCCAGAGAACAGAAAAAACATAGGACAAAAACAGGTCTCAGAAAAGCAGGGCATATGTGGGCAATGAAGAACAACTTCTAGCCACTTCCCCAAAACATCAGCGACCTGTATATACTCCTATTAGTTTAACCATCCAAATTTCCAAAAATATATGATCTCCATCAAAAACACTTTCATCAAACTGTAAAGCCATCACTTAATGTCACCATTCAATATTTTTTTTTATTTACATTCTCTTATATATTGTGCTATTCTGCATCAGTGCGGTTTACATTGAACAAACTGAAATTACATTGAACAGGGCATTATAACTTGGAGATAACTATTTTACAGGGAACATGGGCTATGGAGGGTTAAGTGGCTCGTCCAAGACCACAAGGAGCACCTGTGGGACTAGAAACCCCAGTCCTTCCAGCTAAAGGTTGCTGTCCTCTAGTGGGATTTGAACCCCCAACCTTCTGGCCTGAAGTACCTTGCCCCAACCACTAGGCCACTCCTCCACTCCATATAAGTCTTCAACAATCTGATGTGTCGATAATTCAGCCCCAACGCCTCTCCTTGGCGCCCACTTAGCGTTTTGCTATAAATGCTTCTTCAGGGGGATAGAAAGTGACACTACAAAAAAACAAAAATCACACAACATAAATGTCAAACCACCGCCCTCTATATATACTATAAAAACTATACTGATAAGCCATTTATTAATACACATAAACTCTAAAACCAAATCCACCTACCAACAATCCTGGTCCGTAACATACATAAAACATTGTCATTTTCAACAAACTTCCCGGACCGCCAAAAAACGCTACACATGCGAGTTTATATATACTTGCATTTCCTCCCTTCAATTCAGACCTTTTAAGGGGAACCTCACCTCTCATTCACCAATACAACCCAGCCACAAAACTTATAAACATGCACCCCGATCAATTTGTAAATTCAGCCACCTGGAATTACTGTTTGAAAATGAAAGATCCATTTTTGCTCACACACAATCAAAACCTTTTCTCTGGTACACCCCCTTTTACGGGGAGGCATTAGCTGGGGGACTGCTGGGGAGTGAATAGCGGGGATGGACATCCAATCTGGATGTCCATCCCCGCTATTCGTGCCACAGAATGATCCCCTTAGTGTCTTACTGGTCCAAGCAATTATGATTTCCTCGTCTACTCGAACTCTCGGTGGAGGAACCTAGTAGGCTGGGTAATTCACTGTCTGTATTTATGCAGGATCAGGAAACAATCATTACTGCTTGGATGTTGAGGGGCTAACTCTGTCCCTATTGAATCTGACAGTTAGTATAGCTAATGTCTTTCTGGCTTCCAGAAGAGATTCCATTAGGAGGTCATATGTTTTCAAGTGGTAGAGGTTTGCTATCTGGTGTGATGGAAAGGCCCTAGATACTTTCACTTGTCCCACACTATATCTATCAATCAAGTCTAAAAAAACAACTCAGTAAGGGTATACCTCAGTGCAATTGGTGCATATAACTAACAAGTAGAAGGCAAGCCTATCTCTCTACAGCCTTTAGTTGTTAGTTTTATGCAAGGCTTGCTTCTTATGAAGCTTCTCATCAACCTACTTGCAGTGTCATGGGATCTCAATATGGTATTAATACATATGATGAAATCTCCTTTTGTGACACTAGATATCTCTAAACCGATGTACCAGACTTGAAAGGTCATATTTTTGGTGGCGGTAACTTCAGCATACAGAGTTAGTGAACTCCAGGCTCATGTAACTGATCCACTCTATCCCAAGTTTTACAGGATAGTGTTTACACACATCTTAAGTTGCTTTCTCAGGTGGTGTTGAACTTCTACCTTAATTAGACTTTTGTCCTATCAACATTCTTCTCAGACCTCATGCTCACAAAGTAGAAAGTGCACTGCACACTTTGGACTGCAAGAGAACCTTGATATTCTGTTTGGAGTGGATTTCAGCCCTTACAAAGTCGATGCTGCCTTTTGTTTCTTTTGACCTAAGCAAACTGGAGGGCTGCTGTTAAACACACTCTGTCCAGTTAACTAGCTGATTGCATCTCCTTTGCTTATGCCCAGGCAGGCTTGACTTTTGAGGGTCATATCACGATTCATAAGGTAAGAACCCTGGCTGCATTGGTGGTCCATTTTGAGGTCAACTTCCATGAAGGAGATTTCTAAAGTCATGACATGGACTACTGTCTGGAATGGGATTCCCTCCACAATAGTCAATTTGGCCAGTCAGTTCTACAGAATTTTTTCAGCGATTAGAATTCAACTCCATCCCCTGTAAGCCCAATTATTTTCTTTCTAGACTGCCTCCTTAAAAAAAAGAATAAATCTATACAAAAGACTCATTGCCAACGAAAATAAATGTCTGTGCTTTCTTGTTGCGACATTTGTTATATTTTATTCCCCTTTTTCTTCAGCCTGTAGCTAGAGATTCCACAGAGAAAACAAAGTTACTCACCTGCAGCAGGTGTTCTCCATGGACAGCAGGATATGACCTCACAAAACCTCCCACCTCTCCTTGGAGTTATTCTGCTGAGGCAATCCTGTGTGGTGGCAGCAAGCAGGAAATGCCAGGCATGTACAGTGGAGCACTTTCACAACTTTCCAGAAGGAGCTGGGAAACTGTTTCTGCATTGGCTCCATCCAAAGATGTAACCCACATATGAGGACTATAGGTTAGTAACTCTAGGCCTGATATTTGAAAGGCATTTACACAGTTTACAACCCAGTAAACCATATAAATGCCTTAAATCAGGATATTCAATGGCATGTACATGGTTAGTGCCATTGAATATTTATTTACATTCTCTTATATACTGTGCTATTCTGCATCAGTGTGGTTTACATTGAACAAACTGAAATTACATTGAACAGGGCATTATTTATTTATTTATTTAGCTGTATTTATATCCCACTTTTCACCAGGTCAAAGTGGTCAATTGGGAGATACATTTAACACAAGGGGATATGACACACATATGCTAATACGTACAGGGAACATGGGCAATGGAGGGTTAAGTGGCTTGCCCAAGACCACAAGGAGTGCCTATAGGACTAGAAATCCCAGTCCCTCCGACCTGAGATTGCTGTCCCCAGGTGGGACTTGAACCCCCGGCCCTCCGGCCTGAAGTACCTTGCCCTAACCACTAGGCCACTCCTCCACTCCCCTTTTAATCCAACTACACGCCCCGATGCTATGCTGTTAGCATTGGGCATGTTGGGAGAGTTCTGGGACGGAGCGGAGGTGGAGACAATTGAGTAGCAGCGATATTGTACTGCTACCCAGTTAGTGATCGGCGAGTAAAACTAGGCGTAGCAAAACCTGGCCAGCTTTGGCGGCTCTGGGCATGTGTAGCAATCCTAGATATTCAATGACGTCACTGTGGCATTGAATATCCAGGATTAAGGCTCGGTGGGCATGGCTATATGCCGTAGTGGTGCATAGTCTGCCCTATTCAATATAGGGCCCTCTGTTTTCTTAGGTATTATACCATTCTTCCATTCATTCAGCCATTTTTCAGTAGTAAACATTATAGTTGTATAAACAAATCATGTGATCTTGTGGGGGGTAAGAAGCCATCTGGGCAGCAGCAGAATGGGATGGTGTTGGCGGTGGAGGATCACATTTCTGTGACAAAATGGCAACAACACTAGAATTACTTGTACGGAAGAAAGGCCTGGCAATCTACTTCCGTATCTTGCCACGAAAACCCAATGGATAGTTACAACAAAACAAATTGCACTATAGTGCTGGAAGATGAGACCCCCAGGTAGGAAAGGGACTTGCTACTGGGGAGGAACTGAAGACTTTTCAGAGTGAAGCCAGCATTTATGATGTGGTTGGATCAGAGCCCTCGGGACATCTGACTGCTGATGTAGCAGTTTTACATATTGGAACATGGAATGTATGAAGCATGAACCAAGGGAAGATGGAGGTGGTCAAGAATGAAATGGAGGAGACCAAAAAGCAGGTACAAAAGACTGGCGAATATCAGATTCAGGTTTATTATCCCCTATGCAATTTGGCTCGTAGGCCTTCTTCAGGGGGTTTCTGAGGGAGCAAACCTTTAAAATCTTGTCAATTCACAAAGACAATGACCACGTGTGTCATGGTGTTCTGTATTCTCCGTTTCGAGAATAGATAGTCAGGAAGAAAATTGATGCTTTTGAATTATGGTGCTGGTGACAAATACTGTGCATCCTATGGACTGCCTGAAGAACAAACCAGCCATAAGAACATAAGATATGCCATACTGGGTCAGACCAAGGTCCATCAAGCCCAGTATCCTGTTTCCAACAGTGGCCAATCTAGGTCAAAAGTACCTAGATGTTTCTCCGAAAGACACAGATTCCACAATGCTTGTATTGGGTCAAGCAGTGATATTCTGGGTCCCTTTTAATAATGGTTTATGAACCTTTCCTCCAGGAACTTGTCCAAACCTTTTTTAAATCCAGCTACACTAACAGCTTTTACTACATCCTCCAGTAACAAATTCCAGAGTTTGATTACACGTTGAGTGAAAAAATGTTTTCTCTTATTAGTCTTAAATAGGTTGCCCTGTAGCTTCATTGCATGTCCCTTAGTCTTTCTATATTCTGATGATGTAAACAATCGATCTACGTTTACCCGTTCCACTCTATTCATTAATTTATAGACCTCTATCATACCTCCCCTCAGCCTTCTCTTTTCCAGGTTGAAGAGCCCTAACCTTTTTAGCCTCTCTTCATAGGGGTATCCTTCCATCCCCTTTACTATTTGGTGGCTCTTCTCTGTACATTTTCTAATTCTGCTATATCCTTTTTAAGATACGGCGACCAGAATTGCACACAGTATTCAAGGTGCAGTCGCACCATGGAATGATACAGAGGCATCATAATGCACGCTGGGAGGAGGGTTTTAATATGTTATCCACGATGATGCCTAAATCTTTTTCCTGGGTGGTGGTTCCTAATGTGGAACCTTGCATCGTGTAACCATAGTTTGGGTTGTTCTTTCCTAGGTGCATAACTTTGCACTTGTCTACATTAAATTTCATCTGCCATTTGGATGCCAGTATTCCAATTTATCAAGATCCTCTTGCAATTTTCCACAATCCTCATGGGTTATAACAACTTTGAATAGTTTTGTGTCATCTGCAAATTTGATAACCTCACTCGTTATTCCCATTTCCAGGTCATTTATGAATATGTTAAAAAGCAGCGGACCCAGCACAGATCCCTGGGGTACTCCACAGTGTTAGAGGAGATCAAGCCTAAGCTTTCCTTAGAAGCCCAGATGACAAGACTTCGATTTTCATATTTTAGCTCCTGCGCCTTAAAGATAGGTTAGCAACAGTCTCTGCCCCGGAGCATGCAAGATTGCTGCTGCCTAGTTAGCTAGTGCGTCTGCCGGCGTCTGCGACGGTCCCACATATGACCCCAGCATTAAATATCTGGGGTTAAGAGTTGACGGGAAGGGCTATGCGCCGTAGGGGCGCATAGCCTGCCCAACTAAATATCAGGCCCTATCTGGATAGATCTGGGGCAGAGTGTGGGAGGAGCAGGAAGTTATCTGGTTAATAGCAATGTTGAGCCCAAAAGCCAGATAAAGTTAGAACGGCTGGATGGCATGGATATTCAGCACTAGCTACAACCTGGAGACAGGCACTAAATATCCATATTTTATTTAGCATCCACAGCTGCAGCAACTGAATATTGACCCAACCGATTCTGAGATTGCCTCCCTAGAGCGGCTAAAATATGCTATGAAAGCTGAGCTTGACCTGGACAATAAAATGTGAGACAGATACTGGGTATGGTGAAGAGGTAAGGTTTAGAGTCATCCCTATATCAACTTGGAAGAAATGATGTTAAAATGTTCCGTGTGCTATTACATGTTTGTATCCCCATTTTATCAATCTCAGAAAAATTCCTAAAGCAGGTTACAACAAATATATGTAAAACTAGCAGGCACCTGCTGAAATTCAATGAAATTCATGAAACACATGCCCGCTGCTCTCCACCACAGCAATCTTAGCTAGCCTAACCCCATCGGATTAGTCACTCTAGCCCACCTGTCTCCCACCCTTTGTGAGGTCACATGGCTGTGTGTGTAAGGGCCATCAGGCTATTGGCTGTGAAACACTACTGCCTACAGCCTTAAGTCCTCTGAATCTGAATGATAGGTGCACAGGCATGCTGGTGCACGCAGGTATACCCTGCCAGTCAGCGACAGACGCCACTTTCCCAGTTAAGTGTTTTACATGTTATGAATGACTGCATCCGTAAAGTCTCCAAAGTTCATTCTGAGTCAGAATCCAACCCAACAGTATAGGATAATATTCACCAGCGTCCCAAGCAGACATCATAAAATAACAAGCACAGACTTTGCTTTCCCAGCCGAGTTAGTGCTGTAGTATATCAACTTTCTAATTAATATCAGTTCTGCTTCTTCTCTCTTGTGTAATACTCCCAATGTTAGTATCCAAACATTAGCAGCAAACAAAAGGTCTGATATTCAAAGGGGTTTATCTGGTTAGCAGGTCTCTGCTAACTGGATAACCCCCACAGATCCTTATAGTGGTGGCATTATCCAGATAAGGGCTTATTCCGTTCCAGACCTAGATCCCCTCTGTATGTCCGGTCTGAGCAGGGTGTACAGAGGGGATCGCAATTCTGATCCCATGGGACACGTCTAGCCCCACGGGATCAGAATTGCAAGTGTCCTGTATAAGCAGGCCGGGAATGCGATTCAGTCAAGCCTGCACATATAGGACCTTCCCACTAACTAAGTCAAGGCTCTCCAATGGAGCCGTAGTGCCATGGCATCAGGTTGCCATGGCACCGTGGCTCATTGAAGAGCCGCAATGCTGGCTGCCAGCTTCCCAGCTTCATTTCCTGCAGCCCGACCCCCGATCTGGCCTCCTAAGGCCAGGGTTGGGCTGCGGGGAATGTCCCCAATTAAAATACGTGCAGGGAAGTTGTTCCACCTCCGAGGTGGAATAACTTCCCTGCACAAGCCGCCGGCCCTGGATGTACAGGGCTGACAGAATCGGCCATGTACTTCCAGGGCCGGCGACCACCCAGACTCCTCCCCCTTCCCCACCCCATCTAACTTCCTCGCACAACCGGTGGGGAAGTTAAATGTAGCCACAGAAGGCATGAATAGCGAGGATGGACATCCATCCCCATTATTCGTGGCACAGAATCGGGCCCATAGTCACTGAATATGTCTTCTAACTGCTGCAGTACTATCTGGATAGTGCTAGAACAGTCCAGGAGCAGAGCATCCAGTTAGTGGTGATTTTCATTCTGCTAACCAATAAGAAGGTGCATAGGGTTAGGCCAAAAAAAACACAGCCTACCTTTATCTGGCCCGTCTTTTGCCAGTGTGAGGCCCCTGGCACCTGGCGGCCTGCAGGGGCCCCGGATGGGCCGGATCCCACATGATGAGCCCAGCTGCCCATGTCATGGACTCCTCACTAAAGTCACTCATGACATCATTTCGTTACAAATCATTGAAATCAATTTTAATCAATTACTGACAAACTGACCGACAAAACCGACAATCATATGTCCACATCACAATTCACAAACAGCTGTCAGCCTGTCAAACACTTAACAATCGAATTGGAAATTTACAGTTTCAAGCATTCTAACTTTGCAATGCATTAATGCACATTTCACGTGCTGACTGATGGCAGTTAGCTAAGTATCAACCTGTCGAAGTTCGAACATGTGTTAATGCAAAGTCACGGATAATGCACTCAGAGTCAACTTCTCTCAGAAGGTCCTGCTCGATACTCAACAAGCTAAGCATGTTCAGACGCTCATGCAACATCATTGATCTGAGATGATTTTTAATTAGCTTCAGCTTGCTGAATGACTGCTCACCTGAGCAGTTCGTCACCATGAGGCAGAGGAAAATGCGCAGCGCAATCTCTGTGTTCGCAAATGTGCTATGGAGGCCATTATCAACGATGAAGCGATGCAACTGAATTTCGATCTTGCTGAAGATTGTAGCATTATCTGGATCGTCATTCTCATCTTCCTCCAGGTCGTCCGACTCTGATGCCTGAAATGTTTCCTTGCCCAACTTTGTTTGCAAAGCTGCCTTAAATTGTACTAACTCTTCCGCCACTAAAACTAAAACATTGCAACAAGCAGCTGCTGGAGCGCGCAGGGCCCCTTAGATGCGCGGGGCCCCTGGCACAGTGCCATAGTGCCAACCCATAAAGATGGGTCAGACCTTTATGTAGTTTGGCTATCCAGATAGCTGCTGAATATCACTGCTTAAACCAGATGTTCAGCTGAAGCTGCTGTCCAGTCACTTTCACTTACTATCTGGTTTTATGTTGTTCACAGTGGCTGGCATTTTAAAAACATGCTGACCACTGTGGGCTGAACATCAGTCTTCTAGTGTTCAGTCCTCTCTGACATTAACTTCTGTCATCCAGCCTATGGACCAGGGGTGTCAAACTCCAGTCTTGGAGGGCCACAAACCAACCTGGTTTTCAGGATGCCCCTTATGAATATTTATGACAAATATCTGCATACATGTAGGCAGTGCATGCAAATATATCACATGATTATTCATTTGGGACATCAAGACAACCTGACTAGTTTGTAGAATTCCGGGAATGGAGTTTGACACCTCTGCTATAGACCATGGCAGAAGACTAACCTTTAAGGGGGTAATTTTATAAGAAGCTGCATAAAGATTTGCACCATCAATGCACGCAAGTCACCTATGTTCACTATGCTGTAAGTACACATATCAGGTTGATGGCATATACTTTCACTGTGGGCAGAACTTGGGAAGATCTAAACAAATGTCTCACTCTATTTCTAGTTCTATCTCTCAATAGCAGTAGCAAATCTTATTTGTTCTATTCTAATTATAGTTTCATAGCACAACTTATGAAGATGGTCTCAGACTAATACGGCATAACTTCAGGCTGTTGCCTGTATTTAAATGCCTTTTTGCATCAACGAGCATTCCTCATAGTCAAAAACAGCTTTTCAAACTCCATTGAATAGAGACAGAAAATACAACTTAGCTGGCTCTTTTTTCTTTGCCCCAACGCCTCACCACAGTGCCTTTTTGGGAACTTGGGAAGAGCACAAATTTATGTGCATGAGAAATGTAGGCACGGGCATTTACACCAGCCATAGGGCTGATTTAAGTGATCATGTGTAGATTTGACATATGTTTCTCACTACTTATGTCCCTATTTTATAAAGTAGGCAGGTACTTGACTTTATAAAATAGATGTGATTGTCACTTGTTAAAATGTGTTAACTATACAGGACTTTATAAAATTACCTGCCACATGCCCACATTTCATCAGTCCAATCCAAATAAGTTTCACAAACAGTAATCTCATTTCCTACCGACTACTTCTTGGGCATGTCCTACTCAGGTATTGCATATACTTCTAGCTCTCCGCCTTCTCTGGCTTTATAAGATTGCTTGTCCCAGGCAGCGCCACTTCCATGGATTCACAACTCGCACGCCATTGTTCCTGCTGCTGTCCATCTACCTCCATGTTTGAAGATTCCTCCAAATGCCACACTTGTAGATCTGTAACTCCCTCTTGATTGGAAGCCTCGTCCACTCTAGTCCCAGGGCTTCCTCCCACAGGAGCCATCCTATCCCAGAATTCCTTCTGGTGACTTCCCATGTCTCTGACTGGCTCCCTTTGGATGTGCAGTTTTGCAGAATCCACTGCTTACACATGTAAATACAAGCACTTACATACAGAAATCTCCAAGTGAAGCTGCTCTCTTCTGTATGTGTTTTCTTCGTAAAATATCTGTTCCCCTTCTATATGTGACCAAATACTTGCATTTTTATTGCAGTCTTGCATGCATTTTACAAAAGGATCCATTTTCAGTGAGCCACTTGTAAAATATACTGCAAATTGTCAGTATCATGACTTGTACATCCCTTTTCCAGCCTAAACAAACTATAAAAAATTGGGCTTTAAAACTGTGCAGAACCTAATAGTTAGCTGTTCTTTGCCTCCTGGAAGTCATATCTGCCTTCTGATGTCTTTATTGTAATTTTACTCAGATGAATTGCAAGTGTGTGATTGTCCAAATCACTAAGTAGCTGTCTCTTGTAACAATTAACCAATGCGGCTGTAATAGTTATTTTATTTATTTATTTGACTATTTTTCTATATCGCTTTTCTCCACGTCAAAGTGGTTTACAAGGAACAGTAACAGTTTTACATAAAACAAGGAACTGAAAACATGCTAACAGAAGATGTACAAGTTATTCATGTTCTTCACTTGGAAAAGAGGGAGGTAAAAACATTGCTAGATTACAAACTTCTTAACAATAGAGGACTGAGCATAGCTAAGGGGGTGCATGAGATTTATGTTATTATGTCTTCTCCAGGACCAAGCAGGAAGTCAGTCCTCACATATGGGTGTCATCAACGCCGATGAAGCCCCAGCGGAGCATTTCCCCAGCTTTCTATGAAAGCCTTTGGGAATGCAGGCACGCATGCGCGGTTCCCTTCCCGCCTAAAGGTGCCATCTTACCTCAGTCTCTCTTTTTCCGAGAAGCCCACCGGACGTGTGTCCTGTCATCCCGAATAAAAGTTTGATTTTTTTCAGCGATTCTCGCTATTTTTTCTTCCCGGTTCGACGCCGGTTCCCCTCCCGCCGGGTTCGGTACACCGGTATCGAGCCCGATTCTTCTTTTTCGTTTTTTTCCCTTCGTGGCTGGCGTTCGCGCCCTTTTTTTGCTTTTTCCCTGGAAGGCCGCTCCTTTGACCTCGCGAGGACTCTTTTTTCCCTGATGGCTTCCAGCGGTTTTAAAAAGTGTGATCGGTGTAAGAAGTTGATGTCTCTCACCGACACACACGACTGCTGCCTTCGGTGCCTCGGTCCTGATCGCGACCCTAAGACGTGTGGACCATGTGGGAAGATGTCTTCCAAGGCACTGCGAAGTCGCCAGCAGCAGAAAGAAAGGCTTTTCTCGGACTCAGCCTCCGGCCGGGCCCGGACCTTGTCTGAGGCCTCGACATCTCGGGATTCGGATCCCGAGTGCCATCGGGGCTCCTCGGACAGGGGGTCCCCCGACCGGGAACGCAAGAGGAAGAAGCGGCTCATGAGGGCGTCGTCGTTGGAGGTCCCTGGCTCCTCGAGGGCCAGGTCTAAGACCCCCGACCGTCGCCTCGGGCCCGTGGAACAAGAGAAGCCTGCCAAAGTTCCTCGCATGGAGCCGGAGTCTGCTGGACATGTAAGCCCTGTGGTCCTCGAGGACTCTCCTCCCAGAGAACCGACGTTAGGCCCGGCGCCACCGGGGCCCGAGTCGGTGGCTGCTGCGTCTCCCGAGCTGAGTCTCAGGATGACAGCCTTGGAGTGCAGACTGTCTGCCTTCATGGAGCAGCAGCAGGCACTGATGGCCAGCCTGTCTGGCGCATCTGCCCCGATCACTGGGACATCGACATTGAAGTTGACCCCGGAGACCGAGCCGATACTCGAGTCCATGATGGCTCGTGGTCGACCTCGGTCGCGGTCTCCCTCGACCTCCCGTTCGGGACCGAGGGTGTCGACGCCGGTGCCTCTGGCGTCGGGGCGGGTGCTCCAGGGCCCCACGGGGTCGGATCCTGACTCCTTGTCGGATGAGTCCTCCTGGGAGACGGAGGATGAGGAGTCCCCCGACACATTCAAGACTCGGTGCGTCCCATCGGACTCACCGCAGTCTGAGCCCCGGAGTAGATCCCCTCCGGAGGATACCCGGTTCTCAGAGTTTGTCCGGGATATGGCCACCGCGTTGGCTATCCCGGCGGACACCGAGGAAGAGCCTCGAGCCGAAGAGCTCGAGGCCCTGCAGTACGACTCTCCTCCGAAGGAGGCCTTTACTGTCCCGGTTCCTCCGATGCTGGAACGGCTCCTCTTCCGGATGTGGGAGGCACCGACCTCGGCGCCGGTTCTAAGCAAGCGGGTCGATTCGATTTATTGACTCCGGAAGAGCCCTGGCTTTCAAAAGGCGCAGCTACCACACCATTCCATGGTGGTGGAATCAGTCATGCATCGCCTGAAAAGTCAGAAAATGCACTCTGCAGTGCCCCCCGGCAGGGAGGCCCGGAACCTCGATGGTGTTGGTAGAAAGTGCTTCCAGGGCTCGATGCTTGCTTGCCGTGTCCAGTCTTACCAGCTGTACATGGGCATGTACTTGCGAGACCTGGCCAAGGAGTTGGCCAGGTTCTCCGCTGGTCTTTCCGGGGGACCCTTGCAGAGATTCAAGTCCTTGTCCTCGGGGATTCGGGACTGCTCGAAGTTTATGTCCCACGCCGCCTACGATGGCTTCGAGGCTTCGGCCCGAGTTGCGGCAGCCGGCATCACGGCTCGACGCCAGGCATGGCTGCAGTCATCGGACCTCGAGCCATGCGTTCAGGACAAGTTGGTCGATGTCCCTTGCTGAGGTGAGAACCTTTTTGGCAAGCCCATGGCCGAGAAGGCCGCACAGCTCGAGACTGAGCACCTTACAAGGACAAGGCTGTCTAGAAAGACCTCTGCCCCTTCTCACAAGAAGAAGGCCTCGGGTAAGAAGCCATTTTACCCGAGGAAGGGCACTGCCTACAAACAGTACCCTCAGAATCAGGCTGCCCAAGCTGCACCCCAGGGTCAGCAAGCCAAGGGGCAGGGTAATGGGCCCCGTAGGCAGAGGACCCCCAAGCCTCCGGCCCCTGCTCCCACTCAGCAGGGTGGGGGTTTTTGACTCCTTGAGCGTAGCCTCTCAGTCCCTGCTCTCCCAACCCTGCACAGGAGGTCGCCTCACCCTCTTTGCCCACCAGTGGCCCCACATCACTGGGGACAGTTGGGTGTTGAACATAGTCCACAGGGGCTATGCACTACATTTTCACAAACTGCCTCCGCCATACTTTCCAGGGGAGCCTCCAAGGCCTCCCCTGCACACAGATCTTCTCCTCCAAGAGCTCCAAGGTCTGTTGGTGGACAGGGCGGTGGAGCCTGTGCCTCCCCACTTGTAAAGTCAAGGGTTCTACTCCAGGTATTTCCTGGTACCCAAAAGAACCGGTGGCCTTCAACCTATTCTGGACCTCAGGAACCTCAACAAGTTCATAGAGAAAGAAAAGTTCAAGATGCTTACTCTTGGAACACTTCTGCCCTACCTCCAGCAGGGAGATTGGCTATGCTCCTTAGATCTAAAGGATGCGTACACTCACATCCTCATTCATCCAGACCACAGAAAGTACCTCAGGTTCATTGTGGGAGGAAACCATTATCAGTACTGAGTACTGCCTTTTGGCCTGACCTCCGCTCCCAGAGTCTTTACCAAATGCCTGGCAGTGGTGGCGGCCTACCTGAGAAATCAGGGCATCTTTGTCTTTCCCTATCTGGACGACTGGCTCATCAGAGGTCAGACGTGCCAGGAGGCCCGACAGGCCACCCTCAGAACTATTGCTCTTCTTCAAAGCTTGGGATTTGTAATAAACTTCGCAAAGTCCACTTTGCTCCCCTCCCAGAACTTGGAGTTCATAGGGGCGAGGCTAGACTCTGTCCTGGCAAAGGCATTTTTGACAGCAAACAGGGCCCAAAGACTGATGGACATAGCAAATCAGTTTCTCAGCGGGTCAGTGGTCTCCGCCAGACTCTGCCTGAGGCTGCTTGGCCACATGGCTTCGACAGTTCATGTAACCCCCAATGCCAGGCTCCATATGCGGACTGCACAGTGGTACCTTCGGAGTCAGTGGTCACAGGCCACAGGCAGCCTCAGAGACAGAATAAGGGTGTCCAGACCATTTCTAGACTCCCTCAGCTGGTGGCTGCACCCACCCAATCTACTAAAAGGGGTGCCCTTTCAAATTCCTGGGTACACAGTGGTACTGACCACAGATGCCTCCCTGCAGGGCTGGGGAGCTCATTGTCTGAACAAGTGCACCCAGGGCCTGTGGTCTCCTTGGGAGGCTGCACAGCAGATCAATCTCCTAGAACTCAGGGCTATTCGATTAGCACTCAAAGCTTTCTCTCCTACCCTGGCTCATCAATCAGTCCTGGTTCAGACGGACAACCAGGTAGCCATGTTTTATGTGAACAAACAGGGCGGGACTGGGTCCAGACTCCTTTGTCGGGAGGCTCAGGATCTTTGTTCATTTGCCCTCAGGCACAACATGCTCCTCAAGGCTGTGTACCTTCCAGGCCAGGAAAATTACCTGGCCGACTGGTTAAGCAGAATTTTGCAGCCACACGAGTGGCAGCTGCATCCCTTGGTAGTTCAGAAGATCTTCCTAAAATGGGGTCTCCCTTTGATAGATCTGTTTGCTAGTCCACTGAACAAGCAACTACCAAAGTTCTGCTCCAGGCAACTGCATCCTCTGCGGATAGCAGTGGATGCTTTTCTGATTCCCTGGTCTCAGGGCCTCCTGTATGCGTTTCCTCCCACGCCCTTGGTGGCCCGAACTCTGTTCAAGATTCTTCAGGACAAGGCCTCGGTCCTGCTGGTGGCTCCCAGGTGGCCGAGACAGCCTTGGTTTCCACTTCTGCTTCAGCTGGCGGTGGATCCCCCACTGCCTCTGGGGTTGCAACCCGACCTTCTCTCTCAGGAGCAGGGTTCCCTTCTGCACCCCAATCTCAAAGCTCTCAATTTGATGGCCTGGAGGCTGCAAGAGTAGTTTTGGCTTCCTGGGTCCTACCTCAAGAAATTGAGGAGGTTGTCCTAGCCTCTAGGAAACAGTCCACTAGGAAAACCTATGCTCTCAAATGGAAAAGGTTTTCTGTGTGGTGTCAGCTACGTACAGAGGATCCTTTCTCCTGTACTGTACCAGTGGTGCTTCAGTACTTACTGCACTTGTCCAATCATGGACTTAAGTCCAATTCTGTTCGGGTCCACCTCTCAGCTCTAGCAGCTCACCACTCACTGGTGGAAGGACATTCTCTGTCGGTTCACCCCTTGGTGTCCCGTTTTCTCAGGGGCTTGCTTTTGCTCAAGCCTCCAATCCGTCCTCCTGCTCCTGAGTGGGAGTTGAATGTGGTCTTGCAGCAGCTGACTCGCCCACCCTTTGAGTCGATGGCTACTTGCCCTCTACGCTTCCTGTCCTGGAAGACACTCTTCTTGATACCCTTACCTCGGCTAGGCGAGTGAGTGAGCTTCAGGCCCTGGTCTGTGATAGGCCTTACACTCGCTTCTATGGGAACAGGGTAGTCCTTAGGACTCATCCAAAGTTCCTCCCAAAGGTTGTCTCCTCCTTCCACCTTAACCAAGAGGTGGTTCTTCCAACATTCTTCCCTAGGCCTCATGCAAGCCAGGCTGAAGCAGTTCTGCATACCCTGGACTGTAGGAGGGCCTTATCCTTCTACCTTGACCGTACGCAGGGGCATAGAAGTGCTACTCAGCTCTTCGTATCCTTTGACCCTAATAAGTTGGGGTTGGCTGTGTCCAAGTGTACCTTGTCCATCTGGGTGGCTGACTGTTTCACCTGGGCTTACAAGGCGGCTGACCTTCCTTTGCAGGGTCGGGTCACAGCCCACCGTGTCAGGGCAATGGCTGCCTCAGTGGCTCATCTCTGCTCTGTACCCTTGGTAGACATCTGCAGGGCTGCAACTTGTTCTTCAAGCCAGACGTTTGCGGCCCATTACTGTCTGGAGAGGGAGTCCCGTAGGGTCAGTGTTTTTGGCCAAGCAGTACTCCGGAATCTCTTTGAGGTTTAGGCAACTCCTGCCCTCCTGCCCTCTGTTGGGCTACCGGTGGAGGTTGTGTCAGTGAAAAGCCTTTCTTTGCTGCTGGGACTAGAGGGAGTTCTCTTGTTCAGCCTGGGTTCCTCGGTAGCCCAGAGCTAGGGAGTCACCCATATGTGAGGACTGACTTCCTGCTTGGTCCTGGAGAAAGAGTAGTTACTCACCTGTAACAGGTGTTCTCCAGGAGCAGCAGGAATCAGTCCTCACAACCCTCCCTCCTCCCTGGGAGTTGCAGTTGTACATAGTTTGTTTTTACATTTTTTGTGTGCTGTTCTTAGCTATGTCATTTGACTGAGGTAAGATGGCACCTTTAGGCGGGAAGGGAACCGCGCATGCGTGCCTGCATTCCCAAAGGCTTTCATAGAAAGCTGGGGAAATGCTCCGCTGGGTCTTCATCGGCGTCGATGACACCCATATGTGAGGACTGATTCCTGCTGCTCCTGGAGAACACCTGTTACAGGTGAGTAACTACTCTTTCTAAGTGCCGAATGGATGGGTTTTTAATGCCTTGTGGAATGCTATAAGTTTGGATATGCTTCTGGTCTTCTCAGGCAGCGCATTGCATAGTAATTGGTTTATCCTGCCTCTGCAGGTTTCACAAGAGAACACACTTTTGTGAGTGATGAGTTTTTGCTTTCCTAGATATGTACAGTATCAGCTTTATTGGTTATGGTTATGGTTATATTTTATTTGATATACTGCAGATCTGTGGACAAACTCTGCGGTTTACAATACAACATACAAAAATATATTCAATAAAATCAAAACAGAAATGATAAAGCATACGAGTAATATAACAATAAAAAAGGAAAAGGGAGGAATGCCAATTATCTTAATAGAAAATACATGAATAAAAAACTTCTAACTGAAGCACATGAAACATATAGGAAAGGAAGATGGGTAGGGATAGGGCCAAATTTCAGGGGGAGGGGGTATATATCAGGACTGCTAATTCTTGAAGACTTCACCCTCTCTAACCAAGGGCTATATAATAGGTTGTCAGTTGGCTAGCATTTGTCTGATTTGATCAGTATGTGTTGTTATTATTATTTGGGTTTAGTTTACACCTCATTGGTCATTCAAAACAAGTAACTTTCAGTTGCCGTTAGGGATGTGCATTCTTTAGAAATAACATTGTTTCATATCATGTTTAACCCAAAATTTCAGGTTTTTTTTCCCTATTCCATTAATACTGTGTACTATTGCTCAGTAGATGCCTATAATGTAATAAATACTGTGCACTGCTATGCAATAGTGCACATTATTCATGAAATTGCCATGAACAAAACGTAATGAAAAAAAGAATCAGCAAACGTCATGTGAAGCTAAACAAAATGAAAATGATCCAAGGGCTGATTTATTAATGCATTTCTCCCATTCTCCCCCTTCACTGCACCCGCCCATAATGTTCAGTTGACCTGTTTGCAGTGTAATTACCCCTTCTGTACAGAATTTTAATGTATAAATTATACTGTCAAGGTATTATAATGCATATAAGTTTCACCATTCTATGCATTAGCGATAGCATATATTAATTGCTCTGTAAATAAGTTCCATTGTTCTATGTACAACTCATTGTAATGTACACTGCTTTACCCCGATGAAAAGCGGTATTAAAAAACAACAACAGTCAAATAAATAAATAAATAATGGTCAGCTTGCACTAAAAGCATTACTGTGCACTATCTTTTATTCCTATAGGCCCTGCAGCAGATAGCACATCCTATTCAATAGTAAATCATCACCTCTGTGTCTATGGGGAAAATACTTAATAAATAGGTGTGTATCTCAGATTAAAGTGATTTGCCCAATCTCGCAAGGAGCATTGGCAGGATTTGAATACAGCTTCCCTGGTTCTCAGTCTACTAGGCTACTCTTTTTCGAGGTGGATTTTTAGCACAACCTTTACAACCATCAGTAGGAGCGCCACTATATTAAATAGTTTGACCTACTCTGCCCATTTCTACCTCCCATCCCTGCCCCCTCTTATGGGAGAGTTATTGTACTTTCAAAGGGTAATTTTATAACAGGTCACTTATGTATCCAGGCTGCATAGGCGCTTGTGTGTCTTACTGAAATCTTAGCAGAAATCTATCAGAAACAGTGGCTAGATTGAAGCCATGGACATTTATGCCTGCTTGGGACCAGTAGTAAATGCTAGTGCATAAATTATGCACGTATTTTATAAAATATGCATGTGAATCACAACTTCTCCATACTCCACTCACTCTCTTCCCCAGAACAATGAAAACTCCTAAGTATTGTGATAAGGAAGCTTATCATAGCTCAGGAAGGAGCTATAGAAAAGGTGAAGTGACTCTGAACAAGCAACCTGTTAGTTCTGGTAGAAATAAGAAAACAGAATTTTCCCATAAAAGACTACCAGTCCCAGAATGCACCAGGTTTCCAGCAGCCATTAGAGGAGCTGAAGTGGGGAAACGTGTGTTCAATCCGGAGGGCTATGAGGTAATCCCTAAGCACTCATCTCAAAGGGCAGGGCCTGATTCAGCACAGCTGCACTGTGTTAGGGAGGAGCACTCATCTAAGCAGAATAAAGGTAGAGTTTATTCTACAGAGAATCATCATCATCTTCATGATCAACTTGGATATCCTCATCTTCAGAATTATCCTCAGTTTCATCTGGAGGATCATCAGAAGCAGAAGCCAAACCGGACGGACAGAGAGGGCAAGAAACCCTTTGGAAGAAAGAAGAGAAAAGCCTTTGGGAGGTCTAGAAGCGTCCGGAGCAGTACGTATACTGGGAGGCATTCCAAGGGCCAGCATACACCATTGGACTGGGGAAAGCCAGAGGAATGGTGCTGCAGAGCTAGGAATCTCCAGACGGTACCTGTGAGGGAGACGGCTGCACTTGGAAGGGACCCTAAGACCCGTGCCAGAAGGTATGTGAAGAGAGATCCAGTGTCCAGGGATCTGGATTGGAAGGCTGGACATAAGAACTGGATTACATACTGGCCAGGCTATATAGAGAGGAACTCTAACAGCAATGGAAGCTCAGGTATGAACACTGATCTAAGCCCTAGCTATAACCTTGAAAGACAGCAGGGAAACAAGTATTCTCCTGAAAGTGCTCCATTGAGAAATTCATCTGTGCCAATCCATGATATTGAACCCATGATTGTTGAAGAAGAGGGGGAGATTGCAGATGAAGGATGTGTTTACATGGATTGCGCTCTGTCTAAACTCCTTTGGTGATTTTCTGTTATAAAATACAACAACCATCACAAAGAAATACAAACTTGTTCTTTAATCTTCTCAGAAAAGCTCCTGAGTAGGATTTTTAGCCACGCAGTAGAAAGCAAGCCAGCTGCTAAGGGGTTTCAGCTGGGTAACTGCTAGCAATTGAGCCTTACCTAATTGCTTGTGAGCTCTGAGGGAATCACTTCTGAATCTATGTGGGAAGATATAAGAAGTTAACCTGAAAAGAACAGTTTTTTCTCTTCCTTGTGGCTTTTGTTTGTTGTTTGATACACTGCTAAGAAAATATTAGCTAAAGCCTACAGAGAAGACCAGTTTGTTACCAACCAGGTCTTTATTCTTTTGCTTTGATTGCCTGATAAGTTCAAATGTTGTTTTCCTGATTTTGTTTTTCCAAGTTTAACACTGAAAGCAAGTAACCTGATTTATGTGCTACCAAGCATATCTGTGTTGGGAGAAATAACCCCATAAATAAATATCTTATTGACTTTACCCTCAAGCACAACTAATTATTGTGAGCAGCTGTGTCGGGTGTGAATGGACTGCATTGCCCACAATCCCTTGCAAATCATATTGACATATGCACTTGCCAAGACTGTGAACATTCTCACCCAGGCAGCCGTCTGACAGTATATGGTGGGCAGTTAGGGCTTGTTAGGAGAAAGGAACAAATGCATTGCTGGTAGAACCAAGCTGTAGTATTCACTTCAATTCTTGGCCCAACTCAGCCTCTGCTGCTGCTGCAGTGCTGACCCCAAATTTCACTGACTCACAGGCATACATTGTATTGCAGGTGGTTGCCTAGGTCACTGGGTAGATAACCCACCCTTGGCGTTATTAAGCTATAGGTATTAACAACTTCCCCTCCTCCTGAGAGCAGTGCAGATGCCTCTGCAGCAGCAGATCCAGTGCAAGGATCACTCTGGGGACCTTCCACATAGCATTGTGCATCACTTATCAGCTGAGCCACCGACGTGCCCAGGGTTGACAGGCCCAACAATGTGACAGTTTATTCCTCTCTGAATTGTGCGTGATTGTTCTTTGTAACATTTAATATATTCCACAATAAGTAGAATACATGAAAAAAAATGTGGCCAAAGTAAAAGAAGTCTTACTTTCCCATTTCATTAAAAATTGTTTTTACTCTTGAGATGCACAGTAGTATTTTCATTCTTATATTTAAATGGATAAGGATTCACTGCCTATCAGTTTGCAGCAGAAATTGGATGCCAAATATATCGCGGCTTATTTTAACATTGCAAGGAAATCAGCAAAGCAGAGCTTTTTCATAAAGTGGAGTGGAGGAGTGGCCTAGTGGTTGGGGCAAGGTACTTCAGGCCAGAAGGTCAGGGGCTCAAATCCCACTAGAGGACAGCAACCTTGGGCTGGAAGGACTGGGGTTTCTAGTCCCACAGGTGCTCCTTGTGGTCTTGGGCAAGCCACTTAACCCTCCATAGCCCATGTTCCCTGTAAAATAGTTATCTCAAAGTTATAATGCCCTGTTCAATGTAATTTCAGTTTGTTCAATGTAAACCACACTGATGCAGAATAGCACAGTATATAAGAGAATGTAATAAATAAATAAAACCTCTAGAGAATTTGCATATAAGCAGTTTGAAAGCAGAAAAGAGACTAGTTTTAAGTTCTTTTGTTCTCTGTCAGCATATACAACGTTTTTGCTTTAAAAGCAGAACATTTTCACTCACTCCCATCTCCCCTTCCCAATTCTTCACTTCATTGTGCATTGCTATTTTTCCAGCTGCTGTGACATTATTACTTATTCTTGCTAAAATGTAATGATAACAACATTTTCCAGAATGTTCCATTCCAGTAGGGAGACACTAGTAAATTTTGGGTCGTTATCATTCTACTTCAAATTTTCATTTGCTTTAGATTTGTATTAAGTTTTCTAAAGAAATTGATGAAAACGAATGAAAAGATAAACAGTCAGCAGACGCAGGTTCCAGAATGCTTGTATTGAGTCAAGCAGTGATATCCTGGGTCCCTTTTAATAATGGTTTATGGACCTTTCTTGTCCAAACCTTTTTTAAACCCAGCTACACTAACAGCTTTTACTACATTCTCTGGTAACAAAATCCAGAGTTTCATTATACGTCGAGTGAAAAAATGTTTTCTCTTATTAGTCTTAAATAGGTTACCCTGTAGCTTCATTCCTAGATGCATAACTTTGCACTTGTCCACATTAAATTTCATCTCCATTTGGATGCCCAGTCTTCCAATTTATCAAGATCCTCTTTCAATTTTCCACAATCCTCATGGGTTTTAACAACTTTAAATAGTTGAGTGTCATCTGCAAATTTAATAACTTCACTCTTTATTCCCTTTTCCAGGTCATTTATAAATAAGTCAAAAAGCAGCGGATCCAGCACAGATCCCTTGGGTACTCCACTATTGATCTTTCTCCATTAGAAAAATTGGCCATTTAGCCCTACCCTCTGCTTTCTATCTTTTAACCAGTTCCTGATCCACAATAGTACACTATCTCCTATCCCATGAATTTTTAGGATTGCCAAAAGTCTCTGATGAGGGACCTTGTCAAAGGCTTTCTGAAAGTCCAGATACATTATAGCAACCAATTCACCATGCTCCCTATCTGGAACTGACACCCTAGGTGCACGGCTAAGCTGCATGGTTGACGGGTCAGGACTGTACCCCATTCCCATTGACATCATGCTGCCATGTCAGCCAGCATGGTGTGAGGGTGTTGGCAGTGGGTGCAATAGCCACTGCCAGCAGCATACAAAGCCATTGTGACATACAGACCCAAAACACATATCCCTCCAACACCTGCCAAATACACCTTGTCGGACAAGTATGGCACAGGGCATACAGAGATCACAACAGACATAGAAAGACCCCTACTCATGCCCACATTCATCCTGTCTATGACCACAGCTCCACAAAGGGAATGCTACATCCATAAGGCAGCTCTGTGGCACAACACACAATGTCACTGTGTGTATGTGTAGAAGATCACAGGTTTAGGTCCTGGCTGCAAATCATGTATTGCATGTCCCTGTGGGTAAACTTTATCCTACAGTGCAGGCACAGCACCAGCATGTGCAACCCCCCAATGAAGTGGCCAGCAAGGGTACAAACAGCCTCCACTATCCACAGGTGGATAGAAAGGCAGGCTGATAGTACCTGCACATTGAACGGGCATTAATGTCAGGGTACACTAATAGCACCTGGACAATAAGCACGCATTAACAGTGCTTGAGCTGATATGGAGACCAAAGTGGCAGGGAGGAATGCCAACCATCCCCACTTTTGCACTGCATTGCGTGCCTCTCCAGAGTTTTGTGGCTTTTGGCACTGCACTGTGCCTCAAATTGTGTAAGCTGTTCCCTGCGTTTGTCTGCAAATGTGCATGATGAGGAGCAGGGGATTGTGGGTATGGCCTGAAACAGAGCAGTTTGGCCAGGATGTGTCTGCATCGGAGGTAGGGTCAATGGCTGAGCCTTCATACTACTCGTCTGTCATGTGCATGGCCTGGGTGGCCACAGCAGTTCATGCTGAGAGGGCACTCTCACTCTGACTGGGCTGTGACCATGGCATGGCTATGTATTCACATAGTGGCATGTAATGTCCAGTTCTAGTGATGTGTGTGCATTCCTTGTCCTGGCAGTCCAATCATGAAGCTTAATGTGGGGTGTTCATACTATTTGTCCCAAGCTATTGTATGCCTGGTCACTCTGTGTACATGCAATATGTGCTGACTAGCAGACTAGGCAGTTAGCATGTGCAAGGCTGAGACAGACATGGTGTAGGTAGCTGGTTTAGTATGACTGTGCTTGCTATGATGGGTCGGTAATTGCAGATGATTGGGACAGGAGCTTTTCATAGCCTGCTAATTGTGGTCATGGCAGGATGGTAGCAGCAGCTGCCCCATGCATGCCTATACAACCCCCACTGCATGGCATCAGCTGCTGTAACACTTAGCACTGACATGAGATGTTCTGGAAGAATACCTGACTAATAAGAGCAGGACACAGGGCCCAGAGGTGACAGGCAACTATAACATGCTGCAGTTGTGCTGGAAACATGGTGACTAACAGAGTAACATAATATATGACGGCAGATAAAGATCAGCATAGTCCATCTAGTCATAAGATATGCCATACTGGGTCAGACCAAGGTCCATCAAGCCCAGTATCCTGTTTCCAACAGTGGCCAATCTAGGTCATAAGTACCTAGCAGTCTCCCCAAAAGACACAGGTTCCACAATGCTTGTATTGTGTCAAGCAGTGATATCCTGGGTCCCTTTTAATAATGGTTTATGGACCTTTCCTCCAGGAACTTGTCCAAAACTTTTTTAAACCCAGCTACACTAACAGCTTTTACTACATCCTTCGGTAACAAATTCCAGAGTTTGATTACACGTTGAGTGAAAAAATGGTTTCTCTTATTAGTCTTAAATAGGTTACCCTGTAGCTTCATTGCATGTCCCCTAGTTTTTTTATATTATAATGACATAAACAATCGATCTACATTTACCCATTCTATTCCATTCATTAATTTATAGATCTCTACAATATCACCCCTCAGCCATCTCTTTTCCAGGTTGAAGAGCCCTAACCTTTTTAGCCTTTCTTCATAGGAGTATCCTTCCATCCCCTTTACCATTTTGATGGCTCTTCTCTGTACCTTTTCTAATAACGCTATATCCTTTTTAAGATATGTCAACCAGAATTACACACAATATTCAAGGTGTGGTTGCACCATGAAACGATACAGAGACATTATAATATCCTTTGTTTTATTTTCCATTCCTTTCCTTATGATACCTAGCATTCTATTTGCTCTCTTTGCTGACGCTGCACACTGGGCGGAGGGTTTTAACATGTTATCCACGATGACGCCTAAATCTTTTTCCTGGGTGGGTTCCCAATTTGGAACTTTGCATCGTGTAATCATAGTTTTGGTTGTTCTTTCCTAGATGCATAACTTTGCACTTGTCCACATTAAATTTCATCTGCCATTTGGATGCCCAGTCTTCCAATTTATCAAGATCCTCTTGCAATTTTCCACAATCCTCTTGGGTTTTAACAACTTTAAATAGTTTTGCGTCATCTGCAAATTTGATAACCTCACTTGCTATTCTCTTTTCCAGGTCATTTATGAATATGTCAAAAAGCATTGGACCCACCACAGATCCCTGGGGTACTCCACTATTCATCTTTTTCCATTGGGAAAACTGGCTATTGAGCCCTATCCTCTGCTTTCTATCTTTTAACTAGTTCCTGATCCACAATAGTACACTGTCTCCTATCCCATGACTTTTTAGTTTTGCCAAAAGTCTCTGATAAGGGACTTAGTCAAAGGCTTTCTGAAAGTCCAGATACACTATATCAACTGACTCACCTTTTTCTACCAGTTTATTCACACCTTCAAAAAAACATAACAGATTAGTAAGACAAGATCTTCCTTGTTTTACTAATCTTTCCTTGTCTAAAGCCATGTTGGCTGTCTCCCATTAAGCGATGACTATCTACATGTTGAGTAATTTTGTTCTTTATGATGGTTTCTACCATTTTTCCCGGTACTGACATCAGGCTCACTGGTCTGTAGTTTCCCGGATCACCCCTGGAACCCTTTTTGAAAACTGGCGTTACATTGGAGATCCTCCAATCTTCAGGTATTACAAATGATTTAAATTATGGTTCACAGATTACTAATAGTAGGTCTGCAATCTCATATTTCAGTTCTTTCAACACCCTTGGATGTATACCATCCGGTCAAGGTGATTTGCTACTCTTAAATTTATCAAATAGTTGTAATACATCTTCCCGGAGTATCGATATTTCCTTCAATTCTTCTGCAGTATCACATTTTTTATTATTATTAATTTTTTTTTTTATTTACATGCTCTTATATACCGCACTATTCTGCATCAGTGTGGTTTACATTGAACAAACTGAAATTACATTGAACAGGGCATTATAACTTGGAGATAACTATTTTACAGGGGACATGGGCTATGGAGGGTTAAGTGGCTTGCCCAAGACCACAAGGAGAACTTGTGGGACTAGAAACCCCAGTCCTTCCGGCCCAAGGTTGCTGTCCTCTAGTGGGATTTGAACCCCCGACCTTCCAGCCTGAAGTACCTTACCCCAACCACTAGGCCACTCCTCCACTCCAATTTAAATACATTTAAATACCACTTCAGTCATGGGTAACATCCCTACATCTTCTTCAGTAAAGATCGAAGCAAAGAATTCATTCAGTCTCTCCGCTATAGTCTTGTTCCCTCTTATTGCCCCTTTTATCCCTCTATCATCTAATGATCCAACTGACTCTCTCACAGGTTTTTTGCTACGAATGTACTTGAAAAAGTCTTTATTACGTGTTTTTGCTTCTACAGCAAGTTTTTTCTCAAATTCTCTCTTTGCCTGCCTTATCAATGCTTTGCATTTAACTTGCCAGTGCCTGTGCTGTTTCCCATTTTTGTCATTTGGCTCTTTTTTTCCATTTCCTGAAAGATGCTTTTCTGGCAACAACAGGCTCTCTGACCTCACCTTTAAATCATGCTTGCAGTTTTTTGGACTTCCTTCCACTTTTCTTAAAGTGTGGAATACAGCTGGTCTGGGCTTCCAAGATAGTATTTTTAAACAACACCCAAGCTTGATGTAAGTCTTTAACCTTTGCAACTGCTCCTTTTAGTTTTTTCTTAACTATTTTCCTTATTTTATCATAGTCTTCCTTTTGGAAGTTAAAAGGTAGTGCAGTGGATTTCCTTACCATCCCTCCTCCATTAATTAAATCAAACACATTAATGCTATGATCACTATTGCCAAGTGGCCCCAACACCCTTATCTCTTGCACCAGATCTGGTGTTATACTAAGGACTAAGTCCGAAATGGCTTCCCCTCTGGTCGGTTCATGAACCAGCTGCTCCAAGAAGCAGTTATTTATTTAATCTAGAAACTTTATCTCCCTAGCATGTCCTGCTGTGACACTGACCCAGTCAATACTGGGGTAATTGAAATCACCCATTATTATTACTATGCTGGAACCTTTGTTAGCTTCATTGATTTCTTTGAGCATTTCATCATCCATTTGTTCATTCTGGCCTGGTGGTCAATAGTACAACTCCACTGCCATCGCCGTCCCCTTTTTACATGGAATTTCAATCTATAGAGATTCTTCAGCGAATTTTGTTTCCTGCAAAACTTTGATTCTTTGTGACTCAATGCCCTCTCTAACATAGAGCACAACTCCTGCACCAATTTGATCAGCTCTATCATTATGATATAGTTTGTACCTAAGTATCACAGTGTCCCACTGGTTGTCCTCCTTTCACCATGTCTCTGAGATACCAATCATATCTAACTTGTCATTTAGTGCTATATATTCTAACTCTCCCATCTTATTTTATAGACTTCTAGCATTTACATACAAGCAATTTAGAGACTGTATTTTATTCATATTAATCTGGTTATCGGTAGGCAGGGGTAATTTGGAATCTTTAAGCTCTGTCTGCTCTGTACTCAAGGGCATTTGGGCTACCTTTGTCTTTATTGGAACCTCTCTGCTGATGTGCCTTAACTTCATTTTTTTGGTAGTATCCTTCAAGGATACATTGTTCCGAACCATGTGCTCTTGGGCGACTGTCGGCTCTCCCCTATTATCTAGGTTAAAAGCTGCTCTATCTCCTTTTTAAAGGTTAATGCCATCAGCCTGGTTCCATCCTGGTTAAGGTGAAGCCCATCCCTTCAGAAGAGCCCCTCATTTCCCCAGAATGTTCCCCAGTTCCTAACAAATCCAAAACTCTCATCCTTGCACCATTGTCTCATCCACACATTGAGACTCTGGAGCTCTGCCTACCTTTTGGTCCTGCGCGTGGAATGGAATGCATTTCGGAGAACACTACGCTGGAAATTCTGGATTTCAACTTCCTACCTAAAAGCCTAAATTTATCCTCCAGAACCTCCCTACCACATTTTCCTATGTCATTGGTACCGATATGTACCAAGACAGCAGACTCCTCCCCAGTACAATCTAAGATCTTGTCTAGGTGGCGCGTGAGGTCCGCTACCTTCGCATTAGGCAGGCATGTTTCCAGGCGATCCTCATGTCCACCAGCCACCCAGCTATCTACATGCCTAATGATCAAATCACCAACTATAACGGCTGTCCTAACCCTTCCCTCATGGGCCCATGGTCCTGGAGAAACGTCTTTGGGGCGAGAGGGTTTTACATCACCTAGCTATAGGATCACTTCCTGCCACACCAGGTTGATGCTCTCCTGTCAAGTGACCTCTCTCCTCCATGGCAACAGGGATGCTGCCAGACTGGAGGTGGGAATTCAGGACTATATCCCTGTAGGTCTCGTCTATGTACCTCTCTGTCTTCCTTATGTCTTCGAAGTCTGCTACTCTTGCCTCCAGAGATCGGACTCATTCCCTGAGAGCAAAGAGCTCCTTGCACCTTGTGCACACATAAGACCCCTCACCAACTGGGAGAAAATCATACATGTGACACTCAATGCAAAAGACTGGAAAGCCCCCATCTCACTGCTGGACTGCTGTCTGCATGTTCGTTTTAAGGTTGTGTTTAGATATTTAAGTTCTTTTCTTACTAAGGGTTGCTGTGGATACTTATACTAATCAAACTATACCTAATACGTTTAATGTAATTTGTTCTCCTGAAGTTTAATTAATCTCAGGTCCTTAATGTATGCTGATGAGAATAAACAGCTGCACCTGAGAGTGAATATGGCACCTCCTTTCCCTTGAGTTTTAAGAACCTATAAAGCTACAATTATCCCAGGGCTGGGTGGGTGTTGGGGAGAGAGGGAGGGAAAGAAGACTTATTAAAAGCTGGCTGCTACACAGTACCCTGTCCTGTGCTTCTAAGGTAATCTGTGACCAATCTCCAGGGGGAGTCCCAAAGACCTTGCTTGGATAGAGGGTGCCTTAGGTTCTAAATTTAACCAGAAAGCTCTCTTCTGTGTTTTAAATTTAAACTGAAAGTACCTTTCTGCTACTAGGCCCTGACTAAGTATTAAATTTAAACTTGAAGCTCTTTGCTGTGTTTTAAATTTAAACTAAAAACTCGTTGCTGCTGCCAGGCCCTGATTGATTTAACAAATACACTGGGTTCACAGATTAATCAGCTTTAATCTAAAGAATTCCTTTTTCCCCAAGATTTAGAAAAATTCCCAGAAGTAAATACTTACAATTGCAGATCTCTCTCCAGAAATAGGAGTCCCCTTTTATAGTTCTTCAAGACTGAGAAGCACAGAACTCTGGTTGAACTATTTATGCCTGTGCTTCTGAGGTAAGCGGTGACCAGTTTCTTGAGTGATTAACATAGTCCTTGCTTGATAGAGAGAGTCTTTCAAACTGGCCCTTTGATCTGTCACCTGGCTTTAACACCTATTTAAAAATTTTCAGAGGTCTCTTGCCCCCTATGTAGATGATCTCTTTGTAAAGGTCTTTAGAAATAATTTATTGCTCAAGGAATACTGACCCTGTTTTGTCTTTTAAGGTAAGTTATATTCTGATTGGATTTAAATTAAAGCTCTTTGCTGCTACTAGGCCCTGACTGAGTATGAAATTTAAACTGGAAGCTCTCTGCTGGGTTTTAAATTTAACCAGAAAGCTCTCTTCTGTGTTTTAAATTTAAACTGAAAGTGTCTTGCTGCTATTAGGCCCTGCCTGAGTATTAAATTTAAACTGGAAGCTCTCTGCTGTGTTTTAAATTTAAACTGAAAACTCTTTGCTGCTACTGGGCCCTGACTGATTTAACAGACACACTGGTTTCACAGATTAATCAGCTTTAATCTAAAGAATTCCTTTTTCCCCAAGATTTAGAAAAATTCCCAGAAGTAAATACTTACAATTTCAGATCTCTCTCCAGAAGTAGCAGTCCCCTTTTTTAGTCCTTCAAGGTGGCAAGAGTAGGTGCGCCTGCTGCTTCATGCAGGCCACCCCTTCCCATGCCTTTGTTTAGGGCTGTACCACCGCTCCATGCAGGTCACCTCTACTTGTTGAGATATCATAGATGGTTACGTTTATTTTGATTTTATCTTGTTCTATAAAGGGATCCACTGTGTCTGTCCCATGCCATTTTGAATTCTGTCACTGTATTTGCCCCACCACTTCCATTGAGAGCGCGTTCCAAGCATCCACCACCTTTTCAGTGAAAAAGTATTTCCTGGCGTCGCCTTTCAGTTTACCCCCTTGCAGCTTATTGTTGTGCCTTCTAGTATTACAGCTTCCCCGTCTTGAAAAAGGTTTATTTGCTCATTAATACTCCTTAAGTATTTAAAGGTCTGTATCATATCTCCCCTGTCCCTCCTCTCTTCTAGATTGTACATATTTAGATCTTGGAGTCCCTTTTCATACGTCTTCTGGTGCAGACTCTAAATCATTTTGGTCGCTTTCCTCTGAATCGCTTCCAGTCTTTTTATATCCTTTGTGAGATATGGTCTCCAAAACTGAATACGATATTCCAAGTGAGGCCTCACCAGTGACTTGTACAGTGGCATTAGTACCTCCCCTTTTCTGCTGGTAATTCCTCTCTGTATGCAATCCAGTATCCTTCTGGCTTTGGCCACTGCCTTGTCACACTGTTTCGCCACTTTGATATTCTCAGAAGCAATCACTCCAAGGTCCTTCTCCTGGTCCATGCACACCAACCTATTGCTCCCTATCTCATACAATTCCCCTGGATTTCTGCATCCCAATTGCAAGACACTGCACTTCTTTAGATTAAATCTTAACTGTGAAGCATTAGACCATTCTTCCAGCTTTTGCAGATCTTTCCTCATGTTATACACTCCCTCAGGGGAGTCCACTCTGTTGCAAATTTTTGCGTGATCTGCAAAAAGACAGACTTTTTCATTCAGTCCTTTAGCAATATCACTCATAAATACATTAAACATGTACAAGCCCAAGACTGATCCCTGCGGCATGCCACTGATCACCTTCCTTTCATCCGAGTGAGTTCCGTTTACCATCACCTTCTGTCATCTATTCTATCTATCTATTTAACATTTATAAAGCACTTCAAACGTACGAAGCGCTGTACATACATGAAGAAAAGACAGTCCCTGCTCATCAGCACTCACAATCTAGTCAAGAAGATCACAAAATACAAATACAATCTAGTAGGACAAAGTATACAATAAACAAGAAGAGCAAAAACAAGAATCAAGAACAGAAACAATAGAGAAGAGATGGGTTTTCAATCTGGACTTGAAGAGGTCCAGAGAGGGCGCATTGCACACAGACAGAGGTAGATTGTTCCAGGCAAAGGGTGCAGCCAGATGAAAGGAGCGAAGTCTAGAATTAGCAGTATGAGTGGAAGGCATAGATAGACGAAGGCTGTTCGAAGAGCGAAGAACGCGAGAGGGGATGTAAGGAGAGAAAAGAGATGATAGGTAGTGGGGGGCTGAAGAGTGAATGCATTTATAGGTCAAGAGAAGGAGTTTGAATTGGATCCAGAAGCGGATAGGAAGCCAATGAAGGGACTTGAGAAGAGGAGTGACATGGGAAAAGTAATGCTGATGGAAAATTAGTCGAGCAGCAGAATGTTGAATAGATTGAAGGGGAAAGAGATGGTTTGTGGGAAGGCCAGCAAGGAGAATATTACAGTAATCAAGATGGGAGGTGATCAATGAGTGGACAATCATTTTAGTAGTGTCATCAGAAAGGAAGGGGTGAATTTTGTTAATGTTATAAGGAAGAAACAGCAAGCCTTAGCTATGAGTTGGATATGAGTGGAGAAAGAGAGAGAGGAGTCAAAGATAACACCCAGGTTACGGGCCAAAGAGACAGTCATCTGTCATCTGTCAGTCAACCAATTTCTGATCCAGTTCACCCCCTTGGGACCCATCCCCAGGCTGGTCAGCTTATTGATAAGCTTCCTATGAGGAATAGTATCAAAGAGTTTGCTGAAATCTAGGAAGATCTCATCCATCACATACCTTTGATCTAGTTTTCTGGTCACCCAGTCAAAGAACTCAATCACATTTGTTTGGCATAGTCATCCTTTGGTAAAACCATGTTGCCTCGGATCATGCAACCTATTGGTTTCGAGAAAGTCCACTATTCTTTCTTTCAGGAGCGTCTCCGTTACTTTTCCTGCCACCGAGGTAAAGTTTATTGGCCTGTAGTTTGCTACTTCTTCCCTATTACCACTTTTGTGAAGAGGTACTGAATTGGCCCTTTTCCAGTCCTGCGGAACTTCTCCTATCTCCAAGGATCTATTAAAAACATCCTTTAAAAGCCCTGCAAGAACCTCTCTGAGCTCTTTCAGTATCCTGGGATGTATTTTGTAAATAGTTTTCTTTCATGTTATCGAATTAATAGATTATATATTCTATGTATATAGTTCTCCCATGTTATCCAAGTTTATACTCCTGTTATATGTAATACCGAACAGCCTGTTGTTCTGGTCTTTGTGTTCTCTGTAAACCGCGCTGATTATAAATAGTGCGGTATATAAAAAATTAAAATAAATAAATAAATAAATAAAATTCCATCCGGTCCCATGGCTTTGTCCACTTTCAGTTTTGCAAGCTGTTCAAATACATCTTCTTCTGTGAATGGTGTAGTATCTACTCTATTTCCACTTGTCAATCATAGGTGGTCCTTCTCCAGGATTTTCTTTAGTAAAAACAGAAGTATTTGTTTAGCATTTTCGCCTTTTCAATGTCATTTTTCGCAAATCTGTTCTCAGAACTTTTGAGGCTTGCAATTTCACCTCTGATCTTCCTCTTCTCCTGAATATACCTGAAACAATTTTTATCACCACGCTTTAGATCTTTAGCCATCTGCCTCTGATTTTGCTATCTTTATTTCTTTTTTTGTCTCTTTTAACTTTATCCTGTATTTTTTTGGTGTTCCTTTATCTTTATCTTTAATGTTTCTTGATATACTGCCCTAGGCAGCCAAGGCATCAGAGCGGTGTACAAATGTTGGAAAAAACCCCAGCAAAGTGAAGGAAAAGAAATTAATGGATAGGAAAGGTAACATACAGAAGAGAGCAGAAAGAGTGAAGAGAGTAATCAGGAATGAGAGGAAGGTAGATCATAGGCGAGTTGAAAGAGGTGAATTTTGAGGAGGGATTTAAACTGAGTAAGCAAGGGTTCTGCACGTAGGGAGGTAGGTAGGGAATTCCATAGTGCAGGGGCAAGAAAGAAGAAAGCAGAGTGTTGTGTCTGTTCCAGGCATGCTCATGAAACAGAGGGAAGAGCCAGACGGTGTATATGAAGAGATTGGAGGAGACGATGAGGGGTATGAAAATGAAGATCAGCTAAATATTGCGGGAGACCTGTGTGGAGTGCCTGGTGCGCTATAGTGAGTAATTTATAGTTATTGTGGTATTTTACAGGAAGCCAGTGAAGGCGGATGAAGGTGAGTATAATGTGGTCATGGTGGGAGGAGTATGTCAGGATCCTAGCTGCTGTATTTTGAACAAGCTGAAGATGATATAGTTGGTAGAGGGGGAGACCTGCAAATGCACTGTTGTAATAATCCAGTCTGGAAATCACTAGAGAAATCAGGAGGGTAGTGAGGGAGTGCGTGTCTAGGGAAAGGCGAAGGGCACGGATCTGACACAGAAAAAAGAAAGATCGCAGGACCAGAGTGGAAAAGTGGTCATGGAATGTTAGGGAGGAGTCTAGGGGGACACCCAGATAGCTCAGAGAGGAAACTAAGGGAATTGGAGAGTGAGAAAGAGATGGAGCTAGTGAAGACCGGGGGTTTGTGAGAGTAAACCATATGGGAGGAGTGGTCTAGTGGTTAGGACAAGGAACTTCAGGCCGGAGGCCGGGGGTTCAAGTCCCACCTGGGGACAGCAATCTCAGGCCGGAGGGACTGGGATTTCTAGTCCTATAGGCACTCCTTGTGGTCTTGGGCAAGCCACTTAACCCTCCATTGCCCATGTTCCCTGTAAGTATTAGCGTATGTGTCTCATATTCCCTCGTGTTAAATGTATCCCCCAATTGACTGCTTTGACCCGGTGAAAAGCGGGATATAAATACAGCTAAATAAATAAATAAATAAAATATGGCAGTGCACTTGGAGGGTTGAGGTGCAGGTGACTGCTAAAAAGCCAATCGGAGACAGCAGACAGACAGGTGTTTATAGATCGGGACAATGTGGATCAGTGTGATAAAGAAGACAGATATCGTCGGCGTAAAACTAGGCCAAGATACCAAATTGTTGGATTAACAGTGTGAGGGGGGCCAGAAAAATATTGAAAAGGAGGGGGGGTCACGATTGAACCCTGGGGAACATTGCAAGCTAAAGGGAGAGAGAGGGAGGAGGCTGCACCACAGAGTATAGGAAAGGTGCGAGAGGAGAGAAAGAACTGAAACCAACAAAATACAGTACCCCGTAGCCCACAGTCCGAGAGGTGAGAAAGCAACAATGTGTGATCCACTAAGTCAAAAGCTGAGGAAAGGTCTAGGGAAACTGCAAGAGAGATGTTACTATGATCATGTGCTGTGTGGATTTCATTGTTGTTGTTGTTAAGTGCCGTCGAGTCGGAGTCGACTCATGGCGACCCTCTGGATAGCTATCCTAAATTGTGTTCGGGGATAATATGATGGTCTCTGTACTATGGCTGGGACGAAAACTGGATTGACGAGGGTGTAGGAAGTGAACAGAGTCGAGATGAGAAGACAGCTGCGCAAAGACTAGTTTTTTGAGAATTTTAGAAAGAAACGGAAGATTTGAGATAGGGTGCCAGTTAGCAAGAATGTCAGGGGTGAGAGTGGGCTTCTTAAGGATGGGACGAATAAGGGCATGTTTCCATTGGGAGGGAACGATGCCTCTCTTTGCGAACTTCTGAATTTTGTGAAAACTGTGTTTTTTACCTTTATTTGTGCAGCCACTCCTTTAGAAAACCAAATAGGTTTCTTTGTCCTCTTGTTTTTATTTACTTTCCTTACATATGTATCTATTGCCTCATTTAGTTTAGCCCACTGCAATTTCACTTCCCTTACCTCCTCCTACCCTACCAACTCCTCCTTCAGGCACTTGGCTATCTTCCTGAAGTCAGCGTTTTTGAAGTCTAGGATTTTGAGCTTGTTGTGAGTGGACTCTTCTTTGGCTTTTATCTCAGACCACATCATGTGATTATCACTGCTGCTCACATGGGCACCCACCCGGACATTCGACACACTTTCTCCGCTGGTGAGTACTTAATCCAGCATCAAACTTTCCCTGGTCAGTTCCATCACCATTTGTCTAAGCAATGCATCTTGGAAGGCATCCACAATTATTTTACTTCTTTCCAGATTTGCAGAAGGAATACTCCAATCCATATTGGGTAGATTAAAGTCACCCAATAGAATCACTTCCTCCTTCATGGCTGCCTTTGAAATATCAATAATCAAGACTCTTATCAATTTGTCCGGTTTGATTTGGAGGCCTGTAGACTACACCAGCATTGATGATAGTGCTATCTCTTCTTTCCAGCACAATCCACAGCACTTCTTTTCCCATGTCCCCTGCATTTCAGCAGCTTTAATATTGCTTTTGTTATATAGGGCTACTCCTCCTCCTTTTCTGCCTTCTCTGTCTCTCCTAAATAAATTATAGCCAGCTATGGCTATATCCTATTCATGTGACTCATTAAACTGTATTTCTGTAATGGCCATAATGTCCAAGTCCATTTCCACCATTAGGGCTTCCAGGTCAAGAACTTTATTGGCTAGGTTTCAAGCATTTATGCTCATTGCTTTCCAGCATTTGTTGACTGGCTTGCCTGCATTCTGCATGGATTTTGTTCTACATGCCTATTCCTACTTGTCACTGATATGTGGTTTAAAAGTGTGCTGTTTCCAATGTTATTATTCTTTTGCTGGGAGTGACGTTCTCAACTTGTCCTTCTCCATCCATCATCCCCTTTCCCTAGTTTAAATGCCTGTCCACATACTGCCAGAATTTTTTTTACTTAGGATCCTTTTTCCTGCGACAGAGAGATGTAGTCCATTAGCACACAGTATAGTCTCTTGTGATCCATCTGTTTCCCCGGTCGCCTATATATCTAAATCCTTCTTGTTTGCACCGGGTTTGGAGCCATGTATTAAAGAAGAGTATGTGATGCAGCCTTTCTGCCCCCTTACCATGAACAGGTAGAACTTCTGAGAATGCTATAGTGTTAGCAATGGGCTTGAGTTTCTCCCCCAGAGTCTCTTAGGGGCATGTTTACTAAAATCCGCAAAATAGCGCGCCGCAAAATAGCGCACGGCAACGCGGCACTGAAACGCGCAGAAATGTGTTTAAACGCCCCGCACACGTGCGTGTCACCCCCGCACAGGTACGCGGCTCACTAACGGGCCCCGTACAAGTGCGGGCCCGCAAATGTCCGATAGAGGCGTGGAACGGCGAAAGGAGGGCGGAGGAAGGCTCCGGAGGGGCGGAGGGACGGGGTCAATGGGTGGAGAGTGGGAGGGGAGAGGCTCCCCGCACAGTATCGGGCCCGAATTTGCATGTAAAAACTACCGCGAGTGAAACACTCGCGGTAGAAAGCATTTAAAGGGAAGAGAAACCATTTCCGTCAGCAATGTACAGGAAAACCGGGGAAACCAGCAAAACGTGAGCAGTGTGATACATGTGCACAGCACAAAAGTGAAAATAAAAATAGAAAATGACCACAACAGAACTATTAAAAATAGTAATTCAGCTGGGGAACAGTTATAGTGATGGGCAAATACAGAAATCACACCCAGCAAAGCTCCAGAAAAAAAGAAATGAAGTTTGGAAGGGTCTACTGAGAGGAGACTCTTCCAAAAAACATTTCCACGTTTTGGAGCTTTCCTGGGAGTGTTTGCTATGGTTGCCCATTAATATCACTGTTGCCCAGCGTGGTGATATTTTGTCCCACATTTCCCGTGGTCATTTCCGGGGTTTATGTGCACATTTGTCACCAGACAGGGTGCATATGCCCACAGTAGAATTGCGTAGAGCAGGGTTTGTGACTCCATCCTGCCAGGCTTACTGCCTCCAGGGGCTGCACTGTCTCTGTGGCCAAAGTGTGGTACAGCGGACAGAGTTATTACTTCTAGGACCAGAGGGCAGAGGTTCAAAACCCAGCTGGGGCACCTGCCAGCCCAGTCCCTATATTTTACCCACCACTAAATAAAGATAGCGCAGACACCCCTGTATGCATGGGGAAAACACCCATATTTTACCCAACACCGCACACACCCCACAACAATGGGCATTACCTACAGCCAAGTCCCCCAAATGCAGTCCCATACTGCCACATTGCAATCAGGTCAACTGCTTTTTCTGAGAGAAGTTCATGCCAGCATGTTGGCGGACAAGTACATGTGGTGCAGGGGGCAGTGGCTGCTAACCACAGAAGACAGAGGCCTAGCCATGTGCAGGCTGGCACAGTCCACTGCAACAGACAGGTCCTGCCGGATCCACAGTCATGGACAGTCCAGGGAATCCAACCAATCTGTGGCTACACAGTGGTGCAGTGCACACAGACACTGCATACAAGAACAGAAGGTCACAGGTTCAAAGCCCAGCTGGGGCTACTGCCAATCCTGCCCACATATTTTTCCCACAACTAAACAGTGATAGTAAGGACACACCTTTCATGGCGGGGACATATGCAATGGTAAGACATCTATCTTTTACCCCACTGAGCACAGACACCATGAACAGGGGCAGTACCTAGAGCAGAATCACCCAAATGCAGTCCTGGTGGGCCACACACCAGTCAGGTTCCATGCTGACACTCATACAAATGCCTGTGCTGTATATCTATGCACCACCCCCATGGCATGTAGATGTAGCCCATGCATATTCATGAGGGATAGCAGGAAACCCCGAACAGTGTGATGCAAACCTGGACTGGAGTTGGGAATCTGTGCCGTAAAGCAGCAGCCATCAAGGGCAGACACACCCACACCCACAGGCCCCATTGGCCAATGTCTCCTGGAAAGGCAGAACATTGGACCGTGCATGCAGCACCCAAAACGAGCACTTGCATAACTTACCAATGTCACCCTACACCTGAGGTATACGGTACACAGCTCGGAGACGTTTGCTAGGAGCACAGGCAGGCAGTTATCCATACGTTACGTACATACTGCTAGTTGACCCCATCCAAACAATCTGTTAGGTGTTTGCGGGGCATGCTCCAGGCCTGGCCTCTGACGGTGCTTACCACCCTGGGGAGTGACCACCAGCTGTAATGCGTACCATATCCATGCCTTGCCGTGCTCAGGACCGGTTTGGTGGGCAAGGCTACTTACCCCCTCAATCGTAGCACCATGATGGCAGAGGTGTGGAAGTGTGTGTCTGTCTATACAGTGGGTGTTGGCTGCAAGCCCCTTCAACAGCCCGCACTGCCAGCACTGTTGCCAGTATTGGCCAGTCAATGTGCATAATGAGGTGCAAGGTACCATGGGTATAGCCAGGGCAGGGTGACGTGGCCAGGATGCATCTGCACTGGGCATAGGGCCCTGGCAGGGACATTGGCTGGGATATTGTAGTGTCCGGCCACCACCTACACAGACAGGGTGGCCAAAGCATGTCCTTCTGGGGGATCACGCTCACCCTGACTGTGCAGTGACCACAGCATGGCTAGGCCCCCCCATAGTGCTGTATAGTAGTTCTCTCATGTGATAGATATGGGTTTCTCTTTGGGGCCCAGTCATTGATCTATCTACTTGCTGTGTGTGCAGGCAGCCCAGTTCTGGGTGCATGCATCTCCATTGGGAACATGCACTATGGACTAACCAGCAGACTGTTTGTAGCTGGTAAATGTCTTGCTATAATGGCTTGCAGGGTGCAGTGGCTGTTGGCTTGCTGCACGTGAATATCTGGTGGTGGAGTGCAGCTTACCATACCCTGGGCTTATGTCTGTCTGCTATTGTGTTATGGCTGTGTATGGAGCTAGCTGCCTGCCTGGGGGGGTGGTGGTGTTCCTCAGCAGGACTGGGGTTGATGTTGCCCTCTACTGCCACCTTTGCAGGGAGGTAGAGTGTGGATCCCTTGATGGGGACCATGTTTGCCACGGGGGGGGGGTGCCTAATGGCGGCAGACAGGGATATCCATGGTGTTTGTACAGAAACTAGCTATCTTACACATTAACACTGCTTTGGAACGCCCGCTTGGCCTCCATCAGCCATGGCAGGTGTTGTTGACCTGGTCCTGGCCACCTCATTGCACACTCAGGGTGAGCACAGTACCCGCACGATGTAACGGTGTGTGGCTACTCTGTGCCAGTAAAACACCCGGTCAGTGCCCCCTACTAGGCCAAGGTGCTGTGTGGGTGCACCCGGTCACTTCCCCCAACAGGGCCGAGGTGCTGTGGGGGTGCATTCCCCATCTTGTGTCCATCTGCGGACAGCTAATTTGCATGTGCAGTGCATCATGGGTACGGGTGGCCTAACCCTATCCTGTTGACACCAGCAGACTGTCTGTGAGGTGACGTGTAGGCTATCTGCAGCCAGCCAGGGGCCTGCTTACAGCTATGGAGCTGTAGCGCAATGGTTACATCACTGCCTGTGCAGCCAGAGGTCATGGGTTCAAACCCACAGTGGGGCTCTTTGGTAGGGCTGTCCACAGCTTTATTTTTATTTACTGTACATATGTCTATGCCGGCAAGACCACCCTCAGCTTACTATACCCATTAGGTGCCTCTGAGGGTGCTTCATAGGGCGCCCTGTAGGCCACCTTATGGTTGCCATCCCTATAGGGTGCACTATACATTATCCTGTGTCGCAACATACATGCTGCCCTATAGGGGTCCTTCAAGGGTGCCTTGGCGAACAGTGCACTGTAACATGTGCCTTATGGGCCGCCGTATGTTAACATGCTGGGAGAGTGCGTTTGCTAGTAGTGATAACAAAATATAATTATACAGCCTCCTACAGCACTCCTCAACATAATACATACTGCCTCAGCAGGCATTTTTCACTGGGCATTGTGAGGAGCTGAACCCCTGATCCCTGCACCATTGGTCAGTGTTTTAACCATTGTGCTGTGGCTCTGTTCCTGTGCTTGTGCATCAGCGCGCCGCCTTGTGCCTATCAGCGCGCCGCATGCTGCCGCCCAAGGGGACCAGAGCGCCGCCTTCTGCTGCCCTAAAATAACTGATCGCCGCCTTATGCCGCCCAAAAAGCACTGTGCGCCGCTTTCTGCCGCCCAAAAATAACTGTGCGCCGCCTTATGCCGTTCCAAATTAATTTGCCTCCTAAAACAATGTTAATCATTACAGTTACTGCCTCAGCTGACCTTTGTCGTTGCGCACACTGGGGGATTGAACCCATGGCCCCTGCACCATTGGTCAGTGTCTTCACCGTTGTACCACGGCTCTGTTGTTTTGTATACTCAGCAGCGCGCCACTTTGCCTTTCCACGCGCTAATGTCGACCCCCACACATTAGCGCGACGCACACACGTCCGGTTGCTTACTACCGTTTTTTTTCTATTTTCTGCCTGAACCGCCCACTCCTTATATGGCACAGGCACACTAGCACGGCCCCGCACGTTAGGAATGTTTAGTAAACATGCCCCTAAGTCCCTTTGAACTGCAGAGGCACTGTTTCTAACCAGATAATTTGTACCCAAGTGCATGATAACTTCAGTTTTGGAGTGCTTACTTTCTACTCTAACTATATTAACAATTTGGTTCATATTCTTGCTGGCTGAAGAGCCCAGGAGGCATTTGACCATCTTCTCTCCTTTGAACTGTGTTCCCAAGTTGGTACCTCTGCTGACAGAATTTCCAGATAATAGTAGTTTTCTGTTTTATGATTTTTTTTCTTCATATTTGGTGTATTATCAGCAAATTGAGCACTGATTTTTTTTTCATTTAAAGACACTTCAGTTTCCACAGAATAAGCACCCTCATTATCCAAGGCATTATGCAGGGATATCTCTTGATGTAGAGTGTCTTCATATTACAGGTTAGAACCTATCAGAACCCACTGTGATTCATTTGATCCAGGACTAGCATAACATACAGCAAACAATACCTGCCACTCACAGGCAATAATGAAAATCCACAGCAGAGCCAATTTCTAGCAGTGCAGGCTCTGGGGACCAGGTGCTGGGCGCCCATCTTCACCCTCAGGGCAACCATTAAAACTGCTCAGTAGCACGGTTTGCAGCTGTTATGTGCTTGTAGCACACACTGTCGTGCATTTTACTGCATTCTTCATTTGTGGACCAGCTGCAGAATGCTGTACATCATGGGTACTGGAGGGGTTAACCTATACTGGCACACATAGCAGACATTTTAGGCAGTGACCTGCAGTCTCCTTAATTCCAGACATTGCTGGGCAAAGTAGTATGGGGGTCTAGCTTAATGTTACTACAATATCACCATAAGCAAAGGACAAGGGTTTAATTCCCACTTGTTCTTTTTGGGCCTGTGTGCTACTCAGTTCATTTTCATACCTGTAATGGTCCAGGCTCTGCTGTGACTGGCAGACACACATCCTTATAATTTGTTCTGGGTTCTGCCCACAATTTTATTCAGCAAACATGCTATTCCCCCTCATGACCTTCTGAAAGCATGGCTCTGTTGGCTCTGCTATAGCCCAGTGCAGGGAGTCAAACATGTTCACCCTGCAAATATCTGGCACCTGCTTGGAGGTGTGGCATAATGATCATGGCGCTGACTTGGAAACCAAGGTACCAAGGTTTGCGGCCCCCTTGCACACCTTTTGCATAATTTTGGACTGTGCTACTGTTATGTTTTATGCATGCCACAACCTGTATTGAATGACCACACCTCCTTGTGACCGTGGGCAGGTCACTTAACCCTCAAATGCCTCAACTGACTGCAGGTTCCTATGCTCCCTGTTTTTTATCAGACATTACCAAGTTTTCGGTACAATGCACTCCGAGGTGACTACACTGATATAGCAGTATACTAACAGGCAGTTACATGCATATAGCTGTAACCTACATGTGAAACATGAGTCAGGTATGGCATCATGACTGTGACTGTAGAGCTTTGGCTCCAACTCACCTCTGCTTGACATGCAGACACATCCTACCCCATGGGTAGCTACCTACAGGTATCAACTCATGTCCGTATGTGCCCCTTTTGCACAGTTTGAGCAACTCCTGTAAAGTTGTCATATGCACATTTGTCTGGGGTGTTGTATGGTGGTTGTGTGGCTGGGACAGGTGTGGGACCCATATGTCTGGTATCAGGAATTCCACGCGGCACTGATACACATTTTCCCCACACTGTAAAAATGTATTGCGGAAGGCATCTCTGGTACATCGGTGCTGCCAGCCCACACCACACTCTCCTCTACCACCATCCTTCCTTCAGCCCATCCATCAGCCTCTGACGGCTATGTGCAGTCATGTCTTCTCATGCAAGCTGCTATACCATGGCTTACACAGGTACTCTTTTCCACATTTAGATGCTTCACTCACGCCTCTCCTGTGCTTGATCTGCACATCACCACTCCTGCTCCATCCTCCTTTTGCTGCACACATCGTGACACTTCTGACTGTACTGGTGGACATGCCTTCCCCATCCTATTCCACATACTGACATTATGGCGTTTAACATGGACACTCTCCAGTGCATTGGTACAGCTGCCTCCCACATGTTCGTCCAACTTACTGACTGCCATGTAGGATGCCCACAGATGTGTCAGGTCCATCAGCTCCCACCTGTCCTTCCATCCATCATCTTTACATTGGCTTTCGCTGGGGCTCCCTTATCCAGTGTTACAGTGACAGAAATTTTTGGGCATTAAGGTGCACACTTGATACCTTAACGCCGGTTATCCTGTTAATGCATGTTAAATGGCCCATTGTGTTCTTACTGCCGGAATGCCTCCTACCTGCCCAGAGCCTTTTTCACATGTAAAACCCTTCATCGCTGCCGTTAACTCCTGCTACCTTAATGCCCTTTAGTAAACATACATCTAGGTTTGCTTATGAAGGAGACCACATTGAGCCTCTTCATATACTTAATTTAAATTGTGATCTAAGTGGGACTTAAAAAGACAGCAAAGAGTTATATTGCCTTGATGACTATGAACTATTACTTTATTTTTATGGTTATGTTTATTTGAGATTTTATATACTGCTTTTCTGTAAAAAGGCAAAGCAGTTTACAAAATATAATTACAAATAGAGGGAATGAAAGAAACCCATAAATTGATAGGGTAGAGGAAACCAGAAATATATGAAGACAAATTGTAGGGAAGAAGTGAAAAGAGGGGAGAAAGCAGGAGGGAAGATTGGCTTGTGTTCCAGACACATGGATGGTGCTAAATGAATATATATGCTTATAAAATAGATTCTGGAGGTACATATAATTTAAGTTCCTTATCGTTCCTCCAGTTTAGTCCTCTACTTCTGGGTTGTGCACCTCTTCCTGCAGCTAGGAGACTGGGCATGTCAAAGTCGTGACATCACTGGATATAGCCTGCTGGTATCTCCCATCAGCCTTCAGTGTGTCCAGTCTCCTTGCAGCAGGAGGACATAGTGAGCCTAGCTTCTGGGCTCACTTGGGGGGGAACAGATAGGAGTATTCTGCGGCTGCTCTCAATATTTGCAAAAAATGCATTGTATCCTGTATGTATGAGGGGTTAGTTTTCAATAACGGTCGCAGGAATGAATCAACTAACATAGACAGTGGCTCCAAAACAGATCATTTTGTTGATACAATTGGCCTACCTGGAGGCTGTTTCACATCTTTATTTATTTATTTTATTTAACAGTCATTTATAAACCGCATCTTCCAGAGATCAGTTGCGGTGTACAATTAACAACAAATTAACAAAGCAGGGTTTGTTTTACATAGAACATCTTAAATTTAACATAGAACATCTAAAATTAATCAGAGCTAAGTCTAGTAAACTAAACAGTGTATTAAACTGGAACAGTGTGAATAACAATTTACTAACAATGTAGTGTCTATAAAGCATAAGACAGTATAGAAGAAATAGATAAATAAATAAAATAAAATAAATAAATAAAACATAACAGATACAACTATATACATGTGGAGATAATAGGGCATAAGACAGTACATAACAGATACAACTATATACATGTGGAGATAATAGGGCATAAGAGATTGGGTTGTCAATTCGTATAATCTATGTGTGTTGTCCTTTTAAGTGGGAAGGTTGTACATTGTGGTCAGATACCTGTTTAACCTTTATCTAAGATGAGTGCAAGGTTTTCCATGGTATTATAATGATTTGTGAATAGATACGTTTTTAATTTTTTTCGGAATTCCATGATTTCTGTTAGTGATCGTAGGTCCTCTGGTAGGGAATTCCAGATAGTTGGCGCTATGTGGGAAAAGGCTCTATTGTTAGTTGATTTATGTGCTTTTTGGAAGTCTTTTGGAATCTTTAATTTATTTAATTGTCCTTTTCTGTGAGTAGGCTTAGTTGGTTCTTTGCATATTAGATTACATAGTGTAGTTGGAGCCATGTCATTTAATGCTTTGAATGAGGTTATTATTGTTTTGTATATTATCCTGCTTTGTATTGGTAACCAGTGAAGGGATGCTAGTATTGGTGTTATGTGTTGGAGTGAGTTTATTTTTAAAATAATTCTAGCTGTTGCATTTTGGGCTAGTTGAATTCTTTTAATGTTGTTTTGAAATGCCCATTAGTATTAGGTTGGCGAAATCGAAGTGAGGGGTTATGGTAGCCTGTATTATATTAATAAAATCTTGAACATATACTAGTGGGCGTAGTTGTTTGAGTATTTTAAGTTTGAAATAAATTTTCTTTATAGTATTTCTAATGTGGGTATCCATTGTAAGGTGTGTATCTAGGATAATACCTAGATATCTTATTTCGTTTTTTTTATTTAATTTCTTGGTCTTGTCGTGTTATGTGAGTTGGAGGGATGAATGATTGATTTCTTGTTACGATTAGGACTTCTGTTTTTGTGTGATTTATGTGGAGGTTTTGAGTTTTTAGCCAAATTGTGATTTCGTTATAACAGTCTGATAGGAGTTGTAACGGTAGGTTAGGGATCGTAAATGGAATGTACATCATAATATCATCTGCATAGAGGTGATATTGTACTCCAAATTTTTTAAAGATATTGCAGACCGGTTTTATGTAAATATTGAAAAGTAGCCCAGCACTCCGGTCCTCCAGCTGCTCTCCCGGCGGGGATCGAGCGGACCGGAGCACCAGGCCACCCCCACCAAGCCGCTCTGCCCAATCCGGGCAGCAGGAGCACCTTTAAAAGAAGCGCCAGCCGGCGCGTGGCCTCCTCTTCAGCCCAGCACTCCGGTCCTCCAGCTGCTCTCCCGGCGGGGATCGAGCGGACCGGAGCACCAGGCCACCCCCACCAAGCCGCTCTGCCCAATCCGGGCAGCAGGAGCACCTTTAAAAGAAGCGCCAGCCGGCGCGTGGCCTCCTCTTCAGCCCAGCACTCCGGTCCTCCAGCTGCTCTCCCGGCGGGGATCGAGCGGACCGGAGCACCAGGCCACCCCCACCAAGCCGCTCTGCCCAATCCGGGCAGCAGGAGCACCTTTAAAAGAAGCGCCAGCCGGCGCGTGGCCTCCTCTTCAGCCCAGCACTCCGGTCCTCCAGCTGCTCTCCCAGCGGGGATTGAGCGGACCGGAGCACCAGGCCACCCCCACCAAGCCGCTCTGCCCAATCCGGGCAGCAGGAGCACCTTTAAAAGAAGCGCCAGCCGGCGCGTGGCCTCCTCTTCAGCCCAGCACTCCGGTCCTCCAGCTGCTCTCCCGGCGGGGATCGAGCGGACCGGAGCACCAGGCCACCCCCACCAAGCCGCTCTGCCCAATCCGGGCAGCAGGAGCACCTTTAAAAGAAGCGCCAGCCGGCGCGCCCGCGCCTTGCGGGCACGCGCCTGAGGGCCGCGCAAGAGGGCCCTTTGGCACGGCCCTTAGGCTAAGGCCTGTAAAGATCCACAAGACGGATAAACAATGCTAAAACAAACCCAAGCCCACGCCGACACCAACAACTACAACAAAGAGCAGCTAAGCTCCCCCAAGATCCAGCTCACGAACCACATCCTCACTGCAACGTTCCAATCGCAAGTATACCTGCCGACACCAACAACTGAGCTGACACCATAGTTTTCTCTCATTGACTAACTGTACCAGCCCAACCGAGACACTCACTGAGAACTTCAATCAACTGGATAAGCATGCAGCTTGAGCTCCCCTAGGGTTGAGCTTACTCTCACCAGCAACCAGATGATCTGTCCATCACCGCAAGTATACTACCTCTAAATGAACTGATTGTCCATGATATTACCAGCATCTGTAATCACACTGTTCCCAGTAGCCATTACCTATCTCTCCTATTATACTGTTGTCAGTAGCCATTACCTATCTCTCCTATTATACTGTTGTCAGTAGCCATTACCTATCTCTCCTATTATACTGTTGTCAGTAGCCATACTTCTCTGTTATTATACTGTTGTCAGTAACTGATACCTCACAACCATAGTACTGTCTTCATGCAGTTAATTATTGTCCAACTTGTAATCACTGTGCTGTTACACTTAAACTATCCCAGTTACTGTTGTTCAATATCCTCCTGCACAGTTGTCAACTTGCTCTTTTTCTTCACAGTTATATATTCTGCTTGTAGTAGCAAAGTTACCCCGAACTGACTTCTCTGTACTGCACTTTATTAATCTACAATGTACAAAATCCTGTTCTTATTCTCTACCCTCCTAACCCTTGGTCTCCCTTGCATTTCAAATGCTTTCCACCATGATCCCAACCATATACCAATACTACATACCCATGGAAGGAGATGGTCTGAATTCCCCCACCACACCACAACGAAAAACAACCGTACACCCCACTCTCACCTACTTCACATTCCCCTCCAAAACATCAAAAAGACAAAGCCGAGAAGCACCATCATCAGCGCCGACTGAAATGTGCACTGATAAATGCCAGATCAGTAAAATCAAAATGGCCTGCTACCATTGACCTGATTCCACTATACAATCTTGACATCCTAATGATCACGGAGACATGGCTATCTGACTGTGACAACGCCCTATTGAACCAGATGCTGCCACCTGGATTTGATTTATACACATGCCACAGGACCATCCAGAGAGGAGGCGGGACGCTCATCCTTGCAAAAGCTGATCTACACTTCAAACTATGCAACTCCTCTAGCTCAGCCCACCTTGATTCCCTCACCATAGCTAATGAGCTAATCACAATTAACCTGTTCTATCGGGCACCCACTCCTTTACCAGATGACCTTCCAACAATAATTGAGCTTGCCTGCATGTCGTCCACCTCACGCTCCCCAACTTGGTTGGTAGGCGATTTCAACCTCCCATCTCTGCATGATAGCCACTCAACAGCATTCCTAGACGCCTTAGAGGATCTAGGCTACAAACAACATGTCGACTCCCCCACACACTCTAAGGGAGGTAAACTGGACCTCATCTTTGCCCCCCATTTCAACGACTCAACAGCCCAAGACCTTGCACTGTATATATCACCTGTGCCTTGGTCAGATCACAAACTCCTTAGATTCATTATACCCTTTAATACATCCTACAAGAGCCAAATGTCATCAAACATTTCTGATACCCATACTGCCCGCTTCCGACCATTCAACCGGAGCGTAGTCCTGGAAAATCTTCTGCCACTTATGACCAACACGTCCCTAAACTTAGATGATCTCATCTCCAAATGGGACGAGAACCTTCGAGCTGCCTCCTGTCCATCCCACACTGAAAAGAGAACAAGGAAACGGGAACACGCACCATGGTTCTCCTCTGACCTTCGCTCATCTCTCCACCACCTGCGCAAACTTGAGAGACGGTGGCGTCGATCACACTCCTCAGAATCACTTGATACATACAACTCTTACCTAATAACCCACCGTCGAAAGATAACACAGAGCAGGAAACTCTACCACACAGATTTATTGAAACGTTCCATCAATAAACCACACGCCCTATTCAGACTAGTAAAATCCATAACAGGCGAACCGGTCTCCGCCCAACCCTCAATGCCCCAACCACAGGACTTTGCAAACTACTTGCAATCAAAGATGATTAAGACCAACATAAACATGAGTAGCAGTACCTCACCCATACCGTCTAAGGCACCCCTAGCAACTCCACTATGTAATTTCACTGTGGTCTCAAATAGAGAGATGGAGAACATTGTCGCCTCTATCAATCCCAGCACAGCACCCAACGACCCCTGTCCAGCCAATTGGATCAAAGAGCTGCGTCATGACCTAAGCCAAATCCTGTGCAATATATTGAACCAGTCTTTTCTAACAGGCTCGTTCCCACAGCGCCTGAAAAACACCTCCATCAAGCCTCTACTAAAAAATAGTAGACTTGACCCATCCAAAGTCGAATCTTTTAGGCCAATCTCGAGCATCCCCCAACTTGCAAAAATCATAGAAAAAGCTGCTCAACAACAACTCCAGCTCCATATTGACACTGAAGCTCCACTAGACACGTCACAACACGGCTTCAGGGAAGCGCATGGCGTCGACACAGTCCTCACAACCCTATTCAACGAATTGGTCACTGGAATGGACAGCATTCAACAAGGTTTTGTCCTCATCTTCCTGGACATCTCCGCCGCCTTTGACTCTGTGAATCATGACATACTTCTACAACGCTTGAAGGAAAAGGGGATTCAAGGCACAGCACTTGAATGGTGTAAATCCTACCTATCCAACAGGTGGCAACAAGTAAAAACAGGTCATACATCCTCGGAACCATTCCTGCAGTCCCAGGGGGTACCTCAAGGATCGTCCTTATCGGCATTAATGTTCAATATATATATGCAGCCGATATGTGATTTGATCCGATCTTTCAACGTACGATGCCTGGCTTACGCAGACGACATCCTCCTCTACATGCCGTTCAAAACTGACCAACCGATGTTCTCCCCAATAATCAATTGTTTCGGAGCGGTAGCTGATTGGCTACTGACACAAAACCTTCGGATCAATCATAGTAAAACTGATGTCCTTTTTGTTACAAAGAACCGTAAATTCACACCCCCCCCCATCGCTACTTGTCAACGATGTAGAATTGAAGTCCAAACCTACAATCAGATATCTTGGCATCACATTGGACCAGCACCTAGATATGACCACACATGTGAAGAACGTTACAAAGTCTATATATCACAAGATCAGAACATTACGTCACCTCCGCCCCCTACTGGAATCCAATGACTACCGGACAACCTTTCAGGCATTAGTCCTCCCACACCTGGACTTTGCGAATATCGTCCTCCACGGCCTCCCTCAATCAATTTTAAATCCGCTCCGCCTGGCTATGAATGCAGCTGCAAGAGTTCTCTCTGGATCATCAAGAACTGACCACATAACACCAATCATGAAAAATCTGCATTGGCTACCATTACACGCCAGACTCCAATATAAGTCATTAGTCCTTACTTTTAAAGCCCTGAATAACTACCCACCTACACCGATTAGCAAACTAATTCACAGCACCCTGGAAAACAGAGACAGGAGATCCACTGCAATGAACACCTTAATAGTCCCCAAGATGATGACGTCATGTACTAAGACCACTTCCAACAGGGCTTTCTCTATATTCGCTCCCCTAAATTGGAATGCTCTTCCACATGAAATCCGTGGCATCAAAAGCTTAATCCTATTCCGTAAAGCTTTGAAACACCACCTATTCACAATATGCTACCCTGACACCAACCCTGACACCCACACATCGGGTAAACTTCCTTCATGTCTCAGCTACCACAGCACCTTATTACAACCAGAAAATGGCTAGCCTATACTATTGCCCACCCACCACTTTTACGCCTGTCCCTCCCACACAAAATGAAGATGATACCAAATTAGCTCAGAGTACTGGTGACAATACTAATGTAACCTGTAAATAGTTACCCTGTGAATAGTTACCCCGGTTGTCCTATGTTTTTTTTCCCTGTTCTATGTAAAACTCAATGTTGCTTGTATGCATTGTAGTATGTTTTGTTCGATGTACACCGCACTGATTTCAATAGCGCGGTATAGAAGAAATGTTAAATAAATAAATAGGGCTGATAATGCTGAACCTTGTGGTAAACCTATTTCTTGGTTATAAGTAGTGGAAGTTTGATTACCTATTCTTACATTTTGTGTTCTGTTATTTAAATAAGAGGTGAACCATTTATGTACTGTAGAGTTTATGCCTATCTGACTTAGGTTGTTGAGCATTATTGAATGATGTACACTATCAAAAGCCGCTGATATGTCAATGAAAAGGAGGATGAATGCTTGTTTATGATTGTCAATGCCTCTTAGAAGAGTATCGAATAATACTGTTAGAAGTGTATCTACTCCGTGGCGTGGTCTAAATCCATATTGTTGCTCATCGAGTGGGTAAGATGCGTCTATGTATTCTTGTGTCTGTAATTGCACTACTTTTTTGATTATTTTGGCCAAAAATGGTATGCTAGAGATGGGCCTATATGATACTTGAGATGTTTTATCTAGTTTGCAATTTTTTAGGATTGGGCGTATTTGTGCGTGTTTGAGCGAGGGTGGGAGGTAACCTTGGGATAATGAGAGGTTGACTATTGGGAGAATGAAGGATAGTAGTGTTGGCAGTGTGTTTTTTATCCATGACACTGGGCATGGGTCTAAATAAGAAGTTGTGGTATTGAGTCCAGAGATGGTTGATTTTAATGTCATATTTGAAATGGGGTAGAAGTTGGACCATTCGTCTACAGACTGGTGAGGAGTATTAATAGTTTCTAGGGACATAGGAGGTTTTTTTTTAAAATGTATTTTTGGAAGCAGATAACACTGCGGTATAGAAGGAGACTTCACATTTAGAAACAACATTTCCTTTTTAGTTATACAGTGTGTCAAAAAAGCCTGAGCTGTCAACTCTTTTATCTCACTTTGTAATGCTGTAGTGGGATCCTCTTCCAATTTAACATATACCATTAGATCAGATAACTGTCGACAGGCTTCAGCCAAATAGTCTCTTCTATTGAGGACCACTATAGCCCCTCCCTTGGCCACACGTTTGACAATTATATCCGACCGTGCAGACAAATTCTTCAAAGCAAATTTTTCTTGTGTTGATAAAACACTTCTAGATCTCTGAGTAACGGTACTCTCTAAATCCCCAACATCTTTTAATACTAATTCTCGAAATACTGTCAGATTAGGATGTAATGGCCCAGGGGGATTCCACGTAGATTTCAAAGGCAGAGGAACCCACTTCAGAGACATAACAGAATCCTCTTCTTGTATTAGCTCTGGATCTAACTCATTAGTAGACGATAATGCAAAAAAATTCTTAAGATTCAACCTTCTCATAAACTTCTCAAAATCTATCCTAAATTGAAATGAATCAAAACTGATCTTCGGAACAAACGAAAACCCTTTTGCTAATAGGCTCAGCTCTACTTCTGTTAAACATGCATCAGATAGATTAACTACTAATGATGATGAGCCCTGCATTATTCTCGCTCTCTCCTGTGCCTGTTCTTCTTTTTTCTGATGCCCGTCTTCTAAAAAACCTTCCTTCGAAGATTTTGAACCCACTGATTCTTCAGAAGACCATTCAAATGAAATCTTCTTGCGGGCATTGGCGTTAGTCTTTCAGTTACAGAGACCGATGGATGAGGATGGTATGTGAGAAATGAAAGGTTTATATACTCTGATGGTATACATAAGGTCTTTGGGAATGCTGGTTGGGTAAGATTGTTTGGCTAGTAGCTTGGTATTTTCTAAAAAGGTGTGTACATTAGGGATTGTAGCATGGAAGTATAGCAACAATTTGTTTTTATTGTTTTTAGTTCTATCCCTTGAAGCAGCATAGGTGAAACGCTGAAAGGACATCCTGGCGGGCGTTGGGGTTGATATCGGAATCATTGGTTTGGAAGCCTGACAGAAGAAAGGAATCGAGAAACTCTTTACTGTCTACATAAAATGGACATATATACACTAAAATAATGTTTATTTTACAGATTGTTGAGAGTTATATCAATTTAAATAAAGTCTCACTTCTAGCTGTGAAACATTGGGTGGGTGGAGTAGGTATAGGCAGACCGTTGATGCAATTAGCCCGTGATAAAAACACCTAAGACCCGGTAATGGCAAAAGTTTTTTTCCAGGGTATTCTGAGGTCTGCTCTCTCCACTTTACCTTTGCAGGAAAATCAATGCTACGTTTAGGTGAATTAGTAGAGCTGTTTTTGAATTCATGAAGTATCACTTATAAGCTCTGGCACTGACCTAAGTTTGTTTGTTAATTTACAATGGAAGGTCTTAATTTATGGCAGGATACTCTGAGTTTTTCAGAGGCACATATAGAAAAACTTTCAAAAGAAAGCACTCCTTTTTCAGAACAGAATTTATCTGAGCGTATTGAGGATACTAGTTGGAACTCTCTGCTGGTCCTCTAAAAGAGGAAGATCAGACTGGAACTACATTGGGCTTCTCTAGTGGAGTACATCAAGTGTCAACACATTCCTAGAGGATTATGGGTTTATAAAGAACCCCGTTTATTTGAATCCAATAATACCTTTTTAGAGCAATGGGAAAAAATTTTAAATAAATGCTCTCTAGATCTAATGGTGTTAACAGTTGATATGTTGAAGAACCAATTGGAGAGCCTTCAAACAGACATAGATAAGCAGCTTGAGAGTTTGCGACTTGTGGGGTCGACGGAGATGTTCCAACAGCAATCTTCAGATATATGTAAACAAGTTGACCAGTCATGTAATGAAATCATGAAGATTAAATTGAAGAAACTGAAAAGAGACCTTGATGATTATACGACAGGATATGTTTTCCTTGGCGCAATCCCAATCATCGAAAAGAACGGAAGGCCCACAAGAAGATTCAGTTGAATGGTCCTCTGAAGAATTAGTGGGTTCAAAATCTTCGAAGGAAGATTTTTTAGAAGACGGGCATCAGAAAAAAGAAAAGAAGAACAGGCACGGGAGAGAGCGAGAATAATGCAGGGCTCATCATCATTAGTAGTTAATCTTTCTGATGCATGTTTAACAGAAGTAGAGCTGAGCCTATTAGCAAAAGGGTTTTTGTTTATTCCGAAGATCAGTTTTGATTCATTTCAATTTAGGATAAATTTTGAGAAGTTTATGAGAAGGTTGAATCTTAAGAATTTTTTTGCATTATCTTCTACTAATGAGTTAGATCCAGAGCTAATACATGAAGAGGATTCTGTTATGTCTCTGAAGCGGGTTACTCTGCCTTTTAAATCTACCTGGAATTCCCCTGGGCCATTACATCCTTATCTGACAGTATTTCGAGAATTAGTATTAAAAGATGTTGGGGATTTAGAGAGCACCGTTACTCAGAGATCTAGAAGTGTTTTATCAACACAAGAAAAATTTGCTTTGAAGAATTTGTCTGCACGGTTGGATATAATTATCAAACATGCGGACAAGGGAGGGGCTATAGTAGTCCTCAATAGAAGAGACTATTTGGCTGAAGCCTATCAACAGTTATCTGATTTAATGGTATATGTTAAATTGGAAGAGGATCCCACTACAGCATTACAAAGTGAGATAAAAGAGTTGACAGCTTAGGCTTCTTTGACCCACTGTATAACTAAAAAGGAAATGTTGTTTCTAAATGTGAAGTCTCCTTCTATACCGCAGTTTTATCTGCTTCCAAAAATACATAAAGATATGAAACAGCCTCCAGGTAGGCCAATTGTATCAACAAGAGGATCTGTTTTGGAGTCTATGTTAATTGATTCGTTCCTGCGACCGTTATTGAAAACTATCACCTCATACATACGGGATGCAATGCATTTTTTGCAAATATTGAGAGCAGCCGTGGAATGGGTGAGGAATGACTCTATATTATTAGTCACTTTAGATGTTAAAGCCCTGTATACCAGCATTCCGCAGGGGGCGGCATTAGAAGCAATACAATCAGGGTTGCAACAGAGAGGCGACGTTGGATCCTTGCAGATTGAATTCTTAATGCAGTGTGCACGATTTAGCCCTTTGTAAAAATTATTTTAGCTTTAATGAGGAGATTTTTCAACAAAATATGGGTGTAGCAATGGGGGCGTCTTTTGCTCCATCAGTAGCAAAACTCTTCATGGGCCTGTATGAGGAGCGATGGCTGAGAAGATCACCATATTTCCCTCATATTAGAGTATGGCGTTGATACATTGATGATATTTTTGTACTGTGGGAGGGCACAGTTGACTCCCTAATGATGTTTTATGAATGGTTGAATAAAGCTGATCCAAATATACAATTTATGATAAATTATAATACCCAAACAATAGTATTCCTAGATGTTTAGGTCCAGAGACAGGATGATGGGTGAAGCACTACTATATACAAGAAAAATACTGATAAGAAAATGTTTTTGCATTTTTCTAGTGCTCATCCGTTGAACTTATTAAAAGGATTACCTTTTTCACAGTTTATCCAATACAGGCGGAATTGTTCCTCATTAGCTGATTTCAAGACTCAAGCACAATCCCTGAAAAGGGATTTTTTGAATAGAGGTTATCCCGCTGGGGTAGTGGAACGTGCATACAAACGAGCACTCTTTAATGACCATGATTGGTTGTTATCCCCGAAAGGAAAAATTGGATAAAGATATAGAACATGTCAACTTTATTTCAAGATATTCACCTTTTAGTATTAAAGATTCAGCAGATTTTACGTAGGCACGCTAATGTGCTAACAGCAGTGCCAGGTCTTGAGGATAAGAGTCTTAGATGTGTTTGGCAGAGGGACTGTAATTTGAAGGAGATTTTGAGTCCTTCTCGATTAAGGAAAATTGGGGGGACACTGGAGCAACGGGTAGGACATGCTTGGTGCGGGCATTGTGCTGTTTGTACTGTTAGTTGGGAAACGGATCGGTTTCTTTACAAAGAGAGAGAATATAAGCTAAGATCAGACACCTCGTGTGGATCGGATTTTGTGGTGTATGGGATTTTTTATTCCTGTAAATTGTTATATATAGGGAAGACAGTTCGATCCCTACGAGTTCGGATAGGGGAACATAAAAGTAGGTTGCGATGTAAAAGACGGGAAGCTCCAATGGTAGATCATTGCCTGTGGAATTGGCATAGTTTTGATGATTTGCGTTGTTTTGGCATTGAACGGGTAAGTTCAGGATCTAAAGGTATGATGCGTGAGCAGTTTTTAATTTATAGGGAGCAACGCTGGATCTTCATGCTTGACACAATTATTCCAGGTGGATTGAATTTTAGCATTGACTGGAAGGCTTGTATATGATATGAGTTGCCGAGAATGATTGGAGAATCTATACATGATGGTTTTCATTTATGTAGGTATGGTGATGTCATCTTTTGACACATTTAAATATTGACGTTGGCTTTAGTCTTTCAGTTACGGAGACCGATGGATGAGGATGGTATGCGACAAATGAGAGGTTTAAATGCTCTGACGGTATACATAAGGTCTTTGGGAATGCTGGTTGGGTAAGATTGTTTGGTTAGTAGCTTGGTATTTTCTAAAAAGGTGTGTACGTTAGGGATTGTAGCATGGAAGTATAGCAACGATTTGTTTTTATTGTTTTTAGTTCTATCCCCTGAAGCAACATAGGCAAAACGCTGAAGGGACGTCCAGGCGGGTGTTGGGGTTGGTATCGGAATCATTGGTTTGGAAGCCTGATAGAAGAAAGGAATCACAAAACTCTTTGCTGTCTACATAAAATGGACATATATACGCTAAAATAATGTTTATTTTACAGATTGTTGAGAGTTATATCAATTTAAAGAAAAGTCTCGCTTCTAGCTGTAAAACATTGGGTGGGTGGAGTAGGTATAGGCAGACCGTTGATGCAATTAGCCCATGGTAAAAACACCTAAGACCCGGTAACAGCGAAAGGTTTTTTCCAGGGTATTCTGAGGTCTGCTCTCTCCACTTTACCTTTGCAGGAATTTCAATGCTACGTTGAGGTGAATTAGTAGAGCTGTTTTTGAATTCATGAAGTATCATTTATAAGCTCTGGCACGGACCTAAGTTTGTTTGCTTTTTTTTTCAGACATTCTGGCTTGGACATCACAGATTGCACTTGGACATCATTTCTGTAATTGAGTGGGGATATCTAAGTCCATTGTACCACCACAGGCATGCAGCCAGCTCACCCCCTGCCTACTTGAATGTCCCTGCACCAAGGACATCTTTAAAAGCCATTTGTGAAATAGTTCCAGAGACGTCTCCATAACTTGGGCATCCACATGTATGTTGCCTAGTTCTGACCCTAATCCAGACTGTGACATTAATTACTATCTGCCAAAACAGGAAAAAAACCCTGTTAGAATCAGTAGGCTCAAGATGATTTAGCCCCTCCCCTTTGCTGACATCATACACTTGTTCAGCTAGCACAAGCTGCAGTAGGTAGAGACCCATCCTAATGCAGGACTGGGGGCTGTCAGTTCCCCAGAATCCTCCTTCTTTGCAATTCCCTTAGCTTGGCAGCACCCATATGACATCTTGGCTTTTTTTCACATTAGCATCTCTAGTTCCAACATCCCTGCACAGCACTGTAGGACCTTCTCTCTGCCACCAAAACAAGCAAAGGTATATTAAAACAAAAATTACACTCACAAGTGTCTCTATCTAGAGGCACTATAGTGGTTGGGCCTGGAAGGGATAGCACCTTACTCTTCTGCATGAGCAGTTTTATTTTTATACCCAAGGAACACCTGTGGGGCTAGAAACCCCAGTCCCACTGGCCTGAGGTTGTTCTCCTGTAGTAGGATTTGAATTGTGGGCCTTTTGGTCCAAGGCAATGTGCCCCAACCACTTGGCCACTCCTCCTCCCTTGTTGTATTACATCTTGGGCTTGACTATCTGCGTAGGGACAAAAGGTATTCGAGACTTCACTAGCTTCTATGGGGGAAAACTTAGAGAGATCAATATTTAGCAGCAGGGACACCATCAATTATAAGCCAACAAGAAATCCATTTTAAGTTATACATATTTTCAGTGACGGAAAAACTTTTAGGCGCCACTTTGAAAATACATGCATAACTTTAAATGGCCAGTAATCAGTTCAAAGTTAGATCTGTTATTTATCAGTCACCATGAGCTAGAGTTACTAAAGTGGCTGCCGTTGACATGTTACTTTACTGTAGGTCCCATTTTTTAATCCCTTGTTCTCCTTACCCTTCCCTATTCTACCCTTGTTCTCATCTATTGTACTGTCTGTCTTCATTAGATTGTAAGCTCTGACCAGCAGGGACCGTCTTTTATATGTATCTGTACAGCGCTGCATATGCCTTGTAGAGCTATAGAAATTATTAATAGTAGTAGTAGTAGCAGTTACTAACAATGTGCATTAATGGTGTTAATGTGCACTAATGCAGTAGCACACCTAAGTAATTTTAGCTCTTTGATGGATAAGGTATGCTATATGAATGTTGCTGCTATATATTGTGACATAGTGGGTCCTTCTAGCCCGTGTAATGAAGCTAAAAAGCCAGGAACAAAAGTAGAGCTGAGCTGTAAACAGAAGCACATGGCTCCTGGTTACCGTGGGAACCAGGCACAGAGGCAAGAGAAACGCCGGTGCTATCATTCAAGGGGTGAATCACAAGGTAATGCAGGACACCTGTCAGGGGGTGGAGTTGAGCACTGCCCCAGAATTCACCCTATTAAGGAAACTTCAGTGGAGCTTATGGAGGTAGGCAGAGAAGGAGGTAATGAAGAGTTGGCTGAAGAAGCAGGAAGTGAGGCATATGAGCTGGAGAGAGAAGCCATTGAGAGCTACACTGAAGACAGCTATGCCCCGAGTAAGCCAGAGTCTCTATGGAAAGGAGAGACAGATTCCTTCTTGAGGAGAAAGAAAGAAACCCCGAGGACAGGATATAACAAGGGCAAAGGAGATGGTCTGCAATATCCTGGGGAGCACGGGAGAGACAGAAAGCCTAGGAGGCAAGTGAAATGCTATGAGCAGGGCTTAGGTTGGGAACCTACAGCTATTCAAAAGCACCAGAGAAAACCTCCACCAGTAAGGCTGAAAGGTAAGCCAAAAGGCTTGAATATACTTAATTACAGTGACTGTACCCAGAAGGGTGGTGCTGGGAAAAGAATACTGGGCCTGATAATCTGGGTGAAAGCCAGTTCTTGACCCAAGCATATCGTGTAAAGCCTGGAGCAGTAAGAACGGGCGTGGCACCAGCAGTGCCGGTTCAAACATTTCCTTATGACCAGGAGGAATTGATGGACTGTGAACCAGAGTGTATTGATACTGGAGAAGATATAGATATAATGGACTGCACATTATCTCTGGCCAATGGAATAATTTCATTGCGTTGAAAGCCTGCTTGAAAAGAGAGTACAGCACAGATAGCACGTGGAAACAGAGAGCTGTGAGGAAACAGTGTGGTTTTGTTTGAATGTTTGTTTTCACCTTGGTTAATGCTGAAGAAAGCCTTTTTCTGTTAAGGAACTTTTGTTTGTCCAAATACCAGTAAATACCAGGATTGTGTTTTCTGTTCATGGTAAAATCCACCCCGGGAGGGGAAATAAAATCCTTTGGTTGCTTAACCACTTTTTCCACAACTGCTCCTTATTGATTGGGTGAAAAGACTACATTTCCCAAGGGGCATTGCTCCAGGATCTGTAAAACAGCTATTTCAATAGGGAAAAACCCACTCCCTTAACCTCTACTCGGGGGTTTAAGGAGAGCTGGTGACAATATACAATATCTTTTTTCACTGTCTGTGCCCAGTTCCAAGCCACACCACCATTTTAATCCTAGAATGACCAAAGTTATCATGTCAATATTTAAAATGCCATCCCGAACATCTAAATGTTTTATTTTCTAAAATTCAGGGGCCTTATGTATATAACGGTATGAGTATATTTAGATTACCTATCTCACTATGTGTAAAAAGGAGGAAATAAAGATTATAATAATTACCTAGGTCCCGCAAGTGGTGCAGAGCAGCAGCTACGTTGGCCTTTAGCTTCAGGGCTGAGTGGACCTGAGTTATGGAGATTGCCACAATCCACAGCCTATAATAAGGAGTGGGTCCATATCATTTAAAATGTGGCAGAGCCCAGGCTGAGGGAAGTGCAAATGCTATGTGTGATTGAAAGCTTAAAAACGTTAAACCATGTTTCATGGCTACAGCAGCCTGTGGCAGAAATGGGGGAGACACCTGGGCTGTAAGACACTCTGAGGCTGTTTGCAGTTGGTACAGGGGCTGTAGCTAGAGGAGTAAAACCAGCCTGGGATTACAATAACACTAGGCTGCAATTATTTAAAGGGACTGCGGTTTCATTAGTTAAAGGAGCTGCACCAGTACAGAGATGGGGCCAGGGAAGAGGAGGCTGCAGAGGATTGCAGCTAGAGGACTGCTGAGAGCCAGAAGGTGAGCAGCATAGATCCTCGATAAAAACAAATGGCACAGGCAGCCATGGGGTGGGAAAGCTGTGCACAAGGCAGAAAAAAGGGCTCTACAGATAGTGCTGGAGGAGGAGAGAGGTGCAAGCAGCCTTATATTTAAAAGTTTATGGCCCTTTTGAAATGGGGAGATGGGAGCAGCATGAGTGAGATTAAGTGGGGACAGTAGTGGCAACAAAGATAGTAAGTGCTGAGGATTTAAAAGGGTTTAAAATGGCAGCAGAACTGCTGGGGGAGGCGGGGGAGGGGAGACAGAGACACCCTTCGGAGCCAATGGAAACATTTTGGGACACAGGAGAACCATGTAGTGATTTTTTATTTTTTATTTGGGGATTTCAGAGGTTTTTTTTTTAATAATTAGGCTTATTAAATAGGGCACATTTTATTGAATTGGTAACACTTTCCATTAGTAAATAATCAAAGGTACCAGAATTCCAAGTCAAACAATTTGGAATGTTATGGTATCTAAGCTAAAAGGGAAGCTGGCACTACCAAATGGAAGGGGGGGGGGGGGGGGGGACAGTGACGCTTGTATCCTAGCAACACAGCTGTTTACAGCAGAATTAACTAGGGAAGGTCAAGGAGGTCAGAACTCTTTTCATTGCTGCATGACCAAATTTAGAATTTTAGTAAAGTAGAAGAGAAAGTTGATTTTATGGTATGAATGAGTGCGAGAATATATTCATTGAAGTGCCCTGTGATATTTTTGCTACTTATAAATGACACAGAAGAGTGACTGAGTTCCCTGAGAGAGAAAGTGCTATCCTAGAGAAGCCAAAAGTGACAACAGGCTTTGAGCAGCTTTCTGTCAACATAGCAAGTAAGAGACTGGCTTTGAGTTTAAGGCCCAGCCCTTGATGAGAGGCATTGCAGAAAGCCCAGGCAGTGATTTGGCCTTAGCGGAACTCAACTGTGGCAGGTGCAGGCCTGTGACCCACGGTGTCTGACATAGGCAGGCCAGCATGGCTAGCTTGACCTGTAAATGAGGCCTGTGGAGAGGCATATAGGATTGCACATCCCCCAATATGCTGCTATTGTAAGAAAGAACTCAGTAGAAATATTGAATTAGCTTAGATAAGCAGAACTGCAGAATTAAGAAATGGAAAAATACAGAAAAGACATGTTTAAAAGTTACTGATAAGAAAAAGTACATTTGCAGAGAAATATTGAGGAGTGCTGACAGATGAGTTACAGAACCTCGCTCTTCTGCACGCACAAATTGGTCCCATAACCTTGAAAGTGTGAAAGTAACAAGTTGATGAACTGACCATTGTAATTGGGACTAGAAGGGGGGCAGGCAGGTGTCATGCCCACAGAAGCCCACAGAAGGAACATAATTGGAGAAACTTATCAGTACCGGGACCAATAGAAGGGCTACGGGAGGTACGGGAGAGTACCGGGACCAATGAAGTGTTTTTCTATACCTAGAATGGAACAGAAGTCTATAAAAGTTGTTGTAATGCTTGAAAACTTTGCTCAGCCATTTTGAAATTGCCTTGCTTGAGACTTGTGCACAAATAAATGATTTGGACCTTCTGAACAGACTCCTGGTATCATTGGTTTGTCTGCGCTTTGCTGCTACATATTCCTTGGTGCGTTGGCCGGGAAGTTGTGGAATCAAAGTGTATATAGGGCAATATACCACGACTTTCCGCCTCTATAGGCTTGGTCCTGCCGGGATCGCGCCCTTCCGACGAGGGCCGCTCCCTGGCGCCACCGGTCCCTTGTATCGGAGGGAGCTGGTCGGACCTCGGCGGGTGCCGGGCCCGGTTGGAGCCAACGCCTCGAACCCGAGTGAGGGGAGTCCGAGGTCCAACTCATGCGCCTGCTTGGGAAGTTTTGAGGACCGGATCCGGTGAGTATAGTTTTGATTTTGGGTCTAGACAGAAATAGAAAGAGCAGTACTGCCATTGGAATTTGGAATTTGTAATCTCGAGATATTGGGAATTGGTAAGAGAGCATGATCAACTCTCAAGGAAGAGCCGAGTAGCCTGGCATGGGAATTCGCTAGGTGAAACCCTCATCCTTTTTGTAATTGGGAAAAGACTAGTCAGAACAGATAGAAACGAATGCATTCTGGGATACGTTGCTAGCATGATTGTGTGAACGAAGTGTGAATGAGAGGTCTGGCAGCACGGACCAAGTGAAGGCGGACCCCTGATTAGCGCATTTCCTTACCGGGCGACCGCGTTCAGGTCGCGAAAAGGGGGAAGCGATTGTCGTCTTGTCTTGTTATTTGTATTCCCTATACGTTTCCAGGGCCGTGAGGACCCCTTACCCACGGTCCGCCCTCCTTTTCCCTTCTGTCTGTTGTTGCGCGCACACATCGAAATGGGAGGGGCGGGGTCTACTAGAAACACTCCATTAGAATGTATGATCGCACATTTTAAAGAGGGATATTCAGGAGATTATGGTATTAAAATGACAGCAGCCCGTTTGCAGATTTTGTGTACTAGGGAGTGGCCCGATCTAGACCCCATCTGGCCCCGAGAGGGAACGTTCACTGTAGAGATTATTCAGTCAATACACCGTAGAGTGCGGGTAGCGCACCCAGATCAGTACCCCTATATAGATTCCTGGTTAAGTATTTGTGAAGATCCGCCCTCCTGGGCGCAGCGCTGTTATGAGGAACAGTGCAGAATAATGTTAGCTAAAACAGATTCTAAACAGAAAACGGAACAGCCTAGAATGAAAGAGCAGGATAAGAAAGCCACGAAGAAACCCATCCTGGCAGATCCTGATTCCCCAGAAGTAGTCCTCAGGCAGCCCAGAACCCCAGGTCCAGTAAGAATAGGCCGGCGGCGTCCTGCCCCAGAACCCCAGAGACGGCCAGAGCCGAGGCGGGACCCAACCCCCGATCCCCCTCCTAGAGAAGAGAAAGAGGAAGAATCAGTAGAAAGAGAAGTGGAGGACGTAAAAAGTGAGTCAGAAGCGGAGATAGAAGGAGGAGAAGAGGGAAATTCCCCAGAAGAGGAAGAGGACAGTGTACAAATAATCGAGAGAGCTAGCGCTAGCACTAGCACGCCAGTGAAAGAGAAACCCAAAGCAAAACCAGTTGAGAAAAAGAAAGCGACTCCTGCAAAGGCAACGACAATAACCCTTAGATCCCAAATGACGCCTGGGACAGCCAAACTGTTTCCCTTAAGGCAAGTCCCGGGAGTGCCCGTAAAGAATGATAACGATGAAGTGGTAGCGGGACCCCTAACTTATGTGTATATTCCTTTCTCTACAACTGATTTATTAAATTGGAGGTCGCATTATGCCTCCTATACTAGCAAGCCCCAGGAGCTGACAGAATTAGTAACTAGTATTATGGAAACTCACCAACCCACTTGGCCAGATTGCCGTCAGCTCCTGACCACCCTATTCACTACAGAAGAACGAGCGAGAATTAGAAAAGCAGCTATTGAATGGATGGCAGAAAACCCTGCAGCTCCGGCACAGGGACAGAATATAATAGATCGTAGAGAAGCAGCTCAGAGAGAATTCCCGAATGAAGACCCCCAATGGGATCCAAATACAGATGAAGGATCCACAGCCCTAGCCCGTTTTCGCCAAGGCTTTTTACAAGGCCTGAAAAGGGGGGGCCAAAAAGCTATGAACCTTTCCAAAGTCGCAGGAGTTATCCAAGGAATAGATGAGAGCCCAGCAGATTATTATGAAAGATTAACTGAAGCATACAGAATGTATACTCCCTATGATCCCGAGGCACCAGGAAGTTTATGCATGGTGAATTCTGCTTTTGTAAACCAGTCTCAACCAGACATTAGACGTAAATTACAGAAATTAGAAGGGTTTGCGGGCATGAATGCAACACAGTTATTGGAAGTCGCTCATAAAGTGTATGTGAATCGTGATACTGAAAGACAGAGAGAATGTGATAGAAAGATGAAGAAGAAAGCTGATTTTTTGGCTGCGGCCATAGTTGAAAAGAAAAGGGGAGGTGTCCCTAGTCGAAGGAGCAGAGGAAGAGGGCGGGGTCAAGGCGGAGGCCGGACCCAGAGACTAGGCGTGAACCAATGCGCCTATTGCAAAGAGGAAGGACATTGGAGAGATACGTGCCCGCAACTCGAAGACGCCAGCAAGATGACGACAACGATCATCAGTGGCGAGAAGAAAGACGAGGCCGTCCCCGAGGCCGAGGAGGAGCCAATCGAGAACAATTCCAGAGAGAGGGGAGGAGGAGCCATCCAAGCATTGGCCACACAAGCCCATGATGAGGATGACGTGGATTAGGACAGACCGGGCTCCAAGTTTGCTTTAGGTCTCCAGGAGCCTATGGTCGGAATACAAATAGGAGACCAAATTATGAACTTTATGGTTGATACTGGAGCAGAACATTCAGTAATAGACAAAAAGATAGCCCCATTCACTAAAAGAGCAGTCACCATTGTAGGAGCAACTGGTGCCAAAGCCACAAAGTCTTTTCTTCAAACCGGATATGCAGTCTAGGAGGACAGCAAGTAACTCATCAATTCCTTTACATGCCCGAATGTCCAGTACCACTACTGGGACGAGATATGCTAGCCAAGCTTCAAGCACAAATATCTTTCTCTGAACAAGGAGAAATGCAAATGACAGTAAATTCCCAAGCCAAGCCAGCAGGAGTAATGCTGCTGACAGTTCCCCGAGAAGAAGAATGGAGATACTACATTGATGATTCGATTCAAGATACCTATTTTGAACAAACTTTAAAGAACATCCATGCACCACTTGAAGTATGGGCGGAAGGCAGTCCCCCAGGCCTAGCCAAGCATATAGCTCCAGTGATTGTAACCCTCAAGCCTAGTGCTACCCCAGTGCACGTCAAACAGTACCCTCTCCCAAGAGCCGCAATTGAAGGCATTCATCGCCACCTACAGAGATTGCTCGAATATGGCCTACTAAAAGTATGTCAATCCCCATGGAACACCCCGCTTTTGCCAGTAAAGAAACCTGGGACGGATGACTATCGCCCAGTGCAAGATTTGAGAAGAGTAAATGATGCAGTTGAAACTATACACCCAGTTGTACCCAATCCTTACACTCTACTAGGATTGATACCCGCTGAAGCTACCCATTTCACTGTACTGGATTTAAAAGATGCATTCTTTTGCATAAGATTAGCCCCTGTAAGCCAAATATTGTTTGCATTTGAATGGCAGGACCCCATCTCTGGAAGAGGGGGCCAACTCACCTGGACAAGATTACCCCAAGGATTCAAGAACTCACCTACCATCTTTAGTGCTGCACTAAATCAAGATCTTTCAAGCTATCCAGTAGCCCCGGGGAAGAGAGTACTTCTCCAGTATGTGGATGATCTGTTGATAGCTGCCGTATCAGAAAGAGAATGTATATTAGCCACCAAAGATCTCTTGCAGTTACTAAATGAAGCTGGATATAAAGTTTCCAGAGCCAAAGCACAACTATGTCAAACAGAAGTGAAATACTTGGGTTTTCGTATTACCCAAGGAAGCAGAAGATTAGGCAGAGAAAGAAAAGAAGCAGTATGCAGAATTCCAACTCCAACAACCAGAAAGCAAGTCAGAGCCTTTCTGGGAGCAGCAGGATATTGTCGAATCTGGATACCCAATTTTGCACAAATTGCCAAACCACTGTATGAAGCCACAAAAGGAGAAGAAAAGTCACCACTGGAGTGGGGACTTGAGCAGGATACAGCCTTCCAGAAGTTAAAAGAAGAATTGATGTCATCACCAGCACTTGGACTACCAGATGTCCACAAACCTTTCCACTTGTTTGTACATGAAACACAGGGAAATGCCCTAGGCATGTTGACTCAGAAATTAGGAAATTGGGAACGACCTGTAGCCTACCTATCGAAACAATTGGACCCTGTGGCCAAGGGATGGCCACCCTGCTTGAGAGCAGTTGCAGCTACAGCACTACTAGTGAGTGAAGCAGACAAACTCACACTAGGACAGAACATACGAGTCACTGTGCCACATGCAGTCCTTGCCCTTATGGAACAAAAAGCAAATTATTGGCTCACCAATTCCCGAATGTTGAAGTACCAGAGTATGTTATGTGAAAACCCACAAATACAACTTGAAGTGAGCCATGCCTTGAACCCAGCTACCTTGATACCCATCAGTGAAGAACTCCCAGAACATGACTGTATCGAAGTCATGGAGACTGTGTTCTCCAGTCGACCTGACTTAACAGATGTGCCCATAGACAATCCCGACCAGATCTATTATGTTGATGGAAGCAGTCTCATCCTTGATGGACGACGCTGTGCTGGATATGCAGTCGTCACTCAACATGAAGTAGTTGAATCATCAGCTTTAGCCTCAGGTACATCAGCCCAGAAAGCCGAATTGATAGCACTCACCAGAACATTGTTGTTAGGAGAAAAACTTGTGCTAAATGTATATACAGATTCCAAATATGCCTTCACTACCTTGCATGCCCATGGAGCTCTCTATAAAGAAAGAGGACTCATCACATCCGGAGGAAAATCAGTCAAATATGGTCCCGAGATATTGATGTTACTTGATGCAGTCTGGGCCCCAACACGTGTAGCTGTCATGCATTGTAGAGGACATCAAGCAGGAAAAGGAGAAGTTGCCCGAGGGAATAGATTTGCAGATGCCTCAGCACGACAAGCAGCTATGACCGGACAAATTGCCCCACAAGCTATGCCAATGCAAGCAGCATTGTTTCCAGTACCCTTGAATCTATGGACCCCACGATATACCACCAAAGAATTAGATTACTATTGTGACAAAGAAAATGGAGTAGTGAAAGATGGATGGATTGAGCTGCCACCAGAAGAGGGCAGTCAACCTCCAGGAAGAATAGTAATTCCTGAACTATTAGGACCATCCTTTGTCAAAGCTTTCCACGAAGCTACCCACTATGGGAAGAGTGCTATGGAAAAAGCACTCAGACCACATTTTTACATCCCTCTGATGACAACCATATCAGCCTCAGTAGCACGACAATGCCAAACCTGTGCCAAGAATAATGCCAAGCAAGGCCTTATTACAGCACCCCGAGTTCAGTCAAGAGGTGTGACCCCCATGCACAACCTCCAAGTTGATTTCACCGAAATGCCAAAAGCCAATGGATACCATTACCTACTAGTATTAGTTTGTACCTTCTCTGGGTGGGTAGAAGCTTTCCCAACCAGAACTGAGAAAGCCCGAGAAGTTACCAAAGCCTTAATGAGAGAGATTGTCCCCAGATTTGGAATCCCAGCAGTAATAGGGTCAGACAATGGACCCTCATTTGTCTCCCAAGTTATTCAGCAGTTAGCAAAAGCTTTGCAGATACAGTGGAAGCTCCACACTGCATACAGACCCCAGAGTTCAGGGAAAGTTGAGCGAATGAATCGTACCTTGAAAGCCCAAATGTCTAAGCTTTGTCAGGAGACACACTTGAAATGGCCTCAAGTGCTCCCCATAGCTTTACTCAGAATACGCTCAGCCCCTGTAAAGTCAACAGGATTTTCCCCTTTTGAAGTTTTGTATGGTAAACCCCCACCAATAGTACAGGGAATCAAAGGAAGTTTAGCCCAGATTGGTTCAGAAGTAACCAGACAAGAACTCCTAGCTCTTAGTTTTGTTCTGCAGACTCTCCATACGTGGATCCAAGACCAGTTGCCTATCAACTTGACGGAACCCTTGCATCCCTATCAGCCTGGAACTTCGGTGTGGATCAAAGATTGGAAGAAGATACCATTGGAACCCCATTGGAAGGGACCGTACACCGTCATCCTGTCTACCCCAACTGCAGTAAAGGTAGCCGAGATCGACGCCTGGATCCACCACAGCAGAGTCAAGCCCGCCGCCAATCCTGAACCAGAGCGGTGGACAGCAGAGCAGCACCCTGATGTACCCTTGCGAGTTACTCTGAGACGGCAACCAGCAGCATAGACACTTCATCACAAGTGCTTTGCAGTAGCCAAGTCTTTCGAAGAGGATTGCTGTTTTCCATGCAGCAACAGCTTTGTTTCAACGAACCCAATTTGTGTGTGATTTGACACACTCCTTTGAGACTACATTGACTAAAAGCCAGACTTCACAAGCCAACTGAATTGCTAAGTTGGTTAATGTGTGCTGGACATCTTGAGGATCTTCAATCAACACTCAGCACCCGTTAAATTGCTTCATTAGCAAACGGGACGAAGAATAATAGACCGTCGTGATCAAGATCAGCAAGCTGAGGATTTAGAAGAACTCCAATCAACATCAACATGTATCTTTGCTTCTGCTTTGCCTTGGTTGCCTTCTTCAGAGGTTTTGAACAGACTTATGCTCTACCTCCATGCACTGCTTGTATAACTTCTACTAGAACTGGACTGAAAGTAACTCAGACTTTGCTTTACCATTCTTACTATACCTGCAAGGGAACAATAACTCGGTGTATTTATAACACCACTGAACTAAATGTTTGCACTCATGGCAAAATCAAAGCATGCTATAATCCGCATCAGAATCCATCCTATTACACGTTGGAAATAAGATGGAAGGATGCAGATGGACCTATATTAGCTGCTACACCACCACTTAAGGACATTACTAAACCTGCTGTTTTGAATTTTGATGCATGTAATGCTATTAATAGAGATAGTCAGTCCACCTGTGGTACATGGGAGAAAGCGTATCGAAATGACCATAAGTATATGTGTCCAGAAGGTGCCACAAATTGGTGGAAGTGTACAGGTAAAACAGGATCAGGGTATAGTACTGCTACAGCGGCAGATTACTATTGCCCATATTGGGAATGTGTTTTCTATGCTACCTGGAACACTGGTATAACTGATGAGAAGATAGATAAGCGGATGGCTACTCTAACCAAGCCAACCACAAATGATAAATGTCAGAAAGATGCTTGCAACCCTTTGCATTTGCGTGTACATAATCCCCATGCATGGAAACAAGGATATAAGTTTGGTTTACGTATTGCTGGAGGAGGAACAGATCCAGGGACCATTGTGTATATTAGATTGAATACTCAAGCCCACAAGTCATCTAAATATCATATTCATAATACCTTTTATGAAGCTATGCATGTAAATAAGTTTGAGATCCCTCACCCTTCACAGAATTTGTTTCTAGAATTAGCCGGAGCAGTAGTCTCTAGTCTTAAGATCACAGATTGTTATTTCTGTGGCGGAACCCAAATGGGAGACCAATGGCCCTGGGAAGCCCAAGAATTGAATTATTCCATGATTTATAACCAGACTGAATTACACAAGACTACCAGTGAATGGGTGTTAGCGCACTCAATCGTTGGACGTCTTTGCTTTGCCAGAACTGGACCCCAGTTCACCCAAAAGGTAGGACAGCTGGTCTGTCTTAGCCAGAAATACTATAATGCCACAACCAAAAAGACAGCTTGGTGGTCAGGAATTAGACATCCTGAACCTCCTAACCCATTAGCTAGATTTCCTGAACTTGCAGGTCTATGGACTAACCTTGCCAAAGTCCAAGCCTGGCAAGCCCCACCTGGCCTATATTGGATCTGTGGAAACCGAGCATATGCGCAACTCCCACCACAATGGGGAGGAGCATGTGTCTTAGGAACCATCAGACCTTCTTTCTTCCTGTTAAACACTGAACATGGAGAACAATTAGGATACCCTGTATACACAACCCACAAACACAAAGGAGCATCAAGACAGAAAAGAGAGGCCTTACAGATAGGCAAGTGGGAGAAGTGGCGAGGTGATGATTGGCCACCAGAAAGAATTATTGAGTATTATGGACCTGCCACTTGGAATGATGATGGTATGTATGGTTATCGTACCCCAATTTATATGATCAATCGTATTATTCGCTTACAAGCAGTAGTTGAAATAATAACCAATGAAACTAGTCATGCTCTCACGCTCTTAGCTAGACAAAGTACTCAGATGCGCACTGCCATATATCAGAATCGCTTAGCACTTGATTATTTGCTAGCAGCTGAAGGAGGAGTATGTGGTAAGCTGAACTTAACTAATTGCTGTTTGAAAATAGATGATAAGGGTCAAGTAGTTGAAGAAATTGCTAAAGATATGCAAAGACATGCTTATGTGCCAGTACAGACTTGGCACGCCTTGAAATTTCCTAATTGGTTTGCTAACCTTTTCTCTTGGCTGGGAGGATTTAAGACTTTCGTTATCTTAGTACTAATCCTTGTTGCTGTTGTCCTCTGCTTACCATGTTTAATCCCATGTTGTATGCGTTCCCTTCATAGTGCTATTGATAATACAGTAGAGCGGAAGACCGCAACTAGAATAATGGCTTTATACAAAGCTAGCCCTAGTGGAACTAGTAAGAATCCTTTAATTAGGATGTGAATCTTCTAGAAAGTGATTTAATTCTCACACCTTATTAAGTAATAGGGTGAGATTAATCAAAGGGGGGAATGTGGCAGGTGCAGGCCTGTGACCCACGGTGTCTGACATAGGCAGGCCAGCATGGCTAGCTTGACCTGTAAATGAGGCCTGTGGAGAGGCATATAGGATTGCACATCCCCCAATATGCTGCTATTGTAAGAAAGAACTCAGTAGAAATATTGAATTAGCTTAGATAAGCAGAACTGCAGAATTAAGAAATGGAAAAATACAGAAAAGACATGTTTAAAAGTTACTGATAAGAAAAAGTACATTTGCAGAGAAATATTGAGGAGTGCTGACAGATGAGTTACAGAACCTTGCTCTTCTGCACGCACAAATTGGTCCCATAACCTTGAAAGTGTGAAAGTAACAAGTTGATGAACTGACCATTGTAATTGGGACTAGAAGGGGGGCAGGCAGGTGTCATGCCCACAGAAGCCCACAGAAGGAACATAATTGGAGAAACTTATCAGTACCGGGACCAATAGAAGGGCTACGGGAGGTACGGGAGAGTACCGGGACCAATGAAGTGTTTTTCTATACCTAGAATGGAACAGAAGTCTATAAAAGTTGTTGTAATGCTTGAAAACTTTGCTCAGCCATTTTGAAATTGCCTTGCTTGAGACTTGTGCACAAATAAATGATTTGGACCTTCTGAACAGACTCCTGGTATCATTGGTTTGTCTGCGCTTTGCTGCTACACAACGACTGGCTATTAAATAAGTACTTTGATAAAGGATTGAAGATATGAAAAAAAAATTGAGAGTCAGAGTGGTAGGTGAATGCAAATTACCAGGCATATGGTGATCTCAATAGTTAGGTGAAAGGGACTTTAAAAGCCAGCACAGACTTATAAGAAAAAGACGTATTTTAAAAAAGATTAATTAAACAAAAAGAGTCAAGAAATAGAGCTAGAAAGGGTTTTTCCTTATTGAGTTTGTTTTAGTTAGGCAGTAGGATTCAATTAGGAACCAAAGACCTGAGGATGTCGCAGAGAACCTGAGAACTGAGCAGCAGGCTGAAACACAGAGAATGCGGTACTTATAAGGATTATAAGGTAAATGTATACCAACATACTTTACACACCCTGGATAGTTGTTAACTTATTCTAAAAGTAAAATATTCAATAGAAAGGAGAGAGACTATTCTTCTTGGTGTCTTGAACAGTGTTTATATTAATTGAAGGTCTGATGCAGGACACTAGACCCACATATAGAAGTCATACATGCAGAATTACATATACAGTATACTTACCTGATTCTTTGAAGAAGTAGATTGTGCTTCCTCTAAAAGAGAACACAAAGGGGTATGTTTACTAAGGAGCGTTAAGATAGCAAAGGTGCCGTTAACAGGTGTTATTGGGCCTGTGAGCGACTAACACTGAAGAAAGCACCGATAACACTGGAATAATGTGCATTAGCTGGTCCCCTAGCATTAAGGTGAATAGAGGTGGAGAGTGGGCGTTACTGCCAATTGTTGTTACCGTGCGTTAGATGCGCAGCTGGCAGGAACCCCAATGCCAGCTCAGAGCTTGCGTTAAGGGCTACCTCTGAAGGGAGAGATCCATTTATGTCACACAAGCAGCACACAGGGAGCCTGTTTAGCTGTATGCAATGTGCTACTCTCATTGTAGCCCTAGAATTAGTGCTAGTGATGTTCTATTGGCATTGTGACAGCATTGTGTCCTAGAAATGAAGTTGACAATGTTTTTGGTGCTAGATTGCCACAGGAGGTAGCATGGGAGCAATGCAGTGAGTCAGTATGGTCCTCTAAGCTGACTAGGTGCATGCCTAGGGTGTTCACCTGTGCTGTCTGTTGTGACTCTGCTGTGACAACTGTAGCCCACTTACATGCTACTGTTGTCTGAAATGAGTTTGCCCACTGCCACCACACAGTCATGTTAGCATTGTGTGTAGGTGGGGGTGGCAGTCGGAGCTGCTGTGGCCTGCTATGAACAAAATCTGTCCCAGCCTTGTGTGTCAGTTGCAATGCAGCAGGTACAGCAGAGCACATGATGATCACTCCCTCCCGAGATCTAGGGCAGCAACACGCGTGCCCAAATCCCCCTGTGGAGGGAGGCAAGATTGGCATGGTGCACCTAGCTGCATGTGTGCACATTCTATAAGTTAGGTGTCCTGGATCATTTAACTACATGTTACTTTATATGATGACTCTAATGTGTAAATAGTTTCTCCTATGTATTCCAAGTTTGCTACCCTGTTATTTGTAACTCTCCCTTGTTATCCAAGTTTGATGTCCGGTTAATTGTAAACTCAGACACATGCCATGGAGGAGAGAGGTCACGTGACAGGAGAGCATCACCCTGGTGTGGCAGGAAGTGATCCTGTAACTAGGACCTGTCCTCCAGGTGATGTAAACCCCTCTCGCACCGAGGAGGTTTCTCCAGGGCCAAGTGCCCATGCGGGAAGGGTTAGGACAGCAGTTATAGTTGGTGATTCGATCATGAGGCATGTAGATAGCTGGGTGGCTGGTGGACGTGAGGATCGCCTGGTAACATGCCTGCCTGGTGCGAAGGTAGCGGACCTCACACGCCAACTAGATAAGGTCTTAGATAGTGCTGGGGAGGAGTCTTGCTGTCTTGGTACATGTTGGTACCAATGACATAGGAAAATGTGGTAGGGAGGTTCTGGAAGCTAAATTTAGGCTTTTAGGTAGGAAGTTGAAATCCAGAACTTCCAGGGTAGCGTTCTCCGAAATGCTTCCGTTCCACGCGCAGGACCCAATAGGCAGGCAGAGCTCCGGAGTCTCAATGCGTGGATGAGACAATGGTGCAGAGATGAGGGGTTCGGATTTGTTAAGAACTGGGGAACATTCTGGGGAAAGGAGGGGCTCTTCCGAAGGGATGGGCTTCACCTTAACGGGATGGAACCAGGCTGCTGGCATTAACCTTTAAAAAGGAGACAGAGCAGCTTTTAAACTAGATAATAGGGGAAAAGCCGACAGTCGCCCAAGAGCGCATGGTTCGGAAAGAATGTATCCTTGAAGGATACTACAAAAAGCAGAGAGGTTCCAAAAAAAGAGTAAAGTAGCCCAAATGCCCTCGCATATGGAGCAGACAGAACGTAAAGATCCCAAATTACCCATGTCTACCAATAGCCAAATTAATATGAATAAAATACAGTCTCTAAAATGCTTGTATGCAAATGCTAGAAGTCTACAAAACAAGATGGGAGAGTTAGAATATATAGCACTAAACGAGAGGTTAGATATGATTGGAATATCAGAGACATGGTGGAAGGAGGACAACCAGTGGACACTGTGATACTGGGTACAAACTATATCGAAATGATAGAGCTGATCAAATTGGTGGAGGGGTTGCGCTCTATGTTAGAGAGGGCATTGAGTCAGAAAGGATTAAAGTTTTGCAAGAAACAAAATTTGCTGTAGAATCTCTATGGATTGAAATTCCATGTAGAAAGGGGAAGGCGATGGCAGTGGGGGGGTACTATCGTCCGCCTGGCCAGAATGAAACAAATGGATGATGAAATGCTCAAAGAAATCAAGGAAGCTAGCAAAACGTTACAGTGCAGTAATAATAATGGGTGATTTCAATTACCCCGGCATCGACTGGGTCAGTGTCACAACAGGACATGCTAGGGAGATAAAGTTCCTAGATGAAATAAATGACTGCTTCTTGGAGCAGCTGATTCATGAACCGACCAGAGGGGAAGCAATATTAGACCTAGTCCTTAGTGGAACACCAGAGGTAGTGCAAAGAGATAAGGGGTGTTGGGGCCACTTGGCAATAGTGATCATAGCATGATCGCCTTGATTTAATTAGTGGAGGAGGGATAGTAAGGAACATCCACAGTACTACCCTTTAACTTTCGAAAGGGAGACTATGATAGAATGAGGAAAACAGTTAAGAAAAAAAACTAAAAGGAGCAGTTGCAAAGGTTTTAAAGACGTACATCAAGCTTGGGTGTTGTTGAAAAATACTATCTTGGAAGCCCAGACCAGCTGTATTCCACGCTTTAAGAAAAAGTGGAAGGAAGTCCAAAAAATTGCCAGCATGGTTTAAAGCTTGAGGTCAGAGAGGCTGTTGTTGCCAAAAAAGCATCTTTCAAGAAATGGAAAAAAAAGAGCCAAATGATGAAACCTGGGAAACAGCACAAGCACTGGCAAGTCAATGCAAGGCATTGATAAGGCAGGCAAAGAGAGAATTTGAGAAGAAGCTTGCTGCGGAAGCAAAAACGCGAAATAAAGACCTTTTCAAGGTACATTCGTAGCAAAAAAACCCGTGAGAGAGTATGTTGGTCCATTAGATGATAAAGGGGTTAAAGGAGCACTAAGAGGCGACAAGGCGATAGCGGAGAGACTGAATGAATTCTTTGCTTCGGTCTTTACTGAGGAAGATGTAGGGATGTTACACACGACTGAAGTGGTATTTAAAGGTGTGGAAGAATTGAAGGAAATATCGATTCATCGGGAAGATGTCCTACAACTATTAGATAAACTGAAGAGTAGCAAATCACCTGGGCCGGATGGTATACATCCAAGGGTGTTGAAAGAACTGAAATTTGAGATTGCAGACCTGCTATCAGTAATCTGTGAACTATCATTAAAATCATCTCTAATACCTGAGGATTGGAGGATCGCCAAGTAACACCAATTTTTAAAAAGAGTTCGAGGGGGTGATCCGGGAAACTACAGACGGTGAGCCTGACATCAGTACCGGGAAAAATGGTAGAAACCATCATAAAGAATAAAAATTACTCAGCATATAGATAGTCATGACCTAATGGGAGACAGCCAACATGGCTTTAGACAAGGAAGATCTTGTCTACTAATCTGTTATGTTTTTTTTTGAAGGAGTGAATAAACAGGTGGACAAAGGGGAGTCGGTTGATATTGTGTATCTGGACTTTCAGAAAGCCTTTGACAAGGTCCCTCATGAGAGACTTTGGCAAAACTAAAGAGTCATGGGATAGGAGGCAGTGTACTACTGTGGATTCAGGAACTGGTAAAAGATAGAAAGCAGAGGGTAGGGCTAAATGGCCAATTTTCCCAATGGAGAAAGGTGAATAGTGGTGTACCCAGGGATCTGTGCTGGGTCCGCTGCTTTTTGACATATTCATAAATGACCTGGAAAGTGGAATAACGAGTGAGGTTATCAAATTTGCTGATGACACAAAACTATTTAAAGTTGTTAAAACCCAGGAGGATTGTGGAAAATTGCAAGAGGATCTTGATAACTTGGAAGTCTTGGCATCTAAATGGCAGATGAAATTTAATGTGGAGAAGTGCTAGGTTATGCACCTAGGGAAGAACAACCCATACTTTGGTTACACGATGCAAGGTTCCACATTAGGAACCACCACCCAAGATATAGATTTAGGCGTCCTTGTGGATACCATGTTAAAACCCTCGGCCCAGTGTGCAGCGGCGGCCAAGAGAGCAAATAGAATGCTAGGTATGATAAGGAAAGGAATGGAAAATAAAACAAAAGATATTATAATGCCTCTATATCGTTCCATGGTGAGACCGCACCTTGAATATTGTGTGCAATTCTGGTCGCCATATCTTAAAAAGGATATAGCAATTTTAGAAAAGGTTCAGAGAAGAGCCACCAAAATGGTAAAGGGGATGGAAGGCTACTCCTATGAAGAAAGGCTAAAAAGGTTGGGGCTCTTTAACCTGGAAAAGAGACGGCTGAGGGGAGATATGATAGAAGTCTATAAATTAATGAACGGAGTGGAACGGGTAAACGTAGATCGATTGTTTAACTTATCAGAATATAGAAAGACTAGGGACATGCAATGAAGCTACAGGGTAAACTATTTAAGACTAATAAAAGAAAATATTTTTTCACTCAACGTGTAATCAAACTCTGGAATTTGTTACCGGAGGATGTAGTAAAGGCTGTTAGTGTAGCTGGGTTTAAAAAAGGTTTGGACAAGTTCCTGGAGGAAAGGTCCATAAAACCATTATTAAGAAGGGACCCAGGATATCAATGCTTGAACCAATACAAGCATTGTGGAACCTGTGTCCCTTGGGGAAACTGCTAGGTACGTATGACCTAGATTGGCCACTGTTGGAAACAGAATACTGGGCTTGATGGACCTTGGTCTGACCCAGTATGGCATATCTTATGTTCTTATGTTCTTATGTTATCCTGTCTGATTTTTCTGTTCCATGTAAACCGCGCTGATGCAGAATAGTGCGGTATATAAGAAATTGTAATAAATAAATAAATAAATAAGGCTGCCTGTGGCACTGAAGCAACGTATGAGCCACGATAGCATGGAGGGAGGGATCGGCCAGCACGCTGTCCATCCTGACCATTGGAGCCTGGCATAGGGTTAGTATGTCAAGTGAATGGGCTGGCTCTGGGATCAGAATGCCTCCCACTTGCACATATTGAGTGGATATGTGCATGTGGGGGGAAAATATGCCACTGAGGCAGGATTACCATGCAATATGATAACAGCCCATATCAAAGGAAAAATGACCACCCTACACCCTCACCTGTCAAATGACAGCCATAATCTGTGTGAACCAGTGACCCCTCCATAAGTAAGTATTCAGTCAGTAACACCCATCTAAGCCATGTTTGAATCCAATTAAACTATGTTGGTCTGCAAGATATGAGATCATTCCATGACAACTCCACAAGCACACACCAGGAAATGGGAACATTGGTCATTCTTCTAGTATACCCATGGTCTGCAATGTGTGTGGTCATGTATCATGGTCCACCCCTTTGACTGGACAGATTCCACATGTAAGACATGAATGTCAGTTGAATCATCAGCATAGCAAGGCAGTGCAACATACAGACCAAATAAAATGTCCCTCTCCCACACCTTCCTAACATACCTTTTCAGACAAGTATGGCTGAGTCTGCAGAAATAGCATAATTTACTCACCTGTAACAGGTGTTTTCTGGGGACAGCAGGAATCAATCCTCACATATGGGTGACATCAGCACTGATGGAGCCCTCACTGAAGCATCTCTCCAACTTTCAAAGAAAGCCTTTGGAAGATGCCATCATGCATGTGTAGTTCCCTTCCCACCCAAGGGTGCCATCTTGCTCAGTCAGATGACATAGCTAGAGCCGACAAAAGAAGACAGCCAAATACAGTGACTCCATGGGGAGGTAGGAGGGTTGTGAGGACTGATTCCTGCTGTCCCCAGAGAACACCTGTTACAGGTGAGTAACTATACCAAAAAATAGACATACTGAACACTGTAAACCCCTCAAAACTTGTAAATAGTTTGTTAGAGATGCTTAAAGAGCTATTGCAAGCACTCACCACTATGTTAACATTTGTTCTGTTTTGTATATACTATATATTTATATACTGTACATCGTTGAGAAAAAAATGTTCCCTGTAACTGAATATCTACTTGTTCTGTAATATTCAAATTGTTGTTCGCTGTAAACCGCTTTTGATCCACCAGAAAAATGCAGGATAGAAATTTACAATAAATAAAATAAATAAATAAACTCCTGTTACAGGTGAGTAACTATGCTTTCTCTGGGAACAGGCAGCAGGTCAGTCCTCACATATGAGACTCCCTAGCTATAGGCTACCGCAAACCTGTAGAAAACCACAGTCAAGTTGTGAGCAGCAGCATGTGAGCCCGAAGGACCAACTCTGATAGGACCCCAGTGTCTAGGGAGAACCATCACTCCGGTAGTCTGAACAAGAACGGTCGGAGGGTAGGAGTTGCCTATACCTCAAAGAGATTATGAAGTACGGCCTGGCTGAATGTGCTGTTTCGTCGAGACTCCCTCTCCAGGCAGTAGTGAGCTGTGAAGGTGTGGACTGAGACCAGGTGGCGGCCCAGCAGATGTCTGTCATGGGACAGAGTGCAAGTTTGTAACCGAGGTTACCATAGCCCTGACGCTGTGTGCCATAACCTGACATTCCAGTGGGAGCCCTGCCTAGGCAAGGGCAATGCAGTCCACCCACCCAGGTGGGCAGGGTCCGCTTTGTTACTGCCTCCCCCAGCTGACTGGGGTCATAGGAAACAAAAAGCTGAGAGGCTTTCTGGTGGCCCTGGATATGCTGCAAGTAGAGGCCATGGAAAGAAGGTGGGGAGCACCATTTCCTGACTGAGGTGGAACAAGGACACCACCTTCGGAAAGAATTTAGGGTACTTGCAAAGCACAACCCTGTTCTTATAGAACCTGGTGTATGGTGGCTCTGCCACCACGGTTTGAAGCTCGCTGACACTGTGAGCGGATGCGAGTGCCATCAGGAAGACAACCTTCCATGAGAGGTACTGTAGGTGGCAAGAAGTCAGGGGCTCGAATGGTGGCCCAATGAGCCATGACAGTACCACATTAAGGTCCCATTCTGCTGGAGGTGAGCAGATGGGGGACTTAGAGAGCAGGAGGCCCCTTAAGAACCAGGAACAAGGGGTTGCACAAAGAGGGGTTTGCTCTCAATAAGACGGTGGTGTGCTGAAAGAGCACTCATGTGTACCCTGACAGAGTTGGACTTGAGTCCAGCCTACGAGAGATGAAGCAGGGACTGCAGCACCATCTGAAGCAAGCAGGAGAATGGGTTGACCCATTGCTCTGTGTACTACACCAAGAATCTGTGCCACTTGAAGGTGTAGGTCTGCCTTTTGGAGGTCTTACGAGAAGCTGGGAGGATCTCCTCCACCTCCCTCCCTACCCATTCAGCAGCCATGCTGTTAGCACCAGAGACCCCAGGTTGGTGTGAAGGAGGGAGCCATCCTCCTGAGTCAGCAATTCCGGGGCATTCACCAGAGGGACTGGGTCTCCATCGATAAGTGGAGCAGCAGCAGGAACCAAGGCTGCCTGAGTCACCCCAGTGCCACCAGGATCAGCAATGCCTTGTCCCAGAGGACCTTAAAAAGGGTCATGTCGACCAGTGGCATGGGCAGGAAGGTGTACAGGAGACCCTCTGATCACAGGATGAGGAAGGTATCTGTTGCCACCTGGGACGGGTGAGGCTGGTGAGAGCAGAAGCGGGGCAGCTGAGCATTGGCTGGGCTAGCAAAGAGGTCCACTTGTGGGGTGCCCCAGAGGCGGAAGAGCTGTTGGGCTGCCCTTGGGCTTAGCTGCCATTTGTTTGGCTGTAGGACCCTGCTCAGTCTGTCTGCCAGGGCATTCTCCTGGCCCAGCAGGTACACTGCCCTCAGGAGCATTCCTTGACTGATCGCATATGAGTAGAGGGCTATTACCTGCTGGAAGTGGGTATAAGACCCTGTGCCTCCCTGCTTGTTTAGGAAAAACTTTGTGACCTGGTTGTCCGTCTGGACCAGCACTGACTGGTGCTGTAGGCAGTGGCAGAAAGCTTTGAGAACCGGGAATATGGCCCTGAGCTCCAGCAGGTTGATCTGTTGCTGACTTTCCTTGCTGGACAAGTTCCCCTGCATGTGGAGATTCCCCCAATAGGCCCCCCAACCCAGCAAGGAGGTGTCCGTGGTGAGGACCTGCTGGGGTGCTGGGTTCTGGAAAGGCATGCCTGCCTGTAGGTGCTGTGTGGTTTTACACTAGCTGAGCGACTCTGCTAGTGGGTGGATTATGCAGACCCTGTCCCGAAGCCGGCCCATGGCCTGTGTCCACTGGGAGTGGAGGCCCCACTGAGCTGCCCTCATATGAAGGCGGGTGTTGGGGACAACATAGACTGTCGATTCCATGTGGACGAGTATATGTAGCAGGGAGCAAGCCAACACAGAGTGGCAGTGCTGTATCTCTGTGGCCAAAGCTATGAGGTGACTTGCTCCGAAGAATGTCCAGTCAAGCCCCTATGAACTCCAGACCCTGTGTAGGGATCAGGTAGGACTTGGGCTAGTTTATCATGAACCCCAGTTGTTACAGGACATTGATGGTGCGGGCCTTGGCCTGCTGAATCTCTGCGACCGTGTCCCTCTTTACGAGCCGGTTGTCCAGATAGGGGAAGACAAAGGCACCCTGGAGACAGAGGAAGGCCACCACCACTGCTAGGCATTTTGTGAAGACTCTGGGTGTGGAGGCTAGACTGAAGGGTAGCACCCTGTACTGGTAGTGATTGCTCCCGACCATGAATATGAGGTACTGCCTGTGGCTGGAATGAATGAGGATGTTGGTATACGCATCCTTTAGATCCAAGGAGCATAGCCAGGCTTCCTGCTGGAGGTATGGCAGCAATGTTCCAAGGGAGAACATCTTGAACTTCTCCCACACCAGGAACTTGTTCAGGTTTCGCAGATCTAGGATGGGCCTTAGGCCCCGGTTCGTTTTGGGACTAAGAAGTACCATGAGTAGAACCTCTTGCCCCTTAGGTGATGGAACACTGGTTCCATTGCTTTGTCCTTGAGGAGACATGCAAGTTCCTGCAGTAGCAGGGCCGGTACAGGGGAGTCCGAGAGGGCTCTCCTGGGAAGAATGAGGGAGGCATCTGTGCCCAAGCGTTGGTGGTGATGGCAGGCCACCGATAGGCAAAGTGGACCAGATGTCCCCTTGTGGGCAGCTGACCTCCTGAGAGTGGAGAGGTTATGCTCCAGGATGCAAAAGCTCCCCCCAGAATGTGCTGTAGCTGGTGCTGGGGGCTTGGGGCCCTGACCTGTTCCTTTGGCATGGTGACCCTACTGAGGGGCTGGAGGAGACTTTTATACTACGGGTATCCCTGATAAACCTGACCGTTCCTCGGGTAGGGAGGCTTTTTCCTCAGGGTTTTCTCCTGGGGAGGGTAGCATTCTTCTTGGAGAGTTGAGTCTTCATCAGGAACTCTGACTCGATCTCTGCCGCTCTCTCTGCCATGGGTTTGCCAAAGAGATTCTCTTCTTGGCATGGGATATCTATGAGCTTGTCCTGAAGCCATTGCTCCAAATCCGAAGACTGCAGCCATGCCAGGCATTGGGCACCAAAGCCCACGGCAGCTATCCTCGCTGTTGACTCAAAGCCATCGTAGGCCGTCCGAGTCAGGTACTTTGAGCACTCCCCAGTGCCCTTGGTCAGGTTCCGGAATCGCTGGAGGTAGTCGTCCCCAATGCCAGTGGAGAACCCGGTGAGCTCCTTCATCAAATCTCAAAGGTACATGCCTATATAGAACTGGTATGCTTGGATCTGGCAGGCAAGCATCGAGCCCTAGTAATACTTCCTATAAGAGCATCGAAGGTATGGACCTCCCTGCCCGGGGGCACTGAGGAATGTGTCTTCTGTCTTTTCAGCCAACGTATGGCCAACTCCACTACCATGGAATTACGCAGCAACTACGGCCTCCTGAAGCCAGGGCCTTGCCAGATTTGGTACATTGCATTGCATTGAGTCGATGGCTGACTATGGGCACTAATGCCAGCATCTCCCACATATGGAGGAGAAATCTCTTGATGATGATGGGGAAGGGAACTTTCAGTGCCTCCTTCAACGGAGAATCATATTGAAGAATCTCTAGCTCCTCCATGGGAGGATCCTCCTCCGATTCCGTGGAGATGGCCAGTGCCCTTGACATGTCCCATATGAAGTCGAGGAATGAGGTGTCCTCGGGTGGTGACTGATGCTGAGTCGCCAGAGGGTATGGGTCTGATGGGACATCACGGTGTTTGTAGGTGTCCGGTGATGCCTCGTCATAAGAACATAAGATCATAAGATATGCCATACTGGGTCAGACCAAGGTCCATCAAGCCCAGTATTCTGTTTCCAACAGTGGCCAATCTAGGTCATATGTATCTAGCAGTTTCCCCAAAAGACACAGGTTCCACAATGCTTGTACTGGGTCAAGCATTGATATCCTGGGTCCCTTCTTAATAATGGTTTATGGACCTTTCCTCCAGGAACTTGTCCAAACCTTTTTTAAACCCAGCTACACTAACAGGCTTTACTACATCGTCCTCAGACTCTCAGTCAGAGTAGTCGGTAGAGGATTTGGTGCCAAGCCAGGCCTGTGGGGCAGGACCTGGGTTGGGGGCTGATGGACCATGGTGGCTTTGTGGCTGGAACCACAAGCATTCACCAGTGAGGATCTCATTCCCAAAGAGCAGGATTGTGATCGAGACCTCTGTCAAGGATTGGCTCGAGGCAGTGGGCTCACAAGGATATGTTCGGCAACCAGGGAAGTCCTCGATATCGAGATCCCAGTGGTCTGGGCAGATGCATCAGCAGAGCCAGGCATCAATGCCTGCTGTGTGGTGAGGAAGCAGACAAACTGCACTCCAAGGCAATCAACCCTGGCTTCCCACTCAGGAGGTGTCACAGCCTTCGACCCGGATGCAGGGGTTACCGGCTCTGGCGTCAGTGAGGAGAGGGAGTCCTTGACAAGGATGGCCTCAGGTGTCTGAGGCCAATTGCTAGAGGCCTCTGAATCCTTCCAGGGGGCCTTGGCCGGCTGCTCCCGCTCCGACTCTGTGGATCCTCTGCGCGGGCTGCGGGACTTAGCGCAGGGCTTGCCCGTCTTGTCTGAGTTCCGAGAGGAGTTCCTCAAGGATTTTTTCTTCTTCTTTCTGGTTTCCCACTCTGGGGAACTCCTGACAGAGGCCCCATAGCCCTGGTTGGTAGCCAAGGGATCACTACACGATTTCCAGGATTTAGATGGAGCACTGGAACATGGAGTTACTGGAGACTCCGAGACAGACTCTGACCTTTTGAAGATCTCATTGTGCTTCTGCTGATGGAGTTTGATGGCCTTGGCCAACATCTTTCTGCAAAGGCTGCAGGTCTTTGGGTTGTGATCGGCTCCCAGACACCAGAGGCAGCAATCGTGTGTCAGTGAGGGACCTATTTTTAGTGCACCTATCACACTTTTTAAAACTGCTGACCATTGGGGAAAAAAATACCCCGGCAAGGTCGAAGACCCGAGGAATGGCCAGAGGGTGGAAAAAAGTCGCAAATCCACACTGAGGAAAAACAGGTCTGAGATGCAATGCCGGGGCAAGAGGACTCGAAGGTGGGAAAGATATCGGTCGCAACTGGAGGAAACAAACTAACATTTTACTGAGAAAATAATAAACTTTTTCCGTGGAAAACAGACACACATCTGGTGGGCTCCATGGAAAAAAAGAGACTAAGCAAGATAGCACCCTTGGGCGAGAAGGGGACCACACATGCTTGGTGGCATCTCCCAAAGGGTTTCTTTGAAAGATGCTTCCACGAGGGCTCTGTTGGCGCTGATGCCACCCATATGTGACGACTGACTTCCTGCTTGTTCTTGGAGAACTAGGCAGACATAGGCAAACCCCAACTCATACCTGCATACATCCTTACAATGACCACATATATACCCATGGATTGATGACCCTACAGTACTACTTTGTGGGTCCCAACACATGGCCAGTATGTGTATGAGAAAAGAATCACAAGTTCAATACTAGCCTGTGGATCAGAAAGTGTATGTCCAGGTGTGTTAACTTTATCCTACATTCCTGGACCCGTATCAGCACCAGCACACTGAGAGGGCATTGACAGTGCCTGAGCGTTGCACAGCATGCTAATAGCACATGCACACTGAGCATTTGGATCATAAAAGGAGGCCTAAATAGCAAATAAGAATGCCAACCTGCACCACTTTTGGACAGCGGGATAATTTGTGTGTGTGTCTCAAGAATAGGGTGTGCATCAGCAATGCACAGTGCTTGCATGTGGTGTCCAGGCTTTTTGGCTGTGCCTACAGCATGCTGCATGACAGCTAGACATCAACCCCACATACTGTGTGAGATACCATTCACAAGCAGAAGGTTAGTTTGCAGTAAGTAGTTACAAGTTGTGGCTGTGACCCTGTAGTGTATTCCCAGCTACACCATTGACAAAGCCTATTTTCACAGCAGTCCCTTACTCTTACTTCCCAATATAACACTGTTGTGCAGCTCCCAAATAGTCTGCTGGCTTGACTGGTATGAACTGGGGGGGACACATGTGTGCTGCAACCCTCCCCTCTGACTCAGCCTCCAAGCCTCAGGACACATCCATTTGCACAGGTGAGTGGCCTGATGAATGCCAACTGCCATAACAGCTATATCCATGGCAACAGTGTCAGTCCACTTGGCGCAGCTGCAGCCTATAGGGAACTAGGCTCAGAGGGAGGGCTGACCTCTGTGAATGTGCAATCCATTCACTTACTTGGTGACACTGGCAGTGATCTGCGACATACCTATATGCACGTTGCTCTTGTCCCATACTGTAGTCACAGTGCAATCCAGGGGACTCTTTGCTCCATACACTGTATGCACATACCGGGAAGTATGTATCTGACAGATTTGCACACAAGAAACACTACCTCAACACTATCTATTGATCATTGACCAAAGCATCCAGCATTACATTATCAATTACTCCAAAAGAGAGTCCAAATGCATCTGTTTGCCAGATTGTGACAGTAGAACACTGACCTCTGAATGGTGCATGCACACTTCCAGCTGCCAAAATGTGGCACATGATGTCATTTTGGTCTCAGTCATCCCTTCACCATATGGGAAGGCAGTGCCTAGAGGTGAATGTTGGGGTAGGAGTAGGGATGCGGGCAGTGGCATGATCAGATCAAAACAGGATCGTTCCTGCCACTGACAGCATGGCATGCATTTGTGTTGCTGGCACCACATGCTCGGGCCACTGGCAGTCACTGCAGGCCAGCAGCTCCCTGGTAACCCAGCGGCTTGATTCCTCTGCTCGCAAGTGGTTTGATGGCATTGGAGGTTTCCCGCAATGCCGCAGCCCCCCAATGCCATCAAACCACAGTTGGGCAGGGGGAGTCCACCAGTGCAGCGCCAACATCTGGATGCCGTGTTCGGCCCAGTTCACTGAACATGGCCTGTGGCAGGAACCAGTTCATGCAAAATGGGCTGAACCAGCCGGATCCCACCACTGGGTGAGGGGAACAGTACCATACATGTTTAGTATGTGCCTTTTGTAGGTGGCATTGCTGGCCAAAGTCTATGTTCACATGGCCAGAACCTAAGTGGACCTACTCAGTGTCAGCATGTGTTACATCAGAGGGCCTGCAGGAGAGCCTCACTGGCACCCTATGGACACCGAGTGTGACAGTCACAAGTATGGTGTTAGAGTACAAGAGGCAGGGTATGATGGCGTATGTGTCACCAACAACTGTTCCTACATCCAAACTTATGTCCAACCTGGCATGATTCCATGTGTTCTTGGGGAGGGGAGCTGTGCGTCTGCAGCATGGGAGTGTGTATGTGCTGCAATGGCTAGGTTTGGAGCATCAGTGGCTAGGGACATGACATTTAAGGCAAGTTCAGGCATGGAACTAGGTTGAATGCTACTGCCCAGAGCTGTGTAGGGGAACACCGTATTTGTGTATGTGATAGATGTAGGCCACTGTGGGCCAACATGCTCTCTGAGCCTGTCTCTGGCCCACTTTGCACTGTCCCTCTCATTGCATGAGCTGTCCCAAAGTCCAAGATAAAAGGGTACATCATAAGGAGTAGAGGATTCTGGGTAGTGACTAAAACAGAGTGGTTTGCACAGGATGTATATGTGTCGGAGTATAGCTCAATGGCTGAGCCATCTTAGCATGGGTCTGCCATTGGCATGGCCTGGGTGTACACATCTATTCATGCTGAGAGGCCACTCTTGCTCTGACCAAGCTGTGACCATGTCACGGCTATGTATGCACAATGTGCTATATAGTAGGACATGTCAATTTGAGGGGTAGATTTTTATTTTTCCAAACTTTACAAATTACTAGTGACCAAATTATGCAGTTTTGCATGCTGAATCTAAAGCTATCTTCACAAATTGCTTAAAGTGAGTATTACCTACTTCATATCTCAGTTGAAATATGTGGAAATTAAGTAATATTTATTTGAATGTACAAATCTGAACAACACCTGTAGCCACAAAATTGTCTTTAAAATGTCATTTATGCCATTAATTTAAGGATATTTAACAAAATTCAGCAAATAAACCATATTTAGTTTGCTTTTCTATTGGCTCATGAGCTCCGTGCTGACCATCTGACCCATAATATAATGTTCTCTCCTCTCCTGATTGTACATATGACCAGCAGCCTCAGTTGTCATTTTTACACACCTTTCTATGAACTGGGTATGTGATGGCCAGTCTGGAACCACATGGGCATGCTCAGAAATGCCTTGATCTTTGCTGTTATCATAGTATAGGTAAGAGGAGGCTCAGCGACTCCGGAGCTCCAGTCAAGTAAATGGGTGAGTATAGTTGCCTCAGTGTTGATGGATGGTGTTTTCCTGGGTGTCACACTGCTGTCTCCAAGCTGAGTCTTCTCATCTCTTTCACCTCTGATCTTTAATATCTTCTCCACTGCATCTCCTCTCTCATGTTCCTCTTCACTGTACAACATAGCTTGCAAACTGATTTTCTTACTGTAGGCATGACTATCTTCCTTACCTCTTCACACTGTTCTTTCAACAGTTGCAGTTGGAAAATGAGATGCCTGGGACCTTGTGTCCAATTTGCTATTTATTTTTATATTGAACCAGTTTACCATGTAAACCCCAACAGAGAACTCTACAATTATTCTTAAACTTTTCAGATTCTTTCCTTTCAGATTATGCTTGGAAATCCATATTCTCATGAACCTTAGAGCTGTTGTAAGCTATCTGCTATGTGACACAGGTCCTATTTCCAACAGTAATTTGTGTATTTTTGCATAATTTGTGTACAGGTAGGTAAATAACATATTACACAAAATTTAAAGCTAGTTATTTATTTATTTGACATGTTTTGTATACAGCCTTTTCCTTCAATCAAAGCGGTTCACAACATACTACAAAGGTCATACAAAGGCAGGGAGGACATGCACCACCTTATCATTACATCAAAGTGGTTGGAAGCGAGACTACATAGCACAGGGAATGACAATACATGCATTACAATACAATTAACTAGCATAGTCATACCTTCAAACAGAGTTACCAACTATATAGCAAGGAGCAGATGTTTCTTTTGCCTTGCACAGTCCAACGCCTAAAGGCCACGCCAAAGGGTCCTCTGGCGCGGCCCTCAGCCATCGGGCCCAGAAGGCGCGGGCATGCCCCCGCAGTGACAGTTTAAAAGTTCTTCCCTCACGATCCACTTAGCAGGGGGAGGGAGCATTTACAAACAGCTGCTCTTGATGGCTTCTGCTCTCCTGCTACTGTGCACGCCCCCGCACTAGTGCTTTTTAAAATTATGACACCTCCAAAATTGACACATCCTACTACAGTATATAGGGTCAAGCTATAGTGACATATGGGCTGTTTCTTTTATGGTAGTCTAGTCACTACACAGGCTGCTGGTTGACCATACTGTTTGTATAACACGGATGTGTTCATAGTGGCAATGCACACATGCAGTATGTGGTGGTTGGCAGACTGGGCACAGATGGTGGTGCCCAATATATCCAGGCTGACTGGGATTGATCTGGGTGATTGGAATTCCCAGAAAGTGAGGCTAAAATCTGGTCTTGGCCTGTTGGTAATGTATTGGTAACTATGGGCTTGGCAAGCCCTTTGCTTGATGTTAGCAACCTTCCTTCTGCTTGGACAACACTCACTGCTTTTAGATTCCTTGTCAACAGCTGTCACAGCCTTAGGGAGCAACATGAGATGTTATAGAACAGTCTCTAGGCAAATGGAGCAGGACAGAAAGCACAGATAAGACAGGCCGCTCTGGCATGCTGCAGTCATACAGAATACCAAAAGACTAGCATCAAACACTGCAGACAATATTCATAGCACACTGGCAGTAATAGAGATCAGCTCCAGAACCTGGAGAGTCCATCTATAGTAGGGTTTGCTTTGGGGACCAGGTGATGTGTACCCTCCCTCACAATCAGGGTGACTGCAGAAATAGATCATTAGCACATACGCCAGCTGTCATGTGCAGGAAGAACACATTGTCCCTGCATAGTACAGTGTTGATGTGTTGGATTGCTGCATTCTTTGTATGGCCATCAGTTGCATATATGTACTCAGATTGTGTGGTGCATCATGGGCTAATCAATACCTGCACCCAGGGCTCCAATTTCAGCCATGGCAGCAACTGTGATCACTGGAACATTGCCCAGTACCTGCTTGTCTGCTATGATGATGGTAGATGGGTGCATGGCTCCCCGAAGAGGCCAGGATGGTCAGAAATGGACCACAGGGTTCATGATTGTGGTTTGCGTAATATGTATGTACAGGTGTACCTATTTTGCAGTGTACAGCAGGTGAGAAGGGACTGCATGCCCTGCACATGTGCTGCCTTCAGGGTTAGTGCCACATTGCAGCACTGCGGACCTCTGCGTGTGAGTGTTATTTGGCGTTAGAAGTGCAGTGGAGGAAGGGCATCTTGACCTCACATGTGACTTTGCCTTTGAACATGGGATGTATTCTGCAGCTGTGTGTCTGTTGTGCAGCTAGTGTACTGAGTGTGCAGCGCAGTGCGTACTGCATGTGTGCCATTGCAGGCAGGCCCTAGGTGTGGTGTACCACTGACTTAGACTGTGGCAGCCACGTTGTTGCATGTCCTGGGTTTTGCCCATTGCTGGCATTAAGCAGAAGTCTCTTTGCCTCTAGACAGTACTATGGGGATGTGTTTGGAGGTGTAGCCTTATGGTTAGTGCATTGGCTCAGTAAGGGACAGACCAGCATTTGACTCCCACTTGTTCTCTTTGTTGCTGTGGGAAATTCACTTCAATATATTGGCAGAAACAGTTAGGGGTCTGCGTTGACTGGATGACACACATTCTTATACTTTTTTAAGTGTTACGATAGCACATTGGGTCTGCAAATATGCACATTACGCTCATGCCCATCTGACAGCATGACTTTATTGGCTCTGTTGTAGCCCATTGCAAAGGGTCTGACATGTTCACATGATTGGATGATTTCATCATAACTGCAACCGAACATCCTTGGCCCCTTCACATGTATGCAGTACATGCAGCACGTCCCACTCCTGGGATGGCCACCTGCAGGGATCATCACACATCCATACTTGCTCCATATGGCCAATATGAGAGAAACTTGCCCAGTTGTTATATGCACATGTGTCAGGAGGATTGTATGGTGGTTAGAAAAGCTGACACAGCTTTCATACCCAAATAGCTGGTATTGGGCTTCCCCATGGCATAGCTACACATTTTTCACACACACTACAACTACATTTGCGCAGTAACATCAAGTGCATCGGGGCAGCACAGCCATAACCCACTCTCATCTAGCATCATCCGTCTTTCAGCACATCCATCAGCATGTTCCCATTTTGTACAGTCATGTATTTTCCAACCAGCTGCTACACCAGGCCCATACAGGAACAGTTTAATCATTTGGATGAATCACTCACACCTCTCCTATGAATGATCTGCACATCACCACTCCTGCTCGTCCATCCCTTTGATGCCCACATCATGGCGATGCTGGTTCCTCCAAGGGAAACCTTTTCCCAATCCTTGGCTCCATACAGACATTACAGTGTATTATGTGGGCACTGGGCTGCCTCCCACATGCTCATCCCACTTACTGACTGACACGTAGTATATATATGGATCTGACAGGTCCATAAGCTCTTACCTTTCCTTCCATCTATCACCTAAAATGTAACTTTCACAGGGGCTCCCTTATCCTGCGTTAAGGTAACTGCCATTTTCGGGCGTTAAGGTGCACGCTTGACACCTTAACGCCTGATGTCCTATTAGCGTTTGATAATGGGAGCCAGGCACCCTTACTGCCAGAACGCCTACTTCCTGCCCTGGCCTTATTCACACAATGACACCCTTACCACTGCTGTTATGGCTTGCTAACAGCTGCACTCTTAACCTTCTTTAGTAAACATACTCCAAAGTATCAATACTTCTTGTAAACTATTGAGTGAAAGTGAACTAATTACAGATACTTATCTGATGTAAATTGGCTATTGCAGTGAACTACAAGCATTGTTGATAAAAAAAATGCATTAAAAATGATTTGGTTGTGTTTATTGAAAAGTACATTTGTTGTATAATATAGAAATTTTCTGAAATGAATTACTTATGTTTAAGAGATTCCTTACTACCATCCGGTTCTAACAAAGAGAATTTATTCTGTTAAATCATTATTCTCATTATTTGATTTGCATTTAAATGGTAAAATTTATATTTCCTTTTGTGAAAGCTTTCTCAAGCATGGTTAGTGCCATTGAATATCACCTCCTAACTCTCCTGTGTGCCCCGATGATATCTGGTTAGCATCGGGGCATATTGGGGGCATTCAGAGGTAGAGCGGAGGTGGAGATTGCTACTAACTTGGTAGCGGCGCTATTGCACCCCTACCTGGTTAGTGATCTGCAGTTAAAACTAGGCCAGCTTTTGGCTCGCCTAGTTTTAGCTGCGAATGCTAACTGGCTAGTGGTACAATATTGCCATAACACTTATTAAAAGAGGGCTGCTACACAGTACCCTGTCTTGTGCTGCTGAGGTAAGCTATATTCTGATTTGATTTAAATTATAGCTCTTAGCTGCTGCTAGGCTCTAACTTATTATGAAATTTAAATTACAAGCTCTCTGCTGGGTATGAAATGTAACCAGAAAGTTCTCTTCTGTGTTTTAAATTTAAACTTAAACTGCTGGTACTAGGCCCTGACTGATTTAACAAACAATAGTGGGTTCACAGATTAATTAGCTTTAATACAAAGAATTCCTTTCAGAAAATTCCCAGAAGTATATACTCACAATTGCAGATCTCTCTCCAGAAGTAACAGTCCCCTTTTCTAGTCCTTCAAGACTGAGGATCACAGAGCTCTGGTTGAGCTATTTATGTCTGTGCTGCTGAGGTAAGCTGTGACCAACTTCCTGGGTGATTAACAGTCCTTGTTTGGATAGAAGGAGTCTTTCAAAATGGCTTTTTGACCTGCCAACTGGCGTTAACACCTATTGAAAAAGTTTCACAGGTCTCTTGCCCCCTAGGTAGAAGGCTTCTTTGTAAAGGTCTCTAGAAGACTTTATTTGTTGCTCAAAGAGTACTGACCCTGTTTTGCCTTTTGTGCTAAGCTACATTCTGATTTGATTTAAATTATAGCTCTTTGCTGCTGCTAGGCTCTAACTTATTATGAAATTTAAACTACAAGCTCTCTGCTGGGTTCTAAATGTAACCAGAAAGCTCTCTTCTGTGTTTTAAATTTAAACTAAAAGTACTTTGCAGATGCTAGGTCCTGAGTGACTATTACATTTAAACTACAAGCTCTCTGCTGGGTTCCAAATTTAACCAGAAAGCTCTCTTCTGTGTTTTAAATTTAAACTATAAGTACTTTGCTGATACTAGGCCCTGAGTGACTATTAAATGTAAACTACAAGCTCTCTGCTGGGTATGAAATGTAACCTGAAAGTTCTCTTCTGTGTTTTAAATTTAAACTTAAACTGCTGCTACTAGGCTGTGACAGATTTAACAAACAATAGTGTGTTCACAGATTAATTAGCTTTAATACAAAGAATTCCTTTCAGAAAATTCCCAGAAGTATATACTCACAATTGCAGATCTCTCTCCAGAAGTAACAGACCCCTTTTCTAGTCCTTCAAGACTCAATGTCTCATGTACCTTCTCCATGCAAGTACATAATTCAGTATGGGGGACATTCCAATTTGCGAATAGTGCCATTAGACATGCGGGCTGGATGTCCAACTGGAGCACATCAGCCGCAGCGTATTCTGCAGATAGGGCTCCCTGCACATGCACAGCATTTGTGTGGGGAGCGCTGTACATGGGTGGGAGGGGGTGGGGTGGGTGGCCAGGTGCTGGAATGTACAGGGCCTATTCTGAAAATGCCAGTGTACATTCCCCAGTACCCTCCAGGACATCCAGCATATTCCACCCTGATGATGGCATAAGTCCTGGAGGAATCAGCAATCGCGTGCCGCAGCCTGCCGCACCCCCTGTCATTGGCCTAGCTGAGCCCCTGCAGCCATAATCTGGGCCATAGGGGCATCCAGTGCTGCCTGGGCAGTGGATCTGCAAGGGCTGATGGGGGCCATGGTATTCCGAGCTGTCAGATGGCTCGTTGCCATGGTGTGAGGACGCCACTGCTCCCTCACTCCAGCTGTGGCGTTCTGGTGTCAGGATGGGCAACTCCCATACGTCGATCTCCTTAGCATACGGAGAGCACACGGACATGCATCCCTTGATTCCACCAGCGTGGGTATGTCTGGACCCTGCGGTGGCGGAATCGGGTCTATCTCAGCCCTGGCTACGTTTTGGGCAGGCATGGCGGGCATACGTGCAGGGCAAATAAACATCCTCCACATGTCCAATAAAGCAGTCTGTTATTCCAAGCTGTGACAGTTATCTATCTCCAGGAACAAGCAGGAATGTAGTCTTCACTTATGGGTATCGTTGGTACTGACGGAGCCCATGCGGGAATGCTCCCCAGTGTCCAATAGGAAAACTTTTGGGAGCATCCCACAACGCCTGCGTGCTGCCTTCCCACCTCTGTACCTCTTTCACTTCAGTTTTTCGTTTTCCGTGGAGCCGACAGGACGTGGTACCCTGTCACCACAGAAAATTTACTTTTATTTCTTGTTATTTGTGGTCGTGTCTGCCTTCAATCGACACCTACCGGTACTGCCGGTTCTCTTTTTCTTCTTTCCTTAAAAAAAACCAAAACAAAACAACTTGTATTTCTTCAGGGATCTTTCCCTGTTTCTGGTGCTAGGCGCCATTTTGGGCACTAGGCCCATTTTTCTTCAAGCATGGAGAAACCAGCTAGTGGTTTCAAAAAATGCTCAACATGTGGCGGTACCATTTCTGTCACCGACAGCCATGATTGGTGTCTAAAATGTTTGGGTCCTGGACATTGTCCAACGGAGTATCTCTCCTGCACGAGGATGACCAAAAGGGGCCTGCAGAATAGAGCTGCAAAACTCAGTACCATTTTTGCCGCCAACACGATGTCAGTTGCATAGACGTCTTCCAGGGCTTCATCTTCCTCCCATGGATCTCAGGTTACCAAAATTAAGTCTTCTAAGACTAGCCAGTCCTCGAAGGGTAAATCTCCTTCAAAGTATTGAGATGCCACTGGCATTTCCCTCGAGGATACTTCACCGGCAAAACAGCCCCAGCGGGAGTCTTCGGGCTCCAAAGCATTAACGGGGTTCCAGGATGTTCCAGAGGCCTCCACCTCTGCGGAACTACTGGCGCCATGTTCTGGGGTTGTAACTGCTTCCACTGGTACCGGCACCCAGGCATCGGCAGGAGCAATGGATCACAGAATCCTTGCTATCAAACGCAGTCTAGCGGCCCTCTTAGCAGCTTCAGTACCGCTAAGACCGCAACTGACGGTTCAACAGATATCGGTACTGACATCAGTACCGGTACCGACAGTACCTGCTTTGACAGGACTGCTTCCCCCCATGACAATCTCGGGTATTGGGGATCAGGAACCAAGACATTTTGGTACCAACTTCGAGCGGTACCGATACCATGCGTTACAGGAGCACCCGTTGCTTGAGTCTTCCAATTCCGATGACTCTGACGAGTCTACCGGTACAAGAGCGAATCTATTAGAAGATTCAGTTCCTTCTCCTCAACGCAGGATGTCTCCTCCAGAGAATATGTCCTTCCAGGATTTCATACGTGATTTAGCAAAGGGTCTTGCAATCACTGTGATTTCAGAAAAAGAACCTAGGGTGGAAAAATTAAGAATTCTACAATACCCTATGGCTCGCAAGGAAGCAGCGATGCTTCCCATTCACAAGATCTTACATGATCTAATGTTGAGAATGTGGGAAACTCCTTTAACAATATCTTCACATTCCCAATGCCTTGACACTATGTACCGAGTGACAAGTTGTCCTGGTTTTCAAAAAACTCAGTTAACACACCATTCAATGGTGGTGGAATCGGCCATGCGAAGGATCAAGAGTGCTAAAACACATTCTTCTAATCCTCCAGGCCGTGAATCCAGGACTCTCAATGCCTTTGGCTGTCTATGCTTTCAATCCTCCATGCTAGGAGTGAGGATCAGTTCCTACATTCTTTATATGGGAATGTTCCTGGAAGAAGTCACAAAAGACTTAGAGCTCCTTGGTCCTTGTGTTTCAGAGGAAAAAAGAGCAGATTACCTTATTCTTGTCAAGCATGCCTAGAATGTCTCTAGATTCATGAACCGTGCTATCTTTGATTACTTTGAATGTATTAGCAGAACCTCTGCTATATCCATAGGAGCACGTTGTATTGCTTGGCTTCAAGCATCAGACTTAGAACAGTGGGTGCAAAAAAAGCTGGGAAACATTCCTTGCACAGGAGAAAATCTCTTTGGCAAGGACTGGCAGGACAAGGCTAATCAGCTTGAATTTGACAATACTACTTTAAACAGATTGTCAAAGTCTACAGCCAACCCAGCAAAGAAGAAAATTTAAAAAAAAAAACTTTTTCAGTTAGAAAAAGAAGCCTTACCAATCTTACACCCATCAAACTCACTGTCCGCCTCATGTTCCCCAGAAGGGGCAACAACAGAACAGACAGCAAAGAAAGCCGCAAGCTCAAAAAGCTCAGCTGGCTCAACATACCCAGCCCCCTCAGGGTCTTTGACTTCTGTCTAGAGAACTTAGTCATTCTGCCCCTAAAAGGTCCAGAACCCTTGAGCATTCCAAGAAGACTATGCTATTTTGCCAAAAGATGGCAACAAATAACATCAGAAAATTGGACTCTGTCCATTGTACAACTGGGGTACAAGCTTCATTTTCTCAACTTGCCCCCACCTACAATAGTAAAGCAGTTCAATTCTCAGGCCCCTGCCACCGACCTCTTGTGGCAGGAGGTCACATCACTTCTAGCTCAAGGAGCAATCGAAGAAGTACTCATTCCCCAACAGGAGACAGGGTTTTACTCCCCCTACTTTCTTATTCCAAAGAAGACAGGGGGACACACCTATATTAGACCTCAGAGAATTACACAAATATTTGGTCCGAGAAAAGTTCAAAATGACCTCCCTCAGAACACTTTTACCATACCTCCAAAGTCAGAACTGGCTATGTTCTCTAGATCTAAGAAATGCGTACACTCTGTGATACTGCGGACCCTCTGGCAGAAAGAAAAGAAGTTTTAAATCTTGAAAAAAACAGGATTTACATGCAATTTCCTGAAGGTCCACATAGAGGGAGCAGGAGAGCAAGCCTGGAAGCAGAGGAACCACGCCTCTATGGGCAGGACCTTGAATCAGTTAGTCCCGATTTAAGCAGGGACAGAGCTCAGTCAAGCAGAGACAGAGACAGAGACGGAGTCAGAGTGAGCGTCAAAGCCGGACTGGAAAGAGCAGCTCGGAGAGTTGGAGTCACTGTCAGACCCAAAACAGCTCAAGGAGTTGAAGCAACCTGGAGAGCAGGCCAGAGAGTAGGCCGAGAAGCAGACCAAGGAATAACTCGTAGAGCAGGCCGAGGTGAAGGCCCAAGAGCAGGCCTAGAGGAAGGCCAGATACAACGGGAAGGAGCAGCATTGCAGAGAGCAGCCAAGGAAGGAGGTGCTCTCCCTTCCAGCCTGAAAGGAAGCCCTATCCAGGGAGAAGGACTGGGATACAAGCTGAGGAAGAGATATCCGTTTGCAAGGAATACCCAAGGAGAAAAAGGTACTTTTAAAAGTTTTTATAAAAGTAACCTGAAAGAGGAATGGAAAACTCAGAGGCCTGGGGAACAGGGAAGTGCTGAGAGGGCGCGGCCAGTAGCCAACTGCCACAGGGGTGGAAGTGGAGGACAAGCGCCTCAGCAGCAGCCATGCCTCAGAGGAGTTACTCCCCATTCTAAAGGAGGAAAGACACCCAGGGAACACTTGAGCCTGCAAGAAGTGGAGGACATTCAGACTAGGCCTCAAGCCTTTCCCAAAAGAGACTGCAGGAAGTTAAAAGGTGAAACAGTGGTTGCCTGCAAGTGCTTACCTAAGCCTAGCACAAGAGAGAAACAAAGGAATAACTTTTATCTGTATGATAAGGACACTTTTATGCCAAAAGTACCAGATAATCTCTCTAGGAAAAAGGCTAGTGATACTAAAAGCTGGGATAAGCGAACATTTAATCCTGTAGCAGAAGAAAATCCAGGGTTCTACACTATAGCTAAAAGCCGACGCCCCAAACTGACAAGCCAACATTGGAACACAGTATGGCATGCTTTTAGAAAGCCTGAATCCAACCTTCCTGAGGTTTCAGATTCGGACCCCTCAGAGATGGAGTGGATGCCAGGGGAATCTGAGGTTAATGAGGCCGTGGAACCCATGGATTGTAATTATTGCACAATAGGAAAGTTTTAAGTTATTTGGAGCAACCAAATGTATGAAGAGAATACAGGATGCCTTATGTTTTGAGTTTGTGAAGATTAACAATGTTACTTTGAATGTTTTTGTGAATTGCACTTGATACAAGAAAGGATACAGCCATGTTATTTTTCTTAACCGCATAATTTGAACCATTTTGCGTAAAGGTGAAATAAATGCCTTTTTCTTTTTCCCTACCCTTGGCTAAATGTTGCTTTATTGGGAAGTTGACCACGAGGCTGACACAGAGGGCCGCTACCTCATGACCCTCGCAACAGGTCAACCCTAATCACCCTATTCTTATGCGCTCCCCAGCCCCGTGGAACCACTACGCCGCCACCAGAGGGGGCTGCGGGGGACAACGCATATTCTCATCCACTCAAGATCACAGGAAGTTCCTTCGATTCCTGGTCCAAGGAAGACACTTCCAGTACAGAGTTCTTCCCTTTGGACTAGCCTCTGCTCCAAGAGTCTTCACAAAATGCATGGCAGTGGTAGCAGCATTTATGAGGACTCTAGGAATATTTGTCTTCCCTTACTTAGACGATTTGCTCATTTGAGCATTGACAGCTCCAGAGGCCAGCTTCGCTCTTTCTCGAGCAATGAGAATTCTTCAATACTTGGGACTAGTCATAAACCTCCCAAAATCTCATCTCACCCCCTCTCAGTCTCTCAAGTTCATAGGGGCTTGTCTAGACACACGGGAGTCAAAGGCTTTCCTGCCACAGCCACACTGTCTACGTATAATGCAATTGGCATCTCAAGCATCTATGAAAGTATTCCTAACTGCTCGGGAGATGCTTCAACTGCTGGGACACATGGCATCTACTGTCCATGAACATGTAAGTCATAAAAAACGAATAGTAAAACATAACAATTAAATATATGCCATAAATAAGCAGCAAAAGCATACATTATCTGATATCATCCTAAAACAATATTCAAAATAGATAAACCATGAAAATTAAAACGATAAACTATAGAGAAATAAATGAAATATGAACACAAAATTAATCGTGATGGGGAGAGGCTCTATAAAAATAGCATCTTCATCACCATGACTACCATTTTGGTGCCAAGTTGACTTTTAATGTGCCGACTCAGCGTTTTACTAGCTTTCCATTGATACGGATGAGAAAGGATAGTAGAATGCTCTATTATATGGTGGTAGTATAATCTTCAAGTTGGACTTCCTTTAATTTATATTACTAATTTATATTATAACTTATATTAAGAAATCTACTTTTTAACATGGGTCACATAGATCATTCTTGTTTTTATCATGATGTACAGGCAGTTTCTGGGTTTTAAAGTTTCTTAATGGGCCGTATATGATTTTTAGCGTACAGTATTCACAATTCTTAATTACTACTTATATATTTATTTACTTATTAATTTATTTTTGTCCTCTTCAGGTTGCTATGAGAATCATTTTTCTTTTTTAAATCAACCTATTCTGCCATTGTTTGTTGACTATCCATATGTGTGCTCAATGGTCTATAAGTTTTTAATCTTCAGTTTCTAGTGTAACACATTCGTTGGTTCAGTGCGTTTTTGATCACCAATATTTAAGATAATTTCATCATAACATAAACATTTCGTACATTCTAGTGAGCCGACCCATGGTTTTTATGCAAAACCCCTCTTCTCTTCCTTGTTTTAGATTAATTCAAGGCATTAAGGGGCATGTTTACTAAACACCGTTGCTGTGCGGGTTCCCGTTAGTGTGCTGGTGCCATATAAGGAGTGGGCGGGCCAGGCAGAAAAAAGAAAAAAACCGGACCGTACGTGTGTGCGTCGCGCTAATGTGCGGGGCCCACATTAGCGCGTGGAAAGGCTAAGTCGGGCGCTGCTGCGTAACCAAACAATAGAGCCGTAGTACAACAGTGAAGACACTGACCTATGGTGCAGGGGCCAGGGGTTCAAACCCCCTTTGCGCTCAATGAAAAAGACCAGCTGAGGCATCAACTTTTATGGGCAAAAGTGGTGTAGGAGGTATATTGATTATGGGCGGCAGAAGGCGGCGCACTCTTTTTTTATACGGCATGAGGCGGCGCACTGTTCATTGTGGGCGGCAGATGGCGGCGCGCTGATAAAATGGGGCAACAGAAGGCGGCAAGCCTGTGGGCAGAAGGCGTCGCGCTGATGTGTGAGGGGGCAGCCCAATAGTGGGAGGGATAAGTGGCGCGCTGATGTGGAATAGCAGGAATGGAGCCATAGCACAATGGTTAAGACACTGACCACTCATGCAGGCATCATGGATTCAATTCCCCACAGTGCCCATTGAAGACAGCAGGCTGAGGCATTATTTTAAGGGGCATGCCCATGTTGGGCGGCATAATGCGGCGCGCTGTTAATGTTACGCGGCAGAAGGCGGCGCACTGCTAATTTTGTGCGCCACAAGACGGTGCGCCGATGGCTACAAGGCTGCGCGCTGCTGCTCAAGCACAGGGACAGAGCCACAGCACAATGGTTGTGGCACTGACCAATGGTGCAGGGACCAGGGGTTCAATCCCTCACAATGCCCATTGAAAAAGACTAGCAGAGGCAGTATGTTTTATGTTGTGGAGTGCTGTAGGAGGCCCACTAATTTTATTTTGTGATAACAACTAGAAAATGCACGCTCAAAGCATGTTAACATAAGGCAGCCCATAAGGCACATGTGACAGTGCACCGTCCGCCAAGGCACCCTAGAATGTCCCCTATAGGGCAGCATGTATGTTGCGACACAGGATAATGTATAGTGCACCCTATATGGATGGCAACCATAAAGTGCCGTATACGGCGCCCCATAAAGCGCCCTCAGAGGCACCTTATGGGTACAGTACGCTCAGGGTTTTATTGCTGGCAGCAACATATGTACAGTAAATTAAAAAGATGCTGTGGACACCCCTATCACAGAACCCCACTGTGGGTTTGAACCCATGACCTCTGGCTGTACAGGGAGTGATGTAACCATTGGGCTACAACTCCATAGCTGTAAGCAAGCCCCTGGCTGGCTGCAGATAGCCTGCACATCACCTCACAGACAGTCTGCCGGTGTAAACAGGATAGGGTTAGGCCACACGTACCCATGATGCACTGCACATGCAAATTAGCTGTCCACAGATGGACACAAGATGGGTAATGCACCCCCACAGCACCTCGGCCCTGTTGGGGGGAGTGATCGGGTGCACCCACACAGCACCTCGGCCTGGTAGGGGGCACTGACCGGGTGTTTTACTGGCACAGAGTAGCTACACGCCGTTACATCGTGCAGGTTCTGTGCTCACCCTGAGTGTGCAATGAGGCGCCCAGGACCAGGTCCACAACACCTTCCATGGCTGATGGAGGCCAAGTGGGAGTTTCAAAGCAGTGTTAATGTAGCAAGATAACTAGTTTCTGTACAAACACCATGGATATCCCAGTCAGGCTCAGCGCACACACCCACCCCCCCCCCCCCGCAGCAAACCTGGTTCCCCATCAAGAGAACCACACTGTACTTCCCTGCAAAGGTGGCAGTAGAGGGCAACATCAACCCCAGTCCTGCTGATGAATGAACACCACCCCCACCCCACACACAGCCACAACACAAAAGCAGACAGACATAGGATAAGGTAAGCTGCACCCCACCACCAGATATTCCCCTGCAGCAAGCCAACAGCCACTGCACCCTGCAAGCCATTCCAGCAAGACACATACCAGCTACAAACAGTCTGCTGGTTAATCCATAGTGCATGTTCCCAATGGAGACACATGCACCCAGAACTGGTCTGACAGCATACACAGCAAGCAGATAAATCAGTGATTGGGCCCCAAATAGAAACCCATATCTATCACATGAAAAAAATACTGTATAGCACTATGGGGGTGCCTAGCCATGCTGTGGTCACTGCACAGTCAGGGTGAGCGTGATCTCCCAGAAGGACATGCTTTGGCCACCCTGTCTGTGTAGGTGGTGGCCAGACACTACAATGTCCCTGCCAGTGCCCTATGCCCGGTGCAGATGCATCCTGGCCAGGCTACCCTGTCCTGGCTATACCCATGGTACCTTGCACCTCATTATGCACATTGGCAGGCCAATACTGGCAACAGTGCTGGCAGTGTGGGCTGTGGAAGGGGCTTGCAGCCAACACCCACTGTATAGCCAGACACACACTTCCACACCTATGCCATCATGGTGCTACTATTGAGGAAGTAATTAGCCTTGCCCACCAAACCGGTCCTGAGCACGGCAAGGCATGGATATGGTATGCAGTACAGCTGGGGGTCACTCCCCAGGGTGGTAAACACCGTCAGAGGCCAGGCCTGAAGCACGCACCGCAAACACTTAACAGATTGTTCGGATGGGGTCAACTAGCAGTATGTGCGTAACGTATGGATATCTAGCTGCCTGTGCTCCTAGCAAACGTCTCAGAGCTGTGTACCGTATACCTCAGGTGTAGGGTGACATTGGTAAGTTATGCAAGTGCTAGTTTTGGGAGATGCATGCAGGGTCCAATGGTCTGCCTCTCCAGGAGACATTGGCCAATGAGGCCTGTGGGTGTGGGTGTGTCTGCCCTTGATGGCTGCTGCTTTACGGCACAGATTCCCAACTCCAGTCCAGGTTTGCATCACACTGTTCTGGTTTTCCTGCTGTCCCTCATGGATATGCATGAGCTACATCTACATACCATGGGTGTGGTGCATAGATATACAGCACAGGCATTTGTATGAGTGGCATCATGGAACCTGACTGGTGTGTGCCCCACCAGGACTGCATTTGGGTGATTCTGCTCTGGGTACTGGCCCTGTTCATGGTGTCTTTGCTCAGTGGGGTAAAAGATAGACGTATTGCCATTGCATATGTCCTCGCCAGGAAAGGTGTGCCCTTACTATCACTGTTTACTTGGGGGAAAAATATGTGGGCAAGATTGGCAGTTGCCCCAGTTGGGCTTTGAACCTGTGACCTTCTGCTCTTGCATGCAGTGTCTGCGTGCACTGCACCACTGTGTAGCCACAGATTGGGTGGATTCCCTGGCATGTCCATGACTGTGGATCCGGCAGGGCCTGTCTGTTGCAGTCTGTTGCAGTGGATGGTGGCAGCCTGCACATGGCTAGGCCTCTGTCTTCTGTCGCTAGCAGCCACTGCCCCCTGCACCACATGTACTCGTCCGCCAACATGCTGGCATGAGCTCCTCCCATAAAAAGCAGGTGACCTGATTGGAATGTGGCAGTACGGGACTGCATTTGGGGTACTTGGCTGTGGGTAATGCCCATTGTTGTGGTGTGTGTGCGTTGTTGGGTAAAATATGGGTGTTTTCCCCATGCTTATGTCCCCTGCAATACAGGGGTGTCTGCGCTATCTGTGTTTAGTGGTGGGTAAAATATAGGGACTGGGCTGGCAAGTGCCCCAGCTGGGCTTTGAACCTCTGGTTCTAGAGGTACTGACTCTGTCCGCTGCACCACACTATGGCCACAGAGACAGTGCAGCCCCTGGAGGTAGTAAGCCTGGCAGGATGGAGTCACAAACCCTGCTCTACGCAATTTTACTGTGGGCATATGCACCCTGTCTGGTGACAAACGTGCACATAAACCACGGAAATGACCACGGGAACTGGGGGAAACAATATCACCACGCTGGGCAACAGTGATATTAATGGGCAATCATAGCAAACACTCCCAGGACAGCTCCACAACAGGAAATGTTGTTTGGAAGAGTCTCCGCTCCGTAAACCCTTCCAAAATTCATTTATTTATTTATTTATTTATTTATAGACTCTTATATACCGCACTATTAAGCATCAGCGCGGTTCACAAAAAACAGTGAGATACACAATTCAACAGTACTTTGTGTTTACAGAAAACAGGAGAATATAACTCGGATAACAGGGTATATAATTAATAAACATAGTCATAATATCATCATGGCTTCAGTTTTGTGTGTATGTGGTCTGTGGGGTATCTGTATTGTATGTGTATGAGTGGAAGGTCTGTGGGTTGGTTGAGATGTCTTTATTGTTTACTGGATAAGATTTCTTTTTTCTGGAGCTTTGTTGGGTGTGTTTTCTGTATTTGCCCATCACTATAACTGTTCCCCAGCTGAATTACTATTTTTAATAGTTCTGTTGTGGTCATTTCCTATTTTTATGTGCACTTTTGTGCTGTGCACATGTATCACACTGCTCACGTTTTGCTGGTTTCCCCGGTTTTCCTGTACATTGCTGACGGAAATGGTTTCTCTTCCCTTTAAAGTTTTTACATGCATATTCGGGCCCGATACTGTGCGGGGACCCTCTCCCCTCCCACTCTCCACCCATTGACCCCGTCCCTCCGCCCCTCCGGAGCCTTCCTCCGCCCTCCTTTAGCCGTTCCACGCCTCTATCGGACATTTGCGGGCCCGCACTTGTACGGGGCCCGTTAGTGTGCTGCGTACCTGTGCGGGGGTGACACGCACGTGTGTGGGGCGTTTAAACGCGTTTATGCGTGTTTCAGTGGCGCGTTGCCGTGCGCTATTTTGCGGCGTGCAAATTTGCGGACTTTAGTAAACATGCCCCTAAGAATTGCAGAAATAATCTGTCATGATTTGACCAAGCTTCTCGTGTTTATACATTTTTACTTCCATTTTCAGTTGTTACTCTGTATTTAATTGCCAGAATTTTTAATGTCTCATTTCTGCATGGCTAACATAATATACTATACAGGTTTTATTATGCTATATATTAATCTTATATGTACATTCTAGATGAATACTTTTTATTTATTATATTTTTGTCAGTCGTGCATATACTTTTAATGATCTGTCAAATATATTCAGTTTTAGACCTTTTTAAGAATTGATGGATAATTGATGGATAATTTTTAGTGTTTTTATAGAGCCTCCCACCATCATGATTAATTTTATGTTCATATTTCATTTATTTCTCTGTAGTTTTCCATTTTAATTTTCATGGTTTATCTATTTTGAATATTGTTTTAGAATGAAATCAGATAATGTATGCCTTTGCTGCTTGTTTATGGCATATATTTAATTGTTATGTTTTAATATGTTTTTTATGATTTACATGTTCATTTTTGGATGTTGTTAATATGATTTATAATTTTATGTTTGTAGCACTAACCCCTGATGAAGGCTCTGCCGAAACATTGCTGTGTCGGGTTTAGTGTCTAGTATTGTTGTGCGTCTATAAACATTTCTTTGTGGTTCTCAATAAACCTATTTTTGGACTACTCGCTCTCTACTGGTGTGCCTTGTACTTTATGAGTTTTTCTGCTTTCTTTGCTGGGTTGGTTAGTAGGATTACATAATCAGTGAAATCCTGCTGGGCACAATCCAGATAGTGTCATTCTATATTTACCCTTCTAGCATGACATTATGGCCCTGATTCCATAAGGCAGATAGCGGAGCAGCATGTCCCACTGGGGCATGCTACCCTGCTATCCACCTTGCCAGTATTCTGCCTCCATCTGCTGCTGCACGCACAGAGCTGCTGTGTGTGCTGTGAGGGATGGAGACGTGACGGGATGGAGAGTGGGTGGAGCATGGGTGGGGCTGATTCTATTGATGGTCCTGTACATCTAGGGATCACTGGGGAAATGCTTTGCTTATTCTATCTCTGAGGTCTTGTATGTCATCTGCATAGGTGGACACAATTTTCAAATGTAAACAACTCAAATAAACTTTTGGTCCAATTGTGAATTATGAAAGGGGGGAGGGGAAAGAACCTGCCAAAGACCTTGGCATGACTAATGGCAATCATCATTACAAGTTGTTTGCACAACCCTTGCCAATGATGACAGCCACCAAACATTTCATTTAGCCATTTACATGTTTCACACAACTGTCTGCTGGTTGCATCTCACATCTATAAACTCTGCTTTCCTGCAGCCCATTTATGTTTTCTGGATCACTCTCACTAAAGGCAGAGGTCTGCTCAATCCAAGCCTTCTCCATTGCAATCGGATGGCGACGTATTGATCTGCAGTGTCAAATAGTTTGCGTTCTCTGTCCTGTTTCAAACACTCTTGTACCTTCTGATGCACATTTTGGGTTATTGTTCTCTTGAAGGACACCAGACCATCCACCACAACCAATCAGTCCTACTCCAGGTAGCAAATCCAACTCAAAAGAACCCTGTTTGTCCCATGAATGCATTATGTCTTCAATAAGTTCCAGGTCTGCATTTATGGAGGCACCAAAACAGGTCCACAACATCATGGAACAACCAGCATATACAATTGTAGAAAGTATGCTTTGGATTCCACAGAAGTGTCTCTTCTTTGGCTGCAAATGTATCAGTGTGATGCATATCTAAAAAGCTGAGGTGTGTTGCCATCTGTCCATAGAACATGATCCTAGTGGCTCCTTCTTTCTCTGGATGGGTTTGGATAAAAATATGCGGTGAGCTCTTCTTTCTGTTTGTGAGCAGTGGTGGCCTCCTTGCCCCTCATCCATTAAAATGGTCCTTGTTCACTTTGCTGCTTATTGTCTGTTTTGAAAGCAGCAATTCAGATAGCTCCAGGTCAGCCTCAAGCTGATTGGATGTTGTACATGTGTTCGGCATTTTGTGTGCACAACCCTCTGAGGATGGCTTGCTGTAAGTCACCTCTTCCCGGCATGTCCGTGGAGGAAATTGATAGTTCCATCAGCAGTAAACATAATCATCTCATTGCCAAACATTGACATAGGAATTCCAAGGTCTGCGCATATGCCTGGGGAACCGCTTCAGCTGGGATATTTGGTGAGAATGGCCATGCTGATGGTCTCTGGACCATCTCCTGTCCCCACCAGTATGAAGGGGGAACAGGGACTGAATGTGGCCATCATAAACATGAGATCCATCTATCACTGGTTGATCCAAGTCGTGCGATTACTATCACTAGATGACTGTGGTGTCACATCTCACAGCAATAGGAATGTGGTCATTCTGTACACATGTATGTTACCTATTTACCTATTTGGGTTATCTAAGCAATAGAACACAAACAGTAAAAATTGGTAACATGACATCTGAGACATACAATCAGGATCTAGGTCTCCCTCAAGGATCGGCATTATCAGCACTCCTTTTTAATATATACATAAAGCATGTCTGCAATATATTTAAAAAATTCAAGGTTTATTACCACCTATATGCAGACGACATAATGATGTACATCCCATTTACAATCCCCAACATACCACTCCAATTGCTCACAGAGTGTTTTAATGAACTCTCTACATGGCTAAATGAAAATAACCTCTACATCAATCATGCAAAAACAGAAGCCCTAATTGTAACAAAAAACCTCTCATACTCACCTCCCACACACATTACTCTACAAAACCAAGAAATCAAACTAAAAAATGAGGTACGATATCTAGGTGTAATACTTGACACACACCTTAACATGGAAACACATATAAGGAACACAACCAAGAAAGTATACTTCAAACTTAAAGTCCTAAAGCAACTTCGCCCACTAACGCACTTACAAGACTTCCAACGCATAATACAAGCCATAATTACTCCCCATTTTGACTTTGCAAACCTAACACTACTAGGCACAACAAAACAAAACTTGAAAAGACTCCAAATTGCACAAAATGCTGTGGCTAGAACCATTATGAAGGTCCCCCCATTTCAACACATCACACCGATTCTGGCGTACTTACACTGGCTACCGATACAAAGCCGAATAATATATAAATCTCTAATAACTGCATTCAAAACTCTAAACAACATGGCTCCACCTACTCTATTCAACCTAATCACTAAAGAACCTACCAAATCCCAACACAGGAGAGATCACACAAACAAACTAAAGACTCCAAAGGAATTTATAAAAGCCAGAAAGACAACAAACAATAAAGCATTCTCACATGCAGCACCCATTCTATGGAATGCCCTTCCAGACGAAATTAGATCTCTCTCAGAGATCATTGAATTCCGCAAAAAACTCAAAACACACCTGTTCACCTCACACTACGGACATCTATCAAACACACCTACCCAACAAGAAAACGGATAATACAAGGTCAGTCCTCTTAAGTCAATTCGGTCTTGACATAGGTTTTGAAACCCAAATGCTTGTATATAACGACTCAACCATGTTTCACTCACAGCTGTATATAGTTTTCTCTCTGTTCCATGTAAACAGTTCATATTGTTTCAAGTAATGTAATTTAAGATGTTATGGTTTAAAGCTGTTCTATGTAATGTAATATAAGTTGTTTTAAATTGTTCCCTGTATTAACAGATGTTGACCTGTTACATTGTTGTTCTATGTAAACCGCACCTGATCTCTGGAAGGTGCGGTATATAAGAAACTGTTAATTAAATTAAATTAAATTAAAATTTACCACGGTGGCAATGACCTTGTCATGCCAAGGTCCCAGGTCTGGACCATATCTGAGGATTGCCTATTCTAATAGGTGCTATAATACTGGAATCTGCTATGTCACATCAATGTGCATATACTGCCTAAAGTTATATCACAGCCCACTACTTTAAACACAAAGTGGAACATTAAGGTGTGGAAATGCAAGAGTGACCATAACATTGTCCACAACTGTAGGTGGCCACAGCACACAGGGCCTGATTTAGCAAAGTTTTATTGGGTTATCCTGGTTGTCTCTTGATTCTAGTTGGGACACATGGTAGCTGCCCAGAGCTAGGGCCTGGAGTCTCCCCTGCCTGCTTCTATCTCTGGGCCAGCTACCGGATGGCTGCTGTGAGGTCTTGCAGTGTGGTTTTGATTGTGTCAAGGGCGAGCTGTCAATGCTGATCCTTTGTCTCACATAGTTTATTGGAGAGCTGTAAAGATGGTGGTAAAACAGTTGGTCAGACCCTAGTACCATTTGCCTGACCTCTGTTATGATAAATGCTGACAAAGATCCATATGCTAAATTAAAGCTCCTTGTGATCTATAGCTTTTTGAAGGCCCCAGTATCCCTAGTGCTGGTGTTGCTACAGCAAAGGGAAGTAGGTCTGGTGACAGATTGCATGGCTGGAGTCATTCATGTTCCTGTTGAGCAATGATCAGGAGTGGGCTGACTGAGACAGAGCATGAGCATACAGCCATGTAATGTGTCAGAGTAGGCTAACTATGGAACTCCACCCTCCTGTATCTATGGCTTGGGTGCAGCTAGCTAAGCATGACTAACCACTTTGGCAGTCTGGGCCCCCAATATATTCAAATGCCATTGTGGACACTCTCCATGCCCTCCTATGAAAGTGGCATATATCACACACCCATATCCCCCTCCCCTCCAGAGAAACCAGCACCATCCTCCTATCCATAGCCTATCTGTATCAGACTAGAATGGCCATGTGGTCTTTTTCCCCCATCATGTTTCTATGTTTCTGCTCATCCATATTGGCACAAAGGATACTGCTAGGTATTTCTCCAAACATATCAAGAGTGACTTCATGGCTGTAGAAGAGAGGTGAAGCAGTTAGGTGCTCAGGTGGTATTCTTCTCAATACTCTCTGTTGAGGGTAAAGGCCGAGGTAGAGAAGCTTGTATCCTAGAGATCAATGCATGGCTGTGTGGATGGTGTCATTGAGAGCATTTTGGTTTCCTAGACCATGGAATAATTTTCCAAGGGCTACTGAGCATAGATGGTGTCCACCTATCCACGAAGGGTAAAGTGTCTTCTACAGCAGACTGGTTAACCTACTAAAGTGCTTTAAACTAGATTTGTTGGGGATAGATGAAGAAAGGCCCCCAGGTAAGTGAAAGCCCTCAGGTAAATAAAACATTAAATATTTTTGTAGACATGGGTAAAAAGAGCAACATCTGAAAAGTGGTGTGCATTGATGCCCATAGTATGGGAAATAAGATTCCAGATGTTGAAGCTTTAATGGAAGAGGCTGACTTGGATTTAGTGGCAGTTACAGAGACATTGTTCACAGACAACCATGACTGGGATGTAATTATACCAGGCTATATTTTATTCAGGAAGGACAGGCTAGGAAGAAAGGGAGGAGGAGTAGCACTATATGTAAAATATAATATTAAAGCTACAAAATTACATGGCTTAGGAAAGAAGGGGAGGCATTATGAGTTCAACTGGAAAGAGTGAATGGAGCATCTATTTGCCTTGGTATTATGTACAAACCTCCTTCACAGGCAGAAAAAGTGGACAGAGATTTAATTGAAGATATTCACAGTATCGTTATGAAAGGAGAGGTATTGCTGATAGATGATTTCAATATGCCAGATACTATTTGGGACATCCCTGCTATGGTGTCATCTAAAAGTAGGGAGGTACTGGATTCTTTATAGGTGCTAACAAATGGGGAGGGTGTTTCTGATGTTATAGTGGGTGATCATTTTGCATCCAGTGATCATCAGATGGTACATGGTTAAGTATTAGCTGTAGGGCTGATAAAGTACATTCAAAAGTGAGGGTCCTAGACTTTAGAAAAGTTAACTTTGCCAAGATGGGACAATACCTTAGGCAGTCGTTAGCAGGATGGGGGCAGCTAGAAGATATAGAAAAGCAGTAGACAATACTGAAAGGGGATATTTTAAGGGCAACAAACTTTTTTTTAGGAAAGTAAGCAAATGTAAAAGGAAAAGGAGGCCACTAAGGTTCTTGAAAGAAATAGCTGAAAAGATGAAGAGAAAGAGGGTGGCCTTCACAAAATATAAGAGATCACAGAAAGAGGAAGACAAGCATCAGTATTCAGAAAAGCTTAGAGAAGTTAGGAAAGTAGTCAGGAAAACAAAGATACAAATGGAAGAAAAAACAGCCAATGCAGTAAAAGGTGTGGGGGGGGGGAGGGGGAGGGGCATTTTTCAGATATGTTAGTGAGAGGAGGAAGTGCAAAAGTGGTATTGTCAGACTGAAGGGTGAAGGGAAAGAATATGTAGTAGCCGATGTGAACAAAGGGGAATTGCTTAACAAATATTTCTGTTCTGTGTTCACAGATGAAGGGACAGGAGCAAGACCTCAGAAAACACTCAAAAATAGGATCTTCAATGATTTTCAGAAGACTGCATTCATGAGGAGCTAGCTAAACTAAAAGAAGACAAAGAAATGGGGCCAGATGGGATACATTCAAGAATGCTGAAGGAACTTGAGGAATTTTTAGCGGCTCCACTGTCTGACCTTTTCAGTACTTCTTTAGAGTCTGGTGTGGTCCCAGAAGAATAGAGAAAGGCACATGTGGTCCCTTTACACAAAAGTGGAACTAAGGATGAGATTGGGAACTACAAGCTGGTTAGAGTGACCTCTGTGGTGAATAAACTATTGATAACTTTCAGAAGCATGGTACACCCCAGACCTAATCAAGAAAAAAAAAAAAAAGACCTCAGAAAAGCAGAACAGAAATGGAGCGCTAAAAAGACCACAGAAAATAAAACACAATACTTGTCAATTCTCACAATTTACAAAGAGGCAATAAACACTGTGAAAAATAACTTTCACTCCAAAATACTAAATAATGCCATAAATTACCCAAGGGAACGTTTTGAGCTTGTAAAATCGATTATTAAACCCTCCACAAGATAGTAATTTAAAAACCCCAATCCACTCACAGACCCTGGCTGACTTCTATGCCAGCAAACTAAATCCCCAAAACAAAACTTGCACTCAACAGATACCAGTAACTGTGGCCTCTGCAAAAACTTGGCATACCTTCCATCCCATTGACTCAAGACAAATCTTGGACATAATCTCAAACATAAACACGACCACATCCCTTCTAGATCCCTGCCTACTATCCTGGATCAAGGGAATGAAAACAGAAATGGCACCAATCATACAAAATATAGTAAACCGATCCCTCCAGCAAGGAATTATGCCCTCTAACCTCAAAAGATCCATAATCCAACCAATACTAAAAACCAAAACACTGAACAAAGGTGACCCCTCTGCATATAGACCCATTTCAAGCATCCCTTTTATAGCCAAAATCATCGAGAAAGCAGTTCAACGTCAGCTCCGAGACTTTATAGACTTAACAAACGCCCTAGATGATCAACAATATGGCTTTCGACTCTTTCATGGAGTATGTGATAAGGAAGCTTATCATAGCTCAGGAAGGGGCTATAGAAAAGGTGAAGTGATTCTGAACAAGCAACCTGTCAGTTCTGGTAGAAATAAGAAAACAGAATTTTCCCAAAAAAAACTACCAGTCCCAGAATGCACCAGGTTTCCAGCAGCCATTAGAGGAGCTGAAGTGGGGAAACGTGTGTTCAATCAGGAGGGCTATGAGGTAATCCCTAAGCACTCATCTCAAAGGGCAGGGCCTGATTCAGCACAGCTGCGCTGTGTTAGGGAGGAGCACTCATCCAAGCAGAATAAGAGTAGAGTTTATTCTACAGATGACCATCTTCATGATCACCTTGGATATCCAGAGAAGGATCATCAGTTTCATCTGAAGGATCATCAGAAGCAGAAGCCAAACCGAACGGACAGAGAGGGAAAGAGACCCTCTGGAAGAAAGAGGAGAAAAGCCTTTGAGAGGTCTAGAAGAGCCCAAAGCAGTACGTATACTGGGAGGTATTCCAAGGGCCAGCATACACCATTGGACTGGGGAAAGCCAGAGGAATGGTGCTGCAGAGCTAGGAATCTCCAGACGCTACCTGTGAGGGAGACGGCTGCACGTGGAAGGGACCCTAAGACCCGTGCCAGAAGGTATGTGAAGAGAGAGCCAGTGTCCAGGGATCTGGATTGGAAGGCTGGACATAAGAACTGGACTACATACTGGCCAGGCTATATAGAGAGGAACTCTAGCAGCAATGGAAGCTCAGGTATGAACACTGATCTATGCCCTAGCTATAACCTTGAAAGACAGCAGGGAAACAAGTATTCTCCTGAAAATGCTCCATTGAGAGATTCATCTGTGCCAATCCATGATATTGAACCCATGCTTGTTGAACAAGGGGGAATAATAGCAGATGAGGATCCTGTTTATATGGACTGCTCTCTATCTAAACTCCGTTGGTAACTTTCTGTTATAAAGTATAGCAACCATCACAAAGAAATACAAATTTGTTCTTTAATCTACCTAGAAAAGCTCCTGAAGCAGGTTTTGACCCACACAGTAGAAAGCAAGCCAGCTAAGGGGTTTCAGCTGGATAACTGCTAGCAATTAAGCCTTACCTAATTGCTTGTGAGCTAGGAGAGAATCACTTCTGTGTCTATGTGGGAAGTAATCAGAAGTTAACCTGAAAAGAACAGTTTGTTTCTTGCTTTGTGGCTTTTCATTTGTTGTTTTCCTGATTTTAACTTTGTTTTTCCAAGTTAACACTGAAAGCAAGTAACCTAATTTATGTGCTACCAAGCATATCTGTGTTGGGAGAAATAACCCCATAAATAAATATCTTATTGGCTTTACCCAAGAGCACAACTAAATTGTCAGCAGCTGTGTCTGGTGTGAATGAACTACATTGCCCACAATACCTTGCAAATCATATAGAGATATGCACTTGCAAAGACTGTGAAGATTCTCACCCAGGCAGCCGTCTGACAAGTTGAAACACTTCTCCTAGTGCTGTTTGACAAATTAATACAGGGCCAGGAGAACATCAAAAAAATGTTTATCCTAATGTTCCTTGATATAACATCAGCGTTTGACACTGTAAACCACCTGGCCCTTATTACAAGACTTAAGTCCTTAGGAATAAAAGGAACCACCCTGAATTGGTTCTCCTCCTATATAACTAACCGTGTTCAACATGTACATCTTGATCAAAAAACATCAAATACATTCCCTCAAACCCAAGGAATACCCCAAGGATCAGCTTTATCAGCCCTCTTATTTAATTTATACCTAAAACCCATCTGCGCAATATTAAAAAAATACAAAATTGATTTTCACTTATATGCTGACGACATAATGTTGTACACCCAACTAGACACATGTATACAAATCCCTAGCAGCATGCCTCAAAGAAACCCAAGCATGGCTTCAAGAAAATAATATGAGCATCAACCTCAAGAAAACAGAGGTAATGTTCATCTCAAAAAAACCTGAATTCAATCCCCCTTCAACAATTCTCCTGAATAATAATCTATTTGATGTCAAACAGGAAGTAAAATACCTAGGGGTCACCCTTGATAAAACACTCAGTATGGAGACCCATCTATGGTCATTAAACAGGACAATATTTTACAAGCTAAGAATTTTACAACCGCTACGAGACCTCACTGAGATGTCTGATTTCACAACAGCAGTTCAAGCGCTTATAACTCCTCACTTGGACTACTGCAATAGCCTACTAGAAGGTATCCCTAAAAAAACCACTAAACATACTTCAATTGGCACAGACTATCATGCCGAGAATCATAATGAAATTGCGGTTCTTAGATCATATTACACCCATCCTATTGAGGCTCCACCGGCTTCCCATTCAAGCTCGAGTGCGATACAAGATAATAATGATGACGTTCAAATTAATACATAACATAGCCCCATCACACCTTTCCACACTCATTGAAATACAACCCCCTAATAGAAACAGAAGAACCCCCAACTAAAACATACTAAAGGCATCACACACTATATGCAACACCAAAAAATCTACGAGTAACAGAGCATTCACATACACAGCCCCCCTCCAATGGAATAACCTTCCGGATACACTATGAGGAAACAAGGACCTTCAATCATTCTGCAAGGGTCTAATAAAGCACCTCTTTTGAGAATATTACAATAATACCTAGACTATTTTCCCGTTCCACCACCTACTATCCTCACTCCCCCTCCTTCCTATGCTATCCCCTGTCCCTCTACTCCTCCCCATTCAACTAATTTCTAGTTGATGTTTGTACCAATTTGCTGTCGCCAGTAAGAACACTACTGTAAATTCTCTCTGTAAATAGTTACAGTGGTCTTTCATTGTACTGCTTCATGTAAATAGTTTGAGACATCCCCTCACTCAACTGTTCTATGTATAAAGTTCTAAACCTTGTTACATGTAACTGTTATTGTTAAAGTTCATTGTTATAATGTAAACCACCCCTGATCTCTGGAAGGGGCAGTATAAAAATGTAAGCAAATAAGTAAATACATAAAATAAAATAATACAGAGGATGGCCAGGTTTCTGGAATCCAATAGATTGCAGGACTCAAGGCAGCATGGTTTTATGAGACGCAGGTCTTGTCAGACAAATCTTATTAATTTCTTTGATTGGGTAACTAGAGAGTTGGACTGAGGGAGAGTTCTAGATGTGGTGTAATTAGATTTCAGTAAAGCCTTTGATACTGTTCTGCACAGGCAACTTATAAATAAATTAAATCCCCTAGGAATGGACCCTAACATGACTGACTAGATTAGAAATTGGTTGAGTGGGAGGCAACAAAGAGTACAAATAAATGGCACTTACTCTGGGAGAAGGATGTTACCAGTGGTGTGCAGCAGGGATCTGTCCTTGGTTTGATTCTTTTTAACATTTTTGTAAGTGATATTGCAGAAGGGCTATTGGATAAGGTTTGCCTCTTTGCAGATGATACCAAAAGCTGCAATAGAATAGACGCCTAGGAAGGTATAAATAATATGATGAGGAATGTAGCGAAGCTTGAAGAATGGTCAGGAATCTGGCAACTTAAATTTAATGCTAAAATATGCAGTGTCATGCATTTGGGCTGCAAAAATCCAAGGGGGCGGTATAGTATACGAGATGAACTGCTTCTATCCATGAAAGAAGAGTGGGACCTGGGCGTGATTGTTTCTAGTGATCTTAAGGCAGGATGCTTGAGTGCATAGAGAGAGGAATGGTCAGCAGGAAAAACGAGGTGATAGCACCTCTATAATTCTTTGGTGAGAACTTGTTTGGAGTATTGTGTATAATTCTGGAGACCACACCTTCAAAAGGATATAAACAGAATGCAGTCAGTATTGAGGGTGGCTACCAAAATGGTCAGTGGGCTTTGCCATAAGGCATATGGGGAAAGACTTAAAGATCTGAATATGAATACTTTGGAAAAATGACAGGAGAAGGGAGATATGATAGAGATGTTTAAATACTTCCATGGCATAAATGCACAGGAGAAGAGCTTCTTTCAACTGAAAGAAAGCTCTGCAATGAGGGGACATAGCATGAAGGTGAAAGGAGATAGACTCAGGAGTAATTTACAGAAATATTTCTTTATGGAAATCGTGGTAGGTGCATGGAATAGTCTCCCAGTGGGACAAAAACTGTATCTGAATTCAAGAAAGCATGAGATAAACAGAGGATCTCTATAGGAAAAAGAACTGTAGATCTAAGCGTGTCTTATAGAAGGGCAGACTGGATAGGCTGTATGGTCTTTCTCTGGGAACAAGCAGGAAGTCAATCCTCACATATGGGTGACATCAGTGCTGATGGAGCCCTCGCAGAGGCATTTCCCCGGCTTTCAAAGAAAGCCTTTGGGAGATGCCACCACGCATGTGTGGTCCTCTTCCCGCCCAAGAATGTCATCTTGCCTCAGTCTCCTTTTTTCCGCGGAGCCCACCAGATGTATGTCTGTTTTTCTCTGGAAAAAGTTTTTTTTTTTTTTTTTAGTTTCTCTCTCTTTCCTCCGGTCTTGCACAGATATTCTTCCCGCCCTCGAGCTCACTTGACTTGGCATCGCGCCTCATGTTGTCTTTTACCTTTTGTCCTTGGCTTGTTTTCGTGCCTTTTTCTCCACTGGCAAAGCCTTGGATCATCAACCTAACTGGGTCCCTTTTTCCCCCCCATGGCCTCCACCATTGGTTTCAAAAAATGTGACCAGTGCTAGAGGACTATGTCCCTCACTGACATAATGACTGCTGCATCTGTTTCCTTGGGCCGGAGCATGATCCTTAAGACTGCAGCCTTTGCAAAAAATGTCATTCAAGGCCATCAAGAGCTGTCAGCAGCAGCATGACAGGATTTTCCTGGAGTCTCCAGCGAACCACACTCCAAGGCCCCTTCTAAGGCCTCGGACTCACGTGGTGGCTCTGCAGACTGCAATCAAGGCTGTTGGTCCTCCAAGTGGAGCTCCCCGGAGAGGGAACACAAGAAGAAGAAGAAACCCTTGTCTGTGGATGGATCCGGGAAGGCAGGTAAGTCCCTGATCCCAGATCCTGTAGTCCATGCCACTCATCCGAGGCTTAGAGCGGGAGCGGTCTAAAAATCTCTCAGACAGAATCATCGGCCTCTGATGATCGACCTCAGACCCCCGAGTCAATCCTGGTTGAGGACTCCCCTTCAGGAAATCAGGATCGGGCCTGTTTTCCTCGGTGCCTGCGCCAATGGCTGCGGAGCTTTCTGGACCGGAGACAAGAATGGCAGCCTTGGAGCGCAGCTTGCCTGCCTTTTTGGCCCAGCAGTGGGCCATGATGCCCAGTTCCGCCGGGTCATCCGCTCAGACCTAAACAGATTCCTGGTGAGGGAGAAGTTCAAGATGCTCTCCCTTGAAACATTGCTGCCTTGCCTCCAGCAGGGAGATTGGCTATGCTCCTTGGATCTGAAGAATGCTTATACCCACATCCTCATCCATCCTAACCACAGGCAGTATCTCAGGTTCATGATGGGGGGGGGGGGCAGCCACTATCAGTACGGGGTACTTCCCTTCGGCCTGGCCTCTGCCCACAGAGTCTTCACCAAATGCCTGGTGGTAGTAGCGGCCTGCCTCCATCTCCAAGGGTCCTTCGTCTTTCCCTACCTGGACAACTGGCTCATAAAAGGGGAAATAGCTGCTAAAGTACAGAAGACCAAGGGCCGCACCATCCACATCTTCCAACATCTGGGGTTTGTGATAAACCACCCCAAATCCTACCTCCTCCCAACCCAGTGTCTGGAGTTCATTGAGGCAAGGTTGGACATTGTTCAGGCCAGAGCCTTCCTCCCTCTGGACAGGGCCGACCATCTCAGGGCACTGGCAGCAGACATACAGCAGCAATCCTTGGTGTCTGCTCGCCTCCTGCTGCGCCTACTTGACCACATGGCCTCCACGATCCATGTCACCCCAGACGCCCATCTTCATATGAGGGTGGCCCAGTGGTGCCTCCATTCCCAGTGGGCACAAGCCATGGGGAGGCTGCGAGACAGGGTGATAGTAACCCGCCAGCTGGCAGAGTCCCTTGGCTGATGGCATGCCACACTGCATCTTCCAGCAGGGATGCCCTTCCAGACCCTGTCAGACGGCTGCCTAGGGTGAGAACTTACACAATCTTGACGATGCATATATTCATATGATTCTTGCAAGGTATTGTGGGTATTGTAGTTCATTCACTCCCAAACACAGCTGATGACAATAATTTGAGTTGTGAAACCAAGTGGTAAGATCAATAAAATACTTCTTTTATTGATGGGGTTTAATTCACCCAGCACATGTATGCTTGATAGCACTGTAAATGAGGTTACTTGCTTGCAGTGTTTAAATGGATAACAAAAAGTCACAAAGTAAACCAGAAAACAACCTTCAGCTTGTCAGGCAATTAGCTAATGTTTTCTTAGCAAATAATTACCAAATACAAAGGCACAAAGAAAAGAATAAACTTTGCTGGTTAGGTTAACTTCTGCTTATTTTCCATGCAGATCTCAGCAGTGATTCTCCCTTGCTCACACACACAATCAGGTGCAGCCCTAATTACTATCAATGGACCAGCTGAAAGCCTTTAGCTGGCTGGCTGCTACTGTGTGAGCCCAAATCCTGCTTTAAGAGCTGTTTGCAGTGGAAATAAAGAACAAAGTTAGGTTTCTTTGTGATGGCTGATGTGTTTGCTCATAGAAAACTAGCAATAGCATTTAGATAAAGAACAGTCCATGTAAATAGTTTCATCTGCTGTATTTCCCCCTGCATCAACAATCATAGGGTCAATATCATACATTGGCACAGATGAGTCTTTCATTAAGGCACTATCATGAGAATGCTTATTCCCTTGCTGCCATTCTCTATTATAGATAGGGTCTGGATCAGTGTTCATACCTGAGCCTCTCCTGCTATCATTATTCCTCTCTGTATAGCCTGGCCAATATGTAATCCAATTCTGATGTCCAGCCTTCCAATCTTGATCCCTGGACGCTGGATCTTCTCTCACATACCTTCTGGCCTTGGTCTGAAAGTCCCTTCCACCTGCAGTCTTCTCTCTTCCAGGTAGCCACTGGTGATTCCTATCTCTGCCACTCCATTCCTCTGGCTGAATCCAGTCCAATGGACTCTGCTGGCTTTTGGAATACCTCCCAGTATGAGTACTGCCTTGGAATCTCCCAGACCTTCCAATGGCCTTTCTTCTCTTCCTTCCAGAGAGTTTCCTTCTCTCTCTATCTGCTTGGCTTGGCTTCTGTTTCTCCAGGTGATACTGGTGCTTGTGGCCGTTGCTGTCTCTGTATCTCTTCCTCCCTCTGTAGCTTTTGCTGAAGCTCTCCCTGAAGCTGGGCTGGAGCTTGTAGTAACTGTTATCTGAAGAATAAGCTCTATTCTTATTCTGTCCTAATGTGTGCTGCTCCCTAACACAGCGCAGCTGTGTTGAATCAGGCCCTGCCCTTTGAGATGAGTGCTTAGGGATTACCTCATAGCTCTCTTGATTGCACACACATTCTCTCACTTCAGCCCCTCTCATGGCTGCTGGAAACCTGGTGCATTCTGGGACTGGTAGTCTTTTATGTGAAAACTCTGTTTTCTTGCTTCTACCAGAACTGACAGGTTGCTTGTTCAGAGTCACATCATCTTTTCTATAGCTCCTACCTGAGCTATGATAAGCTTCCTTATCACAACCCCCACCCCCCAGTGGGTCCTCACTACGGACACCTCCTTACTGGACTGGGGAGCGCATTGTGAGGAACTCTGCACTCAGTGCAGTTGGTTCAAGGTGGAAAGCCAGCAGAAGATCAATCTCCTGGAACTCCAGGCCATATTCCTGGCTCTCCAGGCCTTCGACCACTGCCTACAGCTCCAGCTGGTGCTGTTCCAAAAGGACAATCAGGTCACATTTATTCTTCATCTATAAAGAAGGGGGCACAGGATCCTCCATCCTCTGATAGGAAGCAGTGGCTGTCTGCTCCTATGTGATCTGCCAAGAAATGCTCCTGCGGGCAGTATATCTGCCAGGCCAGGACAATGCTCTGGCGGACAGACTGAGCAGGGTCCTTCAGCCATACGAGTGATGGCTTGGCCCCAGAGTGGCCAATTGGCTCTTCTGGCTCTGGGGGACCCCAGTAGTGGATCTTTTTGCTAACCCAGACAACTCCCAGTTGCCATGCTTCTGCTCTTGGCAGCCCCACCCATTCCGGGTGACTGCGGATGGGATCCTCATCCCATAGTTGGAGGGCTTCCTGTATGCCTTCCCACCCATGCCACTAAGTTCCAAAACTCTTTTCAAGGGTTTTCGCAACAGGGCATCGCTGATCCTGGTGGCTCACGGTGGCCCAGGCAGCCGTGGTTTCTGCTGCTTCTCCACTTGTCTGCAGAGGTCCTGGTTCCCCTAGGAAGTGCCTGGGGTTACTGTCTCAGGGAGAGGACTCCCTCTTGTACCCCAATCTGGGGTCCCTGTTCTGACAGCATGGCTGCTGAAAGGGTAGCCTTGGTCCTTTCAAACCTCTCTGGAGAGGTTCAGGAGATCCTCTTGGTTCCCTGTAAGACTTCCACCAGACAGGCCTATGCCTTCAAATGGAGCAGGTTTTTGGGTGGTGCATGGAGCGACAGGTGAACCCATTCTTCTGCTCTGTGCAGCTGGTGCTGCAATACTTGCTTCACCTGTCACAAGCTGGGCTCAAATCCAATTCCGTCAGGGTTTACCTGAGTGCTCTTGTGGCACATCACCAACCCATCAAGGGCAAGCCCCTCTCTGTGCAGCCTCTTGTAACCCGCTTCCTGTAGGGCCTTCTGTTGTCTAAGCCCCCCATCCAGCCACCAGCGGTGGAGTGGGACCTCAATGTGGTGGTATTGGGGCTCAATGGGTCGCCATTCGAGCCCTTGGTGACCTGCCACCTGAGGTATCTTTCATGGAAAGTGATATCCCTGGTGGTGCTCACATCCACTTACAGGGTCAGCAATCCACCCTACACCAGGTTCTACAAGAACAGAGTCGTGCTCCGCACTCACCCCAAATTCTTTCCAAAGGTGGTGTCCCCATTCCACCTCAATCAGGAGGTGGTGCTTCCCACCTTCTTTCTGTGGCCTCACACCAATAGGGTAGAGGACATCCTCCACACTCTGGACTATAAAAGAGCCCTGTCCTTCTACGTTCAAAGTACCCAGGGCCACAGCAAAGCTTCACGGCTTTTTGTTTCCGATGACCTCACTCGGCTGGTCAGAGTGATTACCAAGCGAACTCTGTCCATCTGGGTGGCAGACTGCATTGCCCTTACCTATGAGCAGGCTGGGCTCTTGCTGGAGCACCGGGTTGTGGCGCACAGCATCAGGGCCATGGCGGCAGCTGTGGCAAACCTGTGTTCTCTCCCTCTTTCAGACATCTGCCAAGCCACCAACTGGTCTTCAGTCCACACTTTTGCAGCTCACTACTGCCTAGAGAGGGAGTCCCAATGGGGGAGCACTTTTGGCCAGGCTGTACTCTGTAATCTGTCTGGGGTTTAGAAAACTACTCTCTAGCTCTTCTGTGTCCAGGCTACCGGAGTGCTGGTTCCTCACTGGACATACGGATCGTTCTGGAGTCTGTATCCTTGGACTCAATTGGTACTGCTCACGGCTCCCCTTGGGGGCATCCATGTTTTTCTACAGGCTTTTGGTAGTATGTAGCTAGGGAGTCCCATATGTGGGACTGACTTCCTGCTTGTTCCCAGCAAAAGCATAGTTACTCATCTGTAACAGGTGTTCTCTGAAGACAGCAGGAATCAGTCCTCATAACCCTTCCTCATCCCCATAGAATTGCTTCTTTGATATTTTATTTTTCCATCTTAGTTATGTCATGAGACTGAGGCAAGATGGCACCCTTGTGGGGGAAGGCGACCATGCATGCATGGTGGCATCTCCCAAAGACTTTCTTTGAAGGCTGGGGAGGTGCTTCCATGTCGGCGCTGACATCACCCATATGTGAGGATTGATTCCTGCTGTCCCTGGAGAACACCTGTTACAGGTGAGTAACTACTCTTTATCTGCCGTCATGTTTCTATGTTTCTACAGTATCTTCCCATATGTGAGTATACGTTATGGGGATCATTCCAGAACATGAATAATGGGCTTGTATTTGTGGTGGGGATGCTTATGTGCCTTAAAAGTCCCAGACTATATTCTGAAACACTGTTGACATGCACGTCCACAGTACTAGCACAGGGATCACAGAACGTGCCCAGAAGGGGCGGAACTGGGGCATGGTCAGCCGCAGAGATGTAGAAAGCGTATTCAGGAAAGGCTCATGTACATATTAGGTGTTTCTGGGAAACGTCCATGTTATTCCTTTTTTTTTTAATCCTTTATTTAACTTTTAATCACAAACACAATCAATGGATACAATGTCCAACTTACTGCAAACTAAAACTCAAGATATAACTTACCCTTCCCCAGTCATTCCCAGTTCTCTTGCAGTTATCAAGCAAAAGAGCATGTCCCGTATTTTCCAGGAAGCAATCTTCCAAATCAGTAAGCATCTCTACACCACAGTACTCATGTGTGCATCCAGGGCTTTGCATTTGACAAGACAGTCTCATACACAGATTCATAACTGAAGGCAAACCAAACTCCACCAATGAGACTCACTTAGTTGTGTGGAGTCTTTCCAGTTAGTCAAAATAAGCTCACTCACAAGACTGAGCATGAGATCAAACAGATACTGATCTGTCTTAAGCAGCAAAGGTATTCCAGCTTGGGATTTGAATACCACAATATTAAATGTAATGGTTTCCGCTAAGTGCAAAATCTGAGTGATATGAGACCATACACGTTACCAAAAAAGTACAGCATTAGAACAATAGTACTCGTAAATCCACCAGACAGAGAAGGGGATGTACACAAAACTCTCTATCCACCCTAACTGATTTCCGCAAAACAAACAAAACAACAAGCAACAGAGTTTTCTTGTATTATGCACCAATATTATGGAACTCCCTCCCACCTACAATAAGAGAAATAAAAGATCTTATGGAATTCAGAAAAAGAATCAAAACACTACTTTTTCACAGAATACTATCAGCAGGGGGGCGGAGCCTGATGTCCAGCGGGTAGGACGCTTTGCGTTGAAGCTCCCGAGAGGCCTACTTAGAATCCTGACTTAATACCTATACAAATTTACTATTTCGCTCCGAGCTGACCGGGGCACCTCGGGGGGATGGCGGCCCATAAACCAGCGCGCTTGGACTTCGGGTCTCCTTCTTCTTCTCACGGAAAACGCTCCAAAACAGAGGTGTCCTCCCCACAGAAGATGGTTCCATTTCGTGAAAACCCCGAAATGCACCTGGAGATTCTGGAGGAAATACGCGGCGTGAAGGAATTGGTGCAGTCCAATGGAGAAGCGCTTCGAGCCATGCGAGAAGACTTTGGAGTGCTCCAGGACCGACTTGAAAGTCTTTCATTACGGCAGGACAACATGGCGGGGGTCCTCGACTCGCACGAGGTGCGCTTGGGCAAACTGGACAAGGCTGAGCGCCAGATACAGAATCTTCAAAAGGAGTTAGAAGATAGCAATAATCGAGCCCGTCGCAACAATGTGAGGCTCCTCGGAATGCCGGAGGGGGTGGAAGCAGGAGATATAAGAGAATTCTTGCTCAAAACTCTTCCCTCCTTGCTGAAGGTCACTTTTCACAGAGAACTGGAAATCGATCGAGCACACCGTGTTCCTGCCCACATGGCGCTCAACCGCACGACCCCCCGGCCTATTATCTTTAGCTTGCTACGATATCAACAAGTGGAACAAATTTTACATGCTGCCCGAGCGAATCATCATTTGGAATTTGAAGGTCGTAAGGTCTCCTTCTTTCCTGATTTGGCAAAGCCTACCGTTGACCGTCGGAAGAAACTCCTTGCTTTTCGCCCTCGACTTCAACAGCTACAGGCTCGCTTTGGCCTGTTGTATCCAGCGAAGCTCCGAGTGACTCTCCACAACCAAACCAGGACGTTCGAAGATCCTGATCTACTATCAACATTTTTAGACTCCAAAGAAGCAGAGCAGATGCGCTAATCCCAAATCTTGGACTTTTATCTGCCGGCTCTATCCGCCATTTTGAAGGGCCCGATGCGGCGGTCATAGCCAAGCACAGAAATAGCCTGGACTTTCTTTCTTTCTCTATATGACTTTTGTTTTTTGGTCTCCTATCCCTTCATGATGTGTGCCTCGGTCGGATTCGGAGCACGCACAGTCCTACAGGTTATGTGTTTTTTCAATTTCGGCCTTCTCTGGGGTTTCTCCCCGCAGACACATGGTCGCCAGTAATTTTGGGGTTTTGCTTCTCCTCTACCGTACTGCGGTTTTCTTTGTTAATGTGGGGCGCTTCATTGTATTATATTAGCTTATTTTTCCTATGTCATGTGTACAGCCAGATACAGTCAGTTTGAGGGACATAGTGAAATTATGTGTGCTAACATGCTCAGAATTTTAACTTCTCTGAATGGCCTTATGTAAAATCTTATCATTCACCGTCAAAGGCATTAATGGTCCACTCAAAGGAAAGAAAATCCTTAGCTATCTTAGCCATGAGCATGTTGATTTAGTGTTTCTTCAGGAAACGCATTTAAACTCTGCTGAAACACTGAAACTCAATGCTAAGCCTCACATGGTAGCTGCCTATTCTCCCACCGTTTCCAAATGGTACGGGATAGCCATTCTGGTTAAGAAGTCTTTGCACGCTACTGTACCTGATATTAGCGCTGACAAGGAGGGTAGATGGGCCCGTGTACACCTTGAGGTTGGAGATAGTGAATTCACGTGTATTTGCATTATGCCCCGAATGTGGACAACCCTGCTTACTATGCAAGTATTGCGCAGTTGGCCTTGGCCTCTGCCAATGCTCCATTAATACTTGGTGGCGATTTTACTCAAGTGTTCCCTCAATCTTTTCTTCTCAAACAAGGTGCTCGTTGGTTGGAAGATCCAGTACCGAGTAGACCTGTGTGGCTAGATATAGAAGCGGGCCTTTGCAAACCGATTCCTCTTACCTTTCTCCCTGGTATGACTCTCCCATCAGACTCCCACTATCCACCAATGCTTTTAGACACTTTAGGTGCTTTTAATAATCTTCTGCAATCTTTAGACTCCCGACTCTGGTCAGTGCAACTTCAGCATCGTCTTCGGAGCACTAGAGTACTCCCGCCATCGGCATTCTCTACATAAGGTTGATTGGAGACTTTCCGATCTCTCGGTAGTTCACCGGGTGTAGCATCCAATTTTACTAAACCTCATGTAATGCTATAACTAGAGATACCCCTATAGCGCAGAAAGTATGGGAGAGAGAATTGCATGTGGCTTTGACCTCGGAGCAATGGAGCCTTATCTGGAGTAGAGGGACACGGGTTCCCGATCCGCCTCACTCACTCAGACCCTCTTCTTTCTAGCCCACCGGTGTTTTTACATTCCTCACAGATTAGACAAATGGAACACTACTCAGGGCAATGGTTGCTGGACACGTCCTGCGGCCATTGGTTCATTGCCTCATGTTATGCATGAATATCCCGCACTACAGTATTACTGGCGTCGGGTCTGGGGTCGTATTTAGGCTATCTCGCACTCTCAGGAGCCCCTTTCTTGGAGGATAGTGGGACTTCGCCCAGTTGCGGGGATCCCCTCTCTCCCAAAAATGGCTTATCTCCTTTCGAACTTTATGCTTGGCATTGCTATTTCCCTAATTAAGTAATACTGGAAAATTAGCTCCCATCTGAGCCCCAATGAATGGTGGAATCATGCCTGTCTTTACAGTAAATATGAACAAATACCTCGTCTGTTCGCTTCCTCCATTCAGACTCCTTCTCATTGGTCTCAATGGAAGATGCTCAATGACTATGTACATTTTGCTAAATGCTCTCATCTGACTGTCTAACTTTGTATATATCTCTGTCCCATGATCATGCTGTATTGTAGATACTTTTTTGATCGTTTGATGTATAATCACTGTTAATTGGAAGCGCTCACATGCTGATATAATCGGGTAGAGAAGAAGCATCGGGGTGGGGGGTAATGGGTTTACTTTTCCTTATTGTATACTTGTTTTGTCTCTTTTGGTGTGTTGTTTCTTTTGTTTGTTGCAAAATGAAAATAAAAGTTTAAAAAAAAAAAAGAATACTATCAGCAACTCCATACTGACTCCTTTACACACACGACATAAATGGACAGCTATACAAAGCAATCAGTCTTTTAGATAACAGTACAACTGATTCCTAATATTAACTGAATTGTAAATGTCTATTGAAGATGAATTGCATCTAATGCACTGACCACTCACTCTGTTAATATTCAGTGGCTGTATGACCATAACAAAACTATCTAACATCACTGTATACACAAACAATTATACTGTACATAGTTAATTTACTTTTAAACACTGTTCTAATGTACATACATACTGTCCCTAATGTACATAATTATCTCTGTTAAATGTAAATGTTCAAGTTTTTGTTCTTTGTAAACCTCTTTGACTGCCAGATAAAGCGGTATAAAAAAAATCTTGAAATAAATAAATCATGTGGGATAACGTACCTCTGGGAGATGCACCCAACCAGTATCGATTACCCAGTTGTGGTTGCCACTTTGTCACTGTCAAGGGGACAAGGAAGGCTCCATGGAAAAGAAAATGCAGATTGAATGAGGGAAGCTGTCCCGGAAATCCTCATCATCGGTCTCCAGAAGGATGCCCAAATCTGTTGATCTACAGTTTCTCCAGCCTCTTCTACCCATAACCTCTCCACCCCAGAGCACCTACATTGCACACTGGAGTGAAAGTGGTCATAAATAGTGGAATCCACCTTACCTGCCCCACTCAGGGCATGGACTCTATCCAATAGGGGCCATTCTTCAAGGAGTTGAGAAGGAGTAATCCCAACACTAGCTAGAGAGTGACGGAGCTGATGCCATTGGACGTGGCATTGAGCAGGTAAATCAAACTCGTTCTGCAGAGAGGCAAAAGATTTAAAGGAAGTCATCAACATTCGTGTCCATATCCTTTTCTGTTGCCATGTTCGCCATGAAATGTGGTGCTTATGGATCTTGAAGTGTGGGTTAAACCAGATAGACATACCCTGACAATATTTACTAAACTCTGGTGTCTGAAGGGAGAGAGCCTGGAAAGCCATTTGCATAGCCTTTACTCTTGATCTTTTTATCTCTAATGCTTTCCATCTCCTTGCTCTAACTGAGACCTGGCTCCTCACTGAGGACTCAACTTCAGTCCCTGCTCTCTGTCATGGCAGCTATCAACTCTCCCACATGCCTTGTCCCATTGGCCGTGGTGGAGTGTTGGGATTCTACTCTCTCCTTCCTGTCAATTTTAACCCCTCCTTCTGCCTCAGTCTCACTCCTTTCCCTCCTTTGAAGTCCAAACCATCTGGCTTTTTACTCCACTACCTCTCTAGCGTTATTGACCACCTGACAATTCCACCTCTACCTTTCTCTCTGACTGACTCGTGGCTTTCCTTCTTTCTGGAATCATCTTCCCCCTCCCTTATTCTCGGGGATTTTAACATTCATGTTGATAACCCTTCTGACCCTCATGCTTTAAAGCTCCTCTCCCTTACCTCATCATTCAACCTCCAGCTTTGCTGTACTACCTTTACTCACCAGCAAGGCCACTGCCTTAACCTTGTATTCTTCTCTGATTACTTACCCTCAAACATCTGTACCTCACTTCTCTGTCAATTGGGTAATTAATCCAATTAAACGAAAAAAAAAATTGCTCTATTGCCAAAGGGAAGCTTCTGATATTATCTATTTACAGGAGACCCACCTTTTAACAGTACTGCCTTTTAACTTTCAAAAGGGAGACTGTTATAAAATGAGGAAAATAGTTAAGAAAAAACTAAAAGGAGCTGCTGCAAAGGTTAAAGATTTACATCAAGCATGGGCATTGTTTAAAAATACTATCTTGGAAGCCCAAACCAGCTGTATTCTACACTTTAAGAAAGGTGGAAGGAAGTCCAAAAAACTGCCAGCATTGTTTAAAAGTGAGGTCAGAGAGGCTGTTGTAGCCAAAAAAGCATCTTTCAGGAAATAGAAAAAGGAGTCAAATGACAAAAACTGGAAACAACATAAGCACTGGCAAGTTAGATGCAAGACATTGATAAGGCAGGCAAAGAGAGAATTTGAGAAGAAGCTTGCTGTGGAAGCAAAAACACATAATAAAGACTTTTTCAAGTACATTCATAGCAAAAAAACCCGTGAGAGAGTCAGTTGGACCATTACATGATAGAGGGGTGAAAGGGACACTGGATGAAATGTCCATAAACCATTATTAAAAAGGACCCAGGTAATTCACTGCTTGCCCCAATACAAGCATTATGGAACCTGTGTGTCTTTGTGGGAAACTGCTAGGTACTTGTGACCTGGATTGGCCACTGTTGAAAACAGGATATTGGGCTTGATGGACCTTGATCTGACCCAGTATGGCATTTCTTATGCTCTTATGTTCTTAATTACTAACCCCAAAGAACCATCAATCTTTCAAAACACTCACACAACCATAGAACTTAATTAGGATATCCATCTAGTTTCTCAGTGAGCACATGTACAAGTCTAAGTATGTCGCCTGAGATGGCATTTATATGGTTCATTCAGAGATGGTGGACATCCACACTACCCTGTAGTAGGGTCTTCCTTCTGCTGGATTATCAATGGAGTTCAGAAAGACAAAAAAATGGAACATATTTGAAAAAGTGGAACATCCAAATAAGCTACATCAGTGAACATCCATTTTATCAAACTTCTATAGAAAGGCCCGAAGAGACTCAGGGTCCTAAAGGAGCATATATCATGACATGCATCCATGCGGGGTAATAAAGGCCATTGCAGGCCTGCAACCACTGCAACATGCTAATAGTTGTTTCTGGTGCTCGATGGTGGGTTTGCTAAGGTCTGGAAAAAGCATGATCCGATATCCCTCATAAGTAAGGGGAGCCTGAGTTTGCGCTGCCTGCAAAAGCTCTAGTATCTGAGGGTAGTGTAAAACTTTGATCACAAATGGCCTGGGTTACTTAGCTGAAGATATCTTGTGCGAGGGTGCTTGATGGGCACGCTCTAACTCAAACGATCGGGAGAAGTGCATTTTCAACAAACCAAGCAATAATTTATCTAGAAATCCAATCAGATCGGTTCCTTCCGCCCACTCAGGAATGCCCAGCATTCTCACATTATTGTGCCGCGATCTGTTGTTTTGATCCTCTAATTGACGTTCTGTTTGAGCAAGCCACTCAGGCAGCTTTCCAGTCTGTTGTAGAAGTTCTTCATGGCACTGAACCTGGGAATCCAATGTGCCAAGGCATGAGGTTAGGGTGAAAAATTGGGCTTTCTTATCTAGCAGTTCAGATTGTACCATTCCAAGCATCGAAGCATTGGAGGACATGAGGTCCTTCACCTTCCTTATTTCCTGCATGATCTCTCAGAGCCCATCGTCAAAGTCTTTATACAATGCCATTTTGTGAGGAAAAGTAAGCTCTTGCTTCGATCCTTTAGCTCTGGCCGCAGGTGACGGTAGATATTCTAGCCTAGCCGGCTTGAGGGTAGACATCATCCCTTCTCTGACCCTTTTCAAATCCAGGCTGAAAACTCACTTTTCCATTGCCACTTTCGTATCTTGACTCACCTGATTTCATTTGTTTTCTTTACCATTCCCTCTAGCTGTATCCCATGTCTACAGCTACTGTGTTGTCTGTCTTGACTAGATTGTAAGCTCTGATGAGCAGGGACCGTCTTTTAGTGCTATATGAATGTTCAGTAGTAGTAGTATAGTAGAATGAGGTTAGAGCGTGCTATTCTCTTCTGATACAATCAAAAATTTGCTGTTTTTTGCTTATGCTCTGTGCCAAACACATCAACTCTTTCTTGTCCAAAGGTAGCTTCCACAGTTGAATGCCCTTATGCAGGGTACATCATCATCCCTGAAGTTTGACCTATGCTGGTGCAAGGAGAAGAGGTATACTAGATAAACCTCATTCCTTGTGCCCCCCTGGCCATCCCCCATTGCCACCACCGTGTCCCTCCCCGGGGCGTACAGCATTGGCAAGAGCCTAAAACAGGCTTGTGGTGCTTACCTTAAAACGTCAGAACCACAACCTGTTTGCTTCCTCCCCCACCAACGGCTGATGCCAATCTCCTGTTAGCATGGGAGCGGGAGTGGCAGCAATGGGTGCTGCCAGAGGTCTGGTGCTCTAGGTGACCGCCTAGTTCATCTGATGTTAGCACCAGCCATGAGGCTAGCCAAAATGCATATCTAGTTATCCCTGTATTCATTGCATGTGGTGAGGTGCATTACCGATATATGGATTGACATCCTCCCCACCCTAAATCTTAGCCCTACCCACTGCAAATATGCTCAAGGGAACATTTCACAAGCTGCAGACATGCAGAGTGTGTGGCATGGGATGGCATTATGTTCTGTTCCTTCACAGGGTGGGTCTTACTACATCCTTTGATGTATCAATAGTATAATGCAAGTAGGTATATGCATCGCTGTTGCCATAGGAGACATGGTCAGCAATGAGAATGCCATCCTCAGTCATACACTATGTGAATCTAGGCAGGAAGGGTTATCTTAGGTAGAATGAGCATATGCTGTTTTGGTCACTATGAGTAAAGGTATGGCTCGCACATAGTGAAGGAGTGCACAGCCACAGACCATGATCCAGGTGAAGGCAGCAGCGCTGAGGCTGGGAGCCGACCTCTTTGAGAAAGTTACACCTTACAGACTGAGGCAGCCAGGGCAGAGGATAGTACACATTCCGAGGTGGAGAACCAGGTGGCCAGCCAAGAGAAGACTCGGGATGAGGAGGTGGAGAAGCATGCCTGGTATCCAGGATAAGGCAGACAATGAGGGAGACATGGCAGAACTACAATTTCTTGCACCATCTTCTTTCCATACTGACCAAGAGACTGTAGAAGGAGCCCCAGGAGGAGTGGAAGGCAAGGAGCCTTACGTCAGTCAGAGAGGTAGCAATTGTTAAGGTGCAGAGAGCAGCTGCTGCAGCAGAACCAACAACTCCTCACTAATCATACACAGAAAATAGAACTACAAGAAAGAGTCTTGCTATAAGTGAGCATCAGTTGATAAAAGAGTAGCTGGCAGTGGCTAAGAAACAGTTAGAGGTGTTAGAGGCACTGCTATATGAGGTATGAGCACTGTACAAGGACCAGCACCACTGCAGAAGCAACACATCATGACCCTTCCAGCTGTGCAGCAGCTGCCTCAGAACCATCTGTACTCCTGAACTTCCAGCCATCATGAGCCATGCTTATGAGCTCCTCCTCTTCCACAGCTGTCTTGGAAACACATCAGTGCATGTAGAATCAACAATTCAACTCCCCCAGTCCTCAAATTGAAAAACCAGTTTGCAGTCCTGGAAGTGGAAGAGGTTAAAACATACTAGGAATGGGAAGAACTGGATCTCAAGCAACCCAAAGTTGCAGAATCAGTGACCACAAGAAAGTGAAGGGTAGTGGTGGTTGGTGACTCTCTTCTGAGAGGTATTGAGGCGTCTATCTGCTGACCAGACCTGATGTCCAAGGAGGTGTGCTTTTCTGTCAGGTGCCAAAATCTGAGATGTTATGGAGAATTTGCCGAGACTCATCAAGCCTACTGACTATTATTCGATGATGCTAATCCATGTCAGCACTAATGATAATGCTAGATATCCTCCAAGAATGCCAAGCATAACTACATTGCTCTGGGACAGAAGGTGAGGCAGATAGGTATGCAGGTGGTGTTCTCTTCAATCCTCTCTGTTGAGGGTAAAGGCCAAGGCAGAGAAACTCGCATCTTGAAGGTGAATTCATGGCAGCGTGGATGGTATCATTGAGAGCATTTTGAATTCCTGGACCATGGGATGATTTTTCAAGGGCTGCTGAGCAGAGATGGTGTCCACCTGACCAAGAAGGATCAAAGTGTCTTCTGCAGCAGACTGGCTAAACTATTGAAGAGGGCTTTAACCTAGATTTGTTGGGGATGGATGAAGAAAATCACCAGATAAGAAAAAGGCCTCAGGTAAGTAAAACATTTAATTCCTCTGTAGAAATGGATAAAAGGGGCAACGTCTGGAAAGCAGTGTGCATTAATGCCCGTAGTATGGGAAATAAGATCCCAGATTTTGAGGCTTTAATGGAAGAGGCTGACTTGGATTTAGTGGTAGTTATGGAGACATTGTTCATGAACAACAATGACTGGGATATAATTATACTGGGCTATACTTTATTCATGAAGAACAGGGTTGGAAGAAGGGGCGGAGGAGTAGCACTATATGTAAAAAAGCATATTAAAGTTACAGAATTACAGGACATACAAGGGCAGGAGGAGGCAGTGTGGGTTAAACTAGAAAGAGAGAATGGGGAATCCATTGGCATTGGTGTGATTATACAGATCTCCTTCACAGGCAGAAAAAATGGTGACAGAAGCCACATGTGAAGGGGCCATACTGGACTTGATGCTTACCAATTGGGAAAGTGTTTCTGATGTTATAGTGGGACATCAACTCACATGCAGTCATCACCAGATGGTGTGGTTCAGTATTAGGATTAGGGCTGATAAAGTCCATTGAAAGTGAAGATTCTAGCCTTTAGGAAAACTAACTTTGCCAAGATAGGACAATACCTCAAGGAGTCATTAGCAGGATGGGAACAGATGGGGAATGTAGAAAAGCAATGGGAAAAACTGAAAGGGGATATTTTAAGGGCAACAATCTTTTTGTTAGAAAGTAAATAAATGTAAAAATGAAAAGAAGGGCACTATGGTTTTTGAAAGAAGTCGTTGAAAAGGTGAAGAAAAAGATGGCGGCCTTCATAAAATACAAGAGATCACAGAAAGGGGAAGACAAGTATCAATATTTGGAAAAACTTAGAGAACCTAGGAAAATAGTCAGGAAAGCAAAGATACAAATAAAATAAAAGAATACAGTTGTGGTCAACATGATTGGCACCCTTGCAGTTGAACCCCTTAGTGTCCAATATCTCCTAAAAAAAGTGGCCAGTAAAATGGCTTTGGACTATATCTATGCACATATATTTGACACATAAAAGAATCAAATAAAACAACATCAATTAAAAAAGGAAATAGTAGGAAATAATATAAAAACTTGATCATTGCCAGGACATGATTATTGGCAGAATTCAAATAAATTTGAACAGAAGAACCACATTCCCATTGCAGTAAAATTAGATGCACCTGTGATCAATTCTCAGTGCTTATGTGACTTGAATCAACTAATGAATGATGGCTCTATGTTTAAGCCACATTCACTCCCTGTTCCATTTTCACAATGGTGAAGACAAGAGACCATCAGAAAAGCCATTATCACCAAACATCAAACTTCAAAGGAATACAATGGTCCTACTATGGTCCTACCTTATAAAACTAATGCCACAGTCAGACCTTACAGACTTAGCAATGGGCAACTGATTAATGTAACTGTGTCACATCAATTGCAACAATGTTTCTGTACATAGTTAGCCATTGTTAAATGTATCTAATACCCCATATACTCCTCCAAGTTTCTACTCCCTGTTCTATGTAAAAGCTTATTGTTATGTTTGTTCCATTCCATGTAAACCGCCTTGAATTTGACGATAAGACGGAATATAAAACCTGTTAAATAAATAAATAAGACCATCTTCAAAGACTTTTGGATTCCTGTGTCTACAGTTCGCAATATTTATTGAAAGGTTTTCTGCTCATGGAACTGTCAAGATGTGGTGGGAAGAAAAAAATTAATCCAAGAAGTCTTTGAAGGTTATTGCCAACTGTTGGAAAAACACCACATATGACATCTAAAAAGCTTAACGCTGACCTGGAGCAATTTGAAGTGGTGGTTTCAACCCACACTATATGCCATGCACTAAATAAAGAAGGACTTCATGGGCGAAGGCCAAGGAGGACCCCACTGCTCAAAGAGAGACATAAAAAGGCACGTCTGATCTTTGCACAAACCCACCTTGAGAAACCACAATCCTGGAAAAATGTTCTGTGCATAGATGAAACCACACTTGAGTTCTTTGCCAATGCAGACTAGCAATATATTTACAGGCGAAGAAATGAAGCTTATAAGGAAAAAACCACCCTTCTTACAGTTAAATATGATGGAGGTCCATAATGTTGTGGAGCTGTTTTGCTGCCTCAGGAACTAAAGACTTGGAATGTATTAAAGGAATCATGATGTCAGAGGACTACCAAGGTATGTTTATTGTGAAATGTGCTACCTAGAGTCAGAAAGGTAGGTCTGGGTCGAAGGTCATGGGTCCTCCAGCAGGACAATGACCCAAAACATACATCCAAAAGTACAAAACATAGTAACATAACATAGTATATGACAGCAGATAAAGACTAGTATTGTCCATCTAGTCTGCCCAGCAAGGTGACAAGAGCAGGTGCACTTACTGCTCTGTGCAGGTCACCTCTCCCCATGCCTTTCTTTAGGGGTGTACCCACTGCTCCATATAGGTCACCCCTATTTGTTCAGATAGAAGAGATAGTTATGCTTATTTTGATTTTATCCTATTGCTATAAAGGGATCCACTATGTCTGTCCCATGCCATTTTGAATTCTGATACTGTGTTTGCCCCCATCACTTCCATCGGGAGGGCATTCCAAGCATCCACCACTCTTTCAGTGAAAAAGTATTTCCTGACATTGCCTTTCAGTTTACCCCCTTGCAGCTTCATGTTATGCCCTCTAGTTTTACAGCTTTCCTGTCTTTGGAAGAGGTTTGTTTGTCCATTAATACTCTTTAAGTATTTAAAGGTCTGAATCATATCTCCCCTGTCCCTCCTCTCCTCCAGAGTGTACACATTTAAGTCTTCAAGTCTCTTCTCATAAGTCTTCTGACACAGGCTCTAAATCACTTTGGTCACCTTCCTCTGAACCGCTTCCAGCCTTTTTATATCCTTTGCGAGATACATTCTCCAAAAATGAACACAATATTCCAAGTGAGGCCTCATCAGCGACTTGTACAGTGGCATTAGTACCTCTTCCTTTCTTCTGGTAAGTCCTCTCTGTATGCAACCCAGTATCCTTCTGGCTTTTGCCACTGCCTTGTCACACTGTTTTGTTACCTTTGAGATCATCTGAAACAATCACACCAAGGTCTTTCTCCTGGTCCATGCACATAAATCTTTCACCCTCTATTGCATTGGAGTGGCCTAGTGGTTGGGGCAAGGTACTTCAGGCCAGAAGGTCAGGGGTTCAAATCCCACTAGAAGACTGCAACCTTGGGCCGGAAGGACGGGTTTCTAGTCCCACAGGTGCTCCTTGTGGTCTTGGGCAAGTCACTTAACCCTCCATAGCCCATGTTCCCTGTAAAATAGTTATCTCCAAGTTATAATGCCCTGTTCAATGTAATTTCAGTTTGTTCAATGTAAACCACACTGATGCAGAATAGCATGGTATATAAGAGAATGGAAATTAAATAAATAAATTCCCTTGGATTTCTGCTTCCCAAGTGCATTACACTGCACTTCTTCACATTAAATCTTAACTGCCAAGCATTAGACCATTCTTCCAGCTTTTGTAGGTCTTTCCTCATGTTCCCCACTCCCTGAGGGGAGTCCACTCTGTTGCAAATTTTGGTGTCATCTGCAAAAAGACAGACTTTTCCATTCATCCCTTCGGCAATATCACTTATGAATATATTGAACAGTTCCAGTCCCAGGAGCGAACCCTGGGGCACACCTCTAATCACCTTCCTTTCATCCGAGTGAATTCCGTTTACAGTCACCCGCTGTTATCTGTCAGTCAACCAATTTCTGATCCAGTTCACCATCTTGGGACCCATCCCCAAGCTGTTGAGTTTATTGATAAGTCTCCTATGAGGAACAGTATCAAAGGCTTTGCTGAAATCTTGGTAGATCACATCCATTGCATGCCCTTGATCTAGTTCTCTGGTCACCCAGTCAAAGAACTCAATCAGATTTGTTTGGCAAGATCGTCCTTTGGTAAAACCATGTTGCCTCATGCAACCTGTTGGTTTCAAGGAAGTCCACTATTCGCTCTTTCAGGAGCACCTCAATTACTTTTGCCGCCACTGAGGTAAGGCTTACTGGCCTGTAGTTTGTCATTTCTTTTCTATTATCACTTTTGTGGAGAGATACCACATCAGCCCTTCTCCAGTCCTGTGGAACTTCTCTTGTCTCCAAGGATCTATTAAAAACATCCTTTAAAGGCCCTGCAAGATCTTCTCTGAGCTCTTTCAGTATCCTGGGGTGTATCCCATCTAGTCCCATAGACTTGTCCACCTTCAGTTTTGCAAGTTGTTCTAACATATCTTTTGTGAATGGTGTGGTATCTAAACCATTCCCATTTGTATATTTGTCAGTCATATGTGGTCCTTCTCCATAATTTTCTCTAGTGAAAACAGAGCAGAAGCATTGTCGCTTTTTCAATGTCACTTTCCACGAATCCGTTCTCAGCACTTTTTAGTCCTGCAATTCCACCTCTGATTTTCCTCCACTCCCGAATATACCTGAAAAAAGTCTTGTCGCCACACTTTACATCTTTAGCCATCTTTTCTTCTGCTTTTGATTTTGCTATCCTTATTTCTCTTTTTGTCTCTTTTAGTTTGATCTTGTATTCTTTTCTGTGTTCCTCTGTTTGCAAGATTCTGAATTTTGTGAAAGCTGTGTTTTTCCCTTTATTTGTGCAGCCACTTCATTGGAGAACCAAATAGATTACCTTTTCCTCTTGTTTGTATTTACTTTCCTTACATTTGTATCTGTTACACCTTTTATTGCTTTCTTTAGTTTAGCCCCTTGCAATTCCACTTCCCTTAACTCCTCCCACCCCACCAACTCCTCCTTCAGCTACTTGGACATTTTACTGAAGTCAGCATTTTTGAAGCCTAAGACTTTGAGTTTGCTGTGACTGGATTCGACCTTGGCTTTTATCCGAAACCACATTGTGTGATGATTGCTGTTGCTCACATGGGCACCCACCTGGATATTCAACACGCTATCTCCGTTGGTGAGCACTAAATCCAGCATGGAGCTCTCCCTGGTCAGTTCCATTACCATTTGTTTAAGTAACGCATCTTGGAAGGCATCCACAATTTTTTTACTTCTTTCCAGATTTTCAGAAGGAACACTCCAATCCACATCGGGTAGATTAAATTCACCCAATATGATCACTATTGCTATCACTATAGCTATCTTTGCAATATCAACAATCAATTCACTATCCATTTCTTTGGTTTGATTTGGAGGCCTGTAGACCACACCAGTATGGATGACAGTGCCATCTACTCTTTCCAACATGATCCACAGTGCTTCTTCTTTTCCCCACGTACCCTGCATTTCAGCAGCTTTAATATTGCTTTTGACATACAGGGCTACCCCTCCTACTTTTCTACCCTCTCTATCTCTTCTAAATAGATAATAGCCAGCTATGGCTATATCCCATTCAATTAAAAATGAAAAAACGGATTGTTTTAAAATGGCCAGCAATGAGCCTGATCTCAGTCCAATTGAGAATCTTTGAAAAGAGCTAAAAAATTGGTAAAAGGAATCCTGGAAACATTCATGAGCTGGAACAAATCACAGTTGAAGAGTGGGAGAAACACCAGCAGACAGATGTATGAAACTCATAGATGGCTACAAGAAATGTTTGGCAGCTGTCATCACTGCCAAGGGTTGTGCAACCAAATATTAGTGAAGGGTGCCATTAATCCTGTCCAGGTCATGTTTTGTTTTTCTCTCAGAAATTACTATGCTCAAGTTGCACAGACATCTTTTTTTTTGTTGTATACCTTTGAACATACGATTAAAATACTATGATGACATATATTTGGAATATTTCCAATTGTTTCTCAAGATATTGTACTCAACATACCTAAAATGCAAGGATGCCAATAATGTTGACACAACTGTAGCTAATGCATTAGTATGGGGGAACAAGACATTTTTCAGATACCTTAGTGAGAGGATGAAGTACAAAGGTGGTATTGCCAAACTCAAGGGTGAAGGGGAAGAATATATAGAAACTGATGAGGATAAAGCAGAATTTGCTTAACAAATAGTTTTGTTCTGTGTTCACAGATGAAGGGCCTGGAGCCGTCAGTAAACACCCACAAATAGAAATAGTAGTGAAGGGGATCTTGAACGATTTTCAGAAGACTGTGTTGAAGAGAAACTAGTTAAATTAAAATAGATGTAGCGATCAGGCCAGATGGGATACATCCCAGAGTATTGAAGGAACTTGGGGACGTTTTAGCGGCTCCACAGGCTGACCTTTTCAATGCTTCTTTAGAGTCAGGAGTGGTCCCAGAGGGCTGGAGAAAGGCACATGTGGTCCCTTTACACAAAAACGGAAGTAAGGATGAGGTAGAGAACTACAGGCCAGTTAGTCTGACCTCTGTAGTAAGAAAATTAATGGAAACACTGCTAAAACAGAGGATAGTGAGGTTTCTAGAATCCAATGGATTGCAGGATCTGAGGAAGCATAGTTTTACTAGGGGCAGAACTTGTCAGACAAATCTAATTACTGTAATTTCTTTGACTGAGTGACCAGGCAGTTGGACCAAGAGAGAGCCCTAGATGCAGTGTACTTAGATTTCAGTAAAGCCTTTGGCACCATTCCACACAGATGACGTTTAAATAAATTGAGCATTCTATGAATAGACTCTAAAGTGACTGACTGGGTTAGAAATTGGTTTAGTAGGAGGTGACAAAGGATGTAACCAGTGGTGTGTTGCAGGGATCTGTCCTTTGACTGATTCTTTTTAACATTTTCATTAGTGATATTGCAGAAGGGCTGCCAGGTAAGCTTTGCCTCTTTGCAGATGATACCAAAAGCTGAAATAGAATAGACACCCAGGAAGAGTAACTAACATGAGGAGGGATCTAGCTAAGCTTGAAGAATGATCAAGGTTTTGGCAGCTGCGATTTAACACTAAAAAATGCAGGGTCATGCATTTGGGCTGCAAAAATCCAAGGAAGTGGTACAGTATAGGGATTAAGTACTTCTGCCCATGAAAGAAGAGCGGGACCTGAGTGTGATTGTTTCTCAGGATCTTAAGGTGGCTAAACAGATAGAAAAGGTGATGGCAAAATCTAGATGGATACTTGGGAGAATAGGGAGAGGAATGGCCAGCAGGAAGAAGGAGGTGATAGTGCCTCTGTATGAGCCTTTGGTGAGACTTCATTTTGAATATTGTGTGCAATTCTGGAGATCATACCTTCAAATGGATATAAACATGATGGAGTCGGTGCAGAGGGTGACTACCATAATGATCAATGGGCTTCATCGTAAGATATATGGGGACAGACTTCAAGATCTCAACATATATACTTTGGAGGAAAGGCGGGAGAGAGGAGATATGAGTAAGATGTTTAAATACCTTCATGGCATAAATGTCCAGGAGGTCACTTTCTTTCAATTGAAAGAAAGCTCTGCAATGAGGGAGCATAGGATGAAGGTGAAAGAGGATAGACTCAGGGGTAATATGCAGAAATATTTCTTTATGGAAAGAGTGGTAGATGTGTGGAACAGTCTTCCAGAGGAAGTAGCAGAGACCAGGACAGTATTTGAATTCAAGCAAGCATGGGGCCAACACAGAAGATCTCCAAAGGAAAAAAAATACTATAGTAATTGATTTGGAAGGGCGGACTTTATAGGCTATATAGACTTTTTCTGCCATCATGTTTCTATGTTTCTATCCAACTGGTCTGACTCTATAACATACCTTTGAACCTTAGGCATTGATCTAAAAGTAGGATACTTCACCATGAACTCCTGGTCAGTAAATTTTACAGTTCTCCGAGTCATGCTGCGACTTCATAACTGGAACCGACACTTCAGCCACCAGACTGTGGCTTTTTTCAGGGAGAAGTAGTTAAGCAGTGAATGTCTGTTTTTTTATATAGTAGTCCTCAAACCAGATTAGTTGGTTTGAGGCGGGAAATTTGAATTTGAATTTTGAAGGGAATGTCCGTTGGAGAAAGGCTGGAGACCTGTTTTCCCATACATCGGAAGATTCTCTGTTGAGTTTAAGGATCCTCAAATTTCCCGCCTCAAACCCTCCAATCTACTACAGGAGGAGGACACCCAGTGCTTAAACATGTCACCTGAAGAAAGCTACAGTATGGTGGCTGAAACGTTGGTTCCAGTTACAAAGATACAGCATGACCCAGAAAGCTGCAAAGTTTATCATACTAGCTGCGAAAACCGAGGATATAATTTAAAGAAAGTCTATGGGGAGAGCATCTTTAAGTTCTATGTAAATCCACAATTGTATTGTTAACCACTTTGATTAAAGGATAAAGTAGTATACAAATCTGGTTAAATAAATAAATAAATTCACCAGAGAACCTTCCAGTCTATGAGAAAAAAGAGGTCTTAAGCCTTTCTCCAAGGGACTTTCCCTCCAAAAGTCAAATTCAAATTTCCCATCTCAAACCCATCAATCCGGTTTGAAGATTACTATATAAAATAACAGACATCCACTGCTTAACCACTTTATCCTGATGAAAGCCACAGTATGGTGAATGAAACATTGGTTCCGTTTACGAAGACACAACATGACCTGGAAACTGCACAGTTTATCATACTAGCTGCGGAAGCCAAAGAGAACATCCTGGTCACTAAATTCCCCCAGCCAACATATGATTCTCTTGCACAACTTCATCTAGGATGCATTTTCAACAGGAAATAAAGTTACACTTCAGCTTATCTGATTTCCTACTAGGTAGATGCATTACTATGGCTTCTAATCAGGACCTTTCATGTCTCCCACAACTTCCTGCCGAAATGAATTCAGTGTGTATTTGCAGCAGACAATACATTTCCCCAGTGGTGTACCAAGGGTGGAGTGGTGGATGCGGCCTGGCCCGGGTGCCAGCCGGAAGGAGCTGCACCTCAACCAGCCCTATGGAGTCAGCATGGCAAACTTACCATTAATCTGGTTTGCGTGGTGCCTCATGCTGCAGGGGCCAGCCTTTCCCTATCAGCTGATCTGACCTTCAGTGGAATAGATTACAGCCTAGGACTTTAAGATGATATCCTCTGTTCCTTAATTTCTTTCTAAAATGTATAGTGGCATGCTTTCCATCAAGCTCCACTTGGACTTCAGGATTGGCATTCCTGATAACTAAGCCCATTTGTATCCACTTGTATTCCTTGTCCTCCTTCTACAAACAGTCTGGCTTTTGTTCCATTCCACAGCAGCTTCCCAAATTGATTCCAGGAGTTGAGTTACCTCCTCCTGTGTTTTGAATCCTAGTTGCTCCCCCACTATATCTCCCAGACTGTCCTTCTCCACTATGGATTCATTTTCTGTCAGAGAATTTACTTCCTTTCATGCTTCTCACATGTTCTCTAAAGCTCCTTCTAACTATATAACAAGTGACAAGCTGCCCAGTGCACTGCAAACAGCAAGACACACTGACAAGAGGGATTACAACAAGAAGTCCAGACCCAAAGTGATGCAGAACACACATTAAAAAATCTAAGTGCAATGTATAAGAGGAATATTGCAGGAAATTGAAAAGTGCAGGAATGCAGACTAGTATAGTAAGGACAAAGCTCTGGCAAAGAAGATAAGCAAGAACTGAGTATATATACATATCCAAGCAAAAAAGAGAACTTGGAAAGCATAAAGTGAGGAGTGACCACACCAGCCAGAGGTAAAACTCATGACGTCTTCCTGCAACCAGCACCATCTGCAGGTTGGTGGTGGAACTTCTCAATCAATCTAGCTTGACGACTACAATGTTGCCCAATCAGAAATTTATGTCATTTGGGGATTATACAAAGTGGAAAATAATTATTTGATTATCCTACTAAGAGTCAATAGTTTATGCCAAGCCTTGCAACTATAAAATTCCAAAAGGAACTCTAATATACAGGGTGGCCCAAAAAAAGCGAGAACATCTTGTAGCATATAAGTTATTTAAAATTTCAAAAAGACAGGTGTAAACGATTGACAAATTAAAAAAAAAAAAGATGGCGACTTGAAATTGTCGAAATAAAGACGTTATATAGCTAAAAAAGGTAAATAAGTAAACTATTTAAGCTTTTAATTTATGAGATGTTCTCACTTTTTTGGGCCACCCTGTATACTGAAAAGATGAAGGATTCATTATAATGTACAGAAGTGTATAATCTTAATTTCCAATAATTCCAAGGACTTCAATAAAAAACAAAAAAAGAGTCATGGTATGGGCCTGTCCAATGTGGTCAATGTTTTGTTTGTGACTGCATCAGAAACAAGTTAATGCTTTGCTACTGTAAAAAAAAAATCTATTTCCAGTATATTTCCCTTCACTGTGTGAAACATTTTCATACATACTCATCTCAAAGGGTTAAACAACATATATTATCAGTGGTTTCCTTTTGGAAATTATTTAACAGAAAATGAAGGAGTGTCTCTTTTATATACAGATGCCAAATATGGCTATGGATGAATTAATCCTTCTCTAAGTCTATCAACAATGGCAAGAACACAGAACATGTAATAGTCATAAGAACTCACAATAATTGGTCTTTCATCATAAGACAATAGTGATTGCATACAATTTAATGTCAAAAAGCCCCCATTCAATACACAAGCTTAATCTCCATCCTTTGAAGAAAGTATAACCTGATCAATAACAAAACAATATTAATGAAGTGGTAGTCACTCCCAGTCCTCAAGGAAGATATCCTTTAGAAACCCATAAAATATCCCTAATAATATGCATGAGATATATTTGATTTTTATTTATTGTACACCGCTTTGCTTTTACTGAAGGGCGGTCAATCAAGTTTTAATAAACATAAACATAAACATAAACATAAACATCCAACTTCAATTGTATGCACATCTTTCTCATGCTTATTCATTATAGATATCTTGAAAACCTGACCCACTTGTGGCCCTTGACAATTGGGAGTGAAAGCAGGACTGGTACCAGAGTTGGTTCAAGGTGTTGACACCTAGGCTAAGCCTGATAGCCCTCCTGGTTTTCAGAATCTATTGTTTCAACTGAATGACACATAACATTTCATCACAGGCAACTACAGAGGAGAAAGAGGCCTCAGAATACAAGGGTTCAGCTGGAGCACATAACAAGCACCTGCTTATTCCCAACACATCAATAGCCAGAAAAAACTACTCTATTTGTATTATTATTATCTTATTTTTATGTCATTATTATTATTATTGTATAATTTTATATAACATTACTGTATCTCAAACTTTATCATTTGAATTCACTGCTATCCCCTAGAGCAGGCATGTGCAACTTCGAACAGGTCGTGATCTACTTTTTCTGGCCAAAAGTGCAAGTGATCTACCACCATGAAAATTAAGTTTCAAATTAGTTTCAAATTACATTTTAACCCAATAAAGTTGGAGGATCCCCCCCCCCCTTTTTAATGAACCTTCTGTCATTTACTTGGATGTGATCAGCTGTTAAGTAAATTAAGCAAAAACAAAACAGAGAGATGAAGATCCAGTAAGAACTGCGAGGGGAAATGGAAAGTACATTTTTTCTTAAAGTTTTATTGAGTAATAATTTTCTTTAACTGTCTTAATAACTTTCTTTAACTTTTATTGAGTAATTTGTGTTAAATTTAGGTTGAGTATTGATCCAGGCTGATCTTGCACAATCTTTAATATTTCGCTCTTGCTCATTAGTGAGACGTCTGAGCCTGCATTTCATCCACCAGCTTTTTGAAGTTGGGTGAATATTGAGTGAGGGCCAGTCTCAGGGAATCCTGGAGACGTTCATCTGTCATGTTGGAATGTTGTGTACTCTGTCATTTTCAGATGGGAAAACGCAGATTCACATAAATAAGTTGAACCAAAACAGGAGTGTACAGCTTCACTGCATCTTCTCAAGTTAAGAAATTTGTCTCTAGGCACTAGCTTCCAAAATGATTCTTGCTCAGCACGGCTCTTGAGAAAAATGTCATTTTTAAGGGTTAATATTTCGTTTTGACTAATTTTTACTGATAGCAGCTGCAGTTTCTTTAATGTCCATATCTGCTTTGAATGGGTATGACAAGTACTCCACAACTGTTCCAATTTTTTGGAAGTCACAGAATCTATTTTCGAATTCCAGGAAAACAGAACAGATTTCTTTCACATATTTCTCATTCTGAAAAACAAAATTTGGATATTGCCCCAGATGGTCCTGCGTATTAGGAAAATGATCAAAAGTGTTGTTTGCAAGGTCAGTCATCATTAGCTGAAATTTGCTCTTGTAGGATGAAACTGTACTCATCATCTCGCCAATGCATTTGTTTTTACCTTGTAGTTCAAGGTTCATATCACTTAGTTCATCTGCAAAGTCAGCGAGAAATGGCAAATCACATAACCACTGCTCATCTTCCAACTCTGCTTGGTCATCTCCCCTCTCCTTCAAAAAACGTCTCATTTCATTTAGCAAATCACGAAATCTTTGCAGAAATGTGTGCCTACTTAGCCACCTTACATCTGTGTGCAAAATGATTTCCGCTGCCCCTTCATCAAGAGTAAGATTGAAAAGCCATCTTTGAAGTGATCTTCCACAAACTGAATTTACAATTTTGAAAGTAATGTCCATGACAGTCTTTGTATTGAGTCTCTTGCTTGCCAAAACTTGCTGGTGAATGATGCAGTGGTAAGAAAGGAAATCTGGGAAGTCGTCATGCTGTCTACAGAGGGCTATGAAACCATTAACCTCACCTGTCATTGCTCTTGCTCCATCAGTAGTGATGGAAACAAGTCTATGCAATGGAAGATTACACTTTGTCACAAAAGAATGGAAAGAACTGAATATTTCCTGACCGGTAGTTCTCCCTTTTAAAGCAATCATTCCAAGTAGTTCTTCTTTAACACTGAAGTCTTTAAAAACCATCCGGATAAAGACTAGTAACTGGGCTATGTCTCTTATGTCTTAGATTCATCCAGTTGGAGTGAGAAAGCAACACAATTTGAAACATCCTCCAACAATTGTTCAGTTGTATCTCCACACATCTTTTCTATTCGCCGCACGATGGTGTTTCTTGACAATTGTACATCTTGAATAGTAGCTATGATCTCTTTCTTATTTTTAAATCCTTCAAAAAGATTGTCAGCTGCTTCAGGAAAACAATCTTTTACAAATTCCCCTTCAGTGAAAGGTTTGCATTTCTTTGCGATCAGGTTGCTTACCATGAAGGATGCTATGGCTGCATTGGCCGAATGTGACCCTGGCTTCGCCATCAACTGTTGCTGAGTAGCCAATTTCGATTTAAGTTCTTTGAGCTTCAGTTTATGAATTTCACTTTTGGGTGGAAAATCAGCATCAAACTTATTGCTATGCAGAGCCTTATAATGATGTTACAGATTACCCTTTTTGGGCAAGGATACTGGGGCGTTACAAATTAGACAACACTTGTCTTTCATCATGATGAAAAAGTAGTCCATTTCCCATTCGTCATGAAAGTGGTAGGTTTTGCTCTTCTTTGGAACACTCATCTTCGTTATACTGGGGTGGCTGGATGTAAGAAGGCCAAATCTGCTAAGTTAGTATAAACACTGGCTGAATCTGGTCCAAAACTATCACTGTCCCAAAGTGTTAAAGATCAACAGGAACTGAAGACCTCTGGATGATGTGCAATACAAGGACTGGAGATGCCAAAACCACACATGCAGTTCTAAAAGTAAAATTAAGAATTCATCATACTGGCACCAATAATCAAATAACACCAAACAATCATCAAAAAACTCAAACACCTGTCCAGCAAACCAGATAAAATCAAATACCGCCAAACAAGTTCAAATACCACCACACGTGATTTAATAAATTCTGTACACAGGGTAGAATCAACGCAAAGGCAAGGCAAAATAAAATTGCAGTGTAGAATCAATGCAAAGGCTAGGCAAAATAAAATTGCAGATACAAGCAAAAGTCACAGTGGTTTAAACCAATTCGAAGGCAAGGCATAGACAAGATAGAACAAAATTGGAAAAGCCCGTCAAAATCACCAAATTCTTGACACTTTGTTGTGTCTGCCCGAAAACGTTTAACGAAAGCGAACTATAAAGCGATCAATGATCAGCACACGACACAACTAATACGGTAAGTGCATTCAGGTAAAGCCTGGGCGAATGGATATCGCCCAGTATATAACACACTTCTAAGGGGTGTTGGGGCGGAGGCAGGAATGGGTGATTCTGAGAGGCAGAAGACCAGGTATAACGCCGGGCCTGTGGCATCTCGTCGTGGGGTGTGGGCGGCGGCCCCCTGGGGTACCCACAAACTATTGGCACAAAAACAACAAGCGCCCCAATATACCCGCAGGCAAGATTCCCGCAGGCAGGGAAAAAAGACAGGCAAAGGATCAGCAGCGGCGGCAAGCCCTCGGCAGATGACCTGCCAGCACGAGCTCTCTCCTAGCGATGTGGCAAGCTGCTAGAGAGATGGAGCCAAGTGGGGCTGGCGATCTACCTCTGACCCCTCCACGATCTACAGGTAGATCGCAATCTACCTGTTGGATATGCCTGCCCTAGAGCATGCCATCATACAGTTAACTGAAACAGATTTACAATCAAGTCCACATATCTGTCTGACCCCCTGACGCTGTTCACTGTGTAGACTGAGAGTTTTGCCTGTCGCTTTGTCAAGGGGTTCTTAACAGAATAGAATGCTCAATATAGCTCCTCATTCAGCACGGTATGCGCAAGGCTCTTTGCTATCCCTTCAGATGCTTCCCCACTGGATGGCCACCTAGTTTGTCTAATGTTTGGGCCGGCCCTGAGTGAATGCCACTGTACTAAAGAATCACACATATTATTTGTTTGCTTCATTTTGTTTCATTTGACATCTGTCATTTCATTTACTTCATTTTCCAAGTTATTTTGTTTAATGATTTCATTTCCATTGAAATCAATGGACCAAGTGTTTCTTTCTCTTTTTCTGACATCTAAGTTTTATGAAACTTGCAGGCAAGCATCAGCAGCAGAGGCAGAAAGAGTGTAGCAGGGCAGGAGAAGCAGGCTGGGCAGCAGCAACACAGCAAGGCTCTGCGGGCAAAAAGTGCAGACTTTCATTCAGTGGGTAGGAAACTCCCAAAGATGTGAAATATAACTATGCACTCTGCCACACACATACAATCAGGAAAATTCAGCTGGGGGAACTTTATCTTAATGAAGATTCACAACTCTGATGCCAGCTGTGAACAGTGTAGAGTTTTGATGTCCCCAACCATTGCTGTTTGGTGGACAAGGAAGGAAATGCTGGGTAACCTTGATGAGGTCTGGCCAGACAGTAACCTTGTGTGCTAGTATGCCAAGAGGTCTATAGTTGTGACCACAATGGGATCTGCAAGGTAATGCATGGCTGATGTGAATGAGGATAAGGGGGACAGAGGTGCCTGCAACTAACTTCTGATACTATGCTCTTTGTTACAAGAGCTTGTCCTGTAGTGACCTTGGAGTGTTAATACATAAAGGAGGGGAGGGGGTACATGCTAAGGACTGCTGATGCTGACGGTATTGTGAGGGGATCCTACTCTTTCCTCCACTGTATATCCACCAGCCCTCTGTTTCTTGTGCTCATATTCTTACATCATAGCCATCAGGATATGGTTCTAGTAAGTCAAAACTTTGGCCTGGAGGACAATATTTCCTTTTATTTCTTGGTCACACAGGGTTACCAGTATGTAGGAATACAGCTGGATGAGTGGTTTGAATCAATTTTGCAGGTGTTTTTGTGTACGTTTCGTCCTGGATGTCCCAGAATGTACTTGGACGCTCTATCTAGCCATTTTATAAGTGTAAACTGTGTCACCCACTAACGTACCCAGAGGCTAAAAAGGGCTTGGGTCGTTTTGATGGGGCAGTATTTTTATGGCTCGAGCTCCTATGAAGGCATTTTGCAAAGCCTTCTGGATCCTGTAGTTTTCACCATTAGCCAAAGAAGTGTAGTTGAAGCAGAGGGTAAGGTTTAAACTCAGGCTTTATTCCCCGTCCGGGGTGGATTCATAACAGTGGAACTTAAAGCAGGTCAGACCCTTCGTCTGATAACACAATTAAAGAAAAATACTTTCAACAAAACTTAGCTTTCTTCAGCATTAAACCAGGAACAAAAAGTAACAGAAAACAGTTCCTTTTACTCACAGAACTCTGGCACCTGTTTCTTCTCATAAACAGTTCTGGCTGCTTTTAATATAGAGATGCTATACAATCAGATAATGTGTACGTGCAGTCCATCTCATTTTCCTCTAAAGATTCTCCAAGAGGTTCAATCTGCATCTCCTCTTCATCAGAGTAAACTTCTGGCTCCCAATTGCCGTTAAAGTTATAAGGTTCTTGTCGGGGAGTTAAAACACTCTCTTCCCCCACTATACCAGTGGCCCGTGAGTAACTACCGTATTTCCTGTAGTTGGGTTCCTGAGAACTACAAAGCTCCTGGTACGTGCATAGAAAGTCAGGGTATTGCAAACTTCTCTTATTAGGGTAAATACGCCTACCTTTAGGCACTGCTGTTTCCTGCTCTCTCGGATAAGCACAGCTCTGCTTTGAAGCCCCTTTTCCACGGTGTTTCTCTGACTCATTCAAAGGTGCTTCAGGGTAAAAGTTTTCCCCTTCTGCATTTCTGGTGTTAGGTAATTTATATCTTAAAGCCTTGGCTGTTGGACTGCCTTCTCTGCTTGCCTCACAGCAACGCTCCTGGGAATATTGAGAGGCTGTGCACTGCTGTTCCCAACAGCTTCTCTGAGAATCACCAACCTCATGTACTCTGGATAATCCCCTTGGCTCCGTCCTCACAGCTCCACGGACACTGCTCTCAAGCTCAGCAGTTCCTAACGGTTCTCACGTAGTTCCAACTGCAGCTCTTGTAGTTCCTACTACTTTTCTCTCCGTTCTACTTTCTCCTTCAGTTCCTCCTCTACCTTCCGGTAAGTGATTTTTAAGTACGTTCAAACTGGTGTTAGCCTGGGCTCCGCCCCCATGCAGGTGCTCTTCATTTTCTAATGAATTCTGTGCTCCCTTTCTGTTCGGGCGTTCCCTAACACCTCGTGGCTTTGTTTTCATCTGTTGCTCATAGCAACCTTCCCCCATGTGTGAACCTGAGCTATCAGTTTCCCTTACATTTTGCTCACAATCCCCTACTTCCATGGGTTCTGATGGCGCTACCTTATGACAACTGGAGGCTCCATAGGGGCGTTACCATATCTCACTTTGATGTTATGAGTGTCACAGGTGGCTGAGTTACCTCAGGTAAGTCATCAATGGAAGCGCCCAGCTTACAGAGAAAATATTTTTTATTTTTTTCTCAATGCACTTTACAACTTCTTGAACCTTAAATTCAAATCAGAACTTACCAAAGGAATGAGAACTCTCACAAGGAACAACTTGAACAAGTTTAACTTTTGTAAACATTTCTAATTTTAATTAAAAAAATAGTTTCAATTCATTTTTTTATAAATAAACAACAACAATATTTATAAATGTAATCAAGTATATTTTGGTGAACAATTCTTACAATGCTTCTATTCAACAGTGGTACAATATTGTTTCTTTCAAATACAGGCACGTATTAGTTAACCAGTTTAAAACTTGAGATATCTTTACTTCTTAGTAGAAGAAAAGTTCAGTTCTAATGCTGTCTTTTATCTGTAACTTTGCAGGCGAATGAGTATTAACTTTCAGGTAAAGACACCTTTTCTTCAAAAAATTCAACTACTAGTGCACTAGTGTTTTGCAAAAAAAAATAGTTACTGTGGTATGTCAGCCATTTATCTCAGATCTTTTTTCAGTTCTTGCTGCCTTCTTGATGTTGTGCCCCTTAGGCTCGCCTCTGCTCCGGCAATGTCCAGCTGCAGTTAGGATAGCTACTACCTGTCATTAAAAATCAATAAACAAAGCCACCTCCCTAGCTGTGTGTGCAGTAACTAGAAATTGTTTGTGTCTTTTTTCTTCTTTTTCTATTTCTGCTACTTGTGAGACTTGGGGGTATGTTTACTAAACCGCGGTAAAGTCACCGGCGGTAAGGGCAGTGCTAAGGTTCCCAAAGCCATATAAGGCTATGCGCGGGTGGGGGTGGTCCAGCGTATAGGGAGCTATGGGCTGTGTAATGCAGGGAATAGGGCGCCCTGACCATTTAACGCATGGTAACGACACATCTCACGTTAAAGTGATAAGCGTTAAGGTGCCCAAGGGATTTAAGGCACTTCAACTTAAGGCATCTGAGTTAAATGTGCCCTGAGGGGTTAAGGCGCATGAAGTTAAGGCGCCCTGAGGGTTTTAAGGCACCTGATGTTAAAGCACCCTGAGGGGTTCAGATACATGAAGTTAAGGCACCCTGAGGGTTTTAAGGTGCCTGAGGTTAAAGCACCCTGAGGGGTTAAGGCACATGAAGTTAAGGCATCCTGAGGGGTATAGTGTGGTGAGGCAGATGCAGCACATACCTGGGAAAGAGAAAAAAAAGAAGGTTTTTCTCCTAAGAGGGGGATGGGCTCACCTAAGCACAGGTCCCAAAATGAAAGTAATACTGAAACACACACTTGCAAGGCTAGCCTGAAGCCACACCCAGTCTCCAGGGCAACAGCAGGGAGAGAGAGGGTGGGGCCAGAAAGGGAAGCACGCTGGCAAACATTTAAACGTGGTCAGTCAGCAAGTGAAGAGGGAGAGCACAACAGAGCTGAGAGAACTGGGGAAACCAGGAGAAGCAGACAGAACTGCCAAAGCGAGTGGCAGGGCCAGAGAAGAGCGGGAAGAAGCTTGAGAGAGTTCCAGGACTATAGTTCTAACTCAGAAGCAAGCAGCTCAGACTCTGAGCAAGAAACGGAGCCTTTTAGAAAGCCTGACAAAAGGAAGGTTTCTACAAGCAAGGTAAACCAGACAGTACCTTTAAGTGACTCACTAAAGGGAAGGAAGTCTAGGAGCACTGACATTATTCCAGGGGGAAGAAGGAATGTTCATTGGGGAAAACCTTTTAAGCTTTTAAGGAAAGTGAAACTAGAAATCCCTGAACGTATCCCAGTCCCTGAACCCTGTAGCACTGAGGAAGAAATGGAGGTGGAATTCTATAAAGGGGATTCAGATTCTACAGAAGTCTCAATGGAATGCTCATTATGCATGAGAAGTGCTTAGAAAGCATTTATTAGCTATTATAAAGAAAGCCAAGAAGTAGTTATGCTGAGCAATTGATACTGTGAAGTGCTGGAAAGAGAGAAGTCTCATTTTAAAGCTGAAATAGTACTCGTGCTATGAAACTGTTCCAACAGCAGTTTAGTTCCTAGGCTGAAAAGTAGAGCCTGTTTTCAAGCTTACCTGAAACAGTTGGGGAAGCTCAACTGTGTTTGGTTTGGATGAAAAAGGAAACTTGTTTTGTTCCAAAGACTGAAGGAAACTGATTTGTTATAGCACTGCTGAAGTACCTTTACAAAGAAGCTTTTTGTTGGAGAAAATATCCTCACTTTCTGTTAATGGTTTGGAACCTTCTGCCAAGGTCCAATTTGCAAACTTGATGATTAAAAATAAAATTTAGAAATAAATTTTCCTGTGTTGGCCTATTTCCACTTGGACTGCTTTAACTGCCCCACAACTACACAATTAAGGGCCTCAGCTACCAGGCTGAAGCAAGACACAAGTAATATGGCCCGCCGCCCCTACTAGGCAGCCGCCTAGTAGGACTGCCGGCCCACAATAGGTACCTGAGCATAAGATGGCCAAGGGTTTTATGGTGCTTCAAGTTGACAAGCATGCATTTAAAGGCACAAAAATGGCTGTAACCCTAATGCTGGATAAAGGAGCATCAATAGAAGACAATCTGAAGGTGATGGATGGACGGACAGGTGGTAGTCGATAGACAAGATGAACCTTTGCCATCTGATATTGCAGTCAGTAAGTGGGATGTGGACCACAGCTAAGGCCACACACTTTGCCTGTCTGATAGCCTGGATTGAAAAGAGCATGCATAAAATAGCTCACACTGAATAGATGCAAGAGTGCCTGGGCTGTGCTGAACCTGCACCCTTTTGAATGGTATTTGCACCAGCCCAGAACAAAATGAACCCATGGGTATTGAACTGGCCCTCTGGGGTGTCCAAACACAGTGCTCTAACCACTATACTAAACCTGCAAGGGATTTGCCATGACAGGAATTACCAATAAAGGGATCAGAAGTATCTGTCTGTAATGTAGAAACAGGTTGATAGATCCAGATCACCCCTGTAGGATGTGGCTGCACGTTCAGTATATATGCGATGGAGGCAAAGACTGGCCTCCACAGTTAGCCTCCAGTCTCCCAAGCCTGTCCACTGTTTGGGTCATGCATCAGCTGCAGTCACATTACCAACACTCTCCAATGGGCCACAGCTGAGGCTGCACACTCTGCCTGGCTGATAGCCTGGATTGAAAAGAGCATGCATAAAATAGCTCACACTGAATAGATGCAAGGGTATCTGGGGCTGTGCCAAACCTGCACCCCTTTTGGATGGTATTTCTACCAACCCAGAACACAATGAACAGAAAACAGCCTGTGGGAATTGAACCAGCCCTCTGATGTGTCCAAACACAGTGCTCTAACCACTATACTAACCTTGCACAGCTCCTGCTATGGGAAGACTTACTAGTAAAGGGGAATGTATGTATGTATCTGCCTGCAATGTATCAGCAGATTCTCAGCTCAGCCTCACCAGACCGTGATTGACCTGCGTGTTGTGCACATATCTGTCGTGGTTTAAAGTATCTGAGGTCATGGTTTTGGTATCAGACATGACTCATATTAAATGCATCTGCCAGACATCTGCTGCCCTCACACCAACAACCCTGTGCAATCTCCCAAACCTCACCCCAAACTGAAATGGCCTCAAATGCATGTCTTTGCCCTCTGCATGTTACGAAAGATATCATGGGAAATTACCTTTGTTGGCAAGTACATACAGATGCAGCATGTTGTTTTGCACTGCATACAGCTGAGTCAGTCGCATGCTACATATCAACAAGTGTAATTTCCACTGGGCAGTGCTGTGTACAAGGACAGTGTAGGAACTCTGATGCTAGACCTTTACAATGTTTAACTGTGGAAAATCAGCAAATAATGCAACAGCATGTGCCTGCCTGCCATCTGTGAACATCTAGGCACCTTCCCATGTCAGCAGTTGATGGGCTGGTGTGTAGTGCAGATATGGAAAGGACACAAGGTATGTTTCCAACAGGTCCCATGTATATTCAGTGCTCTGTCCAAAGCTCATCCCCAGAACAGATCTCATGTAGGAGCTGGATTATGTGTATTGCGCTGTATGCTCCTCATTGCAGTCCTACATTCTGCAGGCCTGATTATCATGAGCTTGTGTATAAACAGTATGTGGTTTATTATGAGCCACCAACACTCATTATCTATGTCATGCTCTTTAACACTTTCCTGTCTGTTATTTTAACCATGACAACCCAGCACATGCATGCCCTGCAACAACAGTGGAGGTGTATGGAGAGCCACAGATGCGGTTGGGATGGTGTGTGTACAAGGAGGTGCAAGTGGGGGGCTGTCTCTCGCTCGTCAACCTGGATGCCTAGTGCTGAATATGTCATAGGCCATCTATGTCATTGATAGGCCTGTCAGATGGGGGTGTTATTTTACCAACAAGTTGCTCCAAGTCATCCTGGCTGTGGTATAATATTTGTGGACAACTTGAAAACAAGACAGGAAGGGATGCAGGAGCTGACATGCAGCCGAACCTTGGCTATGGTCTGCCATACTATGGCTCTGGCAGCATGGCAATAATAATGTTATTTGCTGGGCTGGGATTTGAGCCCCATAATGGAACTGCACAGACATGGAGACATAACCCCATTCAATATCCTTTGACATTACAGGGCCCTGTTGCATCAGCTGTGAATCTGCTTGATGTGGACCACATGAAAATTGTGCCATGGAATGCATTTTGAATCTGTAAGGCCTCATTCTGTACATATGCACACAACGTAAACCTGTTGTATCACTATTGCATCTATTGCAGTATGTCCTGATGAAGAGCGGCTGTACAGGGTCTAGATGGGTAGCATGTACTGAATCTCTATCTGTGATTCAAACACAATGTGAGGGCAGTATGAACAACAAATTTGTGCAGTGATGTTGGTAAGCAATCATGTAGATGATGCCTCCCTTGCCCTTCCATGATATCTGGCATCTTACTCAACAGTTTATTGTATGGGTAAAGCTAATGTATGTATAAATGTGGAAGCCGTGTGCACCAGGGGTGCTGCTGACAATCCCACATGTGTCACAGGGGCTATGGATCATGTGTAAGAAATAGGAGGCAGAGCTAAATATGAGCATATCATACACATGTCATCTATGCCTCAGACACTGTGTTACTTAGCTGGCAACATTTACTTTTTAGCAAGGGATATCTGATTGAACCACAGGTCACACAGTAATTAAGGCTCTGTTGGTGTATGATGTATGCAGATCTATAAGCCACATACCTCTGAGAAATGACCAGATGAAAGACAAATGGTGTACCTCCCCTATGGCTGTGACTTTGTGAACAAACACATTGCTCACACATCTGAACATTAGTGGTGTGCACCTTTATACACAAGTGCTGTCTCACAGAGGTCTGAACCATGCATACCATATTTGGCAAACCTTGCTGCTCAAAGATATCTCCACACTGGCCATTGATGACATCGGAGATCTTGGGATGTCAGTGTGGTGAGTGAGTTGGAGGACATGCAATGATGTGTCTTGCATCATCCCCGGAATTCCCATATCAGATATGGGACATGGCTAATGTTTCAACATGTTGTTGTTGTTGTTAAGTGCCATTGAGTCAGTGTTGACTCATGGCGGCCCTCTGGATAGTTGTCCTAAATTGTGTTCGGTCTTCAGTCAGGTGGCTCATTGTTGACAGACTGGTACCTGCAGCTGCTGTTATTGTATCGATCCATCTCATTGCTGGCCTTCCTCTTTTGCATTGACCTTCTATCTTGCAGGCATGATGTCTTTTTCTAATGATCTCTCTCTTCTCATGATGTATCCAAAGTATGAAAGTCAAAGTCTTGTCATCTGAGCTTCTAAAGAAAGCTTAGGTTTGATCTCCTCTAGTACTGACTGGTTTGTTCTTCGGGCAGTCCAAGGTATATGCAGTATTTGCCGCCAGCACCATAATTCAAAGGCATCAATTTTCTTCCTGTCTATCTTTTTCACTGTCCAGCTTTCACATCCCTATGATGTTATTGAAAATACCATAGCTTGAACAAGTCAAATCTTTGTATGGAGAGAGACATCTCTGCTCTTGAGAATCTTATCTAGGTCTTTCATAGCCATTCTCTCAAGAGCAATGCATCATCCGATTTTTTGACTGCTTGTTGCTTCTTTATTGATAGTTGATCCAAGTAGGTTAAAGTTGTCCACGATTTCAATTTCTTCTCCTTCAACGATGAACTTGTTTGTTTTGCCAGTTGTCAAGATCTTTGTCTTCTTTACATTAAGGTGCAGGCCCATTTTGAGACTATGTACTTTGATCGTGAGAAGCAAATGTTTCAGATCATCTTTACTTTCAGCCAGTAATGTGGTATCATCAGCATAGCGAAGGTTGTTGATGAGTCTTCCACCAATGTTCACACCTCTGTTGTCGTCATACAATCCTGCTTCTCTGATGATTTAAGAACATAAGAACATAAGATATGCCATACTGGGTCAGACCAAGGTCCATCAAGCCCAGTATTCTGTTTCCAACAGTGGCCAATCTAGGTCATATGCACCTAGCAGTTTCCCCAAGAGACACAGGATCCACAATGCTTGTATTGGTTCAAGCATTGATATCCTGGGTCCCTTCTTAATAATGGTTTATGGACCTTTCCTCCAGGAACTTGTCCAAACCTTTTTTAAACCCAGCTACACTAACAGCCTTTACGGCATCCTCCGGTAACAAATTCCAGAGTTTGATTACACGTTGAGTGAAAAAATATTTTCTTTTATTAGTCTTAAATAGTTTACCCTGTAGCTTCATTGCATGTCCCCTAGTCTTTCTATATTCTGATAAGGTAAACAATTGATCTACGTTTACCCGTTCCATTCCGTTCATTAATGTATAGACTAATATCATATCTCCCCTCAGCCGTCTCTTTTCCAGGTTAAAGAGCCCTAACCTTTTTAGCCTTTCTTCATAGGAGTATCCTTCCATCCCCTTTACCATTTTGGTGGCTCTTCTCTGAACCTTTTCTAAAATCGCTATATCCTTTTTAAGATACGGCGACCAGAATTGCACACAATATTCAAGGTGTGGTCTCACCATGGAACGATATAGAGGCATTATAATATCTTTTGTTTTATTTTCCATTCCTTTCCTTATGATACCTAGCATTCTATTTGCTCTCTTGGCCGCCGCTGCACACTGGGTTCTGCATATAAATTAAACAGGTAGGGGGAAAGTATGCAGCCTTGTTTTATACCTTTGCTTATTTTAAAACATTCTGTTTCTCCTTGTTCCATTTGAACAGCTGCTTCTTGATCAATGTACAGATTGTGCAAGAGAACGATCAGGTGTTCTATTATACCCATGCTTCTTACCCAGAGTTTCTCATGGTTTGCACAGTCAAAAACCTTGCTATAGTCGATACAGCACAAATAGATAGCCTTTTGGTATTCTTTAGTCTTTTCAAGGATCCATCTTACAGCCCAGACCTCGGTCCAATTGAGAATCTGTGGCAGTACTTGAAGATTGCTGTACACCAATGCAACCCATCAAAATTGAGGGAGGTGGAGCAGTTTCGCCTTAGGGAATGGCTGAAAAATCCCAGTGGCTAGATGTGCGAAGCTAATAGAGACATACCCCCAAGAGACATGCAGCTGTAATTGCAGCAAAAGGTGGCTCTACAATGTATTGACTTTGGGGAGTGAATATCCTTATACTTCATCACATTAATCCCCTTCATCCTGACCTTGGGCCCATAAATTCTTGCCTCTCCCAAGTAGTAGAATGGTTATCTACAAATTGCCTTCACCTAAATCTGAACAAAACATCCTCCAGCTGGTTTAACTTTGGGAGCCCCTGACCTTTAATTGCTCCTACCCTTGGACTTTCCTCCATCCCCATAGTCTCATCCTTTCGGTACTTGAGGGTCTTACTTGATTCTAATCTAACCCTCAGAGAACACATTTCCCAGCTCACTAGGATATCCTACTTCTTTCTCCATCAAATACGATCTATTCGTCCTTTTCTTTCTCCCTCTGCCTTGACCACTCTTACTCTGTCCACAGTTATGTCTTATCTCGATTTCTGTAATTCTGTTCTTGCAGGTATCACCCATACTCAGCTACGCCGCCTCCAGCTTATACAGAACACTGCAGCTAGGATCATAACTCATTCCTCACGTAGAAACCACGTTACCCTCCTATTACTCCATTTCCACTGGCTCCCTATCGAATACCGTATTTGTTACAAGATTCTTACATTGGTGCATCAAGTAATCAATACCCATACACCACAATATCTAGTTGACCTTCTTCGCTTTTACATCCCGACGCGCAACCTCCGTTCACTTCACATAAACTGTCTCCACTTCCCCCCCCCCCGTCACGCGCACATCTGCAATACACCTGTAATTCTGCCGCCTTCTTCCTTGGTCCCGCCTTCTGGAACTCCCTGCCCACACCACTCCGCTTGGAACAGAATTACTCCACATTTAAATCTTTACTGAAAAAACATCTTTTCATCTCTGCTCATAATCTCCCTGACTCACACTAATGACCTGGCTATATCTATGTTTGTGGATTTCTCCTCTAGGTCCGTCCTGTCTGGCTGCTTGCTGCTCTTTCTTTTCTGTCAAGATTGTAGTTGCTTTTCCTACTCTGGCCTAGAGCCAATTCTGAATGTTATATCCGATTGTAAAGCACCCTGATGTTATAAAGGGTGGTATATCAAGAACAAATAAACATAAACATACATATGCACACTCCTGCTTTCAGTTTTTGTTTTAATTATTGTTTGTATCACAATAAAGGATATTTTGCACCTTCAAAGTTGTAGGAATGTTGTATATATCACATGGCGCTAACCCCCAAAACCCCATTTTAATTCCAGGTTGTAATTTTATTTATTTATTTATTTATGCTTTTCTTTTATACCACTTTTTCCAGAGATCAAAGGTGGTTTACACTTAACATATAATGAACATGGTTTTACATGGAACAGCGTTTTTCATAACTATGTACAATTAACTTTTCATGAACAATAACATGGAACAGTGTTTTTTCATAACTATATACAATTAACATTGGCTAGTAATGCTGTAACTATTTACATTAATCATTCATTATTAATCGTAGTTTGTAAGAGTTGCTTTTTTTCTTAAGTGTATTGAGGTTTGAGGCTTTTTGATCTGTGGTTAAGGAGGATTGTTTTGGAGGTGTAGTGTGCGGGATGTGACATAACAGAACAAATACAGAGGGGATGTATACATTTACAATGCACTGTATTTTTGACTAACCTGTTTTACTTTGCCTGAGCGTTGTGAGTAGGATAAAGGTTTACCTTCCAATACTACAGTGATTCTACACATACATTTCATACCACTTCAATGTGAAATATGCACATATCTTCTGATGGCCTGGCCCAGGCCCTAATCTTACTCCACTTGCAACAAACTGCCATACCCCAATGAAAGGTATGTAACTTTCATGGGTTGCAACAATTTTGCCCAGGGACTGTCTGCGAATCACAGTGGCTGGATGTGGTAGGCTGATGGATACATACCCCATCAGGAGCTGCCTCAACAACTTCATGACCCCGGATGGTGTATACACACGCACAAACCTTTTTTATTTTTTTTTAAGAATTACATACTTGAAATTAGGGTAGTGACAAAGTTATGGATACTTTGCACCTTCTAGTCATGGCAATGTTGTGTACTACACATGCTACTATCCCCTGTACTTTTACAGGGCAATGTACTGTCGCGCCCTTGCCCCGCCTAGGCGGCTGCCTGATGAGGTGAAGGGGGAGCGAATGTCACTTTCAAGCAACTCCAGAGCAAAGGCTTCTGGGAGTTGTAGTATTTAGAGCAAATATAGTTGTAATCAAAGGCTGAGCCGAGAGTTGAAAGCAAACGCAGGAATATTTTTATTAGCCTCCCTTAATGGCGGGAACTTCACAATGAAGCTTGGTAAATCACGTGTACAAAATATCCACAAGAAACTCAGGTAAGAAAAATGCTCTTGCTTACTTCAGCATACAAAGGTTACTCATTCAAAAATAATGCTTCACTTCCAAGTGCATTAAACAAACTCAAAATGTTCATTGAAACTTCAATGCAAACTACTTCCAGCACATAAACTTTTCTTCTTTGGTTTCAGAGCTTTAAGGGTTTTAATCAGTTGTCCCGAGACTTCCAGCAGCACTCCGGTGCACGTCTCATTTAGGGTAGCAAGCACACTAATTAAAACTTCTTAGCTCTGTAAAACCACCATGCATATCAGAGAAATGGAATTTTCTTCCAACATATATTTCCAAACACACTTATTTCACTATCAGGGATAACTCACATTCCATAGCCTCCTCTGGCTCACTTAAAAGAATATTTTCCCCGATGTCCATTGACTCACATTCTGAACAGGACTGTTCTGTGACGTCGTCAGCAAACAGCTGTTCTTTCCCTCGGTGCAGAGAACTATTCTCTCCACTAATTACTTCCTGGTCTTTCAGCATACGTTGAACCAGTTTTAAAATATTTAAACCTTCTTTACTGAGAGGCTTCCTGTAATCCTGCTTCTGGTTGAACTCCTGGAGCTGGCTGTCTGGGAACTCTTCCTGAGACCTTTGGCTAATACCTTTAGCAGCAGTACCTTTTGGAAGTTTCTTTAGCAGTGCTTCCCTGCTCCTTCCCTGGCCATGCTGTTTCCTGGTTAAAGCAGCCTTCTCGTCTCCCTTCCTCCTGCAAGCATGAAACTCTTGCACGGAATGAGGCTCCCTTTCAGACTCCTCCTCTGAAACCGAGTCAGCTCTCTTCCTCTCGTGTCCTGGCAATCTTTCCAGCCCTGGCAATCTCCTTGCCTCTCCTTGGATTCTCCTTCCCTGGCGTGGGGATCCTTGGAATCTGTCCCTCTCTGTTCTCTGGGGCTTATAAACATGTGACTGGCCGGTATCTTTCCACCCCACCCCCAGCTGTGCTGCATTACCACCCTCAGTTGCTATGGAGCTGGGGCGTAGCTTTTGAACAACAACTTTTGACAGGTTCTTTTTTTCAGCCTTAGCTGCACTTTTAAACTGAGCATTTTTTCCCTTTCCTTCTGACTAGGGGAAATTGCCTGTATTTTTTCTACCTCCATAGAGACTTGGCCGTCTTCGCCATCACATATCCCCCCACTTAAGATATTACGGGCTGGCGTTTGTACTTCCGCACAGCTTGTAATATGGGAAAGGGCGTCAGCATTGGTGTGTAACTTCCCAGCCCTATGCTCTATGTGGAAGTCGAACGCCTGTAAGGCCATGTACCAACGGGTAAGACGGGGATTATGATCCTTCATCTGATTTAGCCAGCGTAGTGGGGCATGATCCGTCACTAATAAAAACTTACGGCCCGTCAGATAAAAACGCAAGGCGTCCACCGCCCACCTTATGGCCAGACATTCCCTTTCCACTACCAAGTATTTCCTCTCCGGTGGTGTCAATTTTCTGATGAGGAACATAATCGGATGTTCCTCCCCCTCAAACTTTTGGGATAACACAGCACCTATTCCTGTGTCAGAGGCGTCTGTCTGTACGATAAAGGATTTACTAAAATCCACACTCCTGAATATGGGTGCCTGGCATAGCTCTTCCTTCAAGCTAGAAAAGGCCTGTTCTGCTTCCACTGACCATTTCACCTGGTTGGGTGCATTTTTCTTCAACCGCTCTGTTAAGGCAGCGCTCTTGGTAGCGAAATGGGGAATGAATCGGCGGTAATAACCGATTAACCCCAGAAACCCACGGAGTTGCCTTTTTGTCAAGGGCCTAGGAAATGTCCTAACACTTTCCACCTTCTCTATTAGGGGTTTTACTGTGCCCCGTCCTACCAAATGTCCCAAATATTTTACTTGCGTTCCCCCAAACATACACTTGGCCGGGTTTAAAGTAATACCCGCCCCCCGCAAGGCCTTTAAAACCGCCTCAATGCGTGCCAAGTGCTCATCCCAGCGAGAGCTATGGATCACTATGTCGTCCATGTACGCGGTCGCGTATTGTTGATGAGGACGAAGGATCACATCAACTAATCGCTGGCAAGTTGCATCCGCCCCATGCAATCCAAAAGGCATGCGACGAAACTGGTACAAACCAATAGGGGTGCTGAATGCGGTCTTTGGGCGAGATTCCCTGGTGAGGGGAATCTGCCAATACTCCTTGGTCATATCAAGGGTAGTCAGGTAAGACGCCTGGCCTAATTTGTCCAGCAACTCTTCTATCCTGGGCATGGGATAGGCGTCAAACCGGGAGATGGCATTCACCCTACGGAAATCAATGCAAAACCGCATTGTCCCATCTGGCTTGGGTACCAGCACTATGGGGCTGTTCCAGGGGCTATGGGACTCTTCGATTATCCCCATCTTAATCATGTCCTGCACTTGGGAAACTACCTCTTGGCGTTTTGCCTCAGGCAACCGGTAGGGACTCTGGCGTACTATCTCCCCTGGAAGGGTAACTATCTCGTGAGCCACGAGTCTTGTCTCACCTGGAATAGGTGTTAACACATCAGGATACTTCCTTAATAGCCCTAATACCTCCTGCTGCTGGGACCAGGAAAGTTCCTCCCCTAACCTGGGAACTGGATCTGCCTTGCCATCGGGTAATTGTGGGCCTAGATCCTCCTCCTCGGTCACCTCACAACTGGCAGCTAAACCTTTCACCGCTGTTTTACCGGTGGATCCAAAACCTCCGGTCCCCCTGGTGGTAGGAGTTAATTCGGTTGCCTCCTCCAGGGCCGGAAAACCCACCCGCTCACAAATCATCTGGGCTATACGGTCCCCTATGCTTATCCTGAAATCCTCTTTGGCAAAGTTGAACAGTAGGACCTTAATCGTCCCTCGGTAGTCGGGGTCGATTACTCCGGCGCCTACATCTATAAAATTCTTCCAGGCTATGCCCGAACGGGGTGCAATCCGCCCATAACAACCCGGGGGTATTTGCACTTGTATGCCCGTTTCTACCAGGGCTTTTCCCTGATGGGGAACGACTGTCTCCTCGGCACTACACAGGTCAAATCCAGCTGCCATCTGGGTAGCCCGCTTAGGAACTTTGGCATTGGGGGTTGTGCGACAAAACCTAAGAACAAATGGGCATTTCTTAGGGGTGTCCTCCTTCCTAGCTACCTCCCCTTTTGCCTGTCGCTGCTGGGTTCCAAACAATGGTTGAGGGACTGGCCTGGCCTTAGTGTTCCCTATACGTGTAGGTGGGGCTTGCTCTCCCTCACTCTCCTTTACCTGGGGTACTCTCCCACCCTCCAAATGAGGTGAATCCCCTGATGAGGTTTCTTTCTTGGCTTTGGGGGGTGCTAAAATGGATGCCCTACCTGTTTTGCTCTGAAGACCCTCTGCTATCCCACGCCTGAACTGGGGCCAGTCTCTTCCCAGGACTAGGGCTTGTGGGAGCCTGGGGACTACCGCAACGGGTATTTGGCGCTTTATCCCTAAGCCTTTCACATATACAGTATAAATGGGGTACGATGAGGCTGCCCCATGAATGCACCTTATTTTTATGGACCTTTCTTGAGGCTCGGGAGTCAGACCAATCCGGGATGCTATCTCTTTCCAGAGTTTCCGCGAAATCATTGATTGGTCCGCTCCGGAGTCCAACAAAGCCTCCACAGGAATACCCTCTACCTCCACCTCTAGGAGGAAACCCTCTCCGCTCTCTTCAGAGTGGGAGGTCATCAATGCTATCCTAGCTTTGCAATTTCTTTTCACATGGCCTTCTTCTCCACATGCAAAACATTTCCTGGTTACATAATCAGGTTTATCCAAAGGCAATGCTTTTACCCCTTCTCTCCATACAGGTTTTCCCTTCCTTTCTGATGCTACATTTACTGCTGACGACAGACCACCTACTTTAACTGGGCTCGCCACACTGGCCTCCAGGTAACGCTCAGCCAGTGCGGTCGCTGCCTCTGTGGTCCTGCAGTCTTGTAGGATCAGAAAGGACCTCATCTCTCGCGGAACAGCGTCCATAAACTGTTCCAAGATGATATAATCCAATAAAGACTCTTTTGTCTGAGTCTCCGGTGTTAGCCATTTTACCGCTAACCCCTTAATGCGTTGGCATAGCGCGCACGGTGTTTCACCGGGCTTTAACCTGGCGCTTCTCAGAAGACGGCGGTAGACCATGGGACTTAATCCTAGGCGGTCTCTTATTGCCTTTTGCACCTCCCTGTAATCAGTGGCTAACTCCACGGGCATAGCCCTGTACGCCGCTAACGCTTCCCCAGTTAATGAAGCGGCAAGGCGTATGGCCCAATGCTTTTCATCCCACCCCGATAACAAGGCTACTCTCTCAAATGCGGCGAGAAAATCATCCACATTGTCCTCTTTCGTTAATTGTCCAAAGGAAAATGTCCCAGTACCATACATGCCCAATGCTAGGGTATCACCCAAGTAACCTGGTACTGTCCTTGGTGTCTCCGCTGTTGATTTCTGCATGCCCAGCTAACCATCCAGCTTCTCCAACAACGGTTTCTGCTGTGCTTGGAGCATGGCTGCTGTATGTTCCAATGTCCGCGCTGACACTTCCTGTTGTTTTTGGAACTGGTCAGCCATCCATCTTAGTAGCTCCGCCTGCTCCATGCTGGGTAGTAGCTGAAACGAGAGAAAACAGAGAAAGAACACCAAGTACGGCCCTCTAATGTATAGGCTCTCTCTCCTTTGACCCTGCTGTACTGCTGCAGTCCCACCCGGCTCTGGTATCCGCTTGTATTCCCTTACAAATACTTATTACCTCCAGCCGGTGTAGACTCAGGCTTATCCAGCAGCAGGAACGGCCTCAGGAACTGCTCCACTCCGATCCCTCAGCTGTTGATCCGGGCCTTCTCCAGCAGCAGCTTGTTTCCTCAGCACAGGAAAGAAACCCCACTTTTTCCTCTTTTCTTTTCCTTCTTTCTGTAGTTCCAGTGTTTTCGTGGGACCACGTGACCAAGGCTTGATCCTTAATACTATGCCACCTGTCGCGCCCTTGCCCCACCTAGGCGGCTGCCTGACGCGGTGAAGGGGGAGCGAATGTCACTTTCAAGCAACTCCAGAGCAAAGGCTTCTGGAAGTTGTAGTATTTAGAGCAAATGTAGTTGTAATCAAAGGCTGAGCCGAGAGTTGAAAGCAAACGCAGGAATATTTTTATTAGCCTCCCTTAATGGCGGGAACTTCACAATGAAGCTTGGTAAATCACGTGTACAAAATATCCACAAGAAACTCAGGTAAGAAAAATGCTCTTGCTTACTTCAGCATACAAAGGTTACTCATTCAAAAATAATGCTTCACTTCCCAGTGCATTAAACAAACTCAAAATGTTCATTGAAACTTTAATGCAAACTACTTCCAGCACATAAACTTTTCTTCTTTGGTTTCAGAGCTTTAAGGGTTTTAATCAGTTGTCCCGAGACTTCCAGCAGCACTCCGGTGCACGTCTCATTTAGGGTAGCAAGCACACTAATTAAAACTTCTTAGCTCTGTAAAACCACCATGCATATCAGAGAAATGGAATTTTCTTCCAACATATATTTCCAAACACACTTATTTCACTATCAGGGATAACTCACATTCCATAGCCTCCTCTGGCTCACTTAAAAGAATATTTTCCCCGATGTCCATTGACTCACATTCTGAACAGGACTGTTCTGTGATGTCGTCAGCAAACAGCTGTTCTTTCCCTCGGTGCAGAGAACTATTCTCTCCACTAATTACTTCCTGGTCTTTCAGCATACGTTGAACCAGTTTTAAAATATTTAAACCTTCTTTACTGAGAGGCTTCCTGTAACCCTGCTTCTGGTTAAACTCCTGGAGCTGGCTGTCTGGGAACTCTTCCTGAGACCTTTGGCTAATACCTTTAGCAGCAGTACCTTTTGGAAGTTTCTTTAGCAGTGCTTCCCTGCTCCTTCCCTGGCCATGCTGTTTCCTGGTTAAAGCAGCCTTCTCGTCTCCCTTCCTCCTGCAAGCATGAAACTCTTGCACGGAATGAGGCTCCCTTTCAGACTCCTCCTCTGAAACCGAGTCAGCTCTCTTCCTCTCGTGTCCTGGCAATCTTTCCAGCCCTGGCAATCTCCTTGCCTCTCCTTGGATTCTCCTTCCCTGGCGTGGGGATCCTTGGAATCTGTCCCTCTCTGTTCTCTGGGGCTTATAAATATGTGACTGGCCGGTATCTTTCCACCCCGCCCCCAGCTGTGCTGCATTATCACCCTCAGTTGCTATGGAGCTGGGGCGTGGCTTTTGAACAACAACTTTTGACAGGTTCTTTTTTTCAGCCTTAGCTGCACTTTTAAACTGAGCATTTTTTTCCCTTTCCCTCTGACTAGGGGAAATTGCCTGTATTTTTTCTACCTCCATAGGGACTTGGCCGTCTTCGCCATCACAGTACACATCACAATTACCCTTCCCCTAAGGTCATACTACACTGTTCTGTACAGCTGATCAGCTCACAGATCAGAGACTAGACCCTCTGTGTGAATGTGTTCCCAGTAGATAATGTCTGTTGCCTACAACCTGCTATGTAGAACTTAAGTGGTTGTGACACCTGTACCCATGTACTTACCTCTCGTTGGTAGTCAGACTGGGCATTGAAGCGTTTCTGCAGGTGGTGCCAGGAGTGCTTCACTTTGAACAGGTTCTACCTGATGCTGGAGGAGGGAAAAAGTCCTTTCTACCGGCAACAGATCAGCCTGCCAAGAAGCTCCTGGTCTGCCTCGCTAAAGCAGGGCTTTCTTGAATGGGCAGCCATTTTGCCTCATGGTGTTATTGGACTGCTTTATGACATCAGGTCCTTGCAAAAATGTGCTACACCCGTGACATGAGTCAGCTTTACAGACACATTTGGAGCACATAGTACATTGCACTTCAGGCCTGGCTATGGCAATGCACATGCATTACGTGATGTACACAACACATAGTGCTGCAGCTGCTCACCCCACACTGGTGCAGGCTGCATCTCATGTGCAATCATGGGGGCTGTCCCTTTACTATCCTTCACAGGCCATACTAACCACACACTCACATGTGTCTGCGGTTGTAGTGTGCAGTAATGGACAGTGTCACAGCACATGTGCAGGATGTACTATCCCCTGTGACCTGCTACACAGGGCAATGTGGACAGAGCTACACACACACTGAACATAGACTGTCTTTAAGCAGCATATGATCAATCACAGACCACCCTGGACCTTCATAGGGTACCATGCATACATCTCCAACCATCCTAGCTGACAGGCCAGTTTTGGGGACATGCCACATGGTCCCATCCATCCACTCTGCCTTTGGTGCTGCTCTGTGTTCTGCTATTAGTTCATCCCACCATCCCCCACGATGCATTGCACATTCAGACCTGCTGTATACATGCCGTTCAAAATGACCAGAGGCTCTGTTCCTTCACATGACTCCTTGAGTTTACAGGTCCTCATGGCCTTCATGACAAATACAGCAACAGAGACCATTACCCACCAGTGGCAGAGGTCACCATGAATGGGAAATGGGTCACACAGCACCTGGTCCACAGTCAATACTATACTACTTGAACTTCTCTTTTTAGCCATAGATCTGCATCACAGTTATTTTGCTGCTGTGTGCAAGGGGGGGGGGGGGGGAATGCATGTCCAGGTCTCTTGTATGTGGACTGTTTTTCTCCTGGCCCTTGGGCAACAGCAGATATCCTAATACAGACAGCTGGGTTGAAGCAGCAGGTTTACACATGGCGTGACTTTCCATAGGAGAAGATGTGGAAGCCCCATAATAGCTGACAGAGGTGGTCCAGAAACCCCAGCAGCAATGGCTCACACCCATCACTGCAAGAAGGAGGTAGTACATGATTCTACTGCACAGGCCATTCACACCCATTGCTGCAGCTATGGCCCTTGTCACCCTGATGAACCAATCAGACACAGCTGGCGGTATTACCCTGTATGTGTCAACCAACCCAGGGACATTGGGTTTATGCATACCCCAGCTGTCCCAAGGCTGCTATTCTACACAAAATATATGTGCTTAGTGTAGTCATGTGCAGTCTGCTTCTCTGAAAATTACACCACCCTCAGACAGCAGAAGCAAGACCTGACCACTAAGGAGACAGCTGTATCTTTAACCTCTGCATAACACAATGTGGCTTCCTAGCCAAGGCAGAGTCACACCACAGTCAGAGTGATGGTGGCCTATCAGTGATCTCTGCTGTGTGCACCCTACTGGCTATCACATGTTCTCCCATCACTTCCATATACATTCCCTCTCGCACATATACATCCTGTGGTAATGGTGCTGTTTCATATATTTCCCAGTATCCTCTCCCCTTTATTTGCATCACATTTTACTGTGGAACTGTGCTGTAGGACTGCAGCGCAGAGTGCAATGGCTGATGATCTTCATTCATGCTGCAAGTGCATGCTGCATCACAGCAAACTACATGTTCCCAGATGCTGTGTGCCTCTACTCTGCCTGTGGCAGTGAGCAGGACACCTACAACTATGCCTTTGTTCATCCAATATGTTTTCTCACTGCCACTAGACCATGCTGACATGGCATGAGAGGCATATGCAGTCACTCATAAGTCATTCATACTGCAGATGCAGTGGGCACCCCCATAGGTAGCCACATGCACTGGGGCTGTGCAAAGTATGTACATTTGGGGTGAAGGAGCCCAGCAGCACATTGTACATACAATCATACTGCTAGACCATTACATGCATGCACACTGCATAGCTGCACCTCACACTCTACAGGGCGAACCCACCTCCCCAACATACTGTCTAGACCAGGGGTGTCCAACCCTATCCTGGAGGGCTGCAACCCTAGCAGGTTTTTGGGATATCCCTAATGAATATGCATGAGATATATTTGTATGCACTGCCCCCATTGTATTTGAATTGATCCATGCATATGCATTAGAGATGTTCTGCCAACCTGACTGGTTTGTGGCCCTCCAGGACTGTATTTGGAGACCCCTGCTCAGTAGGCAACGTTTTGGTGGTGGCGAGGAGGAATGTGACAAATTCTATCTACCCTTTTGATATCTAGGATATCTGCACCTTGCCCACTCACAATCTTAAATGACAGATGTGTAAGGCAGGGGTCTCCAAATCCAGTCCTGGAGGGCCACAAACCAGACAGGTTGGCAGGATATCTCTAATGCATATTACGACGCTCCTGCCCCCGCCCTAGGGCTAACGGACAGGAGTGGCCTATTGTCCCATGAGGAATGGAGGTAAACTGTTCCCTTAGAATGATGGGTAATGTAGTTTGTTCTCCCTTCTCTCAGGAATAAATGTAGTTGTGCCAGAGACGGTAAGGCTTTTGCAAGAATATTTATTCGTGTTGGGGAAATTCCTCCAGCGCATCAAAATTCAAATACATGAACATAAATGGTGCTTTTAAATAGGAACAGAAGAAACTCAGGAATATAAGACAACCAAAAATAGGATCAGCTTTCCTTCTTATGGAGCTTAACTCAGCTCTGCCTCAAGAGGTGACTCACATACATTGCAGCCTCATAACAGTCACTGTTCCTTTCACAGTGTGAGCTCAAACTCAGGTGCAAACAATCAAGTTCCCAAGCACGGCAGCAGAAACTACCACGTTGTATTCTTTCCATACAAGGTATAGCAAGCTTCTTTATACTGTTATTTCCTTACAGCATATTGAACAGTCCATGCTACAATTGTCAGAGTTTGTAGAAGGTAAGGCATAATCTATCTGCATTAAATCTTCTGACTGCACAGAACTAGTGTCCTCATTCAGCTTTGGCTGTCTGCCTGCTTTCAACTCTAAGAACTGTTTAAACTCCTGGAGGAGCAATTCAGCCTGTTCATTTCCCGACAAGCAGTTGTCAGCAAATACTGGGTTTCTCTCCCGGTCAGTAATGCTTCCCCCTTCAGCTCTTGGCTTAAATAAATCAGGGTAACAATTGGGATCCTTTAACAAAGCCCCAAACATAGGAGATTGAATTTTACCTTCTCTATCATGACTCCTATTGGAACTGCTTTCTCTCTGCCAGGCTCCTCTCCTCTTAGGTAGCTCAAAAGCTTTCCAGCTGTGAGTGCTTCTGGGTCTCTCCGGTCCAAATTGTATCCCATAGAATGAGTTACCTTTTGCAGGTGTCTGCCTTGGAGGCTTTCTATTTGAGGGCTCTGCCTTTTCCCAGGACTCTAAACCATGGCTCCGTCCACTTCTCACAGGACTTCCTTTCAAAGCACCTGTAAAAATCCTTGCAGTTCCTCTGTTGCTACCAGGCTCAGACGTGCATCCAAACTGCTTCCTGAACTTGCACTCACTGCTTGACTCGGTCTCATCTGACGTTCCAAATGTCCTCTCACAGCTCGTCTGTTCACAGGCCCTCTGCTCACAGGTCATCTGCTCATGGTTTTTCTTTTTCTGTTTCCCCTTAGCAGCGTCATTCACCACTTCAAAAAGGGATTCTTTTCCAGCCACACTCCGTCCAACCCCTGGGTGTGCCCAATCAGCACTGCTCAACTCCTCCCCTGGGCTGGTCTCCATTCTCAGCTCAACAGAAGAGGGTTTTTTTCTTCTAGGATTGAAAATCCTGTGTAAATCCTGCTGCTTTTCAGGATTTCCTTCAGTCTCCATTTCCTCAGGAGGGCGCTCTTCACCACAATATGCATGGATCAATTCAAATACAATGGGGACAGTGCATGCAAATATATTTCATGCATATTCATTAGGGATATCCCAAAAACCTGCTAGGGTTGCAGCCCTCCAGGACAGGGTTGGACACCCCTGGTCTAGACCCTCTTGGGAATGTTGTTCAACATACACTTGTTACATACCCCTGGATTGGGTGTTCCTGCACAATATGCATACATTATTACAACTCACTTCACAGGACATGCACTTGCCACAGCCGTCCCACTGTAAATGCTCAACTTGTGTGATGTGCCATCATGCCTTGCATTGTGCATTTTCTCCTCTTTAATTCTGCATGTGGGGATCTCTGTCTGTTGCAATGTGGCGGGTTGCACTTACTGCCCCTGGTCACAGCTGCTCTGGTACAGCCATGATATTCGTGTCTATCATTGGTAATCCATATGTTGGCCTTGCTCCTGCATCCCCTGACTCATTCACACAATCACCTTATGCTTGGACACGCAGAGCTGCTGTACTTTTCTTTGGAGTCATATTTGGATGTCCATTGTCAGGGTTCATGTAGGCTTGACATCGTGTGTGCCTATGTGCACCTAAGTGTCTGCAGGCTCTGTGATATACTGCACAGCTGCATCTACAGTTTCATTGTAGAGCAATAGTATGGGTACAAGAGGGTTATCATTTATTTTTATTTATTTATTTACATTCTCTTATATACAGCGCTATTCTGCAACAGTGCGGTTTACATTGAACAAACTGAAATTACATTGAACAGGGCATTATAACTTGGAGATAACTATTTTACAGGGAACATGGGCTATGGAGGGTTAAGTGGCTTGCCCAAGACCACAAGGAGCACCTGTGGGACTAGAAACCCCAGTCCTTCCGGCCCAAGGTTGCTGTCCTCTAGTGGGATTTGAACCCCCGACCTTCCAGCCTGAAGTACCTTGCCCCAACCACTAGGCCATTCCTCCACTCCATAGATAACATAGCATAGATAACAGTGTGGGTAATGGCTCCCAGGCAAGGTCTGTGATGAGGATGAGAGGCACAGGTGGAGAGTTGGTTGGAGTACAGACAGATTGTGCTTGCTTCCTCAATGATTGTAACAGAGGGTGAAGGCTGACTGGGGTGTGGGATGGATTGGATGATAGAGGGAAAGGGGGGACGTGTCAGAGCCCATGATGACTGAGGTGGGCCTTGTGAATGCAGTGAGCCATGCATGCCATTGAGAGAGAGAGGGAATGAGATCTACTGCTCATGACCTTGGATGGTATGTTGACATAAAAAGAACTGAGTCTGGCTGTGGTAGTCCACAGACTGGCCTTGAACCTACCACCCTACAGTCATACATACAGTGACCTTAGATTTTGTGCCACAGAGCTTCCAGATGCAAGGGCCATATGGATATACTTAGGTGTTCTATACAAGGTGCATGTGGGCATGTGTTGGTGTATTCTTATGTGCACATCGCTGACTGCTGCCTCTGTGACATGATGACAGACATACACACACACACACAAAGTCATATCGATGCAAGAATTGGGATTGTATACTTTATCTGCCGACATATACTATGTTACTATGTTCCTGTGTTGGCATTCCTGCCTGCTACTCTGGTCCCAATCTCAGCTCAGGCATATTTTAAGGTATGCTCATTGTGTACGAGCTGGTAGTGCGCTCTGATGTTAATGGCTGCTCAGTGTATTGTGCTGTAGCCTGATTCCCCATCCAACCAAGGATAGTGGAGCCTGTGTGTGTGTGTGTGTGTACCCTTGTTGGCTGATTCATTGGGGGTTGCACATGTTGGTGTTGTACCTGCATTGTAGGATAAAATTTAGCCACAGGGACATACAAAACATAACCCACAGCTGGGAACCAAATCTGTGACCTGCTGCTCCTCTACGCACCAACTGTGTGTATTGCACCACAGTGCTGCCACATTGCTAGAACTGTCACTGGGGATGGCATGCTTCCCATCAGACAGACCTTGGCACATGTTGCAATGTGCATGGTGCACTGGATCAGGGCATGGCTTTTGTCTGCTGGAAGCGGGTGCTGCTTCCTCCCCCCATACCCCCCACACCATGCTGACATGCCCATGTGCTGTCAGTGTTGGTGGTGCGCAGTCCCAGGCCAGCCAACATGTGGGTAGGCGGGTGTCTAGGACACAGGGTCTGGGGGGGTTGGAGGCATACATGGAGAGTCACACATCCCCCCCCCCCCCCACAACCATTTGCCTCTCCAGGGATCCCATGAGGAAGCGACGGCTGAGGGATGTTAGGTTAGAGGTCTAGGAAATATTGCCTGGAGTTGAACAGGTAAACATAGGTTGATTGTTTATATCATCAGAATGTTGAAAGACTAGGGGACATACAATGCGGCTATAGTGTAACCCATTTCGGACTACTATGTGAAAATATTTTTTCCTTCAATGTGTAATCATACCCTGCAATTCATTACTGGAGAATGTAGTATAGGCTGTTAGTGTAGCTGGGTTTAATAAATATTTGGACAGGTTCCTGGTGAAGGTCCATAAACCATTGTTTGGAGGACCTGGGATATGCATGGCTTGCCCCATTACAAGCATTGTGGATCCTGTGTGTCTTTTGGGGGAAACTGCTAGATACTTGTGCCCTAGATTAGACACTGTAGGACACAGGATACTGGGCATGATGGGCCTTGGTCAGATACAGTCTTGCATATTTTCAATTCCTATGTTCATCTGTGCCACCTAGATAACCGCCCTGTGCATGAGCAGCTCCCACTGTATGATCCACTGTATGATCCTTTGCCCCATTTGCACCATCATCATAGTGCCCTTTCATATTGGGCATTATGCTGTTGCTGCAAGTGGATCACTACTATCACTTTCTTGGGCTCACCTATCTGTACAGCACATTGCAAATGTTCAAATAGGCTCTCTCCCCTCAAAATGCACCCTTACCGACAGGTTTTGATATGCGTTAAGTTTCCTGACATTAAGGTGCCGTGCCTTGTTTCCACCCACTCCCCACCCATTGATCCCTACTCTCCGCCTACTGTCTGCCCATAGGGCACTTTACGCTGCCAGTACCATTAAGGCGCAATAAGGTGACATTTAGGAGTTGCTAAGGCGCAAGGGCACAAGTGCACCATTAGTGTACGTTAACGGCACATTTGCTCCTTTACCACCATTTAGTAAACATACCCCTTGGTTTTCCCAAAAACAAAAAATAATCAGATTCCCTGTCTTCCCCTCCCACAGAACTCTGTGCAAAAATCAGTTTTTCTTTAGGCATGCGCCAGAATCAATCCTTATAACTGCCAATCAGTTCAGGAACAATATACCAATTGGCAATAAATGTAATTATTTAAATAAGGCAATGTTTTTTTCTTTCTTCAAAAACACATTCAATCTTTCACTCTTTCAAACCTACACTCTCTTCCTCACTGAAACAGTTCAATATGTTTCAGGATTCAATAAATCCTGTGAGCAGTACACTGTTCTAAAACAGCTCACTTTTAAGGTTTTTCTTTTCACTGAACTGGGAGTTTTATACCTTCATTCTTACTTTTCCTTCACTGCTTTAAAGACTCCAATGCTATAAAAAGCAAGTCATACACTGTTAAGCTTTTAACCAAAACAGTGCTCAAAAGTAAACACACTCTAATAAATCAATTCAAATTCTCACTCTCTGACCAATAAATTTAAATCCTCATTCAGCTTGGTTTTTAAAAGTGTTTGAATGAGTTTCAGAGTTCCTTCAGCCTGCATCCAGTCACTAAGATAAAAAGTTATTTTTTTACTTTTTATTTCTACAGTTTTAAACAATAACAAAGTTAACACTAGAAGCCCCAAAAGGCATTTTACCTAGAAACCCCAAAGTGCATCAATTGACACATTATCACGACGACTGCGTTTAGCATGAAATGAAGATTTAAATTAATTTGAAGTTACTTATTTGTTAAATACGTGCAGTATGTGACATCATTACATGACGTCATCGTGTGTTTATTGTTTTGTAATGCCGGAGTAAAACTGTAAACAGTGATTGATTTAAAACCAAAATTTACTCTGTTACACAGGTATGTACAATGCTGTGACTTTCAAACACGCCCTAGAACAGGCCGACACTCCAGAACTTTTAGCATATCGCTTCCTCCCTGAACTTTTATTCATTTTTTTTCTACGATTCTATTTGCAGAATGCTGAGACCTCGTAAGAAGACAGCAGTGCCTAGATGTGCTGGTGCAAAATCAGATTCAAACGTTGGCCTACATGTTACAGGTTGTGCAGGCGTACATGTTTATCCTGTTTGTTTGTTAACTGACATGGACTTTGCAGTTACTTTTGAATTTATTTATTTATTTAATTTATTTATTTGAACTCATTTCTATACCGCTCCTTCCAGTGATCAGCAGCGGTTCACATTAAACATTTAACTCTGCAAAATTAGCAGTTTACATAAAACAAAAATTAGCAGTTTACATAAAAACAGTAGTAGGGTGCATTGAACATGTAGAAAAGGTAATTAAATTCAAAACTCAAACTATTTACATAATAAGGGAACACATATGATGATACATATATGGTTAAAAAACTATATACAATGTATATGAATTGATACAGTAAATGAATTACATACATGTAGGATTTACAGTTAGTTCAGTGGTGGTTTGTAATTTTCATATGATAATGGATGGGTTACACTTCATCAAATTTGTTTTGTGTGTAAATTTTGCTCTATGTTATTTCGGACTGATTGTAGTATTCTTGAAAAAGGTGTGTTTTAAGGTTTTTCTGGAATGATAAGAGGTCCTTGTTAGCTCTTAGTGTGTCAGGGAGTTTGTTCCATTGTGTGGGCGCTAAGTATGTGAATGCTCTGTTGCTGGTATTCATTTTTACTTTGCAGATAGAAGGTGGAATTTGTAGTGTATTTAAATTGTGTGTCCGTCTTTTTCTGTCAGGAGGTTGAGTTTTAATGAGTGTGGCAAGGTAGGAAGGGGCGATATTGTGTATTAACTTGAATGTTGTAATTATTATTTTGTATCTTATGCGCACTTGTATGGGTAGCCAGTGAAGTTCTCTTAATATGGGTGTGATGTGATCCGAGAGTGGTACATTCATTAAGATTTGCACTGTTACATTTTGGGCCATCTCGAGTATGTTGGTTGTTTTTTTAGGGAGACCTTGTAAGATGCCATTACAATAGTCCAAATGTGGGGTGATGAGTGTTTGTATTATTGATCTAAAGTCTGGAAGTTCTATAATGGTGCGTAAAGGCTGTAAGGTTCTTAGTTTGTAGAAGATCGTTCTATTTAATAGTCTGAGATGGGTTTCCATGTTAAGTGTTGTATCAAGGGTGACACCTAGGTATTTTAGCTCTTTTTTAATGTTGTAAGCTGTGTTATTTAGAGTGATTGTTGGAGGGTGTATAGATTCTGGGTTTTTAGATATAAACATTACCTCTGTTTTTTTATGATTGATATTCATGCTGTTACTTTGGAGCCATTGTTGTGCTTCTTTGAGACAAGCTTCAATGTGGCTGTAATCTGGGTTGCCTATATCGAGTTGGGTATAAAGCATTATGTCGTCTGCATATAGATGATAGTCAATTTTGTATTTTTGGAATATTGTGCAGATAGGCCTTAGGTATAGGTTAAATAGCATGGCAGATAGTGCCGAGCCCTGAGGAATACCTTGTGTCTGTGGGAAGGTATTGGATAGGTTTTGGTCAAAGTATACTTGTTGTAACCTATTAGATATATAGGAAGAGAACCATTTTAAGGGAGTTCCCATTATTCCTATTGATTCCAATCTTGTTAAAAGAGTCTTATGATTCACTGAAGCAAAAGCTGCAGTTATGTCAATGAATATTAAGACGAACATTTTCTTGCAGTTTTCTATGCCTCTATAAAGTTTATCAAATAGTACGAGTAGGAGTGTTTCTACTCCGTGTGATTGTCGAAAACCATATTGATGAGCATCAAGTGCGTTTGTGATATCTATATGATCTTGTAATTGATATTGTATGGTTTTTTCAATGATTTTGGCTATAAAAGGTATACTTGATATTGGTCTGTAAGCAGATGGGTCTGCTTTGTTTAGAGATTTGTTTTTTAGTATAGGGCGTATAAGGGATTGTTTTAGTTCTGCTGGCATGGTTCCTTGTAGTAGTGATTGATTTACTATGTTTAGTATTATGGGTGCAATTTCTGTTTTTGTAGACTTGATCCAGGTAACCGGACAGGGGTCTAGTGGGGAAGTCGTGGTATTTATGCTTGTAATTGTGTTCAGTAATTGTCTTCTATCTATTATGTGAAAGTCTTCCCATATTATGGAATTAATATTTTGTATTACCTTTTGAGATGTGTTGATTTCAATTTTATGGGTGATTATTTCTTCATTAGGGTTTAGTTTTTTAGCGTAGTGGTCCGCAAGTATTTGTGCATTTATCGGATATTTTGTATTGTATTTGCAGTTACTTTTACATTTAGTTAACACTGTTCATATGTTAGTCGTTGTATGAAACTTGTGAAAACCACTCAATTTTCTTGGTTGCGTCAATTGCCGTACTTTGGGGCTTCTAGGTATAAATTCATTTTCCCGCTAGGTGGCAAATCTGTCATTAATTTTCGATGCACATAGTTGAACATCTTGACCTCGCTAACAAAGTCATGGAACATAATTGACATGGTTCTAGCAGTGGCACTGGTATACAACTTCGAAGATGCATTTGCATCAATCGATGCACTTTGGGGCTTCTAGTGTTAATTTACTTGTTACAGAAAAGAACCATTTCACATAAGGAAAAATAACACAATTCAAGTCTCCTAAACTGAGACAAAAAATAGATACATTCAGAGTTCTCTAACCCATAATTGAGAAAGAGGCCAAAACTAACATCATAGGAAAAATTATAGGAAGTAAGACACATACTGGTACAGACAACCACATTATGATCTACAATCCCCTCCACCCCTAATGAGGGGGGGGGGTCCCGGTGAGTCTGAGGGCTGCAGAGGTAGATCCATGCTTTCCCTCCCAACAAATTGAGTTAAATGACTAGGGTCAAAAAAGGTGTAATTAACCCCCTGAAGTTTTATCAGACACATGGATAATGTAGGAAGAACAAACCCCCTATCTGCAAGACCTTAGGGCGAAACAATAAAAACTGCCGTCTACGCTTCTGGACTGCTTTAGAGACATCAGAGAACATGCGAATGGGAGCTCCCATAAACAATTCATTCCTCACTTTAAAATATAACTTTAATAACTAGTCCCGATCAGGCTCCAGGGCCATCATAAGCAAGAGAGTAGCATGTAGAACCTCTTCAGGGTCTGAGGTCTCTAGGAACCCATTTAGATCGAGAAAGTCAAATGTGGTAATTGAGCAGGTGAGGAAGATCCTGGCAGGTAGAATACCCTGGCTAAATGAGGTATAGAGTCTAGTAGAATCTTCAACACTGAGTTAGCATATGAATTGAACAATTCCTATGGCGAAACAGAGGGTATCCGAGGAAAATTAAGTAAATGCAAATTTCTCTTCCATACAGAGTTCTCTGGAGTGGAGGAGTAGCCTAGTGGTTAGAACACTGGCTTGGTAACCAAGCAACCAGGGTTCAATTCCCATAGCACTCCTTGTGGCCTTGGGCAAGTCACTTAACCCTCCATTGCCTCGGAAGAAAGACCTGGCAATCTACTTCCGGTGACACTGCCAAGAAAACCCAGGGGCTTCTGGGTTGCCAGGAGTCAGGACTGACTCGAAGGCACACATTGCATTACAGAGTTCTCTAAAGTTTCAATCCTTAATTAGATGTTGGAAATATCTTTAATGAAAATACCTGTATGTGTAGTTAAATCCTCCGATTTGGCCTCCAGTTGAGTCACCCATGATGTCAATTGGGCTATCTTCTGTTTTTGCTGGTCCACAGCTTGTACAATTTCAGAAAGCACAGCCAAGTGTAGCAAATTGGAAGAAGAAGGAATTTTCCAGTGCCTGCAAACCGTCCCAGAGTGTCTCAAAGTTAATAGTTTCTGGTTTCACCAACGAGGGCATGGACTCCATGACACCGGTCTGAGTCTGCTGAACAGCTGAAGAGCACATCTTCTCCAAACCCACAGGAGGTGGGGGTCTAACCACTGCAGTACCCCCTTCCACTGGGGCTCTGACTGCCACTGCGGCCATCTGTGCCTATCTCAGCATGGCAGTGGTACTCTTCGTCACTGAAGGTATCACAGCAAAGGCCTGCTCAGCATCAGGGGTCCTGCTGAAGGGGAGAGGACTACATCAGAGACAATTGTTCTTCTAGGCTCAAGATGATGTCAAGCACTAAAGGGCATAAGAAGCCTCCTTCTACTCCTACAGTCCCCAACAAGCTTCCATCTGGAGTATCTCCTGCAGCATCGGGCCACATAAAAGCATCGAGCGGCCCCTTAGCCTCTTGACCACCCTTCTGCAGCTCTTGTGACTTCATCTTCCATTTACGTGGCATTATATTTAAAGATAATAAAAACAGTAGCAAATGGGAGTTGCTCAGAGCATGGCTAGCACACGTCTGCCATCTTGGCCTCCTCGATACATCCATCAAAAACCCCCAAAAAGGTCTTATATTTACTTTTAAGTTTTCTCTTCAGCTTTCATGCAAGCTCCTTGCATAGTCCTCCTATAAATAATTCTCAGTTATTTACAATTCTGATGTCAAACAAATCCTTTCACAACTTTCCAATACAGAGACAATCTCGCATACCTTTCTTCATCAGAAATCTTCTTCCCAAAAAACCTCTAGCTGACGTTCCTTCACATGGATTCTATCTTCTCTGTAAAAGTGTTCTTACACCCAGCTCTGTCCAGAAACAGTCCCTTACTACCTTCATTTTAACTCACAGAGCACACTTTCAGTGCTCTAAAGCCCCTAACAGACTTTTACATGCATAAAAGTAATTTTACATGTCATTTTCTTTAAGGTTTGCTTAGTATCTATTTTATTTACTTAACTGGATCATGTTTTTTTATCTCCATATCTCCTGTGAGCTCTCCCCATCTTTGCCCCAGGCTCAGCAGCTTCCTGCATCAGCTCTGCTTTGTGCATTAGCTTCTTCAACACTGTATTGAAACTGCAGTTTGATTCCCCATACATTCATACACACATGCCCACACATATTCCTTCAGAATTAGTAAAGATGTATTTATTTGGCATGTTTTCTTATTTGACACTTCATTTGAACTAGCCAGCCTTTCATTTTAAATGTTTATTTCCTTATTTGAGACCTTACTGACCTTTTTCATTCATTTTTAATGTGGCTATCAGCGGGTACATTTAACATTTTTCTCTCCATCACACTCCCCCGAACTGGAATGTAATGTTGCCCTCAACATTTTCCTCAAAACTTTATAGTACACCTCTCACTTATATATTTCACAGTTAATTACAATCTCAAAATACACTGTCTTTAATAACAATGGTAATTTTCACTCAAATATGATAAGCATAGGTACCAGCATGGTTTACTTTCCAGCAGCTTTAATATTTATGCTGGGAGAGAGCTAGAAGAGTGATTCAACCTTTGTCTTTAGCTACCTGACTTACAGTATATTTAAGGAGACTCTGCCTGTTTCTCCTGTACCTGGTTCTTACATGGGAGTGTCTGCTCTCTCTGCAGCCAGTGCAGGATTTCTGCTTGTAGAACCTTATCTCACCCTAACAGCACTAACTCCCAGGATTCAACCAGCAAAATCCTTACTAATGAAAAGGTAGCAGTGTAAATGTTCCAGCAGGTCCTACAACCCCAATATGCTACCTATTATGAAAACAAGTTGGGGTACTAAAGTCCCCACAAAAAAACTACAAGCTGGCAGAAATAGTGCACCTCAGTCATACACAAAGAACAATTCTTACCTAATACAGAATGAAGGAATACAAATGAGAAACAGAAACACGCAGACAAAATCTAATGCAAATCCCAAGAAACCAAACTCTGTGATCAGTAGACACGGAAGAAAGAGAAACAGAAATGTACTTCCTTCTGTACTGAACAAAAAATAAAGTTGTAAGATATGATATTCCCAAAGCTGGTGTACTGCATTTATTGTGTCTGATTATTTTATTTTTCTAATTGGATTCTTCCTGGTCTCTTTTTAATGCTTGTCAGTTTTTCCCTAAGTCCTTGACCAAGGTCTCTTTTTTGTTTTCTGTTTAATCTCACTCCCTATTTTCTTCCCTTCCACCCATATATCAGTCTCTGATAATGATTTTTCTTTTCCATTTCTCCTATCTGTCTTTCTTCATCTCCCCTTCAGTCTTTGATCTCTCTTTCTACTTTTCATTTACAGTACCTACCCAGTTTCCATCTTCTAGTCTCATTTCCTGAGTCTTCTTATTATCCCTATCCCTATCTTTCATTCTTTTCCAAATATACTATTCCCTTCTTTCACATCTCTCTAATGTCTTATTTCTACCCTCTGTACTCACTCCCCTAACCTTATGCAACTTATGCCTCTCATCCCCTCTCCAGCCTCTGCTCCTTCTGTCATTTCTCCTCCTCTTTCTCCAAGCCCTTTCTTCTGCCCCTATCCAGCCTCTAGTTCCCCCTTTCACTTACCTCATTTCCACCTTCCTTCGCCCCTTCAAAGATCTGCCCCTTCCACTGTCTCACCCTCCTCTATGGCTCCCTATGCCATTCTACTGCCAATTCTTCCTCACTTTTCTTCACTTTGGCTCATTTTCCAGAGCCCATCTAACCCATCTCTAATCTTACTATGTAAATCACATAGTTACCAATGTCCTCATAATCACTGAGTCTCTGCTCAAATTTAGTCTTCATTCTTCCCCATCCATCCCCCAAGTCCCTACTCCCCCAATCTATTTATTATCCAATCCCGAGTCTGTGCTTTTCTTCTACTTAGTCCCCAAGTACCAATTTACTCTGAGTCCTTGCTCTCTCTATTCCCATGCCCCTAGAACCTGCCTTCCTGCCAGGGCTGGCCCAAGGGTTTCTACAGCCCCAGGCTGAAGCCCAGACCATGCTGCCTCCCTCAGCCCAGACTAGCCGGACCACCACCCCCACTGTTGTCGGTTTAATCAGCAGGGTGGGAGGAGGGTCAACACGGCACAGCAGCAGCAGCCTGAGGCAGGCCATGTGCTTTGGCACATATGGCCTGCCACGTCTGACCCCCCAACACAATTTCCTGTCAGAGGGGGAAAGGTCAGAAGTGGCAGGCCATGTGTGTCGAAGCACATAGCCTGCCACAGATGCCTTGCTGCCCACAGAGGTCTGCTACCTTAGGCAGCTCCTAGCCCACCCAGTGGAAGGGGAGACCCTGTTTCCTGCCTTTTTCACCTCTTCTCAACTATCCACCTCCCACTTCCTTCCCCTTTTCCCCTGCATCCATTCACATACCTCTTCTTCTTCTGCTTTCCTACCTCTGCATCACCTCTTCTTTCCTTAACATTTGTCCCCTTTCTATTTCCCCAGCATTCATTCCCCTTGCTGCTTTTTTTTATTCCTCCAGCATCTGCCTCTGTATGCACAAATGTGTGAGCATAGATTTGTATACATATACGTTTGGCAAATACAAATGCATTTTGCTTTTTTTTATTCCTCCAGCATCTGCCTCTGTATGCACAAATCTGTGAGCATAGATTTGTATACATATACGTTTGGCAAATACAAATGCATTAAATTGTGTGGTTCCTGCCTCACTGTTTATCAAATGTAGGCATATCGTTCAGCAAGCCCATTTCTCAATGCGCATCAGGACTTCACCAACCTATTTAAAATTACCCTCTTTCTCTGAGGACAAGCAGGATAGGACAGATGGGTGATGTTTAAACACTGAATAAAATTCCACAGCTTGGATTACTCTATAAGCTTTTGAGAAGCAGCGTTGTACATGCATTTCCTTTCCTGAAATTTATATAGTCCAGCAATAAATTGAAAGTAGCAGCAGAAACGCAAGGCATGGAACAGTGACGTAAGGTGCCCCGTGCATGCCCCAAATGTGGAATGGTGATGTAAGGTGTCCACGTGTATTCAAGGTGCGGAACTCACCTGAACCCACCCTGTATATCTGCCACCTGCTGGTTATTGTGAAACGCATCATGCCAGATACCTGGTGAGTACACAAAAGTGCACTATTGTGTGAAAATGGACCCCCTGCAACAAGGTACAGCTTTGGAGGAAAGTGGGATTCAACAGCAGACCGCTGCTGCTGGGGAAACTACTGCTGATGGGCTGGAGAAGGTGACACAGGGGGCAGTTTGGTGAGACGATGCCAACAGTGGACCCTCTGGATGATGAACAACCTGGCCTATCTGGGCTGACTCAACAGAGGGCAAAACAGCCTGTTAAAGCAAGCGCTGCAAAACAGAAGCAAAAGCTAGTGCCTGAGGAGGCATGCAAAAGGGTGGTGCATTTCTCTCAGGAGGAGAATGATGTGCTTCTGGGAAATGTACTTGAAAACTATGAAGAACTATATGGCTGCCTCAGCAGCAAGAAACCTGTCAGCTGCAGAAATGCAATATGTGAGTGCATCTGGCGAGCAGTTGCTGAGGTTGGTGGACCGCAACGGGAATGTGAGGGCCTGAGGAAGAGGCTCAATGATATAAAACGAACAGTGAGAGCTCATATGACAGCTGAGCATTGGCGGAGATGGTCCCCATGCAATCCAACCATCCATCCTGGAACAACAGCTGACAGACAGACTTGGCCCAATCTATATCCATGGGCTGCCTCCAGAGCTGGATACAGCCTATTCATGTGCTGGTAGGTGTTGAAGTGTGGACAAGCAAGGTGCTTCTATGTGCAGTTTTCATAAGATTTGTGTGTCCATGCCCATGCAATTTCTGGCCAAGGTGCGTCACAGTGGTGTACAATCACTGCAAGCAGGTACTGGACACATTGGTCATGGGTGGTGGAGGCGATGCCCACTAGCTGCGCATTGCAAACATCTCAGGTTTCACATCCCAACTGCTTCCCCTCACATCCAACTCCAGCTCCCCACCATTGTCTGCATGTGGGCCTGCACATATTCGCCAAGGTCACATGTAGACATACAATGTTGACACACCATATGTCATGCATCATCAAAACCCATGAACACTGCTCACCCATTCTTTCCTGCAGTGCACAGCTCAGCCTATGTGTGCACTCCCCTTGGAGCCATATCATGTGCACAGTGCCTGCAGGCCTGATACCAGACACATGTGACAACTCAGGCCAATCAAACCCTGTCCATTCTACACATACCCTATCCTGTACACACAGACGGCACATCCTGTTGATATGGCTACCCATGTGTACACCATATACCGTGTATGAATGCACGTACATATGTGTGTGCTCCAATGGCCTGTGTAACTGTTGCATGCATGCTACCTGGGAGGGTGGTGGGTTTGGCCACCAAATCTGTACTGGGTGGGATGGCCTAACAGCAGTAGTGGGGGTGCATTGTTGGGTGAACTATCAAATTGCAAAACATTTTGCTATTTGGTCATTGCTGCCTGGGCTACATTGCCACAACCATGTACATGAAGCTGTGCACAGTGTCCCACACTGTGTGGTGTTATGATGAACATGGGGTATATGATAGTGTGTGCTGTGGGGTGCTGTGCCTATATGCTGTTGCTGCAGGAAACATGTTGGGGTATGGCATCAGGCATGCACATTGGTTGTGAAAAGACCCAATAAAGCATGGAGGCATGATCAGCATGGGCAATGGGGTTATGCAACACATGTCACTATCTGCAGCTGGTGGAGTATAAAATGCATCTAGGTGTGAGAGGCTACATTTAACATTCACATTAGATTGACTCAACCTCCCCAGTACTCTGGTGGATGTCAGGGTTCCCTGTGAGCCACTTCCACACAGACCTCATTGTGCCAGTATCTGGTGCACAACAGTGTGGTATGTTGCGTGTCTGTGACTGTGTCCCAGGTGCCCCTGGTATCCTGTTCTGAGACACTGTGTGACTGGTATCAGGCATGTGTGTTGTAGGGTGGGTGTTATATGACCTGTCCTGACTTGCCATATGATGGTGCATGCAGCAGTGATGTTTGCCTCCCATGAGAAGTGCATAATATAGTTCAAGAGACCCTGGAGGATGGCTGTGGGCCAAGCTGGGTATGCAACAAACATACCATTGTTAGCTAGGCCCTCACCATTGTACCGTCATGGCAGCATTGAATCTGTGATATGTCACATTTGTTGGCGGTCACTGTTGTCATGGTGATGTATGGCACAGTTTGAACCTATGCTCCAACAGCTGCATTGCTATGTGGTGAAATGTACTTATCAGGGTTCATTGTGAAGACACTGATGTCCATGGGGGCCTGGATAAAATGTACATGGGCACAGGGTCCTGTGCGGGTCAGTGCATGATGCCCTGGTGCAATGCCACTGGTGTTGGGGGTATCTTGGTCATGTCATGGTCACACATGTTGATGTTGCACCTGAACTATGAGAAATGATTTTGCAACAGGGACATGCAAAATGTGATCCACAGGCAGGACTTCAACCTGTGACCCTATACTTCTCTATGCAGCAACTGTGTGTAGTGCATCACAGTACTGCGACCAACCATATTGGATGCATTCCATCAAACAGACCTTGGCAGTGCACATGGCACATTGGATCTGGCCATGGCTTTTGTCTGCTGCAGGTGGGTGACGCTCCCTCCAACCTTACCCCCCCATGTGATGCTGACATCCCTATGTGCCATCAGTGTTGGTGGTGCACGGTCCCAAGCCAGCCACTGTGCAGATAGGCGTGTGCCTGGGGCAAAGGATCTGTGAGGAGCGGGTGCATACATGGACAGACACACATCCCTCCACATCAATCTGCCTATCTGGAGTCCCTATCACCACATGGCACTGTTCTGTCTCTTTGTCCTGGGGCTGAGATGGCTGTGTAGTGTAAGATTCTGGTCTGGGGTATATTGCCTGCAGTGGGAGAGTGAGATGTTGGTCAGTTGTCTATAATACCTGAATGTTGTGGGATTGGGGGATATGCACTGCAGCTGTAGTGTAGGCCATTCCGGACCACTATGTGAACATATGTTGTCCTTCCACACATCATTAAGCCCTGCACTCCATTACCATAGGATGTAGTGAAGGCTGCTAGTTGAGCCGCGTTTAATACATGTTTGGAAAGGTTTCTGGCAAAGGTCCATCAACCATTGCTTGGGGAACCTAGGATATGGACGTCTTGTTGCATTGCAGCCATTGTGGATCCTGTGTGTCTTTTGGTGACACTGCTGGAAAATTGTGCCCATGATTGGACACTGCTGCACACAGGATACTGCGCATGCTGCGCATTGGTCAGACACAGTCTTGCATATTTTCAGTTTCTATGTTCCTCTGTGCTACCTGGGCAGCTGCCTGGTCTGCACTGTGATCCAGCAGCCCCCACTGTGTGAGCCAAACACACCCTCCTTCAACCCCATGAACATTGTGTCCTTTCATATTTGGGCACTGTGCTGTTGCTGCTACTGGGGCTATACTATTACTTTCTTGGGCTCACCTGTCTGTGCAGCACTCTCCATCCAGCTAAGGATAGCGGGGCCTGTCTGTGTGGGTGTTTGTACCCTTGCTGGCTGACTCATTTGGGGTTGCACATGTTTGTTTTGTACCTGCACTGTGGGATAAAATATAGTCATAAGGACATACACTGTATGATCCACAGCTGGGACCTAGCCTGTGACCCTCTGCTCCCATACACACCAACTGCATGTAGTACACCACAGTGCTGTTACATGGTCAGATTGGTCTGTCAAGATGACATGCTTCCCTTCAAATTGACCCTGACATGTCGCACAGCACATGGTGCACAGCATCAGGGCATGGCTTCTGTCTGCTGCAGGAAACACAAGGAGCAAGAGTGGTGATGACACAGAGGTTTTATTGGTAATCCCCAATGCGTTTCGGCAGATAGCCTTCCTCAGGGGGTTAAAAGCATCAAACAGACACCATCAGCAGGTCGTCAAGTGGTAGGGTTAAGAGAGGCGATAGCCAAAGTCTCAACTGTGAAAATGTCCAGAATGAGTCTCTCAAACTGTGGACACGATCTTGTGCTAAGGATTGTAGCGCCGTCACAGCAATGTGTTAGCCGTCCAATTATCTTAGCAGAGTAAGCTTCAGGAAAAAACAAACTCCGTTAAAGATTGCAAAAAAAAGAAGCAATCTTTAACGGAGTTTGTTTTTTCCTGAAGCTTACTCTGCTAAGATAATTGGACGGCTAACACATTGCTGTGACGGCGCTACAATCCTTAGCACAAGATCGTGTCCACAGTTTGAGAGAACTCATTCTGGACATTTTCACAGTTGAGACTTTGGCTATCGCCTCTCTTAACCCTACCACTTGACGACCTGTTGATGGTGTCTGTTTGATGCTTTTAACCCCCTGAGGAAGGCTATCTGCCGAAACGCGTTGGGGATTACCAATAAAGCCTCTGTGTCATCACCACTCTTGCTCCTTGTGTTTCCTGTTGGTTTTGCAAGAGCTGCTGCTCTTTCTTTGCCTTCTGTCTGCTGCAGCCAGGTGCTGCTCACTTCCTCCACATCATGCTGACATGCACATGTGCTGTCAGTGTTGGTGGTGCGCAGTCTCAGGCCAGCCAACACACAGGTAGGCGGGTACCTAGGGTGCATGATCCAGGAGGGGCGGGGCCATACATGGACAGACACACATCCACCCCCATCTGCCTCTCCAGGGTCACCCTCACCACCTACCACTGTTATGTCTCTTTGACCTGGGGAGGAGACGGCTGAGTGGTTTGGGTTTCGAGGTCTAGGGCAGATTTCCTACAGTGGGGAGGATAAACATTGGTCCATTGTCTCTACCATCAGAATGTTGAGGGACTAGGGGACATGCACTGCAGCTACAGTGTCCCCCATTCCGGACTACTAGGTGAATGTATTTTTCCTTCCACACATCCTTACAACCTGCAATCAATTACCAGAAGATGTATTAAAGGCTGTTAGTTGAGCTGTGTTTCATAAATGTTTTTGAAGGTTAGTGAAAAAGGCCCATAAATCATTATTTGAGGGACCTAGAATTTGGACAGCTTGCCCCATTTCAGACATTGTGGATCCTGTGTGTCTTTAGGGGACGCTGCTGCATATCTGTGCCCCTGTTTAGACATTACTGGACACAGGATATTGGGAATGCTACGCCTTGGTCATACACGGTCTTGCATATTTTCAATTCCGATGTTTCTCTGTGCCACCTAGGCAACTGTCCGGTCTTCCCTGTGCACCAGCCACCCCCACTGCATGATCCACATGAACCCTCCTTTGCCCCATCAACATAGTGCCTTTTCATACTTGGGCACTATGCTGTTGCTGCTAATGGAGCACTTCTATCACTTTCTTGGGCTCACCTGTCTATGCAGCACATTGCAGATGTTTATCTAGGCTCTCTCTCCTCAAAATGCACCCTTACCAACAGGTTTTGAGACACGGTAAAGTTCCGGGTATTAAGGTGCTGGCGGTAATGTAGTAGACCCTTGTTCCCACTCACTCCCCGCCCATTGACCCCTACTCTCCGCCCATAGTGTGCTTAATGCTGTGGGTAACATTAGTGTGTGCTAATGCGCCGTTTACCATGTGCTAATGTTACAACTGCTACCTTACCACCATTTCATAAATATCCCCCTAAGGGATCATACTGCATACATTATGTTCTCCATTTTATTCTCTGTTCTTTTCCTAATAATTCTTAACATCCTGTTTGATTTTTTAGCCAGTGTTGCATGTTACGCTACTGTATTGATGTCAATGTATTGTCCATAATGACTCCAAGATCCTTTTCCCAGGTGGGGACTCCTAATATGAAACCCATCATAATTAGGATTATTTTTTCCCCACATGCATTGTTTACATTTCTCCACATTAAATGGTACTTGCCATTTACAAAGAAACATAGAAACATGATGGCAGAAAAAGACCACATGGCCTATCTAGTCTGTCCTTCCATATCAACCACTACAACAGTCCCCTTTTTTCCTTTAAAGATCCTCTGTGTTTGGACCATGCTTTTTTGAATTCAGATACTGTCATCATCTCTACCACCTCCATTGGGAGACTATTCCACTCATCAATCACTCTTTCCGTAAAGAAATATTTCTGCATATTACTCCTGAGTCTATCGCCTTTCACCCTCATCCTATATCGCCTTGTAGCAGAGCTTGCTTTCATTCGAAAGAGGCTCTCTTCCTGTGCATTTATACCATGGAGGTATTTAAATGTCTCAATAATATCACCTCTATCCCGCCTTTCCTCTAAAGTATACACATTAAGATCCTTAAGTCTGTCCTCATATGCTTTATAAGGAAGACCACCAACCATTTTAGTAGCCACTCTCTGTACTGACTCCAGCCTGTTTATATCCTTTTGAAGGTGTGGTCTCCAGAACTGCACACAATACTCCAAATGAGATCGCACCAAAGACCTATACAGAGGCACTAACACCTCCTTTCTTCTGCTGGCCATTCCTCTCCCTATGCACCCAAGCATCCTTCTAGCTTTCACCGTCACCTTTTCTAACTGTTTAGCTACTTTAAGATCATCAGAGACAATCATGCCTAGGTCCCATTCTTTTATAAGAACATAAGATATGCCATACTGGGTCAGACCAAGGTCCATCAAGCCCAGTATCCTGTTTCCAACAGTGGCCAATCTAGGTCATATGTACCTAGCAGTTTCCCCATGTGGATAGAAGTACTTCACCCCCTATACTACATTGCTCCCTTGGATTGCTGTAGACCAAATGCATGACCTTGCATTTTTTAACATTAAATCTCAGCTGCCAAATTCTAGACCATTCCTAAAGCTTAGCCAGATCCCTCCTCATGTTATCTACACCTTCCTGGGTGTCTACTCTATTGCAGATTTTGGTATCATCAGCAAAGAGGCAAACCTTACTCAATAGCCCTTCCGCAATATCACTAACAAAGATGTTAAAAAGAATTTGACCAAGGACAGATCCTTGCAGTGCAATGTGTGCCTTTGAGTCAGTCCTGACTCCTGGTGACCCAGAAGCTCCTGGGTTTTCTTGGCAGTGTCACCGGAAGTAGATTGCCAGGCCTTTCTTCCGAGGAAATGGAGGGTTAAGTGACTTGCCCAAGGCCACAAGGCATGCTAGTGGGAATTGAACACTGGTTGACTTGGTTACCAAGCCAGTGTTCTAACCACTAGGCTACTCCTCCACTCCTTGTGGTACACCACTGTTAATTAACACCACTGTTAATTAACATCCCTCTCCTCAGAGTGAGCTCCATTTACCTGTACCCTTTCTTGCCTTCCACTCAACCAGTTTATAACCCAAGCAGTAACTTTAGGGTCCATCCCTAGGGTGCTCAGGTTTGTTTATAAGTCACCTGTGCAGAACAGTGTCAAAGGCGTTACTAAAATCCAACTACACCACATCTAGGGCTCTCCCTCAGTCCAACTCCCTGGTCACCCAGTCAAAGAAATCAATCAGTTTTGTCTGATAAGATCTGCCTCTGGTGAATCCATGCTGCCTCAGATTCAGTAATCCGCTGGACTCCAGAAACCTCACTATTTTCTCTTTCAGCAGTGCTTCTAATAATTTACTCACCACCAAGGTTAAACTAACTGGCCTGCAGTTTTCAACTACATCCTTACTTCCGCTTTTATTTATTTATTATTATTATTTATTTATTTATTACAGGCTCTTATATACCGCTCTATTCAGCATCAGCGCGGTTCACAATATAACAACAGACCAGAACAACAAACTGTTTGGTTTTACAGAGAACAAGGTCAGAGAACTTGGATAAAACATGGGACGTCATTACTGCAACTATTTACATGAGTATTTACAAGTATACACAACAGGATTTGTTATTAGTTATAGGGTAAGGATCGAGATTGTAAAGGGACTACATGTACCTCTCTCCAATCCTCTGGCACCACTCCCAACTAGGCATTTAGATACCTAGTCTCCCAGTGTGGCAAGATTATAATACTATTCCTCATAATCTACTCCTGATTTAATATTTTTGGACAATTTTGTGTCATCTGCATATTTGATCACCACACGTATTGCTCCTTTTTTCGGATCCTTTATAGATATGGCAATAAGCACTGGCCCCAGTCCAGACACCTAGGTCACATCACTATTCACCCTTCTCCTTTGAAAAACTGAGCATTTAGTTCATCTGCTCTCGCTTTCCTATCTTTTAACCAGTTCCAGATTCAGAATAGGGCATTTCCTCCCATCCCATGGCTTTCATTTTCTGAGGAATATTTCATGAGAGACTTTGCCTAATGTTTTATGAAAGTTCAGATACTCGATATCAATTGGTTCACCATTCTCTGCATGCTTATTAACACTTTCAAAAAATCTAATAGATTGGTAAGACAAAACTTCTGTTTGTTAAATCTGTTTTGGCTCTGCCCCATTAAGCCATATGTGTGTATGTATTTAGTGTTTTTGTGAATCCTCCCCTCCCCCCCCCTTTGCTGAGGTACTGTGTAGCCTTCTTCCTGTTTTCTCCACGTGTGCATAGTCTGTTTTTAGTTTGCTGCTTCTGATCAGAGAGGAGCAGTGCTTTTTACAGTGCTCTGCTAGAAAAGTGGATTTTGCCTCCTGAGAAACTTTGCTGTGAGTTCTAGCTGTTTATTTAACTATTTATTGTTTGTCTAACTGTTTATTTAATTATTTATTGTTTGTCTTAGTGCTAGTTCAGCTGTTTTCAGCTGTAATTTACCTTGCCTCTCTCAACTAACTGGGCTTTGTGTGGTAGCCCCCTGCCCCCCTCCCCCCCTGCTGAGGGTCCAGGACAGGGTACCTTGTAACTGCCCTCTTTAATAGGACTTATCTCCCTCCCTCCCTCCCCAGCACCCGCCCACCCCTGGGGTAATTGTAGTTTTATAGGTACTTGCACATCTTAGAGGAAAGGGGCTGCTCTCAGGTGCAGCTCATTATCCAAATCAGTCACACACAGAGGACCTGAGAGTAATTAATTAAGCTTTAGGTACACAAGGTGTATTAGGGGTATTAGATACACTTTTATTGGTATAAGCATCTACACCAATCCTTATTATATACAGAATTTAAAAGATCGAAACACAAGCTTTAAACTAAGATGCAGACAGAAGTCCAGCAGCGAGATGGGGGTTCTCCGGTCTTTTGCATTGAGTGTCACATGTATGATTTTCTCCCAGTTGGTGAGAGATCTTACGTATGCACTAAGTGCAAAGAACTCTTTGCTCTCAGGGAACGAGTCCGTTCTCTAGAGGCTAGAGTAGCAGACCTGGAAGACATAAGAAAGACAGAGAAGTACATGGACGTGACCTTCAGGGATATAGTCCTGAAGTCCCACCTCCAGTCTGGCAGCATCCCTGTTGCCATGGAGGAGAGAGGTCACGTGACAGGAGAGCATCACCCTGGTGTGGCAGGAAGTGATCCTGTAACTAGGACCTGTCCTCCAGGTGATGTAAAACCCTCTCGCACCGAGGGCGTTTCTCCAGGGCCATGTGCCCATGAGGGGAGGGTCAGGACAGCTGTTATAGTCAGTGATTCAATAATTAGGAATGTAGATAGTTGGGTGGCTGGTGGACGTGAGGATCGCCTGGTAACATGCCTGCCTGGTGCGAAGGTAGCAGACCTCACGCACCGCCTAGATAGGATCGTAGATAGTGCTGGGGAGGAGTCTGCTGGCTTGGTACATGTTGGTACCAATGACATAGGAAAATGTGGTAGGGAAGTTCTGGAGGCTAAATTTAAGCTTTTAGGTAGGAAGTTGAAATCCAGAACTTCCAGGATAGCGTTCTCCGAAATGCTTCCTGTTCCACGTGCAGGACTCAAAAGACAGGCAGAGCTCCGGAGTCTCAATGCGTGGATGAGACAATGGTGCAAGGATGAGGGTTTTGGATTTGTTAGGAACTGGGGAACATTCTGGGGAAAGGGGGGGCTCTTCCGAAGGGATGGGCTTCACCTTAATCAGGATGGGACCAGACTGCTGGCATTAACCTTTAAAAAAGAGATAGAGAAGCTTTTAAACTAGAAAATAGGGGAAAGCCGACAGTCACCCAGGAGCGCATGGTTCGGACAAAGGTATCCTTGAAGGATACTACCAAAAGCAGTGAGGTTCCAAAAGGGGGTATAGTAGCCCAAATGCCCTTGAGTAAGGAGCAGACAGAGCATAAAGATTCCAAATTACCCCTGCCTACCAATAGCCAGATTAATATGAATAAAATACAGTTTCTAAAATGCTTGTATGCCAATGCTAGAAGTCTAAACAATAAGATGGGAGAGTTAGAATATATAGCACTAAATGAGAGGTTAGATATGATTGCACTCTCAGAGACATGGTGGAAGGAGGATAACCAGTGGGACACTGCGATACCTGGATACAAACTATATCGTAATGACAGAGCTGATCAAATTGGTGGAGGGGTTGCGCTCTATGTTAGAGAGGGCATTGAGTCAGAAAGGATTAAAGTTTTGCAGGGAACAAAATTTGCTGTAGAATCTTTATGGATTGAAATCCCATTTATGAAGGGGAAGGCGATGGCAGTGGGAGTATACTATCGACCGCCTGGCCAGAATGAACAAATGGATGATGAAATGCTCAAAGAAATCAAGGAAGCTAACAAAAGTCACAACAGAGTAGTAATAATGGGTGATTTCAATTACCCCGGTATCGACTGGGTCAGTGTCACGGCAGGACAAGCTAAAGAGATAAAGTTTCTAGATGGAATAAATGACTGCTTCTTGGAGCAACTGGTTCATGAACCGACCAGAGGGGAAGCCATACTGGACCTAATCCTTAGTGGAACGCCAGATCTGGTGCAAGAAATAAGGGTGTTGGGACCACTTGGCAATAGTGATCATAGTATGATCATGTTTGATTTAATAGTGGAGGACAGATAGTAAAGGAATCCACAGTATTACCTTTTAACTTTCAAAAGGGAGACTATGATAGAATGAGGAATATAGTTAGGAAAAAACTAAAAGGAGCGGTTCCAAAGGTTAAAGACTTACAGCATGCTTGGGTGTTATTTAAAAATACTATCCTCGAAGCCCAGACCAGCTGTATTCCACGCATTAAGAAGAGTGGAAGAAAGTCCAAAAAACTGCCAGCATGGTTTAAAGGTGAGGTCAGAGAGGCTGTTGCTGCCAAAAAAGCAACCTTCAGGAAATGGAAAAAAGAGCCAAATGATGAAAACTGGAAACAACACAAGCACTGGCAAGTTAAATGCAAAGCATTGATAAGGCAGGCAAAACAAAAAATATAGACTTTTTCAAGTACATTCGTAGCAAAAGGCCTGTGAGAGAGTCAATTGGACCGTTAGATGATAGAGGGGTAAAAGGGGCAGTAAGAGGAGACAAGGCTATAGCAGAGAGACTGAATGAATTCTTTGCTTCGGTCTTTACTGAGGAAGATGTAGGGATGTTACCCATGACTGAAGTGGTATTTAAAGGTGATACTGCAGAGGAATTGAGAGAACTATCACTACACCGGGAAGATATATTACAACTATTTGATAAACTGAATAGTAGCAAATCACCTGGACCGGATGGTATACATCCCAGAGTGTTGAAAGAACTGAAATATGAGATTGCAGACCTGCTATTGGTAATCTGTGAACTTTCATTAAAATCATCTGTAATACCTGAAGATTGGAGGGTTGCCAACGTAACACCAATTTTTAAAAAAGGTTCCAGGGGTGACCCGGGAAATTACAGACCGGTGAGCCTGACGTCAGTACCAGGGAAAATGGTAGAAACCATCATAAAGAACAAAATTACACAACATGTAGATAGTCATGGCCTAATGGGAGACAGCCAACATGGCTTTAGACAAGGAAGATCTTGTCTTACTAATCTGATATGTTTCTTTGAAGGTGTGCATAAACAGATAGACAAAGGTGAGTCGGTTGATATAGTGTATCTGGACTTCCAGAAAGCTTTTGACAAGGTCCCCCATCAGAGACTTTTGGCAAAGCTAAAAAGTCATGGGATAGGAGGCAGTGTACTATTGTGGATCGGGAACTGGTTAAAAGATAGAAAGCAGAGGGTAGGGCTAAATGGCCAATATTCCCAATGGAAAAAAGTGAATAGTGGAGTACCCCAGGGATCTGTACTGGGTCCGCTACTTTTTGACATATTCATAAATGACCTGGAAAAGGGAATAACTAGTCAGGTTATCAAATTTGCAGATGACACAAAACTGTTTAAAGTTGTTAAAACCCAAGAGGATTGTGGAAAACTGCAGGAGGATCTGGATAAATTGGAAGACTGGGCATCCAAATGGCAGATGAAATTTAATGTGGACAAATGCAAAGTTATGCACCTAGGAAAGAACAACCCACACTATAGTTACACGATGCAAGGCTCTACATTAGAAACCACCACCCAGGAAAAGGACTTAGGAGTCATCGTGGATAACATGTTAAAACCCTCCGCCCAGTGTGCAGCGGCGGCCAAGAAAGCAAATAGAATGCTAGGTATCATAAAGAAAGGGATGGAGAATAAAACAAAGGATATTATAATGCCTCTGTATCGCTCCATGGTACGACCGCACCTTGAATATTGTGTGCAATTCTGGTCGCCGTATCTTAAAAAGGACATAGCGTTATTAGAAAAAGTACAGAGAAGAGCCACCACATTGGTGAAGGGGATGGAAGGCTACTCCTATGAAGAGAGGCTAAAAAGGTTAGGGCTCTTTAACCTGGAAAAGAGACGGCTGAGGGGAGATATGATAGAGGTCTATAAATTAATGAATGGAGTGGAACGGATAAATGTGGATCAATTGTTTACGCTATCAGGATATAGAAAGACTAGGGGACATGTAATGAAGCTACAGGGTAAACTATTTAAGACAAATAAGAGAAAATATTTTTTCACTCAACGTGTAATCAAACTCTGGAATTTGTTACCGGAGGATGTAGTAAGGGCTGTTAGTATAGCTGGGTTTAAAAAAGGTTTGGACAAGTTCCTGGAGGAAAGGTCCATAAACCACTATTAAAAAGGGACCCAGGATATCAATGCTTGACCCAGTACAAGCATTATGGAACCTGTGTCTTTTGGGGATATTGCTAGGTACGTAGGACCTAGATTGGCCACTGTTGGAAACAGGATACTGGGCTTGATGGACCTCGGTCTGACCCAGTATGGCATGTCTTATGTTCTTATGTTTAAAATAATTCTGTGCCAGCCAACACATGAACTTTGTCTGCACAACTTGATGCCTGGCTAGAATTTATCCATTTAAGATAAGGAGGAACCAGAGGCATTCTGATGTTAGACATGCTGGAGCCCATGGTAGAAATTTGGGAGGAGGCCCCAAAGGTCACCAGAAAGTTGTGCCTCCTTGAGTTTCAATTAGGCTTGGGACCGCATATGGCAAGAGGGCCTAGGGTAATTGTTTTGGTGGCACCATGCTTAACGCTGGCACTGCTGGGAGTGAGGCCAAAGGTTATCTGAATAGCAGCAATATTTAGTCAATATTCACCATTCAGTGAGACCTCACAAAGAGCAATCCAGGCTTAAATAGATAAATTATTCATGTAAGTACAGACCATATAGTGAACAGACTTACCTAAATGGATAAGACAAATGAATATTGTGTTTGAAGGTAGACTAAGTCATCCGCTTATCTTTATGCAGCAGCTGTGTCTCTTAATAGTGCTCCTCCCACTTATGTTTTGACATATGCATAATTTTTGGCATGCAAACAAATACTTGTACAAGCATATTGTGCAGTTAGAAGGTGAATGAGTGTGCAAACAGCTCATATGAGCGTCTAAATCTGGCAATTGCTTGAAGGTTTGCTATGTAGGAAAGAAGGTAGCATTTTATTTACCAGTTAATGTACTTTCCTTGAGTCATGCTAGAGCAGTCCAGACAAGTGGGTTGTGTTCCCCTATCAGCAGATTGGTGGAGACAAACATAGAAACATAGAAAAATAACGACAGAAAAAGACCACATGGCCTATCTAGTCTATCCTTCCATATCAACAACTACAACAATCCCCTTTTTTCCTTTAGAGATCCTCTGTGTTTATCCCATGCTTTTTTGAATTCAGATACTGTCCTCATCTCTACCACCTCCACTGGGAGACTATTCCATGCATCCACCACTCTTTCCGTAAAGAAATATTTCCGCATATCACTCCTGAATCTATCCCCTTTCACCCTCATCCCATGTCCCCTCATAGCAGAACTTGCTTTCAATCGAAAGAGGCTCTCCCCCTGGGCATTTATGCCACAGAGGTATTAAAATATCTCAATCATATCACCTCTATCCCGCCTTTCCTCTAAGGTGTACTGTGGTGAGGAATGCCCTCCAGAGGAGATGGAGATAGGGGAAAATCCTGGTAGAAGTAATGAAACAGCACTAGCACACAGGATTTCCAATGCAGAGTTGAAAAAAAACACAGCTCTCTGCTGAGCACAGGACACGCCCCAGCTCAGGGGAGGAGACAGGCTTCTGCACTGATTGGGCACGCTCAGGGGAAGGTCAGGGCGTGCCGGGAAATGAAGCCCTTTTAAATCCCCAAGCAGAGAGGGAAGAGGAGAGGAGGAAAAGAGAAAAGGAAGAAAGAGAAAAAGAGGAAAAAGGAAGGAGGAAAATGCTAGAACCCTGGAGCAAGGCAGAACCTTGGAAAAGTAAACCTTGGAGTCAAGCACACTCTAAGAAAGAACCTTACTACAAGGTAGAGCCTGGGCGTGGGAAGGCTAGCAAATTCAGCACATGGAAAGAAGGTATCTGATCTGGTAGCAAACAAGGCTACAGAAGCAAGGAAGTGAAGCAGGAAGAAAGCTTTTCAAAGAGAAATTCACAGAGCAGAGGAAATAGCAATAAGGCTGCTGAGTTTTTGAACCAGAGAAACTTCTGGAGGAAAGGTGCCACTTCTTATTCAAACCCTGCTAAAGGTAAAGCTGACTTTTCTACTTTTAATGCTTTACTAGAGAAACATTAAATACCAGCTGCGAAATTCTAGACCATTCTTCAAGCTTAGCTAGCTCCCTCCTCATGTTATCTACACCTTCCTGGGTGTCTACTCTATTGCAGATTTTGGTATCATCCACAAAGAGGCAAACCTTACCCGACAGCCCTTCCGCTATATCACTATCAAAGATGTTAAAAAGAATCAGACCAAGGACAGATCCCTGGGGCACACCACTGGTAACTTCCTTCTCCTCAGAGTGAGATCCATTTACATGTACCCTTTGTTGCCTTCCACTTAACCAGTTTATAACTCAAGCAGTAACTTTAGGGTCCATCCCTAGGGTGCTCAGTTTGTTTGTAAGTCGCCTGTGAGGAATGGTGTCAAAGGCTTTACTGAAATCAAAATACACCACATCTAGGGATCTCCCTCAGTCCAATTCCCTGGTTACCCAGTCAAAGAAATCAATCAGATTTGTCTGACAAGACCTGCCTCTGGTGAATCCATGCTGCCTCGGATCCTGTAATCCGCTGGACTCCAGAAACCTCACTATTTTCTCTTTCAGCGGCGTTTCCAATAATTTACTCACCACCGAAGTTAAACTAACCGGCCTGTAGTTTTCAACCACATCCTTACTTCCACTTTTGTGTAAAGGAACCACATAAGCCCCTCTCCAGTCCTTTGGCACCACTCCCGACTCCAATGAGGCATTGAAAAGGTCAGTCAGTGGAGCTGCTAGAATGTCCCCAAATTCCCTCAATATTCTAGGGTGTATCCCATCTGGTCCCATCGCTTTGTCTACTTTAAGATTAGCTAGTTTCTCACAAACACAGTCTTCTGAAAATTGTTCAAGATGCCCCTCGCTTCTGTTCCTGTTTGTGGGTGTTTTCTGAGGTCCTGTTCCTGGTTCTTCATCTGTGAACACAGAACAGATATATTTGTTAAGCAATTCTGCTTTATCCTCATCAGCTTCTACATATTCCTACCCTTCACCCTTGAGTCTGACAATAACACTTTTGCCCTTCCTCTTCTCACTAACATCTGAAAAATGTTTACCCCCCCCCCATTTGATTGCATTGGCTATTTCCTCCTCTTTTTGAATCTTTGCTTTCCTGACTACTTTGCTAGCTTCTCTAAGTTTTTCCAAATATAGATGCCTGTCTTCCTCTCTCTGTGATCTCTTGTATTTCATGAAGGTCTCCCTCTTTTTCTTCACCTTTTCAGCTACTTCTTTCGAAAGCCATAGCGGTCTCCTTTTTCCTTTTACCTTTATTTACCATTTTAACAAAAAGGTTGGTTGCCCTTAAAATATCCACTTTCAGTTTTGTCCACTGTTTTTCTACATCCCCCAGCTGTCCCCATCCCGCTAACGACTCCCTGAGGTATTGGCCCATCTTGGCAAAGTTAGTCTTCCTAAAGTCTAAGATCCTCACCTTTGAATGGATTCTAACAGCCATAGTCCTAATACTGAACCACACCATCTGGTGATCATTGGATGCAAAATGATCTCCCACTACAACATCAGAAACACTTTCACCATTGGTATGCACCAAGTCCAGTATGGCCCCTTCACGTGTGGGGTCTGTTACCAATTGCCTGAATAGTTCACCCTGTAGAGAATCCAGGATCTCCTTACTTCTAGATGATACTGCAGCAGGAATGTGCCAATCAATATCTGGCATATTGAAATCCCCTATCAGTAGTACTTCCCCTTTCCTAGCAATGCTGCGTATGTCTTCGATTAACTCTCTGTCCACCTCTTCCTCTTGTGAGGGAGGTCTGTATATCACGCCAATGCAAATAGATTTCTCTTTCCCTCTTTCTAGTTTAACCCACAAATCCTCCTCTCTCCCTTTTAAGCTCTGTAGTTCCAAAGCTTTAATATTATTTTTTACATATAGTGCCACTCCTCCTCCCCTTCTTCCTACCCTGTCCTTTCTGAATAAACTATAGCCTGGTAAAGTTACATCCCAGTCATGGTTTTCTGTGAACCATGTTTCTGTAACTGCCACTAAATCCAAGTCGGCCACTCCCACCAAAGCTTCAACATCAGGGATCTTATTTCCCATGCTACTGGCATTTATACATACTGCTTTCCATATGTTACCCCCTTATACCCATTTCCATAAAGGTATTTAATGTATCACTTACCTGTGGGCTATCTTCACCCATCCTTAATGAATCTAGTTTAAAGCCCTCTTCAGTAGTTTAGCCAGTCTACTACTGAAGATGCGTCAACCTTTATAGGACAGATGGTCGCCATCTCTGCTCTGGAACCCTTGGAACGGCATCCCATGGTCCAGGAAACCAAAGAACCAATGAAAAGCCCAGGAAGCATGGATTCACCAGGAGCAGGTCTTGTTAGGTCTTGTCTGACAAATTTGATTGATTTTTTTGAGTGGGTGACCAGGGAGTTGGACCGAGGGAGAGTCCTAGATGTAGTGTATTTAGATTTCAGTAAAGGATTTGACACTGTTCTGCACAGGCAACTTATAAACAAATTAAGCACCCTATGCATGGACCCCAAAGTTACTGTTTGGGTTAGAACTTGGTTGAGTGGGTGGTGACAAAGGGTACAGGTAAATGGAGTTCACTCTGAGGAGAAGGAAGTTACCAGTGGAGTGCCGCAGGGATCTGACCTTCGTCCAATTCTTTTTAACATCTTTGTTAGTGATATAGCGGAAGGGCTGTCAGGTAAGGTTTGCCTCTTTGTGGATGATACCAAAATCTGCAACAGAGTAGACATCCAGGAAGGTGTAGATAACACGAGGAGGGATCTAGATAAGCTTGAAGAATGATCTAGAATTTGGCAGCTGAGATTTAATGCTAAAAAATGCAAGATCATGCATTTAGGCTGCAACAATCCAAGGGAGTGGTACAATATAGGGGTGATACATTTCTGTCCACAAAAGAAAAACAGGACCTAGGTGTGATTGTGTCTGATGATCTTAAAGTATCTAAACAGGTAGAAAAGGCGACGGTGAAAGCTAGAAGGATGCTTGGGTCATAGGGAGAGGAATGACCAGTAGGTGATAGTGCCTCTGTATAGTCTTTGGTGCGACCTCATTTGGAATATTGTATGCAAATTTGGAGACCGCACCTTCAAAAGGATATAAACAAGTTGGAGTCAGTGCTGAGCGGCGCTACTAAAACAGTTAATGGTCTTCATTCCTCAATCTAGGATGTGCAGCTTTTAGGTTATTAATCGCAAGAAGATGGAAGCAAAAGTCAGTACCAACGATGGAGGAGTATCAAGCCTCACTGGGTAATGTTTACCTTTTGTGTAAGTTAACAGCTTTAAAAAATCATAGACCACAAAAGTTTTTCAAAATTTGGGGGAATTATGTTCGGTGGGAAGCTATGAGCTGAAATAGGGGTATTGGAGATTAGGGTGGGGGGGAGGGGGGGTGGGGAAATGTACAACGAGATTAAAAATGTACCATATGGTAGATGTGGTTATGAAATGTGGGTCGATAAGACTCCGCTGCGACGGAGTGATGTTATGGAGCATGATTATGGACTATTAATGTAATGTTTGGTTTATAAAATTTAAATAAAAAAAATTTCACAAAACTGCAAATTGTATCACGATCCAAACTGGATGTAAGCAACTGGGGTCAAAAATGACGCCACTGGTACTCTGTGCTGCAATTCATCACTAGCGTCACCTAGCAGATGAAAATTATTCCTCTCATGGCGCAATATAAAGAGACTATTGACATGTGAAAAGTCATAAAAAGATTGCATTCTTGAACAACTAGTTTCCGAGATACGCGTTGTGAAACTTGCAATGGGGTCACTTTTGACCCCATCGGTACTCCCAGGGTTAACCTGGAAAAGAGACGGCTGAGGGGAGATATGATAGAAGTCTATGAATTAATGAACGGAGTGGAACGGGTAAACGTAGATCGATTGTTTACGTTATCAGAATATAGAAAGACTAGGGGACATGCAATGAAGCTACAGGGTAAACAATTTAAGACTAATAAAAGAAAATATTTTTTCACTCAACGTGTAATAAAACTCTGGAATTTGTTACCGGAGGATGTAGTAAAGGCTGTTAGTGTAGCTGGGTTTAAAAAAGGTTTGGAGGAAAGGTTTGGAGGAAAGGTCCATAAACCATTATTAAGAGGGGACCCAGGATATCAATGCTTGACCCAGTACAAGCATTGTGGAACCTGTGTCTTTTGGGGAAACTGCTAAGTACGTATGACCTAGATTGGCCACTGTTGGAAACAGGATACTGGGCTTGATGGACCTTGGTCTGACCCAGTATGGCATATCTTATATTCTTATGACTCAGGATTAATGTGCAGAAATATTTCTTTATGGGAAGAGCGGTAGATGCATGGAATAGGTGAAGGTGGTAGAGATGAGGACAGTATCTAATTTTAAAAAAGCATGGGACAAACACAGGCTCTCTAAAGGAAAAAAGGGGACTCTTGTGGTGGGTGATATGGAAGGGTAGACTAGATAGGCCATGTGGTCTTTTTCTGTCATCATGTTTCTATGTTTTTTTGTTTCTATGGAATATGTTTACTAAACTGCGCTCATGTGCGCGGCACACATTAGCATGCGCTAAGGTACCTTAGCGCACGCTAATGATGCGTATTTGTGCCCCGCACAGGTGCGCGCCGCACTAAAGTGCCCGCTCATGTGCGCGGTGCGTTAATGTGCGATAAAGCCGTGGAAAGGCTCCCGGAGGGCGGAGGAAGGCTCCCCAGGGGCGGAGAGAAGGGGTCAATGGGTGGAGAGTAGGAGGGGAGAGGCTCCCCGCACACAAGCGGGGCTGAAATACAAGGCAAAAAATACCGCGAGTGAAAACCTCGCGGTAGAGCCGATTTAAAGGGAAGAGAAATCATTTCTGTCAGCAATGTACAGCAAAACCGGGGAAACCTACAAAACAGTGATAAGTGTGATACATGTGCACGGTACAAAAGTACAAATAAACATTGAAAAGGACCCCAAAAATTTTTTAAAAAATTATAATCAAGCTGGGCAATAGTGATAATAAAGGGAAACATCAAAAACTACTCCCAAGAAAGCCGCAAAAAATAAATATGAATTTTAGAAGGGTCTACGCTCCGTCCCCATACAAGGTGAATGATCCCACAGTGAAATAGCACTGATCAGGGTTTCCCTCTCCATTGACAGGTTACCTATGGCATGCACATGTTCCACAACAGCAGGGCAGGCAGGTCGGAATGGGCAATTGGACAGATGCTGGGAAAGGGGATACAGAGGGCTGCAGGCGGCACATGCTGTGGTGCAGCTGGGGCACAGTGCGGACTAGGCAGATGCCTAGATGGCACTTAGGAATGCTGAAACTGAACAGCAGCCAGACAGCAACTGATGAGGGCCCAACATGGGCACGAGAGTGTTTAGCACAGTGTCACAGGGGATAGTACCCAGCAGGTACCCCCAAGGGCACAGAACATTGGCAGGCGGTGATTGGGGGACGTGCGGACAGATATGCAGGCACCCCTACCCCAGAACCTGCACCATAGGCAGCCGCCTACCCGCACACAGGATGGCCTGAGACTGCGTACCACCAGCACCACCAGCAGAAGGGCATGTCAGCATGGTGGCACAGGGGTACTGGAGGTGGAGGGGGCCAGTGGCAGCTGCCCAGAGCAGACCATGGCCTAGCCCTGTGTAGGTGGGTGCAATACACTGCAACAGACAGGCCCTGCTGGACAAACAGTCATGGTATCATCAGGGAATGCACTGTCTTTGTGGCAACATGGTGGTGCAGTGCACACAACCAGTGTGTTTGGAGACAGAAGGTCACAGGTTCAAGCCCCAGCTGGGGCTCCTGCCAATCCAGTCCCCATATTTTACCCACAACTATATCGTGATAGTAAAGACGAACCTTTATTGCAGAGAACATAAGCATGGCTCAAACACCTCTATTTTACCCTACCGAGCACAGACACCAGAAACATGCACATTACCTAGAGCAGATTCCCCCAAATGCAGTCCTGGAGGGACACAAATCCTTCAGGGTTTATGCTGTCTCCAATCTAAGGATGGAGCGGTACTGGTGGTGGAGGTGGCAGCAGCTGGTGGCAACAGCAGACCATGGCCTAGCCCTGTCCAGGTGGGTGCTGTGCACTGCAACAAACAGGCCCTGTCGGATGTACAGTCATGGACTCCCCAGGGAACGCAGCACATCTGTGGCAACACGGTGGTGCAGTGCACACAGACAGTGTATGCAAAAACAGAAGGTCACAGGTTCAAAGCCCAGCTGGGGCTACTGCCAATCCAGTCCACATATTTTTCCCACAACTAAACCGTGATAGTAAGGACAAACCTTTTTGCAGAGAACATATGCATGGTTAATACGCCTATATTTTACTCCACCGAGCACAGACACCATAAACAGGCGCATTACCTAGAGCAGAGTCTCGCAAATGCAGTCCTGGAGTGCCAAACACCATTCAGGTTCCATGCTGCCTCTAATAAAGATGCCTGTGCTGCATATCTATGCACCACCCCCATGGTATGCAGATGTATCTCATGCATATTCATGAGGGACAGCATGAAAACCCGAACAGTGTTTGGCACACCAGGACTGGAGTTGGGAACCTCTGCCGTAAAGCAGCAGCCAACAGGGGCAGACACACCCACACCCACACCCACAGGCCCCATTAGCCAATGCCTCCTGGAGAGGCAGGACATTGGGCCCTGCATGCATCTCCCAATAATAGCACTTGCATACCTTAGCAATGCCACTCTACACCTGGGTATACGGTACACAGCTATCAAACGTTTGATATGATTACTGGCAGATAGTAAGTCCTACGTTAAGCACAGTTTGCTGATTGAGCTCCATCATAACAATCTTTCTGATGTCTGCGGTGTGTGCTTCAGGTCTGGTCTCTGACAGTGTTTACCACCCTGGGGAGTGACCCCCAACAGTATTGCGTACCATATCCATGCCTGTACTGTGCCCAGGACTGGTGTGGTGGCCAGGGCTGCTAAACTCCTCTATAGTAGCACAATGATGGCATAGGTGTGGGAGTGTGTGTCTGTCTATCCAGTGTGTGGTGGCTGCAAACACCCTCCACAGCCCACACTGCCAGCACTGTTGCCAGTATTGGCCTGCCAATGTGCATAATGAGGAGCAAGGTACCATGGGTATAGCCCGGACAGGGTGGCCTGGCCAGGATGCATCTGCACCGGGCATAGGGCAATGGCTGGGACATTGTAGTGCCCGGTCACCACCTACACAGACAGGGTGGCCACAGCATGTCCTGCTGGGAGATCACTCACACCCTGACTGAGCAGTGACCACGGCATGGCTAGGCACCCCCATAGTGCTATATAGTATTTCTCTCATGTGATATTTATGGGTTTCCTTTTGGGGCCCAGTCACTGACTTATCTGCTTGTTGTGTATACTGACATCCCAGTTCTGGGTGCAAGCATTTCCACCAGGGACATGCACTATGGACTAGCTAGCAGACTGTTTGCAGCTGGTATGTGTCTTGATGGAGCGCCTTGCATGGTGCAGTGGCTGAAGGCTTTCTGTAGGAGCATATCAGCTAGTGGTGGGGTGCAGTGTAGCATATACAGGCCTAATGTCTGTCTGCTATTGTGTTATGGATGTGTACAGAGCTGCATTGACTGCCCTGTAGGTGTCTGTACCCCAGCAGGACTGGGGTTGATAGTCCCCTCTACTGCCACCATTGCAGGTAGGTAGAGTGTGGATCTGTTGGTAGGAGACCCTGTTTACCACCCTTAGCCCTGGAGGAGGAGGGTGGTGGTGCATAATCCTCCTAGGGGTCCATAGGGGCTACACCTGACTGAGACATACAGATATATCCAAGGTGTGTCTGCAGAAACTACCTATCTCCCACATTTGCACTGCTGGGGACCTGCAGCATGGCCTGTTTCTGCCATGGAAGGTGCTGTGGACCTGGTGCTGGGCGCCTCACCGCACCCTCGGGGTGAGCACAGTACCTGCACAATGTGACGGAGTGTAGCTACTCTGTGCCAGTAGCACACACGGTCAGTACCCCCTACCAGGCCGAGGTGCTGTGGGGGTGGATATGGTCAGTTCCCCCTACCAGGCCGAGGTGCTGTGGGGGTGCATACCCCATCTTGTGTTCATCTGTGGACAGCTGATTTGCATGTGCAGTGCATCATGGGTACGGGTGGGCTAACCCTATCCTGGTGACCACAGCAGACTGTCTGTGTGGTGACGTGCAGTCCCTCTGCAGCCAGCCAGGGGCTTGCTAGTAGCTATAGAGCTGTAGCCCACTGGTTACTTCACTGCCTGTGGAACCAGAGGTCACGGGTTCAAACCCACAGTGGGGTCATTTGATAGTACTGCCCAAAGCATTATCTCTTTTTAATGTACATTATTGCTGCCAGCAAAAACACTCTCTGTGTACTGTACCCATAAGGTGCCTCAGAGGGCGCTTTATAGGGTGCCCTATAGGGCACCTTATGGTTACCGTCCATATAAGGTGCACTATACGTTATCCTGTGGAGCGACTTATAGGGTGCCCTATAGGGGACATTTTAGGGTGCCGTGGCGGACAGTGCACTTTATAATGTGCCCTATGGAGTGCCTTATAGGGTGCCTTATGCGGCACCTTCAGTTATGGCACGTGAGGGCGTGTTTGCTGGCAGCAATTAATAAAATACAAATGAAGTGCTGCAGGAAACAATACATACATTGCAAAGCTGATGCTTCATCAGCCTTACGTATTAGGCACACTGGGGAGCAAACTCATGACCCCTGTTTCATCAGTCAGTGCCTTAACCATTGTGCTATACTGCTGTTCCTCCTTGCATGTCAGCGCACCTACTTCAGATTTCCATGCGTTTAAATGCACAGTGCTGCCATCAAACACAGTTCTATGATCTTGCTGTGCCTCATAGGGCACCCTATATGGCGCCCTATAGGCCACCCTTTCAGCAACATTGTAGGGTGCCGTGGCGGACAGTGCACTTTAGAATGTGCCCTCTGGGGTAACCTATGAGGCGCCTTATGCAGCACCTTATGTTACAATACTTTGAGGGTGTGTTTGCTGGCAGCACTAATTAAAATAAAAATAAAATGCCCCCTAAAGTACTATTACCTATAACAGGTAATGCTTCATCCAGCCTTCTTCATTAGGCACAGTGGGGGATTGAGCCCATGACTCCTGCATCACTGGTCAGTGCCTTAACCATTGTGCTACACTGCTGCTCCGTCTTGCATGTCAGCTCACCTACTTATGATTTTCATTCCTTAAACTGCACAGTGCTGCCATCAAAAACAGTTCTGTGACCTTGCGGTGCCTAATACGGCACCCTATAAAGCGCCCTATAAGCAACATTCTAGGGTGCCTTGGCGGACAGTGCACTTTAAAATGTGCCCTCTGGGGAACCTTATGGGGCGCCTTATGTTACAGTGCTTTCAGAGTGTGTTTGCTAGTAGCAGTAATTAAAATAAAATTAATATGCCTCAGACTGCAATATTACCTTTAACAGGTAATGCCTCAGCCAGCCTTCTTTATTGGGAACAGTGGGGGATTGAACCCATGATCCCTGTACCATCGGTCAGTGTCTTCACCATTGTACTGTGGCTCTGTTTCTGTGCTTGCACATCAGCGTGCCACTTATGCTTCCCGCGTAAGTTTCTCATGCGCTAATGTGCGCGGCGCACATGAGCGCACAGCGCACATTAGCGCATGATTAATCCCGGTTTGCTTTTTCAGACTGAAACGCCCACTCCTTATATGGCATCCCGCACAATAGCGCGGCGCGCACCTAACGGGGTTTTAGTAAACATACCCCTATGTTTCAATGACATCACTCTCATGCCTCTATTTGCCTCCGCCACTAGAGGTCCCTCAGTATTTGTCCCAAAGTATATGGGAGAAAACATGGCAAACCTCACACAACCTCAATCATGAGCAACAAGGAGTAATCAACAGTTCAGAACTATGTACAGGAAAGCATAAACAGAAGGCTGTCCATTGAAGATGAACCTGCAATGTCAAGTATAAAAATCATAGCAGACCCAAGGGTACCGCAGCAGAAAAGCAGAGCAAATACAGTTTCAGGGGTGGGCCCTGGACTGGTCTAGCAGGACTCAATGAAAGGACATTAACTGGTAAGTAAAATGTCACCTTCCTTATTGTGCTGGTAGACCAGTCCAGACAAGTGGGCAGGAAAGAGACACAGTAGCTTGCAAAACTCTTTAGCCAAAGGCCGTATCTGCCCTTGTGTGGACATTAAAATGGTAGTGCTTTACAAAAGTTGAAGTGATACCAACATTGCTGCCTGATAAATGTCTGAAGGGGCTACCAAGCTCTGCTCTGCACAAGAGAACGCTTATGCTCAGGTAGAATGGCTGCACAAACCCTCTGGAAACAGTGGGTTCTGCAACTGATATGCTTAGGCAATAGTCAACCTAGCTGAGTGCGCCAGCAAATAGTACAAAAAGATGGCCTGACTTACCAATGGAATTTGTAACCTCCAAGTACCGGAGAAGAACCCTCTGGACATCAATAAGATGAAGATCCTTATTCTTCCCCCGACACTGCTCCTTAGAGAAGGAGGGCAGGCAAACCAACTAGTTCGTGTGAAGGGATATAGCACCTTAAGCAAGAAAGAAGGTACAGGCCAAATGGAAATGGCCTTCTTTGAAAAAGACAGATAAGGATCTCAGAAAGACAGAGCATGCAGCTTGGAGATCCACCTTGCAGAACAAATCACGACCAAGAAGACAGACTTGAGGGTCAAATCCTTTAAGGCAGCACTCTTCAACAGCTCAATGGAGGCTGCCATCAGGGCCCAGAGTACCAGACATACTGTAGATCCCAGGAAAAGATCACAGACTGAAGGGGAAGACACAGATGCTGAACCCCCTAGAGAAAACGTGAGACGTCTGGGTGCAAGGCCAAAGACTTGCCCACCACCGGAGCATGAAAACAGGTCAGAGCTGCCATCTGAACTTTCAGTGAGCTAAGTGAAAGGCCCTTCCTTAGCCAATCCTGCAGTAAGGCCAACAGAGAGGACACCTTGGCCATCTCAGGAGCCAACTGCCATACGCTGCACCAGCGTTCACGAGGCACCATATCAGTACATATGCTAGCTTGGTAGTCCTCCTCTGGGCACCAAGCAGAGTAGAGGTCACTGCTGGAAAGTAGCCTTTACATGTTAGCAGTCTCTTTTCAAGAGCCATGCCACAAGCGAGAAGGGAGCTGTGTCCTCCAGGATGATCGGTTCCTGTCGCAATAGCCCTCAAAATGGAGGCAGCCAAAGAGGAGGCATCTGCAGGAGTTGCATCAGGCCTCTGACCCTCACTCTCTGTGACCAATCTGGTGCTACCAGAACAATCCTGCCCAGGTGGTGCTCTATACGCCGAATCACATGCCCCACCAGGGGCCATGGAGGAAACACATACAGCAGCCTCTGATTTGGCCAAGATTGGGTTAGGAAGTCGACTCCCTCAGACCCTGTCTCCATGTGGTGACTGAGGAAGCAGTAAACCTTTGCATTACAGTGGATCACCATCAGATCCATTTTGAGGTGACCCCAATAGTGCAGAATCAACTGAAATACCTCCTGACTCAACTCCCACTCTCCAGAATTCACAGAGTGCCAGCTGAGGAAGTATGCTTCCACACTGTCTACCCCAGAAATGTGCTTGACTGACAAGACTAGGAGATTCTTCTCCATCCAGGCAGACAAGAGATTTATCTCCAGCACCACTCTGGCGCACCTTGTGCCGCCTTGCCAATGGACATAAGTTACCGCTGTAGCATTGTCCAAAAACATTCAAACCGCTCGGCCCATGACCAGGGACTGGAAACACAGAAGAGCTGACATGGCCCTCGCTTCAAGGTAGTTGATGGACCACACCACTTCCCTGTGGTTCCAACGGCCTGGGGCCATACACTCTTGGCAATAGGTTCCTCAGCCCAAAAGACTAGTATCTGTCATCAGCAGGATCCAGGAGCAATCGTCCAGTGGTACACCCTTCATCAGATGTCTGGGCTGCCGCCACCATCACAAGCTGGCCATTACCATTAACAGGAGAGGAAGTCTGTGCTCAAACTCCTGAGAGCTCAGGAACCATTGAGTCATCAAGGATCACAGGAGTGGCCGTATCTGAGCACATGCCCATGGCACCATTGCTATGGTTGCGTCATCAATCTGAGGAGCTGAAGCTAATCCCAGACTCTGGGGGCCTGCTGCGCACAGAACAGCACCAGGCAATCCAACAATCTTTAGACTTTCTCCCCTGGTAGGAAAACTCTGCCCACTCGAGTATCAAACTGTGCTCCCATTACTCCAAGGACTGAGAAGGCAACAGCTGGCTCTTTTCCCGACTGATCACCCAGCCAAAGTGTTCCAGAAATGACATCACTCACCCGAAACGCTTCTGAGATGGGGCGGGTTCAGATGAGCCAGTCATCCAGAAAGGAATGGACAGAGATTCCTTGGTGCCGCAGCGCTGCAGCTGTCACCACCATGACCTTGGAGAATGTCTTTGGGGTGGTGGATAGCCCGAAAAAGAGGGCAGAAAACTGATAATTAGATCCAGGCACAGCAAAATACAGACACGTCAGCTGATCCACCAAGACTGGGACATGAAAATACGCCTTGGCTATATCCAGAGATGTCAAGAATTCCCCTCAGTGCACTGCTTGAATCATGGAGCACAAGGTTTCCATCCAGAAGTACAGGATGCGCAAGAGCTTGTTGACCCCCTTGAGGTCCAGAACAGGCCAGAAGGAACCATCCTTCTTTAGCATCACAAAATAGATGGAGTATCTGCCCTTGTCCGGCTCGTCCAAGAGGATGGGCACCAATGCCCTCAGGTGTAGCAACTTGTCCAAGGTGGTCGACTCAGCAGCACCTTTGATCACAGACACACACAGGAAAATGATGATGGACCGAGAATCGGCACTTTGCATTTCAGGACATAGCTGAACTGAATGGTATCTAGCACCCAGCTGGTGACCCGGGCCCATTCCAGAAAGAAGAGACAGCCTTTACTCAGCCAAACAGGACTACCTCTCCATTCTTATTTCTACCTCCTCTAACTCCTCCCATCAGTTGTATTCTGTTCTCCTCTCCCTTTCCGCTCCCCACTCCTTCTCCACCCCCTCCCCTCCCCCTGTTACTCCCGATCCTGCTTCCCTAGCCTCGTACTTCGCCTCCAAGGTCCTCTCCCTCCGTCTCTCCTTCCCTTTATGCCCTCCCCCTCTCTCCCCTCCTCCTCTGGTTCCTTCCTCTCCTCCTCCTCCTCTCTCCCCTCCCCTCCTTCGCCTCCTCCCCTCTCTCATCAGTGGTCCTCCTTTGAGCCTTTCTCCGCCGAAGCCCTTTCCAGGGCCTTTGCTTCTACCTGGAAAACCTATTGCTCTGCAGATCTTATCCCCTCCAACTGGCTTTTCGATTCTTCTTTGGCTCTCTCTCCCCACATACTCTCCCTTTTCAATTCTAGTCTCTCCTCTGGCACTTTCCCCACCCTCTTGAAGCACACCATCATCCGTCCCATTCCAAAGAAGGGCCCTTTGTCACCTTCCTCCCCCTCCAGCTGGTGTCCCATTTCTAACCTCCCCTTTCTTTCCAAGCTACTGGAGAAACTTGTATTCACCCAACTGTCTTCTCACCTCAAATCCTCCCTCACCCTACACCCCCGGCAATCAGGTTTTTGCCCCGGCCACAGCACCTAGTCTATTCTTCTCTCTTTCCTCAACAAACTTCACGCTGCTCACGATCACGGTTCTTTCACTCTTGCAGTCCCCCTCGATCTTTCCGCCACCTTTGACCTGGTAGCTCACCGCACCCTTGTCTCACGTTTACACGATGCTGGACTTGCTGGCTCCGTTCTTCACTGGTTTCACCCTTTCCTCTCCTGTCAGTCCTTTTCAGTCCTCTCAGGGTCTACCTTCTCCCCCTCTATCCCTCTCCCATGCGGCATTCCCCAAGGCTCCGTTCTTGTACCCCTCCTGTTCAATGTCTTCCTCGCCCCCCTTGCTCTCTTGGCCCAACAACATGGTGTTTCTGCCTATTACTATGCGGACGACATCCACCACACTGATTCCACTGCCCGTGATATCACCCCTCTCAACAACTGTCTCTCTTCTGTGACATCTTGTCTCTCCTCTAACTTCCTCCATGTTAACCCTTCTAAGGCCTCAGCTATTTGGTTCACCTCAGGAAGTTCTGCCCCCCCCCCTTGGTCCCTCTGCTCTCCTCTTCTCCTATCCCTGTCGTCACTTCTCTACGCTATCTTGGTGCCACCCTTGACTCTTCTCTCTCCTTTAAAGATCACATCTCCTCTGTGGTTCAACACTCTTTTTTCACCCTAAAGCAACTTCACGCCGTCCGTCCCTTTCTCACCCCTTCTTCCATGACCACTCTGCTCCTTTCACTTGTCATATCACGACTGGATTACTGTAACGTCTCCCTAGCCAGTCTTCCCCAGTCACAACTTCACAGACTGCAACGCGTTCAAAACACCGCCACCCATCTTCTTACTCACGCCTCCCGTTTTGACCACATCACCCCTCTTCTTATCCACTTGCACTGGCTCCCCGTACCCTACCGAATTCAATTCAAGTTTCTCATTTTTGTTCATAGGTCGATCCACACTGGAATCCCCATTTACCTCGCTGATCTGGTCCATCTTCATGCCTCTCACCGTCCTCTTCGCTCCTTTCACGTAAATCGCACGTCTCTCCCTTCCCCATCCCAGGCCCATCTGGAATCCACTCGTTCCTCTGCCTTCTAGTTCTTCAGCCCTCGTCTCTGGAACTCGCTCCCCACAGCCCTCCGCCTGGAACCATCCCTCAAAACCTTCAAGGCCAAACTAAAAACCTACCATTTCTGCTCCACCTTTGACCTTCCCCCTTCTACCGCCCCTCTTCCCCCCTCCCGCTGAAGCGCACTTATCAGCCTACTCCTTTCACTTGCTCTCTCACCCTTTATCCCCCACTCTATTCTTTACCTCTATTCCTTTCCTGTCCATTTGAATTGGCATTCTTTTCTCTTTTCCAACAGCCTTTGATATGTTTGTAAACCGCTCAGATGCTTTTGTGATGGGCGGTATATTAAGTTCTCAATAAACAATAAACAATAAGTCTGCCACTCACCAGAGGAACCAGGGAATGAGCCCCAAAACCTTCATTGCACAGCCCAGGAGGGCCCACCTCTGGAAAGGACAGAAGCCCCGGCCCACATGCTCCACGAAAGACCTGGGAATGAACCCAAGGCTGAAAGCAGAGGGGAAGAAAGATTTTCCAGGCTGGTAATGACAATAGTCCTGAGACCCCTGGGAATCTGGCCATCATGCCCTTGGTGGATGGGCAGAGGCTGATGAAGGAAGGGCACCAGCCCTCTTCACAAGCCCCTTCAACTTATCTTCCGGGAGGTGGTAAGATTTTGTCTCATCTAGGTCCATCACCAGCTTCTCCAAATCAGTTCCAAAGAGAAGCTTCCCCTTTAAGACCAATTGAGCCAACTGGGCTTTGAAAGATGTGTCAACTGCCCAGTGCTGGAGCCAAATACAACACTGTCACAATGTCATCAGGGCACCTCCCTGGCCACCAAGCATACCAGAACCCAGTCTATGGGGCTTGTTTACAAAGCCGCGGTAGCGATTCGCGATCGTTATCGGAGCCGTGGCCCCAGTGGAATCACTGGGGCCGCGGCTCCGATAACGATCGCGAACCTCTACCGCGGCTTTGTAAACAAGCCCCTATGTGTGTTAACCGGCTTGTAATATATTTTTTTGCACATGTCACATCCCTTAATTTCAATTAGGCATAATTAATTAATTGATTGATCTCTTTTGTTTAGAGTTCACACCTATTGATGTTTATGCATTTGAGTTTATTTATTTATTTAATGAGATTCTTATTAGTTTAATGTTTTATATATGTCTTTTACATTTGTTCATAATATAGCATTTTTAAACTTTGTTTTATGTTGGTTTTTATATTATTGTTTGTTTTGACATGCTTGTTATTTTTTATCGTTTAATTGATTTTATCTGTTTATGGTTTTAGTATGCCAAGAGAACCCCTGAAGAAGGCACAGCCGAAACACAGCCGTGTCGGGTTTGGCTTTGGTTTCCCCTTGTGAAGGAGACCAGGTCATAACTGGCATCAGAAAGGAAGGCCACAGCTGACTTCAAAAGAGGGGCAATATCGTCAGGCGGAAGAGATTGCATCCACTGGAGCAGGACTCGAGACGTCAGGCTGGTGCATACCATCACCTGTAGAATAGCAGCCACCATGATGAACTGGCTCCTCAGCAAGGAATCCATCTTGTGGTCCAGAAAATCTGTTAAGGCTGATCCATCTTCCACAGGAATGGAGATCCATCTGTTGATCGCCGTGACCTGTGCATCCACCTTGGGAATGTCAAACCACTCAATGCACTTCTCCTCCAGGAGAGCAGAGATCTTCTCATACACTCAACCCTTTAGATAGGGAGTCAGGGGAATCCCACTCTGACTGGATCATATCCTTGATCACCTCTAGGAACAGGAAGACAGTAGTGGATTTCTGCATCCCTTGAAGGAGCAAGTGTACCTTTGGCTCCTGCTCTGTGCTGGAAATATCCATCAAGTTCCAAAGCAGATGAGATCCTGGTAATCAATGCTGCCAACACCTCCTTCCGGAATAGGTGGATTACACCAGACTCTGCATAATCTTCTGAAGGTGACAGCACTTCCTCATCCACATCAGAGCCCATCAGCATCAGAGGCATATTCAACATCTCTGATAGTTCCCAGCTGTTCTGTATCCACAGGGAGCACCCCTTGCCAGGGACATTCAGCCAAAGGTAAGTGCACAGAGCTTCTACTTTCAGTCTGCCCGGCACAAGACTGTGCCCAGGGGCACCCAGAGGCTCCAGGGTCTCAATTTCCATTCCAGAAGGACCAATCCTCAAGCAAAAAAGGAAAGAATTCTGGAGAGGACAATCCGGAGTCCATAAGCTCTCCTCTCAGATAAGGCACCCCAACACCAGGGAGAACTGCCACCACAGACCCCCTTGAGGATTAAGAACATGGTCACCGGAGCTTCCGGCTGACTGAATATCCTTACCCATAATGCCATCCATTACCTTCTATCCTGAGGCAGGTTAGGTTGGACTACTGCATCCCCCCAGCTGAGAAGGGAAAGTGGGTCCTCCAGGGGTGGCTCAGAAGCTGCCATACAGAGATGAGGCTCCTTGCTTACCACAGGTCAGATATCGTTTCCTGGAAAACAACATAGAGGTAAGCATCACAACAGGCTACATAGGACCGTGCGACCACAAGGCACACAATAGGCAAAAACGTTACTAAAGCATGCAGAAAATGGTGAGAACCTCCCCTTATAGCACCAACAGTCACTAGCAGTCCACCCTGAATTTCATCCCTCAGAGACGCAATCATGAGTCCCCAACAAGGACAATCACAAGGTCAAGTCTTGGTACTCACCCCCTCAGAGCCCCAGGCATAGGATCCATGCCAGGCACAGTTCTATTCTCCTGAAACTGCTTCACTGGCTGGTTTTGTTTTTACAGCACTGTGTGTAAGATGGATGTCAGGCAGATCCCTCTGCGAGCCTTCTGCAATCTTTGGGAGAGAGAAGGGGGGATAGAAGAGGAGGGAGGGGACACTGAAGTTGTGTGATGCTGCTGTAGACTTCCAGATCTTTTCAAATTCCTCCAATTTGTGGCTGCTGAACAGGCCCTTATCATGATAAGGGCATGGAGCTGAACCGATTTTTCCTCCTCCTATGGCTACCAAAAAGACCGCAGTTCAATAGAGTCTCCCACATCGCGCTGAAGTGAGTCATCCTTTTAGGGTTCAGGGTAGTCATTCATGAGCATTTAATCAATCTCTTTTCTTCTCAATCCTGAGATTTTCTACAGAGAGGAGAAAATCCATCCACCATCTGCTGGACAAAGAAATACTGAGAGACCTCTGGTGGCTGAGGCGAATAGAGGCATGAGAGTAATGTCACTAAAACTGGGCTTTTCTTTGTCTCCCCCAATCTGCTCATAGGGGAAAGCAACCCACTTGTCTGGACTGGTTTAGCAGAACGAAATGGAATGGCAGTCTAGGTGAAAACTGACTGCACTACCTAGCAGATACATCTTACTACCTAAGTGTAAGATGATTAGAATTTATGGATAATGTGGCATTATTGCTTCTACCTAAACATTTATAATGCAGTAATGCTACCTAGTCTCCTTCAAGTCATTAAGTATTCTGTGACAGTAAGCATCTTTGTTACTTTCTGTCTCTTAACTAAGGGATAATGACAGGACTAAAGAGAGCATACATAATTTTCTAATTTGCAGGCCAGTGGTCGGATAAGGTTTTTAAGAAATATTATGGCAATGATAGATTCTTCCTCATTGCACGCTCCATTAATGCCATCCTTTGTTTGGAAACAGAACTTCTGCAGTTCCTAAGCCTGTGTCGATGAGGCATGACATGCAATTCATTAGTAGTCTTACCCACATCATCTTCCAAAGAAAAAGCAAACAAGTTATCACATGCTAAGTCACTTTGGAAGAAAGAGAGGTAGGGAAGATAGGATAGAGACATTTAAAATCTCAGTGGTATACATGCATAGCAAGGAGGCCCTTTTCAAAATGAAAGGAAGCTTTGGAATGAGGCAGCATAGGATAAAGGTGAAAGGCAGAAGACTCAGGAGCCGGACCGGCTCAACCATTAGGCAAGACTAAACTGTCACCGAGGATAACAGTTGCTGAGAGATGGAAAAAACTGCAGCAGTCAAAGCAACACAATAGATCCTGACAATCACACAAACTCAAAGAACCATCAGCACATTCTTTTACCTGCAGAGAAAGTGGACACATACACCCATGCAAAGTATGATGTTCAATTATGCCTTTTTGCAGGAGATGGGAGGGGTGATGTTGGAATGATGATGATTGCTGAGTTTAATTATTAAAATCTTGAGGGGCACACATAAGGCTGATGATTTGCCTATGGTGCCCACTACCTTGCATTGGCCCTGCTCAAGAGTAATCTGAGGAAATATTTCTTTACGGAAAGGTAGTGGATACATAGATGGAGATGAGAATTGTATTTGAATTCAAGAAAGCATGGGAACAGCATAGAGGATCTCTAAGGGAGACAAAAGGATTGCAGAGTTTAGTAGTTGCTATGAATGGGCACACTGGATAGACCATACGGTCTTTATTTGCCATCATTTTCTACTGCATGTTTCTATGTTTAGCTTCTTGGATCTAACATTTCACCACTAAGCTATAGTTTCTTGCAGGCTCACTTCTAACTCAGGCAGTCCACTGGCCTTCAGCTTTTGGTTACTTCTATTTCTCCTTTTTTGGATGGAGTTCAGCTATTTTTAACATTCTTTTTCAGCCTTTTATAGCATTACTATCTCTATCTTACTCATCTCTTTCTTCCTTCCTCCACTTTGTCTATTTGGACTGTTCCTTTTCTTTTTGTATTTTTAATTGGATACATTTTTATTTTACAAAAAGTAAAATCCAAGAAAATTAGAAAACAATAATGAAAGAAAAAGGGTACCTCCCCCTCTCAGGAAATAAAGATATTACACAGTGCCCATCATGGGAAGAAAGAGACTAAGATCTTCAATCTGGACTTGGAGTGCAACAATATCTCTTAATATGCTAGGTGGTATTCCAATGGTGTTGGGCGCCCAGAGGTATTCCAATGGTGTTGGGCGCCCAGAAAGAATGCACCCCACCCCGGACAACATCTTCCTGTGACAGTGCTCACACCTCCTCCCTACCAGACCTTCACAAAGGAGGCATATGCTGCCTCCTCTCCAGTCCTGGTGGGTATTCTCTCTCGGCACAGTCTCATGAGAACAGCTGCACTGCGAGACTATGCCAGGAGGGAACAGCCACCGAACCTGGAGGGGAAGCAGCGTGGCAGGCCAGCAAAGTTATGCTTGCCATGTCTGCCTCCTCCATGAGGGCCTGAAAGCGGCAACACTGTCCTGGCCGGCACTGGGGCAGGCTGCACTCTCCGCCCCGCCCTTGGTATGCCACTGCTAGGATAAACTCATTCCACAGTTAACTAAATAAAACTTAGAAATATGAGGATAAGGCTAAGACAATAGCCCATCTCATTCATTATCTTTCCAGAGGTTTTCCAACCATATAGGATCAACAAATACAAAACTGATCCCTTGGAACGTTACCAAGCACTGACATGGGAAGCTCAAGAAGAATGTAGCCCCTGTAGCTATTACGAACTTGAATAATTTTTGAAACATCAAAAAATATAATCACATTCCGGCCAAAAGGCAATTCCTACTTCTTATGAAAATAAGCTTTCAGGATTGCAATTTTATCAATAAGTGGAAAATGGAACCACTAGAGTGGCCCTAGTACAGATTTCATTCAATGAAGATTCTAGGAATTTTGAAAGATCCATAGTATTAGAGGATTCTGCCCCTACCAGTGCCATTCCAGCTTCATGATGTCTTATTAGGCAAATAATAACAATTTGAAATCATCATAGTATTTTCATATTGAAGAAACAATATCTTGTTAAAATACTTCTTGAGCAACATCTCTTGAGACAAAAAATATGCACTTTCAAATTCAAAAATCTCAAACTTACAGAATACAATGGTTCTTTCTATGACTATATAGAGGGAACTTTTGAAAGGACGTCCAAGTGCAATCTGCAATGTCTAAGTCAGAATGTCCAAAAAAAAGGTAGGCATGTCCAGGTGTAGACATGATTTCACACACATGGACATGCCCAAAAAAGACGTCTGCAGGGTCATCTACATAAACATTCCCAGAACCATATACCAGAACCTGGGTGTCCAGGATAGTCTTATGGTTAGAGTAGTAGGCAAGGAACAGAGCAGTCTGGTTCAAATCCCACTGTTACTAGTGTTGATATTGTGCTGACATTTCTGAGATCAAGTGGGGATGTCCAGGTTCCTGGGAAATCACCAGCCATGCCTCCATTCAGACAGGGACATCCCTAGAGTTGGATTTTAAAATGGCTCTGGAGACATCTCTGTACTTTGGACAACTCTACGCTCATTTTTGGATGTCCAAGCATTGAATAGGGCTTCTAAAATGACCCCCCATAAACTATCTTTATTATTAGTAATAGCTGTAGTTTGAATAGTAATTAATTGAGAATTCATTTTATCTATCCTTTGTTCAAGTTGATTAATTTTATGATCCTGTTCTTTAAATTTAGAAATATCTTCCTGTGGAAAACTTAGAATCTGCCCCATCGTCCCTTTTAAAAGATTAGTCTGAGAAACCATCTTCCATATATTGAGCAATGGCACTTATGGAGGGAAAGGCATGTCCACTGCATGATAAATAAAATTGTAGTATGAAACTGAATAACTTTTGGAAAATCAGTAAAGTCCCTGATATGTGACTACCTAAGGGACCATCTTGCCCCTCCCCATCACATCCATTGGGGCTTGGGAGAGGTCCCCCATCCATTGCTCCAGCCTCTTCCCCATGGGGAGTGAATGGAGTCCTAGGGATAAAGTTGCCCCAGATAGGAAAGAGGAAATATTAACCAGAAATCTTATTGTTGCCGCCATTGAGAGAGACTCTTCTAAAATCAGGTGTTTGTCCATAGGTCCAATTACCGTCATTGGAGTTGAAATTATAGGTGTGATTTTCTTTCCTTTATTCTTCTGCTTCCCAGAGCCTTTAAGCATGAATAGATGAAGGATCACAATAGCTCTGAATTAGCATTGAACGGGTACTTTCTTTGGTCATGTATCCCTTCGGCAATTTGCCTATGGCCGTGCACCTATAACCACATGGTAGCATTACAGAATTTAAAAGGCTGAAGTGATCACATGATAGTGTGGCAGGCCCAACTCCATAGGCCAGTCTTATAGCTTGTCCCAAGGCATAATGGTCCCCATAAGTAAGTCGCCACTTGCCTGCCTAGTAGCTCTCCAATCTCAAGGGGGCCTTTTCTCTCAGTTCTCTCAAGGCAGCATGCCAAAATTTTAAAGACCATAGTGATCATGTGATTTATCAAAGGGTGGGCCCAACTCCCTGGGTCAGCATATCCCAAGTGCACTGGAGACCCACAAGCAAGTTGCCACTTGCTTACCTGGTAGCTCTCCAGCCCCAAGGGGGCCTTTTCTCCGTGGACTGTTCCTTTTCTAGGTCACTGGACAGACTTGCTATGCGAGTAGGACAAATGAGAAGGCCTTTGCTCGAGTAATCTGTTTTCTGCTCTTATTCATGGATGGAACACAATGTACAGTGTGAGGCACATTCAAAAAGGCGGATGGCCGGGCCGTCGGGATGCCCAAAACATGGACAGGCCCGACTTGCACCCGATTCCGCAACCATGGGAGCTATACGTTCCTGCGGTTGCAGAATCGGGCACTTAGACGACCCATATGTAAGTTATAAAATTCTTTAACTTATGTGACTTCCAAAGAAGGCCACATATGATGGCTCTAGGATTGGTGTAAGAGTCCATGCCTAGATTTAGTGCATATTTTCAAACATTAAGCCCCTGTTTTATAAAGAAAAGTAGGCACCTACTTTACTTTATACAATGACTCAAGATAGGCACATTTTGGGTGTTCTAGATGCCCATTTATTAAATTACCCTCCACACCTAGAATCTACTCGGTCTTCCGCTTTCTTTTTTCTTGGTCCAAGGCTCTGGAACTCCCTTCCCCCCTCTCTATGTCTAGAAACCTCCTACCCGTCCTTTAAAGCTAACCTCAAAACCCATCTCTTCTGTTCTGCCTTTAACCTTCCTTTCCCAGCCCTATCTCCCCCCCCCCTCTAGGCCTATGACAGCATACCCCTACCCCTGTCTTATATTATTTTCTATGTTGTTGCCGTCCCCTTCTCTTTTCCCTTTTGTTATCCATCTTTACCCCCCAATCTGTTTCTCTGTTTCTATCCCTTTTTTCTTTGATTTTATGGCGTTCCTTTTCTGGCTCTCTCTCTTTTTAACATTGTTTTTAATTGATTTTATGTATTGTGAACCGCCCAGATGCTAATTGTATTGGGCGGTATATAAAGTTTTAATAAACATAAACATAAACATGAGCAATCTTAAGGATAATCATCAGCATCTTATATTTAATCCTATATTCGACTGGGAACCTGTGAAGCTGTACTAGATCTGCTGTTATGTGCTTGAATTTTGATTTGTTTAATGATACCCTTATTGCAGTATTTTAGATTTCCTGTAGGGAGTCACATCACAGGCTGGTAAGCCATGCAATTTAGCATTAAAATAGCTTATACAAGGAAAGACTATCATCTGAAATACCATCCTAAAATTGTTGTCAAACATATACAGGCACAACTGGTGTAAAAGCTTCATCTCATAAAATGATATATGAATAGACTTGTGCAATCGGTTCACAAATCATGAAACTGGTTTATACTCAAACAAACAATTTCAGACTTAACAGTAAGATCTATGTTATTTAACTGTAAGAAGTCAGGCAGTGCAAAAGAGTCTTCTCAGATCAAGAACGTTGCCTGCTTTTCCAGTGGCAGATGTCAAGTGCAGGGATTTGGGCATGGACCTGTTAGGGTGTGTTGTCTTTTTGGCACTGTACAGAGCCACAGTCTCTCACTGCTGACCTCTTAATAAGGAGTTTTATACTAGTGGTATGACTTTGTTCTTTCAATTAATGGGGTTGTTTACTGAAGTTGACTTTTTAATAAAGTACTCTGTACTTCAACCACTGGTATCTTTTATTTTATATATATATATAATAAAGCAAATGGCGTGAGCTGGTGGAACAGTGGCTTTCTGAATTACATCTATCAGTTCGTCTGCCATACATGAAAAGAACTACACAACAGTTCCACTTTCTAAGCCTGACTGGCAGTCACTGTCCTTGTAGCTTCAAGTGAACAAAAGAGTCCAAGGTCAGTCCTTGTGGTTCAACTACCTTTGAAGCATTCAGCAAGGCTTAAAAGTCTTTATACTGTAGTTCCTTTAACTTCATAAATCAGGCATTCATTAATTATTAGCAGGGAGTCCAATCAAATGTCAAAAGAAAAATATTCGAGGCAAGTCTGCATTAGTTCCAGCAGCTTCTCAAACTCTCATGGCTGCAAACTGAGTCAGATCAGGTTTTCCAGCCAGCTTTCTAAGTCATGATTGGCTTACTTCTCCTCTGTGGAGCGAAGGGGAAGCCCTTCCCCCTTTCTCTCTCTTTCTCTCTCTGTGAGGTGTTTAACTGCACACACACTCATTGGTAGAAAATCAAAATACTGCTCTTAGAAAAACAAAATACTGCAGTAGTCTCACTTCCAGGATCACGGTTCATGCAGCTCCTTATGCCTGGGCAAACCTTTGCTCTCACTGCTTACTAGAGCAGGGTTTGGGAGCAATGTTCCCTCTAATTTTCTGTAGGCTGTGTGCGCATAAAATATCAGCTGTGTGCAGCTTTTGAAGGAAGGTTAAATTTTTGTGCGCCACATAACGACACTCGGAGTTATATACTTTAAAATTTGACTACACGTCAGAATACAGTTTGTACACCACATTGATTTTAATCAAATTAAATTAAAATAGACGATTACTAAATGAAGCGGGAAATTTCTAGTAATTACAATCATAACTTTTAAATTTTAAGACGTCTGTGTTGTTTTCTATCAGAATCAGAGCCGTAATTTTTGTGCGCTCTGTTGTAAAGTATGTGCGCTCGCTCGGCGAGGTGTGTGCGCACGCACAAGCGCACAGCTTAGAGGGAACAGTGTTTGGGAGACCATCTGCCCACACCTCTCCTAGGGTGTTCCCCACAGCCTGGCTTATAGCATTCCAATAAAGAAAATGCAAAAAGTCAAAAGTAGCCTAGGCGCCTTTAAATACAGATTCCAAATGATCCTTTCCAATGACTGGCAGGTTTTGAATACAAACAAAAAACATACTTTGAAATGTCTGTGTGCAAATGCCATAAGTCTGAAAAATGAGATGGGAGAGCTTGAATTGCACTGAATCAAGAGGTAGACATAACTGGACTCTCATAGGCCTGGAGAGAAGGAGGATAACCAATGGGACAAATTATATCACAATGGTAGGATGGATCAGATTGGTGGAGGGATGAATAATATGCTGAAATGTTTAGTGCAGTGTGCTGTGGTTGCTAAAAAGGAAATAGAATGGTAGAGATTCTTCAAAAAAGAATGGAGAATAAAAGTGAGACCATCTTTATATCTCTGTAAAAGTCCATGGTGCGCTGGACTTTGAATACTATATGTAGTTGTAGTTGCCTTATCACAAAAAAGATATAGCATAACTAGAAAAGGTTCAGAGAAGGGCAGGGAACCTCTCACTTGTGTCAAAGGTGCTTGAGATGCTGCCAAGTGTGCCTAACTCGATGGTGGTCAGCATTAGCTGTTCAGAGGGTATCAGCTCAACAGCTTACCCAGAGGATCTCTCTGTCTGCTGCTTTTTTTCTTTATGGACTGACATGCATTACACCACCGCTGCCATACCTGGTCGCTGGTGTGTTTCCCCACCACCAGTGCTCTCACCAAGGTCAAAGTTGCCTTCCTGTAATATTTGTTTGACCTCAAGATGTCTTTTTTTTCAAAAGATTTTATTGTAGTCTGTGTACACCAATGAAAGAGCAGGTCCTGCTTCTCTGTGAAACATGCTGAACAGATACGCTTCTGCTTCTGGCTATTGGCCCTTGTCTCCTCTTCTGGAAAATTTGCAGCTGGTGCAGACATCTCCTGCCTTTCTGTCGTCAGTCCCTATGGGTACAGAAAACAACAGATAATAGCATTAATACAACACAAAACAAATCACAAAAAAACCCCTGTAGGTCAGCTAGCCACAACAAAGGAGAAATGGTCCCTGATTTGCAGGCTGTTCCTTTATAGCCCCCTGCAACTACAACACTTCCTTGCTTTCTGGCACACATTGCTTTACTGTAACAATAATTTTATAACTTAAGAACAATATAATTTTAACAATGTACTACTTTGCAAAAATGCAAAGTGTTCCTTTGAGCTAATGCTGACTCAGCAGCTCCTAGGCTTTCTTGGCAGTAGATTGCCAGACCTTTCTTCCAAGGAAATGGAGATGTAAGTGACTTGTGCTAGGCCACAAGGAGTATTAATAGGAATCAAACTCTTGCCTTTTGGTTATGCTGTCAGTACTTGAACCATTAGGCTACTCCTCCACTCTATTTTACTCACCTATACTATTTTACTTCTTATTAGTAACATTTGTTTGGCATGTCTATTATGCGCATACACATAGGAACCATAGAGCTGTCCCCACAGGCAAGATACACCATACTCTAGTCAACATTGGACATAAATATCCAATTCATTTGTGCATGCAGTAAATATTCCTTATGGTTATGAACATTTTTTATGTACAAATTGACAGTTATTAATGCAAAATCTGGCCATGCCTAATGCAAACTCATCTGTGCATGCGCTTAGTGTTTTTGCCATACTCTCTGCAAAACTTTGGGCACACTTTATTTGCATATGATTTGTTTACAACACTGGGAAGCAAAATTAGTGTGCTGCTCCTGCACTGGAGAACCCTGTGCCCAGCTTTAGTGAAGGATTCTAATGCAAACTATCTGCATCAAGCCATTAGACTGTGAGTCCTCCAAAGGATAGGAAAATACCTACTGCACCTCAATATAACTCATCCTGAGCTACTCCTGAAAAAGGCATGAGCTAAATTCAAAATCTCTTTTCTTCATTTCCTTTCTCGCCACTCCAAAGTGATGATCTTCATAGCAAACTTGCTCCTCCAAGGCAACACATGGGTTTGCCAGACTAGAGCTGGGACTGTTCTATTATATTGAAGATCTCCTCTATAAACCTCTCTGTCTCTTCAGTTCTCTCAGGTGTACTACACTGGCCTCCTGAAATCATATTTATTCTCTGAGTGCAGGGAGCTCTTTGCTGTGGGTTCAGACCTACAACTACTCATCAACTGGTAGAAAATCATATATGTGACACTCACGGTAAAAGTCTGGAAAGCCCCCAAATCATGGCAGGACTGTTGTTTAAAGTGTTTAGGGGATGGAGATGCCTAGTTCAACTTAAAGTCTCAAATTTATTTGATGGATTTTGTGTTGAACTATGATTAGTCTAAAGCTAAATTATAAACTATAAACTAATTAAAGGCACATTTCAGATAGCATATGGAGATTGGAATTGAGATGCTGAGTTCAGGATGTACCCAGTATCAACAGTATTTTAGAAATAGCTTTGCTAAATGTGGAGCTGTTTCTAGAATACATAGAAGGAAACGCAGGAACACATGTGAACTCACATCCACGTACATGGGAACAGCCATTTTACAAATTTACAGAGGAATTCAACAGAGGAAATCTGGCAACTTACACATATAAGTACTGGTATTTCACAATTTACACAAGTAAATGCCGATACATGTATACATGAGCCATTTCATAAACGTAGACATGCTGATGCTACTGGTTAACTACCCAAGATACTATCTTTAACTCATTTCAATTTGGAGGGAGAAATAAACTAGGAGGGACTAAGGAGGCTAACCACCTTATTTCCTCCTCTAAAGGGCTGACTGAAACGCATACTTTTTAAAAACATACACATGCCAGGGAGTAGTTGTAAGTCTCAACATGAAGAATTTTGGCCTTACACATGCATTGCCTATGGGAAGTGGGGAATGCATTAGCAGATATTTGTCTCATCCCTTCAAAACTTCCACATTCTGAGGAGGTCCATGTGTCAATTGGACCCTTTCTAAAATGTCCATTTACATGTGAATACAATTTACATGTGTATATGCCTGATTATACGTGCATAAATTGTGAAAAAGGCTTGTAAAATAACCCCCTTAATCTAATGCTTGGCGCAGACGACAATTAGTTCTCAATATACCATTGTGATGGTTTGCGCTTTTATGCATCACAGTGTTGTTGTTGCCATGGAGACTGTCTATCAAATGTATGGTGGGATGTCTGATCTTTTAAAAATGCCACCAGGTTTGCCGTGTCCTTTCATTCTACAATTGCAACGCCAACATGCTGTAGATACTGCAGAAGCAGCAAGTAAGATTATTTTTTGATTAATGGCATCACTCTTATTTATTCCAAAGTGGTCTCTTCATGAAGTCCTATTTAAAATAGATGAAAAGTGCACCTTAGCAAGTCCTACAATTAGCCTTGCGAGATTGTGTTTTTTTCCTGCATTTCTATAAAGAAGTTCTATTGGGACTGGTAAGAGAAGAACAACGTCAAAAAAACCACACCTAAGAATTAGATTTGACACAATGTGTGGTCCTTTTGGAATATGTCTATACTGGGTTTTTTTGGGGTTTTTTTATTGAAAGGCTTCCAAAGAATACATAGAAACAAGAACCATAAACCAAATACATCATCAAAAAGAATGCAACATCAAAAGCAGGGCTTTAGAACACAATGGTAGCCTACAATATGCCTTCATTTTGGTATTTTTAAGATAAGTACCAAACAACCACCCTCCCCCTTCCCCCACCCATTCTCTCCCCACTGCTCCCCCATTCAACTTTAATGGCACATAGATTAAAGCTCCGAAGAGAGAAAAGGGGCTACAGCCCCCCCAACCTCCCATTTCCCTCCCCCCAAGACCTCCCTAAACCAAGCCCCCCCCCCAATCCTCCCCTCTATGGCTTGCTGATCCTTAGACAAGGGAAGATAGAGAGCAAGAAGCACATACAAGGGGAAAGTTCCCTTGAAGTTTGCATTTTCCCTTTTGATTATTTGTAACAATCACGCGCCATAACGAGAAACAAAGGGTGCCCATATCAATTCAAAGCGCGCCAAACGCATCCTGCTAACAGCTACCCCCCGCTCCATTATATACATATCCCACATTCTTTCCAACCAAACCTGGAAGGAGGGGGGCAAATCACGTTTCCATGCTGCTGCAAGGGATAATCGGGCCGCATTCAGGCCGTGGCGGAGTAAAGCAAGCTGCGGGGCCCATGCGCCCGGCACTGAGGCCCCAAAAAGAAAGATCCCCGGATCCCAGGGGATACTCACTCCCAAAAGCAATTGTAGACGGAATTGTACACCCCTCCAAAAGGTGCGAATGCGGGGGCAATCCCACCAAATATGCCCCAAGGTGCCCCCCTGCCCACAATTACGCCAACAGAGGTCCGCAGCCCCTGGATAAATACGAGCGATCTGCGTCGGGGTCATATACCAACGGTACATTATTTTATAATTAGTTTCACGGGCATTAATCGCTACTGAGCTCTTCCATAAGCGTGTTTCCACCCTTTCCCACTGTTGCTCAGCGTAAGAAAGATTCAGATCAGAGTTCCAAAGCTCCCGGTGTCTTGTAGATCGCGGTTGACACCCCTGTAGGTGTGCATATAGGGTCGCCATGAGTCCCTTAGTAGTAGTGCACCCCTCACAGTAACGTTCCAAATCCGTCAGGTCCCGAGCCACCTGGGGCCGCACAAGCCTAGATTGAACCCAATGTGTCACTTGCGTATATTGATAGATATGCCCACCCGGAATGTCAAATTCATCTTGTAATGCACGGAAGGATTGCAACCGACCTTCATCAAAGAATTGCCCGGCCCAGCTAAGGCCATGATGTCCCCACTGCCGAAAGACTAAGTCACTCAACCCCGGCGGGAAGGAAGCATTGTCTACTATAGGGGCCAAAGGGGACAAGTCTGTACCCTGGGATCGAAAATGCTGATCCCAGCAATGGAGGGTATGAAGTACATAGGGATTACTGATGCATTTACCGTGCTGAAGTTTTGGACCAAGCCACAGCCAATCCCCCAACTCCGCTCCCCCAGCCAAACTCATTTCTATCTGTACCCATCATTTGGTGCTATCGGCAATCATCCATTCCACCCCCGCCTGACATTGTGCCGCTGCATAGTACCAATGCAAATTGGGCATGCCCATATCTCCAGTGCGCGTACGGGCATAGAGAACGTGCCGTGCCAACCGCGGGTGACGGTAGTGCCATATAAACTTCATAAGTAACCGCTGCCAAGTCGCCAAAGTGGCCCGCGCAATGGGAAGCGGTAGTACCTGAAAAAAATAAAGAAAACGGGGAACAACCACCATCTTGACTACCGCTATACGCCCAAACCAGGAAAGGAGCAGGCCATTCCAGATATCTAAGTCCCGTCGAACCTGACGGAGCAGAGGCTCATAGTTAGCTTTAAAGAGGTCCGCCCGCTCCACGGTCAATTGCACCCCTAGATAGCGTAGGGTACCCGATACCCATCGAAGAGGATAGGCCGCTTGGAGCTCCGCACAGACCGCCCCAGGGATCCCGACATTTAAGATCTCCGATTTAGTGTAGTTAATTTTGAAACCGGATATCCGAGAAAAGTTTTCAAACAGCTGCATCGCGGCTGGAAGGGAAGTAGACGGATCCACCAGGGACAATATAATGTCGTCCACAAAGAGCGCAATCCGATATTCCGCAGGGCCAATGCGGACCCCCTGCAAGCCTGGATGTTCACGAAAGCTTTGTGCCAAGGGCTCCATCGCGAGGGCAAAGAGCAGAGGCGAAAGTGGGCAGCCCTGCCGTGTGCCCCTCTCCAGGAAGAAGTTTCTCGAGTGTCCCCCATTTATCCGAATGCACGCTTTAGGGCGTTGATAGAGACTACAAACCCAACGGATATAATTAGGGCCAAAGCCCAATGTCGCCAAAACACACCAAAGGTATCCCCAATCGACCCGATCAAAAGCTTTTTCTGCGTCGATCCCCACCAGCAAAGCCGGCTGCGGCTCCCGTCGGGCCACCTGAATAATCTGCAACATACGCCTTATGTTATCTGCGGCCTGGCGACCCGGCACAAACCCAACCTGGTCAGGGTGGACCAAAACCGGAAGGACCCGATTCAAGCGCGCAGCCAGAACAGAAGCAAATATTTTGACATCAACATTTAACAGGGAAATGGGGCGATACGACGCCGCGTCGTGCAGAGGTTTACCTGGCTTGGGTATCATCACTATCATCGCCTCGCACTGGGACGAAGGGAGAGGAACCCAGCCCAGAACCTAATTAAACAATATGGTCAAGGTTGGCGCTAATTGTACACGAAACTTCTTATAATATTCCGCTGGGAAGCCATCGTTACCCGGCGCACTGCCAGTTTTCAGCCGCCGAATAGCATTTTCCACTTCGTCCACCGTAAATTCAGAATCTAACAGCTCGGTCAGGGTCAGAAAGACGCGGCAGAGCAATCCTCTGTAAGTAAGCCTGGACACGATCCCGATCAAAAGGTTCTGCCTTATAGAGCTGCTCCAGATAATCAGCAAAAATATCGCATATCTCCCGAGAAATTACCCTTTTCCGTCCCCCGGAATCGCGCAGTTCGCGAACCACTCTCGCGGATTGCTTTTGTCGGAGACGCAAGGCCAAGAAGCGGCCAGTTTTATTCCCATGCTCATAAAAGGTTTGCCGTAATTTCCGGCGTTTATTATCTAATTCCCTCTGCAAACATGCATCCAAATTGGCTCGCGTAGTCCGCCACTGACGCAAAACCTGCTGCGAGCCGGTTCGGGCATGCTCCAAAGCTAAGCGAGTAGACTCCTTCACCAACTGATCGTGGTTGCGCGTCCACATTTTCCGCGTGCGGGCTGCCTCTGCCATGAGTTGACCACGGGCCGTAGCCTTAAAGGCACCCCAAACCGTGGGAAGGGAGACATCCCCAGAATCATTAAGCTCAAAGAATTCGGTGATGAAGCGGGCATGTTCCTGCACTGCACCCTGCCGCCGCAGGAACCGCGTATCTAAGCGCCAGAGGCGCTGGTGCTCGCTGTACAATCCTGCCGGGTGGGCAAGCCAGCACGGGGCATGATCTGACCAAGTCAGCGCTCCATGTCCAGCCTCCACTCTACCCATCCATCAAGTGCTGATCCAGTAAGAAATAATCAATGCGAGTGTGAACCTGATGAACTGGAGAGTAGTAGGTGTAACCCCGCTCTCCCTCGTGGGTGTCCCTCCATACCTCCATCCCGCAGACCTAAATCTAACATAAGGCGTTGAAGGGCTCTAGCCGGCCCCCTCACTCCCCCCCCAGCGCGACCTGTGGAATCCAGATGGGGCACCAAATGTGTGTTACAATCCCCACCAAGAACAATGGGACCCCTTGCGAAGTCTGCCAGTAAGGCTTTCAACCGCATAAAAAATGACCCCTGGCCTTCATTGGGCGCGTAGATATTAGCTAAAGTTAGCAAGCGCCTTTCTAAGCGAACATTCAGAAAGTGCCACCTCCCCAGGGTATCTCTTTTCTCCTCCTCTACCTGCAAGGACAGGCTCTGATGAAATAGGAAGGCCACCCCCCGCTTCTTCCGGCCCTGCGCGTCTGAGGCCACCCGTACCTCAGTGTACGGGGACTGCTTCAACCAGCCCTGCTTACAATTCTGAAGATGAGTCTCCTGTAGATAAATAATGTCCCCCCGCAAAGCGCGCAACTCTGAAAACAGCAGCGACCGCTTCCTTGGGGAGTTGAGACCCTTAACATTCAAAGATATAAGTCGCACCATTAATATTCACAATCTAAACCCTCTTACCCTCCAGTTACCCGAAGGGTCCCAGTGACAGCATCCCCCAGCAAACCCAGAAGGTTTATTATCCCCGCCCACTTATTCCATACTCCAGAAACAAGTGCCATAGCCCCCCCCCCCATACCCACACACACCCACCAACCCCAAGTTAAAACACTCTCCCTCAGAACCAACCCCCCCCCCTTCCCGTCAATACCACCTGCCTGTCAACAGTAATACAGGACACGGTAAATTGACCTCAAACCCTGTTCCCCCCAAGTCCCCTTAAAGCAAGAGTACAAACAAAACAGATAGTAGTATTTCCCCATTACTCCCCCACCCACCCAGAGTCATCCGTACCATCCTGTCCCCTGATCAAAACAGTGGCCTCATCAAAGCATTTTCAAGTCACCCGCCACCCCCAATGTATATTAGAGTGGAGGCCCAGGCGAACCCGGGCCAATAGCCAATAACTCAATAAAAAACAGTACAAGGAACAGCAAAGCATCAAAAACCATTCATTTAACCCCACATCATGAGGCCGGGAGGCCCACATGATGAGTCTCCCTTAGAGGTAACAACAGCTCTCCTTCTCCAAGAGAGATTAAGCAGGTTTGCCCACCCGAGTCCACCTAGAGTGCTGTGGCTTAGGGAGCGACGGGTGAGGCTGAGCATTATCATCAACTAGTCCCGCCTGACGAAGAGCTCGCCAAGCTTCAGTATGGTCTTTTGCTGAAATCTTTTTATTTCCCAAAAGAAAGTTCATCCTAAATGGGAAAGACCAAGAGTAGCGAATCCCCTTGCTGTTCAAGACCATCGTAATTGGCTTCATCTCCCTCCTACGCGCCAAGGTGAACGTCGAGAGGTCTTGATAAATTGACACTGCTGCATCCTGGAAGCGGACCGTTTTTTTCTCCCGGCCTCGCCGTATGAGAAGCTCAGCGTCAGAATATCGCAAAAACCTTGCAATGACATCACGAGGTTGGTTATTGGGAGGTTTTCCCAAGGCACGGTGGACTCGTTCAATTTCCATTCCAGACACATGAGCGGCCAGATCCTCCGCCGGGAGCAGTTCCGCTATCAACAGTTTAAGCACTGTCGGTAAATCCTCTCCGCCCCCCACCGCCTCTGGGATTCCTCGAAAACGCACATTATTGCGGCGGGAGCGGTTTTCAATGTCATCAATTTTGTAGGTCAACTCCATCGCTTGCGCATGCTGTCGGTCAAGTGCACATTGTAGATCCACCAGAGTCCCATCATGGTCAGCCGCTTTGGCCTCCACATCCTCTACTCGGGCTCCCAGTTCTTTCACATCAGTCCTTAATGCTGTAACATCATTCAGCAGCTCTTCACGTAGTGAGCGAAACTCGCTGGCTAGTTCCGCAAAGCCTCTGCGGAGTTCTTTTTTGAGTTGAGCAGAGGAGAGCTGCTTGTGGGGCTCTAGTTCATCTTCACTTACAGTCTCATCATCCGTGCCTGATGGAAGCTGTTGTTCAAGTGGACTGCTGGGGGCCCCAGACTTAATCTGCAGTCGCTGGGAGGAACGCATCCCCTCTCGAGCTTCAGGGTTTTTAGCTTCAGCAGCCATAGGAGGGAGAAACACCAAACAAATCAAATATCGGTGTATACCGGGCAGCTTCTCAGGCAAGCAGCAAGGGAAGCCCCACAGTTCCACAAGGCAACCAATGCCGCACAGTGTTGGGAGAAAGTATAGTCAATGTCAGCAAGGGCAGAGGCACCGGAGAGGCGACAATGCAGAAAGCTTCGCAAGCCCGCAGGACAATTACTGTCTCACAGTGAAAAGAGAGAGATACAGCCAATGTCCACAAAGGTAGAGGCACTGAAAAGACAGCGATGTAAGGAGGGGAAGGCTGCCTTGGCCCTCCAAGAGAGGCGGGCTGCCAGGCTGTTCAGATTGCTCTGCAGAGCTATATGAAAATATGTTGCTGAGTGCCGACAACTGCAAAGATCCAGAATCAATAGGAGCGCAGAGGCATTCCAACAGGGCACAGATGAGTCGCGCTGAGAAGTATGGGCCTCGGCAGGGCGCTAGGCTGCCAATACTGTGCCACTGTCGTTGGCGTCTTTTATGATCCAGAGGGTATCAAGAGAAAAAGGTAGCGTTCGTATTTACCCCCCTCAGGGGGACTTGCGTTGACAAGGCCGCAGCGAGGGCAGGAGGATGCGATAGGCACTAGCGGTTGCCGCGTGGGATCGAGGCCCTCTCCTCAGCCCAGCCGAAAGGGCTTCAGATCCGCATTCATGCGTCCCAATCTCGAGGGTGTTGCTCCGCTCGGCGGTAGGCTGCCGCACGTGCTCCGACTCGGCGCAGGGGTCCGGTGGTACAGTCCAGGAGGACTCTGCTCGGGTGCCGTCCAATCCGCCGCGAATCGCGAGGGTCAGCAGTGAGGTTGCTCAGGCCCAAGGCAAGCAGCGATGAGAGGCAGATAGCAGGCCGCACTCCAGAGATTTACTTCACAGCGTCCCAGCCGTCAGGAATCTTACCGGGCAATTTGTCAGTTTTTCAGGGGTCACCACATGCAAATGCCGACCCAGGGCAGGTGAGTTCGGGGAAAATTGCTTCAGTTAGCGCATGTTAGCTGGAGTTTTGGGGTACTTGGGACGGAGCTCGGTTAGATTGCAGCCATCACACAGCGGGCTCACGAGCGCCCCCCCGTCTATACTGTTTTTTTGACAGCTATATAATCAAGCTAGCATGGTGGGAGCAAAAACAGTGACAGAATTCAAAAAGACATAGGACACAGAGAATCACTACATAGCAAGAAGGTGGAATCAAAGCAAACGTAAATAACTTCATAAATAGAGAGGGGTATCCTGCCTGAAGTGCAGGTACAACCTTAAGCAAAGGCATAGAGGGGGAGTAACCTGCACAGAGTGACAACTCTAGCCACCTTACTGGGCAGACTAGATGGACCATACTGGTCTTTATCTGCCATCATTTACTATGTTACTGTGATAGGTTTAGAAATCACAGGTGTTTTTATATTCTTTACAATATATGCACAGTGTATGTCCCTTTTGGAGGGATCACTGTGGGAATTCTTTAAGGTAAATTACATTTGAAATGTTTCAATTTTTCTTGTTTCATTATTGATTTTAGACCTCAGAGGCTTTCCATGACACTGACTATTAGACAGTGACCATTTTGATGTTCAGTATTTCCAGGATTTGTTCAGGGAGCAAGTGTGCCACTAACGCCTGTTATCTGCACTGTTGCACTCTTAACTCTGTGGAAAGGGCCAATAACGCCGCGTTAATGAGCGTTAGAGGTGCCTGCAGCGTTAAGGGAAAAGGAGGTGGAAAGTGGGCGTTAATGGGGCGGAGAGTGGGCATTGACAGCATGTGCTCCCTTACCGTCGGCTTGTGCAATCATGTGTTAGAGCCCTCAGCACTGGAAACCCTAACGGGAAGTAAAACCTCGCAGAAAGGGGTACTTTAGAGGTGAGAGAGCCTATTTAAATGTCTGCAATGTGATGCACACATAGGGGATCCGAAGAAAGTGATAAAGTGATAGTAGTGCTCCATTAGCAGCAAAAGCAAAGTGCCCTATGATGACAGAGCACTATGTTGACGATGCCATTGTGGCAAAGGAGGTGTTACATGGGTGATGCTGTGGGGCAGACAGGTCCACTAGGCAGACAAGGAGGCTGCCTAGGGAGAACATTTGTGATGGCCGGCATGACTCTGCTGTGACAGCGGCAGCACACATACATGCTGCCACAGTCAGAAGGGAAGTCTGCCACCCCCACAACCTTGGGGACTGTAATGAAATATGATGGGACAGTCCCTGGCCACAGGAGCAGGACACAAGGCCCAGATATGACAGGACACCCCAGCAGGCCTTCATAGTGCAGACAACCAAGTGACTAACAGCACTCACTACAGACACTACCTCCAGCATACTGGAGGGTCCAACAATTGCAGTGCAGTCCCTGGGGACCAGGTGATGTGTGCCCCCCCCCCCCACAGTCAGGATAACCCCTGAAACTGGTCAGTAGCACAGTTTGCAGCTGTTATGTGCCAGAAGCACACCATGTCCCTGTGTAATTATGGCCTGATGTGACGGATCACAGCCCTGTGGTGATCATTTGCAGAAAGCAGTTCGGAATGCACAATACTTTTTGTTCTTACTTCATAGATATTGGAGGCTATTTTAAAATCCATATTTGTGCTTTGAAAAAACGGGCATAGAGACATCTCCAGAGACATTTTAGAAGCCGGGTCTATCGTGATGTCATCCAAGTCTGAACAGGGGCTTGATGGAGGTGTTCCCAAGAACCTGCCTGATCTTAGAATTCTCCTGGAAGTCCAGAGTCACATCTAACATTATTGCTGTTCCAGGCATACATAGGCATTGAGAAAATGCTCATTTTGGCCATAAAACATCCAGAGAAGACGGCATGCTACCACCCTCAACTCTGTACAATCATGATAATAGCAGCAGGGGGATTTGAACCCTGACTGCCTGGTTCTAGCTCACTATGCCAACCATTAGGCTATTTCTAGATATTCACAGTCTTGAATACTATTCTAGGGATGTCTATGTAGATGCCCCTGCAGATGTCCATATTGGGCATATCCACGTTTGTGAAATAGTGCCTGAGTTTGGACATGTCTGCTTTTTTCAGTCATTTTGTCTTGGATGTCCCAGATTACACTTGGAAGTCATTTGTAAAATTCCACTTATTGGGTATACTCCTGATGAAGGTTCATGTGGAAACATGACCATGTGGGATTGCATTGATTACACAGGTACACTAAAAAAAAATTTTTTTAAACTGCCTCTAATGTTTCGATTGATTTTTATGTTTTTTTGGTGCGCTGAATCCAAATCTGGTAACCAATTTGCTCCATCACGTACAGATTTTTTGCTACATTGGGTTAGCAGTTTGAGGTGAACGTTTCAGATTGAGTGCGATCGAGATAAAAGTTTCTTGGATGAATTCTTTATACTAATTGTTTAGTAGTTATTCAAATAAGAATAAAGAAAATTGTAACAAGGCAGCACATAAGAATAGAGTAATGTCAACAAAACACACTGTGATGGTAGCAAAATTGTCTGCACTTAAAACAGCCACATACATGTGCACAAACATTGAGCATATAAGAGCGAGGTTAGACACAAAGCAAAGCAAAGAAATGTGCAAAAAATGTTGTACAGGTATGTATGTAAGAATAGAAAACGCAAACCGCACCATTGCAATACATAAAGACAAACACCCGATGGTGTGAAAATAAAATTCTAATAAATGAGATCCGACACTGTGGTAATAACTAGCAAATTTTTATTTCAAAGTTTAGTAAAAACACGATATTTGTCAACACAGTTTAGATTTTAAAGTCATTCTTGGGTCAATCAATCTCCTGGTGGGCCCGTTTCTTCTTCCCCCGAATGCTTCTCTTGGTGCGCTGCTTGGCGTATTTTTCATCTGGGGTTTCCCGCAGCATCAACCAGCAGAAATCAGCCATCATAGTGGTGTTCCATCTTCCTTGGTACCTTCTCTCTGCGTCCTTGATGTCCTGGTGAAACCTTTCACCTTGTTCTTCACTGTACGCCCCCAGGTTTTCGGGAAAGTAGTTCACATGGGAGTGCAAGAAATGGACTTTCAGGCTCATGTTACAGCCTTGTTCTTTGAAGGCATTGAGCATCCTGGCAACAATATCCTTATAGTTCTCATTCCGCCTTTTCCCCAAGAATTTGAGAACAACATCCTTGAAGGAATCCCAGGCTTCTTTTTCCTTCTCAGACATTGTTTCAGCGAATGCTCCATCTGAAATGAGTTTCCTTATATCAGGGCCAACAAACACTCCTTCCTTTAGCTTTGCTTCAGAAAGTCGGGGGAACTTTGAGCAAAGGTACCGAAAGCACTCACCATCTTTTGGAAGGGACTTGATGAATTGCTTAATGAGACCCAACTTAATGTGGAGAGGTGGTAATAGAATTTTATCACGAGGTACCAAGCTCTCATGAAGAACATTTTTCTCACCGGGTCTCAAATACTCCCGAATTGGCCAGTCTTTTTTCCCCCAGTGTAGGTCGCGGGCCCGGCTATCCCACAAGCAAAGGAAGCAGGGATATTTGGTGAAACCGGATTGCTGCCCTAATAGCATGGATAGAATTTTAAAGTCTCCACAAATCATCCACTTATGCTCATCATAACGAATCTTCTGAAGAATCAGGGCCAAATTCTCGTATTTTTCTTGGAGAATAACAGAGTGAGCAATAGGAACTGAAGCGAATGTGTTGCCATTATGAAGAAGAACACCTTTTATGCTGTCTTTTGACGAATCAATGAACAGCCGCCATTCAGCAGGATCATACTTGAGTTTAAACTTTTCCATCACTCCGTATATATCGTTGCAAAATACCAAATCTTCCTCTTTGCTGAAATACTTCAAAAATTGTGTCTCGCGGTTGCGGTACCAATAAAAAGTTGTTCCTGGTGACAATAGATTTTTCTGTTTAAGCCGAGAACCTAGCAGTTGGGCAGCATCTTTTGGGAGTCCTAAATCCCGGACTAAATCATTCAATTCAGCTTGAGAGAAAAGTTCAGGTTTCAGATCTGGTTCAGTTTCAAACTCGGAAGTACTGGACTCATCGGGAAAAGCCATCTGATGAGTCTCATCATGATCAGAACCGTCCACACAAATATGATCCAAAGATTTTGGTGGTTCAGGCACAGGTACTTCGTTGCTATGAGGCATAGGCCTAATTGCTGAGGGAAGGTTGGGGTAACTTATTACGTTCTTATTTTTTAAGTTGTATCCCTTCACAATGCAAGAGCAAAAATAGCAGTCACTGCTGTGGTCTCTTTGTTCACGCCACATCATAGGTATTCCGAAACGAAATGCTTGTTTTTTACCTTTCATCCATAAGCGTAGATCTTCCTCGCATGTCTTGCACACTTTGTGAGGAGCCCACGGTTTGTCTTGATCGCCTAACTTCAAACCGAAATAGGCGAAATATACTTTTTTAATAAATGCAGAAATGTTCCTCTGCCGCTTTTTTCATGGTATATTCCCCACAAATAAAACAAAAACTGTCCGGAGAGTTGACGCAACCTCTGGCTCTGTGAGCCATCACAAATACACAGCACTGTAAACTACAACTGTAGTGAACCACTTCGGAATAAAGCTGGATTACGACTGAGCAAACAAAAGGTAATAATGAACTTGCAAGAAACTAAAATTTGACAGGAAAGTTCATGTCGCAACCACCGTGTTTGAGCGAGCGAGCGAACGAGGCGAGGCGAACAGGAAAGAACATGCGCCAGCGCGAGTACTGGATTTAGCCCCCCGCCTCCCAATTGTCCTGTTAATGTATAAAATGAATACAAAACACTCTAAAATATCATGAGGGAGTGTTTCTAGTTAGTTAACCATTACAACCTCTATTTTGGGCCAAGAAAATAAACTGCAGTCGGCTAAAAAGAAATTATGTGAACATTCCTTATATGGGTAAGAAATCTAATTTTGCAAGAAAACGTGACGTGATGGAACATTTTGGCTATTTTTCCTGGATTCAGCACCCCAAAATCTATAGGAATCAGTTGCAAAACTGGAGGCAGTTTTTTGGTAGTGTACCTGTGTTATTAAAAGATACCCTTTTGTGACCTTATTTGTACTGGCTATTTTGTTGTATTTGGCACTATTTTCTTTGTGCGATGTTCTGAGGATGTGCGTGCCTTCAGTTTGCATGTTTATAGGCCTGATTATACATGTGTAAATTGTGAATAAGGCTTCTAAAATAACTCCATTCATCTAATGCTAGGTTTAGACTACAATTAATCTAATATAGGGGCGCATTCTAATGTGCCTTAAGAATTATTCTAGGGTCAGCACAAATAGCAGTGATGACAGTGGGCAACATCAATGGGTGACCCATTGAAGAGGAAATTATTCTGTGATCTTGCCATTGATTATCACTGCACCCCATGGCTCGGAATATAAAACTGGACTGCCTCCAAGTACATCCTTGTCAACCCAAATTGCTGCAAAATCAAAAACATATACTGTCAGTTGACTCAGTCAAATGCTTTCTCCAGTAGGGACGGGATTTCTCACCCCACAGAATCCACAATAAAAGCCAGGACATATTAACAACAATATGTCAGTCCTTTACAAATCCCACCTGAGAATCGTGTATCAAAGATGGTAAGAATTGTGCAAGCCTATTTGCCAAAATTTTGGCAAAAATTTTACTGTCAATATTTAACCACGAGTTGGGTCTATATGATGCTCAACACAATAGATCCTTTCCCAGCTTTGGATTCACCATCATGAATTCCCAGCTAGCACCAAATGAAAACATTCCAAGTCTACTAACAGTATATATTTCACACAAGGGAATACTAATTTTATCCTGCAAAAGCTTATAAAATTCCCCGCTATATCCATCCAATCCAGGCATCCTGTAGATATGCCAGTCTTTACCCTTTGTACCTCCATCACCAAAATGGGTTCATTAAGGCCTTCCAATTGCTCAGGATTGGAAGTATAAAATTTGTTAAATACCAGTTGCACACTCCATTTCACCAGCTTCATCCGCATATAGGCTACAATAAAAGCCTATAAAAATGTTCCCAATTTGCTGCTGTGCATTTTGTACTATACCGTGCCTAGTTTTTTAGCACTCAAAACTGTTTATTCCTGTTCCCACTCTTAATCAATGAAGAAAGCCATTTAGCAGGTTTGTCTCCATACTGACAGAGCTTATAATGATAATAAAGCAAAGGCTTTTTAACCCTCTCATGCAGTACAGTTTTCAGCTCAGCTTGGAATGCTAAGACAGTCACCTTCCCTTCCTCTGGAAGCTGCCAGGTATAAGTCTTCTATATTTGCCTCACTTGCTTCTCTAAGGTTAACAACCAAGATGCAATGTCCTGACTACACTTAACAGTATAACCAATTATAGACTCTCTAAGAACCACTTTCACAGTTTCTCAGAACAATAAAGGATTCTCTTTGTGGGTCCTGTTGGTCCTCTGTACCAGTAAGATATGAAGTGAATAAGATTATCACTCCTACACTATGGGGTATGTTTACTAAACGGCAGTAAGGGAGCAGTCCTTTCCATGCATTAACGGCAGCGATAAGGGGTTACTGTGCAGTAAGTGTGCTGGGCATGTTAGAGGGGGTCCGGCGTTAAGGAGTGGTAGTGGACACCTACCATGCTGTAACAAAACATGCTGCGTTAAGGGGTAGTAGTTGACACTTACCATGCGGTAATGGGACATGCTGCGGCAAGGTGACTGGCATGCACCTTAAGGCAGGAAAGCCATTGAAACGTTGAAAGGGGGCAGGGAAGCCAATGGAGAAGGTATGGATGCAAGCACAATTGGTAGTTGATGGAGTTGACTCACCTGATGCCTGGCAATGTGGCCTATGCTGTTGACTAGGTGAGACAGGCAGCTGCCTAGTGATGATGGTCAGTGTGGGTATTGGCTGTGTCATGGGTGGCGGCAGCGGAGTCAGTGGAGGGGATGCAGCAGTGTGGAGCGCTGTGACAGGCATGCAGTCCTAGATGCTCCTGAAAGCATACACTGTGACATAAGCTACATTATAGTGTCTGTGAGGTGTGGACAGGTATCCAGATGTATTGTCAGTATGTGGCATGCCATAGGCCAGGACAGTGTCTGGGTGGAGGCAGCATTTTCCTGATGTGAGCAGTAAAGGGAGGATTGTCCATGAGTGCTGATGTGGAGCAGTCACAAGAGAGCTATGAATGATATGGCTAACTGCTGCAAATAACCCCTGATGGCCATGATGGGGCAGCTTACTGCCAGTAATCTGCCCCACCATGAATCTCCATGATGGTTAAATGGTTGGTGCAGGGCTGTGCCATGGATTTTTCAAGCAGAGAGTTTGCAATGTGTGTGGTGAGTAGATGTATGAGATCATACAGGCCAAAAGCATTTGGTGTGTATGAACCAAAAGTAGCAGTACCATGGGGTACATGAAACATCATTTGTGTGGGTGGGACTGATGCCTCAGCCTGTGCAACTGCAAGACAATACACCTGACAGAGTGGCATGATAGAAAGGGACAAGTTGAATCCATTTGCCCCATGTGGAGCAAGCAATGATGGCAGAACTGTGCAGGGAATGGCTATGCAACGAGTGTTATGTGCCTGAATGTACAAGATATATCCTCTTTACGTAAAGCTGGGAGGTCACAATGATGGAAAACCAGAAAAAGCATCCATACCAGTTGACCCAGACATCTGCTGAGTATACATCACTAACCCATTACAATGTGCCGCGGCAGAGCCACTAAAGCCATGTTCACAGATGTCCATGATGGGGAGACAGGACTTTGCAAGGTGGGCAAGTGCACCTAGATGGGCAAGGTGGGCAAGTGCACCCATATGTCCATGATGGGGAGACAGGACTGTGCAAGGTGGGCAAGTGCACCCAGGCACAAAATGAACAAGTGGGAAACAAATCCTGGACCTTTGACCATGGAAACATTGCACCAACCAGTGGGCTACACCTCCACAGCTCTACATAGATGTATAGAGCCTTCAGATCTCTGATCAAACTGTTTGCTGTCTGTGCTGGCATAGGCTGGGCCTTCCACTACCCATGAGGCACTGCACATTTAAAAGAGCAGTCTGCAGCTGAAGAACCAATGGAGAATGCACTGATCCAGCATATCAGCTCAGTAAAGATGCACTTGCTGTGTGTCTAAATGCACAGAACAACAGCAAGCCGTGCTGCAGAGTGGTTTCAGCTGTCACCCTGAAGGTGAGGAGGGGTGCCCAGCACCTGATCCACTGAACTTGCACTACTAGAGATGATCTTTTCTGGCTGTGCTGTAGGTCTGTATCATTGCTGGTATTGTCTGCAGTGTGTTATGCTTTTTTTTCCTTGTTTTCTGCATGCTGTATGTGACAATAACAGCTTGATCCTGTGTTCTTCCCATATCGGACACTAGCTCTCCGATAATAGTGCAGGTTAGTGTGCTACCATGAACAGCCACAACAGTGGGTGTATAGGCTGGCGTTGGGCTACTGCTTCAGTCCTGCCAGGGCCCCAGTGCATAGACCATGAAAGACTACTGCCCAAACCTTTGTGAACTAACTATTAACTACAGCATGGGCAGAAAAACTGCTCTTCGCTGAGCTGTGTCAGTCAAGCACAATCCAACTACCATTGTTCTACAGATCAGCATGCACATAGTGTGACCACAAGCACTCTGCATTGGAATACTCAGCATTGTTTAGTGATTGGCATTCCCAGATAGAGAATGCATCCACATCACTGGAACCAGACACTGTAATATCTCTATGTGACTACATAGCCATGTCATGGTCATTTTTTGGTCATAGTGAGAGTGCCATCTCAGCATGGCATACAATGGCCACCCAGGCAATGCACGTGGCAGACGGGCACAATGGCAACTCAGCCAGTGACTCTACCATTGGGACAGACATATCCAGAACAATTTGTGCTGTTTCAGGTGATACCCACAATCCTCTGCCTCATCTTATTCACATTTTCCAAATAGGCTGGGAAAACTCGGACAATGTGAGCCAAAGTTTAGTGCAGAAAGCCACAGAACAAAGGGGAGCCATACATACACACACTTATACACTCTCATTGGCGCACTGTGCAAAAGTGGAGATGGTTGGCATTCCTGCTTGCCACTCCTGTCTCAATGTCAGCTCAAGGATTGATAACTTGTGCTCTGTTTTCAGGAGCTATTACTGTGCCTTGGCCTCACCACACATTGTTACCATGTGCTATTAGCCTTCAACCAACTGTGGATAGTGGAGCCTGTCAGTGCTGCTGGTGGGTGTTTTCACCCTTGCTGGCCATCTCCTTGGGGATTGCACATGCTGGAGCTGTACTTACATTTTCAGCTAAACCTTGTCCACAGGAAAATGCAATACAGAAATCCCAGCAAGGACCTGAACCTGTGACTCTCCACATACATACACACACCAACTGTGTGTTGTACCACAGTGCTGCCTTATGGGGGGTAACAGCTCCTTTTGCTGACATACTTCCCTTCAGCTGGCCTTTGGCACATGCTGCAATGTGCATGGTGCACACGACCAGGACAAGGCTTCTGTGTACTGCAGGCTGGTGCCACTTCCCATTCCACCACCAACACCCCACCATGCAGACATGCCCACACACTGTCAGTGGTGGTGGTCGCAGTCCCAGCATGTTAAACATGTGGGTTTGGAGGGCGCCTTGGGCACAAGAGCTGGATGGGGGGGGGGCAGGGACACACGTGGATGGCCACACACTCCCACCACCAGCTGCCTATGCAGGGGCCTCATTGCCACCTGCCACCGATATATCTCAGGGGAGAAGATGGCAGCCACTGCTGTGATATTTCCCCAGGAAGCTGCATTTTCCAGCTACCTGGAGGGCTACAGCTGCAGGCAGTATTGGCCTCTACTTCCACAGCTGGGTTCAGTGGCACCGGGGAGACCCACTGCCATCTCTGCCAAGGGTGCCATGTCCCTTGGACCACCCCATGTGGCACATCATCATTCCACACGAGCAGTATGTCTGTGTATGACCACTGTCACTGTGTGATCATGACGGGCATCACAGATGTTGCTGTGGATGGAAGGATTCCCTTATGTGAGGAGTTACAAAGGTTAGGTCTCCTCAATCTGTTGGTGAGATGGCTGGGGGTAGATATGATAGGGGTCTCTACAGTACTGAATGGCGTGGAACTGTTCACGGTTGTTAACGCCATCACAATACGGGGGACTAGGGAACAGATACTGCTGTTACATTGTGCATTTCAGACATATTGAGGCATATAGTTTGTCATTCAATGCATTGGCAAACACTGGTACACAGTGGCAGTGTATGTTGTGACAGCTTCTCATATAGCTGGGCTTCGGGAGGGTTTGGTCACGGTCTTGGAGGAAAGGTCATTATACGTTTATTTGGGGAACAGTGAGGATCGGCTGCTTGGCCAAATACAGGCCTCATTAACCATGGGTGTCTTTTTGGGATCCGCCTAGGTACCTATGCCCCTGATTGTCCACTATTGGACAGAGGATAATGGGCTTGAAGGACCTTGGTCTGACAAAGTATGGCATATATTCTGAACTTATGTTCTTATGCCCCTCTGTGCCACCCGGGCAACTGCCTAGTCCACCATGTCCACCAGCACCTCCCCACTACATGACCACTATGCCACTCCTATGCCCCATTTCCACCATCGGCATGGTGCCCTTTTCTGCATGAGCACTATGCTGTTGCTGCTAATGAAGCACTACTATCACTATTTTGGGCTCTCTTGGCAGAGTATCACATTGCTGACACTTAAACAGTCTTTCCCAAACATCTTTTCTGGGAGGTTTTAATCGGCGCTTGGATTCCCAGCATTAAAGAGCTTTTCAGGTCATTGTGCAATCAGCAGTACGGGAGCACACACCGTAACCACCCACTCATCGCTCCAGTCACACCCATTCTCCAACCCCTGCATCCATAACGTTGCCGGTGCCTTTACCGCAACTTAAAGCAGCATTTTTTTGGCGTTAAGGGAGCAAGTGTGCCAATAGCCTGCGTTAAAAGCACAAATGCTCCCTTACCGCTGTTTAGTAAACATATCCCTATGACTATATATATATATAGATAGATAGATAGCTAGATAGATTGATAGATAGATATTAGCATTTATTATGCAAGCACAGAGAAATTACGTACAAAAGAATAGGACATTATCTACAAAGAGAACACAGCACCACACAGCTAATTCACCGCAACCTACATCTTCTCATAGAAACACGACAGCAGAAAAAGAGCACATGGCCTTTCTAGTTTGCACTTCCATATCAACTACTACAACAGTTCCTTTTTTTGCTTTAGAGATCCTTTGTGTTTGTCCCATACTTTTTGAATTCAGATACTGTCCTCATATCCATCACCTCCACTGGGAGACTATTCCACCCTTTCCGTATAGAAATATCTCTGCATATTATTCTTGAGTCTATCCCCTTTCAACCTCATCCTATGTTCCCTCGTAGCAGAGCTTGCTTTCAATCAAAAGAGGCTCTCCTCCTGTGCATTTATGCCACAGAAGTATTTAAACATCTCTATTGCATCTCCTCAATTCTGCCTTTCCTTTAAAGTATATATATTAAGATCCTTAAGTATGTCCTCATATGCTTTATAACGAAGATCACTAACCACTTTGCACTGACACCATCCTGTTTATATCCTTTGGAAGGTGTGGTTTCCAGAATCGCACACAATACTCCAAATGAGGTCGCACCAAAGAAGCACTATCACCTCCTTTTTTCTTCTGGTCATTCCTCTCCCTATGTACCCAAACATCCTTCTAGCTTTCACCATAACCTTTTCTATCTGTTTAGCTACTTTAAGATCATCAGACACAATCACGCCTAGGTCCTGTTCTTCTTTTGTGTACTTCACCGCCTAGATTGTAATGCTCCCTTGGATTTTTGCAGCCCAAATACATGACCCTGCATTTTTTAGCATTAAATCTCAGTGGCCAAATTCTTGACCATTCTTCAAGCTTAGCTAGATCCCTCCTCATGTTATCTACTCCTTCCTGGTGTCTACTGTATTGAAGATTTTGATATCATATGCAATGAGTCAAACCTTATCCGACAGTCTTTTCGCAATATCACTAACAAAGATGTTAAAAAGAATCGGACCAAGGGCATATCACTGCGGCACACCACTGGTAACCTCCTTCTCCTCAGATTGAACTCCATTTACCTGTACCCTTTTTTGCCTCCCACTCAACCAATTTCTAACCCAATCAGTAACTTTAGAGTCTATACCTAGGGTGCTCAGTTTGTTTAAAAGTCACTTGTGCAAAACGGTGTTAAAGGCTTTACTGAAATCCAAGTACACCACATCTAGAGCTCTCCCTCAGTCCAACTTCCTGGTCACCCAGTCAAAAAAATCAATCAGATTAGTCTGACAAGATCAGCCTCTGGTGAATCCATGCTACCTCGGATCTTGTAATCCATTAGACTCTAGAAACCTCACTATTTTCTCTTTCAGCAGAGTTTCCAATCGTTTACTCACCAGAGGTTAGACTAACTAGCCTGTAGTTTTCAACCACATCCTTACTTCTGCTTTTTTGTAAAGGCACCTCATGAGCCTCTCTCCAGACTTCTGGCATCACTCCCGACTCCAAAGAGGCATTGAATAGGTCAGCCAGTGGAGCTGCTAGAATGTCCCCTTCAGTATTCTTGGATGTATCTCATTTGATCCCATCGCTTTGTCTACTTTTAGTTTAGCTAGATCCTCATGAACACAGTTTTCTGAAAATCGTTTGAGATCCCCATTGCTTCTGTTCCTTTTGTGGGTGTTTTCTGAAGTCCTGTTCCTGGCCCTTCATCTGTGAACACAGAACAGAAATATTTGTTAAGCAAGCCTGCTTTATCCTCATCAGCTTCTACATATTCCTCCCCTTCATCTTTGAGTCTGTAATTTTAAGAATATAAGAAATGCCCTAAGGGGTCAGACCAAGGTCCATCAAACCCAGTATCTTTTTTCCAATCCAGGTCACAAGTACCTGGAATGTTCCCAGAAAAGATACACAAGTTCCACAATGCTTGTCCTGGGGAAGGCAGTGGATTTCTTGCGTCCTCTTCAATGATGGTTTATGGACCTTTCCTCCAGAAACTTCTCCAAACCTTTTTTAAACCCTGCTACACTAACAGCCTTCACTACATCGTCCTGTAACAAATTCCAGAGTTTGATTAAGCATTGATTGAAAAAATATTTTCTCTTATTAGTCTTAAATGGGTTACATTGTAGCTTCATTGTGTGTCCCCTAGTTTTTCTACTTGAAGGAGTAAACAAACATTCTACGTTTACCTATTCCACTCCACTCATTATTGTGTAGACCTCTATTGTATCTTCCCTCAGCTGTCTCTTTTCCAAGCTGAAAAGCCCTAACCTTTGAAGCCTTTCCTTGTAGGAGTATCCTTCTATTCCTTTTATCATTTTGGTCGCTCTTCTCTGTACCTTTTCTAACTCCACTATATCCTGTTTAAGATATGCAACCAGAATTGCACACAATATACAAGGTGTGGTTGCACCATGGAACAATACAGAAGCATTAAAATATCCTTGGTTTTATTCTCTATCCCTTTCTTATTTAATGGGTATTTTATGACTCTTTTTCATTTCAGTCAAAGCTGCTTACACTGTAACTTAAACTTGGTAATGTACATTAAACAGGAACATTAATAACTTGGATTTTTCCAGAGGCAATGGAGGGTTAGGTGACTTGCCCAACACCATGAGGACCTAGTGGGAACAGAACCTTGGTCTTTTGGCTCTCAAGCCAGTGCTCTAACCATTAGGCTACTCCTCCACACCCCACAGGTGATTCCTAGCATTCTATTTGCTTTCTTGGCCGTTGCTGCACACTGGACAGAGGTTTGCAACATATTATCCACAATGACGCCTACATCTTTTTCCTGGGTGGTGGTTCCTAATGTGGAACCTTGCATCATGTAACTGTAGTTTGGGTTGATCTTTCCTAGGTGCATAATTTTGCACTTGTCCAATTTAAATTTTATTTGCCATTTGGACATTCAGTCTTCCAATTTATCAAGGTCCTCTTGCAATTTTTCACAATCAACTTGTGTTTTAACAACTTTGAATAATTTTGTGTCATCTGCAAATTTGATCACCTCACTTGTTGTTCCCATTTCCAGGTAATTTATGAATGTTAAAAACAGCGGGCCCAGCACAGATCCCTGAGATACTCCACTATTCGCCTTCTTCCATTGAGAAAATTGTCTATTTAGCCCTACACTGCTTTCTGTTTTTTCAATCAGTTCCTGATCCACAATAGCATACTGCCTCCCATCCCATGACATTTTAATGTTGCCAAGAATCTCTCATGTGGAACCTTGTCAAAGGTTTTGTGAAAATCCAGATACACTATGGAGGTCATTCCATAACACGAATAAGCCATTTGGACATGTGCCATAGATATTTTTCTAATGAAAACATCTAAGACCATGTTCTGAAACTCTCATGGCCCTGCGTGTCTATGGCGCTAGCACAGCGATCAAAGAACGGTGCAGAACAAGGGTGTGGTCAGCCGCAGAAATGTATAAAGTATATTCAGGAAAGGCCTGTGTATGTTTTCAGTGTTTCCCACAGATGTTCCCGTTATTCCTGCAGAAACTTGGAATAAGGCCTTGGACTTAGAAAATATTCTGCTCTGCTCTTCAATGCATCCCATATGGAATGTTTGTGACAATTATGTTTTGAACTGGTGTGTCTGCAGTCTGGAAAAACACAAGATGCTGTTTTAAAGAACAGAAAGCAGAGGTGAGGGAAGGATGTAAGGTAAAGAAACATTAATAATCATCCCTACAGAAATATTAAGAAGAGCAAGTGTTTATTCTGGCTATGCTGACATTTGCTGTTTGTGCTAAAGGAGCTAATCTAAGGTTCCCTAATAATTCCTATGTTCTGAAAAATGGGACTGTTGATGTAAGGCTAGTATGTGAGTGAGTATGGAAAAGATTCTTGTTTGAGTAAGAAACACATATCAACTGTTCTTGATAGGTGCAGGGGATCTTTTTGGCAGAAGTATGATTATTGTGACTGCAAGTGAGTGTGTGTGTGTGTGTGTATTTTGAGTGTTGCACAGGAGGATCTGGTGTGCTCATCTGAAATTCTGAGGGGACATGAATGCCTGGCCAGTACCTGGTCTGCAGGGATGACTGCAGCATCACCAGGTGCCAGTGTGATCAGGCAGAAAAAAATCAGAAAAGGTTCTCTATAGTTAAAGGTCAAAACATATCCCTGTCAATAAGGGACCCTCAGAATGAAAGCATGCCCTAATACATGCCCAAAAGCACCATCATCGGTCTCTAAAAATGTGCACAGTGCAGTGTTCTGAGCATGCAACAGATTAGTATATATAGTCTAGTTTGCATCAACATTTATGTATCATCAGTATTCATGTGTAGTTTGCAACAGCACAACACTATCAGTGAAAGGAGAGCTTAGGAGATGCATGTTTTACAGAGGAGGCATGGCCATTCATGAGTATATGACGAAGATGGCAGGATCAGAAACATCCATATTGTCAGAATACGGTGAGTGCAGAGATGTCCACGGAGGTTTGCTGCATTCCTCGTTTCTCATAAGCCATAGTGCTTTGTTCATGCCATGCCGAAAATGTCAATATCCCTGATTCCGGAACTGTAGGGATGTCTATAACAACGGGTGCGGATGTAGGTTTAAATCAGGCTCGTTTTCGGTTTGGATGTGCCTGTGCGCCAGATGTGAATTTTATGGAATTGGACTCCTCATCAACCAGCTCACCTTTGTCTACCTGTTTATTCACACCTTCACAAAAATATAACAGATTAGCAAGATAAGACTTTCCTTGGCTAAATCCACGTTGGCTTTCTCCCGTTAAACCATGACTATCTACATGTTCAGTAATTTTACTCTTTATAATGGTTTCTACCATTTTGCACAGTGCTGACGTGAGGCTCACCGGTCTGTAGTTTCCCAGATCACCCCTGGAACCCTTTTTAAAAATTGGTGTTACATTGGCCATTCTCCAATCTTCAGGTACTACAGATGATTGTAATGAAAGGTCACAGATTACTAATAGTAGGACTGCAATCTCATATTTCAGTTCTTTCAACACCCTTGGATCCTATTCCTCTTAGTCTCCTATGTGTTTCCTTACAATACCCCTAGATGTATTCTTGTCCTCAGCTGTTAGGTTGTCTGTCTTAACTAGATTGTATGCTCTGATAAGCAGGGACCGTATTTTACATGTGCCTGTACAGCACTGTGTATGCCTTGCAGCGCTGTACAAATGATCAGTAGTAGTAGTAGATGTATACCATCTGGTCCAGGTGATTTGCTACTCTTCGGTTTATCAAATAATAGTAATACATCTTCCTGATTTATCAATATTTCTATCAGTTCTTCTGATACATCACCTTTAAATACCATTTCAGGCATGGGTAACTTCCCTACTTCTTCTTCAGTAAAGACTAAAGCAAAGAATTCATTCAGTCTCTCCGCTTTGGCCTTGTCCTCCCTTTTACCCATCTGTCATCCACAGTCTCTCACAGATTTTTTGCTATAAGTGCACTTGAAAAAGTTTTTATTACGCGTTTTTGCTTCCATTGCAAGCTTTTTTTCAAATTCTCTCTTTGTCTGCCTTATAAATGCCATGCATCTAACTTGCCAGTGGTTATGTTGTTTCCCATTTTCATTATGTGGCTCCTTTTTCCATTTCTTGAAAGATGATTTTTTTTGGCTACAACAGCCTCTCAGACTCACCTTTAAACAATGCTGGCAGTTTTTTGGCCTCCTTCCACTTTTCTTAAAGCACGGAATACAGCTGGTATGGGCTTCCAAGATAGTATTTTTAAACACCGCCCATGCTTGATGTAAATCTTTAACCTTTGCAACAGCTCCTTCTAGTTTTTTCTTAACTATTTTCCTCATTTTACCATAGTCTCCCTTTTGAAAGTTAAAAGGTAGTACTGTGGATTTCCCTGCTGTCCTCCCTCCATTTATTGGAAATCATTAACTATTTAACTATATACTATTAACTATATGCTATTTGTGACATCCTCTCAAACTCAAGCCATTCCTCCATCAAGAATTGCTGAAACCCAGAATCCTTACTCAGGAAGAACAAGTAGTGCCAGTTTGGAAAAAAAAACATCTAGAGCTAATCCAGCCACCCATACTGGTGCGTGTTCTGAGATTTTCATAAGCTCAATTTGGGCCATCACTATTTCAGGAAACAGAGTTTCCATGATCAATACAAATTCAAGGTGAGATCATGTTCCTTGAGCCCTGAATAAGTGAGTGAGGTTATTGGTGGGGGTGGAGAACTCAACAAGCATCAAGCAAGGCGTAACTTTCACAGATACTCAGCATTCTGCAGGTTTGATGATTGGGCCTCATAGTTCTATCCACTTCTTCCTTAAGACTGCAATTAAAATTTCCTCCAAGACTAGACGTGCCACGGCCAGTGAGGACAAACTCTGCACAGTTCTGCATAGAAAGCAGGTTCATGCAACACATGTTAAATAATAATGAGGTGCCAAGCATGCAGATGCCCACAAAGCACCTTATTATGAAGCAAAATGAATGATAAAGCTTTTGATAAACCTCATAGGCTACATTACTGATAGAACGTTTTTTTAATTCCTATTCATTTTGTACCATATTGAGGGTGTTTATGTTATTAAAACTGCATTATTCAATCCAGGTCATTTTAAACTTCCAGCCCTGAATAAATTGCACAAAATACTGCCGTTCAAATTTTGACTGGAACTCGCCAAGGGGAAACATTTTGCCTGTTGTATGGAAATTAAATTGGTTCCTTATTCAATGTTGGGTTAAGTTTAAGATTTTATCTTTGGTTCATAGAGTCTTCAGTGGGGAGGTCCAGTTAGATATTACTTCTGTCTTAAAAATATATCAACTCAATCAAGTGTCAGATTTGCTGCTCAGAATCTTTAAGATATTCCATTAATGCAGCAGTCAAGTTTAAGGGGTATGTTTACTAAACTGCGTTAGTGTGATTCGCGTTAGGAGCCACGTTAGTAGAAGAAATGCCAAAAAAGGACATGGGCGGTACATCGTTAGTGATAACATGCGTTATAACGCGCCGCGCAGCAACGATCGTTACAGGGCGCGCTACTGCGCGTTAAGCGTAAGAAGGCGCGCAGACACCCAAATACAGAAAAAGAGCTGTAGCACAATGGTTACTACACAGACCAATGGTATAAGGGTCATGGCTGGCTGAGGCGTCATGTGTAACTCTATGAAAACCTACTATAATATTTTAATCTGCAGCCGGGTTAACAGGGCCGGCCCGTCCATTGAGCAAGAATGTTTTTTGCACAGGGCCCCGCGTTTCAGGGGGCCCCGCGCAAAGAACATTCTGCTTTTTTTATTTTAAAATTACATTTTAAAAAAAAACCTGTCTCTGGCCGCTGCCGCGTCCGTCGCAGCAGCGGCAGAATGGAGTGTCCCGCGGGGCCCCCTCTCCTCGTTGAGCCCTCTGCAAGGGCTTTCAGATTCGCGAAGGGAGAGTGCTCCCTCGCGTCTCTGTAAAGCCCGCAGGGGCTAATGGGAAATTTCCCTTCAGCCCCTCGCGTCTAAAGGGGCAGTTGGGAAATTTCCCATTAGCCCCTGCGGGCTTTACAGAGACGCGTGGGAGCACTCTCCCTTCGCGAATCTGAAAGCCCTTGCAGAGGGCTCAACGAGGAGAGGGGGCCCCGCGGGACACTCCATTCTGCCGCTGCTGCGACGGACGCGGCAGCGGCAGCAGCTAGAGCCAGGTGTTTTGTTTTTTTTAAATTTGCCGGAAGGGAAGAAGGGGGAGGAGGGGGGGGGGTTAAGACTGGTAATGGGCTGGGGGGCTGATGGAGGCTGTCTGGAAATGTGCTAGGGGGGGGGGTTAAGACTGGTAATGGGCTGGGGGGCTTATGGAGGCTGTCTGGAAATGTGCGGGGGGGGGGTTAGGACTGGAAATGTGCTGGGGGGGGTTAGGCCTGGAAATGTGCTGGGGGGGGGGGTTAAGGCCTGGAAATGTGCTAGGGGGGGGGTTAGGACTGGAAATGTGCTGGGGGGGGTTAGGACTGGAAATGTGCTGGGGGAGTTAGGACTGGAAATGTGCTGGGTGTGGGGGGGGTTAGGACTGGAAATGGGCTAGGGGGGGTTAGGACTGGAAATGTGCTGGGGGGGTTAGGACTGGAAATGTGCTGGGGGGGGGGGGGTTAGGACTGGAAATGTGCTGGGGGGGTTAGGACTGCTAATGGGCTGGGGCTGATGGAGGCTGACTGGAAATGGGCTAGGGGGGGTTAGGACTGGAAATGGGCTGGGGGGGTTAGGACTGGAAATGTGCTGGGGGGGTTAGGACACTAAATGTGCTGGGGGGGGTTATGACTGGAAATGGTCGAGGGGGGGGTTGGGACTGCTCATGGGCTGGGGCTGATGGAGGCTGACTGGAAATGGGGTGAGGGGGGGGGGGTTAGGACTGGAAATGGGCTAGGGGGGGTTAGGACTGGAAATGGGCTGGGGGGGTTAGGACTGGAAATGGACGAGGGGGGGATAAGACTGCAATTGGGCTGGGGCTGATGGAGGCTGTCTGGAAATCGGTTGGGGGGGGGTTAGGACTGGGAATGGGCTGGGGGGGGTTAGGACTGGAAATGGGCTAGGGGGTTAAGACTGGTAATGGGCTGGGGGTTGATGGAGGCTGACTGGAAATGGGGTGATGGGGGGTTAGGACTGGAAATGGGCTGGGGGGGGTGGTTAAGACTGGTAATGGGCTGTGGGCTGATGGGGGCTGTCTGGAAATAGGGTGATGGGGGGTTAGGATTGCTAATGGGCTATGGGGGGTTAGGACTGCTAATGGGCTATGGGGGCGCTAGGACAGGAAATGGGCTGATGGGGAGGGGTTAGGACTTGAGGTGGGCTGATGGGGGGGTTAGGACTGGCAATGGGCTATGGGGGGCTGACTGGAAATGGGCTGATGGGGTTAAGACTGGAAGTGGGCTGATGGGGGGGTTATGACTGGTAATGGGTTATAGGGGGGGCTTAAACTGAAAATGGGTTGATGGGGGGCTAGGACTGGTAATGGGTTGGGGGATTGCTATGACTGGAAATGGACTGAGTGGACGGGGAGGCTTGAACTGCAAATAGCTGATGGGGAGGGAGCTTGGAATGGAAATGGGCTTTGAGGGAAGGGAGCTAGGACTGAAAATGGGCTGATGGAGCAGCTAGGATAGGACTGGAAATGGGCTGTTGGGGGGGAGCTAAGATTGGAAATGGGCTGTGGTGGGGGCTTGAATTGAAATGGACTCATGGAGGGGCTAGAACTGGAAGTAGGCTCATGGGGGGGCTTGGACTGGAATTGGGCTGAGTGGAGGGGAGCTAGGATTTGACATGGGCTGATGGTGGGGCTAGGAAATGACTAGAAATGGGCTGATGGGGGGCTAGGATTGGAAATGAGCTGATGAAGGGACTCAGACTGAAAATGGATGGGGGAGCTAGGACTGGAAATGGGTTGATGGGGGGCTAGGACTGGAAATGGGCTGATGCAGGGACTAGAAGGGAATGGATGCTGGGTGAGACTGGAACTAGAAGGGAGCTGATGTTGGGGGAGGATTAGAATGGGATGGGGTGTATTTCCTAAAAATGTCTCAATCTCAATTTATGGGCGCAAAAATACATATTTTTCCTGATCTTTCTCGAGACACCCAGAAAAGGAGGCGAGACTTTCTGGCTTTACGCCAGAGAGCCCTCTCTCTGGGAGCTCAATTTAAACTAAGATATCCGTGTAAATGTGTGATTTTGTATTGTGCTAAACAATATTTGTTTTTTGATGCCTTACAATTGTTGCAATTTATACAAAGTAGGGAAGGAGGGATAGAGGGGACTCCCATATCGGCCGCCATATAATGATATCAATGCTCCTGTGATTATCTGTTAAGTAACTTAGTTTTCTAAGTATGATTTTTTTCTTTTTTCTTGGATCTTATAGTGGTTTTATGGTGGTCTAGAATTATTATAATATATTTCTTTGGGTGTGATTTTCATGGAGATATTTTTGTCTCTTTATGTTATCTGTATTTCGCTTCAGATTGTATTCTGGAATTTGTTTGTAATAATTAAAAATTTAAATAAAAAAAAATAAAAAAAAGAATGGGATGGGGCTGGGAGAGTAAAATGGAGAGGGGAAAAATATTTTGTGTGGGAGGGATGAAAAATCTACAATTGGCCGGGTATTGGGAGAGTAAGTGGGGATTGAGGATGGAGGGGTAAAATTTGTGTGGATGAAATAAGAATGAGGAAAGAGCAAAAGGAGAAAGATTAGTATGTTAAAGCAGATGTAGAGAGAGAGGATGGAAAGAAAACTAGAAGAGAGAAGAAAGGACAAATGGACAGCAGACGATGGAGAGTTAGCAGAAAACATGAAGAAACCAGAAGAAAGTGGCTGGAGCAATTGCAACTGAAAAAAAATGCACAAAAGGTAGAAAGATATCTCTTTATTTGAATTTATTAACTGGAATATGAAAGCTCTGGGAAATGTGCATCATTAACGTCTGCGCTTTGTTTGGTACAAGAGGAAATTGATTTATAGTTTTATTTCTACAGTGTTGTTGTACATTCCAAGTTTGGCTTTTGGGGTTCCCAGTTTAATTATTGCCTTCCTGTTTCTAAATTGCGATTCCTTGTTTGGTGATGGTCTATGTTCTGCATGTGTAACTGAGCTGAGGTATTCTGTTTATGTAATTCCTATTTGACATTGCCACTTGTTCTCTTTCCCCAGTATTCTCTGAAATGTACTGGTTTAATATTTGCAGTGTTTCCTTTTGATAGGTAGGGTCTGGTGCTTTGTGAGTCCTGGTAATGCTGTCAGGATACAGCGGGTTTGCTATGGGTTCTAAATGGGCAGCGTTTGTAGTAGTTCCTAATGTGCCTGGCGGTTGGCACTGGATTATAGTAATGTAGAAATCTTTTAGTCTTTCTTTATCCATACACTCATTAAGAGACATGTTTACTAAAAGTTAGTGAATGGTAACATTATGCAAATATTTATGCAAATAAGACCACTTATGCAAATGAGGCCCCGCACCGAGTCTCCGCACATGGCCCTGCACCCCCCTTGGGCCGCCCCTGCGGGTTAATGTTTGCATATGTCAGGAAAATTGTACCCGTCTTATTCAATATGTCCCAATAGTGACGTTCCCTCTGCCATGGTCATGTATTATATACCATTTGATAGGAATATTTAGGCAGAGGTTTGGATCCCGAAAGCTTTGGGCTTGGCCTGGAAAGGGTTAAGTATTGGGCTGTGAGGAAGTTTAGTTGTACTGTAATAGTGCTGCCAGCAAACACACCCTCACAGTGGCGTAACCTAAGGTGCCACATAAGGCACCCTAGAAGGCACTCCATAGGGCACATTATAAAGTGTGCTGTCTGCCAAGGCACCCTATAAGGTCCCCTATAGGACAGCATATAAGGCACCTTATAAGACGCTTTATAGGTCGCCGTATAAGGCGCACTATAGGGCGCCCTATAGGGCGCTTTATGAGACACCCTAAGGTGACAGTACCCTGAGGGTGGTTCTGCTGGCAGCACTAATATACAATAAAAATAGACAATGCCTAAGACAGCCCTATCGATGAACCCCACTGTGGGTTGTGAACCCATGACCTCTGGCTCCATGGGCAGGGAAGTAACCAGTGGGCTAGAGCTGCTAATAAACACCTGGCTGGCTACAGGAGGACTGCACAGCACCACACCCCCATTCTGCTGTGGTTACCAGGGAGATTACATACCACCACCCAACCCACCCTCTGGGGCTCAGGGTGGGGGGACAGGATCTCCCGCCCACAGATCCACTTTCTACCCCCCCTGCAATGATGGCAGTAGAGGGGACCATCACCCCAGTCCTGCTAGGGATCAAACACCCTACAGGGCAGGCAATGCAGAGCAGTACACATCCATAACACAATAGCAGACAGACGGCAGGTCTGGAAATGCTCAGCTGCCCCCCACCATTATCTGACATTCTCCAGAAGCAAACCTCCAGCCGCTGCACCCTGCACGGTGTTCCAGCAAGACACATACTAGTTGCAGACAGTCTGCCAGCTAGTCCATAGTGCATGGTCCTGGAGGAGATGCATGTACCCAGAACGGGGATATCAGCATACACACCAAGCAGATAAGTCAGTGATTGGGCCCCAAAAGGAAACCCATAAATAACACACAAGAGAAATACTATATAGCACTATGGGGGAACCTAGCCATGCCATGGTCACTGCTCAGTCAGGGTGAGAGTGACCTCTCAGCAGGATATGCTATGGCCACCCTGTCCATGCAGGTGGTACCGGGCACTACAATGTCCGGCCATTGCCCTATGCCCTGTGCAGATGCGGCCAGGCCAGGCCACCCTATCCAGGCTATTCCCATGGTACCTTGCTCCTCATTATGCACATTGGCAGGCCAATACTGGCAACAGTGCTAGCAGTGTGGGCTGTGGAGGGTGTTGGCAGTCACCACACACTGGATAGACAGACACACACTCCCCACTCCTATGCCAGCATTGTGCAACTATAGAGGTGTTGGGCAGCCCAGGCCACCACACCAGTCCTGGGCACAGTGCAGGCATGGCTATGGTACGCAATACTGTAGGAGTCACCCCCAAGATTGGTAAACACTGTCAGACACAAGACCTGTAGCACACTCCACAGACATCAGAAAGGTTGCTATGATGCAGCTCACTCCGAAAATTGTACTTAACCTAGGAATTGCTATCTGCCAGAAATCATAGCAACCTTTTGATAGCTGTGTACCATATTCCCAGGTTTAGGGTGGCATTACTAAGGTATGCAAGTGCTAGTATTGGGAGATGCACGCAGAGCCCAAAGTCCTGCCTCTCCAGGAGGCTTTGGATAATGGGGCCTGTGGGTGTGGGTGTGTCTGCCCCTGTTGGCTGCTGCTTTACGGCAGAGGTTCCCAACTCCAGTCCTGGTGTGCCAAACACTGTTCGGGTTTTCATGCTGTCCCTCATGAATATGCATGAGATACATCTGCATACCATGGGGGTGGCGCATAGAAATGCAGCACGGGCATCCTTATCAGAGGCAGCATGGAACCGGAATGGTGTTTGGCCCTCCAGGACTGCATTTGGGAGGCTCTGCTCTAGGTAATGTGCATGTTTATGGTGTCTGTGCTCTGTAGGGTAAAATGTAGGTGTTTTGGGCATGTTTACGTCATCTGCAAGAAAGGTTCTGTCTGTATTAGCACGTTATAGTAGTGGGTAAAATCTGAGGACTGGGTTGGCGGAAACCACAGATGGGGCTTGAACCTGTGACCTTCTGCTTCTGAATACACTGGTTTTGTGCACTGCACCACCATGTTATCACAGAGATGGTGCATTCCCTGGTGATACCATGACTGTTAGTCAGACAGGGCCTGTCTGTTGCAGTGCATGGCACCCACCTACACAGGGCTAGGCCACGGTCTGCTCTGGGCAGCTGCCACTGCCCCCTCCACCACCAGTATCCCTCAGCAACCATGCTGACATGCCCTTCTGCTGGTGGAGCTGGTGTTGCGCAGTCTCAGGCCATCCATTGTGCAGGTAGGCGGCTGCCTATGGTGCGGGTTCTGGGGTAGGGGTGCCTGCATAGACATCCATGCTCCCCCCCAGCCCCGCCTGCCAATGTTCCGTGCCCTTGGGGGTAGCTGTTGGGTACTATCCCCTGTGACACTTTGGGAAACCCACTCGTGCCCATGTCGGACCTTCAGCAGTTGCTGTCTGGCTGCTCCGCTGTTTCAGCATTCGTATGGGCCACCTAGGCATCACCCTAGTCCGCACTGTGGCCCAGCTCCACCACAGCATGTGCCGCCTGCGGCCCTCTGTATCCCCTTCTCCGGCATCTGTCCAGTTGCCGTTCCGACATGCCCGCCCTGATGTTGCGGGACATGTGCACCTGTCCGATGGTAGGGAAAACCCTGAGCAACGCTATGTCACTGTAGGCTCATTCACCTTGTATGGGGACGGCGTATAGACCCTTCCACGATTTATATCTGTTCTATGGGGCTTACTCGGGGGGGGGGGAGGGGTTGATGTTTCTCATTGATACCACTATTGGCCAGCTTGATTATTGTTTTTTTCCAGTTTGTTGGGGTCATTTTCAGTGTTTCTGTGCCCTTTTGTTCTGTGCACATGTATCACACTTATCACTGTGTTTTGGTTTCCCTGCCCCGGCTGTACATTGCTGACACTGAAATGGTTTCTCTCCCCTGTAATGTGCCTTTAACGGCAGGTTTTCATTCGCGTTGGAATTCAGCCCTGAAATTCAGCGCCTTAGTGTGAGGGAAGCCTCTCCCCGCCCACTCTCTGCCCATTGACCCCTTCTCTCCGCCCTCTCTCCACATTCTGCGGTGTTTTACGGCGCCGCGGAGCATTACGATCATTAGCGTGTCATAACGCGCGTTATGACGCACTAATGAGCGTTAACGTTACATAATGCGCGTTATGTAACGTTACCGCAGTTTAGTAAACATACCCCTAAGAGTCTCATGAAAGTTCCTTTGCCATTACTGGCATTACATTTTGGAATACTCTTTCCGAGAATTTGAGGCAGAAGCTTGACCTTCAACATTCAGATAGGTTTTGAAAATGTTAATTGTGTATATAGCTGACAAACGGCTGTTTCTCAAGCACCTACAGGTTAATTTTATAAAGTTGCACCTATCGAGTCTATTTTATAAAGTCAATTACATGCAAACTTAACTTTATGAAATAGGGGCATAAGTGGAGAGATATATGTGGAAAATCTAGGCATGACCAGTTACACCAGTCCCAGGGCTAGTCTAAATGCCCATCCTAGATTTTTAAGGTACACATGTAAGTTATAGTATTTTATAGCTTACGCGCATAGATTTGTACTCTCTCTATGCCCTGCTCAAGCTCTGTCCCTGTGCATGCCCACAGTGAAAGTATTACTACTAGTACTTATCCGACCTGAGGCACATACTTGTAAAATAGCTAAAGTACACATGTAAAGGCCCATCCACACATGTAAGTCACTGAAAATATGTGATTTACGTGCATTGATGGTATATAATTTTACAGAGTGCCTTATGAAATTACCTCCGTAATGTGATTCTAAAGACTCTAATATGGTCATTTAATGCTGGTATAATATCTAACAGGTAGGATTGATTTTACTAGGGAAGATTTTTGAGTTTCAATGTTTTGTTCAATTTGATGTTTCCATGTTTTTTTATCTTTGTTTGGTGTGTTTGCTTTTTAAATAATTTTTAACTTTTTTAATATTTTTTGTGTGTGCATTATTTTACTCTATCTAGAATGGTAGATAAGGTGGATAAGAATTTTTTTAAATAAACATCTCAAGAGATGTTAACTTGTTAATGAGAGTATTAGAGTATTAGCCTATTAATGCACAAGTTGATGATAGCAGGGAGCAAGTTAAAAGAACAGGTAAAGTGAAAAAAGTATCTCACCACCCCCAATCTTTTAGTTAAATCAAGCAGCCCTCCAATACCCTTGCTCATGATGCTTTCATGAAAATACAGGGTGTGCCCACCCCCACCTGGCCTCCTGGCACATTTCTTTCATTCCATTTGGGTAGTAGGGGGTAAGAGTGATCTCCAGTCGCTTCCACCCAGTGGCTGCCACTTGAAAAATGGTGGTTTTGGGCCTCTAGCAGTAATATTGTACGATTACTGCTAGAAGTTAGGCTGCCAGATAAAAGAACCCAACCTATTTGATTGTGTGGACCACTTATTAACCTCCAAAAAGTTCAGAGACCCCCAATTTATCCCAACTCTTCTCAGATCCTCTTCCCTCAGAGCCAAGCCTGTCTCCACTAATCCTCTTTCCCTTACCCTTTCTGTCTCCATCAGCCTCTCTCTCCCTCTTCAGCCACTAGTCTAAGGGGTATGTTTACTAAAGGGTGGTAAGGGAGCAAGTGTACCATTTACATGTGGTAACGGCACACATGTTCCCTTAATGTCACAAAAATGCTGAGTTTCTGTGCATAAAAGGCTCCTGCAGCATAACAGGAAGAGGAGGCAGAGAGCGGGCATTAAGGGGCAGAGACTGGGTGGTCACACCATGTGTTCCCTTACCGCCTCTTGTGCAACACCCCTTAAAGCCCCTTTATACCTGTAATCGTAATGCCATGTGAAACCTTGTGGAAAGGGTGTCTGCAGAGGGGAGAGAGGCTATTAAAATGTAAGCTGTGTGAAGACAGTGATAATAGTGCTCCATTAGCAGCAGCCGCATGGTGCACAAGTAGGAAAGGGCACCATGTTGATGCTGCCAATGGAGCAAAGGGGTGGCATGTTGGTCATGCAGTGGTAGGTGCAGGTGTACTTTGCAGACCAGGCAGCTGCCCAGGTGTCAGAGGATCCGCAGATATGCCATAATGACTTAGACCATGGTTTGTTAAGCCCCATATCCTCTGCCCCACAGTGGTCAATCATGCTCACAAGTACCTAGCTGGGTCCTTAAAATATACCCATGTCCAACGATGCCTGTAATGGGGCAAGCTGTGAATCCGAAGTGCCCCCTGCATAACAGTGCAATGACCATTCCACTGGAACCTAACTAAACCTTCTCTAAGCACAGTTACACAAGGAGTATTTATGATATTTTCATGATCAGAGTTCCAGAGATTGCCTATGCGTTAGCTGACAAACTATATGCCCCTATCAATCCGGAATGCCTATTCCCTTGTCCCCCCACATTTTGATGGCACAAACAGTCCTGGCTCTACTGTCTCCACTTAGCCATCTGTCATCCAGGTTGATGGGGCCTAACCATTGTAATCTCCGCACATAGGGGCATCCCCCTATCTGCACCATCAGTGATGTCCATCATGATTTCACAATGACTTTGATGAAACAGACATACGACAGCTCTGGAAAGGAGATTTGCCATATGGTATCCAAGGCAGAGATCCTGGTGGGGCCCCCCCACGATGCCTCTGAACCCAGCTGTGGAGGAAGAGGCTGATAGCATCTGCAGCTGTAGCCTTCTAGGTAGTTGGAAAATGCAGGTGCCCAGGGAAATACCATAGCAGTGGCTGCCATCCTCTCCCCCCAAGACATCAGTGGCAGGCAGTGATGAGGCCCCTGCATAGTCAGCTGGTGGTGGCTGCGTATCCGTCCATGTGTGCCTCTGACACCCCATCCAGGCCTTGCACCCAAGGCACCCACCTAACCCACATGTTTAACATGCTGGGACTGAGCACCACCATCACTGACAGCGCATGGGTATGTCTGCATGGTGTGGTGGTGGTGGTTATGTGGACAGTGGCACCAGCCTGCAGCAGACAGAAGCCTTGTTTTAGTCTTGTGTGCCATGCGCATTGCAGCATGTGCCAAAGGCCTGCTGAAGAGAAGCATGTCAGCAACAGTGGCTATTATCCCCATATGGCAGCACTGTAGTGCAACACACAATCATTGTGTATATGTGTGGAGGGTCACAGGTTCAGGTTCCCCGCTGGGGTTTCTATACCTCATGTCCCTGTGGACAAGGTTTAGCAGACCATACATGTACAGCTCCAGCATGTGCAATCCCCAAGGAGGTGGCCAGCAAGGGTGGAAACACCCACCAGCAGCACAGAAAGGCTCCACAATCCACATCTGGTTGGAGGCTAATAGCACACTGAGCAGGCGGTAAGAACATAACATATGCCATACTGGGTCAGACCAACGTCCATCAAGCCCAGTATCTAATGGATCTACGTTTACCCGTTCCACTCCATTCATTAATTTATAGACCTCTATCATATCTCCCCTCAGCCATCTCTTTTCCAGGTTGAAGAGCCCTAACCTTTGTAGCCTCTCCTCATAGCCTCCATCCTCTTTACCATTTTGGTGGCTCTTCTCTGTACCTTTTCTAATAACGCTATATCCTTTTTAAGATTCGACGACCAGAACTGCACACAGTATTCAAGATGCGGTCGCACCATGGAACGGTACAGAGGCATTATAATATCCTTTGTTTTATTTTCCATTCCTTTCCTTATGATACCTAGCATTCTATTTGCTCTCTTGGCTGCCGCTGCACACTGGGCGGAGGGTTTTAACATGTTATCCACGATGACGCCTAAATCTTTTTCCTGGGTGGTGGTTCCCAATGTGGGACCTTGCATCGTCTAACCATAGTTTGGGTTGTTCTTTCCTAGGTGCATAACTTTGCACTTGTCCACATTAAATTTCATCTGCCATTTGGATGCCCAGTCTTCCAATTTATCAAAATCCTTTTGCAATTTTCCACAATCCTCTTCGGTTTTAACAACTTTAAAAAGTTTTGTGTCATCTGCAAATTTGATAACCTCACTCGTTAGTCCCTTTTCTAGGTCATTTACGAATATGTCAAAAAGCAGCGGACCCAGCACAGATCCCTTGGGTACACCACTATTCACCTTTCTCCATTGGGAAAATTGACCATTTAGCCCTACCCTCTGCTTTCTATCTTTTAACCAGTTCCAGAGCCAGAATAGTACACTGCCTCCTATCCCATGACTCTTTAGTTTTGCCAAAAGTCTCTGATGAGGAACCTTGTCAAAGGCTTTCTGAAAGTCCAAATACACTATATCAACCGACTCACATTTGTCTACCTGTTTATTCACACCTTCAAAAAAACATAATAGATTAGTAAGACAAGATCTTCCTTGTCTAAAGCCATGTTGGCTGTCTCCCATTAAGCCATAAAATAGAGGAAAACTTCATTCAACTCTTAAACAGTGCTATCAGAATCAATAATCCTAAAAATTAATCTCGGCACAGCCTCAGAAACAACCTTAGACACTTGATTTATTCTGGGTTAAGTGTAATCCCAGACTTGTGCCGGTGTTTACATCAATGGCTGAATGTCCTTATTAGTAGAGCATGTCATCAATTTTAATGTTTGAGCTATGATATCGAAAATAGCAAAAGAATTAGAATACTTAGCTCTTCTGAAGCCGTGAGACTGTGCTGGTTTTTCTTCTCATTATTAGTAAAACTTTATCTTCTTTTTATTTCATTTATCGTTTTTTACTTTTTATGTAACTTTCTTCCACAAATAATTGCTGTTGTAAGCCGTGTCCCAACGCCAATTAATAAAGGCGCCCATGCGTTTCGCCAAATGGGTTTTTCAAGGGACTTATTTCATGACGTGGAATGTTTCTGTGAAAGAAGATGTTAAAAATGATTGATCTGTGCAAAAACAATTCAATCTAAGTATAACAGAGAGTATTGCATTTGATACATTTCAATGAAAGATTCAAAAACCTTATGAAGGTGAGCGGCTCTGTAACTCAAAAATTCGGTCTTCTCCCGATAAACCTGGAAAACTCAATAGACGCCGCGCATGCGAATTAGCAACTATGTCGTCACTGTTTAAATGACCCAATGTGAAACACACCATTGGTTGATCAAAAGGTACACGCCGCCCAATCAATGCTCTGATTCAAACCAGAGGGTTGTACTGTGGCTAATGTGTAGATCCATTTCTGTTCTTTGTATAAAAGTCGCTGATCTAGGGTTTTGCCTAAAGCAGGTCCAGCCAACATTTCGATACACCAGCAACGGAGTTGTGAAAAAGTGTGATGATGGGATAAGCAATGTTGTACTAAAGGAGCTTCCCTTCGGGCGCATCGAAGCCGACTGGCATGTTCTTGTATGCGAACCCGAAAGCAACGGATAGTCTTGCCAATGTATATTAGAGCGCATGGACATCGTATGGCATACACAACCCCAATGGAGTCACAAGTGGTGGCTTGTCGTAATTTATAAATGACTCCGTTGTGGGAAAAACTCTGGCATTCGTGTGTAATCTCGCAAATCGCACAACTCCCGCATTTTCGATGTCCAGGCTCTAGGTAACCACTCTGAGCTACTGATGGAACTCGTAACTGGGTGGGACTTAAGTACTCTTTCAAATTCCGACTTCTTTTCCACACACAACGGATTGATTTTTCCTGTAAACCCGGTACTGTGGTGAGAACATTCGCATGTTGTCGGAGAATATGTTGTATGCTGGAGCTCACTGGTGAATAAGTAGTAATAAAATTAACATGTTTAACATCTTTTGGATGTGTTACATTGTTCTTCGGAGTCAATAGTAAATCTCTATTGCTGTAGAGCGCTCGCTGATAGGCGCGATGTACCACTGAAGGAGGATAACCTCTTTGTAAGAAATTAACTTTTAATGTCTTGGATGCAGTCTTGTAAGACTCGGTATTTGAACAGTTACGGCGATAGCGCAAGAATTGTGAAAGGGGAAGACTGTCTTTCAGATTAGGCGGGTGTGCACTGTCATGGTGAAGAAAGGTGTTGCGATCAATGGGCTTGCGATAGACTGTGGTGTCCCAACCAACAGCCCGTCGTTGTATTTGGACATCCAAAAAGGTGATACTATCTTTATGGCAGGTGCTTGTAAATTGAATATGGTGATCACGAGCATTTAACCATAGGAGAAAGTCATTCAACAAACTCTCGGTCCCTTGCCAGAGCATAAAAATGTCGTCAATGTAACGATACCAGGCTTTGATGTTGTCTTTAAAGGGAAAAATGGAAAAATGTAGATCTTCAAATGACCCCATATATAGGTTGGCTACTGAGGGGGCGCAAGTGGCGCCCATCGCCACTCCTGATATTTGATGATACAAGTTCCCTTGAAATTCAAAATAATTACGAAACAAAGCTAAATCTGTCAATGCTTGTAAGAACTGTAGTTGGTGTGAAGACAAATCTCCCCTGGCGGTCAATGCTTTTTGTACTATGGCACTGGCCGCCGCTTGTGGGATGCTCGTGTAAAGTGACTGTACATCTAGAGTCACCAATAGGATGTCGTTACTACCTGCCCAGTGTGTTAAACCCTGTAATAATACTAGAAAATGGGTGGTATCACGGATGTATGAAGGAATGTCTTGCAACAACGGACGCAAATAAGAATCCACGTATGTGGATATGGGTTCAAGGACTGTGCCCTTTGTGGATACTATCGGACGTCCTGGGGGCTCAATAATCTTTTATGGATTTTTGGAACGGTGTAAAATTGAGCCGTCCTTGGAGCCAAGACGTTCAAATAGTTATACTCTTTTTTAGAGATAAGTTTGTCTTGTAAGGCTCCTTGTGTTAGGAACTTGATAGTAGCTTGAAGTTCACTAAGGGGTCCATCTCCAAAATGGTATAAGTAATGGGATCCCGAAGTTGTGTCAAGGCTTCCTGAAGGTAATATTCGCGTGTTTGTATAACAATCGCACCTCCCTTATCGGCTCGACGGATTACCCAATCAGTTCGAGCTTGAAGTTTTTTCAATGCATCATGCTGAGATCGAGAAAGGCGCGTGTTGTGAATAGAACGAGTGGTGACTAAGGTTTCAACATCGCGCAATACCAAATCCTTAAAGATTTGTATGGCTGGATGTAACGGATTTGTAGGAGTCCAGGTGGAACGGAGAGGTAATGTGACTCTCTTTGGAGCCAGAGGGTCCACTAAGGGCACTTCATCGGATTGAAAAAAATTTTTTAAGTGTAATTTACGTATCAATCCCTCCAAGTCTATATGAAATTGAAAAAGATCAAAATGAATAAAAGGTACATAAGAGAGACCCCTCTCGAGTAAATTTACCTCTTCAGGTGTTAGCGATTCTCCTGTGAGATTTACTATCAAATTCTGAGAGGCTATTTTCCCTTGGATTTCGGCTTGCCCCGTCCTTGGCCCTGATTGGGACCTGAAGCGGGTTGTAAAGCTTTCTTCCTGCGGGGACGGCCTTCGCGGTCGTCTCCTAAAAAATTCTCCTTTGAAGATTTGCTTGAGTCTGAACTCCCGCCATCTTCAGTAGTGTCCTCAAAAGAAACCTGTCGCCTTGTTTTTCTGGGTTTGCGATTCGCGTTCATCCATGGATAAACATAGCCGGTAGAGTAATCCGTGCCATCCCGCTTCAATTTCTTTAATTTTTTCGTCATTACTTCCTGTCGGACCGTCTCCAATCGTAGTTTGAGAGAGCCGTGTTGAATAGAGAACTGGTCCTCTAATTCTTTCTCTTTGGTGTGTTTCACATTGGGTCATTTAAACAGTGACGACATAGTTGCTAATTCGCATGCGCGGCGTCTATTGAGTTTTCCAGGTTTATCGGGAGAAGACCGAATTTTTGAGTTACAGAGCCGCTCACCTTCATAAGGTTTTTGAATCTTTCATTGAAATGTATCAAATGCAATACTCTCTGTTATACTTAGATTGAATTGTTTTTGCACAGATCAATCATTTTTAACATCTTCTTTCACAGAAACATTCCACGTCATGAAATAAGTCCCTTGAAAAACCCATTTGGCGAAACGCATGGGCGCCTTTATTAATTGGCGTTGGGACACGGCTTACAACAGCAATTATTTGTGGAAGAAAGTTACATAAAAAGTAAAAAACGATAAATGAAATAAAAAGAAGATAAAGTTTTACTAATAATGAGAAGAAAAACCAGCACAGTCTCACGGCTTCAGAAGAGCTAAGTATTCTAATTCTTTTGCTATTTTCGATATCATAGCTCAAACATTAAAATTGATGACATGCTCTACTAATAAGGACATTCAGCCATTGATGTAAACACCGGCACAAGTCTGGGATTACACTTAACCCAGAATAAATCAAGTGTCTAAGGTTGTTTCTGAGGCTGTGCCGAGATTAATTTTTAGGATTATTGATTCTGATAGCACTGTTTAAGAGTTGAATGAAGTTTTCCTCTATTTTATATAAATCATTCACGAAAAATACCTACCTCTACCTATTTAGTGTTACTACATTATGGAAGGTTCTTCAATCTGGCAGGAGACGTTAAGTTTTACTCAAGAGTATATTACAACTTTAATGAAAGAAAAAACACCGTTTGCGATGAAGGAGTCAGCAACAGAAGGAGACACCACTGAATCTCTTTGGGCAACATTGGAAAAACGACGCATCAAGACCGATTTGCATAGATCTTCCTTATTGGAATACATTAGTCGTCAACAAATACCTAGGGGTTTACGCGTGTATAAGGAGCCTCGAACTCCTTCACTTGATTCCACCTTTCTTGAGAAATGGAACAGAATACTAAACAAGTGTTCATTAGACCTGATGGTCTTGCTGATTGATTCAGCTAAAACACAAGTAGAGGAGCTCTCTAAAGATATTTTGACTCACATTACCACCCTCAAAGAGAAAGAATTAGAGGACCAGTTCTCTATTCAACACGGCTCTCTCAAACTACGATTGGAGACGGTCCGACAAGAAAAAATTAAAGAAATTGAAGCGGGATGGCACGGATTACTCTACCGGCTATGTTTATCCATGGATGAACGCGAATCGCAAACCCAGAAAAACAAGGCGACAGGTTTCTTTTGAGGACACTACTGAAGATGGCGGGAGTTCAGACTCAAGCAAATCTTCAAAGGAGAATTTTTTAGGAGACGACCGCGAAGGCCGTCCCCGCAGGAAGAAAGCTTTACAACCCGCTTCAGGTCCCAATCAGGGCCAAGGACGGGGCAAGCCGAAATCCAAGGGAAAATAGCCTCTCAGAATTTGATAGTAAATCTCACAGGAGAATCGCTAACACCTGAAGAGGTAAATTTACTCGAGAGGGGTCTCTCTTATGTACCTTTTATTCATTTTGATCTTTTTCAATTTCATATAGACTTGGAGGGATTGATACGTAAATTACACTTAAAAAATTTTTTTCAATCCGATGAAGTGCCCTTAGTGGACCCTCTGGCTCCAAAGAGAGTCACATTACCTCTCCGTTCCACCTGGACTCCTACAATCCGTTACATCCAGCCATACAAATCTTTAAGGATTTGGTATTGCGCGATGTTGAAACCTTAGTCACCACTCGTTCTATTCACAACACGCGCCTTTCTCGATCTCAGCATGATGCATTGAAAAAACTTCAAGCTCGAACTGATTGGGTAATCCGTCGAGCCGATAAGGGAGGTGCGATTGTTATACAAACACGCGAATATTACCTTCAGGAAGCCTTGACACAACTTCGGGATCCCATTACTTATACCATTTTGGAGATGGACCCCCTTAGTGAACTTCAAGCTACTATCAAGTTCCTAACACAAGGAGCCTTACAAGACAAACTTATCTCTAAAAAAGAGTATAACTATTTGAACGTCTTGGCTCCAAGGACGGCTCAATTTTACACCGTTCCAAAAATCCATAAAAGATTATTGAGCCCCCCAGGACGTCCGATAGTATCCACAAAGGGCACAGTCCTTGAACCCATATCCACATACGTGGATTCTTATTTGCGTCCGTTGTTGCAAGACATTCCTTCATACATCCGTGATACCACCCATTTTCTAGTATTATTACAGGGTTTAACACACTGGGCAGGTAGTAACGACATCCTATTGGTGACTCTAGATGTACAGTCACTTTACACGAGCATCCCACAAGCGGCGGCCAGTGCCATAGTACAAAAAGCATTGACCGCCAGGGGAGATTTGTCTTCACACCAACTACAGTTCTTACAAGCATTGACAGATTTAGCTTTGTTTCGTAATTATTTTGAATTTCAAGGGAACTTGTATCATCAAATATCAGGAGTGGCGATGGGCGCCACTTGCGCCCCCTCAGTAGCCAACCTATATATGGGGTCATTTGAAGATCTACATTTTTCCATTTTTCCCTTTAAAGACAACGTCAAAGCCTGGTATCGTTACATTGACGACATTTTTATGCTTTGGCAAGGGACCGAGAGTTTGTTGAATGACTTTCTCCTATGGTTAAATGCTCGTGATCACCATATTCAATTCACAAGCACCTGCCATAAAGATAGTATCACCTTTTTGGATGTCCAAATACAACGACGGGCTGTTGGTTGGGACACCACAGTCTATCGCAAGCCCATTGATCGCAACACCTTTCTTCACCATGACAGTGCACACCCGCCTAATCTGAAAGACAGTCTTCCCCTTTCACAATTCTTGCGCTATCGCCGTAACTGTTCAAATACCGAGTCTTACAAGACTGCATCCAAGACATTAAAAGTTAATTTCTTACAAAGAGGTTATCCTCCTTCAGTGGTACATCGCGCCTATCAGCGAGCGCTCTACAGCAATAGAGATTTACTATTGACTCCGAAGAACAATGTAACACATCCAAAAGATGTTAAACATGTTAATTTATTACTACTTATTCACCAGTGAGCTCCAGCATACAACATATTCTCCGACAACATGCGAATGTTCTCACCACAGTACCGGGTTTACAGGAAAAATCAATCCGTTGTGTGTGGAAAAGAAGTCGGAATTTGAAAGAGTACTTAAGTCCCACCCAGTTACGAGTTCCATCAGTAGCTCAGAGTGGTTACCTAGAGCCTGGACATCGAAAATGCGGGAGTTGTGCGATTTGCGAGATTACACACGAATGCCAGAGTTTTTCCCACAACGGAGTCATTTATAAATTACGACAAGCCACCACTTGTGACTCCATTGGGGTTGTGTATGCCATACGATGTCCATGCGCTCTAATATACATTGGCAAGACTATCCGTTGCTTTCGGGTTTCGCATACAAGAACATGCCAGTCGGCTTCGATGCGCCCGAAGGGAAGCTCCTTTAGTACAACATTGCTTATCCCATCATCACACTTTTTCACAACTCCGTTGCTGGTGTATCGAAATGTTGGCTGGACCTGCTTTAGGCAAAACCCTAGATCAGCGACTTTTATACAAAGAACAGAAATGGATCTACACATTAGCCACAGTACAACCCTCTGGTTTGAATCAGAGCATTGATTGGGCGGCGTGTACCTTTTGATCGACCAAAGGTGTGTTTCACATTGGGTCATTTAAACAGTGACGACATAGTTGCTAATTCGCATGCGCGGCGTCTATTGAGTTTTCCAGGTTTATCGGGAGAAGACCGAATTTTTGAGTTACAGAGCCGCTCACCTTCATAAGGTTTTTGAATCTTTCATTGAAATGTATCAAATGCAATACTCTCTGTTATACTTAGATTGAATTGTTTTTGCACAGATCAATCATTTTTAACATCTTCTTTCACAGAAACATTCCACGTCATGAAATAAGTCCCTTGAAAAACCCATTTGGCGAAACGCATGGGCGCCTTTATTAATTGGCGTTGGGACACGGCTTACAACAGCAATTATTTGTGGAAGAAAGTTACATAAAAAGTAAAAAACGATAAATGAAATAAAAAGAAGATAAAGTTTTACTAATAATGAGAAGAAAAACCAGCACAGTCTCACGGCTTCAGAAGAGCTAAGTATTCTAATTCTTTTGCTATTTTCGATATCATAGCTCAAACATTAAAATTGATGACATGCTCTACTAATAAGGACATTCAGCCATTGATGTAAACACCGGCACAAGTCTGGGATTACACTTAACCCAGAATAAATCAAGTGTCTAAGGTTGTTTCTGAGGCTGTGCCGAGATTAATTTTTAGGATTATTGATTCTGATAGCACTGTTTAAGAGTTGAATGAAGTTTTCCTCTATTTTATATAAATCATTCACGAAAAATACCTACCTCTCCCATTAAGCCATGACTATCTACATGTTCATTAGTTTTGTTCTTTATGATGGTTTCTACCATTTTCCAGGTACTGACGTCAGGCTCACTGGTCTGTAGTTTCCCGGATCACCCCTGGAACCCTTTTTTAAAAATTGGTGTTACGTTCGCCATCCTCCAATCTTCAGGTATAACAGATGATTTTAATGATAGTTCACAGATTACTAATAGCAGGTCTGCAATCTCATATTTCAGTTCTTTCAACACCCTTGGATGTATATCATCCGGTTAAGGTGATTTGCTACTCAGTTTATCAAATAGTTGTAATACATCTTCTCAATGTATCGATATTTCCTTCAATTCTTCCGTACCTTTAAATACCACTTCAGTCATGGGTAACATCCCTACATCTTCCTCAGTAAAGACTGAAGCAAAGATTCATTCAGTCTCTCCGCTATCGCCTTGCCGCCTCTTGGTGCCCCTTTAACCCCTCTATCATCTAATGGACCAACTGAATCTCTCACAGGTTTTTTGCTATGAATGTACTTGAAAAAGTCTTTATTATGCATTTTTACTTCCGCAGCAAGCTTCTTCTCAAATTCTCCCTTTGCCTGCCTTATCAATGCCTTGCATTTAACTTGCCAGTGCTTGCGCTGTTTCCAGGTTTCGTCGTTTGGCTATTTTTTCCATTTCCTGAAAGATGCATTTTCGCAAGAACAGCTTCTCTGACTTCACCTTTAAACCATGCTGGCAATTTTTTGGACTTCCTTCCACTTTTCTTAAAGGGTGGAATACAGCTGTTCTGGGCTTCCAAGATAGTATTTTTTAGCAACACCCAAGCTTGATGTAAGTCTTTAAGCTTTGCAACTGCTCCTTTTAGTTTTTTCTTAACTATTTTCCTCATTTTATCATAGTCTCCCTTTCGAAAGTTAAAAGATAGCACTGTGGATTTCCTTACTATCCCTTCTCCACTAATTAAATCAAATGCGATCATGCTATGATCACTATTGCCAAGAGGCCCCAAGACCCTTATCACTTGTACCAGATCTGGTGTTCCCCTAAGGACTAGGTCCAATATGGCTTCCCCTCTGGTCAGTTCATGAACCAGCTGCTTCAAGAAGCAGTCATTTATTTCATCTAGGAACTTTATCTCCCTAGCATGTCCGGCGGTGACACCGACCCAGTCGATACCGGGGTAATTGAAATCATCCATTATTATTACTGTGCTGTAACGTTTGTTAGCTTCCTTGATTTCTTTGAGCATTTCATCATCTATTTGTTCATTCTGGCCAGGCGGTCGATAGTACACCCCCACTGCCATCGCCTTCCCCTTTTTAAATGGAATTTCAATACATAGAGATTCTACAGCAAATTTTGTTTCCTGCAAAACTTTAATCCTTTCTGACTCAATGCCATCTCTAACATAGAGCGCAAGCCCTTCACCAATTTGATCAGCTCTATCATTACGATATAGATTGTACCTAGGTATCACAGTGTCCCACTGGTTGTCCTCTTTCCACCATATCTCTGATATTCCAATCATATCTAACCTCTCATTTAGTGCTATATATTCTAACTCTCCCATCTTATTTATTAGACTTCTAGCATTTGCATACAAGCATTTTAGAGACTGTATTTTATTCATATTAATTTGTTTATTGGTAGGCATGGGTTATTTGGGATCTTTAAGCTCTGTCTGCTCTATACTCGAGGGCATTTGGGCTACTTTACTCTTTTTTATGAATATGTCAAAAAGCAGCGGACCCAGTACAGATCCCTGGGGTACTCCACTATTCACCTTTATCCATTGGGAAAATTGGCCATTTAGCCCTACCCTCTGCTTTCTATCTTTTAACCAGTTCCTGATCCACAAGAGTACACTGCCTCCTATCCCATGACTTTTTAGTTTTGCCAAAAGTCTCTGATGAGGGACCTTGTCAAAGGCTTTCTGAAAGTCCAAATACACTATATCAACTGACTCAGCTTTATCTACTTGTTTATTCACACCTTCTAAAAAACATAATAGATTAGTAAGACAAGATCCTCCATGTCTAAAGCCATGTTGGCTGTCTCCCATTAGGCCATGACTATCTACATGCTGAGTAATTTTGTTCTTTATGATAGTTTCTACCATTTTTCCCAGTACTGACGTCAGGCTAACCGGTCCTTAGTTTCCCGGATCACCCCTGGAACCCTTTAAAAAAATTGGTGTTACATTGGCGATCTTCCAATCTTCAGGTATTACAGATGATTTTAATTAAAGTTCACAGATTACTAATAGCAGGTCTGCAATCTTATATTTCAGTTCTTTCAACACCCTTGGATGTATATCATCTGATCCAGGTGATTTGCTACTCTTCTGTTTATCAAACCTGCAGTGCTGCCAAGGTGCACTAATAGCACCTGCACACAGAATACAGGTTATCACTTTTTGAGCTGATATGGAGGCAGAAATGCCAACCATCTCCACTTTTGCACAGTGTGCCAATGAGAGTGTGTGTGTGTGTGTGTGTGTGTGTGTGTGTGTGTGTGTGTGAAAATGTGAATAACATGAGGCAGAGGATTGTGGGTATTGCCTGAAATAGCGCAGATTGGCCTGGATGTGTCTGCTGCAACAGTAGAGCCAATGGCTGTCATCATTGTGCCTGCCTACCACGGGCATTGCCTGGGTGGCCACAGCATGTCATGCTGAGATGGAACTCTCACTATGACCAAAAAGTGACCATGGCATGGCTATATATCCAGATAGAGCTGTTGTAAGGTCTGACTCTAGTGATGTGGATGCAATCATTGTCTGGGGCTGCTAAAGACTGAGCAAAATGCTGGGTATCCCAAGGCAGGGTGCTTGTGGTTGCTCTAAACACATACTGATCAACTGCAGTTTGTTTACGCATTGCTGGCATAGCACAATGAAGGGCAGCAGAGACAGTCTTACTGCCTATGCTGTGGTCAATTGTTGGTTTTCAATGGTTGGGGGCAGCACCATGCCAGCCTATATGCACCCATATTGATACTGGGCACTTACATCACAGAATTAGTGTCCAAAATGGGCAGACAACAGGTCCAAGCTGTTACTGTTGCCTACAGCATGCAGGTAACAAATAGAAAAAGCATAAACACTAGCAGTGATTTAGACCTGCAGTAGAGACCATCTCTTGCAGTGTAGATTCAGTGGACCAGGTGTTGGGCACCCATCCTCACTCTCAGGGTGACAGCTGAAACCGCTCTGCAGCACAGTTTGCAGTTTTTAAGTGCATATGGCACACGTAGTCAGTACGTCTTACTGAGATGATGTGCTGGAACAGTGTATTCTCCATTGGTTCATCAGCTGCAGACTGCTGTTTTCCATGTGCAGTGCCTCATGGTTAGTGGAGGGCCCAACTGATACCAGCACACACAAGAAACAGTTTGATTAGAAACCTGCAGACTCTATGCAGCTATGTGGAGATGTAGCCTATTGGTTGGTGCAATGTCTCCATAGTCAAAGGTCCAGGGCTTGATTCCACTTGCTCATTTTGTGCCTGGTGCTACTCAGGTCACTTGCCCACCATGCACATTCCTGGCTCTGCTGTGACTTACAGACAATCATCCTTCTACGTTTCTATACATTATGGCCACACATTGGGTAGCCCAACATGACATTCCCCATCATGGACATCTGATAGCATGGCTTTAGTGGCTCTGCCACGGCCCATTGCAGTGGGTCAGTGATGTATATGCAGCAGATGTCTGGGACAACTGATATGGATGTGTTTTATATTGTGCCATCATTGTGACCTCCCAGCTTTATGTAAAGAGGATATATCTCGTACATTCAGGCATATAACACTCGTTGCATAGCCATATCCTGCACTGTTCTGCCATCATTACTTGCTCCACATGGGGCAAATGGATTCAACTTGTCCCTTTCTATCATGCCACTCTGTCAAGTATATTGTCTTGCAGTTGCACAGGCTGAGGCACCAGTCCCACCCATACAAATGGTGTTTCATGTACCCCATGGCACTTCTACTTTTGGATCACACACACCAAATGTTTTTGGCCATGTTACACAAGCAGGTTGCAGCTGTATGCATGTACTGCCTGTTAGTATACCGCTGCATCAGTGCAGTCACACTGGGATACCTTGTACTGAAAAAGTTATAATGTCTGATAAAAAACAGGAACTGTAAGAACCTGCAGTTAGCTGAGGCAATGGAGAATTAGGTGACCTGCCCAAGGTCAGAAGGTGTGGGCAATCCATGAAGGGCATTGCATATGTTAAACTGCTCAGTAAAACCTTCCAAAGTGTCACAAGATGAGTGCTAGTGGGCCTCAAACCCTGGCATTCTGGGTGCCAAGCCTGTGCCATGACCATTATGCCACACCTTCAAGCAGTTACCAGGCATCTGCAGGGTGAACATGTATGACTCCCCGCAATGTGCTGATGGCGAATAGTCTGTTTGCTGACCCAAATTGTGAGCAGAACGCATAAGAAACTATAAGGCTCTGTGTCTGAAAATTCACCTCTTTGCTGCTGCTTTCGGATCTTGGCTGACCTGAACTCCTTTGTGTTTTCTTACCATTACCCCTAGATATGTCCCATGTTTACAGCTACTGTGTTGTCTCTCTTGACTAGATTGTAAGCTCTGATGAGCAGGGACTGTCTCTTACATGTCTGTGCAGTGCTGTCCATGTCTTCTAGCGCTATACAAATGCTCAGTAGTAGTAGTAGTAGCAGTAGTAGTAGTAGTAGGAAGGCCTAAGGTGGAATTGCAAGATCAAAGGTGCTGAGGACAGATCTGTGGAATGTGACAAGGAAAAAATGTAGGTGCTAAACAAATTCTTCTGTTCTGTGTCCACGAAAGAAAATGCTGGAGAAGAACCACATATGACTGAGAAAGGTACTAATAAGAATGGAGCAGATACCACATCATTCACGAAGATGGTGCTTATGAACAACTTGCAAAACTGAAAGTGAACAAGGCCTTGGGACTAGATCATATACATCCTAGTGTGGCAGGTGTAGGCCTGTGATCCACTTCGTCTGATATAAGCAAGCGAGCCTAGCTAGCTTGACCTGTAAATGAAGCTAGTGGAGAGGCCTATGGGAATTGCACATCCCCCAATATGCTCCTGTAGAGCTGGAACATAGCAAGAGTATTGAATTAGCTTAGATAAGCTGAACTGGAAGATGGAAAAATACAGAAAAATATGTTTAAAAGTCACTGATAAGAAAAATACATCTGCAAGGGATTTAATTAGGACTGCTGACAGATAAGTTACAGAGCCCTGCTCCCCTACACGCACAAATTGGCTCAATGGCCTTGGAAGTATGAAAGTAACAAGTTGATGAACTGGCCATTGTAATTGGGACTAGAAGGGGGGTAAGCAGGTGCTGAGCCCACTGAAAGAACATAATTGGATAATCATATCAGTACCGGGACCAATAGAAGGGGTACGGGAGGTACGGGAGAGTACCGGGACCAATGAAATGTTTTTCTATACCTAGAATGGAGCAAAAGTCTATAAAAGTTGTTGTATTGCCAGAGAACTTGGCTCAGCCATTTTGAAATTGACTTTGCTTGAGACTTGTGCACAAATAAATGATTTGGACCTTCTGAACAGACTCCTGGTATTATTGGTTTGTCTGCGCTCTGCTGCTACACTAGGATACTAAGAAAACTCAGGATCCTTGGAGATGGGGGAGGTTCTGCAGGATTGGAGAAAGGCTGATGTGGTCCCTCTTTCCAAAAGTGGTAAAAAGCAAGAGGTGCTCAACTATAGACTGATAAGCCTTACCTTGATGGTGGGAAAAGTAATGGAGACGCTTCTAAAAGGATAGTGAGCTTTGTAGACTCAAAAGGACTGCAAGATCCAAGGCAACATAGTTTTACCAAAGGAAGACTGTGCCAAACAAATCTGATTGATTTCTTTGACTAGAAGACCAGAGAACTGGAAGGACATGAAGTAGATTTATTTATTTATTTATTTAAAAGTATTTCTAAACCGTCTTATCCTAAAAATCAAGGCGGTGTCACAACAAAACAATCAGATGAAGTGCTGGGGGGGTCATGCAGTGTGGGGGGAGTAGAGTGCGGGGGGGGATCATGCAGGAGGAATAGTGTGAGGGGGCAGTGGTGTGAAGTGTGTGCGAGGAGGGGGATTCTAGATTAGGGTGAGCTATGTACAGTGTGCGCTATAATACAGCATGTTCTATAATACAAGGTACTGTCCAGATGCGATCTACTTAGATTTCAGCAAAGTCTTTGATATTGTTCCTCATATAATGTTTATTAATAAAATAAATAGCCTAAAGATGGGCCCCAAAATGGTGAACTGGATCACAAATTAGTTGACTGGGTGGTGGTAAATGGAATCCAGTCAGAAGAAAGGAAAGGAAAGTGAGTAGCGGAATGCTTCAGGGATATGTCTTGGGATCAGTACTGTGCAATGTCTTTGTGAATGATATTGTTGAAGAGTTAAAAGGAAAGGTTTGCCTTTTTGTGGATGACATAAAGATTTCTAATAGAGTGGACTCCTCATAGGAATAGATAACATGAAAAAAGATCTAAAAAATTAGAAGAATATTCTAATGCTTGGCAGTTAAGATAAAATGTGAAGAAGTGCATAGTGATGCACTTGGGATGCAGAAATTCAAAGGAGCTGTCTGCGATAGATGAGAGGTTGGTGTGCACGGACCAGGAGAGGGACCACAGGGTGATAGTATCTGAGGATCTCAAAGTGGCAAAACAATGTGACAAGGCTGTGGCCAAAGCCAGAATGATGCGAATCTACATACAGAGAGGAATAAACAGCAGAAGGAAGAGGGTATTAATACTCTTGTACAAGTCATTGATGAGGTTTCACTTGGAGTATTGTGTTTTGTTTTGGAAATCGTAACTTGCAAAGAATATAAAAAGACTTGAAATGCTTCAGAGGAAGATAACAAACTGATATGGGGCATGTGCCAGAAGGCATATGAGAAAAGACTTGAAGACCTAAATATATATACCCTAAAGGAGAGCAGGAACAGGGGGGATATGATGTTGTTGTTGTTAAGTGTCCTAAACTGCACCAGAAGATGTTTGAGAAGAAGACCTAAACAGGCAATATTTACTAAATATTAATGTTCCTGCACTTAGCGCACATTAACATTTGTGAATGTGCATTAACTTTTAAAAATGCCACTTAATGGGTGTCTGAATACCATTTGCATGGGCAGTGAGGATAAAGAAAGATTACCAGATTTCTATGTTACTGTAGTACAAGTGCCAACTGCCAAGAAGTACTATAAACCCTGCTCATTAAGAACCCATAGCAAACCCGCCGTATTATAATAGAACTACCAGGACTCACAAAGCACCAAACCCTACCTATCAAAAGGCAACACTGCAAATATTAAACCAACACATTTCAGATACCAATACCAATACATCTCCTATTGGGGAGAGAATGAGTGGGACTGTCACATATAAACTACATGAACAGAATATTGCAGCTTGGTTACAAATGCAAAACATAGGCCATCAGCAAACATAGAACAAAGAATCACAATTTATAAACATGAAGACAATAATGAAACTGAGAACCCCAAAAGCCAAACTTGGAATGTACAACAATGGAGACAATAAATTAATTTCCTCTTGTACTAAACAAAATGTCAAGATGTTAGCGATGCATATTTCCTAGAGCTGATATATTCCAGTTAATAAATTCAGAATAAAATAGTATTTTTCTACCTTTTTGTTATTTGGGCATTTTATTTTTCCATTGCAACTGCCCCAGTTGCTTTCTTCTGTTTTCTTCGTGTCTTCTGCTAACTCTCCATTGTCTGCCTTCCATTTGTCCATTCTTCTCTCTTCTAGTTTTTCCCATTCTCTCTCTACATCTGCTCCAATATACAGATCTTTCCCTTTTTGCTCTTTCCTCCATTTCTTTCTTTATTCCTTTTTTATCCACTCAAATTTCACCCCTCCATCCTCAATCCCCACTTACTCTCCCAATACCTGGTCAATCATAGATTTTTCTTCCCTCTCACCCCAAATATCTTTTCCCCTCTCCATACTCACACCCCCAGCCCAACCCCTTCTAGTCCTCCCCCAACATCATCTCCCTTCTAGGTCCAGCCCCACCCAGCATCCGCTTCCTTCTAGTCCCATCCCCCATCCCCCTATATCAGCCCATTTCCAGTCCCAGCCCCCCATCAGCCCATTTCCAATCTTAGCCCACCATCAGCCCTTTCCAGTCCTATCCTAGCTCCCATCAGTCCATTTCCAGTCTAAGCCCCCCACACCCAGCTCATTTCCATGCCAAGCCCCCCCCCAATCAGCCCATTTCCATTCTTAGCCCCCCCCCCCATCAGCCATTTCCAGTCCTATTCTAGGATAGGACTGGAAATGTCTGATTGGGGGCTAGGGCTGGGTGCAGAATTGTCAGAGCTGTGGGCACCTGAGGCAATGTGATAAACATGTGCCCTTTACAAAGTCTGACTTCAATATGTGATGGAGACAGCCATGTGCTCTCCCACCCCCATTTTTTTACAGCATAGGCAGTTGCCTACATGGCCTTACCTCTTTCAGTCCCAGCCCTAGTCCCCAATCTGACATTTCCAGTCCTATCCTAGCCCCCATCAGCCCATTTCCAGTCCAAATCCTTCGCTCCCAAAGAGCTCTGTGCCTGTCTGACCGGCTTCACAGGGATCTGGGGAGGCCTGATGGGCTTACCTCTGTACAGCTGCTGGAGTGAAGAGCAGTGTTGTCCTTCACTCTGGCAGCTGTGTTCTCATATAGCCCACTGGTGCTCTGAATACCGGGAAACAGGAAATGCCCTGTAACCTCCGGCATGTCAGTAGGCTACACGAGAACACAGCTGCAGGAGTGAAGGAAAACACCACTCCGGTGGCGGTGCGGAGGTAAGCCGGGTACTTGGGCCTCCCCGACTTCCTTTGAAGCTGGACCTGCTGGGAGCCGAACAGCATATGCAGGATGAAGTTGGCCTGGGCCCCCCTGAAGCATGGGGCCCTGTGTGAACAACATTCCCACACAATGGACGGGCCGTCCCTGGACCTAAATATGTATACCCTGGAGGAGAAGGATAGGGGAGATATAATGTAAATGTTTAAATACTTAAAGGGTATTAATGAACAAACACAACTTTTTAAAGGTCGGGGATGCTGTACAACTAGAGGACATCAAATGAAGCTGCAAGAATGTAAACAGGGCCAGTGCAAGGGTATGAGGCACCCTAGGCAAACCTCATTCCCAGTGTCACACCTGCTCCTCCCCCACACCTATTGCCACTGCTGCCATCCCTCTCTGGGATGTTCAGCAGTGGCAATATATTTAAAAAGGCATCATGGGGCTGGAGTTACCTTCTGTTAAAGGAAGTGGAATTGTAGGTGGATGGAAGTACGAATGCCATTACAGCGCTGAAACAGAAAATAACTCCGGCGCTACAGTGCCGTTTTAAAAATATTGCCGCCACTGTAAACGGATAGCAGCAGAGACGATGGGTGCCTCCTGACCGCTGATGCTCTAAGCAGTGGCCTAGTTCACCTAATGGTTGGCCCTGAATGTAAACTCAAAAGCACCAGCTGGTAATACTGTTTCATGGAAAGGGTGGTAGATACCTGGAATGCCCTCTTGATGGAAATGGCAGGGGAAAAAAACAGTGATGGAATTCAAAAAGGCATCAGACAGACACAGAAGATCCCTTTAAACAATAGAGGGGGGATCCAGCACAGAATGGAAGGTACAACTCTAGCCACCTCACTGGACAAACTAGATAGACCACGCTGGCCTTCATCTGCCATCATTCACTATGGGGGTTATTTTGGAAGCCCTATTCGTGTTCTGGACATCTTAAAACAAGCATAGAGATATCCAAGGCCGTTTTAGAAGCCGGTTCTGTGGACATCCATGTCTGAATGAGGGCATGGTGGAAGCATGGTTCGGGCATTCCCAGGAATCTGGACATCCCTGCCTGATCTCAGAAGGGTCCTGGATGTCTAGGGTCACGTCTAAGTTTAGACCTGCTCCAGGCACCTGAAAAGTGCTCATTTTGGCTGAAAAACATCTAGAGAAGAAAGCACTCCATCATCCCCAGTACTCAGCACAATTTCAGTGATAGCAGCAGTGGGATGTGAATGCTGGTTTCCCTGTTCCTAGTCCACTACTCTAACCATTAGGCTATTTCTAGATGCCTAGGTTCTGAAGTGCTATTCTGAGGATGTCTATGTAGACATCCATGTTTATGAAATCATGTCTGCCTGCTCTTTTTCCAGATGTTCTGGCTTACATGTCCCAGATTGCACCTGGACGTCCATTCTAAAATTCCCCTCCAAGTTACTATGGGGTATGTTTACTAAACTGCGTTAGTGCAATTCGCGTTAGGAGCCGCGGTAGTGACAGAAACCCCAAATAAGGACATGGGCGGTACATCGTTACCACTAACGCGCGTTCCAAAAACTAACGAGCGTTACAGGGCGCCGTGACGCGTTACTGCGTGTTAATCGTAAGAAGGCGTACAGACACAAAGCACAGAAACAGAACTGTAGCACAATGGTTACTGTACTGACCGCTGTTACAGGCAGCATGGGTTCGAGTCCCCAGTGTGCCTAACGCAGAAGGATGGCCCAGGCAGCACCCTGTACATTACATAGGGAATGAGGAGGCAAGTTTTTCTTTACGTGGAGTAGTGGTGTCAGAAACACACCCTCGGAGTGTGCCTAGCCACGTGCGAGGCTGCGTGCATGGCTGTGTGCGTTGGTACGGGCGTAGTCCCGTGCGTAGCTGTGTGCGTTGGTGCGTGCGTACAATCGTGCGTGGGTACGTGTGTTTTTACCAGCGTGGGCACCTTATATTACAGACTCTTTAGGGTGTCTTGCACCTATGCATTATGCTAACAGATGTACGTGTGATGGCCTATGGTTTATCAGAGCCTGTGAGCAGGTGCTGGATTTTCCCAGGGTTGGATTGTGCCAGTCACACCCATGATGCACTGCACATGCAAATCAGCTGTCCACAGATGCACACCATGGGGAATGCACCCCCACAGCACCTCGGCCTGGTAGGGGGAAGTGACCATGTGCACCCCCACAGCACCTCGGCCTTGTAGGGGGTACTGACCGTGTGTTGTACTGGCACAGAGTAGCTACACACCGTCACATTGTGCGGGTACTGTGCTCACGCTGAGGGTGCAGTGAGGCGCCCAGCACCAGGTCCACAGCACCGTCCATAGCTGAAAGAGGCCATGGCACAGGTCCAAAGCAGTGTTAATGTGTGAGATAGGTAGTTTCTGCAGAAACACCTTGGATATCTCTGTCTGTTTCAGTCAGGTGTAGCCCCCATGAACCCCTAGGTGGCCCATGTACCACCACCCCCCCCACGGGCCGAGGGGGGCAAACAGGGTCTCCCAACAATAGATCCACATTCTACCTCCCTGCGAAGGTGGCAGTAGCAGTAGAAGGGAACATCAACCCCGGTCCTGCTGAGGAACAGACACCCCACAGGGCAGTCAATGCAGCTCTGTACACATCCATAACACAATAGCAGACAGACATTAGGCCTGGATATGGTAAGCTGCACCCCACCACTATCTGATATGCTCCTGCTGCAAGCCATCAGCCACTGCACCCTGCAAGCTACTCCATCAAGACACATACCAGCTGCAAACAGCCTGCTAGTTAGTCCATAGTGCATGTACCCAGAACTGGGATGTCAGCATACACAGCAAGTAGATAAATCAGTGACTGGGCCCCAAAAGGAAACCCATATCTATCACATGAGAAAAATACTATATAGCAATATGGGGGTGCCTAGCCATGCTGTGGTCACTGCACAGTCAGGGTGAGAGTGATCTCTCAGCAGGACATACTGAGGTCACCCTGTCTGTGTAGGTGGTGGCCGGGCACTAAAATGTCCCAGTCAGTGCCCTATGCCCTGTGCAGATGCACCCTGGCCAGGCCACCCTGTCCGGCCTATACCCATGGTACCTTGCTCCTCATTATGCACATTGGCAGCCCAATACTGGCAACATTACTGGCAGTGTGGGCTGTGGAAGGTGTTTGCAGCCACCACACACTGGATAGACAGCCAGCCACCCCCACACCTATGCCAGCATTGTGCTACTATAGAGGTGTTCAGCAGCCATACCCACCACACCAGTCCTGGGCACAGTACAGGCATGGATATGGTACGCAATACTGTTGGGGGTCACTCCCCAGGGTGGTGAACAATAGCAGAGACCAGACCTGCCGCACACACCGCAGACATCAGAATGATTATTATGGTGGGGTTCAATGAGCAAAATGTGCTTAACGTAGGAATTGATATCTGCCAGTTATCATAGGAAACGTTTGATAGCTGTGTACCATATACCCAGGTGTAGGGTAGCATTGCTAAGGTATGCAACTGCTAGTATTGGGAGACACAGGCAGGGCCCAATGTCCTGCCTCTCCAGGAGTCATTGGCCAATGGGGCCTGTGGGTGTGTGTGTGGGTGTGTCTGGCCCTGTTGGCTGCTGCTTTACGGCAGAGTTTCCCAACTCCAGTCCTGGTGTTCCAAACACTGTTCGTGTTTTCATGCTGTCCCTCATAAATATGCATGAGCTACATCTGCATACCATGGGGGTGGTGCATAGATATGCAGCAAGGCATCTTTATTAGAGGCAGCATGGAACCTGAATGGTGTGGGGCCCTACAGGACTGCATTTGCGGGACTCTGCTCTAGATAATGCGCCTGTTTATGGTGTCTGTGTTTGGTGTGGTAAAATATAGGCGTATTAACCATTCGTATGTTCTCTGCAATAAAGGAGTGTCTTTACTATCACTGTTTAGTAGTGGGTAAACTATGGGGACTGGGTTGGCAGGAGCCCCAGCTGGGATTTGAACCTGTGACCCTCTGGTCTTACAGGTACTGGCTGTGTCTGTTGCACCACACTGTGGCCACAGAGACAGTGCAGTCCCTGGAGATAGGACAACTGGCCTGACGAGTCAGAAACCCTGCTCTGCACAATTGCACTGTGGGCTCATTTACCTTGTATGGAGACAAAAGTGCCCATAAACCTACAAAAAGACCTCGAAAAAGGGGCAAACACCCATACCCAAGCTGGGCAATAATGATATCATTGGGACACATTAAAAAACACTCCCAGGAAAGCTCCAATAAAATGAAATGAGTTTTGAAAGGGTCTACGGAGCGTAGAACCTTCCAAACATCATTTCTTTTTTTTGGAGCTTTCCTGGGAGTGTTTTTTATTGTTGCCCATTGCTATCACTGTTGCCCAGCTGAATTATAATTTTTACACTGTTTCTTGTGGTCATTTTAAAGTTTTATTTGACATTTTGTTCTGTGCACATGTATCACACTGCTCACGTTTTGTAGGTTTCCCCGGTTTTGCTGTACATTGCTGACCGAAATGGTTTCTCTTCCCTTTAATATGCCTTTAACGACAGGTTTTCATTCGCGTTGGAATTGAGCTCTGAAATTCAGCGCGTTGGTGTGAGGGGAGCCTCTCCCCGCCCACTCTCCGCCCATTGACCCCTTCTCTCCGCCCACTCTCCACCTTCTGCAGTGTTTTAACGTGCCGCGGGGGTTTACGATCGTTAACTGCGGTTAACGCGCGTAACGTACACTTAACGATCGTTCGCACGTCAGAACGCGCGTTATGACGTGCAAACGATCGTTAAGTGTTCGTTACGCGCGTTATTCACGAATACCGCAGCTTAGTAAACATACCCCTATGTGTTCCAAGAAGTAGAAGAAATAAGGGCCAATCCACCAGCACCTATGGGATAGGAAGCAATAGAATTTACAAAACGAGAGAAAAAAATCTTTAAAAAATCAGACTAACAAACAAGATAAAACATGTAGCAAATACACACATGAGGGGTAATTTTATAAACTCCCACTCTGCCAACGCATGTTACCATGCGTGTACTTGGTGCCTATTTTATAAAGTGAAGCATGTGCATATTTTACTTTATAAGATAGGGGCAGCCATACTGGACCTAGTCCTTAGTGGAACACCAGATCTGGTGCAAGAGATAAGGGTGTTGATCGTGTTTGATTTAATTAGTGGAGGAGGGATAGTAAAGAAATCCACAGTACTACCTTTTAACTTTCGAAAGGGAGACCATGATAAAATGAGGAATATAGTTAAGAAAAAACTAAAAGGAGCGGTTGCAAAGGTTAAAGACTTACATCAAGCTTGGGCGTTGTTTAAAAATACTATCCTGGAAGCCCAGACCAGCTATATTCCACGCATTAAGAAAGGTGAAAGAAAGTCCAAAAAACTGACAGCATGGTTTAAAGGTGAGGTCAGAGAGGCTGTTGCTGCCAAAAAAGCATCTTTCAGGAAATGGAAAAAAGAGCCAAATGACGAAAACTGGAAACAGCACAAGCACTGGCAAGTTAAATGCAAAGCATTGATAAGGCAGGCAAAGCGAGAATTTGAGAAGGAACTTGCTACGGAAGCAAAAACACGAAATAAAGGCTTTTTCATGTACATTCATAGCAAAAGGCCTGTGAGAGACTCAATTGGACCATTAGATGATAGAGGGGTAAAAGGGGCAGTAAGAGGAGACAAGGTGATAGCGGAGAGACTGAATGAATTCTTTACTTCGGTCTTTACTGAGGAAGATGTAGGGATGTTACCCAAGACTGAAGTGGTATTTAAAGGTGATACTGCAGAGGAATTGAGAGAAACATTGCTACACCGGGAAGATGTATTACAACTATTTGATAAACTGAATAGTAGCAAATCACCTGGACCGGATGGCATACATCCAAGAGTGTTGAAAGAACTGAAATATGAGATTGAAGACCTGCTATTAGTAATCTGTGAACTTTCATTAAAATCATCTGTAATACCTGAAGATTGGAGGGTCGCCAATGTAACACCAATTTTTAAAAAGGGTTCCAGGGGTGATCCAGGAAATTACAGACCGGTGAGCCTGACGTCAATACCGGGGAAGATGGTAGAAACCATCATAAAGAACAAAATTACGCAGCATGTAGATAGTCATGGCCTAATGGGAGACAGCCAACATGGCTTTAGACAAGGAAGATCTTGTCTTACTAATCTGATATGTTTTTTTGAAGGTGTGAATAAACAGGTAGACAAAGGTGAGTCGGTTGATATAGTGTATCTGGACTTTCAGAAAGCCTTTGACAAGGTCCCTCATCAGAGACTTTTTCCAAAACTAAAAACTCATGGGATAGGAGGCAATGTACTATTGTGGATCGGGAACTGGTTAAAAGATAGAAAGCAGAGGGTAGGGCTAAATGGCCAATTTTCCCAATGGAAAAAGGTGAATAATGGAGTATCCCAGGGATCTGTACTGGGTCCGCTACTTTTTGACATATTCATAAATGACCTGGAAAAGGGAATAACTAGTGAGGTTATCAAATTTGCAGATGACACAAAACTGTTTAAAGTTGTTAAAACCCAAGAGGACTGTAGAAAGCTGCAGGAGGATCTGGATAAATTGGAAGACTGGGCATCCAAATGGCAGATGAAATTTAATGTGGACAAGTGCAAATTATGCACCTAGGAAAGAACAACCCACACTATGGTTACACGATGCAAGATTCCACAATGGGAACCACCACCCAGGAAAAAGATTTAGGAGTCTTCGTGGATAACATGTTAAAATCCTCCGCCCAGTGTGCAGCGGCGGCCAAGAAAGCAAATAGAATGCTAGGTATCATAAGGAAAGGAATGGAAAATAAAACAAAGGATATTATAATGCCTCTGTATCGTTCCATGGTACGACCGCACCTTGAATATTGTGTGCAATTCTGGTCGCCGTATCTTAAAAAGGATATACCGTTATTAGAAAAGGTACAGAGAAGAGCCACCATAATGGTAAAGGGGCTGGAAGGCTACTCCTATGAATAGAGGCTACAAAGGTTAGGGCTCTTCAACCTGGAAAAGAGACGGCTGAGGGGAGATATGATAGAGGTCTATAAATTAATGAATGGAGTGGAACGGGTAAACGTAGATCGATTGTTTACGCTATCAGAATATAGAAAGACTAGGGGACATGTAATGAAGCTACAGGGTAAACTATTTAAGACAAATAAGAGAAAATATTTTTTCACTCAACGTGTAATCAAACTCTGGAATTTGTTACCGGAGGATGTAGTAAGAGCTGTTAGTGTAGCTGGGTTTCAAAAAGGTTTGGACAAGTTCCTGGAGGAAAGGTCCATAAACCATTATTAAAAAGGGACCCAGGATATCAATGCTTGACCCAATACAAGCATTGTGGAACCTGTGTCTTTTGGGGATACTGCTAGGTACGTATGACCTAGATTGGCCACTGTTGGAAACAGGATACTGGGCTTGATGGACCTTGGTCTGACCCAGTATGGCATATCTTATGTTCATATGTTCTTATGGCATACCGATGCACCTTAACTTATTCGCAAGAATTAAAGGCCCCAGTCTGGGTTTGCAAAAATGCACAAACGTTATAGTATTCTATAACTTATGCATGTAAATTAAGGCCCCTGCCTATGCTCTACCCAAGCTCCACCCTTACGCATACCACAACTGAAAGTACTCGTGATGGGATTTACATGCACATGCTTGCAGAATAGTCACTGCCCAAAGCATGTGCATAAGTGCCCAGTCATAGGGACTTAAACGTGTAAATAGTGGATAACGTTCCACATACCCCATATAAAATTGGCCTCAGGGAGACTAATTTTATAAACTTGTATCTAGTTTAAAGGTACCCAGAATGTGCCTATCTTAAGCCTATTTTGCAAAGAAACGCAGGCGCCTACTGTAAGTGATTGACAATGCATGTTAAATCTAGAGAGAAGCACTGACTCCAGCCCTAGGGCAGGCACACTGTAAATATCCGCCCCGAGATTTCTAAAGAACCCATGCAAGTTACAGTATTTTATAACTTGCGCAAAGAAATTTGCCTTCTTTTCCTGTGCACACCCACACCAGAAGGACCCACTATCGTACATGCAAACTAGTGACATGCATAAAGGCCCATCAATGCGCATGAGTCATTGAAAATAGATAACTGACATATGTTGATGGTGCATAACTTCACACGGATCCTTATAAAATTGTCTCCTTACAGTACCAAATACAAAGTGTTACTCCAAGAACCACAGACTAATCAATCGAGACCCAGGAGTGGTTATGGAGAAGCAAAAGAGGGTCAAGTAATTGCCCAAGGTCAAAAGGAGCATTAGTGGGGGAACTGGGATGTGAATACTGGCTTTCCTGGGCCTTTGCCTGCAGCTCTAACTACTTCGCCACTTCTCTACTCTAAAATTCATGCATTAAAGGGTACGCCAATCTATTTAAACTGGTTCTGCTTGCTTTGGGGCAGCAAAAGTATTTCTTCTGGTAGATGCAATAACTGTATGCATAGCCATAGAACAAGAATGAGATACTGCTCATTTAAACTACCAGCATCTTCTGCTTGCTGACACTAGCAACTGATAATGATAAAGGAAGGATGCGGAGGGAGACTGGATGCGGACAAAGGAGTGATAGACATGGCATGCTAAAAAGAATGACAAAATGCAGCTTGGCAGAGAGATTATGTACTGGATAGATCTGCTGCAATTTCATTAACTAAAAAGATGTATGGCAGAAGGAGCAAGGGCTTTGTTTAATTGCGTTTGCTAGTTTAGCTGTCTTTCAGTCTTGCCAATGTAGCGGTGTAAGCTGCCTGCAAAGAAATGATGGTTAGAAGGAACAATTTTGTTTTTAATCCCTCTTTGATCTGGATTTCATTGTTATCTTATTCTGACTACACACATTTTATTTTTTGTTTCCAGCCATCAGTATGCTGTATTAATAAGAAAAGCTTCCATCTTGATTGGATTTGCTCGTCGGTGGGTATATCACATTATAATGGCTCAAATACCCGGCATCTGCTGCTTGCATATGCAGAGAACACAAATGTTTTTGATGCGTTAAATGTCTGTGCTTATGCCCTCTCTCCTGAAATGCTCCATTCAAAATGAATTTCCCTGGAGCAAATTCTGAGCCAAGTGCAGTGTTTACATATTGAGACGTGTCTAAATGATTGCTTGAGGCTTTGTGAAGCTGTACAGGGTTGACAGCAAGCTTATTGGTTAACTCTAAGACAGAATCATGGAGGCTTTGTAAGAAAAGCAGCAGCTTGGTTAAAAAAAAGGAGGAAACCTGACTAATGTGTAAACCCACTGGAGAATAAACTTGCCCCATTTGAAGCCCTTGTTTAAATCACCATAGGGGTGTAGTTCACTCATGGGATTCCTCAAAGTTAGCTTTACTCTTTTGTTGTTTTGTTTTACTGCACCTACGGTTGCGGTCAATATTATTGACACCCTTGCATTTTAGGTATGTTGTGTATACTCGTATCTTGAGAAATAATTGGAAATTTTCCAACTGTATGTCATCATAATATTTTAAAAGGATGTTCAAAAGTATACAACAAAAAATAGATGTCTGTGCAACTTAGACGTAGTAATTTCTGAGAAAAAAAAAACAAAATATGACCTGGACAGGATTAATGGCACCCTTCACTAATATTTGGTTGCACAACCCTTGGCAGTGATGACAGCCTCCAAATGTTTCTTGTAGACATATATAAGTTTCATACATCTGTCTGCTGGTAGTTCCTCCTACTCTTCAACTGCGATTTGTTCCATCTCCTTTTACCAATGGCAGATTTCAGCTCTTTCCAAAGGTTCTCGATTGGAATAAGATCAAGACTCATTGCTGGCCAGTTTAAAACAGTCCATTTTTGACTTTTTAACCATTCTTTTGTACTGTTGGATGTATGTTTTGGGTCATTGTCCTGCTGGAGAACTCATGACCTTTGATCCAGACCTAGCTTTATGACACTAGGTAGCACATTTTGCTCCAACATACCTTGGTAGTCCTCTGAATTCATGATTCCTTTAGTACGTTCCAGGCCTCCAGATCCTGAGGCAGCGAAATAGCCCCACAACCTTAAGGAACCTCCACCATATTTAACTGTAGGAAAGGTGTTTTTTAAAATCTTATAAGCTTCATTTCTTCGCCTGTAAATATATTGCTGGTCTGCATTGCCAAAGAGCTCAAATTTAGTTTCATCTGTCCACAGAACATTTTCCCAGAAGGATTGTGGTTTCTCAAGGTGGGTTTGGACAAAGATCAGGCATGCCTTTTTATGTCTGTTTTTGAGCACTGGGGTCCTCCTTGGCCTTCGCCCATGAAAGTCCTTCTCTGTTTAGTGCATGGCATATACGGTATATAGTGCAGGTTGAAACCACTACTCCAGATTGCTCCAGGTCAGCCTTAAGCTCTTTGGATGTTCTATGTGGTGTTTTTCCAAGGGTTCACATTACCCTTCAAAGACTTCTTGGATTACTTTTCCTCTTCCTACCACGTCCTGGGAGGTTCTTGACAGTTCCATGAGCAGAAAACTTCTGAATAAGATTGTGAACTGTAGACACAGGAATTCCACGGTCTTTGGAGAGGGCCTTGTACCCCTTTGAAGTTTGATGTTTGGTGATAATGGCTTTTCTGATGGTCTCAGGCAGCAATCTTGTCTTCACCATTGTGAAAATGGAACAGGGAGTGAATGTGGCCATTTTAAACATTAGAGCATCATTCATTGATTGATTCAGGTCATCTGAGTACTGAAAATTGATCACAGGTGCATCTAATTTTACTGCAATGAGAATGTGGTTCTTTTCAAATTGATTTGAATTGTTTATAAGGGTGCCAGTAACCATGTCCTGGCAATTTCTCGATTTTTATACTATTTCCTTTTTTAATTGGTCTTTTAATTTGGTCTTTTAATTGGTCTTTTAATTTGATTCTTTTGTGTGGCAAATAAGTGTGCATATATAGTCCAAAGCCATTTCACTGGTCCCTTTTTTTTAGGAGATATTGGACATTAAAGGGTTGAACTGCAAGGGTGCCAATAATGTTGACCACAATTGTACGAGGAAGGGGCAGGGTAATTTCATAATGGTCATGCGTAAAATAATGATTAGAAAGCTTCCATTTTCTAAAGGTAACCTAGGTATCCCCGGAACTATCCCCAAGAGCATGCAAATGCTCTTGTGCAAATTTACACCTGCTTCAAAGAAGGCATAATTGTCTATATATTCTATGTGGTTACAAAGTCCCTCATAGTTAATACGTTTTTCTGCCCATATTTCAGGCCCATTGTATAAAGTCAAATATACGTGTACTTGACTTCATAGAATAAGGGTGTCATTGATTGAAACATCTTTTAACGATCACTTACACCGGTCCTACGGCTAGTGTGAATGTCCGTGCCTAGATTCACCAAGAATGTGCATGAATTCTAGTATTTTATAATTTATATGCACATCTACGTGCTGCACCCACACTCTACTCAAACTCTATTCATTGGCATATCTACAATGAAACTGCGTGTGCCATGGGGCTTACATGTGTACTTTTAAAATGTGACCCGATAAAGTATGCATGTAAATGCTATTAACACATGTAGATCACTAAAACACCATGTTCATGCACTTACAGGCCAGTGCTTAAAGCTCTAGCGCAGGGTTTCATAGTGCAAGTTTAACGCTGACTGTTTGCGCTAGGATACAATATGCAAATTACTCAGTGCGCAAAAAGTTAGCAAACTGGGAGTGCAAGCCAAATACAGGCGCACAGAAATCAGCAAAAGTTTGGCATGCTGTCCCGGACAAACAGGGTAATCCAAGGTGAAGTTTAATTCCACCTCAGATGATTGAGGCATTGGGGAAAGCCCCAATGCCATTGGCACAATGTAGGGGGTCGCTGCCCCCCCCCCCAGACATCAACTCCCTTATAGAAACAAAAGGCCCTGATCCTCCCTACCCAATCAAACAGAATACTTGGTGACCCAGTGCCTCGATCCCACCCCCAACTCACTCAACCAACCAACCAAAAAAACCCTGGTAGCCCAATGGTCCCAAATCCCGCCACACACCCCCTCCAGTACCTTAAAAGATGGGGCGAGAGTGTTGCCCACACACTTCTGCTCCCATGCTGCCGTCATGTAAAATAGTGGTGCCTATCCCAGGATGCAACATGAAGGTGACTTTGCCATATACTTTTTTTTGCCTTATATGGCGGTCTGACCATATCCGATGCATCCCAGGATGCACCGCACGAGGCCAGACATCGCAAATTTACAAGAAGGAGGTATGGGGTTGGGAGTGCGTGAGCAATGCTACTGTCCATTCATTTAAGGTACTGAGGAGAGGGGGGGGGGGTGGAAGGGTTCGGGACCACTGGGCCACCAGAGATTTTTTGTTTGGTTGGCTGGGTGGGGGAGGGATCAGGGCCATTTGGCCACCAGGTTTTCTGTTTGATTGGGTGGGGGGATCATGGCCACTGGGCCACCACGTCTTTCATTTCTGTCAGGGGCTTTCCCTGATGCCTGGAATGTAATCTAAGGTGAAGTGCCAAACTTCACCTCAGATTATGTTTTTGCTCCCTGCAAGATCTTTACAACTGCCCAAACTGGTATGAAGATCCAGCGTTAAAAACAGTGTAACAAGCTGTGCTAAGTTTCAGCAAGGTATTTTACATTGGGTGCAAGTAATTCTGCAGTGATTTGCTTGTGATTTTATTTATTTATTTATTTTGATGTATTTAACAGGTTTTTTTTATACCGCTTTATCATTTTAGTCAAAGCGGTTTACAATATAAATTAAACATGATAATGTACATTAAACAGGGACATTCATAACTTGGATTCTTCTGAGGCAATGGAGGATTAAGTGATTTGCTTGCCAAGTGCACTGCAATTTAGAGTGGTTGTTTTTTTGGCAGTTTTCTGGTGCTAACTTGCTTTCTGCATCAGAGAGCAAGCCTAGCATAGGAAAAGCACCAGAAAAATGCCTTGCTAAGCATTTCTGCTTCAGCCCCATAGATAACTTTATGTTGCTCCTTATAAAAGTACCCCATGTGTGTATGTGCCAATCCTCTTTCAGCTCTGCCCAAACTTCACCCCTGGTGTGTCTACTTTTTATGAGTTTATATCCCTATTCAATTTTTTTAATTGTCATTTTTCTTGTGTAAAACATGCTTTACAGGCAAAAGATTCTTTTAAAAGGACTGCCTCAGAGTTTTTATTTTATTACAGGTCACGTAGGTTGGAAATGTAAGTAGACACCTATTTTGAGGCTATTTTATAAAAACACATTGGGGCTCTTTTCTAAAGGGTGCTGCATAGTCACTGTAGGTTTTGGTGTGTGTTAAGAGCACGCTGAAGCCCCAGTAACCAACAATGTGGGGCCAAGTGTTAGTGTGGGCTGATTTCAGCATTAATAGTGCATCAAATGTTGAGGTGGTAAAAGAATGGGTTGAGGAAGAGAATGGGTGTGGTGAGCACTGTGCTGTTAGTGCACAGGTACACACTGTGTACCACCTGCAACCTGTGCCATTAACATGGGTTCACCTCAATAGGTGGCATTCAGTGCATCCACAGTAATAGTGCATGCTGCTGTGGCACATTAGAGTACTGTTCCGTGTGCTAACTGCCAGGAACATGCTGGTCATACCCCAACTCATACCCCAACTGTGAGCACACATCGGTTGCAACTACTGTACGTTAGTATTATTGCTAAACATGCTAGTTGCTAAATCCTAGTACACTTTAGTAAAAGGCCCCTTTAGACTCCATAGGATTCCAAAGGAGCTCAGGGAGCTTTTGGCAGAACCTTTAAAAGATGTGTTTGATAGATTCCTGGAGACCGGGGAGGTACTATGAGATTGGAGTAGGGCTGATGTGGTCCCTCTTCACAAAAGTGGCAACAAAGAAGAGGTGGCAAAGTACAGGCCAGTAAGCCTTACTTTAGTGGTGGGGAAAGTAATGAAGATGCTGCTGATAGAAAGGATAGTGTTTTTTCAGGACGCCAATGGGTTGTTAACAAATCTGATTAATTTCTTTGACTGGGTGGCCATGGAACTAGATCAAAGGCATGCATTTGATGTGGTCTACTTAGATTTCAGCAAAGCCTTTGATACTGGTCCTCATACGAAACATAGAAACATGACAGCAGAAAGAGACCACATGGCCTATCTAGTCTGCCCTTCCATATCAACTACAATAGTCCCTTTTTTCCTTGAGATCTTCTGTGTTTATCCCATGCTTTTTGTAATTCAGATACTGTCCTCGTTTCTACTACCTCCACTGGAAGACTATTCCACGCATTTACCACTCTTTCTGTAATTATTTCAGCATATTACTCCTGAGTCTATCCCCTTTCAGCCTCATTCTATGAACCCTCTTAGCAGTGTTTGCTTTCAATTGAAAGAGGCTCTCCTCTTGTGCATTTATGCCATGGAGTAATTTAAACATCTCTATCATATCTCGTCTATTCCACCTTTCCTCTAACGTATATATATTAAGATTTTAAGACTGTCCTCATATGCTTTATAACGAAGACCACTAACCCAGAGGGACTGCTACAACTGAAAATACATCTGCACTTGTATTTGTCTTCTGGAATATACTCTACATCTTGGGGGAAAAGGGTAATCTTTGGGTTAAAGCAGATAAATATGTGTATTTTAGAATTCAGTGTGTTTGCTGAGTCAGTCAGATCTTAGTACCATCAGAGACCTTTTCATTTAAATCAAATCAGAATATAGCTTAGCATAGAAAGTAAAATAGAGTAAATACAGTAGCTACTGATATAACTTTGTTTCTAGAGAGCTTTTTTTTAAAATTTAAATCAAATCAGACTATAGCTTAGCATACAAGTAGAATAAATAGTCTCTGGTACAAAGACCTAAACTTGTTTCTACTGACCTTTACAAAGAGGCCTTTCAGTCAGGAGGCAAAAGATCTATGAAGTTGTCTCAAATAGGTATTAAAGACAAGTGACAGATCAAAGGGGCAATTTGAAAGGCCCCCTCTATCAAACTGAGGGCACAGTGAACCTGACCTTAGAAACACAGGTCAGGTCACTGTGCAGCAAGTCAGTTTTTAAGACTTCTTTCCCTCCCTCCCACCCCAACAGCCACCCACCCCTGGGATAATCTTAGCTTTATAGGCTCTTAAACCTATTAAAGGGAGGAGGTGTCCATAATCACTTTCAGGTGCGGCTTGTTATCCTCATCAGGAATACATTTATTAAGGACCTGAGATTAATTATTCTTGAGTGAACAAAATCCATTTAAGACATATGGTATAGTTGTATTAGTATAGATATCCCCAGCTAACGTAAGTAAGTAAATAACTCTAATATCTGAACAAAACCTTAAAACTAAGATGCAGAACAGCAGTGAGATGGGGGCTATCCAGTCTTATGCATTGAGTGTCACATATATGATTTTCTCCTAGTTGGTGAGGGGGTCTTATGTATACACTAGGTGCAAGGAGCTCATTGCTTTCAGCGAACGGGTCCGATCTCTGGAGGCAAGAGTAGGAGACTTGGAGAACATAAGGAAGACAGAGGTAAAGAGATGAGACCTATAGGGACATAGTACTGAAGTTCTACCTCCAGTCTGGCAGCCTCCCTGTTGCCATGGAGGAGAGAGGTCATGTGACAGGAGAGCATCACCTTGGTGTGGCAGGAAGTGATCTTGTAGCTAGGATCTGTCCTCCAGGTGATGTAAAACCCTCTCACACTGAGGAGGTTTCTCCAGGGCCATATGCCCATGAGGGAAGGATTAGGATGGCCATTATAGTTGGTGATTCGATCATTGGACATGTAGATAGCTGGTGGACATGAGGATTATCTGGTAACATGCCTGCCTAGTGCGAAGGTAGCAGACCTCTCGTGCCATCTAGATAAGGTATTAGATAGTGCTGGAGAGGAGTCTGCTGTCTTGGTACATGTTGGTACCAATTACATAGGAAAGTGTGGTAGGGTGGTTCTGGAGGCCAAATTTAGGCTTTTAGGTAGGAAGCTAAAATGTAGAACTTCCAGGGTAGCATTCTCAGAAATGCTTCCTATTCCACGAGCAATATGCAAAAGGCAAGCAGAGCTCCAGAGTCTCAATGTATGGATGAGATGATGGTGCAAAGATGAGGGTTTTGGATTTGTTAGGAACTGGGGAACATTCTGGGGAAAGGAGGGGCTTTTCCAAAGGGAAGGGCTCCACCTTAATCGGGATGGAACCAGGTTGCTGGCATTAAATTTTAAAAAGGAGATAGAGCAACTTTTGAAGTAGATAATAGGGGAAAGCCAACAGTCACTCAAGAGTGCATGGTTCGGAACGATGTATCTGTGAAGGATACTAGCAAAAGACTGAAGTTAGGGCATATCAACAGAGAGGTTCCAATAAAGACAAAAGTAACCCAAATTCCCTTAAGTGCAGAGCAGACAGAGCTTAAAGATTCCAAATTACCCCTGCCTACCAATAACCAGATTAATATGAATAAAAAACGACCTCTAAAATGCTTATATAGAAATTCTAGAAGTCTAAAAAGATAAGATGGGAGCGTTAGAATATATACAACCAAATGAGAGGTTAGATATGATTGGTATCTCAGAGACCTGATGGAAGGAGGACAACCAGTGGGACACTGTGATAACTGGATACAAATTATATTGCAACAATAGAATAGATCAAACTGGTGGAGAGGTTGCACTCTATGTTAGCAAGGGCATTGAGTCACACAAAATTAAAGTTTTGCAGGAAATAAAATACACTGTATAATCACTATAGATTGAAATTCCATGTAAAAAGGGGAAGGAGATGGCAGTGGGGGTATACTACCGATCGCCTGGCCAGAATGAACAAATGGATGATGAAATGCTCAAAGAAATCAGGGAAGCTAACAAAAGTTACAATACAGTAATAATAATGGGTGATTTATTTAACAGGGTTTTTTTTATACCGCTTTATTATTTCAATCAAAGCGGTTTACATTGTAACTTAAACTTGGTAATGTACATTAAACAGGGACATTGATAACTTGGATTTTTCTGAGCAATGGAGGGTTAAGTGACTTGCCCAAGGCCACAAGGAGTGCTAGTGGGAATCAAACCCTGGTCTCTTGGTTCCCAAGCCAGTGATCTAACCAGTTTTTCAGTTACCCTGCTATTGAATGGGTCAGGTCATGACAGGACATGCTAGGGAGATAAAGTTTCTAGATGAAATAAATGACTGCTTCTTGGAGCAGCTGGTTAATGAACTGACAAGAGATGAAGCCATTTTGAACCTAGTCCTCAGTGGAACACAAGATCTGGTGCAAGGGATAAGTATGTTGGGGCCACTTAGCAATAGTGATCATAGCATGATCACATTTGATTTCATAAATGGAAGAAGGAAGGCAATGAAATCCACAATACTGTCTTTTAACTTTCAAAATGGAAACTATGATAAAATGAGGAAAATAGTTAAGAAAAAACTAAAAGGAGCAGCTGCAAAGGTTAAAGATTTACATCAAGCAGGGTGTTGTATGAAAATACTATCTTGGAAGCCCAGACCAGATGTATTCCATGCTTTAAGAAAGGTGGAAAGAAGTCCAAAAAACTGCCAGCATGGTTTAAACGTGAGGTCAGAGAGGCTGTTGTAGCCAAAAAAAGCATCTTTCTGGAAATGGAAAAAGGAAACATCATAAGCACTGGCAAGTTACAGGCAAGGCATTTATCAGGCACCCAGAGAGAGAATTTGAGAAGAAGCTCACTGTGGAACAAAAATGTATTAAGAAGACTTTTTCAAGCACATTTGTAATAAAAAAACAGTGAAAGATTCAGTTGGACCATTTGATGATCTAGGGGTAAAATGGACACCAAGAGGGAACAAGGCCATAGCAGAGAGACTGAATGAATTCTTTGCTTCGGTCTTTACTGAAGAAGATGTATTTAAAGGTGATGCATTGAAAGAAAAAAGAAAAAATATCAATATATTACTACTATTTGATAAAATGAATAGTAGCAAATCACCTCGATCAGATGGTATACACCCGAAGGTATTGAAAGAACTGAAATATGAGATTGCTATTAGTAATAGCAATTAGTACTATTAGTAATCTGTGAACTATCATTAAAATCATTTGTAGTACCGGAAGATTGGAGAATGGCCAATGTAACACCTGTGGTAAGGAGAGCTGTACAGAAGGGATGGAATGGGAAGAAAGTGAGTCCTGTGCCTTTAAAAGCATCAGCAGAGTTCCCATGGTGACCACAAGCCTCCGAGGCAGACTACAGCTAGTACTAAGCCCCGCCCACTTAGTGATGTTAGAGCTAGGTCGAGCTCTAACAAGACTCACGTGTGCAGAGAGAAAGGCGTGGTGCCTAAGAAGCACCAGTTTAAAAGTGCTTCAGTGTTTGAAGAAGCTAGAAGCAGCAGAGGAAAGGAGAGAAGCAGTAGGAGAAGAAGAAGTAAAGGAGGTGTTCCAGGAGAAGCATTGTTTGAAGCTGGAGAATCAGGGGAGACAGAGGAACAGGAACAGGAGGTTTCTGTGACCCAAAGCAGGCAGCAGCAACCAAGGCAGAAACGTGTCTCAAGGTACCTCAGAGAAAGGAAACTGGAGGAGCCGATTCCCAGGTGGGGAAACAGCTCAGGGAAGCAGTTGAGTCCTGGAGGTAAAGAGAATGAGTTGTATGTAATTCCTAACAAGGCTCTGTCTGAAGAAGTAGTCAGAGAGCTAAGGAAGAGTGCCAAACGCTGTGTTAGCCAGAACCCCGTGAAGCAAGCTATAGGCAGGCATAAGAAGTATGCCAGTGACTGCCATGACTCAGCAGTTAGAAGGCTGATAAGAGAGAGAGAAACTCCGTTCCTAAAGCCTGTTGCTGCAGAGCAGAGAGAACACTTATTGCTAAAGTTGAATGAGCTACTGCAGGGAGAGAATTACAAGCTTTATGATATCCATTCACATGAAGACAGCTGTAGTGAATCTACTGAGGAAATGGAAGTAGATATGTCTGTAAATCAGGGTGAAAGTGATGTTGAAGAAATGCAATGTTCTTATTGCAAGGCAAACGAACTGAACATGTGCTGAGTCTATGCTCATGTGAAGGAGTGGTTTTGTGAAAGCAATTAGGAGCTTGTTGCTGTGAAAGCTTGTTGCTGTGAACTGAGAAAAGAAAGAAAACTTGCCAGAAGTTTAAAAGCAATTGTAACCTGTTTCAATGTGCTATTGAAGAACATAAGAACATAAGAACATAAGACATGCCATACTGGGTCAGACCGAGGTCCATCAAGCCCAGTATCCTGTTTCCAACAGTGGCCAATCTAGGTCATACGTACCTAGCAGTTTCCCCTAAAGACACTAGTTCCACAATGCTTTTACTGGGTCAAGCATTGATATCCTGGGTCCTTTTTTAATAGTGCTTTATGGACATTTCGTCCAGGAACTTGTCCAAACCATTTTTAAACCCAGCTATACTATCAGCCCTTACTACATCCTCCGGTAACAGATTCCAGAGTTTGATTACACGTTGAGTGAAAAAATATTTTCTCTTATTGTCTTAAATAGTTTACCCTGTAGCTTCATTACATGTCCCCTAGTCTTTCTATATTCTGATAGCGTAAACAATTGATCGACGTTTATCCATTCCACTCCATTCATTAATTTATAGACCTCTATCATATCTCCCCTCAGCCGTCTCTTTTCCAGGCTAAAGAGCCCTAACCTTTTTAGCCTCTCTTCATAGGAGTAGCCTTCCATCCCCTTCACCAATTTGGTGGCTCTTCTCTGTACTTTTTCTAATAACGCTATGTCCTTTTTAAGATACGGGTGACCAGAAATTGCACACAATATTCAAGGTGCGGTCGTACCATGGAGCGATACAGAGGCATTATAATATCCTTTGTTTTATTCTCCATCCCTTTCCTTATGATACCTAGCATTCTGTTGCTTTCTTGGCCGCCGCTGCACACTGGGTGGAGGGTTTTAACATGTTATCCACGATGACTCCTAAATCTTTTTCCTGGGTGGTGGCTTCTAATGTGGAGCCTTGCATCGAGTAACGATAGTGGGGGTTGTTCTGTCCTAGGTGCATGACTTGCACTGTCCACATTAAATTTCATTTGCCATTTGGATGCCCAGTCTTCCATTTATCCAGGTCCTCCTGCAGTTTTCCACTTTCCTCTTGGGTTTTTAACAGCTTTAAACAGTTTTGTGTCATCTGCAAATTTGATAACCTCACTCGTTATTCCCTTTCCAGGTCATTTATGAATATGTCAAAAAGCAGCGGACCCAGTACAGATCCCTGGGGTACTCCACTATTCACCTTTTTCCATTGGGAATATTGGCCATTTAGCCCTACTCTCTGCTTTCTATCTTTTAACCAGTTCCCGATCCACAATAGTACACTGCCTCCTATCCCATGACTTTTTAGCTTTGCCAAAAGTCTCTGATGGGGACCTTGTCAAAAGCTTTCTGAAAATCCAGATACACTATATCAACCGACTCACCTTGTCTACCTGTTTATGCACACCTTCAAAAAAACATATCAGATTAGTAAGACAAGATCTTCCTTGTCTAAAGCCATGTTGGCTGTCTCCCATTAGGCCATGACTATCTACATGCTGCGTAGTTTGTTCTTTATGATGGTTCTACCATTTTCCCTGGTACTGACGTCAGGCTCACCGGTCTGTATTTCCCGGGTCACCCCTGGAACCCTTTTTAAAAATTGGTGTTACGTTGGCGACCCTCCAATCTTCAGGTATTACAGATGATTTTAATGAAAGTCACAGATTACCAATAGCAGGTCTGCAATCTCATATTTCAGTTCTTTCAACACTCTGGGATGTATACCATCCGGTCCAGGTGATTTGCTACTATTCAGTTATCAATAGTTGTAATATATCTTCCCGGTGTAGCGATATTTCTCTCAATTCCTCTGCAGTATCACCTTTAAATACCACTTCAGTCTTGGGTAACATCCCTACATCTTCCTCAGTAAAGACCGAAGCAAAGAATTCATTCAGTCTCTCCGCTATAGCCTTGTCTCCTCTTACTGCCCCTTTTACCCCTCTATCATCTAACGGTCCAATTGACTCTCTCACAGGCCTTTTGCTACGAATGTACTTGAAAAAGTCTTTATTTCGTGTTTTTGCTTCCGCAGCAAGTTTCTTTTCAAATTCCCGCTTTGCCTGCCTTATCAATGCTTTGCATTTAACTTGCCAGTGCTTGTGCTGTTTCCAGTTTTCATCATTTGGCTCTTTTTTCCATTTCCTGAAGGTTGCTTTTTTGGCAGCAACAGCCTCTGACCTCACCTTTAAACCATGCTGCAGTTTTTGGACTTCTCCCACTCTTCTTAATGCGTTGGAATACATCTGGTCTGGGGCTTCGAGGATAGTAGTTTTAAATAACGCCCAAGCTTGCTGTAAGTCTTTAACCTTTGGAACCGCTCCTTTTAGTTTTTTCCTAACTATATTCTCATTCTATCATAGTCTCCCTTTTGAAAGTTAAAAGGTAGTACTGTGGATTTCTTTACTATTTGTTCTCCAATAATTAAATCAAACATGATCATATTATGGTCACTATTGCCAAGTGGTCCAACACACCCTTATTTCTTGCACCAGATCTGGCGTTCCACTAAGGACTAGGTCCAGTATGGCTTCCCCTCTGGTCGGTTCATGAACCAGCTGCTCCAAGAAGCAGTCATTTATTCCATCTAGAAACTTTATCTCTTAGTTTGTCCTGCCGTGACACTGACCAGTCGATACCGGGGTAATTGAAATCACCCATTATTACTACTCTGTTGTGACTTTTGTTAGCTTCTGTGATTTCTTTGAGCATTTCATCATCCATTTGTTCATTCTGGCCAGGCGGTCGATAGTACACCCCCACTGCCATCACCTTCCCCTTCATAAGTGGAATTTCAATCCATAGAGATTCTACAGCAAATTTGTTCCCTGCAAACTTTAATCCTTTCTGACTCAATGCCCTCTCTAACATAGAGCGCAACCCCTCCACCAATTTGATCAGCTCTATCATTACGATATAGTTTGTATCCAGGTATCACAGTGTCCCACTGGTTATCCTCCTTCCACCATGTCTCTGAGAGTGCAATCATATCTAACCTCTCATTTAGTGCCATATATTCTAACTCTCCCATCTTATTGTTTAGACTTCTAGCATTGGCATACAAGCATTTTAGAGACTGTATTTAATTCATATTTATCTGGCTATTGGTAGGCATGGGTAATTTGGAATCTTTATTCTCTGTCTGCTCCTTACTCAAGGGCATTTCGGCTACTATACTCCCTTTTGGAACCTCATTGCTTTTGGTAGTATCCTTCAAGGATACCTTCGTCCGACCCAAGCGCGCCTGGGCGCCCGTCGGCTTTCCCCCATTTTCTAGTTTAAAAGCTTCTCTATCTCCTTTTTAAGGTTAATGCCAGCAGTCTGGTCCCATCCTGATTAAGGTGAAGCCCATCCCTTCGGAAGAGCCCCCCTTTCCCCAGAATGTTCCCCAGTTCCTAACAAATCCAAAACCCTCATCCTTGCACCATTGTCTCATCCACGCATTGAGACTCCGGAGCTCTGCCTGTCTTTTGGGTCCTGCACGTGGAACAGGAAGCATTTCGGAGAATGCTATCCTGGAAGTTCTGGATTTCAACTTCCTACCTAAAAGCTTAAATTTAGCCTCCAGAACTTCCCTACCACATTTTCCTATGTCATTGGTACCAACATGTACCAAGACAGCAGACTACCCCAGCACTATCTACGATCCTATCTAGGCGGTGCGTGAGGTCCGCTACCTTCGCACCAGGCAGGCATGTTACCAGGCGATCCTCACGTCCACCAGCCACCCAGCTATCTACATTCCTAATGATTCAATCACCAACTATAACAGCTGTCCTGACCCTCCCCTCATGGGCACGTGGCCTGGAGAAAACGTCCTCGGTGCAAGAGGGTTTTACATCACCTGGAGGACAGGTCCTAGTTACAGGATCACTTCCTGCCACACCAGGGTGATGCTCTCCTGTCATGTGACCTCTCTCCTCCATGGCAGCAAGAAAGAAACTTGCTGGAAGTTTTAAATCAGTTATGACTTCTTCCCTACGGAAGCGGTACAAGAATGGAAGCTTGTTGAAAGTTAAAGTCATTTTCTAATATGGTCAACAGCCTTAGCTTCAGAAGGTGGTTACTGAAGTGAAGCTAATAGTTGACGTTATAAAGGAGAAAATTCCTGTATATTTCTGTTAAGCCTGTTTGGACTTTATTTCCTTTGCCTTTGGAGAATTATCCTATTTGTGTTGGTGCAACGAATTTTGATGCGGAGGGGAAATCCCGAAAATAAATTTTCTCTGTTTTTGCCTAAACCGTGTGGTCACACTGCTTGCTCAAAGAATATCTGAACTACATCTCCCAGCAGCCCATGCTGGCAGCCATATTAGGAAACAGTATTCAAAAAGGGCAATTAGGCGAGCCCTCCTGCTCTTAGGCCACCGGCCCGGGCGGGAGGACGCGACACACCATATTTAAAAAAGGTTCCAGGGGTGACCTGGGAAGCTACAGGCCGGTAAGCCCAACATCAGTACTGGGCAAAATGGTAGAAACCATTAGAAAGAACAAAATTACTGAACATAGTCATGGTTTAATGGGAAAAAGCCATCATAACTTTAGCCAAGGAAGGTCTTGTCTTACTAATCTGTTATATTTTTTTGAAGATGTGATAAACAGGTAGACAAAGGTAAGCCAGTTGATATAGTGTATCTGGATTTTCAGAAAGCCTTTGACAAGATCCCTCATTAGAGACTCTTGGCAAAGTTAAAAAGTCATAGGATAGGAGGCAGTTTTCCATGCTGTCTGGTAAGTGCTCTGTGCTGAAAAGATAGGTGAAGTTTTTCCTCACCTATCTGTTTGGCGCACAGTTCTAACTGGGCAGCATGGCAAATTGCTGCTGCCCCGTTAGCGTTTGTCTCCGTTCCCACTCCACCCAGGAATGCCCACAACATGTCCCGATGCTAACTGGATAGCATTGGGGCGTGTAGGGCACTTTGGAGGAGATTTTCAAAGGCACTAACCTGGTTATTGCCTTTGAAAATCCATGTTTATGGCATTTATATGGTTTCCTGGGCTGAAAACCATGTAAATGCCTTTCAAAAATGCTGCTCTATGTTCTATGTAACCATTTTAGTAGCCACCCTCTGCACCAACTCCATCCAGAGATTTATACAGAGGCACTATCACCTTCTTTCTTCTGCTGGCCATTCCTCTCCCTATGCACTCAAGCATCCTTCTGGCATTTGCCATTGCCTTTTCTATCTTTTTAGCTGCTTTAAGATAATCAGAAATAAACATGCACAGGTCCCCACTCTTCGTTCGTGGACAGAAATACTTCGCCTCCTACATTGTACTGCTCCCTTGGATTTTTGCAGCCCAAATGCATGACCCTACATTTTTTAGCATTAAATCTCAGCTGCCAAATTCTTGACCATTCTTCGAGTTTAATTAGATTCCTCCTCATGTTATCTACTCCTTTCTGGGTCTACTCTATTGCAGATTTTGGTATCATCCACAAAGAGGCATACCTTATCTGACAGCCCTTCTGCAATATCACTAACAAAGATGATAAAAAGAATTGGACAAAGGACAGAAACCTGTGGCAAACCACTGGTAACTTCCTTCTCCTCAGAGTGAGCTCCACTTACCTGTACCCTTTGTTGCCTCCCACTCAAACAGATTCTAACCGAGTCATTCACATTAGGGTCCATCCCTAGGGTGCTCAGTTTGTTTATAAGTCACCTGTGCATAACGGTGTCAAAGACTTTACTTAAATCTAAGTACACCACATCTAAGGCTCTCCCTCAGTCCAACACCCTGGTCACCCAGTCAAAGAAATCAATCAGATTTGTCTGACAAGATCTGCCTTTGGTAAACGCATGCTGCCTCATTATCCTGCAATCCATTTGACTCCAGAAACCTCACTATTCTCTCTTTTAGCAGCATTTCCAATAATTTACTCACCACAGAGTTTAGACTAACCAGCCTGCAGTCTTCAACCTCATCTTTACTTCCGCTTTTTTGTAAAAGGACCACATGTGCCTTTCTCCAGTCCTCTGGGACCAATCCTGACTCCAAAGAAGCACTGAAAAGTTCAATCAGCGGAGCCACTAGAGCGTCCACAAGTTCCTTCAATATTCTCGGATGTGTCTCATCCAGTCCCATCGCTTTGTCTACTTTTAGTTTAGCTAGTTACTCCTAAACACAGTCTTCTGAAAATCGTTCAATATCCCCGTTGCTTCTGTTATTTGTGGGTGTTTTCTGAGGTCCTGCTTCTAGCCCTTCATCTGTGAACACAGAACAGAAATATTTGTTAAGCAAGTACGCTTATTCTCATCAGCTTCTACATATTCCTCCCTTTCACCCTTGAGTCTGACAATACCACTTTTGCCCTTCCTCCTCTCACTACCATATCTGAAAAATATCTTATCCTGCAATTTTATTGCATTGGCTATTTCTTCTTCTTTTTGTATCTTTGCTTTCTTGATTACTTTGCTAGCTTCTCTAAATTTTACCAAATATAGATGCCTGTCTTCCTCTCTCTGTGATCTCTTGCATTTTATGAAGGCCTCCCTCTTTTTCTTCACCTTTTCAGCTACTTCTTTTGAGAACCATAGTGGCCTCCTTTTTCTTTTACATTTATTTACCTTTCTAACAAAAAGGTTTGTTGCCCTTAAAATATCCCCTTTCAGTTTTGCCCATTGCTTTTCTACATTCCCCAACAGTTCCCATCCTGGTAGTGTCCCATCTTGGCAAAGACCCTGAAGTCTAAGACCCTCACTTATGAATGGATTTTCTCACCCCTAGTCTAAATACTGAACCATACCATCTGGTGATGCAAGATGATCTCCCAGTATGACATCAGAAACACTTTCCCCATTGGTAAGCACCAAGTCCAGTATGGCACCTTCACATATGGGTTCTCTTACCAGTTGCTGGAAAAGTTCTCCCTGTAGAGAATATAGGATCTCCTTACTTTTAGATGACACTGCAGCAGGGATGTGCTAATCAACATCCGGTATATTGAAATCATCAGTAGCACTTCTCCTTTCATGTGAGGGGGATCTGTATATCACTCCAATGCAAATGGATTTCCCTTTCCCTCTGTCTAGTTTAACCCACAGTGCTCCTCACTCCCTTTTAAGCTCTATAATTCTATAGCTTTAATATTATTTTTTACATATAGTGCTACTCCTCCTTCCTTTCTTCCTACCCTGTCCTTCCTGAATAAAGTATAGCCCGGTATAATTACATCCTAGTCATGGTTGTCCATGAACCATGTCTCCCTAACCACCACTAAATCCAACTCAGCCTCTCCCATTAAAGCCTCAACATTTGGGATATTTCTTCCCATGCTACGGGTATTTATACACACCGCTTTCCAGATGTTTCCACTTTTATCTATTTCTACAGAGGTATTTAATCTTTCACTTACCTGGGGGCTTTCACTTACCTGAGGGCTTCTTCACCCATCCCCAGTGGATCTAATTTAAAGCCCTCTTCAGTAGGTTAGTCAGTCTGCTGCGACAGACACTTTGATACTTCTTGGACAGATGGATGCCATCTCTGCTCTGCAGCCTTTGGAACATCATTCAATGGTCCAGGAAAACCAAAACATCTTGATGACACCATCCATGCAGGCATGTATTCATCTCCAGGATGCGAGCTTTTCTGCCTTGGCCTTTACCCTCAACAGGGAGGATTGAAGAGAACACCACCTGTGCACCTACAGTATTTGCTTCACCTTCTTTCCAAGAGCCATGAAGTCACTTTTGATATGCTCAGAGGGATACCTAGCAGTATCATTTGTCCTGACATAGATGAGCAACATTGGATAATAGTCAGTAGGTGTGATGAGTCTCAGCAAACTCTCCATAACATCTCGGATTTTGGCACCTGGCAGACAGCACACCTCTCTGGACATCAAGTCTGGTTGACAGATGGGCGTCTCAGTACCCCTCCGAAGAAAGTCACCAACCACCACTACCCTTTACTTCCCTGTGGTCACTGATTCTGCAACTTTGGGATGCTTGAGCTCTGGTTCTTCCTTTTTCTGGGATGCTTTCACCTCCTCCACTTTCAGGGTTACATACTGGTTCTTCAATTCAAGGGCTGGAAGAGTTGGCTTGTTGGTTCTGCAGGCTCTGGTGACTTGTGTCAAACTCTCTTCATCCTGTAGCCTCCCATCTTCATCTCTGTCAGAGAGCTTGGATGTTTCAAGAAGCATCTCATCAATGTACTTCTCACTGACTTGAATGCTTTTCAGTCTCACCACCTCTTCTCTGAGCTCCTCCACTTGTTTCATGAGAGTTTCAGCTTTCAGGCATCCTGCACATGGAACCAGTCCTTCAACTGCATTGGGCTCTTTCTGGACAAAGGCAGAAGCTGTAACAGGGGCAATACAATTTTACCCAGTCATTGTTCAATTGGTGGAGCTTTGGTACCTGTTGAAGTTAAAGAAAGAGACCTAACAAAGTCCCTACCTTTTCCTCAGCTGTCCTTTAACAGAAAAATCAGTTAACCTCTTTTAAGTGTGTTCTAACAGCGCTGTGTGTAGCTAATCGGGGAGTTGCCCTATAAATCAATGCTCACATGGTGTGGTTGGGAGCTGGGGTGGGTAGGGTGAGATCTAACACCTGATGAGGTCAGTGGCTTCAAAGAACTTGCACTGAATGAGAAACTGGAACAAGTAACAATGAACTCTAACTGACAGAGCTTTGCCTAACACCACAAAAAATTCCCCTTTTGCAATATAGAAAAAGAATTAAGTTTTAAAAATGAAAACCAAAACCCCTTTAAGAGCTCTCAGGCAGAGAGATTGTATTTAAAAGCCACACAGTATTATCTTGCTTGAAATGGAGTCCCTGTTAGGGGGCTTGTGAATAAACCGAGTAGCCTGGGGATGGATCCCAGGATGATGAACTGGATCAAAAACTGGTTGACTGACAGACTACAGAGGGTAGTGGTGAATGGAATTCACTCTGAAGAAAGGAAGATGAGTAGTGGCGTGCCTCAGGGATGCGTCCTGGGACCACAACTGTTCAATGTCTTTGTGGCTGAAATTGCCAAAGGGTTAAAAGGAAAAGTTTACATTTTTGCAAATGACACAAAGATTTGCAATAGAGTGGACACTTCAGAAAGAGTAGACAACATGAGTAAAGATCTACAAAAATGAAAAGTATGGCCTAATGCTTGGCGACTAAGGTTTAATGCAAAGAAGTACAGAGTGATGCACTTGGGATGCAAAAACCCAAAGGAGCTGTATGTGATAAGGGACAAGAGGCTGTGTGTACAGACCAAGAGAGGGATCTTGGAGTGGTGGTGTCTGAGGATCTTAAGGTGGCAGAACAGTGTGACAAGGTGGTAGCCAAAACCAGAAGGATGTTAGGCTGCATATAGAGAAGAACAACCAGCAGGAAGAAGGAGGTATTAGTACCCCTTGTACAGGTCATTGGTGAGGCCTCACTTGGAGTGTTGTGTTCAATTTTGGAGACAGTACCTAGCAAAGGATGTAACAACATTAGTAAGGGTTTAGAGCAAGGCGACCAAAATGATATGGAGCATGCACCAGAAGGCACATAAAAAACTTGAAGACCTAAATATGTATACCCTAAAGGAGAGAGGAACAGGGGGGATATGATGTTGCTGTTGCTATTGCCCTAAACTGTATTCACTTTTCAGTCAGACACTTGTTGGTAGCTGCTATTATTGTATTGATCCATCTGATTGGTAACCATCCTTTTTTACATTGACTTTCAACCTTGCCAAGCATGATGTCTTTCTCTAATGATCTCTCTCTTTGCATAGTATGTCTAAAGTATGAAAATCAAAGTTTTGTCATCCGATATAAGAAAAGCTTAGGTTTGATCTCTAATACTTACTGATTTATTCTTTGGGCAGTCCATGGTAGACACAATATTCTTTGTCAGCACCAGAATTCAAAGGCATCAATTTTCTTCATGTCTCTTTTTCACTTTCCAATTTTCGCATCCATATGATGTTATTGAAAATATCATGGCTTGGACAAGTTGAATATTTGTATGAAGAAATACAGCTCTACTCTTGAGATGACATGGTATGATATCGATGTTTAAATTCTTAAAGGGTATTAATGAACAAACAAACATTTTTCAAAGACGGGGAAGCTATAGAACTAGAGGATATGAAATGAAGTTGCAAGGATTTAAACTTAAAAGCAACATCAGAGAATATGTTTTCATGGAAAGAGTGGTGGATACCTGGAGTGCTTTCCCAGAGGAGGTGGTAGGAGCAAAAACAGTGATGGAATTCAAAAAGGCATGGAAGAGACACAGGGGATCATTATATAGAGAGAGGATGAAATTGAAGCAAACACAAATAACTTCATAAATGAGGGGGGTGACCTGTCTGGAGCAGCGGGTGGCAGTCTACAACTCTAGCCACTTTACTGGGCAGTCTAGATGGACCATGCTGGTTTTTATCTGCTGTGATTTGGATTTTACTATGTGTTTTTATAAAATAGCCTCACAACACCCTGTCAGAATCGCAGGAGCTGGTGAGAATGTACACAGTTGAAGTATTAACACAGCCACATATTATGTAACCTAAATGTGTACTCCATGACTCCGCCCACACTTTGCCCGTATTTCTCCTCCGAACATGCCTACACTTGGGTAATGTACAAGTATATTACTTCTTGTCATTGCATGTACTTGTACATGTACATCCCATAAGGTAATTTTATGAGGTTTTTGGTTTCTCCCTCCAACAAGGATATATGCCGACACACCTCAAGCAGTCCATCATTCGCCCGGTCCTGAAGAATGCCGCTTTAAACCACATGGATCCCAGTTCCTACCGCCCAATCTCCAGCCTCCCTGTACTGGCAAAAATAATCGAAAAATCAGTACAAAAGCAGCTACAAGAACACATTGGCCTGAATGCACCGATGGACATACACCAATATGGGTTCAAACCTCACCACAATGTGGAAACACTGCTAACTTCCTTAATGGACAACCTTGTAAGGGGGGTAGACAACATAAAAAAAGGATTTCTCCTAATCTTTATGGACCTATCTGCTGCCTTTGACTCAAATCTCCCACAACAAAATGATACAATGGCTATATGATATTGGCCTACGCAACAACACAATAAAATGGTTCAAATCCTCTCTCACCAACCGAACACAACAGGTGAAATGTGGTGACAAGAAATCAACATGCTTTGACATGCTACAGGGCGTACCCCAGGGATCCGCATTGTCATCTATCCTGTTCAACCTGTACATTCAACCCATCTGCAACATACTCAAAAATCACAGGATGCTCTACCACATTTATGCGGATGACATCATGATATATACACCAATAAATATACAGGCACCGGACCTCACCCCATAACCAACTGCCTAGATGAAATAATCACGTGGCTCACTAACAACAACTTGTCGGTAAACTATAGCAAGACGGAAGCCATGTTCATAACAAGAGGAACCAACTTCAACCCACCACCTACAATCAACATCCAGGACAAATCCATCAATGTGAAGGATGAGGTGAGATATCTCGGAAACACCCTAGACAGCAAACTAAACCTCCACTCACACATCAAAAAAAACTTGGCAAAGGCATACTACAAATTAAAATTCATAAGAAGACTCAAACCAATCCTAAGCCAAGACCACTTCAGAACAATTTGTCAGGCAATCATCATGCCCATAGTAGAATATAGTAACTCATTATATATCGGACTCCCTAAACAAACCACGCAGCCTCTTCAACTGGTGCAGAATACAGCAGCTAGGATCATCACGAACACACCAAGAAATGAACACATCACACCAGTACTCCAGAACCTCCACTGGCTTCCCATACAAGCTCGTGCAAGATTCAAGGTGACATTAAACATTTTCAAAATCATGAACAACATGTCAGCGAATGTCCTCCAGAACTTAATAACCAGACATACCTGTGCGAGACCACTGAGAAGCAGTATGGATAATAAGATAGCCACCTCACCTGAATACCAAAAAACTACTCAGGCAACATCCAGAAGGGCACCATCTCTCTACGCACCAGAATTATGGAACACCCTGCCTGACAGCATGAGATCCATGAGTGACATAAAGGATTTCAAGAGTATGCTCAAAACCACACTATTTGTACAATACTATGGACCCTCCCAGAAACTACAAACCAACATATGAGCATGATCACAACCAAGCAACGGCCATTATAAGTTATGTCAACCATCCATGTTGCATTCTGCCTCCCCAAGTACCCGTCCCTCCCAATTACCTATCCTCACCTATCCCCACCTAACCCCAAATGTACTCAACTTAGCAACACGTAAACCATATATAAAACTGGTTGAATAAATAAATAGATAAATAAGTATGCACAGTGAAAAGAAAGCATGCCCTTGCATGCCCTTGCATATGATCTGAGTGTGGATGTGTTCAGGGGAGGAGTATGGGTGGAGTGCAGGAAGAGTCTCAAAGTAAGCATGTAGGTTATAAAATGTGTACCAACATGTGCACATTTACTCTGGTTCCTGGGCTGGTGTATGTGGCTGCAATTTTACCATGATTTCCACAGTAGAGATGCACAGGCAAAAAAAAAAAAGTTTTGTTTTGTTTCCTGTTTTGTTTGCAGTTTTTTCATTTTATTTTGTTTCATTTCAATACATTTTTGTTTTGTTTCATTTTGTTTTTATAAATGTTCATTTCAGGGAAATTGTATTAACTAAAGAGGTAGCTGTGGCTGCTGCCCAAATGAAAAAACATAGCTGAAAGGTTCAGGCAAATAAAATATCCAACTGCTCTTTTCCCTTCACAATCAGAGGCTGGTTTTGAACCAGGGAATTTCTTGTTACAAGGCAAGAAGCTTAGAAATGAACCATTACAACTCCGCTAGTACTTGTTTCAGCAAGCATTTCTGTATTACTGATGATATTCCTTCCTGTTTCCCGGTTGACCCAAAGTTTGCCTGGTTTGCAGTTGTATATAAAATGCTAACTGGATTTTTTGCCTTGTAAATCAATTGACTACTACTACTACTTATCATTTATATAGTGCTATTAGATATACTCAGCACTATACAAATACACATCAAAGATGATCCCTGTTCCCTAGAGCTTACAATCTGCTAAGACAGACAAACAAAACAACTGGGGAAAAGAGTTGAAGTCTTGATATAGAGATTTACTCCAAATATTTTTCTTTTGCTAGGTTCTTGTGCCAGAAATTCTGTAAAATCAAAGTCTGGCACAAGAATCTAGCAAATGAAAAACGTTTGGAGTAAATCTCTATAGCAGGAGTCAAAATCTAGTTAGCATTTTATATAGAGTTGCAGACCAGACAAACTTTGACCAATCAGGAAACAGGAAGGAAAAGCATCAGCAATATAGCAACAACTCCTCCATCCCCATCCCCATGGAGTCCTGATGGTCCTTCTACAAAATGCTTCTCTTCCAACCCATAGGTTACTAGTTTAAAGACATCCTGTCCTCTGATAAAATAGGGGGAAAAAACTCAAATTTTGGATTTTTCAATACCATGTTTTGATTTAAAATGATGTGAACTAAAATAGAATATTTGTTGATATTTTCCATTTTGTTTCAAATGAATGCATATCCCTATTCTATAGTGGTCTTTAGAAAATATTCAAAATAGGCAGCTAGGTGACCGGTTTTAAAATCACCCTCTACGTGTCTATACTTCAGAAATGTATTCTTCTAGATATCTATTTAATATGGAAATGCATTTCCCCCCTCCTTATGTAATATATTTAGCACAGAAAACTTGAGTGGTCTTTCAATACATGCACAGCTATGAAACAGGAGATCAATAACAACCGAACCTTCTATTTCTCTATGAATATAAATGTGTAAGAAATTGGAAGACTTCTGTACACTTGCCTTTTGCATTTTTTAATAAGATATTTTGTATTCATTGCAAAGTTACCAACATGGGGCTATAATTCATTTTGTTTATAGTACTCCTTCACTAGGCAAACCTATGACTTTGGAACTCCATAAGGTCTTTATAAGAGCAGAAAATTATGGGCCCGATTCTGAAACACAGCTTATGGGGCTGCACGTGCAGCCCTGCAAGCCATCTGGGCCTGATTCCCCCTCCAGCTCTCCCTGTACATCCTGTGAATCAGGACGGGAAGAGCTGATGGAGGGCAAGAGGGGGCGGGATCAGGGTAGAGCGGGGGTGGGCACATGGGGACGTGCTGTTTATTCCACTTCAAAGGTGGAATAAGCAGTGAAAACCCGGTGAGCCCTGCTGCCCGATCCAGGCCATGGCAGGCCAGCCTTGGGTTAGGTGGTGGGAAAAAGGGGGACTGGGACGCGGAAGTCGGGGGCACCTACGGAGAGAACGTCCCTGCAGATGGCAGAAGCACGCTGGGCCATCCTCTGACCCGATTCTGGTTACATTCCCGTGGTTCAGAATCAGGTCCAAATGGGCCTTTCTTGCTTGGGGCCGTCCGGATGGCCCAGACGTACCCCTATCTGAATTGGGCTCTATTTGTATTCAGTTACTGGTCAATGACTAGCAGGGGCTAATGAGAATGATTCTCAAAACACAAAAGTGCTTGTGTGCATGCACTCACCACTTCCTCAACTCTGCTGATCCCATCAGGAGTTATCTTGTCTTGTAGGTAAACCATTAGAGGACATTCAACCAATGATGTAAAGTATACACAGTCCTGTATAGTGTCCACTTGTACAGTGGAGTGTGTGACACTCTGCTTCACTATTCAGCTCACTACTTCAGCATAATAGTCACTGCTCCAACACCAGATACAAAACAAGATTCTTTGGAAATATCAAAGGCTAGTATAGGCCTTGGCTGAGCACAGCCTCAGGCAGTTAACTTGTCCCGGCCTTTCTCCAGATGCAGTATCACCTGTCCCCTTGAAGCTGGGCTTTCCTGGCCCCTTTAAGTCTCTGTGCAGTTATGATGTTTCCTGTAAATCCTCAGATAAGTCCTTATTCCTGAAGTCACAGTTCAACAGATGGCCCAGATGGAGAAAACACGGAAAACACAAAAAAAACACCATAACAAAAGAAGAGACTAGACTGTAGTCTCTAGTGTGCACCTCCCGCATTACTGTGGTAGGCGACGGCCTATGATCCATGCTAATTGAACTAAGCAGACAGGCCTGAGCAGCTTGACCTGTAACTGAAGCCTGTAGTTAGGCCCAGAGGAATGAAAACCCCCCTGAATGATGACACCATAGAATTGAAACTTAACTCAGTTTAACTGAACATAGCTAAGCAGAAACGAAACTTATAAAAGACAGAAAACAGCTCTAATTGGTACTGATAAGAGAGAACAGCTTCTATGGAATTAATTAACTCTGCAAAAAAGCAAGGTTACAGTGCCCTGCTTCCCATATGTTTTAACAAGCTCAGCGACCTTGGAGGAGAGAAGTAACAAGTTAGAGACACTGACCATTGTAATTGGGACTAGAAGGGGGGCAACCAGGTGCTGGGCCCAGACCAGAGTCCCGATTGGGTAGCCATATCAGTACCGGGACCAATAGATGGGTGAGAGGGGTACTGGGACCAATGAAAAGTTGTCCTATGCTTAGAATGGACAAGAAAGCTATAAAAGTTGTTGTTTTACTAGAAGCCATTGCTCAGCCATTTTGAAATTGCTTATTGCTTGAGCCATGTGCACATTAAACTGGCTTGGATCCTTGAAAAGACTCCTGGATTTATTTATTGCATGCTTATCTGCTGCTACATTCTTGGTGCGTTGGCCGGGAAGTGCGAGTGGTGGATAGTGTTCAAGTGAATAAATCCACGTAATTCGCCTTGAGGTTTGGTCCAGTTGGAACCATGCCAATCCGACGCAGGGGAATCTCCCTGGGCCCACCGATCCTCTTGTATCGGAGGGAGTTCTGCCTGGCCTCGGCAGGCACTGAGTCCAGCTGGCTAACACTTCCGACCCGGGGGAGTCCAGGATCCAACTCAGAAGCTTGGGAACCAGATCTGGTAAGTATAGTTTTGAAAACCTGTCTAGACAGATGAGTTAGAACTGCAGTTTGAAAACTTAGAGAATCATGATTCAGCCTGGTCAGAGCAGACAGGACTGGGTTTTTGGTATGTCTAGACAGAAATAGAAAGAGCAGTACTGCCAGTGGAACTTGGAATTTGTAATCTCGAGATATTGGGAATTGGTAAGAGAGCTCTCAAGGAAGGGCCGAGTAACCCCGCATGGGAATTCGCCGGGTGAAACCCTCATCCTTTTTGTAATTGGGAAAAAGACTAGTCAGAATAGATAGAAAGGAATGCATTCTAAGATACGTTGCTAGCATGATTGTGTGAATGAAGTGTGAATGAAAGGTCTGGCAGCACGGACCAAGCAGAGTGGACTCTGGACTAGCGCAGTTCCTAGTCGGGTGACTGCGTCTAGGTCGCGAAACGGATGAAGCGTTTGGTGTATTGTCCGTCCTGTGTATTTGATTTTTGCTATCTGTTGAAACTGCGAGTTTCCCTTTTGTTATATATGTGAGATTATTCTGTTGAGTAATTTGTGACAGTTCACTGATTAAGAAATTGTATTAATAGAGCAGAATGAAGACCCAAAACACCTATAGTCATTTTTAGAAATCAAAAAGCTGGTCTGACCCAGTTAGTTTTTCTACTGCAGTGTGAAAAACTGACAGGGGGCGTGTCTGAAGGAAAGAATGTCTAGTGTCGTCTTTCTAATCTTGTGCAGGCTTAAACCTCAATGCTGGTAGTTTGTGCTTATTCAGGCAAATTGTACCTGTTTTATTTAATATGTTTTTGTTCCTTCTGCTGTGGTTATGTAATATATATCATTTATTTATCATTTAATAAGAATGTTTAGTCAGGATTGTGGGTCCCGATAGTTTTTGGGTTTAGCCTGAAAAGGATTAAGTTTGTATTAATCCCTTATGGGTTGCGGACCAAGTGAGAGGAATTTCTGTCGGCTGTATGTTCAAATTTTCAGTAAGCACTGAAACAGTTTAAATAGGAAATGATAAAGAACTGTTTTTGTTTTTCCTTTGATCTACAAAGTAATTAGATCACTACTTAACATTGATTTAAATTGTTTTTTTCTGGCATCTCTGTCCATGTGAATGAGAAGTCTCTTTTTATGAGCACAGTTCAATTGTTTCCCCGCGAGCAGAGGGGTGTGGCTTCCACATATCCTTAAAAAAAAAAAAAAAAAAAGGTTCTGGAGAGACAGCTGGAGACTGCAGGAAATTTCTCCTAGGAATGAAAAGGGACTGCCGATTTGAAAAGTCTCTTCATTTAATCGAAGCGTGATGAATTTATAATTAGTTTTTTTCTCTGGTTTCACTAGCTCTGTTTAACCAAAAGTTTTAAAAACAAAGTTTATCTTTTTATGAATGAGTATAAGTCATTTGAATGCATGCTTCCCCTCTGTGCTGGTTACTAATGAACAAATCAGTTAGCTTTTCTGTATTTAAAAAAAAAGAAGGAAAGGTGTACTGTATTTTATGAAAAATATCCGGAATGTCTTTTAAATATTTGCTTCCTGAACTAAAAAATAATTTCTTTTGCAGAGACATGCTGACAGATAGCTATAGTTCTCTCTATAAGAAGCATAATGGATGTATGTGCTCAATCTAAGTGTTTCCTGCCTGCCCTATGTTTACAGAAATAATAAGTGTCTTTTCAAGTATGATCAAGAATTTCAGTAAGGGATTTACTGAAGATTATGAAATGTCTCTGTCCCAATCAGGATTTTGCCCCAGAATTTCTAGATATCCTGTCTCGTCTCTCTCTCTCTCTCTGTAAGTAGTTCAGTTCAGAGTGCTTAAGGGGGGGATGGAGCCCACTCCACCGATGATGTCAACCCCCCCCCCCCCCGGTGGGCGTGAACTAATGTGCCCACAGCAGAGAAGTGGATCCTTAAAAAAAAAAAAAAAAAAAATCAACCTCCTGGATAGAGCATTGCTAGGAGAAACAGAATCCAGGAGAGGGGGGGGGGGACTACAGATTCCCAAGTAGTTTGCTAGCCACCTCTGCAACAGGGGAATGTCCACCCCCTCCGGACTAGAAGTGAAAGTCAGCTGACCAGACTTGTTTAGAACTGAAAAAAACTGCATTATACACTGAGAAGTTTTAGGACTTGATTGAACTAATGAACGGAAATTGCAAAGAACTGGATGAATTTGCGGGCATAATGGTTAAATGAAAGTTAATCAGAGGGTGTGTGAATTGTGAAAATAAATGTAACAGAGAAAGTGAATGATATTTTAGTTGAATGATGTGAGGAGATTATCCTAATCGAAGGAACAGAGGAAGTGAAAAACTGGGTGTGAGTACGCCCATTATAGAAAAAGAAGGACATTAGAGAAGTGAATGCCCGTATCTTGACTCCTCCCCAGGAGGGGAGTACTTGATTGCAAAGTCATAGACAGAATAAAACCAAGCACAGTGTTTCAGCACGAGAGTGAAGCAGCTATAGCGTGAGTGGCAGCCGAAGAGGGCTACAGCATGGATGAAGACTAGGCCAGACCGGACTCTCCAGTTTCCCTGGGTCCCCAGGAGTCAGTCTGAAAAATAGGGGACCAATATATGGACTTTTATGGGGGATACAGGAGCAGAATACTAAAGCCAGTAGCCCCTGTGTTTTTCTCGCAAAGCCTTTTCTGCAGAACCACATGTGTGAACTAGAAAAATAATAATAATAATAATGTACCAGTTCCTGTATATGCCTGAATGCCCTATTCCATTTTTGGGCCGAGACCTGCTTGCAAAGCTTCAAGCACAGATATCCTCTGTTGAAGGAAGAAAAAAATGAAACTCAAAATCTGCTGGCCTGATGGTGTTAACTGTCCCCAAGAAGAAGAATGGCGGTTCTATTCACCTGCATCCAAAGCAACAAGCTGTACACTTACCAACCTCATAGCCCCACCTGGAGGATGGGCAGAAGATAATCCACCTGGCCTAGCGAAGAACATAGCCCCTGCCATTGTCACCCTCAAGCCAGTCAAGAAGCCTGGGACAGGTGATTACCGCCCAGTGCAGGATCTAAGAAAGAATGAATGATGCAGCTGAAACTATACAACCAGTGGTACCAAAATCCTTATATTCTCTTGGAACTGATCTCTGCTGAAGCTATACATTTCATCATTCTGGACTTAAAAAGATGTTTTTTTCTGCATACGCTTAGCCCAAGACCCCACTACAAGGAGGCGGGGCCAACTCATCTGGACAAGATTACCTCAAGAATTCAAGAACTCGCCTCACTCAGCAAAAGATTTGACAAGTTATCCAGAAACTCAAAAAAAAAAAAAGAAAAAATTCTACTTCAATATGTGGACAACTTGCTCATAACCACCAACTCAGAAAGTGAATGTCCACCAGCCACCAGTGAACTCTTGCACCTTTTTAATGAGGCTGGATACAAAGTCTCAAGAGCCAAAGCATAATTATGTCAAACAAGTTAAATACCTAGGATTCCAGTTGTCCAGCGGAATTCGACGCCTGGAACCCTTACCAGAACGCAAAGCAGCTGTATGCAGTATTCCTACTCCAACCACCAGGAGGCAAGTGAGAGCCTTCTTGGGTGCCACAGAGTATGTTGTATATGGATCCCCAATTTTGCGCTGCTAGAGAAAAAAAAAACAAAAACCATTGTATCAAGCTATCAAAGGAATGGAAAAGTCTCCAGAGGAATGGGGACTTGAACAGGATGCAGTCTTTTGATCTTTGAAAAAAAACACTCTGATGTTGTCACCAATTCTGGGTCTACCAGATGTCCAGAAAACCTTACAGTCTCTATGTTCATGAGTCGCAAGGAAATGTTCTGGGAGTGTTGACTCAATCTCTTGGACCTTATTTGAGAAGCTGTTACAGCTACAGCCTTCCTAGTAAGCAAAAACTAAAAGAAAAATCCCTTCACAAAGGAAATTACTAGCTAACAAATCTATGAATGTTGAAATATTAGAGTATGTTGTGTGAAAACCCCAGATACAACTGAAGGGTCAGTCAAGCTTTCAATCCTGCTATGTTGTTATCAGTTGGTCTTGATCCCCTGATCATGACTGTTTAGAAATTATGGACACTGTATTCTCAAGCCACCTGGATTTGACTGATGTCCCTCTGGAGAACCCTGAACAGACTTTCTTTGTGGCTGAAGGCAGTTTCATCATCAATGGACATTGTTGTGCTAGATATGCAGTGGTGACCCCTGATTTGGTAGTTGAGTCCTCAGCCCTGGCCCCAGAAACTTCACCACAGAAAGCTGAACTGATAGTCCTCACTAGAGCACTAACAATAGGAAAAGAGCCCTGTCTAAATGTGTACCCAGATTTCAAGTATACCCTTACAACCTTGCATGCATATGGGGCCCTGTACAAAGAATGAGGGTGGATAACCTTAGGAAGCAAGTCCATTAAGTATAGCCCCAAGATATTGATATTAATAGATACATACTGCCTATAGATCTCAGAATTTAGGAAAAGTAGAATGTGTGAATAGAACCCTGAAATCTCAGTTGTCTAAACTTTGCCAAGAGGTTTACCTGAAGTGGCCCTAGGTTCTTCCTATAGCCCTTCTTAGGATATACTTAGCCCCTGCTAAGTCTTTAGGAGTTTTCCCTTTGAAATTCTGTATGCGCAACCCATGCCTATTGTATAGGAAATAAAAGGAGATATGAGACAGATAGGATCTGAAATTATTAGACATGAACTATTGGTTTTAAGTTCTGTTTTGCAGAAGTCTTCATACCTGGGTACAAAAATCGATTACTCATCAATTTGCCTGCACCCCTGCATCCTTTCAAGCCTGGAGTCTCGGTGTGGATCAAAGAGTGGAGAAAGATACTGTTAGCCCTGCATTGGAGGGGACCCTATGTCGTCATCCTGTCAACAACTCCAACTGCAGTAAAAGTCGCAGAATTTGAACCTTGGACCCATCATAATCAAGTGAAGCCAGCAGCTGCTCTTGAACCTGATCACTGGACTACTGTACAGCATCCTGAGACTCCATTGCACCTCACCCTACGACAACAACCACGGCCCTAAGACTTATTGGTCCCTCAGAAACTGCACTATTTCAAGACTGTTTGTTTATCTGAAGGTAAGCCTCGCATCTGAAAAAAACCTGCAATCATCAGAAAGAGACTGTGTTGTGTTAAGAAATTGAATCTTCTAAGAGACTGTGTTTAAATACTCTGAAAAGACTGTTTTGATCTCCTAAAGAGTGAACTGCTCTAAGGAAGCAATAATAGCCTAAGAGACTATGCTATGATATTTTAAGAAATTGAGACATCCCAGAGGACAGTGATACTTTGGAATCTACAGCCCTACTCCTGCCAAAACGCTGGTAGGTCTACGTACGGCAGAAGCTTGAGGATCTACAATCAACCCTACATCTGTTATCTGTTGTGGAAGTCGACAGTTCCACCAATTTTCCAGAGACTATGCCCATTATGAATTATTATTATTGCTTTATTTTGGCAGCAGCCTTGGAGTGCTTTGAAATGACTTTTGCCTTATCTCCCTGGGCAGCCTGTATAAGTACAACATGAACTGGACCGAAGGTCACTCAGACCTTGTTTTATCATGCTCCCTATACTTGCATTGGTATACTCTCCAATCCAAAAGTTGTTCTAGATCTTGACTTTCTACAAGGCTATGCAAGCCACCGTTGCAATTCCTCATACCACCACCAGAACTTGTTTCTTGAACTTACTGGAGCAATAGCATCTAGTCTCCACACTTCTGACTGTTTCTATTGTGGAGGAACTAAGATGGGAGATCAGTGGCCCTGGGAGACGCAAGAACTGAACTATTCTATCCTATACAATCAGACTGATTTACATAATACTACTAGTGAGTGGGTATTGGCCCACCCCATTGTTGACAGTTTGTGTTTTGTTCGGACTGGACCACAATCTACTACGAAGGATGGACAGCTGGTCTGTCTAAATCAGAAGCTTTACGACAGCACAACAAAGATGCAACCGAACCTTCTAATCCTTTAGTTCTTTTTCCCACTCTTGCCAAACTATGGACTTTGACTATCTGCCTGTTGCTCCCTTGTTTCTTGCCATTTTGCTTGCAAATGATAACTTCAGTTATTAATAACACTGTAGAGCGTAAGACAGCTACAAAGATATTAGCTATGTGAACTTACTACCCTATACCACAGAGTGATACCTTTACCTAGTATTATGTGATTTGATTCTCACACCTTATTAACATGCGGGTGAGAATAATCAAAGGGGGGAATGTGGTAGGCGACGGCCTATGATCCATGCTAATTGAACTAAGCAGACAGGCCTGAGCAGCTTGACCTGTAACTGAAGCCTGTAGTTAGGCCCAGAGGAATGAAAACCCCCCTGAATGATGACACCATAGAATTGAAACTTAACTCAGTTTAACTGAACATAGCTAAGCAGAAACGAAACTTATAAAAGACAGAAAACAGCTCTAATTGGTACTGATAAGAGAGAACAGCTTCTATGGAATTAATTAACTCTGCAAAAAAGCAAGGTTACAGTGCCCTGCTTCACATATGTTTTAACACGATCAGCGACCTTGGAGGAGAGAAGTAACAAGTTAGAGACACTGACCATTGTAATTGGGACTAGAAGGGGGGCAACCAGGTGCTGGGCCCAGACCAGAGTCCCGATTGGGTAGCCATATCAGTACCGGGACCAATAGATGGGTGAGAGGGGTACTGGGACCAATGAAAAGTTTGCCTATGCTTAGAATGGACAAGAAAGCTATAAAAGTTGTTGTTTTACTAGAAGCCATTGCTCAGCCATTTTGAAATTGCTTATTGCTTGAGCCATGTGCACATTAAACTGGCTTGGATCCTTGAAAAGACTCCTGGATTTATTTATTGCATGCTTATCTGCTGCTACATTACTTTGTGCATGGAAGTCACCACCATCTATACATACAGTCTGTTTTTCAAAGTACAAAGTCCATTATCAAAATGTACCTTGTGGTCAGCTTGTTCAGCCAAAGCAAATATCAATTCAATGGTCACAAAATAACTGGCAGTTCAGCTTGCTTGAAAATCTTTACTTCAAATAAACTTTAAATCAAGTCAGTGGGGAGCAGCGTGCCACCTCCTTCACCTTTGACCTCCTGAGGGAGCCTGAGCTGTGGCTTCCTTCTCCTCTTTTATTCCTCCTGGCCCAGCCCCCTTTTGACTCTACCCTCCTTGGTTGCATTGGGGACCAGGCTATTCCTGTGACCTAGAGTGAGAACAATTTTTGGGTTGCTGTCCCCTCCCTTGCTCTTTCCAGGGTTGAGGAAAATCTTGCAGTTGCTGTTTGCTCCTAGCCTCTTTAGAGAGTTGGCATGATGGGACATAAATTTCATCATAAGTGATGAAAACCATTTCTGCTGTATTCAACCTTCTCTTCCTGGAATACTTTAACCTGATGCTTAAATTTCCAGCCACCCCATCATGTCTGTGACCACATTCAACCTCTATGACGCCCTTTGTAAGTAGTTACCTTCACCCTGTTATGTTATTTATTAATTATTAATTGTTTAATAATTGTTACCTATGTTATTTATCATTTCTTACCTACATTCTATGTAAAGTTACTTGTTCTATCTGTTCTCTGTACACTGCTGTGACTGGTAGATACAGTGGTATAAAAAAGTTGCTAAATAAATAAATAAAAATAAAATACATATGCTTTGTTTGTTGTTATTAAATGTCTGTGCAATCAATGTCAGTGGAAGTGCTCCCACAACCGTGTTGCTGTTAACATTGAGGCAGGATAGGGCATTCTTAAAGCTTGTGTGCCTGATCCTGCCTGTCTGGTTGTCTGGTGCCTGCACAGAATTCTGCATAGCAAATGTAGAATTCTGCGCAGGTGGGGAATTCTGCACAAATTCTGCATTGTGCAGTTGCGCAGAATTCCCCCAGGAGTAAAAGTATGAAAGTTGAAGCCTTCTTGGAAAGATTAGGCTTGATCTCCCTTTAGTATCAATTGATTTATTCTTTGGGCAATCCATGGTATAACTTGTATACAGTATTCTTTGCCAGTACCATAATTCGAAAGTATCAATTTTCTTCCTGTCTTGTATCTTCATTGTCCAACTTTTGCATCTATATGATATTATTGGATATTTGTATACAGAGGTTCATCTCTGCATTTGAAAATCTTGTCTAGATTCTTCAAAGTCATTCTGCCAAGAGCATTGTATCATCAGATTTCTTGACTGACTGTCATTTCATTATTGATTATGGATCTAAGAAGGCTGAAGTTATCTACTATTTCTATTTCTTTTCCATCAAGGATGAAATGATCAGTTTTGCCAGTTGTCAGGATCTTTGTCTTCTTCACATTAAGGTGCAGGCCCATTTTAACAATATGTCCTTTGATCTTGATAAGCAGATGTTTCTGATCATCTTCACTTTCAGCCAGCAACGTGGTATTGTCAGCATACCGAAAGTTGTCAATGAGTCTTCAACCAATCTACACACCTCAGTTTTCTTCAAATGGTCCTGCTTCTCTGATTTGTTCTGTATATATATTGAACAGGTAGGGGGAAAGTATGGAGCCTTGTCATACTGTATACCTTTGCTGATTTCAAACCATTCAGTTCTCCTTTTTCCATTCAAACTGTTGTGGATGAGAACTATCAGGTGTTCTGGTATACCAAGCTTCTTAATGTGGCCCAGAGTTTTTCATTTTTGCAATAATAGGCTATGCTGTAGTCAGTGAAACCCATATAGATATTCTTTGACATTCTTTTGTTTTTTTAAGGATCCATCTCACATCCTCAGTGATTTTTCTTATTCCTCATCTTTCCTGAACCCTGCTTGCATTTCAGGCTGTTCTTCTTCCACATATTGTTGTGGTCTCTATTGAATGATCTTGAATAGAATATTGCTGATGTGTAGTAGGATGAGAGCGATTGTGCAATAATTTCCACAGTCAGCTGGATCACCTTTCTTCAGCAATGGTATGAACACAGATCTTTTCCAGTCAATCAGGCATGATGTTGTCTTCCAAATTTCCTGGCAGAGCCTTGTAAGCATTATAACAGCTGCATCTGATTGCTGTAATATTTCAGTGGGAATGCCATCAGTACCGGGTGCTTTGTTCTTTAAAAATGCTTTCAGTGCTATTTTGATTTCTTTGAGCATTTCACCATCCATTTGTTCATTCTGGCCAGGCGGTCAATAGTACACCCCCACTACCATTGCCTTCCCTTTTTTACATGGAATTTCAATCCATAGAGATTCTACAGCAAATTTTGTTTCCTGCAAAACTTTAATCCTTTCTTGCTCAATGCCCTCTCTAACATAGAGTGCAACCCCTCCACCAATTTGGTCAGCTCTATCATTACGATATAGTTTGTACCCAGGTATCACAGTGTCCCACTGGTTGTCCTTCTTCTACCATGTCTCTGATATTCCAATCATATCTAACCTTTCATTTAGTGCTATATATTCTAACTCTCCCATCTTATTTTTAAGACTTCTAGCATTTGCATACAAGCATTTTAGAGACTGTATTTTATTCATATTAATTTGGCTATTAGTAGACATGGGTAATTTGGGATCTTTAAGCTCTGTTTGCTCCATACTCGAGGGCATTTGGGCTACTTTACTCTTTTTTGGAACCTTTCTGCTTTTGGTAGTATCTTTCAAGGATACATTCTTCCGAACCATCCGCTCTTGGGTGACTGTCGGCTTTCCCCTATTATCTAGTTTAAAAGTGGCGGCCAAGAGAGCAAATAGAATGCTATGTATCATAAGGAAAGGAATGGAAAATAAAACAAAGGATATTACAATGCCTCTGTATCGTTCCATGTTGCGACCGCACCTTGAATATTGTGTGCAATTCTGGTCACCGTATCTTAAAAAGGATATAGCGTTATTAGAAAAGGTACAGAGAAGAGCCACCAAAATGGTAAAGGAGATGGAAGGCTACTCCTATGAAAAGAGGCTAAAAAGCTTAGGGCTCCTCAACCTGGAAGAGACGACTGAGGTCTATAAATTAATGAATGGAGTGGAATGGGTAAACGTAGATCGATTGTTTACGTTATCAGAATATAGAAAGACTAGGGGACATGCAATGAAGCTACAGGGTAAACTATTTAAGACAAATAAGAGAAAATATTTTTTCTCTCAATGTGTAATCAAACTCTGGAATTTGTTACCGGAGGATGTAGTAAAGGCTGTTAGTGTAGCTGGGTTTAAAAAAGGTTTGGACAAGTTCCTGGAGGAAAGGTCTATAAACCATTATTAAAAAGGGACCCAGGATATCATTGCTTGACCCAATACAAGCATTGTGGAATCTGTGTCTTTTGGGGAAACTGCTAGGTATGACCTAGATTGGCCACTTTTGGAAACAGGATACTGGGCTTGATGGACCTTGGTCTGACCCAGTATGGCTTATCTTATGTTCTTATGTTTTGGTATTCTTTAGTCTTTTCAAGGATCCATCTCACATCTGCGATGATGTCTCTCATTCCTCGCCCATTCCTGAACCCTGCTTGCACTTCAGGTAGTTCTTGTTCCAGGTATGGTTGCAGTCTCTGCTGAATAATCTTCAGTATAATCTTGCTGGCATGTGGGATCAGAGCAATTATGCAATAATTTCCATTCAGTTGGATCACCTTTCTTTAGTATTGGTATAAACACAGATCGTTTCCAGTCAGTTGGCCATGATGTTGTCTTCCAAATTTCTTGACAGAGCCTTGTAAGTATGGTAACAGCTGTATCAGATTACTGTAATACTTCTATGGAAATGCATCAATGCCTGGTGCTTTGTTCTTTGAAAAGGCTTTCAATACTGCTTCAACTTCTTCTTTCATCACCAATGGTTCCGGATCATAAAGTACAGGTTGAATCGGCTGTTGGTTCACTTGATCTTTATCATATAAAAACTCTGTATAGTCTTTCAACCTTTTCTTGATCTTCTCAGCATCATTCAACATAGAACCTTGAGCATCCGGTCTTTGGCATAAGGCATATGTGGATAGACTTAAAGATCTCAATATATATGTACTTTAGAGGAAAGACAGGAGAAGGATGATATGATAGAGATGTTTAAATACATTCATGGAATAAATGCACAGCATTTGAACCCTCTTTCAGTTGAAAAGAAGCTCTGAAATGAGGGGTCATAGTATGAAGGTGAAAGAGGATAGATGCGGGTATAATTTGAGGAAAGCCTTTTTACAGAAAGAGTGGTGGATGTATGGAACAGCTTCCCAGTGGAAGTGATAGAGACAAGAACTGTATTTGAATCTGAACATGCATGGGCGAAATACAGAGGATCTCTGAGAGAAAGAAATGAATTATAGAATTTAATAGTTCTCATGGCTGGGCAGACTGGTTAGGCCATATGGGGCCAGATTTTCAACAAGGCGCAGAGGCCATACCCGCAGAAAGATACCCGCTCAGGAAAAGTGCGTAAATCATGAGTCATGCGTCTCCAAAACGGCAAACTTTGAAAATGTAGCACAAACCAAGCACAGTGGTAGGCACCCAGCATGGCATAGACAGGTATGTGCAGGGGATGGATCCCGGGCTCGGTGCCGAACAAGAAACTAGTGAGCAGAGAATTGGGATGACAGATGTGCATAGACCTGTGTATCGCTCACCTGGTGTACCTGTGCATTGACAACACTGTAATGCAGGCCTCGTGGGCTGCCTAAGCAGGAGCCCCCTATGGCTGCCCGGATAGACACCAGTGGCATGGCGGTGAGAAGGACAGTCAACTTCAGGCCTGTTCAGTGTGAGGCCCTTGCTCATTCCGAGCTGCGGTACGAGGGGCTGCTATACACCAGGGGGGGTCAGCGCCAAACCTGCAGTTGTTCACGGCCACATGGAGGGCCATCCAACTCCGCCTGTGCCGATAAGGAGACCTGAATGGGGGGGGGGGGCAAGCCACATGCTGATGGCAGCACCAATGGTTGCAGAACAGGTGACAGTGAGGGGATGAGCCATACATGGTACAGGTGCCATCCCTGACTGCCTGCAGCAGTAGGCATATCAAGACATAGCAGATGGTAAGGCCGCTGCACCCCCTGGTGGGAGATGGCAGCAACACCACAGGGCGCACACAGCAATGGCATTGCCCAATGTAGGGGGAGCTGTGGTGGTGCTGTCTACCCCAGGTGACTCCGCTGGCCCATGCGGATGCCCTGGACACATAGCCCACCCCACAGCCCCTGTGCCCTCAGCCCAGGAGTTGGCAGGGGCCAGTAGCAACATCCACAAATGTGCTGTCTGTCCCTGGAAGCGGATCAGCCATCACTGCCTACCACTCCCTGTCTGGCTGTGGCAGCATGTCGAAAATATGATGCCACTTGACCTGATAGGTGTGTAATGGTGGGCATGTGCAAACTGCAATAGCTTGTCCTGCATAATGCCTAACAAACCATGCAGTGATGTCACACCTGAAGCAGTGGTTGCCACCTGCCACAGCACCTGCCCACAGCCGAGGCCAGTCACGACCCACAACCATGTACCATGGTGCCAAACAAGACTGGTTTATTGGTTTATTTATTTATTTAAATGGATTTGTATCCCACCTTATCCTAAAATCAAGGCGTTTTTCACTTCAAACAATTCAAGTTGTAAGGGGTGGGGGTGTATGCATGCAGTGGTTGGATAGTAGTGTTTGTGTGGGTGTATACATGTGTAGCTTAATTAATAGATGCAATATATGCAGCATGAGCTATTTACAAAGTACTATATACAGTGAAGGAGTGGAGTCGGCTAGGGTAGGGGGGGGAGGGGGGCACTTGGGGCGGAGGAGGGTGAGTCAGGAGCAGAAGGTGGCTTGGGTCTCTGGACCGGTTACATGATATCGCTGTAATGCTCTATGTAGAGTGTTGTTTTGAGTAGTTTTAAAAAGTCCTTCATGTCGACAGTCAATCTTAAACTGGCAGTTAGGGAGTTCCATATGGCTGGTGCTGCTAGGGATGTTGCTCTCCTTGATGTGGTTTGCCTCGTTTTGGTGAAGTCTTTAGGGGTTGTGATGTTGTCGGTGGTGCCTCTCCTTCTTGGTCTGCTGTTTGGGTCAAAACTGATGATGGTCTGTAGACTGTTCACTGAAAGTCCCTGTTTGACTTTGAAAATGTTCAATATGGTTTTATATTGGATACGAGAGTTGATAGGAAGCCAATGTAGGAGGTTCATAATGGGGGTGATGTGATCCTGCCTTGCAGAACCAGTAATTTTGCGAGCTGCGGGGTTCTGTGCTAATTGCAAGGGCCGGAGTGTTTGTTTTGGGAGCCCCAGGTAAATGTGATTACAGTAGTCCAATATAGGTGTGATGATAGCTTGACAAACAGTCCGGAAGTGGTCTTGGGAGAGAATTGGCTTGAGGGGCCTGATGGTTCTCATCTTTAGGTAGGCGTGCCTGGTGGTTTTGCTGATGTGAGATTGGAGGTTTAGCCCTCTGTCAAGGGTGACTCTGAGGTATTTTACTTCCGGTTTTATGGATATTGTGATGTTGTTGAGTTCGATGGTGGGTGGGGAGATGAAGGCGGAGTTTCTGGTTATAAGTAGAGCTTCTGTCTTGTTGTAATTTATGGTCAAGTTGTTTTGTAGGAGCCAGCTTGTCATTTGTTGTAGGCAGTCCGCTATTTTTGAGTAGTTTGGGTTGGCAAAGTTGATCAGGGCATATATCATTATGTCATCAGCGTAGATAGAGTATTGGTTATTGTGTTTTCTGATGATGGCACAGATGGGATGTATGTAAAGGTTAAATAGCAGTTCAGAGAGAGCAGAACCTTGTGGTACGCCTTGTTTGGCTGAGAATGGTCTGGAAGTTACAGGGCCACATTTAACTTGTAGTTGTCTGTTAGTAAGGTAGAAGGTAAACCAGGGTTTTGTGGTCGATGGTGTCAAAAGATGATGTGATGTCGATGAAGATGATGATGAACCCTCTTTTGATGTTGTCTATCATCTTGAGCAGGTTATCAAAGAGGTGTATTAGGAGGGTTTCGACACTGTTGTGGGCGGAACCCATGTTGTGGGTCTAGAGGAGCATAGTTGTCGATGTGGTCCTGGAGCTGGTGTTGTACAGTTTTTTCAATGATCTTAGCCAGGAGGGGAAGGTTAGATATAGATCTGAAGGCAGCTGGGTTTTCCTTGTCTAGTGTAGTGTTCTTTGGGATGGGGTGGATGGTTGCTAGTTTTAATGCATCTGACATTTTCCCAAGGGTGAGGGAATTGTGCACTATATTATGGATGATGTGGATAAGCTCGTCCTTCATTGATTTGATCCATGCTACTGGGCATGGGTCTGTCGGGGCAGTGCTAGTGTTGAGCTTGGTGATTTTTTGGGAGATCTGTTCCGTTGAAGGTATGCTGAACCTGTCCCAGCTTTGGTTGGGTGCTGCGGGCTCAGAGGGGGTGTTCGGCATTGGTCTTGTGGGGGGCGTGAATTTTAATTGGAGATAGTCGGTAAAGTTCTGAGGATGTATCATCTCATCTTTGTCAGGTCTTGGTTCGTTTGTGAGGGTTCTCACTATCTCAAATAGTTCTCTGGATTTGTTGGAGGACTTGAGGATGAGGTTTGTGTAATATTCCTTTTTTCTGCTGGTTGATGAGTTCATTGTATTCCTTTTTTTTTTGTCTGGTAGAGCTTCTGGGTGGTGTCTGATCTGGTGCGTCTCCAGCATTGTTCCAGTCTCCGTAGTGTTCTCTTTGCTTTTTGAATCTCTTGTGAATACCAGGGGGCCTTCTTGGCTTCTGATCTGTGATTACTTGATGTCTTGACTTCTGGGGCTTTGGCAGCAGATGATATGATGTCATTACAATTTTCTATTTGGTTGTTTGAGTCGTTCTCTATTGTGGTCAGGTTGTGTATTATGTCCTGGAGGAATGTGTCTTTGTCGAAGCTTTAAATCTCCTACCTGTGTGAGGCTTATCTTGACGATCTTTTGGGCTGGTTGACATTATTTTGATTTTTTTTTTTTGAAACTCTGTTTATTAATGCACAGCATATACTTATACAACTCAGGTCAATACATACATAAGACCCCGGACAGGGTTGTCTCTGATCCACTGTCCCGGGGCTCCAGCAAACATGACTCACCGTGATGAGCGGCATTAACAGCAAAGACACCAATCATTTTATAATTTTCATTTACCCTCTTCCCCTCCCCTCTCCCAACCCCCCCATCCACCCCCCTTAGTTGCTGTAACCTCTGCCCCTTCCATTTACACTTCTTAGGAACACATAGATAAGGAGTGCCCAGGGGTGACACTCCCCTTACCCCCCTCCAGACTCCTACGCTCTAACTGTCGCTTCATAACATGGCACTGCAAACCTGCGGACCTAGCCACTGGAGCTAGGGCTCCCAGATCATTAAAAAAGAAGCCCATCATTTGGCACTCCTTCGGGCTCCTCTCCGCTCCAGCAGCATTAACTGATGGAAGCTATTGCGCCACTCCCAAAAAGAGGGCGCCACCGGCTCTCTCCACTTTTGTAGTGGCAGGCAGCTGAGCATTTCCAGGCCTACTGTCTGCCTTGCCTTATGGATGTTTACAGATCTCAATTGACTGCCCTATAGGGTGTCTGTTCCCCAGCAGGACTGGGGTTGATGGTCCCCTCTACTGCCACCATTGCAGGGAGGTAGAATGTGGATCTGTTGATGGAAGACACTGAGCCCCAGAAGGCAGGTTGGGTGGTGTTACATAACCTGCCTATGGGTCCAAACACCCCCCTTCACTTAAATCATGTGACCATGGCACCCACACAGAATGTGCACTATTCTGGGTGCATCATAGTCCACAAGGGCTATATGTGACTGGGAAATGCAGATGGACACAGGTGTATCCTAGGTGTGTCTGCAAAGACTACCTATATCACACACTGGCACTGATGGTGACTTACAGCATAGCCTATCTCAGCTAAGCCAGGTGCTGTGGACCTGGTGCTGGGCGCCCCACCTCGCCCTCAGAGTGAGCACAGTACCCCCACAATGTGTCGGTCTGTAGCTACTCTGTGCCAGTAACACACACGGTCAGTTCCCCCTACCAGGCCGAGGTGCTGTGGGGGTGCATACCCCATCTTGTGATCATCTGTAGACTGCTGATCTGCGTGTGCAGTGCATCATGGGTATGGGTGGGTTAACCCTATCCTGGTAACCACAGCAGACAGTTTGTGTGGTGACCTGCAGTCCTTCTGTAGCCAGCCAGGGGTTTGTTAGTAGCTATAGAGATGTAGCCCACTGGTTACTTCACTGACTGTGGAGGCAGAGGTCATGGGTTTGATCCTACAGTGGTGTTATTTGATAGGGCTGTCTGAGGCATTTCCTTTTTTAATTTAAATTAGTGCTGCCAGCAAAAACACCCTCACAGTGCTGTAACCTTAAGGTGCCTCATAAGGCGCCCTATAAAGCGCCCTATAGGGTGCCCTATAAAGCGCCCTATAAGGTGCCCTATTAAGCACCCTATAAGGCTCCCTATAGGGAACATTATAAGGTGCCTTAGCGGACAGTGCACTTTATAATGTGCCCTCTGGAGTGTCTTATAGGGCGCCTTATGCGGTACCTTAGGTTACGGCACTGTGAGGGTGTGTTTGCTGGCAGCACTAATTTAAATTTAAAAAGAAAATGCCTCAGACAGCACTGATTTAAAGTAAAGGGCAATGCCTCAGACTGCCTTACTCATTAAGCCCACTGGGGGATCAAACTCAGGACCCCTGTTTCATCAGTCAATGTATTAGCCATTGTGCTACACCTCTGTTGCTGTACCTGCAGGTCAGCGCGCCTAATTAAGGCTAACGCATGTTAATGTGCCACAGCTCCCTCTATCACGCGACGGTGGACTTTATTGCACGATAACCCGAAATGCTACCTTAAGACCGGAACGCCCACTACCTTATATGGCATTCGTCACAATAAGACTGCAACTAACGCCGGTAACATTAAGACGGTTTAATAAACATACCCCTAAGAATTCTTCTTAATTCTGCATTGTTTTAGATGCTTCTTACCAACAGTTCCAACTTTTCTATTTGAGGAATGATGGCAAAGGTGTTGATTTCTTGTTGGCATGTGCTGAGCAGCCTAGCAAATCTTTCCTTCCTCATCTCCCAGTACATCAGGAAAGAGAACCCACAGTGACATCAGAAGAGACTCCGACTGGAATTAACATGAGATGGATTTTTAAAAAAATGAAGATATTCCGTGCATGAATCTCCTCCATTCCTTTTTTTACTTTGTTTTTTGCATTTGTCTCCCTAATCTTTGTACATGTTTCTCCTTTTCACTAGCCCAATGTACAATAAGTGAGCAGAAAATGCCAATGGGTCCCAAAGGCTTTGAAGAAGGGTAATTGTTTATGAGCTATGTATTGTAGATGTGCAGATATACACATAAATGCATGTCCCGAAAACTAGGTTTCATTAGTTCTGCATGGAATGTCTTGTTAATCGATGCGATCTGAATCCGTCATTGCAGCTCTGTTTTTAGACTGCCTCATCCAAACCAGTCTTTCTGGAAGCAGCATGGTGTCCTCTTGCTGCTATTATCCTTTGCAAAAAAACCTTTATAACCTTCATTGTTTTGGAAGATCTGCAAGCATAAAGAAATATGTGTGACAGGGTCAGGGGCAAAAACAGGCAGTCAGGTCAAAACTAAATGCCATCTCTGCAAAATCAAAAAAGGTTTTCTGTCCATGAATTCTAGTGTTGTATCAGTTCCTTCGTTTTTCATAAATTAAAAAGGGTTTCAAGTTTATAAAGTTTAGCTTGTGATTTGGATTATTGCCAGTAGGGCAATTTCCTTAATAATGCTTGATGGCATCACAAAGCCACTATGCTTTACTTTAAGACAAATTTAATTTGGCATAGTAAATTGTGCTGTACAAACCATTCAGATGGCCAAAATTGTTTTTAGTTTCACATGTTATGTTCTATTCCTGAATTTCACAATCCCAGTAAAGCATACTACAGGTGCTAACTTTTATAAAGCACACAGAGTGGCTTTTAAACTAGATCCGAGGGGAAAGCCGACAGTCACTCAGGAACACATTGTTTTGATGGAGCTAATTTGAAAGAATACTGACAGAATGGAGAAGGTAGAATATCCCGATAAACAGGTTGTCATAAAGGCTGAAGAAGCAAAGGTTCACTTTAAGCAAGAGCTGACAAATATAAATGATTCCAATTTAACCCTGTGAATATCTAGATAGGTAGTGAAAAAAACAGACTTTGAATTATCTCTATGTAAATGCCAGAAATCTGAAAAAGATAAGACTGGAGAGTTGGAGAGTTAGAATGTATAGGACTAAATGAAAATATAGACATAGTAGATGTCTCAGACTCCTGGTGGAAGGAGGATAACCAAAGGGATGCTGTGATACCAGAATCCAAATTATATCAAATTGACAGGGCAAATCGATTTGGTAGACCAGTGGTGCTATATGTTAAAAATTGCATAGAGTCAAATAGGAAAAAAGTCCTGCAGGAAAACAAAGGCACTTTGGTATCTTTATAGATAGCAATTCTATGCATGGTGAGGAATAATATAATGGTAGAGCTGTCTGTCTAATCAAGATAAGAAAACAGACAGTAAAATGCTAGCAAAAATTAAGAAAGCTTATAACATTGGCTACAACTAAAGGGCAATTTTAATTAACCCGATCTTCATTAGGTAAATGTCTTATCACGACACACTAAAGAAGAAAAGGTTTTAGGTACCACAAAATACAGTTTCATGGAGCAGCTAGTTCTAGAACCGATGAGGTGGCGGCCTTCTAGATCTAGTCCTCATGGCAACACTGGGGTAGGGCAAGGGCAGTAGTAATAATGTAATCAAATTTAACTGTCCTCAGAGGGATGACAGTAAGAAAAACTGCTGCAGTTTCATTTAACCTCAAAAAGGAGGAGTACGATAAAATGAAGAGGTTAGAAAGAAATGAAAGACGAAGAGTTGCAAAGGTTGAATGCAGGTAATATTGATGTTTAGGGCTAGCATAAGGGTGTGGCAGGCTATGGCCTAGAGTAGTCTGCAAATATGAAAGGCCTTAAGTTAGGCCTGGATCCCAACCCCCATTATAGCTAGAAAAGAACCAAAAATCTGTGAAAAATGAGAAAATTGTTTTAAACTGCTTAATAATAAGTTTTACATTAATTCATAAGTCTTTCATTATTCTCTTGTGTGCAAAAGAAAGAAATGTTTCAATACATGCATTCTTGGAGCTAGGGATAACTTTGCAGTAGAGAAGTATCAAACTTAGAAACTGAACCATTGTTAGGACAGTCCTAAGGGAGGGGGCTGGTTGCTAGGCCCCGGAGGAATCTCTGATTGGACAGGTGCAGGGGGCGTTGGAGTCAATAGGAAGTTTGCATGTATCAAGCTGGCAGGGGCGGCCCAAGGGGGGTGCAGGGCCATGTGCGGAGACTCGGTGCGGGGCCTCATTTGCATAAGGGGCCTCATTTGCATAAATATTTGCATAATGTTACCATATACTAACTTTTAGTAAACGTGCCTCTTAATGAGTGTATGGATAAAGAAAGACTAAAAGATTTCTACATTACTATAATCCAGTGCCAACTGCCAGACACATTAGGAACTACTACAAACACTGCCCATTTAGAACCCATAGCAAACCCGCCGTATCCTAACAGCACTACCAGGACTCACAAAGCACCATACTCTACCAATCAAAAGGCAACACTGCAAATATTAAACCAATACATTTCAGAGAACAAGAATACATGACCTAATGGGGAAAGAGAACAAGTGGCAATGTCAAATAGGAATTATATAAACAGAACACCTCAGCTCAGTTACACATGCAGAACATAGACCATCACCAAACAAGTTATCACAATTTAGAAACAGGAAGACAATAATTAAACTGGGAATCCCAAAAGCCAAACTTGGAATGTACAACACTGTAGAAATAAAACTATACATTAATTTGCTCTTGTACTAAACAAAGCGCAGACGTTAATGATGCACATTTACCAGAGCTGACATATTCCAATTAATAAATTCAAAATAAAGAGATATTTTTCTACCCTTTGTGCAATTTTTTTCAGCTGCAATTGCTCCAGCCACTTTCTTCTGGTTTCTTCGTGTCTTCTGCTAACTCTCCATCGTCTGCTGTCCATTTGTCCTTTCTTCTCTCTTCTAGTTTTTTTCCATTCTCTCTCTACATCTGCTTTAACATACTAATCTTTCTCCTTTTGCTCTTTCCTCATTCCTATTTCATCCACTCAAATTTTACCTCTCCATCCTCAATCCCCACTTATTCTCCCAATACCCGGCCAATTGTAGATTTTTTATCCCTCCCACACAAAATATTTTCCCTTCTCCATTTTACTCTTCCAGCCCCATCCCATTATAATCCTCCCCCAACATCAGCTCCCTTCTAGTTCCAGCCTCACCCTGCATCCATTCCTTTCTAGTCCCTGCATCAGCCTACTTCCAGTCCTAGCCAATCATCAGCCCATTTCCAGTCCTAGCAACCCCCCAGCCCAATACCAGTCCTAGCCCCCCCATCAACCCACTTCCAGTCCTAACCCCCTATCACCCCATTTTCAGTTTAAGCCCCCCCTATAACCCATTACCAGTCCTAACCCCCCATCAGCCCACTTCCAGTCCTAACCCTGTCAACCCATTTCCAGTCAGCCCCCCATAGCCCATTGCCAGTCCTAACCCCCCTCTCCCATCAGCCCACAGCCTATTACCAGTCCTAACCCCATCAGCCCACCTCCAGTCTTAAGCCCCTCAGCCCATTTTCAGTCCTAGCCCCCCCATAGCCCATTACCAGACAGCCCCCATCAGCCCACAGCCCATTACCAGTCTTAACCCCCCCATAGCCCATTACCAGTTCTAACCCCCCAACAGCCCACAGCCCATTACCAGTCCTAACCCCATCAGCCCACCTCAAGTCCTAACCCCTCCCCATCAGCCCATTTTTTGCCCTAGCCCCCCCATAGCCCATTATCAGTCCTACCCCCCATAGCCCATTACCAGTCCTAACCCCCTATCAGCCCACAGCCCATTACCAGTCCTAACCCCATCAGCCCACCTCCAGTCTTAAGCCCCCCAGCCCATTTCCAGTCCTAGCCCCCCATAGCCCATTACCAGACAGCTCCCATCAGCCCACAGCCCATTACCAGTCTTAACCCCCCCATAACCCATTACCAGTTCTAACCCCCCCAACAGCCCACAGCCCATTACCAGTCCTAACCCCATCAGCCCACCTCCAGTCTTAAGCCCCCCAGCCCATTGCCAGTCCTAGCCCCCCCATAGCCCAGTCCCAGACAGCGATCAGCCCACAGCCCATTACCAGTCTTAACCCCTCCATAGCCATTACCAGTTCTAAACCCCCCAACAGCCCACAGCCCATTTCCTGTCCTAGCCCCCCCATAGCCCATTACCAGGCCTAACCCCACATCAGCCCACAGCCCATTACCAGTCCTAACCCCATCAGCCCACCTCCATTATTAATCCCCCCAGCCCATTTCCATTCCTAGCCCCCCCATTTGCCATTTACCAGAAAGCCCCCATAAGCCCACAGCCCTTTACCCGTCTTAACCCCCCATAGCCATTACCAGTTCTAACCCCCCCAACAGCCCACAGCCCATTACCAGTCCTAACCCCATCAGCCCACCTCCAGTCTTAAGCCCCCCAGCCCATTTCCAGTCCTTGCCCCCCCCCATAGCCCATTACCAGACAGCCCCCATCAGCCCACAGCCATTACCAGTCTTAACCCCCCCATAGCCCATTACCAGTTCTAACCCCCCAACAGCCCACAGCCCATTACCAGTCCTAACCCCATCAGCCCACCTCCAGTCTTAACCCCCCCAGCCCATTTCCAGTCCTAGCCCCCCCATAGCCCATTACAAGTCCTAACCCCCCCATTGGCTCAAGTAAAATTAAAAAAAAAAAAAAAAAGCTGGCTGTTACCGCTGCCGCTGCCGCCGAGGCAGCAGCAGAATGGACTGTCCCGCGGGGCCCCCTCTGCCCGGCTGAATCCCTCCCTCCCTCCCTCCGTAACGGCTGAGCCCCTCCGTGCCGGCTTTGAGAGTCACGAAGGGAGAGTGTCTCCCTCGCATCTCTGTTAAGCCCGCAGGGGCTGATGTGCCCCTGCAGGCTTAACAGAGACGCGAGGGAGACACTCTCCCTTCGCGACTCTCAAAGCCGGCACGGAGGGGCTCAGCCATCACGGAGGGAGGGAGGGAGGGATTCAGCCGGGCAGAGGGGGCCCCGCGGGACAGTCCATTCTGCTGCTGCCGCGGCGGCAGCGGCAGCGGTAGCAGCCAGCGTTTTTTTTTTAAATTTAATTTTGAAAAAAGCAGAATGTTCTTTGCGCGGGGCCCCCTGAAACGCGGGGCCCTGTGCAAAAAACATTCTTGCTCAATGGACGGGCCGGCCCTGCAAGCTGGAACCAATAGAAAGTTCTCATGTATCAAACTGAAAAAGAGGTATAAATGAGTATGTCTCTGTAAAAACGTTGCTCAGTTCCTTTTAAAGCTTTGACTAACTGGGCCATGTGCACCATAAATTGACTTGGATCTTTGAACAGACTCCTGGTTTTATTTATTGCATGCTTATCAGCTGCTACAAGGGTATCCGATGCCTTAGTGAATATCCAAAGTGAACTCCAAATACTTCGAAACTGGGTCAAATTAAATTCAAAAGTACCCTAAAAACCCAGCAAATAGCAAACCACATAGAAAAAATTTTTTTGTCGGATTGACCAACACAGTACACAGGATCAATGCCTGTTACCGCAGCGGTCCTTCCTTTTTAATCGTTTGTATGACAACTTAAAACAGCTCCTCTTAGAAACAGCTGATACTTAGCTTTGTGCAATTAGGCTGTGAAGACAGATAGGCAGTGGGCGTTCAGTGCCTAATTCAGCAGGTCTTGTCATTACGACGTGTCACGTTTCGGGGGTATGCTCATCCACCCCCTGCTTCAGGTCAGACCTCCGAATAAGAATGAGAAACTTCAGCCGTAAACACCCCGCTATAAAAGTGGTTTATATATCCAGCCGCCATTGCAGATCCCGGGGAGGGACACGCCCCCCCTATTGTGATAGGCCCAGGAGTAACCTATCCAGTCAAAGAAGTGAAGCCTATCTGTCTTCACAGCCTAATTGCACAAAGCTAAGTATCAGCTGTTTCTAAGAGGAGCTGTTTTAAGTTGTCATACAAACGATTAAAAAGGAAGGACCGCTGCGGTAACAGGCATTGATCCTGTGTACTGTGTTGGTCAATCCGACAAAAAAATTTTTTCTATGTGGTTTGCTATTTGCTGGGTTTTTAGTGAATATCCAGCCATGTGTTTCCTCCCCCCATGGGGTAAATCAAGACCATCTGCTATCTGAGGCCAGGGATGAAATGGTGCTCCCTCCTCCCCAAGGCACTCAAAGGGAAAGCCTTCTCAGAGCTCTGATTAGGGAGCGGGGCTCAGAGAGGGTGGATTCCCTCATGCAGAACACTGGCCTGGTGCATGCCCCAAGATAAAAAGAATGAGATTCATAAATTCTCTCTAAGACCAGGCATATTATGTAAAACTCTACAAAAGTCAGTCAGGACCGGAACTCGCACAAGGAGTCTACCCAAAAAAGGCTATAGCCTTATCAATATCACAATAGGCTCTTGAACATCGATACCCTACTAGGAAAACTGAACAAGTTGGATTACCACAGATCCCTGCATAGAAACCCCATGCCACGAGAATATCTGGCCTCAGTCACACATGCTGAACACTGATAGATCATCACCAAGTACAGAATAAATAACTACAAACTAAAGATAGAAATATGTAAACAAAAATTAAAGTGAAACCCAATAAGCCACGCTCAGCATACAGGGTCCTACTATAGAAATAGTACTGTGCAAAATACAAAGATAGCTAAAGCAAATTCCAGTGACTGGCATATTCTAATCACTAAACTGAAAATAAAATTATTTTATCTACCTTTGTTGTCAGGCCTTTTTATTTTTATAATCATTTCACTGTCAGTTTCTGGTTTCTGATTTCTTCTGTCGATTCTTAACGCTGTCCATTTGCATTATTTTTTTCTCTCCTCCTGCTTCATTTCCTCTCCTCCACTTTCAGCTTTCTTCTATTTATTTTTCTGTTTCTCTGTGCATTTATATTTTAACCCTCCTTCTCACCATTCAATCCTCAGTCTCACGCTTTATTCACTACATCTACCTACAGCTTTCCATCTCCCTCCTCCCAGCTTTCCCATTCCCCATCTTCCCTCACCTTCCCCTGCTTCTCACTAACTCCCCATTTTTCCATCTCCCATGCCCTGTATCTATCATCTCCCCCTTTCTTCCTTTCCTTCATGCTGTGTGCCCAGCATCATTTGTTCTCCAGGAACAAACAGGAAGTCAGTCCTCACATATGGGTGAAGTTGGCACCAACATAACCTGCACAGAGCATTTTCCTAGCTTTCACAGAAAGCCTTCAGGAATGCTACCATGCATGCGTGGACCCCTTCCCGCCCAAGGGTGCCATCTTGCTCAGTTTCTTTTTTTCCATGGAGCCCAATGGATGCATCTCCTGTTTCCCTGGAAAAATCCTCTAAAAATTATCCTTAAAAGTTGTTTTGTTTTCCGGTTTGCATACAGGTTCCTCTTCCTGCCTCAAGCCGGTGATGTCCCCGACGCTATCCTCAGCTCTTTCCTTCTTTTTTGACGAGGCTTGCCTCGACCAGTGTTCATGCCCTTTTTCGCCCAGAGGTCGTCAACCCCAGCCGGGTGTCTCCCACCATGTCTCCCGGTGGGTTTAAAAAGTGTGACTGCTGTAGTCAGACCATGTCTGTCACAGACACCCATGATTGCTGCTTGCACTGCCTTGGCCCGGACCATGACAGTACCACTTGCGTCCTGTGTCAGGCTATGACTCCAAGAACCAACAGGAAAATGTCAGAGTTGCAGGAAAAGCTGTTCCCACCATCTGACTCAGCACAGGCTTCCCAAACACTGAGCCCCAAGCTGAGAACATCCCGTGAGCCAGTCGAGGTTCCACTGGTGAAACCCGGTAAGATCTCGTGGATGAACTCGGGGGATTCCAAACAGCGCCCCCTTAAGGTCTCTAAGAAGGAGTCCTTGGCTGGTGGTGACCGTGTGAGGCTCCCCGAGGCTGTGGTCCTCATCAAGGACACACACGCAAGAGTGCTGGCATCGGGCCCGTGACCCTCGGTGCCCACTCCGAAAACTGCAGAGCCTACTGGTATAGAGTTCAAGATGGCAGCCCTGGAACAGAATATCTCTGCCATCCTGGCCTTGCAGCAGGCGATGATGTCAGGTTTGCCCGCATCATCTGCCCAGACAACTGGGCCCCTGACAGCGAGGGAGTTCCCAGTTGTTAAGCCAGGCCCCAAGTGCCACTGGCCTCGGACGAGCCCTTGGCACCAATCGAGGTCCCGGTCCCGATCTTCCGGTGTCTGGTCCTCCCCGGCCAGTTTCCGGGAGTCTGATCCGACACCCACTGGGGAACCCTGGTTCCTCGGGTCCGGCCTCGAGGCACGAGAGCCCCAAGCCTCAGAATCCTCAATGCCCTCCGGCTCCGACTGGGAGACTGACATCGAGACTTCCCTGAGACCTCTTGACACTGAGATGTCCCTTTGGAACGGTCCCCTCCAGAACCCCAGCGCCACTCCACACCCAAGGACGTGGCTTTCCATGACTTCGTACAGGATATGGCCCAGGCCTTCTCGGTCCCGACTGAATCAGAGGAGGATCCGTTCACCCAAAGAACTAGAGATCTTCCAGTATGAGTCCAGACAACTGGGCCCCTGACAGCGAGGGAGTTCCCAGTTGTTAAGCCAGGCCCCAAGTGTCACTGGCCTTGGACGAGCCCTTGGCACCAATCGAGGTCCTGGTCCCGATCTTCCGGTGTCTGGTCCTCCCCGGCCTTCTCGGTCCCGACTGAATCAGAGAAGGATCCGTGCACCCAAAGAACTAAAGATCGTCCAGTATGAGTCCCCACCAAATGAGACTCTGACAGTGCCAGTACAGCACATCCTCAAGTGGCTGCTCCTGTGGGTATGGGAGACTCTGGCCTCAGTGCCAATGGTCAGCTGATGCCTCAACACTATCTACCGCATCAAGAAGGGCATAGGCTTCCAAAAGTCTCAACTCCCGCATAACTCCATGGTTGTGGAGTCCTCGATGCAAAAACTCTAAAACCAGAAGTACTACTCTTCTGTCCCCCCGGGCAGGGAAGCCAGAGCCCTCAACATCCTCAAGCAAAGTGCTTCCAGGGATCCATGCTGGGCTGCCAGATACAGGCCTATGAGTTGTACATAGGTATGTACCTCAAGGGCCTTATCCAAGAGCTGGCAGGCTTTTTTTGCGGGTCTTGCCAGGGAACCTCTTCAGAGGTTCCAAACCCTGACCACTGGGATCTGGGACTGCTCAAAGTTCCTCTCCCATGCCACCTATGATGGCTTTGAGTCTGCAGCAAGAGTAGCAGCAGTGGGCATCGGGGACCGGTGCCAGGCCTGGCTACAAACCTCCGACCTTGAGCAATGGGTGCAAGAAAAATTGCTTGATGTCCCCTGCACCGAGGAAAACTTGTTTGGCAAGCCCATGGCCAACAAGACAGCTGAGATAGAGGCCGAAGTCATAACCAGACAAAGACTCTCAAGGAAAACCTCGACCCTTCCCCGGAAGAAGCCGCCAGGAAAGAGATTACCCTTCCCTAGGAAAAAGGAGTTTTTCTCCAGGGCCACTACCAGCCCTTCTCAGGGCAACAGCAACAGGTCCCTCAGCCCAAGAAGAAGGGAAGCCAAAGGCCCAGAAGCCTCTGACACCAGCTCCCACCCAGCCTGGGGGGAGCTTTTGACTCTCCAAGCAGGGCCTCCTCTCCCCCGGGAGATCCACCCCTGCCCAGGTGGGCCGGGGTCACCATGGACCAGTGGGTCCTACAAGTAGTAAAGGAGGGCTATATCCTCAGGTTACAACAAACACCTCCAGGGTTCTTCCCAGGAGAGCCAGTACAGCCTCTCCTTCACCAGACCTTGTTCCTGTCATAGCTCGAGGCTTTGCTCAGGGACAAGGTGGTAGAACATGTACCAGACAACTGTAGGAAAAAGGTTTCTACTCAAGGGATTTCCTTGCCCCAAAAGAACTGGAGGCCTCGGACCCAAACTAGACCTCTGAAACTTGAACAAGTTTCTGGTGAGGGAGAAGTTCAAGATGCTCTCCCGTGGAACTCTGCTGCCCTACCTCCACCAGGGAGATTGGCTGTGCTCCTTAGACCTAAAGGATGCATATACCCACATCCTGAGCCACCCCTCCCACAGACAGTACCCTAAGGTTCATGGTGGGAGGAGAGCACTACCAGTATAGGGTACTTCCATTCGGCTTGGCCTCCTCGCCCAGAGTATTCACAAAGTGCCTGGCGGTCATGGCCGCCTATGTGTACCTACAAGGGCCTTCTTCTTCCCCTATCTTGACGACTGGCTCCTGAGAGGCAGCATGGCCCTCAAGGACAGGCAGGCTGCAGGACGAACAATCTGCCTCCTACAGCACCTGGGGTTCGTCATCAACTAACCCAAATCCCACCTCTCTCCAGCCCAAGACTTGGAGTTCATAGGTACCCAGCTAGCAATGTTACAGATCAAGGCCTCCCTTCCAAAGGTGAAAGCACTTTGACTTGTGCAGCTATTGAGAGGTACCGGCTTGCCTCCTCCTCTGATTGCTGGGCCACATGGCCTCAACAGTTCACATCATGCCCCTAGCCCACTTGCACATGCAGGCGGCCCAGTGGTGACTCCGCTCCCAGTGGACCCAAGCCACGGGCAGGTTACGCGACAGGGTCAGAGTCACCCACCAATTGTCGAGCTCTCTCAACTGGTGGCAGTCCCTACACCACCTCCAGGAGGGATGCAATTCCTATACCACAGATGGTGCTAACCACGGACGTCTCCCTTCTGGGTTGGGGAGCACACTGTGGAGACCTCCACACCCAAGGCAGCTGGTTGCAAGAGGAGTCGCTCCTGCAGATCAACCTCCTGGAACTCAGGGCTATTTTCCTAGCCCTGTGAACATTCTGTCATCTCCTGTGGAACCATCCTGTGCTGATCCAGATGGACAACCAGGTTGCCATATTCTACAGTACGTAAATAAGCAAGGGGGGACAGGTTCGTACTCCCTCTACCAGGAAGCGGTGGCTCTCCTCTCTTCTACTTTGCAGTACAGCACTTACTCCCCAAAGTACCTGTCTTTCTCATGGTTATCCATTAAATTCAGTAAACATCAGTAATAGCAAGGTGGTCATTACCCCAACATCTGGCCTTTAAGGTGTAGTCTGCCAAACAGACTTGGCTATGAGAGCACTCACACTTTCTTTAGGACTTCCAGTTATTTCAGAATAGGCAGCTTGTCAGTCAAATCAAAATGCTAGTGAATTTTGCCATTACAACTTGTCGGACAAATCCAGCCAAATGGATGCTTCTGCTACCATGAGGGCTTCTAACATTTCATATGAACACTTTACCGTATACCCCAGCAGTACCAGCGCTCACTGTTGAGTTGTATGAGTGTATATATATATATATATATATATATATATATATATATATATATACTGTGCTGGTAGATCACTTGGTCCTGCATTTTGCTCTCTTCGCTTTTAGCAACTAAGGATCTTTAGTGGTAAAGGTCATTCAGGGTAAGCTCTCTTAGACAGCAACTCAGCAGTAAACTCTTTTACATGAATGAGCAGGATACTGGTACACTATCTACATGTTTTATTTATAAGTTTAAATGGCAAGATTCTCCATAGACTTCATACTAGCAACTTCCCATACTTAACATACAGCTATTTATGTAGAGGCCAATTCAGATCTGGGCGCCTCCGCTGCTCCCTCGGCCCGCCCCCTCCTGAGAGCTTATATCAGGCATGGACATTGTTTAAAAATACCATCTTGGAAGCCCAAACCAGATGTGGTTCATGCATTAAAAAAGGCAGAAGGGGACAAATTGGCTGTTGGCATGGTTAAAAGGTGAGGTGACAGAGGCTAAGATAGACAAAAGAACATCTTTCATAAAGGAAAAGAGATCCAAATAAAGAAAATAAGTAAAAAAACATAAGTATTGGCAGCTTAGATGTAAAACATTGAAAGCAATAAAGAATTTGAAAAGAAGCTTGCTGTAGAGCCAAAAACTCATAAAAAATTAATTTTCAGGCACATTTGAAGCAAGAAGACTGTGAAGGAGTTAGTTGGATCAAGGGGTAAAAGAGGCACTAAAAGATAACAAGGCTATAGCAGAAAGGCTAAATTAATTCTTTGTAGAGGAGGGCAGAGTTAAGATGGTGGCATCTTAAGTTTTTGGGCTTCAGTGTTTTTCTTGAGTTCTTACCTTGATTGATATGGCTCCTAAGCAGCAGGGCAACACCAAGCCTAGGGGTGCTAAAGGCATTTCCCCCATGGCAGGGCAGCAGCAGATTGAGGCACTACTCCTGAAGGCCCTGGCGCTGGAGCAGGCTGTTGAGGACGGCTTGGTACTGTGGAGCGCCAATGAGGAGGCGCCTACAGTTGAGCAATGGTCACCTGATCCGCAGCCATGTTCTGTTGCCCTGCTAGACCCAGAATCCTTGGAGCCAGGCCCTGGTGCCATTGATCTACTGACCTCCATTTGCGGGGAAGGTGGAGCAGTAGGGCAGCCGACCTCTTGCTCAATGCCACATTCCCCCCTTCTGGTCCAGTGAAAGCTGCTTTCTTACATTCCTGACATGGCTAGAGGGTTAGCATCGGGGGCTTTGCCAGTGGAAAAGAATGCACAATTGGAAATTGTGCCCTCAATTTCTCAACAACAGAAGCCTGGTGAGATCTCTTTGTCATCTATTTGGACTATCTTATTAAAACTTGAAGCTACAGTTTCGAAGTTTGCATCGGATGTTTCTGCTTTGGTGCAGGTAGTGGCTCAAAACTCTTTACAACATCAAAACTTTGAGAAGGAAGCCCATGGAAAATTTGGTGAACTTGTGAAAGAAGTCAGTGATTCTAAGACTGTATTGATCAACTTGTGAAAGATAAAATCTCTGTTCATCAGAAATTAGAACAGTTTGAGAACAAATTCAGGGGATTAAACTTGAGAATCTTAAATTTTCCTTATGTTTTAAATGTTTCCCCTTAGATATTTTCAAGAAGTATATGCTTGAGGTTCACTCGATACCTGAATCTGCATTTCCTCTGATAACAAGAGCTTATTTTTCACCTGTTAAGAAAGTTGAGCAGGATTCACCCAACTTTCTCCCTGATATTCCTGATAACTTGTCTAATTTTCTTGAAAGTTTTTCTATCTCAGTTCTGGCTCGATCTACATTACTGGTTAGTTTTGTGTTTGAAACAGATCTATCTAGGGCTTTATCACTGCACTTCAAAAAGTTGTCTGTACCTTTAATGGGGAAGACCATAAGAATTTTTCCTGATGTGAATCGTGCCACGCTGGAGCAGCAGTGATTGTTCCTGGCAATTTATTTATTTATTATTTATTTTATTTATTTATTTATTTAACACTCATTTTTATACCGCATCTTCCAGAGATCAGATGCGGTGTACAAATAACAACAATTAACAAAGCTAAGTTTGTTTTACATAGAACATCTTAATTTTTACATAGAACATCTTAACATATCATAAAATAAACAAAGTGGGTTTTTGAACTGCAATTCATCAAGAGACAGTTACTTTAGGGGTCAGCTTTCGCTTACGTTATCCCTGTAAGTGTTTTGTCTTGAATGTTGGGGTAAAATATATTTTCTTTGCACCCGAGCAGCTTCAGGCCTTTTTGGACCTTAAGAAGCCGTTGGCCTTGTCGGGGATGGGGGAGGATGACGATGGTTAGATGTAGGGAACGCATTGTATTGTATAGACTGCTAGGATGTGTGCTTATGGCTGTTATTCGGATTGGTATGTTTGTTTCTTTGATTTTTACCTTTTAAAAGAACTCTGCTCTCCTTATATTGTGGTTTAATTTGAGATGGGGTGAAGTTTATTTTGGGTTTGTCCTTATTTGTTTCATCTGTTGATTACTATTCTCGTGTTTCTGTCACAAGAGTGTTCTTGTAATTTTATTTCAAATTCAATAAAAAATAAAATATAAAAAATTAATTAATTAATTCTTTGCTTTGCTCTTTACTGATCTTAAATCCCAAAATCACTCCACTGAACACATAGCCATTTCGTCACAGGCTTAACATTGAATACATCTTCAACAAGAGGAGAAAAAGGCCTCAGAGATCAAGGAGTTCAAAACTGGGGCATATATCAAGCCCCTGCTTACTCACAGCACATGAATGGCCTAAAAAAATTCCTCTCATCTATAAAATTTCATTTCATTTTCTTAAATTTGTAAATTCAAATTTAAATATCATCTACTTTGATTTATTTATTTAAATCACAGCTCTCCCCTAAAGCATGCCACTATGTACTTAACTTCAACAAACTTGCAATCAGATTTGTGCATCATGCTTAACACCCCATCGCAGTCCATCATGTCGACTAAGGGGTATGTTTACTAAACCGTCTTAATGTTACCGGCGCTGGTTGCAGTGTTACTGTGAAGAATGCCATATAAGGATTGGGCGTTCTGGTCTTAAGGTAGCAATCGCGGGTTATCGCGCGATAAAGTGCGCCGTGTCCGTTATCACGCGATAGAGGGTGCCGTGCACATTACCGTGCATTAACCTTAACTTCCCGTGCTATCCTACAATCACAGCAACAGAGATGTTGCACACTAGTTAATACAATGACTGCTGAAACAGGGGTCATGAGTTTGATCCCCCAGTGGGCATAATGAATAAGGGTGGCCAAGGCAATTCCTTTTCCTGCTTGAAACAGTCCAGCAATCTGTGCTGCCAGCTAAAAATACCCGCACCCCAGTGCCATAACCTAATGCACCTTTTAGTGCGCACCAGAAGGCACATCCTAAACCACCACGTCAGCCAAGGCAGGTTATAATGTGCCCCAGAGGGCATGTCGAAAGGTTGTCAACTCCCAAGGCACAATAGAAGGCACTCCATAAGCTGGCTGAATCTAAGGTGTGGCTAAAGATGCCCCAAGGATATATAGGTGACTCAAGAAATGTTGGCCAAGGGCAGTAAGGTCCCCCAAGTTGAAAAGCAAGAAAGGTATGGGCCAAACACAGATGTAACCCTAACACTGCACAGAGCCCAAGGAAAGACAATGCACAAGTGATGGAAGGAAGTAGATCTGAGCTGATGGACCAGACATGTGGCAGTTGGAAAAATGGACAAACATATCGGGGGCAGCTGTAGTGATGCACAGGGTGATGGCAATGTACCATGCAACAATGACAGTGTGTGGCAGAGGATGGGAAGACGTGTCCAGCAGAGGAGGTAGAGGTGGCAGGATAGGTGCAATGACAGGAGGACAGAGGAGTAGCAGTGCCATGCAGAGCATACACAGGAGAGTCAACCAGGAAGAGCTGCAATGCAGAAACGTGTATCAGTACAGGACATGGGGTAGCAGCTTGCACATCAGAGCAGGATGGCACACAGCTGGCAGACACACATAGATGGACAGAAGGATGGTTGGCAACTGTGATAAGGGTACAATGTGCTAACAGCACAGATCTGCACAGATATGACTGTTACAGGAATGAAAAGTAGCTGTGCAGGACAGGCATACAAATGAAAGAAAGCAGAGAGGAATCAAACCTATGACCATTAGCACAAATGTCAATGCACAAACTGGTAGGCCACACCACCAACGTGAAGTTGTTAGCAAAGGCTGCATACAAGAATACTGCCGGGCATCACACAAGAAGCCTGCTGTCTGCCAGGATAGGCAAACCTCCAGCAGTAACCATGATGGAATGCACATGCAGATCTGGTGTATACAGATCAGATCACAGTCTGCAATTGGGACCAGAGCCACATATAACTACATGCACACACACAATGAAATGTTATGCAGTGGATACAGCATGCAAAAGAGGAAAGAACCTAAACCCAAAGGGCGGCAGGGGATTCTCTGTGGAGCAGGGAAAAATATGGGACAGAACAGGAGCATGTGAGAATTGAACCTCCAAACAGGTGTGCCACAGACAAGCTGAACCACAGCAATGCCAATCCCCCAAGCGGACTGCCATGTAAACACTACAAAGAAAGAGACATATGTAACAGCTAATATGTGATGGATAGGCAGCACAGAGGGCACACTTTGGTGTACAGTGAAGAAATGGAAGGGTGTGTGCATAGGTGATGAACCTGCAGGTAGCTCAAAGTCAGGTTAGCACAACAGAAAAAAATAAGTAAATCCCATGTGTGGATCAAACCTGCAACCTATGGTGTTACAACACATGCCCATAACCACTAAAACAAACAACCACAGCAAGCACAATGCAAAAATATTACCTCAAAGGGAATGTGTATATGGGAACCTGTAACACTCAGTGATGTGGCAAATGGCTGGCAGATAGACAACTGGCACCGTACAAGGATGTGAGCACAGGTGGGCCATGTACATGACCAGGAAATCACTAAATATGTGTGTCAGTGTGATCAAGCAGCAGCAGAGACAAATGTACGTCCAACACATATTTTTATTTTGGTTAATCATCACAGATAGTGTAGATACCGCCTATCATAATATCAAGGTAAGTGGATAACAGGGGAAAATTTGAAAACACATTTTGCAGGGCAGCAACCCACATGTTACAGAAAAGTCACTGGCCTGTCTACAGATGATGGGCAGGAGAGATAATGTGCATCAGGTGCATGGTGTGCAGTATGCATTAGCCCCCCTCCCCCCACGTGCTGCTGCATGCCCCAAATGCGTTAGTTACATATGTGTGCATGTAGACAGTAGGCAGTGCCTGATGAGTGCCCAACACACAACAATCATGATCTGTTCATAAAAACATATCTGTCTGCCAACACAGGAGGCACACAAATGAAACAGCATATGTTAAAAGTAAGAAAGTGTAAACACAGATATTGAAATATATGTTACAGCTGTCACATAATGCCTGATATAGGAATAAAAGCAGCAACAATGTAACCCAAAACAATCGTCAAATGCACAATGAGGTTATGCCAACAGGTAGCAGAGGCACATGAACACAGAGAATTCAAATGAAACAAACCGCAGAAACATGCAGAGATAACACTATTGCAGAAGGTCCCCCTGCACTGGTTGGTGTGGATACAGTGCCTGTACACATATATCACGGTACATGGAATGAACAAATGAAGGAAGAAAATGGACACTCACACTGTCACACTCCAAATATAATGGGGCAATGTGAGTGTCGTTACCTCAGGGGATAAATAGGACTGTGCAGACATGCAATGCTAGGTTTGTAAATCAATGCAGAGCGTCACGTTTGTACAGTAAACAAGCACAATAACCTGTATATAGAGATGGAAAGAAAGGTCAAACATGTTAAAGTAAGCCACACAGAAGCCATATTGCCACATGTTGTGTTGCATCAACATAGTCAGTCACATGCACATGCACTGTGTACGTTGAAACATGATACAGTGATGCCACACATGCACTGTAATACCTTTGGTGAGTGCAAACATCAATCCAAGATGTTGGTTTGCAGTAAAGTGGTGTGGTGGCAAATACTGTGTCATGTTCAAGTGGAGGGTAGGTGGACATGGACAAGAGGACCTCTCCATTGCTCCCCCTGTGCAACACGCATGGCTGTATGCTCGTGTTGAACCAAACAGATGAGAGTATCCTGTGTTCCATGTCACACACATGGGCAAAACACAACAACACAATGTCAGAAGGATGTACAACATACAGCGACAAGGTCAGTCCCTGCTGCACACGTGGGGACCAGTACAGAGTGTCCATAGTACAAAGGGTGTCTGCAATCCAACAAGTCACAGTAAGACTGTCCTTGAAACCCTGGGCATGCATAGTCAAGTGTGACATCCCAATATGCCACAATACTGGAAAGGTCATGTGTGTCTCCTGCGATGAACATGACACCCAACCAGAGCACGGCAGCAACGGTGTGTTGGACAGGCCTGTCATGCCCAAAGTAGCAGTCCAACAATAATACTGTCCATCCTAGGCATGTGTCCCACTCACAGAGGTCAAACATCCTATGGCACCATTTCCCAGGGATAGTTCCATGGTGTTGTTCTGTCCTCCAACAGGTGGGTGATGGTGACGCCGGATACACTGTAGTAGATGTGCTTTGTGTGTCCTCTGCCCTGTGTCAGAAGAGGATAAACAATGTATTGGTATGCTGCTTGCAGCATCAGCCCAAATTGCAGAGAGTCAAACATCAATATGTACGTAATGAAACGTCACACAGGCAAACATAACATGATCATAACACAGAACACAGTGCATGTTGTGGACATTTGGAATTGGAACCGCAGACGAGGGTGTCACATGGATATGGTCATATCCATGCCCATGTTACACAGGCGTTGCACAGCTCCACCCCATGTGCATCAGGGTTCGTGTACAGAGACCCAACATGAAATGTCCATGAAACAAACAGTAAATCATTAACATGTAAAGGCTGATGTCATTCCCAAAAGACCAAAGGTGCAACCTACCATGTGTTTGCATCAAGTGTCTGTTTGGGATCCCCTGAGGCTCTCAAAGGCCACAACACGTCACAGTGAAGAGAGAAGATGTCATCAAAATGTGCAGAATCACCATGTCCAAATGTCCAGCCACTGTTGATGCATGTCCACATTATGGTGATATCTGTGATACAAAAATGCTGTTGCGCAGTTGTCTGTCAGCACACAAGAGATGGGTCAGCTCACAACACACAACACATGTCCACAATGTTCACAAGGTAAACAGCAGTAAGGTAGAGATAGCACAGTAATCACCACTCCCCAGGTGTACAGACCCCTCACACCACATGATAATGCAAAATGCCTGCATGCTGTATCATCACACAGCCAACCCAAAAACACACACCCACACAGTATGCTAAGGTGAGCGTGCCAGCAGTAGCATACAGCCTGTATGTGCACAATTGGAGATTAGTGGAGACAAAGGCTTGTTAAATGCAATGATACACTGCTGTTGGCTGATGCTACAATGTCAAGGAAGGGTGTACGTGCAGCCCACCACCCGAACACCTAGGACCTGCACACACATGCAGTTCTGTTGGACGTGTCCCAGAGACAGTGATGGAGAAGACGAACTGGCCAGGAACACATGTGGATATGTGTGCCAACAGCAACATATGGGGTATGGGGGTGCAGGGCAAAGAGGTGAACAACAACATATGTACAATATGATAGATCACTGCAGACATGTGCTCCCCCTGACTGTCGTCACAAACAAAGTAGCTGAAGGTCCACCTACCCCAGACTACTGCATGTTGGATGACGTACAGTCAGCTGCCAATGCACCACAGCACCAGGAGGGTCACCAAGTATGTCCTGTGGATTGAGAAACACAAGATAAACATACATATGTCATGTTGTAGCTGTGCAACACACACTGCACCTTCATGTCCTCAGCTCGCAGAACCCCCAAGATCCTTTACAGACTGACTGTTCCCCATCACACTGTACAGATTCGTTTCATGTTAAAGTTATCAGTGAAGTGTGTGTGGCAAACTATAAGGGTCCGTACTCTCTCCATCCCCTTCCTCACCTCTCCGCTGCCGTAAAAAATGTGGAACAGAACTGTCTCCTCGCTACCATGTCCCTGCTCGGCTCTGAGGCCGCAGTACTATCCTGTGTCCCCAATATCGCTCCAACTGCCCCTTCAGTGTGAGTTCTGGTGTCTCAATGTCCTCTGCTACCCCGCTGTCAGTTCCTGTAACACAGGAAAATATCCAGGGGCTCCTTCCTTATCCTCTGTTGATATACATTTCCTTGCTGTGTCTATCTCATACCTTGACTTACATTACCAGCTGTGTGCTGATGAGTTGCAAATATATCTCTTGACGCCTGAGCTATGTCTGCCAAACCACACCCCGATGTCTGCTTGCTACCTGACATTGATGGCTGCATGTCATCCCACCGTGTGAAATTGACAATGGCAAAGCATGGATATCCTATATGTGCACGTAAACCCTCCCCTCCCATCAGAGCATCTTTGTGTGTGTGGCCATAACTTCCTTTCTCTAGGGTCCACAATGTAGGTGTTGTCTTGGACTGCACTCTCCTCCTCTACACACATACCCAGCTTGTAGTTGAGGCTTGTGGTTTATGTCTAGATGTCATTAGCTATATTTCCCCAGTCCTCCCTGAAAACACAACTAAAACCCAAATCCCCCCCCTAATCAGCTGCCTCGCTTGCCTACTGTAACCTACACCTTGCTGATCTGGCCTTGAATCATCTCTGTCTGCCTGAAAATATGCAACACTACACTGCATGGCTATTCTACAGCCACACACATAATGGCAATAATACTCCCCCTGTCAGAACACCTCACAGGTTCCCTATCCGTCTCCGCATCCATGTCAAGGCTACGTGCTGACCTATACATACAGGCACACTGTGGTGTTGCAGTAACTTCCCTTACTGATCTCAAATACCAGTAATCCAACTACTACTGAGCATGTATATAGTATCACATGTAGCGCTATACAGAAACAACTAACATACAGTCCCTGCTCAGCATACCAACCAATCAATCAGGTCATATTACAAAATGTGAAACACACATGTCTAGGCAACTGGTCCCATCTATGGGCCGCTCTCCTACTGTTGACCCCATACTACACGCCTTTCACCTTACTGCACCCAACGCCTCAAACTAACTACCTGTGGCTGTACAGCAACCCCTATCCCAATCAGCCACAAATCATGTATGACAGCTTACCACCTCCCACAAGCCTACTATTCCCGACACAAATAATCCACCTCCACCCACTGTTGTGCCCTGCTCACATCTTCTGCGTATCAGTCATGACTAGATTGTAAGCTGGGATGGCCAGACAGTGTCTGTTACATGTCAGTGCAGTGTTGCATCTTACTGCTATTGTGATACAAATGTTCACTAGTAGTAGTAGTACACACATATCTAAACAAATGTATGTGGCAACATATGCAGTACTTACATGAGAAGACCTCCTCAATCACCTGCCGCCTGACTGCTGTGCCCTCACGTGTATCACCATGGCCATGTTCAGGAGGGCACATAGGATCATCCTCCAGATCCTCATTAATTTGGACAGGGATATGGTGCCTGAGAGCAATGTTGTGCAGGATGCAACAGTCTATAATGATCTCTGCCACAGTCTGTGGTTGGTATTGTAAGGCCACGCCTGTCCTATCCAGACACCTGAAGCGACTCTTTAAAATGCCAAAGGTGCGCTCTATGACAGAGCGGCTGGAGGCATGGGCCTCATTGTAACTCCTCTCTGCACGTGTCCGTGGTTGACGCACAGGGGTCAGCAACCAGGGGCGACACCCATATCCTGAATCACCTTCAGAAAGAAATGTGGAACGTTAAAGCAGGAGCTGATGTCCACCCAAATGGACACAAGTATGTACGTGCAAATCAAATGCACAAAACATCCTGACAGAAACATATGACAGCACATGATGGGACACCACAACTATGCATCAGTGTGTGAAGTTATGACACACAAAACAAGGGGTAGGTGTATGGATTGCAATCAACATAATCTGTAACCACAGCACAAATGCTAGCATCCATTCTACCATCATCACACAGCACCGTAGCAAGGTAGAGCTGGAGAGCACTACCCACCCCCCCAACATTAGATCACACAGACAGATGAGACACACACACAACTAAGGATACACCTCAAAGACAGACAGGTGCACATACGATTTGTCACAGGATCACCATGTGCATGTCAGAGATGAGAAATACACACCCAGCAGTAGACAGTCCTCATACTGTCCTGCCTCAAATTGTCTGAATAGTGCCGAGTGATGCAGGATATAGGAGTCATGGGTGGACCCTGCAAACCTAGGGACCACATTCAGAATATGCATATTTGCATCACATACAACCTGAACATTCAGGGAATGGTAGTGTTTGCGGTTGCGGAACACTACCTCCCTATCTCTGGGCGGGACCAGGGCAACATGTGTGCAATCAATAGCTCCCATCACGTGTGGAATCCCAGCAAACGCCTCAAAGGCCCGGTTCAGGGTCTCCCACTGTTGCCTAGTGTTGGGAATGGCAATGTAATTCCCCACCCATCTGATCATGGCATGCAGTACCTGGTGGAGACAGCGTGAGAAGGTTGGGCGGCTCATGCCATCCACTGTGGCCACAGATGACTGGAAACAGCCAGAGGCAAAGAAATGTAGGGCACCAAGGAGCTTGACCAAACCCAGTATGGCATGTGACCGACCAGTCAGGGGCTCGAGGTCAGGTCTTAGATCCTCATAGAGCTCCCTAATAGCCCCCATTCTCAGGCAGTAGAGGGAGATGACATGATCCTCACGCATGCCCTGTAGCTTGGCCCTGGGCCTGTAGAAGCGAGGCTGGCAAGCCTGCAACTCTGCATGCCTCCTGCGCCATGCCGGCACAGCCCCTGCCTGGCCTGCCCCCACAGCTGCAGGTCTGTGTTGTAGCAGGACTAAACCCATGCCCTGTGCCTCAGCCCCATGGACACCATCTCCTCCATCAGGCAACCGCAGCCCCTGCTTACCTCCCACTGCACATGCAGCAACCACAAAGCCCGCCATAAACTCCACCCCCTCAACTCCTCTAACTCACTCAAACTCAGACACTCACCTCACCCACCAGTCACCAACCCAGCCACACAACTCCACCAGCACTCACCAACCCAGCCACTCTCCACACTAAACCTGCCTCTGACACTTCCCTTGCTTCACCAACAACCAACACCGCACGCCTCATCTCCCTCGCCTACACAAACCACTCAGTGTGTACCATGTGTGCATGTGTATTTATGTTTTTTTATGTGTGCGTATACTTGCGCGCATTGCACATGCGCAGTGGCGCAAGCGTGGGGCTGTGCACATTGTGCATGTGTAGGGGAGATGTGGAAGATGCATGCACGGGGACACCACATTGTGCATGTGCTGTGTGTGTGTGTGTGAGCGTGAGTGTGAGATGTGCGCATGTACTGCGTGCCGTTATGCGCATGCTGCCGGCCTTACGTCACATGCGTGGACCGGCACTCATCACATGTGTCCCGGGCATGCACCTTCTGCATCTCCCTTGCACATGCGCAATGCGTGCAGCCTCCACGCTCGCACCGCTGCGCATGCACAATGTGCGCAAGGATGCGCACACGTAGAAAAACGCATAAATACACATGCACACATGGTACACACTGAGGGGTTTGTGTAGGCGACAGAGACAGAAGGCAAGTTGTAGAGCAGGCGAGGGTGAGATAAGGACTATAGCAGGTGAGGAGAGGTGTGTTGCGGAGCATGCGAGAGAGAGAGAGAGAGGAGGGGAGGCGAGGAGCAGGCGAGAGAAACAGGAGGTGATCTGAGGAGCAGGCGGCAGGGAGAGGAGGGGAGGTGAGGGGAGGTGCAGGCGTGAAGTGGAGCAGAGGAGCCGAGGGGTAGGGGAGGGGGGAGCAGGGGAAGAACAGGAGGGGTGACGATGTGTGACAGGGAAGGGGAGGGCACAGAGGGCAGTGAGATGGCGCAGCAGGACATGGCAGAGAGGTAGGAGGGTGAGACACATGTTCAGCGGGACCCAGAGCTGCCAGGGAGAGGTGGTCCTGTGGTGGTGGCTGCAGGCCCATCGGGTGTGTCGCAGCCCATCCAGGGGCCACCCAGTGCCAAACGTAGGCGTATACCGGTGCCAGCCGAGGAACGGAGGAGGGCTATTAGCTTTAGCCAGCAGGAAAACAACATCCTGCTGGCCAGTGTTTTGGAGTGGTATGAAGTGCTCTACGGCCGGCTGAACACAAGCACAACTGTGGGCACACGTATACACGTGTGGGAGGAGATCCAGGAGGCCATAGCCCAGGCAGGGGGGCCATCCAAGGACCTGGATAGCCTGAGGAAAAGATTTAATGACATTAAGCGTGGTGTCTGTGCACACATGGTGGCGGAGAGGCGATATGCCATGGGCACCGGAGGGGGTGGGCCCTTTGCCCCAACCCTGACACCCCTGGAGCAGGAACTCGCAGACCGTCTTGGCCCCATCTACCTGCATGGACTGCCTGAAGCGCTGGACACCGCCCATCCACAGGCAGGTAGGTCAGAGATATGATGTACATGTACAGCTCACGGCCCAGCACATGCCAGCCATGGACGGGAAGGTGGGGGCCTATGTCCTGAGAACACGTGTGCCCTAACACAGGCAACTGGGGGCCACATATACAGCAAAATATGGCTGTGTAGGTACAGGATGGGTGTGACAGGTACCTGGGGCTGCGTGCACAACAGCCACAGTCCTGGACGTCGTAGAGCACTGCACAGGTGTACAGAACTGGGGGGGGGGTGCAGTCCCCCAGCCAGATGGAGTGCCACCTCCCCTTGACTGCGTATGAGTGGGGCGGATGACCGTACATACAGGGGGGCCCAACACCCTCCACCCCATGAACCCAGCACATGCAGCAGCTATTCGTACCTGGCATATAGGTCACACAGAACAGCATACATCTGCAGCCAGGCACACACCACTATATGAGAGGGGAACACAGACAGGAGGGACATACAACTAGGCCAGAAAACATTGACCTGGGGGGACCCACACACACCACCTATAAGTTATGACGTGTGTATGAGTTTACCTGTCCAGGGACATATCTCAGACCAGTGACAGAGGAAGACCTATCACACTGTGATGGTGAGGTAGACGCAAACAAACCCCAATGACCACATCACACAGATGTCCAACACATCACACTCTGTCATTGGCCAACATACAGTGGGGATCCCCCACCCACCCTCATAAGACATTGGGGTGCACATTGCCACAGCCGTACCAACTGCACCTAGCCAAGACCCCATACCACCTGGGGCCATCATCTATACAGGTACTGCAGTGCCACAGATACATTCCCATGACCCCCACCCACGGTGCAACCACATGCCCAGCATCACTCTACCCATCCCCCGAATCAACCCACCACACACACTGAGTATGTGATAGCTGTCCACACACACCGCACAGTGGCTACCAAAGCGGCAGTCCCCACACACGTCTGGCTGACCTGGATGAATGCTGCAACACCTGCCATCCATACCATTCAGGCCAATGCATACACATCGCTCACACACATTATGACAGGCCGCAATCCCCCTCAGGGCTCCTACACGCACCCTGACCACATGTAGTGCTGAGCCTGCATCCAAGGTCACACGCACAGTGCATACCTAGTGCTGCATATAGTGGGCCTGCCAGTTGCAAACCCATCCCCCCCAACATAACAGCAAATGTGACACAGCTCCACCAGTGCGAGAGGCCGCCCCTCCCCCCCTGTCATGTGCTGTCCCCATTGTAGGTGCAGTAACATCAGGTACAGGCGGACACCACATTGCTGTTGGCGGGGATGTACTACAAAGGTGTAGATATGTGACCTGTGCTAACTCATCCTTGCTGTGTACCCTGTTCTACCCCTCCCAGGTGACATCCAGGCCATGGAGGCATATAAGGAGGGGGTTGTGCCGGCGCCAGAGGATACTGAGTGGCCAGAGGCCGGCGAGTCCAGGGACATGGACAGCACTGGCGGGGAGACCCCAGGAAGCAATGTGGTGCCCGAGGCAGAGGACAGGGCAGCGAATGCTGACGCACAAATGGGGGCCAGTAGCAGCAGCACACGGGCTGTGGAGGACGCAGAGTCAGAGGGGAGTCGCCACACAATGCAGGCGCCAGGGACATCACGCACCCCACACACCAGAGTGGATGTCATCCTTGTGGAGCTGCGGGCTCATACTGCCTCATCAAGGCACGATGCGGAAGGTGGGTAACAGAAAACACAACAAGCCCCCTGGGGGTTGACATAACATCCACAATTGTGTGTCCACAATATAACTATCGGTCTATTTTTCTGAGGGGTGTGAACTACTAAGACTGAAGGTAAAGCCCTCTATTAATTAAAGATAGCTCCGATTGTATACTATTGTTTGCTCAAGCAACAAGCAAAAACCATTAATTGAAAATGATTAGATAAGAATGAACCGATGGTCTCAGTTTAAAATTTGCAACACGGGGTAACTTGCCCCGGAGCTGCTAACTCCGATTACATCAACGACCATATACGCGGTTCATAAATCTGTTAATTGAGCATTCATAAATGAAATGTAAATCAGAACTTATCTGAATATTTAAATTCTCGTTTCGAATTGCAAAAGATAGTTGTGCTGCTGTCAAACAGTGGTTGAATACCGTCCCCGACGTCACCTCTAAGGTACCATTTACTGTACGTTTCAATTCTTCTTCAGGGGGTAGACATTTGTTGAAAACGGCACTATCTACAAAGAAGCATAGCCACATCAGAGATTGTAATGACTTGAATGTTAGATCATACTAAATATGCTATACTAGAATGGATCATACTGGGTAGACCATATGAACAGAGTAGATCTCACCTTTGTTGCGCCAAAAGTAATCCTGCAATTAAATGCTGAATGTAATGTGAAGCGTGTTACTTTGAAGCTCTCTGTCTTTCCCAAAAAATGCTGCGCATGCGGAGAGCAACCTCCGTGTTTTATAAGGAGTGAAAATGACGTAGCGGTAAAATCACATGCACGCTCGCCACTCAATCATGTTATTTAAACCTCCTGGGATAACTGTCTGCAATCGATAAATCCATTTTTGTTCAAGTAACAATAACGTTTGTATTCGTGATTTTCCCCTTCTGCCGGTCAATACTGTTTCAATTGCAAACACTCGCAGCTCTTCAAATGAATGGTGGTTTTGTAAACAATGAGGCACTATGGGAGCCTCTTGAACCCTACACCGAATCCTGCTACGGTGGTCATTGATGCGAACTCGTAGTGAACGTGCGGTCTGGCCAACATATAGGAGACCACATGGACATCTAATTCCATATATCACATGGTCAGAGTAACAGGTAGCAGACTGTCTCAAGACATAATGCTGTTCATGGTAATCAAAACTGTCCACATTATCCGTAACAGTGCAAACATTGCAATGACCACATTTTTTATGTCCCGGGGTGCTGTTTTCTGAGTGTGTTAAAACTCCTCGTAACTTCGCCGGACTAAGAATTTCTTTTAGATTTTGTTGGCGAGTCCACACACACCGGATACGCTTGTTCGCATCAATGAACACCGTAGCAGGATTCGGTGTAGGGTTCAAGAGGCTCCCAACCTTTAACCTTTCCCAGCATTCGCGGCTTCACAGGAACAGCCGCCAGCGTGAAGGTAAAGGCTCTTCACGCTGGTGGCTGTTCAGAGGGAGCCGGGGCCTCGCGCGGGCTTCCCCGGCTCCCTCTGAAGCCTCAGACAGCCGCGATGCTGGTCCGGGGGGGGGGGGCAAGGACTGCATGGGGTGTGATGGGGGGACCAGGACGGGGAAAGGGCGAAGGGGGGGGGGGACTTGGGCGGGAAAAGGGGTAAGGGGGGGGGGGGACTTTGACTGGAAAAAGGCGAAGGGGGGGGGGACATGGACTTGGACTGGAAAAGGGCTAAGGGGGGGGGAATTTGAATTGGACTGGAAAAAGGCTAAGGGGGGGGACTTGGACTTGGACTGGAAAAGGGCTAAGGGGGGGGACTTGGACTGGAAAAGGGCTAAGGGGGGGACTTGGACTGGAAAAGGGCTAAGGGGGGGGGACTTGGACTGGAAAAGGGCTAATGGGTTGGGACTTGGACTGGAAAAGGGATAAGGGGGGGGGACTTGGACTGGACAAGGGCAAAGGGGGGGACTTGGACTGGAAAAGGGCTAAGGGGGGGGGACTTGGACTGGAAAAGGGCTCTAAAGGGGGGACTTGGACTGGAAAAGGGCTAAGGGGGGGGGACTTGGACTGGAAAAGGGCTAAAGGGGGGGACTTGGACTGGAAAAGGGCTAAGGGGGGGGGGACATGGACTGGAAATAGGCTGTGATGGGGGGGGGGACCAGGAATGTAAAAGGGGTATGGGGGGGGGGGGGGGACAAGGACTGGAAATTGGTTGGGATGGGGGTGGAGGGGACCTGGACTGGAAATGGGCTATGGTGGAGGAAGGGGGATCTTGGACTGGAAATAGGCTGTGATTAGGGGGGCTAGGACTGCAAATGGGCTGTGATGGTGCGGGGGGACTCGGACTGCAAATGGGCTGTGATGGTGCAGGGGGACTCGGACTGCAAATGGGATGTGATGGTGGGGGGGCCTAGGACTGGAAATAGGCTGTGATGGGGGACTTGGACTGGAAATGGGCTGTGATTGGGGGGGGGGGAGCTAGGACTGGAAATGGCCTGTGATGTGAGGGCTAGCACTGGAAATGGGCTGATGAAAAGCTGGAATAGGACTGGAAATGGGCTGATGTGGGGCATGGGAGAATGGGACTAGAAGGGAGTGGATGCTGGGTGGGTCTAGAACTATAAGGGAACTGATTTGGGGGGAGGACTAGAATGGATGGGGAATGAGAATAGAGAGGGGAAAAAATATTTTGTGTGGAAGAAAAGTCTATGATGGGCCGGTATTGGGAGAGTAAGAGGGGCTTGAGAATGGAAGGGTGAAATTTAAATGGATGATAAAGGAATAAGGAAAGAATTGGGGGAAAGAGCAAAAGGGAAACAATCAGTATTTTAAAGCAGAAATAGAGAGAGAATGGAAAACATCTGAAAGAGAAGAAAGGACAAATGGATAGCTCGCAGAAGACACGAAGAAACCAGAAGAAAGTGACTGGAGCAATTGCAACTGAAAAATAAAACGCCCAAACAGAAGGTAGAAAAATACTTTTTATTTTGAATTTATTAACTGGAATATGTCTGGTCTGGGAAGTGTGTATTGCTAACATCTTTGCGTTTTTGTTTAGTGCAAGAGGAAATTACTTTATAGTTTTATTTCTCCAGTGTTGTACATTTCATGTTTGGATTTTGGGGTTCCCAGTTTAATTATTATCTGACCAAGGAAGTTAGCCTACACGTATCCTCGGTAATTTTTGTGGGTGGGGCTGGGGGCGGGGCAGGGGTGGGACTAGGGGCAGAGAATGGGTGGAGCATGGCGAGCCACAGGTGTCGGGTTTTTCTCGGTGAAAAAGTTGGCAACCCTAACATACACATAGGGGTCTACACATATGTCCCATGCTCACGTAAACAGTCTGTCTGTAAGGGAGACACATGATCATTGTGATGTAGTAACCCAGCTGTATTTAAAAACATATTTACAAGTATTGTATACAAAAGCCCACATGTTAGGTCCCGGGAGACAGGACAGCACAGGGCACGAGTGTGGGCACCACAGGGACCATCACATGCTCCTGGGATGCCCATCAGGGGATGGCTGTCGAGATGCACCGCCCATATCAGCCACACGCTGCATCTCGGCAGTCATCCACTGAATGGCGCCTGCCAGCCACCGGATGGTGCGGTCCTGGGCCCACTGGCGTTGCAGCAAGACATCCATTGCCACATACAGGTCCCGGACGCACCTGGTCCAGGGCCTCCTGGAGTTAGGGCAGAGCTGTGAGAATGAAACAGATGCAGGTACCCTGAAACCAGGATCTCTAATTAACCTCTGTAATCAGGTCCAGGGCCTCCTGGAGTTAGGGCAGAGCTGTGAAACCCCAACTGATGCAGTTACCCTGACACCAGGATTTATAATTGACCTCTGTAATCAGATCCAGGGCCTCCTGGAGTTAGGGCAGAGCTGTGAGAATGAAACAGATGCAGGTAGCCTGACACCAGGATCTCTAATTGACCTCTATAATCAGGTCCAGGGCCTACTGAGGTTAGGGCAGAGCTGTGAAACCCCAACTGGTACAGTTACCCTGACAACAGGATTTATAACAAACCTCTGTAATCAGGTCCAGGGCCTCCTGGAGTTAGGACAGAGCTGTGAAACCCCAACTGATGCAGTTACCCTGACACCAGGATTTATAATAAACCTCTGTAATCAGGTCCAGGGCCTCCTGGAGTTAGGGCAGATCTGTGAGAATGAAACAGATGCAGGTACCCTGACACCAGGATCCCTAATTGACCTCTGTAATCAGGTTCAGGGCCTCCTGGGTTTAGGGCAGAGCTGTGAGAATGAAACAGATGCAGGTACCCTAACACCAGGATCCCTAATTGACCTCTGTAATCAGGTCCAGGGCCTCCTGGAGTTAGGGCAGAGCTGTGAAACCCCAACTGATGCAGTTACCCTGACACCAGGATTTATAATAGACCTCTGTAATCAGGTCCAGGGCCTCCTGGGGTTAGGGCAGAGCTCTGAGAATGAAACAGATGCAGGTACCCTGACACCAGGATCTCTAATTAACCTCTGTAATCAGGTCCAGGGCTTCCTGGAGTTAGGACAGAGCTGTGAAACCCCAACTGATGCAGTTACCCTGACACCAGGATCTATAATAAACCTCTGTAATCAGGTCCAGGGCCTCCTGAATTTAGGGCAGAGCTATGAGAATGAAACAGATACAGGTACCCTGACACCAGGATCCCTAATGGACCTCTGTAATCAGGTACAGGGCCTCTTGGGGTTAGGGCAGAGCTGTCAAACCCCAACTGATGCACTTAACCTAACACCAGGATCTATAACAGGGGTCTCAAACTCAAATTGCTTTGAGGGCCAAATGAGGACTTGTAAAGTAACCCGGGGGCCGCATAAGACACGGGGCCTCATTTGCATAAGGGGCCTCATTTGCATAAATATTTGCATAATGTTACCATACACTAACTTTTAGTAAACATGCCTCTTTAATGAGTATGGATAAAGAAAGACTAAAAGATTTAGAAACAAGAAGACAATAATTAAACTGGGAACCCCAAAAGCCAAACTTGGAATGTACGACAACACTGTAGAAATAAAAAAATAAATTAATTTCCTCTTGTACTAAACAAAGCGCAAACATTAATGATGCACATTTCCCAGAGCTGACATATTCCAGTTAATAAATTCAAAATAAAGAGATATTTTTCTACCTTTTGTGCATTTTTTTCAGTTGCAATTGTTCCAGCCACTTTCTTCTGGTTTCTTCATGTCTTCTGCTAACTCTCCATCGTCTGCTGTCCATTTGCCCTTTCTTCTCTCCTAGTTTTTTTTCCATTCTCTCTCTACATCTGCTTTAACATACTAATCTTTCTCCTTTTTCTCTTTCCTCATTCCTATTTCATCCACTCAAATTTTACCCCTCCATCCTCAATCCCCACTTACTCTCCCAATACCTGGCCAATTGTAGATTTGTCTTCTCTCCCAGACAAAATATTTTTCCCCTCTCCATTTCACTTTCCCAGCTCCATCCCATTCTAATCCTCCCCCAACATCAGCTCCCTTCTAGTTCCAGCCCCACCCAGCATCCGCTCCCTTCTAGTCCCCCCATTAGTCCATTTCCAGTCCTATCCTAGCCTCACCATCAGCCCATTTCCAATCCTAGCCCCCCAGCAGCCCATGTCCAATCCTAGCGGCCGCCCCTCACAGCCCATTTCCATTCCAAGCCACCCGCCCCAGCAGCCATTTGCAGTTCAAGCCCCCCTTCCACTCACCCCATTTCCAGTCCTAGCAACCCCCCCCAGCCCATTACCAGTCCTAGACCCCCCATAGCCCATTACCTGTCCTAACCTCCCCATAGCGCACTTCCAGTTTTACCCCCCATCACCCCATTTTCAGTCTTACCCCCCCATAGCCCATTACCAGTCATAACCCCCCTGCCAATAGCCCACTTCCAGCCCTAACCCCCCTGACCCCATTTCAGTCAGCCCTTCCATCGCTCATTACCATTCCTAACTCCACCATAAGCCCACCTCCAGTCCTTCCTAACCCCCACCTGCCCATTTCCAGTCCTAGCCCCCACCATAGCCCATTACCAGTCATAACCCCCCTGCCAATATCCCCCCCCCTGCCAATAGCCCATTTCCAGTCATAACCCCCCCTGCCAATAGCCCCCCCCTGCCAATAGCCCATTTCCAGTCATAACCCCTCCCCTGCCAATAGCCCATCTCCAGTCATAACCCCCCCCGCCAATAGCCCATTTCCAGTCATAACCCCCCCCCTGCCAATAGCCCATTTCCAGTCATAACCCCCCCCCCCTTCCAATAGCCCATTTCCTGTCATACCCCCCCTGCCAATTGCCCATTTCCTGTCATACCCCCCCCCTACCAATTGCCCATTTCCATTCCTAAACCCCCCCCCCCCCGGTAAATTAAAATAAAACCTGGCTTCTGCTGCTCAAGCAGCAAAATCAGCTGTCCTGCGGCCCCTTCCCCTGTGCCCGGAGATCCGAGTCTGCTCTATCAGCAGCGTGCTTTTCAAGCCGCGAGGAGAGTATTCCCCTCTCGCGCGGCTTGAAACCGCGCGAGAGGGGAATACTCTCTTCGCGGCTTGAAAAGCACGCCGCTGATAGAGCAGACTCGGATCTCCGGGCACAGGGGAAGGGGCCGCAGGACAGCTGATTTTGCTGCTTGAGCAGCAGAAGTCAGTTTTTTTTAAATTTGACAATTGCTTCTGCCGCTGCCACGGCGGCAACGGCAGAAGCCAGGGTTTGGGGGTTTTTTTGTTTTCCTCCGTCGCGGGCCGCACAAAGTTGTCTCGCGGGCCGCATGCGGCCCGCGGGCCGCGTGTTTGAGACCCCTGATCTATAATAAACCTCTGTAATCAGCTCCAGGGCCTCCTGGAGTTAGGGCAGAGCTGTGAGAATGAAACAGATGCAGGTACCGTGACACCAGGATCTCTAATGGACCACTGTAATCAGGTCAAGGGCCACCTGGGGTTAGGGCAGAGCTTTGAGACTGACACAGATGGAGTTAACCTAACACCAGGATCTATGCTAGACCTCTGTAACCATGTGTGACGCCTCCTGGGGATGGAGCAGACATTTGGGACCACATCACACGCAGGTAACATAACACCAGGATGTGTTATAGACCCGTGTGATCAGGTCTGGGGGCGTTCTGGGGATAGGGCAGGATTTCAAGCCACACCATACTCATCTACAGATCTGTAATGAGCATGCGCCGGCGTTTCGGAGAGGTTGAGATGCTGTTTGGTGTTTTTCTTCTGGCAGTTCAACTAAGCGTTGATACAGGGCATGAATTGTAAATTTGCCCGAAACGCAGTGCTGTGTACTTCTGGACAACTGCTTTTGATTTTTTCATCTGTTGGGAAGTCATCATTCCTGCTTCGGCCTTTGTCGTGAGAAAGCTGTTGGAATCTCTGGATCTGCCCGTTGTTTTAAACGGACTTTAATCAACAATCAACGGCGGTTCAGATAAGTTAAAGTGTTTTCAAGTATTTGCTTTTTCTACGTACATTTATGTTTTAAAGGTGGCACCAAGTTGTGTTTTTTTTACCACCTTTCTCTGGCTCTTGTGTGGGCTTATTGGATTGGACTAAAATAAAATTGATTAAAATGGAAGTAACGGCTTCGAGAGGTTTTTGACCTTATGGCTTTCAACCTTATGGCCGATCTTCCGACACAAAATATGTTTGTTAATCATAATATTATTTTTTTGCGCTGGTTCATCAATTTGCTGGTAGTCACTCTTCTTTAGTTTTGTGTTTTCAAGTGTTGAGTGCTTGTTTTTTGTAGTTTTGGTAACCTAAGGTGCCGCATAGGGCGCCCTATAAGGCACTCCATAGGGCACATCATAAAGTGCACTGTCTGCCAAGGCACCTTATAATGTGCCCTATAGGATGCTTCATAGGGTGCCTTATAGGGCGCTGTATAGGGCGCCTTATGAGGCACCTTAAGGTTACAGCACTGAGAGGGTGCATTTTGCTGGCAGCACTGATTTAAATGAAAAGGAAAAGCCTCAGACAGCTGTATTAAACGACACCACTGTGGGATCAAACCCATGACCTCTTCCTCCACAGTCATTGATGTAACCAGTGGGCTACATTTCCATAGCTACAGATACACCCCTGGCTGGCTACAGAAAGACTGCAGGTCACCACACAAACTGTCTGCTGTGGTTACCAGGATAGGGTAAACCCACCCATACCCATGATGCACTGCACATGCAGATCATCAGTCTACAGCTGATCACAAGATGGGGTATGCACCCCCACAGCACCTCGACCTGGTAGGGGGAACTGACCGTGTGCACCCCCACAGCACCTCGGCCTGGTAGGGGGAACTGACCGTGTGCACCCCCACAGCACCTCGGCCTGGTAGGGGGAACTGACCGTGTGTGTTACTGGCAGAGAGTAGCTACAGACCGTGACAGTATGCGTGTCCTGTGCTCACCCTGAGGTTGAGGTGGGGCGCCCAGCACCAGGTCCGCAGCACCTGGCTTTGTTGAGATAAGCTATGTTGTAGGTTGCCATCAGTGCCAGTGTGTGATAGGTAGTCTTTGAAAACACACTTAGAATACACCTGTGTCCATCTGTATTTCCTAATCACGTATAGCCCTTGTGGACTATGATGTACCCAGAATAGTGCATGTCCTGTATGGGTGCCGTGGTCATATGTTATAAGTGAAGAGTGGTGTTTGGACCCCAAAGCAGATGATGTAGCGCCACCCATCCCGCCCTCTGTGGCTCAGGATGGGAGACAGGATCTCCCACCAACAGATTGACTTGTACATCTCTGCAATGGTGGCAGGAGAGGGGACCATCAACCCCAGTCCTGCTGGGGAACAGGCACCCTACAGCGCAGATCTGTACACATCAATAAGGCACTGGCAGAACACTGGAAAAATTCAGCTCAGCTGCCCTCCCCCCACCCCCCACATTCACCAGCAGAGGGCACAGTCAGTCTCCACCCACTGCACCCTGCAAGGTGTTCCAGCCATACACATACTAACTGCAGACAGCCTGCTAGCTAGTACATAGTGCATGTTCCTGGAAAAACTGTGTACACACAAAAAGAGAATGCAAGCACACACACCACGCAAGTATGTCAGTGATTTGGCCCCAGAAAAGAGAACCCACAAATGTCACTTGAGAGAAACCCTATATAGCACTATAGGGGAAGCTAGCCATGCCGTGGTCACTGCTCAGTCAGGGTGAGAGTGACCTCCCAGCATGCTGTGGCCACTCTGTCCATGGAGGTGGTGGTCGGGCACTACAATGTCCCAGCCATTGCCCTATGCCCTGTGGAGATGCATCCTGCCCAGGCCACCCTGTCCAGGCCATACCCACAATACCTTGCTCCTCATTATGCACATTGGCAGTCTAACACTGGAAACAGTGCAAGCAGTGTGGGCTCAGTAAGGTGTAAGCAGCCACAACACACTGGACAGACATACACACACCCCCACACCTATGCCAGCATTGTGCAAATATAGAGGTTTTTGGCAGCCCTGGCCACCACACCAGTCCTGGGCACAGTGCAGGCATTGCTATGGTATGCAATACTGTTGGGGTCACTCCCCGGGGTGGTAAACACTGTCAGAAACCAAAACTGAAACACACTCCACAGATATCAGAAAGGTTGCTATGATGCAGCTTTGTCAACAAATTGTGTTTAACTTAGGATTTGTTATCTGCCAATACTCACAGCAATCTTTTGATATATGTGTAATGTGTTCCCAAGTTTAGGGCGGCATTGCTAAGGTATGCAAGTGCTAGTATTGGGAGATGCTGCTCTGCGCAGGGCCCAACAGCCTGACTCTCCATGAGGCTTTGGATAGTGGAGCCTGTGGGTGTGAGTGTTTATGCCCCTGTTGGCCGCTGCTCTAGGGCTGAGTTTCCCAACTCCGGTCCTGGTGGGCCAAACATGGTTCAGGTTTTCATGCTGTCCCTAATGAATATGCATGAGATATATTTGCATACAATGGGGGCGTTGCATACAATTGCAGCACAGGCATATTCATTAGGGACAGCATGACACCTGAATGGTGTTTAGCCCTCCAGGACTACAGTTGGGAAACTCTGCTCTAGGGATTGCACATGTTTATGGTGTCTGTGCCCTGTAGGTTAAAATATAGGCGTTTATGGCTTGTTTATTTAATCTGCAATAACAGTTCCATCTTTATTACCACAGTTTAGTACTGGGTAAAATATAGGGACATGGTTTGCAGGAGCCACAGCTGGGGCTTGAAATTGTGACCTTCTGCCCCTGAACACACTGGCTGTTGTACTGCACCAAACTGTTGCCACAAAAGCAAATCATTCCCTGGGGCTACCATTAGTGTTCGTTAGACAGACCTTGTCTGTTGCACCGCACGGCACCCACCTAAATAGGGCTTGGCCTTGGTCTGCTGTGGGCAGATGCCACTGCCCCCTCCACCACCAGCAACCCTCCGCCACCATGCTGAAATGCGCTTTTGCCAGTGGTGCTGGTGGTGCGCAGTCCCAGGCCATCCAGTATGCCGGAAGGCAGCTGCCTATGGTGTGGGTTCTTGGGTAGGGATGCCTACACAGACATGCGTGCTTCCCCCCGGCACCACCTGCCAATGTTATGTGCCCTTGGGGGTACCTGCTGGGTAATATCCCTTGTGACACTGTGGGACACACACTCGTGTCCATGTTGGACCCTCGTCAGTTGCTGTCTTGCTGCTTTATAGTTTCAGCATTCCTATGTGTCACCTAGGCATCTGCCTAGTCCGCACTGTGCCCCAGCTGGACCACAGCATAACAAACCTTCCCAATATATATGACAAAACCCTGATCACTGCTATTTCACTGTGGGATCATCCACTTTGTAGGGGGACAGAGCATAGCCCCTTCCAAACATGATATCTTCCTTTTTACGCTTTGTCAGTAGTGTTGCCAGGGCCGGCCCGTCCATTGAGCAAGAATGTTTTTTGCACAGGGCCCCGCGTTTCAGGGGGCCCCGCACAAAGAACATTCTGCTTGCAAAGTAAATTTTAAAATAAAAAAAAAAAGCTGTCAGCGGCAATGGCAGAATCGCATATCCCGCGGGACCCCCCCACCCCGACAGAGCCTGCCCTCCCTGCATCAGCTCCGTCGGCTTTCAGAGCTCGAAGGGAGACTAGCTTCCCTTCCGTGGCTCTGTTAAGCCCGCAGGGGCTGATGGGACTTTCCCATCAGCCCCCGCGGGCTTAACAGAACCGCGAGGGAGAAACTCTCCTTTCGCGCTCTGAAAGCCGACGGAGCTGATGCAGGGAGGGCAGGCTCTGTCGGGGTGGGGGGGTGCCCGCGGGATATGCGATTCTGCTGTTGCCGCCGCGGCGGCAGCGGCAGCAGCAGCAGGCAACTTTTTTTTTTTTTTTAATTTTCCCTGGGCTGTTGGGGTGGGAGTTAGGACTGGAAATGGGCTAATGGGGTTAGGACTGGAAGAGGGCTGATAGGGGGTTAGGACTGGGGCTATGGGGAGCTAAGTCTGTAAATGGGGTGATGGGGTTAGGACTGGAAGTGAGCTGATGGGGGTTTAGGACTAGTAATGGGCTATGGGGGGGGCTTAAACTGAAAAGTGGGTGATGGGGGTTAGGACTGGAAATGGGCTGAGGGGGTTAGGACTTGGAGTGGGCTGATGGGGGGTTAGGACTGGTAATGGGCTATGGGGGGCTTAAACTGAAAATTGGGTGATGGGGGGTTAGGACTGGAAATGGGCTGATGGGATTAGGACTGAGAGTGTGCTGATGGGGACTTAGGACTGGTAATAGGCTATTGGGGGGGGGGGGATAGGACTGGTAATGGGTTGGGGGGTTCCGAGGACTGGAAATGGACTGAGTGGAAGTGGGGCTTGAACTTCAAATAGCTGATGGGGAGGGGGGCTTGGAATGGAAATGGGTTGTGAGGGGAGGGAGCTAGGACAGGAAATGTGCTGATGAAGGTGGCTAGGATAGGAGTGGGAATTGGGTGTTGGGGGAGCTAAGATTGGAAATGGGCTGTGGTGGGGACTTGGATTGAAATAGACTTATGGAGGGGCTAGAACTGGAAGTATGCTCATGGGGGGCTTGGATTGGAAATGGGCTGAGTGGAGGGGAACTAGGATTTGACATGGGCTGATGGTGGGGCTAGGAAAGGACTAGAAATGGGCTGATGGGAGGCTGGTATTGGAAATGAGCTGATGGAGGGACTTGGATAGGACTGGAAATGGATGGGGGAGCTAGGACTGGAAATGGGCTGATGGGAGGGGGCTAGGACTGGAAATGGGCTGATGCGGGGACTAGAAGGGAGTGGATACTGGGTGGTGCTGGAATTAGAAGGGAGCTGATGTTGGGGGAGATTAGAATGGGATGGAGCTGGGAGAGTGAAATGGAGAGGGGAAAAATATTTTGTGTGGGACAGAAGAAAAATCTACAATTGGCTGGGTATTGGGAGAGTAAGTGGGGATTGAGGATGGAGGGGTAAAATTTGAGTGGATGAAATAGGAATGAGGAAAGAGCAAAAGGAGAAAGATTAGTATGTTAAAGCAGATGTAGAGAGAGAATGGAAAAAAATTAGAAGAGAGAAGAAAGGACAAATGGACAGCAGACGATGGAGAGTTAGCAGTAGACACAAAGAAACCAGAAGAAAGTGGCTGGAGCAATTGCAACTGAAAAAAAATGCACAAAAGGTAGAAAGATATCTCTTTATTTTTAATTTATTAACTGGAATATGTCAGCTCTGGGAAATGTGCATCATTAACGTCTGCGCTTTGTTTAGTACAAGAGGAATTTAATTTCTAGCTTTATTTTTACAGTGTTGTTGTACATTCCAAGTTTGGCTTTTGGGGTTCCCAGTTTAATTGTCTTCCTGTTTATAAATTGTGATTCCTTGTTTGGTGATGGTCTGTGTTCTGCATGTGTAACTGAGCTGAAGTATTCTGTTTATATAATTCCTATTTGACATTGCCACTTGTTCCCTTTACCCAGTAGGTCATGTATTGTTATTCTCTGAAATGTATTGGTTTAATATTTGCAGTGTTGCCTTTTGATAGGTAAGGTATGGTGCTTTGTGAGTCCTGGTAGTGCTGTTAGGATATGGCGGGTTTGCTATGGGTTCTAAATGGGCAGTGCTAGTAGTAGTTCCTAATGTGCCTGGCGGTTGGCACTGGATTATAGTAATGTAGAAATCTTTTAGTCTTTCTTTATCCATACTCTCATTAAGAGGCATGTTTACTAAAAGTTAGTGTATGGTAACATTATGCAAATATTTATGCAAATGAGGCCCCTTATGCAAATGAGGCCCCGCACCGAGTCTCCGCACATGGCCCCGCACCCCCCTTGGGCTGCCCCTGAGTGTTGCTTTATGTTTATCATTAGTAGCACTATTGGCCAGCTTGGTTATGGGGATTTCAAATGTAGTTCTGGTCATTTAATATGTTTATTTGCCTTTTTGGTTCCTGCACATGTATCACTACTATCACTTTTCTGGGTTTCCCTGGCTTTGCTGTACATTGCTGACTGAAATGGTTTCTCTCTCCTGCAAATGTGCCTCCAGCGCGAGGTTTTCACTGGAACTAATTTTCAGACCTTCATTTCACGGCGTTAGTGTGCATGGGGCTTCTCCCTGCCCACTCTCCGCCCATTGACCCCTCATCTCCACCCCTGAGGAGCCTTACTCCGCCCTCTGGGGAGCCTTACTCCACCCTCTGCGCACCTCAATGCCGCCACAGACATTATCACGCGATACATGATGTTTTCGCACGGTAAAGCGCCATTATCACGCGATAACATCATGTATTACGCAATAACGTCACATATCACGCAATAACATCACAGTTGCGAAGTCAGCGCCCTTTAGTAAACATACCCCTAAGCGTTTCACTTTCTGCTTTCTCAAGGGGCTCAATAATAAAACCTGAATGTTTAGAACAGCTTCCAGCTCGGCACGGCATACTCAACGGCTCTGACCAGATCATACCTCTTTACTGAGGAAGATGTAAAGGAGATACTAATATCCAAAATGGTATTTAGTGGTGATGATTCAGAGGAATAAAAAAAATCTCATGGAACCTGGAAGATATAATAGGACAAACTGCCAAACTAAAGAGTAACAAATCACCTGAACCAGATAGCATATATCCCAGATTACTGAAAGATCTCTAAAATATAATTACAAACATATTATTAATAATCTGTTGCCTATAATTTAATTTTATAAAGTTTTGCCTAGTTGACATGCAGTTTAATATGCATCTATAGTGCCCATTCTATAAAGTGAAGTGAGCACGTTCTTATATTCATAAAATGGTGGGATATGCACAGCGAATCTATGCATGATCAGTTACACCCACCCTAGGACTAGCATAAATGACTGTCTATATCTTTAAGGAATACACATAAATTACAGTATTTTATAACTTACACATGTAAATTTGCACTCCCCCACAAGCTCTGTCGAAGTTTCACCCCTGTACATGCCCACACCGAAAGTATGCACCATCAGCCTGATGCACGTACTCACAAAATACCACCAGCTAAAGGATATGCATAAAGGCCTATACATGCTTGTAAATCATTGAAAATGCATGACTTATGAATGTTGATCATACATAACTTTATGTAGATCCTTGTAAAATTAACTTCATTATGTACCTTAGCATCCCTTTGATTCTAGCCTGCATTTTATAGTCTTATTTTCCTACCCTGAAATCAGTGGATATAAGAACCCCAAACTTTGAACATTATATAACAGGAATATGCTGGTGATTTTGATCATTTTCATTAGTTAGCACTGATGAACAATCTTATAAAACATTTCTTATTTTTTCTCTTATTATATTTTTCTATTTACTACCCCTAATGCAGGTGGTACTGCTTAAACCTGGCTTTGTCAGGACTTTTACTTGATTGAATTACAGAACCAGCTCTTATACTGTGTTTTTATACTGTATACATTACTTTTTGTATATTTTCTTGATTTAAGTGATTTGTTTACTTGGCTTTTACAGTTTTGCTGGAGGTTGCAACAATATTTATTTATCTTACACAACATACTTGGGGGTATGTTTACAAAGCAGTCTTAATGTGCGCCGGGCGATAGGGTGCAGAATGCCATAAAAGGAGTGGGCGTGTTGGCCAGAAAATAGCAAAATGGGAACATCGCGCGATAACGTGCGCTGCGCACATTATCATGCGAGAAGCCACTAAGCACGTTAATGCGCGGTAATAATAATTAGGCGCGCTGATGTGCAAACAGAGGAGCAGAGGTGTAGCACAATGGTTAATAAACTGACTGATGATACAGGGGTCATGAGTTTGCTCCCTCAGTGCACCCAGTGCATAAGGCTGGCTGAGATATCACCCCTTACATTTAAGTAGTGCTCTATGAGGCCTTTTTATTTCTATTTTTAGTATTGCTGCCAGCAAACACACCCTCACAGTGCCGTAACCTAAGGTGCCACATAAGGCGCCCTATAGGGCACTCCAGAGGGCACCTCATAAAGGGCACTGTCTGGCAAACACCCTAAAATGTTCCCTATAGTATGCCTTATAAGGTGCCCTATAAGGCACATTATGAGGCACCTCAAGGTCACAGCACTGTGAGGGTGTTTTTGCTGGCAGCACCAATTTACAGTAAAAGTAGACAATGCCTCAAACAGCTCTATCAAGTAACCCCACAGTGGGATCAAACCCATGATTGCTGGCTCCATAGGTAGTGCAGTAACCAGTGTGCTACAGCTGTGAACAAACCCCTGGCTGGCTACAGAAGGACTGAACATCACCACACAACCATTCTGCGGTGGTTACCAGGATAGGGTCAACCCACCCGTACCCATGATGCACAGCACATGCAAATCATCAGTCTACAGATGATCACAAGATGGGGTATGCACCCCACAGCACCTAAGCCTGGTAGGGGGCACTGACCGAGTGCACCCCCACAGCACCTCAGCCTGGTAGGGGGTGCCGACGGTGTGTTAGTGGCACAGAGTACCTACAGACCGTCACATTGTGTGGGTATTCTGCTCACCCTGATGATGAGGTGGGGTGGCCAGCACCAGGTCCGCAGCACCTTCAATGCCCAAATAAGGTTATGTTGTAGGTACCCATCAATGCCAGTGTGTGAGTGAGATTAGGTAGTTCCTACAGACCCACCTAGGATAGATTAGTGTCCATCTGTAGTTGTTAATCAGGTTTAGCCCTTATGGGTTATGATGCACCCAGAATAGTGCCTATTCTGTGTTGGTACAATGGTAACATGATGTAAGTGAAGGGGGGGGTGTTTGGATCAATAGGCAGATTATATGCCACCACCCAACCCACCCTCTGTGGCTCAGGGTGGGAGACAGGAGTTCCCCCACCAACAGATCCACATTCTACCACCCTGCAATGGTGTCAGTAGAGGAGGGCCATCAACCCTAGTCTTGCTGGGGAGCAGACACCCTACAGGGCAGCCAATGCAGAGCTGTACACATCCCTAAAGCAATGGCAGACAGACAGTAGGCCTGGAAATGCTCAGCTGCCCCCACCACCATCTGACATTCTCCAGCAGCAGGCACAGTGAATCACCAGCCACTGCACCCTGCAAGGTGTTCCAGCCATACACATATAACTACAGACAGTCTTCTAGTTAGCCCACAGTGCATGATCCTGGAGGAGATGTGTGCACCCAAAGCTGGGATGTGAACACACCCACCAAGAAGATAAGTCTGTGTTTATTTTATTTATTTATTTATTTATTTTTCTTATATACCACGCTATTAAGATCAGCGCGGTTTACATTATAACTGAACAATGCAACAATGTATTACATAACACGATGTGCTTACATAGCCCCAGAGAAGAGAACCTATATATTTCACTTAATAGAAATACAATATAGCACTATGGGGGAGCCTAGCCATGCCAAGGTCACTGCTCAGTCAGGGTGAGAGTGACCTCCCAGCAGGACATGCTGTGGTCACCCTGTTGGTGCAGGTTGTGGCCAGGCACTACAATGTCCGAGCCATTGCCCTATGCCTTGTGCTGATGCATCCAGGCCAGGCCACCCTGTCCAGGGTATTCCCACAGTACCTTGCTCCTCAGTATGCATATTGGCAGGCCAATACTGGCAACAGTGCTAGCAGTGTGGGCTGAGGAGGGTGTTGGCAGCCACCACACACTGGATAGACAGACACACACTCCCCACACCTATGCCAGCATTGTGAAACTATAGAGGTGTTTGGCAGCCCTGGCCACCCACCAGTACTGGGCTCAGTGCAGGCATGGCTATGGTACGCAATACTGTAGGAGTCACTCCCCAGGGTGGTAAACATTGTCAGACACAAGACCTGTAGCACACTCCACAGACATCAGAAAGGTTGCTATGATGCAGCTCAATCAGCAAATTGTGCTTAACTTAGGAATTGCTATCTGCCAGTAATCATAGCAACCTTTTGATAGATGTGTACCGTATTCCCAGGTTTAGGGTGGCATTGCTAAGGTATGCAAGTGCTAGTATTGGGAGATGCACGCAGGGCCCAAAATCCTGCCTCTCCAGGTGGCTTTGGATAATGGAGCCTGTGGATGCGGGTGTGTCTGCCCCTGTTGACCGCTGCTCTAGGGCAGAGGTTCCCAACTCCAGTCCTGGTGGGCCAAACACTGTTCGGGTTTTCATGCTGTCCCTAATGAATATGCATGAGATACATCTGCATACCATGGGGGCGGTGCATAGAAATGCAGTACAGCCATATTTATTGGAGACAGCATGGAACCTGAATGGTGTTTGGCCTTCCAGGACTGCTTTTGGGAGCCTCTACTCTAGGTAATGCACATGTTTATGGTGTCTGTGCTCTGTAGGGTAAAATGTAGGCGTTTTGGGCATGTTTATGTTATCTGTACTATAGGTTCTGTCTGTATTTCCACATTTTGGTAGTGGGTAAAATATGGGGACTGGGTTGGTAGGAACCACAGCTGGGACTTGAACCTGTGACCTTCTACTCCTGAATACACTGGCTGTGTGCACTGCACCACTGTGTTGCCACAGAAACAGTGCATTCCCTGGAGATGCCATGACTGTTTGTCAGACAGAGCCTGTCTGTTGCAGTGCACGGCACCCACCTACACAGGGCTGGGCCATGGTCTCCTGTGGGCAGCAGCCACTGCCCCCTCCACCACCAGTACCCCTCTGCCACCATGCTGACATGCCCTTCTGCTGGTGGTGATGGTGGTGCGCAGTCTCGGGCCATCCAGTGTGGTGGTAGGCAGCTGCCTATGGTGCAGGTTCTGGGGTAGGGGTGCCTGCATAGCTGTCCACGCTTCCCCCCAGCACCGCCTGCCAATGTTCTGTGCCCTTGGGGGTACCTGCTGGGTACTATCCCCTGTGACACTGTGGGAAACACACTCGTGCCCGTGTTGGGCCCTCATCAGTTGCTGTCTGTCTGCTCTACTGTTTCAGCATTCGTATGGGTCACCTAGGCATCACCCTAGTCCGCACTGTGGCCCAGCTGCACCACAGCATGTGCCACCTGCAGCCCTCTGTGTCCCCTTTACCTGCATCTGTCCAGTTGCCCGTTCCGACATGCCCACCCTGCTGTTGCAGAACATGTGCATGCCTTAGGGAGCCTGTCCAATGGAAAGGGAAAACCCTGATCAGCGCTATTTCACTGTGGGATTATTCACCTTGTATGGGGACAGGGCATAGACCCTTCCATAATTAATATTATTTTTTTGGAGCTTTCTGGGGAGTATTTTTTTATGTTTCCCATTAACATCACTATTGGCCAGCTTGGTTATGTTTTTTTTACATTTTGTTCTGGTCATTTTCAATGTTTATTTGCCCTTTTGTTCCATGCACATATATGTTGCCTTATAAGGCGCCCTATCATTATAGGGTGCCTTGGCGGATAGTGCACTTTATAATGTGCCCTATGGAGTGCGTTATGGGGTGCCTTATGTGGCACCTTAGGTTACGCCACTGTGAGGGTGTGTTTGCTGGCAGCACTAATTAAAATAAAAGTAAAATGCCTCAAAAATCACTACTTAAATGTAAAGGGTAATGCCTCAGCCAACCTTATGCATTAGGCATACTGGGGGATTGAACTCATGACCTCTGTATCATCAGTCAGTATATTAACCATTGTGCTACACCTCTGCTTCTATGTTGGCATATCTGCATGCCTACTTAAGATTATCGCGCGTTAACGTGCTTAGCCGCGTTTCGCCCGATAATGTGCGCAGCGTGCGTTATCACGCGATAATCCCATTTTGCTGCGTTAAGACCGAAACGCCCACTCCTTTTATGGCATCCTGCACACTATCGGCGGGCGCACGTTAAGACTGCTTAGTAAACATACCCCATTGTAATATCCTTGGTTTTATTCCCCATTCCTTTCCTTATAATTCCTAGCATTCTATTAGTTTTTTTGGCTGCTGCTGCACACTAGGGCTATACAGCCCAAACATTTTCGTTTTGTTTAGTTTCCCATATCATTTGTGAGATTTTTTTGTTTTGATTTAAATTTCATTTTTGAGGAAATACCTTTAATAGCATGCAGTATCACATAATAGTACACAGTATTGCTCAAATTGGCATGGGCAAATAGTGTGCACTATTTACGACAGACAGGACGTGACAAAACTTCAGGGTTTTTCTCTTCCATTTTCATTTGAAAACTACATGAAACAATATAAGAATTGTTGCTGACACTTCTGATGGCATTTCAAATGACTGCACACCCTTACTGCACACTCAGCAGAGGATTTCAACATAGATTTTTGTACTGGATGGTGACTCCTAATCTGGAAACTTGCATTGTTTATAGTTTATAGTTAATTAAAATTTTGATATGCCGCCCTTTGAAATATCAGAATGCTTTACAATAAAATGATTAGTCCATGAAATTGAAAGGCTCTCCAATAAAATATTCATAGAAAAGCGGACATTCATACTAAGTACACGAAAAATGGGTAATTAAAAGGGAGAAAGTAGCGGCAGAGAATGAGAGAAGGGAAAGCAGGCTCTACATAATGGAAGCTAAGTAATAGAGTAATAGAGTAAAAATGAGGAACAGATGAGTCTTTAGTACAGATTGAATTCTTGGAAAGAGGGTTCCAGATAGAGATCTGAGGGCAGGTCATTCCAAAGATGGAATGGGGGAGGGGGGCTCAAAAATAAAAGTGGAGTGTTTTGTTGATTCGTACCTAGTTTGAGAAACAGAGGAAAGGAAGAGACAGTTTATTTATTTTATTTATGTATTACAGTTGCTTATATACCGCACTATTCGATATCAGCGCGGTTTACAATATAACAGAACGACCAAGATAACAGTCAGTTTGGTTTTACATGGAACAGGAGTATCAACTTGGCTAACAGGGTTGAACTATATACATGAAATAATATTTACAAAGAGCTATGTCAAATGCAAAAATCATTTGGAGGTTAGGAATATACCAACACTAAGAATGGATATTTTCTTAGGTGGGGTTACTTAGATTCCATTGCTGGCTGGGTAGTATTGGAGGAAGAGGTGAAATTTGATTGCCTTCCTGAATTGAGATAGGTCTACAATGGATCGAATGTCTGGAGGTAGTGCATTCCAGCATTTGGGGACATAGAGACTGAAGGCCCTATTTGCGTTTGTACTGTTGCATTTGGTCAAGGCCTTCGGGGTTATTAGCAGGTTTAGGGTTGTTGCCCTTCTGGATCTGTTGGGGGGCACTGTGTGAATGAGTTCCGTAAGTGCCGTGGAAGAGAGGCGATTGATGGCCTTGAATGAGAGGAGTATGAATTGGTATGAATTGAGCGCAAGATGCTGTGTGGAGCATGAGGTATGATCATAGATGAAAGATAGAAAGAGGTACTGTTATGAAGGGCTTTATGAGTGAGGATGAGAATCTTGTGTTGAATACTGAACAGGCAACCAGTGGAAGTGAATTAGAAGAGGAGTGACGTTCAAATTTAGAAGTCTGAGCCAATAGTTTTCGGAATAATTTGTAATCTTTTGATCTGAAAGTTAGGAAGACCGGCAAGAATGATATTGCAGTAGTTGAGACATGATATAACAAAATTAACGGTCAGAGTAATGAGGGCTGACAAGGAAAGGAAAGGGCTAATTGACCCGATTCATCGCAGAACAAGAAATTAATTCTTAACCACAGCACTGATGTGCTTATGAAAGGAAAGGTGGGAATCTACTATGACCACAAGATATTTGAGATTTGAAAGGAATGTAAGAGGGGTGCTATCTAACAATGGAGCAATGGCAGGTAGGTCTAAGGTCCTAGTAAACCAAATGGCAGAATTCTTCAGTACATTAAGTTTGAGCAAGTTCATTTTTAGCCATGATGCAATCAGAGAGAGAGAGAGAGTTTAGATTGTTCTTCCCTAAGGGGAATATTTACTAAAGCCCACACTGGTAATGCACGCATGGTCCGTGCTAATTTCAGAGAGCATGTGTGTTCATCCCCCTGCAGTTATCACAAGCCCAAGACACAGCATTGCACAAGCCAGCAGATGGGTGCAGTTAATGCCACCCATTGAAGTGGTGTTATATGCACCCATGCTAAGGGCAACAAGCATGGTTAACATGAGCTTACAAGCGCCTGCACTAGCCGTGATTTGCCATCAATGGCTCCGTTCTACCCCTGGACCACTTAGTCCCCACACACATCACATACAACCCAGGTAGCAAGGGAGTTTTAGTGCAGGGGTCTGTACTGTTTTTATTTCAGCACCCAAACTACATCTAAACCCCTCACTATGGGTAGCACCTAAGTGGATAACTTTGCACTTGTCTTCATTAAATTTCATCTGTCATTTGGTTGCCAATTCTCCTAATTTCTCAAGGTCCTTTTGCAATTTTTCTCAATCCTCTTGTTATTTAACAGCTTTAAACAATTTTGTGTCATCTGCAAATTTGATCACCTCACTCATTCCCATTTCCAAGTCATCTATAAATATCTTAAAAAGTAGCGATTCCAGCACAGATCCCTGAGGTACTCTATTGAGAAAATTTACTATTTTGCCTCCTTTCTGTTTTCTGTCTTTTCTCTGTGTGCTCACATCTGCCTTTTGTGTGTATACATACTTTTTCACATTTTAGTGGAAGCTCTTCATGTAGTTTCCATATTTTGTCCTTTCGCCTATTTTTAATATCAGGTTTCATCGCTGATTCTTCAAGTGCTCAATGATCCATGGTCTTTGGCAGCTTCTTATAACCCAGATCCAAACCATTTCCAGTCCAGAAGGTGGCTCTTACTGCTGGGAAAAATAGCTTTATTTGTAGATATTAATAAACGCTGCACCATTTACTCACCCTTGTTGATTTACCTATATGTTTTTCAAAGTCTATTTCTAGATTATTCAAGTTCCCTGTTATTATTGTCTGTCCAGCATGGCTGCTTTTCCCATCTGGCTAAGTAATTTATTTCCACTCTATTTGATGGTTAGAGTGCACTTTCTTCAGCTTTATTGTTTTTCATGCTTATGACCCGCACTGTCTCAGGCTTGTTTCTGGTTTATCTCCCCCTGCATCATCTGAGAAGGAAAGTTCCCATAAACCTCTTCCATAGGAAGTCCCCTTTCTCTTTCTGAATCCATGCAACATTTTCTAAATAAGATGCAATTAACTATGTTCACTCCCCAGTCCTGGGGTTCACCTCCAGTCAGAATGAACGATTCAAATATCATATCCATCTTTAATTTGTCCTAGTTTTAACTCTGCAGCTCTATTTGTCAGTCTTTTTGCACTGCTTACGAAAAACTTCTTAGCATCTGCTGAATGTCATTAGTAATTCTTAAATCTTCTCTAGTTATGTGAGTCTCATTAGAATAGATGGATTCCTCTCATTTGGTCTGTGCAGACTGCAATTGCACTGTAATTGTTGACCGCTGTTAGAAGGTAATTTTATAAAGTCGCACCTGGTTATTATGTTTTCATGGGCCTAATTTATAAAGACAAGTAGACGCTCACCTGATTTTCTGAAATGCTCTAGCATCGTGGATGTGGCAAAGAATGCACCTTAAATTAAGGCATGATCACTTAGGGGTATGTTTACTAAACAGCGCTCATGTGCGCGGCGCACATTAGCGTGCGCTAAGGTACCTTAGCGCACGCTAATTTCACGTTACGGGGCACAAATGTGCCCCGCACAGTTGCACGCCGCACTAAAGTGCCCGCTCATGTGTGCGGCGCGCTGATGTGCGATAAAGGCGTGGAAAGGCTCCCGGAGGGCGGAGGAAGGCTCCCCAGGGGCGGAGAGAAGGGGTCAATGGGTGGAGAGTGGGAGGGGAGAGGCTCCCAACACACTAGCAGGGCTGAAATTCAAGTAAAAAAATACCGCGAGTGAAAACATCGCGGTAGAGCCGATTTAAAGGGAAGAGAAACCATTTCTGTCAGCAATGTACAGCAAAACCAGGGAAACCTACAAAACAATGATAAGTGTGATACATGTGCACGGTACAAAAATACAAATAAACATTGAAAAGGACCCCAACAAAATTTAAAAAAATTATAATCAAGCTGGGCAATAGTGATAGTAATGGGAAACATCAAAAAACATTCCCAAGAAAGCCGCAAAAAATAAATATGAATTTTAGAAGGGTCTACGCTCCGTCCCCATACAAGGTGAGTGATCCCACAGTGAAATAGCACTGATCAGGGTTTCCCTCTCCATTGGACAGGTTACCTATGGCATGCACATGTTCCACAACAGCAGGGCGGGCAGGTCGGAATGGGCAACTGGACAGATGCTGGGAAAGGGGATACAGAGGGCTGCAGGCGGCACATGCTGTGGTGCAGCTGGAGCACAGTGCGGACCAGGCAGATGCCTAGATGGCACTTAGGAATGCTGAAACTGAACAGCAGCCAGACAGCAACTGATGAGTGCCCAACATGGGCATGAGAGTGTTTAGCACAGTGTCACAGGGGATAGTACCCAGCAGGTACCCCCAAGGGCACAGAACATTGGCAGGCGGTGATTGGGGCACGTGCGGACAGATATGCAGGCACCCCTACCCCAGAACCCACACCATAGGCAGCCGCCTACCCGCACACAGGATGGCCTGAGACTGCGTACCACCAGCACCACCAGCAGAAGGGCATGTCAGCATGGTGGCACAGGGGTACTGGAGGTGAAGGGAGCAGTGGCAGCTGCCCAGAGCAGACCATGGCCTAGCCCTGTGTAGGTGGGTGCAATGCACTGCAAGAGACAGGCCCTTCCAGACAAACAGTCATGGTATCATCAGGGAATGCACTGTCTCTGTGACAACATGGTGGTGCAGTGCACACAACCAGTGTGTCTGGAGACAGAAGGTCATAGGTTCAAGCCCCAACTGGGGCTCCTGCCAATCATGTCCCCATATTTTACCCACAACTATATCATGATAGTAAAGACGAACCTTTATTGCAGAGAACATAAGCATGGCTCAAACACCTCTATTTTACCCTACAGAGCACAGACAACAGAAACATGCACATTACCTAGAGCAGATTCCCCCAAATGCAGTCCTGGAGGGCCACAAATCCTTCAGGGTTTATGCTGTCTCCAATCTAAGGATGGAGCGGCACTGGTGGTGGAGGTGGCAGCAGCTGGTGGCAACAGCAGACCATGGCCTAGCCCTGTCCAGGTGGGTGCCGTGCACTGCAACAAACAGGCCCTGTCGGATGTACAGTCATGGACTCCCCAGGGAATGCAGCATATCTGTGGCAACACAGTGGTGCAGTGCACACAGACAGTGTGTGTGCAAGAACAGAAAGTCACAGGTTCAAAGCCCAGCTGGGGCTATTGCCAATCCAGTCCACATATTTTTACCACCACTAAACCGTGATAGTAAGGACAAACCTTTATTGCAGAGAACATACGCATGGTTAATACGCCTATATTTTACCCCACCGAGCACAGACACCATAAACAGGTGCATTACCTAGAGCAGAGTCTCCCAAATGCAGTCCTGGAGGGCCAAACACCATTCAGGTTCCATGCTGCCTCTAATAAAGATGCCTGTGCTGCATATCTATGCACCACCCCCATGGTATGCAGATGTAGCTCATGCATATTCATGAGGGACAGCATGAAAACCCGAACAGTGTTTGGCACACCAGGACTGGAGTTGGGAACCTCTGCCGTAAAGCAGCAGCCAACAGGGGCAGACACACCCACACCCACACCCACAGGCCCCATTGGCCAATGCCTCCTGGAGAGGCAGGACATTGGGCCCTGCGTGCATCTCCCAATAATAGCACTTGTATACCTTAGCAATGCCACCCTACACCTGGGTATATGGTACACAGCTATCAAACGTTTGCTATGATTACTGGCAGATAGCAATTCCTACGTTAAGCACAGTTTGCTGATTGAGCTCCATCAAAACAATCTTTCTGATGTCTGCGGTGTGTGCTTCAGGTCTGGTCTCTGACAGTGTTTACCACCCTGGGGAGTGACCCCCAACAGTATTGCGTACCATATCCATGCCTGTACTGTGCCCAGGACTGGTGTGGTTGCCAGGGCTGCTAAACTCCTCTATAGTAGCACAATGATGGCATAGGTGTGGGAGTGTGTGTCTGTCTATCCAGTGTGTGGTGGCTGCAAACACCCTCCACAGCCCACACTGCCAGCACTGTTGCCAGTATTGGCCTGCCAATGTGCATAATGAGGAGCAAGGTACCATGGGTATAGCCCGGACAGGGTGGCCTGGCCAGGATGCATCTGCACAGGGCATAGGGCAATGGCTGGGACATTGTAGTGCCTGGCCACCACCTACACAGACAGGGTGGCCACAGCATATCCTGCTGGGAGATCACTCACACCCTGACTGTGCAGTGACCATGGCATGGCATGGCTAGGCACCCCCATAGTGCTATATAGTCTTTCACTCATGTGATATTTATGGGTTTCCTTTTGGGGCCCAGTCACTGACTTATCTGCTTGTTGTGTATGCTGACATCCCAGTTCTGGGTGCATGCATTTCCACCAGGGACATGCACTATGGACTAGCTAGCATACTGTTTGCAGCTGGTATGGGTCTTGATGGAGTGCCTTGCAGGGTGCAGCGGCTGAAGGCTTGCTGCAGTAGCATATCAGATAGTGGTGGGATGCAGCTTAGCATATCCAGGCCTAATGTCTGTCTGCTATTGTGTTATGGATGTGTACAGAGCTGCAGTGACTGCCCTGTAGGTGTCTGTTCCCCAGCAGGACTGGGGTTGATGGTCCCCCTCTACTGCCACCATTGCAGGGAAGTAGAGTGTGGATATGTTGATGGGAGACCCTGTTTACCACCCTCAGCCCTGAAGAAGGAGGGTGGTGGTACCTAATCCTCTGAGGGGTCCATAGGGCTACACCTGACTGAGACATACAGATATATCCAAAGTGTGTTTGCAGAAACTACCTATCTCCCACAGTAGCACTGCTGGGGACCTGCAGCATGGCCTATTTCTGCCATTGAAGGTGCTGTGGACCTGGTGCTGGGCACCTCACTGCACCCTCAGGGTGAGCACAGTACCCGCACAATGTGATGGTGTGTAGCTACTCTGTGCCAGTAAAACACACGGTCAGTACCCCCTACAAGGCCAAGGTGCTGTGGGGGTGCACATGGTCAGTTCCCCCTACCAGGCCGAGGTGCTGTGGGGGTGCATACCCCATCTTGTGTTCATCTGTGGACAGCTGATTTGCATGTGCAGTGCATCATGGGTACGGGTGGGCTAACCCTATCCTGGCGACCACAGCAGACTGTCTGTGTGGTGACATGCAGTCCCTGTGCAGCCAGCCAGGGGCTTGCTAGCAGCTGTAGCCCACTGGTTACTTCACTGCTTGTGGAGCCAGAGGTCATGGGTTCAAAACCACAGTGGGGTTATTTGATAGGCCTGCCCAAAGCATTATCTCTTTTTAATGTACATTATTGCTGCCAGCAAAAACACTCTCCTCATACTGTACCCATAAGGTGCCTCAGAAGGCGCTTTATAGGGCACCCTATAGGGCACCTTATGGTTACCGTCCATATAAGGTGCACTATACGTTATCCTGTGGAGCAACTTATAGGGTGCCCTATAGGGGACATTTTAGGGTGCCGTGGCATACAGTGCACTTTATAATGTGCTCTATGGAGTGCCTTATAGGGTGCCTTATGCGGCACCTTCAGTTACGGCACTTGAGGGCGTGTTTGCTGGCAGCAATTAATAAAATACAAATAATGTGCTGCAGGAAACAATACATACATTGCAAAGCTGATGCCTCAGCCAGCCTTGCATATTAGGCACACTGGGGAGCAAACTCATGACCCCAGTATCAGCAGTCAGTGCCTTAACCATTGTGCTACACCGCTGTTCCTCCTTGCATGTCAGCGCACCTACCTCAGATTTCCATGCGTTTAAATGCACAGTGCTGCCATCAAACACAGTGCTATGACCTTGCTGTGCCTCATAGGGCGCCCTATAGGCCACCCTTTCAGCAACATTGTAGGGTGCCGTGGCGGATAGTGCACTTTAAAATGTGCCCTCTGGGGTACCCTATGAGGCGCCTTATGCAGCACCTTATGTTACAATACTTTGAGGGTGTGTTTGCTGGCAGCACTAATTAAAATAAAAATAAAATGCCCCCTACAGCATTATTACCTATAACAGGTAATGCCTCAGCCAGCCTTCTTCATTAGGCACAGTGAGGGATTGAACCCATGACTCCTGCATCATTGGTCAGTGTCTTAACCATTGTGCTACACTGCTGCTCCTCCTTGCATGTCAGCGCACCTACTTATGATTTTCATTCCTTAAACTGCACAGTGCTGCCATCAAAAACAGTGCTGTGACCTTGCGGTACCTCATACGGCACCCTATAAAGCGCCCTATAAGCAACATTCTAGGGTGCCTTGGCAGACAGTGCACTTTAAAATGTGCCCTCTGGGGTTATGTTACAGTGCTTTCAGAGTGCGTTTGCTAGTAGCAGTAATTAAAATAAAATTAATATGCCTCAGACTGCAATATTTCCTTTAACAGGTAATGCCTCAGCCAGCCTTCTTTATTGGGCACGGTGGGGGATTGAACTCATGATCCCTGCACCATCGGTCAGTGTCTTCACCATTGCACTGTGGTTCTGCTCCTATACTTGTACATCAGCGTGCCACTTATGCTTCCCGCGCAAGTTTCTCATGCGCTAATGTGCGCGGCGCACATGAGCGCACAGCGCACATTAGCGCATGATTAATCCCGGTTTGCTTTTTCAGACTGAAACGCCCGCTCCTTATATGGCATCCCGCACACTAGCACGGCGCGCACCTAACGGGGTTTTAGTAAACATACCCCTTACAGTAGCTCTACAGTGTGTGCAAATGACCACACCTACTTCTTGCAAGTACACGCATGAATGATTGGATGCTGTAATTAATATGCATATTTGCTTGTATGTCCACGCTCCATCCAAACTCCACCTATGTATACACCCACAGTGAAAGTACATACGATGCAAACCATACACATGCTTTTACACTAATTAGTGTTTTATAAAAGGTCATTCGTGTGTGGCTTAAATAAATACTGACATTTTTGTGCATTGTTGGCCCCTAAAACTAGGCGCCTCCTTATAGAACTACCACGTTACTAAAAGTATATTTCTGGATTCTTCCTTGCCCGTTTCCTCTGTTCTTCTAAACTTCATAGGCCGTAGTTCCCTGCTCTTTCTGCACAGAAGTATCTAGGCTAGTGTCTCTTCCTAGTCCCTCTGTCTCCGTCCTAATTTGTCAAGTCCTGTCTAGCTATCAACCTCACCACTCAAGATGTGCCCTTCTCCTGTTAAAGGCAATCCATCAACTCAGCGTAGATCTGTTTGCCTCAGGAGATCTCACCATGTGGAACAAAAATAAAGCCTTACTGTTTAAACGATGATTGGAGCCATGCATGTATGTCCTTGAACTTTCATTGTCTCCATAGTTTAACATGTGGCATAGGTAATGTTAATGAAAATACCATCTAGGTACTTTAACTTGACATTGAGAGACATTGAGAGAGTAGTTTTATACTTTATAATTTATACAATTCTTCTCAAATCCATGCTTATTTTAAAATTGGCACCTATGATTAGATCAATCAAAAGAAAAGAATGTAACATAATCAACCATGCCAGATTAAGCATTTTCAAATTTCAGTCTCCTTCAGCTCAAGAATTGCTGGAACATCATTCTACCCCATTCAGGCAGAAAGTAAGCCTTGTCTGTATCCATGCATTCCTACCGCTATATACTAATTCTTGCCAAAATGGCCTGGCATGGTATTCCAGTACATCTTGAACTGGGGAGAGACTGAAGTTTGAAATGCTGAATCTGGTGGGGTAGATCATGTTTGCATTCCTTTCTCTGTTAACTATTGGGCTAAACAGTTTAAGGAGAGGAAAAGAAAATGGCTGGTGGAAAAAAAGCATTGCTGTTGAAAGCTGTGCCAGGGGCTCGCACCATCCCGACTGTCAATCCCAACGCTAGGTCCAGACACTACCGCTACTTCCTGGGTCAATGTTCCAATGGCTGCTGCAAGTTCTTCATGGCATAGCACCCCTAGTGGCAGGGCAGGCCCAAACACTAGGCAAACTAGGTGATCGCCTAGGGCATCAACCTCCAGAGGGCAGCAAAAGCAGGCCATTCAAAGCTAAATAATAGATTTGACAGACAGAGGGCGTGTAAAGCTTGAGGTTTGCCTAGGGCTCAACACTTTGGACCAACTCTAGGGCCGGCGCTGCCTGGAAGAGATCTGTTGTTGACTATAGGGGGCCAGACAGTCACATATCATGCACTCCTGGACTGAACTAAACATAGTGCAGAGAGACTCTGCATGGGAAGCTGATTCTGTCGCACCATGAGAGCTGAAGGAGTACTGCTGCTTTATTGCTGGGGCTTGCTCCCAGGAGGCCAGTGCCCCACAGCACCTGGACCAGTGGATTCAGCCGGTGCTGCTTGAATTTCTTGAGATCATGAGACAAAATAAGGGAATGGAGAGAAGAATAAGGAGAGGTATGTTGTTCTGGAGAAATTGATGGAGGGAACATGATTGTGCTGTGGTGGGGGGGAGGAGGGAGATGGAGAGATGAATATTGTGCCGAGGGAGAGGGAGAAATTGCACCAAGGGCTTACTGTAGTGCAGTGAACCTAGTTTCCTTCAGAAGTTCATAAGGTGTTATATGTACCGGCAACATTTTTAAGAGTGCTCAGAATTTCTTTTTCATCAAGATGGTGCCTAATAGAAGTGGGAATATTTCTCCTGCTACATTTTTTTAGTCTATGATTACATCATTTGGAGAGGAGGAATACCCTAATGGTTAGAGCAGGTAGAAGCAGAGAAGTCAATAGATGGCAATAGTACACCCACAATAATTGCCAAGGTGGGAATGTGCATGGTAACTGTCAGGCACATGTTGGCCACACCCCTCACACTTACCACAGAGTCTTTGCACTGACTGCACATTAGTTTTAGTGGCAAATGTGGGGTAGATGCAAGATCCTGTTGCAGAGGACCTTAGATTGTAAGCTTATGCCCTCCCCCCCAGCACAGGGAAATGCCTAATGTACTTGGGCTACCTGAAAAGCCATGAGCTGAATGCAAATAAATAAATAACTTATAACCTTTTCTCTCTCCACACATAGTACAGAATAGTCACTTGACACTGATGATCCTGTCAATAGTACGGTTCTTGATTTTTCTCACAATTTCTGGTTTTCTTGCATCAAGCTATAGACTGTCCCAGGTGGTCACGAATTCTGTATTCTCTGCAATTATGTCAGGGACATGATCCCAGTGGTTTTCTGATATGGCAAATGTTATAGTGTTTACATAGTTTCCGGTGGATGAGCTTTGCTAATTTTCTCATTCCTTTCTGTTTGCAGGCCTTCTAACCTTAGCTCATTGCACCCAGCAATGGCATACGCAACCATTTCCACTTCTGTGTTACAGAATTTATTTTTGCCTGTGAACTATCCTATACTCCACTGTCCTGTGCTGCAGTTATCAATCACTCTTTACATTTGTGTTTTCTCTTTAGCCATTTCTTCTCTATACATATCCAAAATACTGCTGAAACATGTTTTTTTCTACAAACTCACCAAAATCCAGTCAACCCAAAATTTTTATCCAATCTTTCACCGTCTGCCTCTACTAGAGGTGTGCCTTTGGTGTCCTGTTTTAGTGCAGAAAATCTTCTTTACGTAAAGAACACACACTAAATCAATGTTGCACGCATAAAACATACGCGGATGATATTCAAAAAGGCTGAAATTCAATTGCCATGGTAATCAGCTGTGGCACTTAGATATCAGTGGGATATTCAGCAGGGGAATTCAGATAGGAGCTGTTGTTGTTGAGTATCTAGGCTGAGCAGCGCTATCCAGATACAGTAAGTGTGAATACTTCTCCAGTTTGCAACATTTTCAGTCGGCATTTAGCTGGATTGCAACTAGGACAGCTCTTCAGGCAGACTAAATTGCTCAGATAAGTGCTGACTGAAAGTTCTGCTAACTGCATAAAGTTGGCACGTCTCCAGAAGTGCCAACATCGCTCTGGCTCCATCCCTGGACCACTGCACTAACTGGATAATGTCGGGGCAGTCTCTTGAGATATTCTGTAGCACCATATGGATATTGCCATGAATATCATTGCCAGACCCTTAGCCAGCTGGCCTCACATTGGCCGAGCAGCTAAGAATTTCATTTCATTTATTAAAACTTGATATACCGCCCCTAGTGGGGACAACAGAGTGGTTTACAATAAAATACGATAAAGTCTGAATAAGAAAGGAACGCCAGTGATGTATAGGAAAGAAGGGGAACTACAGAACATGATAACATGAGTGGAAGGCTGGTGATTGCGACCCAGCAAGCAGCAGGTTGCCCACAGGGATCCCATCCCCCATAGGCAGAAGAGCACTGCGATCACGGTACAGATCCCTCCTGTATGCCCACCGTAGATCAGATCCCTGTGGGCAGACAGGAGAGCAAGACCTGTTTGCAGCCGCATGGAGTTTGGCTGACCCAGGGGAGGACCTTGCCCCCCCCCACAGAACATGGCATTCCGACGCTTCTGCATATAATAGTAACAAGGAAATATACACTTCCAGTCCTAAAATACAGAGGAAGGAAGGCAGGAAGCAGAAACCTAAAGGAAAGGAAAATGGAGCCTCAAATTTCCGTCTTTTATTATAAATTTAGAACACCAACTGTAGTCACAAAATCTTTGAAGAAATAATATACGAGGTAAGCATCTGTATTGCAACAATTACAGAATCACAGCGGTCAAATTCGTGGCCAATACCATAGAAGTAGGACTACTATTAACTCCATAAATCAAAAGTTACTTCGGCTTCTACAAATCTCTTTCTCCTAGCTTTCTGTGCAGTAAAAGTATTTGACAACATCATCATAGTTCAGTGCTTTTGACAAATCCGTCTCTATTGCTAACAATGAAAGACTGTTGAGTGGATCGTGGGTCATAGTAGACCACAAATAGTTTTAACACAGACACTCACACCTCCATCCACATCTCATCCACTGTTACTAAATACTATGTCAACACTCAAATAATGTTTTCTGGCAGAACTTACTGCAGATTTTATTTCAACTTATAATGCTTGAACTTTTGTAACTGTATACAAACTACATCACCTCACAGATTGGTTTCTTCCCACATTGTATAACACTTTTTGCTTGTCATTAGAACCTCTTATCCCCCTTCTCCACAGCCTCACTCAGCCACCCAGCTCATCGGTGGTGATCTAGCCATGATGCATTCTCACCCCTTTGCCTCACACCACACAGTCTGTGGTGATGCCAAGATGTGCTCCCAAAGCTCATGGTGGTGTTGCACACAAACTTCCATGTTCTTACCCTCCCTTTCCCAAGCACACTAACCCCTACTCAATTGTGATCCCAGGAGCAATCAGACCCCCTCATGCCCACTACCAAGAGGTCTGCTACTGCTGGGAAGAAATCTGTACTTATGTTAAAGCCAAGTGACAGATCAAAGGGGCAACTTGAAAGGCTTCCTCTATCAAACCAAGGGCAGTGTGAATCACCCAGGAAATAAAGAGATTGCTTTAGAAGCAAGATATAAATAGATCAACCAGAACTCAGTGATTTTCAGTCTTGAAGGACTACCAAGAGGGCTGCTACTGCTGAGAAATACTTACTGCTTGAGAAATTCTCTAAATCTCGGAGAAAAAGGAAATCTTTTGGTTAAAACCGATAAAATCTGTGTATTTTGAAATGTGGCATTTTATTAAGTCGGTTAGAGCATAGGACTACAAGCCAGCTTTCAATTAAATTAAAACCACTTAGGTTATATCTAGCAGAGAGAGTAGAATAGAGTAAATATTCTTTGAGTATATAGAGAAATTGTTTTTTAGAGACCTTTTACAAAGAGGTCTTCCAGTGTGAATCACCAAGGAAATTAAGGGGTATGTTTACTAAACTGTCTTAATGTGCGCCCAGCAACATTATCGCGCGATAAGGTACCTCAGCGCACAATAATGGTGCTTTATTGGGTGAAAAGGTACCTTACCTTGCGATAATGCACGCAGCGGCGGAAATGAGCGCTGCGGGTGGAGATAGGCTCACAGAGGGCAGAGGAAGGCTCCCCAGGGGCGGAGAGAGAGGGGCAATGGGCGGAGAGTGGGAGGGGAGAGGTGCCCTGCACACTAATGCTGTGGAATCCGGGGCTGAAAACTAATGCCAGTGAAATCCTGGCATTAGAGCAGATTTAAAGGGAAAAGAAACCATTTCCGTCGGCAATGTACAGCAAAACCAGGGAAACCAACAAAAAGTGATAAGTATGATACATGTGCAAGGAACAAAAGGGCAAATAAACATTGAAAATGACCAGAAGAAAATATAAAAAAACCATAACCAATCTGGGCAATAGTGATATTAATGGGAAACATAAAAAAACACTCCCGAGAAAGCTCCAAAAAAAAGGTATGAATTTTGGAAGGGTCTATGCTCCATCCCCATACAAGGTGAATGATCCCACAGTGAAATTGCGCTGATCAGGGTTTTCCCTTCCCATTGGACAGGTTTCCCATGGCGCTCACATGTTCTGCAACAGCAGGGTGGGCATGTCGGAACAGGCAACTGGACAGATGCTGGAAAAGGGGACACAGAGGGCTGCAGGCGGCACATGCTGTGCTGCAGCTGGGCCACAGTGCGGACTAGGGTGATGCCTAGGTGGCCCATAGGAATGCTGAAACAGTAGAGCAGCCAGACAGCAACTGATGAGGGTCCAACATGGGCATGAGTGTGTTTCCCACAGTGTTAAAGGGGATAGTACCCAGCAGGTACCCCCAAGGGCACAGAACATTGGCAGGCGGTGCTGGGGGGAAGCATGGACAGCTATGCAGGCACCCCTACCCCAGAACCCGCACCATAGGCAGCCGCCTACCCCCACACTGGATGGCCTGAGACTGCGCACCACCAGCAGAAGGGCATGTCAGCATGGTGGCAGAGGGGTACTGGTGGTGGAGGGGGCAGTGGCAGCTGCCCACAGCAGACTGTGACCTAGCCCTGTGTAGGTGGGTGCCATGCACTGCAACAGACAGGCCCTGTCTGACGAACAATCATGCTATCCCCAGGGAATGCACTGTCTCTGTGGTAACACGGTGGTGCAGTGCACGCAGCCAGTGTGTTCAGAAGCAAAAGGTCACAGGTTCAAGTCTCAGCTGTTGTTCCCACCAAACCAGTCCCCATATTTTACCCACTACTAAAACATGGTAATACAGACAGAACCTTTATTGCAGATAATGTAAACATACCCAAAACACCTACATTTTACCCTACAGAGTACAGACACCATAAACATGTGCATTACCTAGAGCAGAGTCTCCCAAATGCAGTCCTGGAGGGTCAAACACCATTCAGGTTCCATGCTGCCTCTAAAAAATATGGCTGTGCTGCATCTCTATGCACTGCCCCCATGGTATGCAGATGTATCTCATACATATTCATTAGGGACAGCATGAAAACCCGAACAGTGTTTGGCCCACCAGGACTGGAGTTGGGAACCTCTGCCCTAGAGCAGCGGCCAACAGGGGCAGAAACACCCGCACCCACAGGCTCCATCATGCAAAGCCTCCTGGAGAGGCAGGATGTTGGGCCCTGCGTGCATCTCCCAATACTAGCACTTGCATACCTTAGCAATGCCACCCTAAACCTGGGAATACGGTACACATCTATCAAAAGGTTGCTATGATCACTGGCGGATAGCAATTCCTAAGTTAAGCACAATTTGCTGATTGAGCTGCATCATAGCAACCTTTCTGATGTCTGTGGAGTGTGCTTCAGGTCTGGTGTCTGACAGTGTTTACCACCCTGGGGAGTGACTCCCAACAGTATTGCGTACCATAGCCATGCTTACACTGTGCCCAGGACTGGTGCGGTGGGCAGGGCTGCCAAACACTTCTATAGTTGCACAATGCTGGCATAGGTGTGGGGAGTGTGTGTCTGTCTGTCCAGTGTGTGGTGGCTGCCAACACCTTCCTCAGCCCACACTGCTAGCACTGTTGCCAGTATTGGCCTGCCAATGTGCATAATGAGGAGCAAGGTACTGTGGGTATAGCCTGGACAGGGTGGCCTGGCCTGGATGTGTCAGCACAGGGCATAGGGCAATACCTTGGACATTGTAGTGCCTGGCCACAATCTGCACCGACAGGGTGGTCACAGCATGTCCTGCTGGGAGGTCACTTTCACCTTGACTGAGCAGTGACCATGGCATGGCTAGGCTCCCCCATAGTGCTCTGTTTCTTTTAAGTGAAATATATAGGTTTTTCTCTCTGGGGTTTAATCACTGACTGCTTGGTGAGTGTGCTTATGCTCTAGCTTTGGGTGCACACATCTCCAGGATCATGCACTGTGGAGTAGCTAGCAGACTGTCTGCAGTTATATGTGTGTGGCTGGAGTACCTTGCAGGGTGCAGTGGCTGGTGACTCACTGTGCTTGCTGCTGGAGAATGTTAGATGGTGGTGAGGGCAGCTGAGCATTTCCATGCTGACATGGCCTTATAGTGGAGACAGCATAAAACCTGACTGATTTGTGGGCCTCCAGGACTGAATTTGAGGGACTCTGCTCCAGGTAATGCGCATGTTTCTGGTGTCTGTGCTCGGTGGGGTAAAATATAGGCGTTTGAACCATGCATATGTTCTCTGCAATAAAGGTTTATCCTTACTATCATGGTTTAGTAGCGGGTAAAAAATGGGGATTGGATTGGCAGTAGCCCCAGCTGGGACTTGAACTTGTGACCTTCTGCTCCTGAACACACTGGCTGTGTTCACTGCACCACACTGTGCTCACAGTGACTGTGCAGTCCCTGGAGATACCATGGTTGTTGGTCAGACACAGCCTGTCTGTTGTAGTGCATGGCACCCACCTACACAGGGCTAGGCCATGGTCTGCTCTGGGCAGCTGCCACTGCCCCCCTCCACCACCAATACCCCTCTGCCATCATGCTGAGATGCCCTTCTGCTGGTGGTGCTGGTGGTGTGCAGTCTCAAGCCATCCAGTGTGCAGGTAGGCGGCTGCCTATTTTGCGTGTTCTGGGGTAGGGGTGCCTGCATAGGCGTCCACGCTTCCCCCCAACACCGCCTGCCAATGTTCTGTGCCCTTGGGGGTACCTGCTGGGTACTATCCCCTGTGACACTGTGATAAACACTCTCGTGCCCATGTTGGGCCCTCATCAGTTGCTGTCTGGCTGCTGTTCAGTTTCAGCATTCCTAAGTGCCACCTAGGCATTTGCCTAGTTCGCACTGTGCCCCAGCTGCACCACAGCATGTGCCGCCTGCAGCCCTCTGTATCCCCTTTCCCAGCAGCTGTCCAGTTGCCCATTCCGACATGCCCGCCCTGCTGTTGTGGAACATGTTCATGCCATAGGAAACCTGTCCAATGGAGAGGAAAACCCTGATTAGTGCTATTTCACTGTGGGATCATTCAGCTTGTATGGGGACGGAGCGTAGACCCTTCCAGAATTCATATTTATTTTTTGAGGCTTTCTTGGGAGTGTTTTTTGATGTTTCCCATTACTATCACTATTGCCCAGCTTGATTATAATTTTTTAAAATTTTGTTGGGGTCCTTTTCAATGTTTATTTGTACTTTTGTACCGTGCACATGTATCACACTTATCACTTTTTGTAGGTTTCCCTGGTTTTGCTGTACATTGCAGACAGAAATGGTTTCTCTTCCCTTTAAGTCGGCTCTAACGCGAGGTTTTCACTTGCGGTATTTTTTGCCTCGGATTTCAGCCACGCTCATGTGCGGGGAGCCTCTCCCCTCCCACTCTCCACCCATTGACCCCTTCTCTCCGCCCCTGGGGAGCCTTCCTCCGCCCTCCGGGAGCCTTTCCACGCCTTCATCGCACATTGGCACGCCGCGCACATGAGCGCCGTGCACATGTACGTGAATATTTGAGCCCTGTACGCGACATTAGCGTGCGCTAAGGTACCTTAGCGCACGATCAAGTGCGCAACACACATTAGTGCACAGTAGCGCACATTAGCGCGGTTTAGTAAACATACCCCTAAGACCGGAATGCCCACTCCTTTTATGGCAGCCTGCACACTATCGCCGGGCACACGTTAAGACTGCTTAGTAATCATACCCCTAAGAGATTGTCTTAGAAGCACAGATATAAATAGGTCATCCCTTCTACCCACCCCAGCTCCCATCCATCCCAGGCATAATCCTTGATTTATGGCCTTCTAAACCAGTTAAGGGGAAGGAGATAATCTAACTCACTTTCAGGTTTAACAGATTATCTTCATCAGCAGGTTATTAGGCCTTAAGAGTAGATCAATTATGTTCTTGCAGTTCGTCTTGAGGTTAGCACTAAGGGGTATGCCTACTAAGCCGGGCTAATAGTTAACCTGGGCTATCTGCAACTAGATCCCTTGTTATTCAATGGGACTTAGTTGCAGATAGGCCGGGTTTATGTTTATGTTTGTTAAAATTTCATATTCTGCCCTTCAAAAATATGGCAGAGCAGTTTACAATAAAAATACATAAAAGAAAGAGTGAAAATAACTCCATAAAATTATAGGAAAGGAGAGTATATCCATACTAAGTAAGGAGGAAGAGAGGCCGGGGGAGCAGATGTCGTTGGTAGGGGTCCCGGTATATCATGTAATAGGAGTATCATTGACAGCATGAAACAGGAGAGTCTTGAGTTGAGATTTGAAGGTAATATAGGAGGTTTCCAGTCGGAGATCAAGGGGGAGAGCATTGCAGAGGTGTGTACCGAGAAAATAGAAAGCAGAATGTCAGGTAGATTCATATCTGGCGAGAGACAGAAGGGAGGTGCAGCCGGTTGGAGTGGAGTAAGTGAAGGGAGCGATATGGGGTGTGGAGAATGATGGTGATGGTAGGTAAGAGGAAATGCTTGGGGCAGTTCCTCCAAATGAGGTAGTTTTGCGCATACCATGACAGTAATGAACCTCACTTCTAAACCAGGGTATATGGAGTATGATCTCAGTCTCTCAAATTTACTGCTAATGTGCAGCATAGTATTTGCATCGTGCCAAAGAGAGCTTCCTTCTGGAGTTCGTAAGATGTAACATATATGGGTAGTTTGTCAAGATGTACTTGGAAGTTCTTATTTATCAAGCCTGTGGCTCCCTATACAATGGGAAATATTTCTGTACCTTCCAGCCACATTTTCTTGGTCTCTGACTGCATTTCTTGGTACTTCAGGATCTTCTGCCTCTCCATGTGATTCACAGAATAATCACCTCTATTATCAATGCCATTCTGGTGTTTTAATACTTTACCACTATGTCGGGCTTCCTCGCATCCAGTTTCTTATCTGTCAGAATGGGAATGTCCCAGATAATCATAACCGCTTCATTCTCTGTAATTCTCTTAGGACCATGATCCCAGTGTTTTTCAAGGACAGTGATGTTGAAGTATTTATAGAGTTTCCAATGAAGGAGACATGCTACTTTATTGTGCCTTTTTGTATAGAGATTTTCCGCCATCAGAATTTCACAGCCAGCTGAGATTTATTTATTTATTTAACAGGTCTTTTATACTGCCTTATCATTAATTCAAAATGGTTTACATAGAACAAATACAGCAACAAGCTTTTACATAGAATAGGGTATTAAAACTTGGAGGATTAAATGGGCCATTGATACATTTAACAATTGCTAACTATATACAGGGACATAGCAGGGTGTGGTGAATTATAGTGTTACATTTAACAGTTATTTGCTATATAAAGTTGTGTTATTAGAGTCTAGCAGGTTCTTCTAAGGTGAGACCATAGTATTCAAAGAAAAGGTGAGTCACTGTTTCCAGTTCTGTCTTACAGAATTGACATATGTCTGTTTTGCTTGATTTTTCAATGCTCGCTGTAAACTATCTCATCCGTAATTCGCTGTCCGGGGCTGCAACTACCAATCTCTAATTCTTAGGTTTCAGTTCACCTCTCCTTAACCATTCATGTGCCCATTCTTGATTGACAAAGGTTTCCTGAAGTAACACTTTGGGGTATGTTTACTAAACTGCGCTAATGTCACAGCTGCGACGTTATCGCGCGATACGTGATGTTATCACGTGATAATGGTGCATTATCATGTGAGAATGTCACGTATCACGTGATAATGTCTCCGGCGGCGTTAAGGTGTGCAGAGGGTGGAGTAAGGCTCCCTAGAGGGCGGAGTAAGGCTCCCCAAGGGCGGAGATAAGGGGTCAATGGGCAGAGAGTGGGCGGTGAGAGGCCCCATGCACACTAACGCCGTGAAATGATGGTCTGAAAATTAGCACCAGTGAAAACCTCGTGCTAGAGGCACATTTGCAGGGGAGAGAGACCATTTCAGTCAGCAATGTGCAGCAAAGGCAGGGAAACCAAGAAAAGTGATAGTAGTGTTACATGTGCAGCAACATCATAGTGCCCAAGTACGAGAGGGCACTATAGTGAGGCTGCAAATGGGGTACAGGGGGCTACAGGCGGGACATGCGGTGTGGAAGCTGGGGCACAGGGTGGGATTGGCAGATGCCTAGGTGACACATAGGAATGTAGAAGCGGAAAACCAGCAAAACAGCAACTAACCAAGGGCAAACATGGCCACGAGTGTGTGTCCCAGAGTGTCCCAGTGGACAGTACCCAGCAAGTGCCCCAAAGGGCACATAACCTCGGCAGGTGGTGCCGGGGGAGGCGTGGATGTCTATGCAGGCACCCCTACCCCATATCACGCACCATAGGCAGCTGCCTACCAGCACATTGGATGGCCTGGGACTGTGCACCACCAGCACCACCAGCACAAGGGCATGTCAGCATGGTGGCGGAGGGGTGCTGGTAGCGGAGGGGCAGTGGCATCTTCCCACAGCAGACCACGGTCAAACCCCATTATGGTGGGTGCCGTGCACTGCAACAGACAAGGTCTGTCTGACGAACAGTCATAGTATCCCCAGGGAATGTTCCACCCCTGTGGCAGCGATTTGGTGCAGTACACATAGCCAGTGTGTTCAGAAGGTCACAAGTTCAAGTCCCAGCTGTGGCTCCTGCAAACCATGTCCCTATATTTTACCCAGTACTAAACCATGGTAATAAAGACAGAACCTTTATTGCAGATAAAAATAAGCATGCCATAAATGCCTATATTTTATCCTACAGACCACAGACACCATAAACATTTGCAGTCCCTAGAGCAGAGTTTCCCAACTGCAGTCCTGGAGGGCCAAACACCATTCAGGTTTCATGCTGTCCCTAATAAATATGCCTGTGCTGCATTTGTCTGCACCTCCCCCGTTGTATGCAAATGTATCTCATGCATATTCATTAGGGACAGCATGAAAACCTGAACCATGTTTGGCCCACCAGGACTGGAGTTGGGAACCTCTGCCCTAGAGCAGCATCCAACAGGGGCACAAACACCCACACCCACAGGCTCCACTATCCAAAGCCTCATGGAGAGTCAGGCTGTTGGGCCCTGCATGGAGCAGCATCTCACAATAATAGCATCTGCATTCCTTAGCAATGCCATCCTAAACTTGGGAACACGTTCCACATATATCAAAAGGTTGCTATGATTAATGTCAGATAACAAATCCTAAGTTAAATACAATTTGTTGATAGAGATTCATCATAGCAACCTTTCTGATATCTGTGGAGTGTGTTTCAGTTTTTCTTCTGACAGTGTTTACCACCCCAGGGAGTGACTCCAACAGTATTGCGTACCATAGCAATGCCCGCACTGTGCCCAGGACTGGTGTGGCAGCCAGGGCTGCAAAAAACCTCTATATTTGCACAATGCTGGCATAGGTGTGGGAGTGTGTGCATGTCTATCCAGTGTTTTGTGTCTGCCTACACCTTACTGAGCCCACACTGCTTGCACTGTTTCCAGTGTTAGCCTGCCAATGTGCATAATGAGGAGCAAGGTACTGTGGGTATGGCTGGACAGGGTGGCCTGGACAGGATGCATCTGCACAGGGCATAGGGAAATGGCTGGGACATTGTAGTGCCCGAGCACCACATGCATGGACAGGGTGGCCACAGCATGTCATGCTGGGCGATCACTCTCATGCTGACTGAGTAGTGACCATGGCTAGGTTCCCCCATAGTGCTATACAGTATTTCTCTCAAGTAATATTTATGGGTTCCCTTTTCTGGGGCCCAATCACTGACATACCTGTTTGGTGTGTGTGCTCACATCCCATTTTTGGGTGCAAACAGTTTCTCCAGGCACATGCACTATGTACTAGCTAGCAGACTGTCTGCAGTTAGCATGTGTATGGCTGGAGCACCTTGCAGTGTGTGGAAACTGACTGTGCTCTTTGCTGGGGAATGTCAGATAGCGATTTGGGGGGGGGGGGTAGCTGAGCTTTTCTAGGCCTACTGCCTGTCTGCCAATGCCTTGGAGGGTGCCTATTTTCCAGCAGGACTGAGGTTGATGGTCCTCGCTACTGCCACCATTGCAAAGATGTAGAATGTGGATCTGTTGGTGGGAGATCCTGTCCCCCACCCTGACCCACAGAGGATGGGTTGGGTGGTGCTATATAATCTGCTTTTGGGTCCAACCACTGCCCTTCTCTTACAAACATGTGATCATGGCAACCACACAGGATATGCACTATTCTGGGTTCATCATAGTCCACAAGGGCTATATGCAACTGGGAAATACAGATGGACACAAGCATATCCTATGTGTGTCTGCAAGGACCACTTATCACACACTGGTACTGATGGGGACCTGCAGCACAACCTATCTCAGCCAAGCCAGGTGCTGCGGACCTGGTGCTGGGTGTTCCACCTCTCCCTCAGGGTGAGCACAGGAACCGCACAATGTCATGGTCTGTAGCTACTCTGTGCCTGTAACGCACACGGTCATTTCCCCCTACCAGGCCAGGGTGCTATAGAGGCGCATACCCCATCTTTTGATTAGCTGTAGACTGCTGATCTGCATGTGCAGTGCATCATGGGTACGGTTGGGTTTACCCTATCCTGGTAACCACAGCAGACGGTTTGTGTGGTGACCTGCAGTCTTTCTGTAGCCAGACAGTGGTGTGTTAGACATTATAGAGATGTAGCCCACTGGTTACTTCAATGACTGCAGAGGCAAAGATCACGGGTTTGATCCCACAGTGGTGTTGTTTAATAAGGCTGTCTGAAGCATTTCCTTTTAATTTAAATCAGTGCTGCCAGCAAAAACACCCTCACAGTGCCGTAGCCTAAAGTGCCTCATAAGGCACCCTATAAAGCGCCCAATAAAGCTCCCTATAGGGCATATTATAAGGTGCCTTGGCGGACAGGGCACTCTATTATGTGCCCTATGGAGTGCCTTATAGGGCGCCTTATGCGGCACCCTAGGTTACGGCACTGTGAGGGTGTTTTTACTGGCAGCACTGATTTAAATTTAAAAAAGGAAATGCCTCAGACAGCACTGATTTAAATTAAAAGGAAATGCCTCAGACAGCCTTCTTACATAACACCACTGTGGAATCAAACCCATGACCTCTGCCTCCACAGTGAGTGCAGTAACCAGTGAGCTACATCTGTATTGCTTTGAATCTTGCACTGGCATGAACTTAGAGTTAACGCATGTTAACGTGTCACGGCGCCCACTATCGCGCGATACAGATTCTTGCTAGCGTGCCACCGAAACACCCACTCCTTATATGGCATTCTTCACATTATCGCTGCAGCTAGCACTGGTAATATTACGATGGTTTAGTAAACATACCCCTTTGTATTTTCCACTGTATTTGTGCATTTGCCACTTGCTTTTCCTCATTTGCTGATCTAATTCTTTGAAATGTTTTTCTCTTGTTTTGTAAAGTCTGTTGCTTCCTTCCCTGTGTGTGCTTGTGGATTCTCATTCATTCCTTCCAGTCATCAGAACGCTTGTCCAAGTTTGATAATAGAGACAGATTCTGGACATTTACTTTCATATTTCAGCACTTTTTGCATATTTGAATCTGATGATGCTGTCAGATAGTCCTGGTGGCCTATGATAGTAACTCTGTGGGTGTAATCAATCTCTGTGAGGCCTAGCATTTTTTCAGCTGGGAATGCCTGTGTGGAAAATTTTGTGAACCAGAATGAGAATCTTGAAATGGATCCTGTACTGTATGGGAAGTCAGTGGTAGGGTATCAGAAGGGGGGTGATGTTTTCATGGCAGGAGGTGTGAGTGAGGAGGCAGACAGCAGCATTCTGGATAAGTTGAAGTCTATGCATCTGATATTGGTGAAGTCCTGTGTAGACAATGTTACAGTAGTCCATATGGGAGATTACAAGAGAGAGTATCATGGTAGTTAAGGCCAGGGAAGAAAGGAAAGGGCGCACAGCTGATTTGGTGCAGCGAATAGAGGGACTTATGGACAATGGAAGTGATGTGATCATGCAAAGTCAGGGCTGAGTCCAGGGTAATGCCAACATAATGGAGGGAAAAGACCAGAGGAATTGGAGTGCCATGGAGAAGGGGTGCAACAGTAGGTGGAGAAGTGTGGCTGGTGAGCTGGATGGCTGAGGTTTTGCTGGGGTTGAGCACAAGGTGATTTGCGTGGAGCCTGTCGTTGCATGAGAGACAAGATTTAAGTATGGATAGATCAGGTGAAGATGGGTTAACCGTTAGCCTGTCTTAGTAGACATACCCCTACAAGTCCTTTATATAAACTACGTATAATTTTATTGGATCAAGTAGCCCTATTCCCCTAACAACGTTGCAAAACTTAATAACTTTAAATAGCTAAAATAAATCTTTAAATCTTTATTTATTATATTTATTTAATAGGTTTTTAACATTAGAAGCCCCAAAGTGCCTCACAAATGCATCTTCGAAGTTGTATACCAGAGCCACTGCTAGAACCATGTCAGTCATGTTCCATGACTTTGTTAGCAAGGTCAAGATGTTCAAATATGTGCATCGAAAATTAATGACAGATGCAACACCTAGAGGGAAAATAAATTTATAGCTAGAAGCCCCAAAGTACGTCAATTGACACACTCAATTGTCTTGGATGCATCAATTGACGTACTTTGGGGCTTCTAGGTATAAATTCATGTTCTCACTAGGTGGCGCATCTCAATCACTGTTTACAGTTTACGCCGACATTATAAACAATAAACACACAATGATGTCATGTAATGATGTCACATACTGCACGTATTTAATAAATAAGTAACTTCACATTAATTCACATCTGCATTTCATGCTAAACGCAGCCGTCGTGATAATGCGTCAATTGACGCACTTTGGGGTTTCTAGGTAAAATTCCTTTTGGGGCTTCTAGTGTTAATACCGCTTTATCATTTCAGTCAAAGCGGTTTACATTGTAATTTAAACTTGGCAATGTACATTAAACAAGGATACATCTGAACGTTTAAAATGTGTTTGTGTGGCCATTATGTAGCAGCTGGCAGGAGAACACATGACTGTACATAATGTGCATATGCTGATGGATGGGCTGGAAGAGGGGTGATGGTAGATGAGAGCATGGTATGGTCTTGCTGTTCTGATGTACCTGATGTGCCTGCACAAATGCAGTTGTAGTGGCATGAAGAAATAGTAGCTAATGGGGAAGTTCCAATCCCAGCTATGTGGCTATGACAGCTATCCATATTTCTAACCACCACATTATCTTCCTGACACATGTGCATATAACAGCTGGATAAGTGTCTCTCATATTGGCCATTTAGAGCAAGTAAGGACATGTGATGATCCCTGCAGGTAGCCATTCAAGGAGTGGCATGTGCTTGAATGTACTGCATATATGTGATGGAGCCAAAGATGTTCAGTCACAGTCCTGATGAAACATTCCATTCATGTACAACTCATGTGTTATTCATCTACAGGGTGAACATGTCTGAACCTATGCAATGTGCTATAGCAGAGGCAATAAAGTCATCCCGTCAGATGGGCATGATTGCAATGTACATGTTAGCAGATCCAATGTGCTATCATAACACATAAAAAAGCATGTGTATCCTCCAGACAATGCAGACCCCAGACTGTATATTGAAGTGAGTTTCCCAAAGCCACAAAGAGATGCAAACACTGGTCTGTAGCTTATAGAGCCAGTGCTCTAACTATTAGGCTACACCTCCACACCGCTCTGCTCAGCAATGTCAAGAATCAAAGAGACTGCAGGTCCCTGCCTGCAATAGCCAAAACCCAGGACATGAAAATGTGGCTGGCACATTCTGAGACAGTGGTACACCACACCTAGGGTCTGCCTACAGTGGCACACATGCAGTACATACTGCACTGGACACTCAGTATTGTAGCCACATAGCAGACACATAACTGCAGAATACATGTCTTGTTCAAAGGCCAAAGTCCTATGATGAAGCACTATTACCACATGTGGATAAAAGCAAACCAGTCCACAGCATGGTAATTCTAAGAACATGTTTTATTCAAAAGACTCAATCAGTCAGGGGTTATGAAGAGCTATTCCCTGAGAATTACCATGCCGTGGATTGGTTTGTTCAAAGGCCAAGTCACATGTGAAGTCAAGATGCCTGTCCCTCCAACGCCAAACAACAGTCGCATGCAGAGGTCCGCTGTGCCGCAGTTGGGCACTAACCCCTGAGGCAGTCCCTTGAGACCTGCTGTACACTGCAAGATAGGTACACCTGCACATACACCTAACTCATACCAAATGCATGATTCCTGAGGTCCATCGCAGACCATCCTGCTCTCCTCAGGGGGCCATGCACATGTCTCCCACCATCATAGAAGACAAGCAAGTACTGGGCAATGTTCCAGTGATCACAGTCACCACTATGGATGCAATTGGGGGCACTGGGTGCTGAAATCAGTTAGCCACTCCATTATCCATGATGCACCACACAGTCTGAGCAGATATATGCAACTGATGCCCACATGGAGAATGCAGTGATCCATCACATCAGCTCTGTAATATGCAGGGACATTGTGTGCTTCCTGCATATAACAGCTGCCATATGTGCAAATGACCTGTTTCAGCTGTCACCCTGAAAGTGAGGAAAGGCACACATAATCTGGTCCCCAGAGAAAGCCCTGCAATAGATGGACTCTCCAAGTTCTGGAGCATGTCTATATTACTGCTAATGTGCTACAGGTATTGTCTGCAGTGTGTGATGCTAGTCAGAATAGTGCATGCTGGAGTGGCTGTCTTATCTGGGCCTTGTGTACTGCTCCTGTTTGCCAGGGACTTTCTCATAACATCTCATGTCAGTCCCTAAGGTTGTGGCAGCTGTTTCCAAGGAACCCAAATGCAGTGAGTGTCATCTAGGCAGGAAGAGCCTGACAATACCATAGTTAGCAGCAGGTTACCAACAGCTCAAGAACAGCTACTTGCTTCACTTTCTGGGAATCCTAAACAACTAGATCAATCACAGGTAGCCTACAAATTTTGGACAACACTGGCCTGTGTCAGCCACTCACATATCATCTGTGCCCAGTCTGCTAGTCACCACACACTGCATATGCATATAGCCACCATGAACACATTGGCTTTATACAAAGAGAATGGACAGCCAGCAACCTGTCTAGTGACTGGACTACCAAAAAAGAAACAGTACCCATATCACTGCAGCTTGACCATATAAAGCACCATGTGGATGCATAGCAGTGACATGGTCACAGCTTAGTCAGGCTAAGAGTAGCATTTCATCATGAACAGATGTGTGCACCAGACCATGCCCGTGGCAGATCCATGCTAAGGCGGCTCAGTCATTGAGCTTACCTCTGACTCATATACATCCTTTGCAAACAGCACTGTTTTAGGTAATACCCAGAATCCTCTGTTCCTCATTATGTATCCTTTAATTCTGGACTTGTGGACAGCTTATACAATGCAAGATACAGTGGAAAGAGGGCCAGAGACAGGCTGAGTGTATGCTGGCTCACAGTGGCCTACGTCTCTCACATATCCAAATACGGTGTCCTCCTACACAGCTTTTGGTAGCATTGAACATAGTGTCATACTTGTACTCCCATATAATGTCATGTCCCTACCCATGGACACTGCAAAATTGTCCAGTGCAGCACATGCACTCTCCCATGCTGCAGATACAATTGCCGCTCCTCCAAGAGCACATGGAAACATGGCAGATTGGACATGGGGTTGGGTGTTGGAACAGTTGCTGGCAACACATACGCCTCCATTCCCTGCCTCTATGTACTCTAACAACATCCTTGTGATTGTCACACTCAGTGCCCCTGGGGAGCCAGGGAGGCTGTCATGATGTAACACATGCAGACAATGAGTAGGCCCGCATAGCTTCTGGCCATGTGAACATAGGCTTTGGCCAGCAATGCCACCTATGCAGAGCACATTCTAAGCATGTATGGTACTGTTCCTCCCACCCGTACCTCCACCCCAACATTCACCTCCAGGCCTTCCCATATGGTGGCAGGCGATGCAGAGACCAGCATGAGATCCTGTGCCACATTTTGGCAGCTGGAATTGTGCAAGCACCATTCTGAGGTCAGTGTCCCACTGTCATAATCAGGCATACAGGTGCATTTGGACTCTCATTTGGGGTAATAGGTAAAGTACTGCTGAATGCTTTGGCCAATGATCATTAGAGTGTTGAGATGGTGTTTTATGTGTGCAAATTTGCCTGATATGGAACTGCCTGTATGTGCATACCCTGCATAGAGCAAGAATCTCCCAGATTACACTCTGTGACTGCAGCATAGGAAAAGAGCAATGTGCATGCAGGTAACTGCTGAATCCTTTCGGTGTCACCAACTAAGTGATTGAATTGGACATTCGCAGAGGCCATCCCTCCACTTGAACCTAGTTCCCTATAGGCTGCACCTGAGCCAAGTGGATTGTTGCCATGGAAACAGCTGTTATGGCAATTGGCATTAATCAGGCCTCTCACCTGTGCGAATTGGTGTGTCCTGAGGCCTGGAGGCTCAGTCAGAAGTGAGGGTTGAAAAGCACACACATGTGTTCCCCCTGCTCACTCCAGGCAAACCAGCAGGTGATTTGGGAGCTGCACAAAAGTGTCATGTTGAGAGGTAAGTGTAGGGAAGTGCTGTGGGGATGGGCCTTGATGATGGTGTAACTGGAATGAATTACAGCATCACAGCCACAGATTGCAACTACTTACTGAAAACTAACCTTCTGCTTGTAAATGGTATCTCACATAGTATGTGGGGTTGCTGTATAGCTGACCTGCAGCATGTTGTGTGTACAACCATAAAGCCTGGCATGACATGCATTCACAGTGCATTGCCGAAGCTCACACTATTCTGGAGATACACACAGACACACACACACATACATGACCCTGCTGTCCAAAAGTGGTATTATTCTCAATTGTGTCCCAGTTGACCAATGACACCAACTCATCAGATGCAACAAACACAAAAATGCAACTTGACCTACAGGTTATGGCTGACTTTTTCTCCATCAACACTACAGCACTATGACAATGCAGCTGAAAACCACTTATGGCACACATTCAGCCTACTATCTAAAACAGAACTATCAGATATCATCAGCAGTATCAATGCTACAACATCATCATTGAATCCATGTCCAGTGATATGGTTAAAATCTCTTTGCAATTAGTTCACCCAGACTATACTAAAGATAGTCATAGAAACATAGAAACATGATGACAGAAAAAGACCACATGGCCTATCTAGTCTGTCCTTCCATATCAACAACTACAACAGTCCACTTTTTACCTTTAGAGATCCTCTGTGTTGGCCCCATGCTTTTTTGAATTCAGTTTTGGATCCACTACTCTTTCCGTAAAGAAATATTTCTGTATATCACTCCTGAATCTATCTCCCTTCACCCTCATCCCATGTCCCCTCATAGCAGAACTTGCTTTCAATTGAAAGAGGCTCTCTCCCTAAACATTTATGCCACGGAGGTATTTAAACATCTCAATCATATCACCTCTATCCCGCCTTTCCTCTAAGGTGTACATATTAAGATCCTTAAGTCTGTCCTCATATGCTTTATAATGAAGACCACTAATCATTTTAGTAGCCACCCTCTGCACCGACTCCATCCTGTTCACATCCTTTTGAAGGTGCGGTCTCCAGAATTGCACACTATACTCCAAATGAGGTCGCACCAAAGACTTATACAGAGGCATTATCACCTCCTTTTTTCTGCTAGCCATTCCTCTCCGTATGCACCCAAGCATCCTTCTAGCTTTTGCCGTCGCCTTTTCTACCTGTTTAGCTACTTTAAGATCATCAGACACAACCACGCCTAGGTCCCGCTCTTCTTTAATGGACAAAAGTACTTCACCTCCTATACTGTATTGCTCCCTTGGATTGCTGCAGCCCAAATGCATGACCTTACATGTTTTAACATTAAATTCCAGCTGCCAAATTCTAGACCATTCTTCAAGCTTAGCTAGATCCCTCCTCATGTTATCTACACCTTCCTGGGTGTCTACTCTATTGCAGATTTTGGTATCATCCGCAAAGAGGCAAACCTTACCCAACAGCCCTTCCACTTTATCACTAACAAAGATGTTAAAAAGAATCGGACCAAGGACAGATCCCTGGGGCACACCACTGGTAACATCCTTCTCCTCAGAGTGAGCTCCATTTACTTGTACTCTTTGTCGCCTCCCACCCAACCAATTTCTAACCCAAGCAGTAACTTTAGGGTCCATCCCTAGGGTGCTCAGTTTGTTTATAAGTCACCTGTGAGGAACAGTGTCAAAGGCTTTACTGAAATCTAAATACACCACATCTAGAGCTCTCCCTCGGTCCAACTCCCTGGTCACCCAGTCAAAGAAATCAATCAGATTTGTCTGACAAGACCTGCCTCTGGTGAATCCATGCTGCCTCGGATCCTGTAATCTGCTGGACTCCAGAAACCTCACTATTTTCTCTTTCAGCAGCGTTTCCAATAATTTACTCACCACCGAAGTTAAACTAACCGGCCTGTAGTTTTCAACCACATCCTTACTTCCGCTTTTGTGTAAAGGCACCACATGAGCCTCTCTCCAGTCCTTTGCCACCACTCTCGATTCCAACGAGGCATTGAAAAGGTCAGTCAGTGGAGTTGCTAGAACGTCCCCAGGTTCCCTCAGTATTCTAGGGTGTATCCCATCCGGTCCCATCGCTTTGTCTACTTTAAGTTGAGCTAGTTTTTCACGAACACAGTCTTCTGAAAATTGTTCAAGATGTCCCTCGCTTCTGTTCCTATTTGAGGGTTTTTTCTGAGGTCCTGCTCCACCTCTCCCTCTCCCAAGGATACCTACCCCCATCTCTCAAATAAGCCTCAATTTGCCCTGCACTAAAGAAGACTTCATTAGACACAACACATCCCAGCTCATACAGACCAATTGCCAACATCCCATTCCTAGCTAAAATAATTGAGAAAGCTATACAACAACAGTTCTAGACCATGTTGATTCTCATGCTCCATTGGACCCTCAACAGCATGGCTTCTGCCCCAGCAGGGCGTTGACACACTCTTCACGGATTTCTTCAACCATCACATCATAGGCCTGGACAAGCCTCGACAAGGATTCGTGATGATCTTCCTCGACATCAGCGCGGCATTCAACTCAGTATCACATCACACCATGCTAGACAGAAATATAGGTCTGGTCAACAACACCATAAAATGGTTTATATCCTACCTCTCAGACAGAACCATGCAAGTAAAAGTTGGGCTCAGCAACTCCAAACCTTTTAAGTTAACACAAGGTATCCCTCAAGGCTTGTCCCTGTCTGGCTTACTATTTAACATTTACATACAGCCCATCTGTAACCTATTAAGAAAATGGAACATGCAATTTCACATCTATGCAGATGATATCATGTTCTATATGCCATTCAGTACTCAATCCGGACTTCACAATCATATCTGATGTCTTCTTCTCTGTCACAAACCTTCTTGCTGATCCTAATCTTGTAGTGAACAAAAACAAAACTGAAGCACTACTAATATTCGGAGATCAAAACTTCAAACCACCGGACAAGCTCACAATACATACTGCTGAAATTACCATAAAAAAGAAATCAAGTAGCTTGGTATAACTATTGACAGCAGCCGCAACATGCTGGCACACATCAAGAATGCAGCAAATACAGCAAACTGGAAACTTAGAGGTATGTTTACTAAAACCCCGGTAATGTGCAGGCCGCGGTAGTGTGCGGGTGCTATATAAGGAGTGGGCGTGTCTGGCTGAAAAAAGCAAAACCGGGATTAATCATGCGCTAATGTGCGCGGCGCTCATGTGCGCCCCGCACATTAGCGCATGAGAAAGCTGCGCGGGAAGCATAAGTGGCGCATTGATGCACAAGCATAGGAACAGAGCCACAGTACACTGGTTAAGACACTGACCAATGGAGCAGGTATCAGGGGTTCAATCCCCCACTATGCCCAATGAAGAAGGCTGACTAAGGCATTACTTTAGGAGAAATTTTAATATTGGGCGGCATAAGGCGGCACGCTGATGTGCATAAGGCGGCGCGCTATTGCTTTAGGAGGCATTTTATTTTTTATTGTAATTAATACTACTAGCAAACGCACTCTCAAAGCGTGTTAACATAAGGCACCCCATAAGGCACATTTTAAAGTGCACTGTCCGCCAAGGCACCCTAGAATGTTGCTTATAGGGCGCTTTATAGGGTGCCGTATGAGGTACTGCAAGGTCACAGCAATGTTTTTGATGGCAGCACTGTGCAGTTTAAGGAATGAAAAGCATAAGTAGGTGCGCTGACATGCAAGGAGGAGCAGCAGTGGAGCACAATGGTTAAGACACTGACCAATGATGCAGGAATCATGGATTCAACCCCCCACTGTGCCTAATGAAGAAGGCTGGCTGGGGCATTATCTGTTATACGTAATATTGCAGTAGGGGGCATTTTATTTTTATTTTCATTAGTGCTGCCAGCAGACACACCCTCATAGTATGGTAACATAAGGTGCTGCTGCATAAGGCGCCTCATAGGGTACCCCAGAGGGCACATCATAAAGTGCACTGTCCGCCACGGCAGCCTAAAATGTCCCCTATAGGGCACCCTATAAGTTTCTCCACAGGATAACGTATAGTGCACCTTATATGGACGGTAACCATAAGGTAACCTATAGGGCACCCTATAAAGCGCCCTCTGAGGCACCTTATGGGTTCATTACAATGAGGGTGTTTTTGCTGGCAGCAATAATGTACATTAAAAAGAGATAATGCTATGGGCAACTGATCAAATAACCCCACTGTGGGTTTGAACCCACAACCTCTGGCTCCACAGGCAGTGAAGTAACCATTGTGCTACAACTCTATAGCTGCTAGCAAGCAGCTGGCTGGCTGCTGAGGGAGTGCATGTCACCACACAGACAGTCTGCTGTGGTCACCAGGATAGGGTTAGCTCACCCGTACCCATGATGCACTGCACATGCAAATCAGCTGTCCACAGATAAACACAAGATGGGGTATGCACCCCCACAGCACCTCGGCCTGGTAGGGGGAACTGACCATGTGCACCCCCACAGCACCTCGGCCTGGTAGGGGGTACTGACCATGTGTTTTACTGGCACAGAGTAGCTACACACCGTCACATTGTGCGGGTACTGTGCTCACCCTGAGGGTGCGGTGAGGCGCCCAGCACCAGGTCCACAGCACCTTCCATGGCAGAAAAAGGCCATGCTGAAGGTCCAAAGCAGTGTTAATGTGTCAGATAGGTGTTTTCTGCAGATAATACCTTGGATATATCTGTCTGTCTCAGTCAGGTGTAGCCACCATGGACCCCCCAGAGGATCATGTACCACCACCATCCTCCTCCTCCTCCTCCTCCAGGTCCGAGGGTGGCAAACAAGGTTTCCTTCCCCCCCCCCCATCAACAGATCCACATTCTACCTCCCTGCAATGGTGGCAGTAGAGGGGACCATCAACCCCGGTCTAGCTGGGGAACAGACAGCCTACAGGGCAGTCAATGTAGCTCTGTACACATCCATAACACAATAGCAGACAGACATTAGGCCTGGATATGCTAAGCTGCACCCCACCACTATCTGATATTCTCTTGCAGCAAGCCTTCATCCGCTGCACCCTACAAGGCACTCCATCAAGACACATACCAGCTGCAAACAGTCTGCTAGCTAATCCATAGTGCATGTTCCTGGTGGAAATGCATGCACCCAGACCAGGAATGTCAGCATACACAGCAAGCAGATAAATCAATGACTGGGCCCCAAAAGGAAACCAATAAATATCACATGACAGAAATACTATATAGCACTATGGGGGTGCCTAGCCATGCTGTTGTCACTGCACAGTCAGGGTGAGAGTGATCTCCCAGAAGGACATACTGAGGTCACCCTGTCTGTGTAGGTCGTGTCCGGGCACTAAAATGTCCCAGCCAGTGCCCTATGCCCTGTGCAGAGGCATCCTGGCCAGGCCACCCTGTCCGGGCTATACCCATGGTACCTTGCTCCTCATTATGCACATTGGCAGGCCAATACTGGCAACAGTGCTGGCAGTGTGGGCTGTGTAAGGTGTTTGCAGCCACCACACACTGTATAGACAGACACACACTCCCACACCTATGCCAGCATTGTGCTACTATAGAGGAGTTTAGCAGCCCTGCCCACTACACCAGTCCTGGGCACAGTACAGGCATGGATATGCTACGCAATACTGTTGGGGGTCACTCCCCAGGGTGGTAAACACTGTCAGAGACCAGACCTGAAGCACACACCGCAGACATCAGAAAGATTGTTATGATGGAGCTCAATGAGCAAACTGTGCTTAACGTAGGACTTGCAATCTGCCAGTAATCATAGGGAACGTTTGATAGGTGTGTACCGTATACCCAGGTGTAGGGTGGCATTGTTAAGGTATGCAAGTGCTAGTATTGGGAGATGCACGCAGGGCCCAATGTCCTGCCTCTCCAGGAGGCATTGGCCAATGGGGCCTGTGGGTGTGGGTGTGGGTGTGTCTGCCCCTGTTGGCTGCTGCTTTACGGCAGAGGTTCCCAACTCCAGTCCTGGTGTGCCAAACACTGTTCGGGTTTTCATGCTGTCCCTCATGAATATGCATGAGATACATCTGCATACCATGGAGGTGGTGCAAAGATATGCAGCACAGGCATCTTTATTAGAGGCAGCATAGAACCTGAATGGTGTGGGGCCCTCCAGGACTGCATTTGTGAGACTCTGCTCTAGGTAATGTGCCTGTTTATGGTGTCTGTGCTCAGTGGGGTAAAATATAGGCGTATTAACCATGCGTATGTTCTCAGCAATAAAGGTTTGTCCTTACTATCACGGTTTAGTTGTGGGAAAAATATGTGGACTGGATTGGCAGGAGCCCCAGCTGGGCTTTCAACCTGTGACCTTCTGTCTCCAAACACAATGTTTGTGTGCACTGCACCACCATGTTGCCACAGAGACAGTGCATTCCCTGATGATAGCATGACTGTTTGTCCGGCAGGGCCTGTCTGTTGCAGTGCATTGCACCCACCTACACAGGGCTAGGCCATAGTCTGTTCTGGGCAGCTGCCACTGCCCCCCTCCACCTCCAGTACCCCTGTGCCACCATGCAGACATGCCCTGGTGGTGCTGGAGGTACGCAGTCTCAGGCCATCCTGTTTGCGGGTAGGCGGCTGCCTATGGTGCATGTTCTGGGGTAGGGGTGCCTGCATATCTGTCCGCACGTCCCCCAATCACCGCCTGCCAATGTTCCGTGCCCTTGGGGGTACCTGCTGGGTACTATCCCCTGTGACACTGTGCTAAACACTCTCGTGCCCATGTTGGCCACTCATCAGTTGCTGTCTGGCTGCTGTTCAGTTTCAGCATTCCTAGGTGCCATCTAGGCATCTGCCTAGTCCGCACTGTGCCCCAGCTGCACCACAGCATGTGCCACCTGCAGCCCTCTGTATCCCCTTTCCCAGCATCTGTCCAATTGCCCATTCCGACCTGCCCGCCCTGCTGTTGTGGAAATGTGCATGCCATAGGTAACCTGTCCAATGGAGAGGGAAACCCTGATCAGTGCTATTTCACTGTGGGATCATTCACCTTGTATGGGGACGGAGCGTAGACCCTTCTAAAATTCATATTTATTTTTAGGGGCTTTTATGGGAGTGTTTTTTGGTGTTCCCCATTACTATCACTATTGCCCGGCTTGATTATAATTTTTTTATATTTTTTTTCGGGTCATTTTTACTGTTTATTTGCCCTTTTGTTCCGTGCACATGTATCACACTGCTCACTTTTTGTAGGTTTCCCTGGTTTTGCTGTACATTGCTGACAGAAATGGTTTCTCTTCCCTTTAAATCGGCTCTACCGCGAGGTTTTCACTTGCGGTATTATTTTCATTGAATTTCAGCCCCGCTCTTGTGCGGGGGGCCTCTCCCCTCCCACTCTCCACCCATTGACCCCGTCTCTCCGCCCCTGGGGAGCTTTCCTCCGCCCTCCGGGAGCCTTTCCACGCCTCTATCGCTCATTTGCGGGCCGCGCACATGAGCGGGCCCGTTAGTGCGGCGCGCACGTGTGCGGGGCACAGAAATGCATCATTAGCGTGCGCTAAGGTACCTTAGCGCACGCTATTGTGCGCTGCGCACTTGTGCGCCGTTTAGTAAACATACCCCTTAGACTCCTCAAACCACTACACCCTCTTCTACAAGACACCGAATTCATATCTGTTTTTCAAGCCATCATTATACCCCACCTTGATTACGGTAACATCCTCTATCAAAGGCTGTCAAAGCAGGCATTATACCTACTCCAGCTAGTACAACTGGCAAATCAAATTGACAAAACATAACTCCAATCCTAAAAGGTTTGTGCTGGCTTTCAATTACTCAACGGACAAAACACAAATCCATAACTAACACCTTCAAAATCCTTCATAACCTCTCTGCTCCCTGCCCCAAGGATCAAATCACAAGAGATCCAGACAAGACCAAGAAGATCAGCAACCCAGAATCTCCTGATCATCCCTCCTCTCAAAATCAAGTGGAGTGGAGGAGTGGCCTAGTGGTTGGGGCAAGGTACTTCAAGTTGGAAAATCGGGGGTTCAAATCCCACTAGAGGACAGCAACCTTGGGCTGGAAGGACTGGGGTTTCTAGTCCCACAGGTGCTCCTTGTGGTCTTGGGCAAGCCACTTAACCCTCCATAGCCCATGTTCCCTGTAAAATAGTTATCTTCAAGTTATAATGCCCTGTTCAATGTAATTTCAGTTTGTTCAATGTAAACCACACTGATGCAGAATAGCGTGGTATATAAGAGAATGTAAATAAATAAATATCAAATGTACACAACAGACAAGCAACAGGGCCTTCTTGCTATATGCCCCCATGATCTGGAACTCTCTACCCCAAAACTATCTGATCTGCTCAATCTATCCAAGGTATGAAGAAACTACTCAAAATACACCTATTTATAGAACACTTTGGGCCTCATGACATCACATAATTATATATGCAATATCCACCTCTGATCTGTTGACTCAATCATAATCCCCATGTTTAACCCCCTTATTTTAACTACAAGTTGTTTACCCCCTTGTTCAATGTAAAGCAAATCTCGTGAGATTATGTGCTGTTGTTCATTGTAAACCGCCTTGGTACAAAGGCGGTATATAACAAACTGTTAAATAAATTCTTACCTGCCTCTTAGGCATTCCACCATTGTCACTGCCTGCTCAGTGTACCAGTGCTATTAGCACACTCTGCAATTGTGGGCACTGTCAATACCTGCTCAGTGTGCCAGGGCTATTAGGGTGCTCTGCCATAGATGGTGCTGCTTCTCAGTGTGGCCTCATACCAGATGAAATGCTGAAAGTTGTGCATGCTGATACAGTTCTGGAAACATTGGATTAAGTTAACACACCTGGACATACCAGTTCTGATCTACTGGTTGGTCTTCAACCTGTGACCCTTCTTGCATAAGCACACTGGCCATGTTTTTGGAGCCACAGAACACTCATGTGGTTTCATTAATCCATAGGTATATATGTGGTCATTGTCAGGATGCATGAAGGCATGAGCTGGGATGTGTCTATATTTTCTTAGATCCCCGCAGGCTCTGTTCGGCAGGTGTGGGAGAAGGATATCTTGTTAGGTGTGTATGTTGCATTGCCTTGCTATGCTGATGGTTCAACTGACATTCGTGTCGTACATATGGGATCTGTTCAGTCAAAGGGGCAGGCCATGATACATGAACACACAATTCCAGACCATGGGGGTCCTAGCTGAATGACCAATGTATCTATTTCCTGGTGTGTGCTTGTGAGGCAGTCATGGAATAATCTCATATTTCGCAGACCACCAGAGATAATGTGGATTCGTATGTGGCTCAAATGTTTGTATTTGACTAAGTACCTGCTTATGGAGGATTCACTGGTTCATGCACAGATTATGGTCATCATCTGGCAGGTGAGGGAGCAGCGTGGTCATTTTTCCTCTGGGCTGTTATCATCTTGCATAGTTGTCCTACCTCAGTGGCATATTTTCCCCCAACATGCACATATCCACTCAATATGTGTATGTGAGGGGCATCTTGATCCTAAGGGCAGCCCATCCACTCAGAAACTAGCTGGGTGCCAGGGTCCACCAATCATGGTGGACAGCATGCCGGCCGATCCCTCCCTCCCTGTCATCATGGCACATCCGTCGCTTCAGTGCTACAGGTGGCCTTATTAAAGTTGCACACATGTAGCTAGTCACATCATGCTGCCCCTGCTCCCCCCTCCACCGGGGGATGTGGGCATGTCATCATCATTGGAACAGCCAAAACTGACCACATCACACCTGCACCCTGTCAACTACACTGGCTTCCAATCCAGGCTCGTGCCAAGTTCAAAGCAATACTGAACATTTTCAAAATCCTGCACCACTCCTCAGCAGACATCTTACAGGACATGATCAGAAGAGACCCAGGCACATGCCCCAGGTGAAACAATAACAAATATATGCTTATCATACCCACGGATTACCAGAAAAGCAAACAGTCCACTTCCAGAAGGGCACTCTCCTTAGCTGCACCTAGCTTATGGAACATCCTCCCCGATGAATTGTGAGCCTCTGGAGATATCAAAGACTTCAGAAAGAAACTCAAGACCCTCCTGTTCATGGAACACTATGGAAATGTCACATAGTCCAGCAAACACACCGGTCTACCCCATCCTGAACCCATCAAAACAATAGAACTGCTCAAACTAATAAATAAGTCAAGCCAACTCTAAATAGGTTCTAGCTTGTTAACTACCCTGTATGCCAACCCCCTTTTTGTTCTAGTTCATTGTTCCCAGTTTAAGTTTTAAGTTATGATGTAAACCGCTTTGATTGAAGGATAAGGCGGTCTAGAAGTCTGGTTAAATAAATAAAAGTGTGCTGCTGCCAGTGGACAAGCCAGCCCCACTGCATCACTCACATAATACCTACTTTGCCAATTTGTCACCAACAACATAGTGCCCTTTATTAATCGTCACCATGCTGCTGCTGCCAATGGAGCACTACTATCACTGATTTGAGAACTACAGTGGGTGGAGCACATTGCATTCATTTAAATAGGCTCTTTTCCCTCAGAAATAGTCCTTACTGTGAGCTTTCAGATGGCTTTGTGGTTCCCAGCACCAGGAGCTCTAATGCATGGTAATACATTCCGGCATTAAAGGAGCACACGTTATCCCTGCCAAGTCTGCACCCCATTAACTTCCCACTCTCCACATCCTTTCACCTTAACGCTTTGGGCCCAGCTTCAGCACATAAATCTAGTATTATCAGCACTTTACATAGTGTTAACCGCTCACAGGCACCGATAACGCGCATTAATGGCACCCTTGCTCCCTTACTGCTCTTTAGTAAACACACCCATTAGACCTTTACGCAATGAATGAAAGGTCACATATAACTGGCATTTCAGAGTCCTGGTGGAAGGAGGATAACCAAAGCGACACTGTTATACCAGATTACAAGCTATATCGCAATGATAGGGTAGATCACATTGGCAGGGGCGGCTCTATATGTTAAAGAGGGCATCAAATCAAACAGAATAAAGGTTTTGCAAGAAATGCCTATGGACAGAAACTTCATGTAAAAAGGGGAAGGGAATGGCAATGGGGGTGTACTACCATCCGCCTGGGCAGAGTGAACAGACAGTTGATGAAATGCTAACAGAAATTAGTGGCGCTAGCAAAGTTTGCAGCACCATAATAATGGGAGATTTCAATTATCCTGTTATTGACTGGGCCACTGTCACCTCAGGACATGCTAGGGAGACAAAGGGTATAATATACAATCCTTGGAGTTTGAAACAGCAACCCTTTATCCACAGTGCCTGAAGCAAAGCTCATTGCAAGAGCATGAGCTCGAAACACAGTTCTGTGTCACTGGAGATTTGACGGGTTTACTTTTACAAAAGTTGGATAGGCATAGATTGCATAAATTGCACCTACCAAGCCTTAGAGGAATGGGCTTTCACCATCATGAGAGCTAAGTTTAGCTTCTGTTTTTAAGTTTATTTGCGTTACACTTAGTGGTGCTCACACATCTAATGATGATTTCTATGTTGTCACAATAAAATTAAAAAGGAAACTTTGTTGTCCAAGGGGCATTAGCCTTTCAAAATGAAGATTCCGACAAGAAGTATATATATTTTATATATAATATTCCACTCTATGACTTCAGATTTCGTGGTTTGACCTTGTTATCTTGATATTCCTTAGTTGTTTTGGCCCATGGTTGATTTTTCATAAATATAGCATCAAGCAGCAGTGATATGTGGGTTGTTCCTTTACATAAGAACATAACAAAAGATATGCCATACTGGGTCAGACCAAAGTCCATCAAGCCCAGTATCCTGTTTCCAAAAGTGGCCAATCTAGGTCATAAGTACCTAGCAGTTTCCCTAAAAGACACAGGTTCCTCAGTGCTTGTACTGGGTCAAGCAGTGATATCCTGGGCCCCTTTTAATAATGGTTATAGACTTTTCATCCAGGAACTTGTCCAAACCTTTTTTAAAGCCAGCTACACTAATAGCTTATACTACATCCTCCGGTAAAAAATTCCAGAGTTTGATTGCATGAATTCCAGAGTTTGATTGCAGAATATAGAAAGACTAGGGGACATGCAATGAAGCTACAGGGTAAACTATTTAAGACTAATAAAATAAAATATTTTTTCACTCAACGTGTAATCAAACTCTGGAATTTGTTACCGGAGGATGTAGTAAAGGCTGTTAGTGTAGCTGGGTTTAAAAAAGGTTTGGACAAGTTCCTGGAGGAAAGGTCCATAAACCATTATTAAGAAGGGACCCAGGATATCAATGCTTGACCCAGTACAAGCATTGTGGAACCTGTGTCTTTTGGGGAAACTGCTAGGTATATATAACCTAGATTGGCCACTGTTGGAAACAGAATACTGGGCTTGATGGACCTTGGTCTGACCCAGTATGGCATATCTTATGTTCTTATGAGTGAAAAAATATTTTCTCTTATTAGTCTTAAATAGTTTACCCTGTAGCTTCATTGCATGTCCCCTAGTCTTTTTATATTCTGATGACATAAACAATTGATCTGCATTTACCCATTCCACCCCATTCATTAATTTACCCTATCATATCTCCCCTCAGCCGTCTCTTTTCCAGGTTGAAGAGCCCTAATCCTTTTAGCCTCTCTTCATAGGGGTATTTTTCCATTCAGTTTACCATTTTGGTGGCTCTTCTCTGTACCTTTTCTAATAACACTATATCCTTTTTAAGATACGGCAATCAGAATTGCACACAATATTCAAGGTGCGGTCAGAGTCATTACAGTATCCTTTGCTTTATTTTCCATTCCTTTCTTTATGATACCTAACATTCTATTTGCTCTCTTGGCCGCTGCTGTACACTGGGCGGAAGATTTTAACATGTTATAACGTCAACGATGACACCTAAATCTTTTTCATGGGTGGTGGTTCCTAATGTGAAACCTTGCATCGTGTTGCCATAGTTTGGGTTGTTCTTTCCTTGGTGCATAAATTTGCACTTGTCCACATTAAATTTCATCTGCCATTTGGATGCCCAGTCTTCCAATTTATTAAGATCATCTTGCAATTTTTCACAATCCTCATGGGTTTTAACAGCTTTAAATAGTTTTGTGTCATCTGCAAATTTGATAACCTCACTCGTTATTCCCTTTTCCAAGGGGTCTGTTTACTAAACATTCCTAATGTGCGGGGCCGCGGTAGTGTGCCTGTGCCATATAAGGAGTGGGCGGTTCAGGCAGAGAAAAGAAAAAAACGGGAGTAAGCGATCGCACAGTTGCGCGGGGCGCTATTGTGCGCCGTGCATAATAGTGCGTGGGAAGGCTAAGTGGCGCCCTGATGTGCACACACAAAGGAGCAGAGCCATAGTACAATGGTTAAGACACTGACTGTGGGTGCAGCTGCCATGGGTTCAATTCCCCATTGTGCACAACAAAAAGGGCTGGCTGAGGCATTAACTGTAATGGGTAAAAGTGCTTTAGGAGGCGTATTAATTTTGGGCGGCATAAGGCAGTGCACTGTTAATTTTGGGCGGCATAAGGCGGTGCGCAGATGCCCAAGCATAGGAACAGAGCCACAGCACAATGGTTAAGACACTGACCAATGGTGCAGAGATCAGGGGTTCAATCCCCCACAGTGCCCAATGAAGAAGGCTCACTGAGGCAGTGTGTATTATGGGGATGAGTGCTGTAGGGGGCAATCTATTTTTATTTCAGTTATCACTACTAGCAAACGCACTCACAAAGCGTGTTAACATAAGGCGGCCCATAAGGCACATGTTAAAGTTCACTGTCCGCCAAGGCACCCTTGAATGTCCCCTATAGGGCACCATATATGTTGCATCACAGGATAATGTATAGTGCACCTTATATGGACGGCAACCATAAGGTGCCCTATAGGGTGCCCTATAAAGCACCCTCAGAGGCACCTTATGGGTACAGTACACTGAGGGTGTGTTTGATGGCAGCAACATATGTACATTAAATAAAAAAAGCTTTGGACAACCCTATCAAATAACCCCACTGTGGGCTCAAACCCATTACCGCTGGCTCCACAGGCAGTGAAGTAACCATTGGGCTACAGCTATATAGCTGCCAGCAAGCCCCTGGCTGGCTGCAGAGAGCCTGCATGTCACCACACAGACAGTCTGCTGTGGGAACCAGGATAGGGTTAGGCCACCCATACCCATGATGTACTGTACATGCAAATCAGCTGTCCACAGATGAACACAAGATGGGGAATGCACCCCAACAGCTCCCCGGCCTGGTAGGGGGACGTGTCCGTGTGCACCCACACAGCACCTTGGCCTGGTAGGAGGTACTGACCGGGTGTTTAATTTGCACAGAGTAGCTACACACAGTCACACTGTGCGGGAACTGTGCTCACCCTGAGTGTGCGATGAGGCGCCCTGGACCAGGTCCACAGCACCCTCCATGGCTGAGAGCGGCCATGGCAGAGCTCCAAAACAGTCGTAATCTGTGAAATAGGTAGTTTCTGCAGGAACACCTTGGATATCTCTGTCTGTCTCAGTCAGGGGGAACCCCACCAACCCCCCCCCCCAGCTGAGGGTGGCAAACAGGCAGGGTCTCCTATCAACAGATTTCCCCCTTATACACCACCCACTCAGCAATGATGGCAGTAGAATGGACCATCAACCCCAGTCCTGTTGGGGAACAGACACCCTACAGGGCAGTCCAAGCAGCCCCACACACACCCAGACCACAATATCAGACAGACAGTAGGCCTGGATATGCTAAGATGCACCCCACCACTATCTGATATTCCCCTGCATCAAGCCATCAGCCACTGCACGGCACTCCAGCAGGGCACATACCAGCTGTGAACAGTCTGCTGGTTAGTCCCACTGGAAATGCATGCACCCACAACTGGGATGGCAGCACACACAAGCAGATACATCAGTGACTAGGCCCCAACAGGTGACCCATATATATCACATGAGGGAAGTGCTATGAAGCACTATGGGGGTGCCTAGCCATGCTGCCATCACTGCACAGTCAGGGTGGAGTGAAAGCCCAGCAGCACATACAGAGGTCACCCTGTCTGTGGAGGTGGTGGACGGCCACTACAATGTCCCTGCCAGTGCCCTATGCCCTGTGCAGATGCATCCTGGCCAGCCCACCCTGTCTGAGCTATACCCATGGTACCTTGCTGCTCATTATGCACATCATCAGGCCAAAACTGTGGACAGTGTTTGCAGCCAACACACACTGTATAGACAGACACACACTCCCACACGTATGCCAGCATTGTGCTACTATAGAGGGGTTCAGAATCCTTGCCCACCACACCAGTCCTGGGCACAGTACAGGCATGGGTATGGTATGCAATACCGTTGGGGGTCCCTCCCTAGGGTGGTAAACACTGTCAGGGGCCAGACCTGACGCACACACCGCAAACATCAGATAGATTATTATGATGGAGCTCATAGAGCAGACTGTGCATAACGTAGGGATATCTATCTGCCAGTACTCATAGCAAACGTTTGAGAGCTGTGTACCATATACCCTGGTGTACGGTGACATTGCTAAGGTATGCAAGTGCTGGTATTGGGAGATGCACGCAGGGCCCAATGTCCTGCCTCACCAGGAGGCATTGGCCAATGGGGCCTGTGGGTGTGGGTGTGGGTGTGTCTGTCCCTGTTGGCTGCTGCTGTACGGCAGAGGTTCCCAAATCCAGTCCAGGTTTGCAATACACTGGTTGGGGTTTCCTGCTGTCCCTCATGAATATGCATGAGCTACATCTACATGCCATGGGGGTGGTGCATAGATATACAGCACGGTTATTTGTATGAGTGGCAGCATGGAACCTGAATGGTGTGTGGTCCTCCAGGACTGCATTTGTGAGACTCTGCTCTAGGTAATGCCCCTGGTCATGGTGTCTGTGCTTGGTGGTGTAAAAGATAGGCGTATGACCAATGCGTATATCCCCAGCAATAAAGGATTGCCCTTACTAACATGGTTTAGTTGTGGGGAAAATATGTGGACAGGAATGGCAGTAGCCCCAGCTGGGCTTTGAACCTGTGACCTTTTGCTCCTGCACACACTGTCTGTGTGCACTGCACCACTGTGTTGCCACAGATGTGCTGAATTCCCTGGGAAGTCCATGACTGTACATCCGACAGGGCCTATGTTGCAGTGGACGTGCCAGCCTGCACATGGCTCGGCCACTGTCTTCTGTGGCTAGCAGCCACTGCCCCCTCCACCACCTGTACCCTACCGCCAACATGCTGGCATGTCCGTATCTTGGAAAAGCATATGACCTGATTGAGGTGTGGCACTCCAGGACTGCATTTGGGGGACTCGGCTGTCGGTAATGCCCATTGTTATGGTGTGTGTGCGGTGTTGGGTACAAAATGGGTGTGTGAACCATGCTTATGTTCTCTGCAATAAAGGAGTGTCTTTACTATCTCTGTTTAGTGGTGGGTAAAATATGGGGACTGGGTCAGCAGGAGCCCCAGCTTGGATTTGAACCTGTGACCCTCTGGTCCTAGAGGTACTGCCTCTGTCTGCTGCACCACACTGTGGCCACAGTGATAGTGCAGTCCCTGGGGGTGGGAAACCTGACCAAAGGAGTCAAAAACCCTGCTCTGCACATTTGTACTGTGGGCTCAGTCACCTTGTCTGGTGACAAAAGTGCAAATAAACCCCTCAACCGACCACGACGAACTGGGGATAAATATAACCAAGCTGGGCAACAGTGATATTAATGGGCAACCATAGCAAACACTCCCAGGAAGGCTCAGAAAAAAGGAAATGGTTTTTGGAAGGGTCTCCGCTCCGTAGCCCCTTCCATACTTCATTTCATTTTTTTGGAGCTTTCCTGGGTGTGTTTCTTATGTTTGCCCATTAATATCAGGGTTCCCCAGCTGACTTCCTATTTTTAATATGTTTGTTTGGGTCTTTTTCTATCTTTATTTGCACTTTTGTTCTGTGCACATGTATCACACTGCTCACGTTTTGCAGGTTTCCCCGGTTTCCCTGTACATTGCTGACGGAAATGGTTTCTCTTCCCTTTAAATGCCCTCTACCGTGAGTGTTTCACTCGTGCTATTTTTAACCTGCAAATTCGTCCCCGATACTGTGCGGGGAGCCTCTCCCCTCCCCTTCCCCGCCCATTGACCCCGTCTCTCCGCCCCTCGGGAGCCTTCCTCCGCCCTCAGAATGCCTTTCCACGCCTCTATCGGACATTTGCGGGCCGGGTACATGTGCGGGGCACGTTAGTGCGGCGCGCAATTGTGCGGGGCCCACGCGCACTTGTGCGGGGCATTTAAGAGCGTTTCTGAGCGTTTGAGTGCCGCGTTTCCGTGCGCTATTGTGCGGCACGCAATTGTACGGCTTTTAGTAAACATGCCCCCAAGTCATTTATGAATATGTCAAAAAGCAGCGGACCCAGCACAGATCCCTGCGGTACTCCACTATTCACCTTTTTCCTTTGGGAAAATTGGCCATTTAGCCCTTCCCTCTGCTTTCTATCTTTTAACCAGTTCCTGATCCACAATAGTACAATTGCCTCGTATCCGATGACTTTTTAGTTTTGCCAAAAGTCTCTGATGAGGGACCTTGTCAAAGGATTTCTAAAAGTCCAGATACACTATATCAACTAACTCACCTTTGTCTGTTTATTCACACCTTCAAAAAAACATAACAGATTAGTATGACAAGATCTTCCTTGTCTAAAGCCATTTTGGCTGTCTCCCATTAAACCATGATTATCGACATGTTCAGTAATTTTGTTCTTTATGATGGTTTCTACCATTTTTCCCGGTACTGACTTCAGGCTCACTGGTCTGTAGTTTCCTGGATCACCCCTGGAACCCTTTTTAAAAATTAGCATTACATTGATCATCCTCTAATCTGCAGGTATTACAGATGATTTTAATGATAGTACACAGATTACTAATAGCAGGTCTGCAATCTCATATTTCTGTTCTTTCAACACCCTTGGATGTATACCATCTGGTCCAGGTGATTTTCTACTCTTCAGTTTATCAAATAGTTGTAATACATCTTCCCTGTGTATCGATATTTCTTTGATTCTTCCGCAGCATCACCTTTAAATACCACTTCAGTTATAAGTAACATCCCTACATCTTCCTAAGTAAAGGCCAAAGCAAACAATTCATTCAGTCTGTCCGCTTTGGCCTTGTCCCCTCTTAGTTCCCCTTTCACCCCTCTTCATTTAATGGTTCAACTGACTCTCTCATAGGTTTTTGCTACAAATATACTTGAAAAACTCTTTATTATGCATTTTTGCTTCCACAGCAAGCTGCCTCTCAAATTCTCTCTTTGCCTGCCTTATCATTGCCTTGCATTTAACTTGCCAGTGATTGTGCTGTTTCCAGTTTTCGTCATTTGGCTCTTTTTTCCATTTCCTGAAAGATGCTTTTTTGGCAACAACAGCCTCTCTGACCTCACCTTTAAACCATGCTAGCAGTTTTTTAGTCTTCCTTCCACTTTTCTCAAAGCCTGGAATACAGCTGGTCTGGGCTTCCAAGATAGTATTTTTAACAACACCCAAGCTTGATGTAAGTCTTACATCAAGCTTGGGTGTTTTTTAAAAGGTTGTTTAAAAGTCTTTAACCTTTGCAGCTGCTTCTTTTAGTTTTTTCTTAACTATTTTCCTCATTTTATCATAGTTTCCCTTTCTAAAGTTAAAAGGTAGTACTGTTTGATTTCCTTACCATCCCTCCTCCATTAATTAAATCAAACACGATCATGCTTTGATCACTGTTGCCAAGTGGCCCCAACATCCTTAACTCTTACACAGATCTAGTGTTCCTCCAAGGACTAGGTGCAAAATGGCTTCCCCTCTGGTTGGTTCATGAACCAGCTGCTCCAAGAAGTTGTCATTTATTTCACCTAGAAACTTTATCTCCCTAGCATGTCCTGCCGTGACACTGACCCAGTCAATACTGGGGTAATTGAAATCACCCATTATTATTACTGTGTTGTAACTTTTGTTAGCTTCCCTGTTTTCTTTGAGCATTTCATCATCCATTTGTTCATTCTGGCCAGGCGGCCGATAGTACAGCCCCATTGCCATCGCCTTCCCCTTTTGATATGGCATTTCAATCCATAGAGATAATACAGCAAATTTTGTTTCCTGCAAAACTTTAATCCTTTGTGACTCAATGCCCTCTCTAATATAGAGCGCATCCCCTCCACCAATTTGATCAACTCTATCATTGCGATATAGTTTCTACCCAGGTATCAGTGTCCCACTGGTTGTCCTCCTTCCACCATGTGTCCAAGCTACAAATCATATCTAATCTCTCATTTAGCGCTATATATTCTAACTCTCCTATCTTAGTTTTTAGACTTCTAGCATTTGCATACAAGCATTTTAGAGCCTGTATTTTATTCATATTAATCTGGCATTCAGTAGGCAGGGGTAATTTGGAATCTTTAAGCACTGTCTGCTAAGAACTCAAGGGCATTTGGGCTACTTTTGTCTTTATTGGAACCTCTCTGGTGATGTGCCCTATCTTCATTCTTTTGGTAGTATCCTTCAAGGATACATTATTCCGAACCATGCGCTCTTGGGTGACTGTCAGCTCTCCCCTATTATCTAGTTTAAAAGCTGCTCTATCTCCTTTTTAAAGGTTAATGCCAGCAGCCTGTTTTTATCCCAGTTAAGATAGAGCCCATCCCTTCGGAATAGCCCCTCCTTTCCCCAGAATGTTCCCCAGTTCCTAACAAATCCAAACCCCTCATCCTTGCACCATCGTCTCATCTACGCATTGAGACTCTGGAGCTCTGCCTGCCTTTTGGGTTCTGCACGTAGAAACGGAAGCATTTCGGAGAATGCTACCCTGTAAGTTCTGTATTTCAACTTCCTACCTAAAAGTCTAAATTTAGCCTCCAGAACCTCCCTACCACATTTTCCTATGTCATTGGTACCGACATGCACCAAGACAGCAGAATCCTCCCCAGCACAATCTAAGATCTTGTCTAGGTGGCACATGAGGTCCGCTACCTTCACACCAGCAGGCATGTTACCAGGCAATCCTCACGTCCACCAGACACCCAGCTATCTACATGCCTAATGATCAAATCACCAACTATAATGGCTGTCCTAAGACATGGCCCTGGAGAAACTTCCTCGGTGCGAGAGGGTTTTACATCACCTGGAAGACAGGTCTTAGCTACAGGATCACTTCCTGCCACACCAGAGTGATGATCGCCTCTCACATGACCTCTCTCCTCCAGGGCAACAGGGATGCTGCCAGACTGGAGGTGGGTCTTCAGGACTATATCCCTGTAGGTCTCGTCTATGTACCTCTCTGTCTTCCTTATGTCCTCCAAGTCTGCTACTCTAGCCTCCAGAGATCAGACTCATTGCCTGAGAGCAAAGAGCTCCTTGCATCTAGTGCACATGTAAGACCCCTCACCAACTGGGAGAAAATCATACATGTGACACTCAGTGCAAAAGACTGGAAAGCCCCATCTCGCTGCTGGACTGCTGTCTGCATTTTAGTTTTAAGGATGTGTTTAGATATTTAAGTTCTTTACTTATTAAGGTTTGCTGGAGATATTTATACTAATAACACTATAGCTAATACTTTGTTCACCTGAAGCTTAATTAATCTCAGGTCCTTAATGAATGCCTGATGAGGATAAACAGCTGTAACTGAGAGTGAATATGGCATATCCTTTCCTTTTAAGAGGTTTAAGCACCTATAAAGCTACAGTTATCCCAGGGGTGGGTGGGTATTGGGGAGGGAAAGAAGACTTATTAAAAGATGACTGCTACAGAGTACCCTGTCCTGTGCTTCTAAGGTAATCTGTGACCAATTTCCAGGGGGAGTCCCACATCCCTTGCTTGGATAGAGGGAGTCTTGGGATCTAAATTTAACCAGAAAGCTCTCTGCTGTGTTTTAAATTTAAACTGAAAGCTCATTACTGCTACTAGGCCCTGACTGATTTAACAAATACACTGGGTTCACAGATTAATCAGCTTTAATCTAAAGAATTCCTTTTTCCCCAAGATGTAGAAAAATTCCCAGAAGTAAATACTTACAATTTACAGATCTCTCTCCTGAAGTAGCAGTCCCCTTTTGTGGTCCTTCAAGACTTTCTTGGAGTCCAATCATTGGAGAGGCTGCTGAGTGTCCATGCTGTTTGTACCAAGCCAGGGTGCACATGCAGTGTGTGGTGACTAGCAGACTGGACACAGTTGATATATGAGTGGCTGAAACAGCCCAGTGTTGGCCAATACATGCAGACTACCTGTGGTTGCTCTAGTTGATTGGAAATCCCAAAATGTGAGGCTAACAGCTGTTCTTGGACTGATATCTATGGTCTTGGCAGGCCTATCTGCTTGATGTCAGAACCCCTCCTTGCCCCTCCCCTCCTCTCCCTTCCCTTCCCCTCCTCTCCCCTTCTCTTCCCTTCCTGCCTGCCTAGACAGCACTCACTGCATTCTGGCTTTTTGGAAACAGCTGACACAACCTTGGGGACTGACAAAACAAGCTATAGAAGAGCCCCAGGCTAAGAGGATAAAAGAATACGAGGCCCAAATAAGACAAACCAATCTAGCACAGAAAACAAAGTAATAAGCATAAAACACTGCAAACAATACTTGTTACAAACTAGCAATAATATACACCAACTCCAGATCCTCCACCCCTCTCACAATCAGAGTGACTGCTGAAATGGGTCATTAGCACATTTTGCAGCTGTTCTGTGTGGAAGCACACAATGTCTCTGTGTATTACAGAGCTGATGTGATGGATCACTGCATTCTCCATTTGGTGATCAGTTGAATAAAGCTGTACAGGTTCTGCAATGCATCATGGGTAATGGAGGGGCTAACCTATACCAGCAACCAGAGCACTTATTGCAACCAATTGGTGCTACACCAATGGATTGAAAAATCCACATGTCTGCTTGGTGGCTCCAAACACTTGGACAGTGTGTGTATGAGGGAAAGGTCATGGGTTCAAAACTAACAGGTGGGCCAGGAATGGTATGTCCAGGTGTGTTAACTTTATCCTACACTGCCAGAATTGTATCATCATGTGCACCCTTCAACATTTCATTCAGCATGAATGCACACTCTCAGCTGCCACACTGGAAAGCTGCACCACCCAAGGCTGGATGGAAGAGCACGCTAATAGCACTGGCACATTCAGCGGGCATTGACAGCCCCAGAGCATTGCAGAGTGCACTAATAGCACTTGCACCCTGAGCAGGCATTGACAATGGTGGAGCTTCAAAGGAGGCCTAAGGGGTGGGTAAGACTGCCAACTTGCACCACCTTTGGACAGCAGGGTCATGTGTGTGTGTGTGTATCTCCAGAGGAGTGTAAGCTGCAATAATGCAAAGTGCATGTGTGTGGTCCCCAGGCTTTATGGCTGTACATACAACATGCTACAGCAACCCCACATACTGTGTGAGACACCATTTACAAGAAGAAGGTTAGTTTTCAGTATTTGCAACCTGTGTCTGTGACTCTGTAATTCATTCCTAGTTACACCATCATCAAGGCCCATCCCCACAGCATTCACTTACAGTTAACTCCCAACATGACACTGCTGTGCAGCTCCCAAATCACCTGCTGGTTTGACTGGAGTGAACAGGGGGGACACATGTGTATCTGTTGCAACCCTCACCTCTGACTGAGCCTCCAGGCCTCAGGACACACCAATTTGCACAGGAGAGAGGCCTGATTAATGCCAACTGCCATAACAACTATATCCGTGGCAAGACTGTCAGCCCACTTGGTGAAACTGCAACTTATAAGGAACTAGGGGCAAGTGGAGGACTGGCCACTGTGAATGTCCTATTCATTCGCTTAGTTGGTGACACTGAAAAAATTCTGCAATTTACCTGCATGCACATTTCTCTTGGCCTATGTTACAGTTGCAGAGTGCAATCTGGGGCACTCTGCTCCATACAGTGTATGCACATACAGGCAGGTCCATATCAGGCAAATGTGCACTGAATAAACACCATCTCAACACTGTCTACTGATCATTGCCCAAAGCATTCAGCATTACATCACCTATTACCCCAAATGAGAGTCCAAAATGCACCTGTCTGCCTGATTGTGATTGTGGGACACTGACCTCTGAATGGTACGTGCACAATTTCAGCAGCCGAAATATCATGATGTCATATTGGTCTCTGCATTGCCTACCACCATATGGAAAGGCAGTACCTGGAGATGAATGATGGGATGGTGGGAACAGTACCATAAATGTGGGTGGAATTGCTGGGCAAAGCCTATGTTCACATGGCCAGAAGCTATATTTGCCTACTCAGTGTCTGCATGTATTATATCAGAGGGCCTGCATGACATCCTCACTGGCTCTCCATGGGCACCAAGTGTGACAGTCACAAGGATGTTGTTAGAGTACACAGAGGCAGGGAATGGTGGCGTATGTGTCGCTAGCAACTGTTCCAACATCCAACCCCATGTCCAACCTGCCATGCTTCCACGTGCTCTTCAGGGGAGGCCAATGCGTCTGCAGCATGGGAGAGTGCATGTGCTGCACTGGCCAGTTTTGCAGTGTCCATGGCTAGGGACATGACATTATATGGGAGTACAAGCATGGCACTATGTTCAATGCTCACTGCCAAAAGCTGAGTAGGAGGACACCGTATTTGTGTATGTGACTGACGTAGGTCACTGTGGGCATACACTTGCAGCCTATCTCTATCCCACTTTTCACTGTGTCTTGCACTGCATAAGCTGTCTCCAAGTTCATAATTAAAAGGTACATAATGAGAAGCAGAGGATTATGGGTATTGCCTAAAACAGAGCAGTTTACATAGGATGTATATGAGTCAGAGGTAAGGTAAATGGCTGAGGCATCTTAGCATGGGTCTGTCACAGGCATGGCCTGGATGCACACATCTGTTCAAGTTGAGAGTCCACTCTCACTCTCACTCTGACTCAGCTGTGACCATGTCACGGTTATGTATCAACATGGTGCTAATATAGAGTCAAGCTGTAGTATTATGGGTATTGTTTCTTTTCTAGTAGTTCAGGTAAATAGACTGCTGGATACTTATACTGTTTGTACAAGGCCAATGTGTTCATAGTGGATATGTATGCATGCAGTGTGTGGTGATTAGCAGACTGGGTACAAATGGTATGTGTGTGGCTGACACAGTTCAGTGTTGTCCAACATATACAGGGTGCCATTGATTGATCTAGCTAATTGGAATCCCCAAGATGTTAAGGCTAGCAGTTCTTTTTGGGTTGTTGGCAACTTCTTGCTAGCTATGGTCTCGGCAGCCCCTTCTGTGTGGTGTGAAATTCTTCAGGTTTAAATGGGCTGTGTTTCTGCCTCACAATCTTTGACTTGATTGGCGTCTCACGTACATTCGGTCTGTTTTAAAGACAAATCTTCCTATTAGCATTTTCTAGTTACTACGGCTTCATGATGAACCTTTTTATTCCCAGTTTCAAGATCATTTAAAGCTGCTTTCCTTTTGACTTCTATGGTCACTTTCACTATTTTTCTTTATTTGACTTTGTTCCTGTTTTACACTACAGGACTGCTAGATGCCGTATAGCAACTCTTTGAATAATCTGTGGTGAGCAACAATACGAGTGAGTCTATTTATTTACAAATATGTTTTATCCTTTCTCCTCATACCTCCACTCTTCACCGTCTGTCATTTGCATAACATGTTTTACACATGCAGTTTTGATATTTGTTTTACTGAAGATTGTCCTTTCCCTAGACTTGCAAAATAGATATTATATTTATTTTGATTACTTCCAGGGGTATATTAGTATGTTCTATCAGGCTTATTTTTTTCCGAACATTTTATGGTTTAATTATATACTAATTTATGTATACTTTACTTTTATAGTTTTGTTTGTTTTTATATATTTATTGACTTTTAGGGGTATGTTTACTAAGCAGTCTTAATGTGCAGCCGGCATTAGTGTGCAGGATGCCATATAAGGAGTGGGCGTGTCAGTCTTAACGTAGCATTTCTGGTTACCGTGCAATAAAGGGAGCCGTGGCACGTCAATGCACATTAGCCTGAAGTAGGCGTGCTGACCAGCAAACACAGCAAGAGAGGGGTAGGTTAATAGATTGACTGCTGAACCAGGGGTCATGAGTTTGATCACCCAGTGGGGTTAATGAGTAAGGCTGTCTGAGGCATTACCCTTTACTATAAAGCAGTGCTGCTAGAGGCATTTTCCTTTTTACTTTAAAGCAGTGCTGCTGGAGGCATTTTACTTTTTACTTTAAAGCAGTGCTGCCAGCAAAAACACCCTCACAGTGCTGTAATATTCATGTGCAGTGCATCATGGGTACGAGTGGATTAACCCTATCCTGGTAACCACAGCAGACAGTTTGTGTGGTGACCTGCAGTCCTTCTGTAGCCAGCCAGGTGTTTGTTTAGAGCTATAGAGCTGTAGCCCACTGGTTACTTCACTGCCTATAGAGCAGGGGTGGGCAAACCTGGTCCTGGAGGGCCGCAGACCAGTCAGGTTTTCGGGATATCTCTAATGAATATGCATGAGATATATATGCATTAGAGATATCCTGCCAACCTGACTGGTTTGTGGCCCTCCAGGGCTGGATCTGGAGACCCCTGCCTTACACCTCTGTCATTTAAGATTGTGAGTGGGCAAGGTGCAGATGTCCAAGACATCAAAAAGGTTAGATAGAATTTGTCACAGTCCTCCTCACTTCTCACCACCACCAAAAAATTGTCTATTAGACAACTTTTTGGTGGTGGTGAGAATCGAGGAGGAATGTGACACATTCTATATGCCCTTTTGATGTCTAGGACATCTGCACCTTGCCCACTCACGATCTTAAATGACAGAGGTGTAAGGCAGGGGTCTCCAAATCCAGCCCTGGAGGGCCACAAACCAGTCAGGTTGGCAGGATCTCTCTAATGCATATATATCTCATGCATGTTCATTAGGGATATCCCGAAAACCTGACTGGTCTGCGGCCCTCCAGGACCGGAGGTGCCCACCCCTGCTATAGAGCCAAAGGTTATGGGTTTGATCCCACAGTGGGGTTATTTATTGGAGCTGTCTGGGGCAGTTTCTTTTTTTAATTGAAATTAGTGCTGCCAGCAAAAACACCCTCACAGTGCTGTAATCCTCAGGTGCCCCATAAGGCGCCTTATAAGGCACCTTAAGGTTATAGCACTGTGAGGGTGTTTTTGCTGGCAGTACTAATTTAGATTAAAAAAAGAAACTGCCCCAATAAATAACCCCACTGTGGGATCAAACCCATGTCCTCTGGCTTCACAGGCAGTGAAGTAAACAGTAGGCTACAGCTCTACAGCTACAAAAAAACCTCTGGCTGGCCACAGAAGGACTGCAGGTCACCACACAAACTGTCTGCTGTTGTTACCAGGATAGAGTTAAGCCACCCATGATGCACTGCACATGCAAAGCAGCAGTCTACAGATGATCACAAGATGGGGTATGCACCTCCACAGCACCCTGAGGGTGAGGTGGAGTGCCCAGCACCAGGTCCACAGCACCTGCCCTCCCTGAGATAGGCTATGCTGCAGGTCCCCATTAGTGCCAGTGTGTGATAGGTAGTTCTTTCAGACACACCTGTGCCCATATGTATATCTCAGTCACGTCTAGCCCTTGTGGACTATGATGCACCAGAATAGTGCATATCCTCTTTGGGTGCCATGGCCACATGATTCAAGGGGGGGAGGGGTGTTTGGACCCATAGGCGGATTATGTAGTACCACCGAACTTGCTCTCTGGGGATCAGGATCTCCCCCCAACAGATCCACATTCTACAGCCCTGCCATGGTGACAGTACAGGAGACCAACACCCCCAGTCCTGCTGGGAAACAGATGTGCTACAGGGCAGTCAGTGCAGATCTGTAGCATTCCATAAGGCAATAGCAGACAGACAGTAGGCCTGGAAATGCTCAGCTGCCCCCCCACCACTGTCTAACATTCTCCAGCCACTGCACCCTGCAAGGTGTTCCAGCCATGCACATACCAACTGCAAATAGTCTGCTAGCTAGTCCACAGTGCATGTTCCTGGAGGAGATGTGTGCACCCAAAACTGGGATGTGAGCACACCCACCAAGCAGATAAGTCAGTGATTGGGCCCCCAAAGGAAGAACCCATATATATCACTTGTGAGAAATACTATGTAGCACTATGGGGGAACCTAGCCATGCCATGGTCACTGCTCAGTCAGGGTGAGAGTGACCTCCCAGCAGGACATGCTGTAGCCACCCTGTCTGTGCAGGTGGTGTCCAGGCACTACAATGTCCCAGCCAGTGCCCTATGCCCTGTGCAGATGCATCCTGCCCAGGCCGCCCTGTCTGGGCTATACCCACAGTACCTTGCTCCTCATTATGCACATTGGCAGGCCATTACTGGCAACAGTGCTAGCAGTGTGGGCTGAGGAGGGTGTTGGCAGCCACCACACACTAGATAGACAGACACACACTCCCCACACCTATGCCAGCATTGTGCAACTATAGAGGTGTTTGGCAGCCCTGGCCACCGCACCAGTCCTGGGCACAGTGCAGGCATGGCTATGGTACGCAATACTGTAGGAGTCACTCCCCAGGGTGGTAAACACTGTCAGACACAAGACCTGTAGCACACTTCACAGACATCAGAAAGGTTGCTATGATGCAGCTCAATCAGCAAATTGTGCTTTACTTAGGAATTGCTATCTGCCAGTAATCATAGCAACCTTTTGATAGATGTGTACCATATTCCCAGGTTTAGGGTGGCATTGCTAAGGTATGCAAGTGCTAGTATTGGGAGATGCACACAGGGCCCAAATTCCTGCCTCTCCAGGTGGCTTTGGATGATGGAGCCTGTGGGTGCGGGTGAGTCTGCTCCTGTTGGCCGCTGCTCTAGGGCAGAGGTTCCCAACTCTGGTCCTGGTGGGCCAAACCCTGTTTGGGTTTTCATGCTGTCCCTAATGAATATGCATGAGACACATCTGCATACCATGGGGGCGGTGCATAGAAATGCAGCACAGCCATAGTTATTGGAGACAGCATGGGACCTTAATGGTGTTTGGCCCTCCAGGACTGCTTTTGGGAGACTCTGCTCTAGGTAATGTGCATGTTTATGGTGTCTGTACTCTGTAGGGTAAAATGTAGGTGTTTTGGGTATGTTTACGTTATCTGCACTAAAGGTTCTGTCTGTATTACCGCATTTTAGTAGTGGGTAAAATATGGGGACTGGGTTGGCAGGAACCACAGCTGGGACTTGAACCTGTGATCTTCTGCTCCTGAACACACTGGCTGTGTGCCCTGTACCACTGTGTTGCCACAGAGACAGTGCATTCCCTGGTGATACCATGACTGTTTGTCAGACAGAGCCTGTCTGTTGCAGTGCACGGCACCCACTTAAACAGGGCTGGACCATGGTCTACTGTGGGAAGCAGCCACTGCCCCCTCCACCACCAGTACCCCTCTGTCACCATGCTGACATGCCCTCCTGCTGGTGGTGCTGGTGGTGCGCAATCTCGGGCCATCCAGTGTGTGGGTAGGCGGCTGCCTATGGTGCGGGTTCTGGGTTAGGGGTGCCTGCATAGATGTCCACGCTTCCCCCCAGCACCGCCTGCAAATGTTCTGTACCCTTGGGGGTACCTGCTGGGTACTATCCCCTGTGACACTGTGGGAAACAAACTCGTGCCCGTGTTGGGCCCTCATCAGTTGCTGTCTGGCTTCTCTAATGTTTCAGCATTCGTATGGGCCACCTAGGCATCACCCTAGTCCGCACTGTGGCCCAGCTGCACCACAGCATGTGCCGCCTGCAGCCCTCTGTGTCCCCTTTTCCAGCATCTGTCCAGTTGCCCGTTCCGACATGCCCACCCTGTTGTTGCGGGACATGTGCATGCCATAGGAAACCTGTCCAGTAACAAGGGAAAGCCCTGATCAGCGTTATTTCACTGTGGGATCATTCACCTTGTATGGGGACAGAGCATAGCCCTTTCCAAAATTGATATCTTTTTTTTGGAGCATTCTCGGTAGTGTTTTTGATGTTTCCCATTGATATCACTATTTCCCAGCTAGGTTATGGTTTTTTTCCAGTTTGTTCAGGTCATTTTCAATGTTTATCTGCCCTTTTGTTCTGTGCACATGTATCACACTTATCACCTTCTGTTGGTTTCCCTGGCTTTGCTGTACATTGCTGACGGAAATGGTTTCTCTTCCCTTTAAATCTACTCTAACGCCAGGGTTTCACTGGCGTTAGTTTTCAGCCCCGAAATACACAGCGTTAGTGAGCAGGGAGCCTCTTCCCTCCCACTCTCCACCCATTGACCCCTTCTCTCCGCCCCTGGGGAGCCTTCCTCAGCCCTCAGGGAGCCTTTACTCCGCCTTCAGCGCTCGTTTGCGCCACTGAGCGCCGCTGAGCGCGTTAGCGCGTGATAGGACACCTTATCGCACGGTAAAGCGCCATTATCATGCGATAAGGTGCTTTATCGCACGCTAATGTGTCAGAGCGCACATTAAGACGGTTTAGTAAACATACCCCTCAGTGTTTTATATTTGTATTTGAGGCTTGTATCCCCTGAAGAAGGCGCTAGCCGAAAAATGTTGGAGTGTTTTCTACAATAAAGTTGCTTAAACCTACTACTGTTGGTGTACCTGCTCCTTGTGTTCCTGCCATTCCCTTGTGGGTGTGGGTGCTCTCTGTCGGATCACAAACATGGCAAGTTCATCTATTTGCTTTATCTTAGCTTGAAGGCCAGTGTATATTCCAACCATATTTCTGGCATTGTCATACAATTGCCCTTTACAATTAGCAAGATCAATATTGTATTCTTCTTTATTTGTAACAATATCAACTAATTCCTGAGCCTTGTCAAGCTTTGCCTGGTGCTGAGGCTTTCCGCATTCCTGACCAGCCTTTGTTCTGACCCCTGATGCAAGCTTTTATGCCGAAACCTGGCAAAGTTGGGTCCTTTAATAAAGTTTTGCGGTTGTGAAGATACCCTTGGTGTGGCTGTGGCTTTTCTCTGCTCCTTTAGTGTTCGGGTGAATTATCTTGCTTTGGTTTGCATTTTGAGTTCAGATTTCTAATCATGTTTGTGAAAATCATAGTTTTCATTGGACTAATGATAAACTATCCAGGGAGACCACTACTGTTAATGTAAAAATTGAAGATGGTATCTGGGAAGATAGTCCAGGCTTATGAAAATATTTATCCGAAGAACCTTTTTTCTTAAAGAATTCAATCAAGCAGCTTTGTTTCTCATATTTTCTCCACCTAAACGTTTCCTCTTGGGTGGTAGCATTTTTTTTACTAGCACAAGAAACATAATAGTGATGGACAAAGTGTATGGAAAGCATGTAGAAGCAAACAAAAGTGGAGAACATAAACTAGTATATAGCTGCATACAGGATGACATAATCATGACAGGGCCATATCTCAGCCAACACTGTCTTTGCTGTACTGATGACTGATAAAGGGGATGGAGGGCTCTTGTATGAAGAAAAGACAGCTGAGAGAACACATGATAGTGGTCTATCATTTATGTATTTATTTATTTATTTACACGTTTTATATACTACTAGGGCCAGTGCATCATATCAGTTTACAATAAGAGGCAGGGGACCAGAGACAGAAAGGCAACACACAGCCATCTAAAAAACAAGACAGTGACAGAAGGTTGAGCTATGGCACAGAACAACAATATCACCAGGAACAAACATGCATCTGAGACACATGAGGGGCACACAGATTAGAGCAATCAGCAACCTGATGATGGCAATAAATCATGATATAAATAATATCATGCGTGGAGTAGAACAGGTAAATAAGGAACAGTTATTAACCCTTTCAAATAGTGCTAGGACCAGGGAAAACTCTATGAAGATAGTAGATACAGGACTGGCTCAAGGGATTGTGGCACCCTGAATCAATTTTAGATTTTGTGACCTCCACCCAAGGTAATCTTGCAGCATGAGCTGCACAAATAGGGTTAGGTTTTCAGCTAGCACAGTCACTGGCTTACCCCACATGCTGCTGCCACCATTTAACTTAATCTGTATATTTGGTGCCACTATCCTTTTATGTTACAGTGATGCAGCAGGCCACAGGGCCAGGGTCCCGGGGCCGATGAGTAACCAGGTGCCCCGGCACCTGCAGTCCTGACAGAGCATGGTAGAAAGAAGATGGGGGGAGGGTTGCCAGATGACTGGGCCTTGGCGGGTTTTGAAATCGCCCTGAGCTGCGGCATGGGGTGATTTCATTGGCAGAGGGGAGGCGTGCAGGCTGGGTGTGTGGACAAGCAGAGATTGTGGCCTTCACACAACTCGGCATCATGGAGAAATGAGGATTTGTGGCAGGACCCAGGCAGGTTTATTTGGGGAACTGACATGTGGTGTCGGGTTCGTCAGAAGATGGGAGAAGTGGGGCTCAGACGCAGGGGTCACGACACGGGGTAGGGAGTTTCAGAGGGCTCATAGGACATCAGGGGCTCGGAGGGCAGGCTTCAGAAAGGGGATGGCTGTATGTAGTGGAAGGGGAAGCTCAGTGTCTGCAAAGTGAGGCAAGGGCAGAGGCAAGGGAGATTGCTTGCTGACAAGGGATATCAGCATGGGGGAGGCAGTTGGGGGGTTTGAGGGATTGGATACACTAAGGGTTGATGTGAGGGGGAGTGGGGGTGACACAAGGAAGAGGTACAGGATGTGGTGGCAGAAGGGGTTCTGTATCTAGGCATTTTGGGGGGCTGGTGAAGGGAATGGTATGGAAGGGGTTGATGGCGCTGATGGGGACAGTGAGGAAGTGAGTAGTGAGGGCAGGGGGGTGGCTCGGGCTTCAGGTGGGGAGAATGTGGGGGAGCAACAGAGAGGGGGGACTCAATCAGAATGGGCTGGGCATGTCGTGAATCAGTGGGGGAGCTTATAAGGGATGGACATTCAAGAGGGGATGGGAACAGTCTGGTATGGGGGATACGGGTGGAGATGGATGGGGGTTTACTTCTGCTGGGGCGGCAAGGAGTGCTGGACCACAATGGCCTTGGGGTGCAATGACCCCCCTCTTTCTTACCTGGGGCAATGTTTTCTCCTCCTCTTGGGCCAGGTTCCTGGGCACCAGGGCGCCTCAGGGAGTGGGGCAGTAGTACTGGAGAATGGTGGGCTTTGGGGGTTATGGGACTGGGGGGTATGGTGGCACAGTATCTTGGGCTGCAGGGGGATATGAGCCATCCTATATGAATTGGGACCCTCTGCGAGTGCAGTGTCTGACAGGTTTTCTTCTTTGCATTTTCCACAGGCTGCTCCGGAGCAGACCACAGGAGGGGAAGTGCAGGAGCAGGCCCGCATGGGGTCGAATGCGTTGGGGGTGCAGCTGCAGCTGATGTGGCTCAGAACATTCAGGGTCCTGAATTGTCCGGAGGAGGTCTCCGTTGATAGGTGAGTATAATGCTGTGGAGGTGCATGGCTCCGGAAGGAAACCAGTGGCTGCGCCAGTGACAGGAGTAGGGAAAAAGGCAAGAGTGAAGCATATGCATTCTCAAAGGTGTTGACGCAAATCAATATCATCATCCTCCTCTACCTCATCAGGCACATCATTGGCAATGCCACCGTCTACGGAGGCGATGCACACAGAAAAAAGGAGCGGTGCATCTAATTTGGTGACATATTCAGAGCTTTGGGAAGGGGTTCCACGGAAATTATGACACAGGATTAAGCAGCAGCGGTATATCGATATTTTCCGGTTGCTAGAAGGGCGAAAGTGTTCAGGTGAGAACCACAAGAAGTGGAAGGAAGATGAAAAAGCGGGCAGATTTCCTGTAATACCCTTAATTGGATGAGGACCTTTCTTAGACTGGCCAGTATATGGGGTCATTATTTCCCAGAACAATATGGGGAGCTTTTGGCATATGGGGGTGCCATACTAGCTGCTTCGCAGGCTCATGAAGGGTGGGCCTGGTTAAATTAAGATGAGGATTTTGCGATATGATGGAGGAGAATGTCCATTTGTCATGCGGAACAAAGGATGTTAACCTCTGCTGATGCAGATGTCTGCCAACTGGGTGTCAGCGGGGAGTGGAACAGGTGTCTCCAAGAGCGGAGCCCAAGGGGCACTGGGGGGGGGGGATGTCAGTCCTTTTGGAGTACAGCAGTTGGTCTCAGCTCCCCATAAGTAGAGGCAGGGAATACAGACCTATGTTGCTGCTTCACTAAGTCATCCTATTTATTTATTTACATTCTCTTATATACCACACTATTCTGCATCAGTGCGGTTTACATTGAACAAACTGAAGTTACATTGAACAGGGTGTTATAACTTGGAGATAACCATTTTACGGGGAACATGGGCTATGGAGGGTTAAGTGGCTTGCCCAAGACCACAAGGAGCACCTGTGGGACTAGAAACCCCAGTCCTTCCGGCCCAAGGTTGCTGTTCTCTAGTGGGATTTGAACCCCCGACCTTCCGGCCTGAAGTACCTTGCCCCAACCACTAGGCCACTCCTGCACTCCACTTTGTTTTGGGACTGCAAATTCCAGCATGCCTGTTCCCCTTGGGGGGGGGAGGGGCAGTCACAATGCAACTAAATACAGCCACAAAGGCGTGGCAGGGGCCTCCGCCTGCCAGTTAGTGATCAACGTTTATTACAGTTGGCTTCAACTCCGGTGAGGGTTGAGATCTTGCAACCCTGGCTTCTGACTTACGGGGAGTTGGAAAAAAGGGGGTGGTTGTTGGAGGGCTTTGAGCAAATTGTTTTGTATTCCTTTTCAGGGACACCTGAGGGATACATTAGTGAGGAATGCGGCTTCAGAGTTAGTGTGGAAGAAGGTTGCAGCTGAGTGTGCACTAGGCAGAATCGCAGGGCCTTTTCAGGAACCCCCTTTTCATCCATTTGCATTCTCCTCCTTGGGGGTAGTGCCAAAGAAGGAACCAGGTAAGTTCAGACTCATCAACAATTTATCATTCCCTGCTAATGATTTGGTAAATGATCATATACCTCCGTAACTTTGTACCATTCGTTACATGTTGTTCAATGCATGGTGTGGCAATGCAGGGCCAGGGCCCTTATGGAAAAGGTGAATATAGAATCCACTTTCCAGCTCCTCCCGGTGCACCCCTATGCTTTTCATTTATTGGGTTTCCAGTATGAGGATAGCTATTACTTTGATAAGTGCATGCCCATGAGTTGCGCCATTTTATGTGCCTACTTCGAATTGTTGAGTAGTTTCTTGCATTGGGTTATAGTGCAGAAGAAGGGGTTAAAAATTTTGGTGCATTATTTGGACGATTTCCTATTTGTGGTACCTGATCATTTGGATACTTGTGTGAAACTGCTGATCACTTTTTTCGGAGATGACGGCTGATTTTGGCATGCCGCTGGCAGTTGGAAATACAGTAGGCCTGGTCACATGTATAACCTTCCTAGAGATAGAAATTGATTCAGTTGTGAGGCACGTTTGCCACAGGAGAAGGTGGACAAATTGCGAAGTCTGGTATCGGAGGTGGGCTCGACTAGTAAAGTAGCGTTGAGTGTGATGCAGTCACTGGTGGGTCATCTCAATTTCGCATGTTGGGTGATACCGATGGGGCGCCCTTTTCTAGGTGTTTGTCTTTGGTGATGGTTGGGGTACATAAGCCTCATCACTACATTCGGGTTTTGCAGGGCATGCAGGAAGATCTGCACATGTGGGATGCTTTATTGGCTGATTACAACAGGTGCGCAGTCTTGTAGTTGGTGGAAGTCTCCAATGCCAATTTGCAGTTGTTTTCTGATGCAGTTGGTGGTCAAGGTTTTGGACTGTATTGCCAGGGAGCATGGTATGCAGAGGCCTGGCTGAAGGCTTGGCTTATTTTGGGATTAACTCGTAATGTCGCCTTTTTAGAACTGTTCCCAATTGTAGTGGCTTTTGCAGTATGGCCTAAGCGTCTCTGAAATAGGAGGATGTTTTTTTATGAGACAGTGCGGCAGTGGTTGAGATCATTAACTGACAATTGCCCAAGTGTCCGTTTGTCGCGGCTTTGATGCGGGTATTCATACTTTATTATCTGCAGCTTAATGTGATGGCTAGAGCTCAACACATAACGGGCATCCTCAATAGAATAGCCGATTCATTATCTCATTTTCAATGGTCAGAGTTTTGTCAGTTGGTGCTGGGAGCAGAGGCAGTGGCCACAATGGTGCCTGCACATCTCTGGCAGATTGGAATCCCAGGTGATGGCATTGCTGCAGTCCTCTGTGGCACCTGTGACTTGGATATCTTACCAGCAGAGCTATAGAAAGGTTGGTGAGTTGCTGTCAGTGTTAGAATGGTTGGGGCAGTGCTGGCCCGTCCATTGAGTGAGAATGTTTTTTGCACAGGGCCCCGTGTTTCAGGGGTCCTCGCACAAAGAACATTCTGCTTTAAAAATCAATTAAATTTTAAAAAAAAAAGCTGGCTGCTGTTGCTGCCGCCGCGGCAGCAGCAGAACCAAGTGTCCCGCGGGGCCCCCGCCCTGCCCGGCTGAGCCCTCCCTGCCTGGCTGAGCCTCTCCGTGACGGCTTTCAGATCCGCGAAGGGAGAGTATCTCCCTCACGGCTCTGTTAAGCCCGCAGGGGCTGATGGGAAATTCAGCTCTGTTAAGCCTGCAGGGGCAGATGGGAAATATCCCATCAGCCCCTGCGGGCTTAACAGAGCTGCGAGGGAGACACTCTCCCTTTGCGGATCTGAAAGCTGTCGTGGAGAGGCTCAGCTGGGCAGGGAGTGCTCAGTAGGACAGGGAGGGCTCAGCTGGGCAGGGGGGGCCCCGCGGGACACTCGATTCTGCTGCGGCGGCAGCAGCCAGCTTTTTGTTTTTTTTTATCCATTTTCCCTGGACCGAGGGGGGGTTAGGACTGGTAATGGGCTGTGGGCTGATGGGGGGGGGGGGGTAGGACTGGTAATGGGCTATGGAGGGAGTTAGGAATGGAAATGAGCTGATGGGGGGGTTAGGACTTGAGGTGGGCTGATGGCGTTAGGACTGGTAATGTAATGGGCTGTAGGCTGATGGGGGGGTTAGGACTGGTAATGGGCTATGGGGGGGCTAGGACTGGAAATGGGATGATGGGGGGTTAGGACTGGAGGTGGGCTGATGGGGTTAGGACTGGCAATGGGCTGTGGATGGATGGGGGTTAGGACTGATAATGGGCTATGGGGATGCTGGGACTGGAAATGGGCTGATGGGGGGGTTAGGACTGGAGGTGGGCTGATGGGGTTAGAACTGGTAATGGGCTGTGCGCTGATGGGGGGTTAGGACTGGAAATGGGCTATGGGGGGCTGTCTGGAAATGGGGTGATGGGGGGGTTAGGAATGGTAATGGGCTATGGGGGAGGTTAGGACTGATAATGGGCTATGGGAAGCTAGGACAGGAAATGGGCTGATGGGGAGGGGTAGGACTTGAGGTGGGCTGATGGGGTTAGGACTGGTAATGGGCTGTGGGCTGATGGGGGGTTAGGACTGGCAATGGGCTATGGGGGGCTAAGACTGGAAATGGGCTGATGGGGTTAGGACTGGAAGTGGGCTGACGGGGGATTAGGACTGGTAATAGGCTATGGGGCGTAAACTGAAAATGGAGTGATGGGGGGTTAGGACTGGAAGTGGGTTGATGGGGGGCTAGGACTGGTAATGGGTTGGGGGTTGCTAGGACTGGAAATGGGCTGAGTGGAAGGGGGGGCTTGAACTACAAATAGCTGATGGGGACGAGGACTTGGAATGGAAATGGGCTGAGTGGAAGGGGGGGGGCTTGAACGGCAGTAGCTGAGGGGGAGCGAGGCTTGGAATGGAAATGGACTGTGAGGGGAGGGAGCTAGGACTGGAAATGGGCTGAGTGGGGGTGGGAGCTAGGACAGGAAATGGGCTGATGGAGCAGCTAGGATAGGACTGGAAATGGGCTGTTGGGGGGGAGCTAAGATTGGAAATGGGCTGTGGTGGGGGCTTGGATTGAAATGGACTCATGGAGGGGCTAGAACTGGAAGTAGGCTCATGGGGGGGGGGGCTTGGATTGGAATTGGGTTGAGTGGAGGGGAGCTAGGATTTGACATGGGCTGATGGTGGGGCTAGAAAATGACTAGAAATGGGCTGATGGGGGGCTGGGATTGGAAATGAGCTGATGGAGGGACTCGGATAGGACTGGAAATGGATGGGGGAGCTAGGACTGGAAATGGGCTGATGGGGGGCTAGGACTGGAAATGGGCTGATGCAGGGACTAGAAGGGAGCGGATGCTGGGTGAGGCTGGAACTAGAAGGGAGCTGATGTTGGGGGAGGATTAGAATGGGATGGGGCTGGGAGAGTGAAATGGAGAGGGGAAAAATATTTTGTGTGGGAGGGATGAAAAATCTACAATTGGCCTGGTATTGGGAGAGTAAGTGGGGATTGAGGATGGAGGGGTAAAATTTGAGAGGATGAAATAGGAATGAGGAAAGAGCAAAAGAAAGATTGGTATGTTAAAGCAGATGTAGAGAGAGAGAATGGAAAAAAACTAGAAGAGAGAAGAAAGGACAAATGGACAGCAGACGATGGAGAGTTAGCAGAAGACACGAAGAAGCCAGAAGAAAGTGGATGGAGCAATTGCAACTGAAAAAAAATGCACAAAAGGTAGAAAGATATCTCTTTATTTTGAATTTATTAACTGGAATATGTCAGCTCTGGGAAATGTGCATCATTAACGTCTGTGCTTTGTTTAGTACAAGAGGAAATTAATTTATAGTTTTATTTCTTCAGTGTTGTACATTCCAAGTTTGGCTTTTGGGGTTCCCAGTTTAATTATTGCCTTCCTGTTTCTAAATTGTGATTCCTTGTTTGGTGATGGTCTATGTTCTGCATGTGTAACTGAGCTGAGGTATTCTGTTTATGTAATTCCTATTTGACATTGCCACTTGTTCTCTTTCCCCAGTAGGTCATGTATTGTTATTCTCTGAAATGTATTGGTTTAATATTTGCAGTGTTGCCTTTTGATAGGTAGGGTATGGTGCTTTGTGAGTCCTGGTAGTGCTGTTAGGATACGGCGGGTTTGCTATGGGTTCTAAATGGGCAGCGTTTGTAGTAGTTCCTAATGTGCCTGGTAGGTGGCACTGGATTATAATAATGTAGAAATCTTTTAGTCTTTCTTTATCCATACATTCATTAAGAGACATGTTTACTAAAAGTTAGTGTATGGTAACATTATGCAAATGTTTATGCAAATGAGGCCACTTATGCAGATGAGGCCCCGCACCGAGTCTCCGCACATGGCCCTGCACCCCCCTTGGGCCGCCCCTGGATTGGGGGTAGGGTCCCTGACAGGTTGCTCGGATGGGTTGGTCCAGCGTGGTTGTGAGATCATCCTTGGCCGGTTCCTCATTTTTCAGTAAGACAGTGGGCTGGGGTAATCCACGGGCTACATTTCTGGTCTGGCATCTTTTGGCAGGCTGGGAGAAGGGGTCTGTGGTGCAACAGGATTGGCGGCTCCTGGTATCTCATGAATTAATATCTTGTATATGGGAGGCAGTACCAGAGGTCACAGATTCCATGTGCGAGGCACTTTTGTTCCAGGCGGCCTTTTCGCTTGCCTTTTTCAGGGCATTCAGAGTGAGCGAGTTGTGGCCACGCTCAGGAAGGATGGGCGCTGTGGGGGGTCTGGATAGGAAACATGTGGTAGTTGGGCAGGCACAGGTCTGTATTCTTTTACACCGGTCTAAGACGGATCAGACTGGGCGGGGTGGGTGGGTGGTTCTATGCAGGGCTGAGTGGCTTCCCACCTGTCCGGTGCAGAACCTGCATGCCTATATGTCCTGGTGCACTGGGTCAGAGGGTTTGTTATTTCAGCATGAGGATCTGTGTCCGGTGACGCAGTTCCAGTTCACGGTGGTGCTGCGCATGGTATTGCATACATAGGCTGTGACGAGCGACAATTTGCGTTACATTCCTTCTGGATAGGGGCCACTACCAGCGCTGCAGCTGGAGGTCTCGGGGAAGCAGTAACTCAGCAGATAGGCAGATGGCGATCCAGAGCCTATTCAGGATACGTGTGCCCCCAAGCCAATGGTGAATGAGCAGGGTTAAGAGGAGACTGGTTTGGTGTTGGGTGGGGAGGGGGACAGGTGTTTTAATGGTTGTGTTGTTTTGCAGATGGCAGCCAGATTTGTTCTCTTGCAGATGGCAATCTTCGTCCTGAAGAATGGTGGATGCTGAGCCATTCTTTTTTGTACTGAGCTGGGCGGTGGACCTTGGCGCGACCTTTGAGCCAACATCTTGGGCTAGTGCCTGCATGACTACAATTGGATTGGATGGGAGAGTGTGGTAAATGGTGGTGTCGCTTACTGCCATCGATGTGTTCCCAAGTCAGACAGCAGCGATGGTCCACCAGACTCCTTATACATTTGGGAGGCAACAATCTTTCAGAATGGACTTGCAAGCAGCTCATTCGAGCAGCACATCGGGACTTTATTTTCATTTATCGATTGTGGCCAGGTGTGACTATCATATGGTCAGATATTATTCCAAGGCCTGCTTGCCAGTCCCAGCGGAGATGGTCTCGAGGTCTTGTGAAGGTGAATCACCAAATAGGGCAGCAGATGGGCAGATTTCGAGTATGGCACCCTTGGGTGGAAATGGGCTGTGTGGGTTTGTACCTTACAGATGGGGTTCACTTGTCAATGATAGGGCAGGATCTCCTTTTGAATGACTGGCAGGAGGTCTTGGAGACAATTACCTATGGGGGTACTGATGGTTATAGCTAACTCGTTGGGGTGGGGGAGGGGGCACAATACATAAAGTACCACAGAACAGAAACAGAAGACCCATGATGCAAAACACACTAGAGGTCCCAAAAGTAATAACAAAATGCACAAAAGCAACGACAAATAGGGCCTTTACGATTTACGCACCCAGAGCATGGAACGCGCTCCCCACCTCTATTCGAAACATCACTCACCTAATTGACTTCAGGAAGGCACTAAAGCAGCACCTATTCACCACATACTACCCTGAATCCAGCCCTAGTAATCATACATATGCCCCCTCAGACAATCACTCATTGCAATTAAACAATCAGACTCAGCATGAAAAAGGATAATCAACTGATCGATCAGAAGATACCCACTGAAATGGAATCAGGACCCCCAGTGTAAATAAGATGTAGATATGTTATACAATGTACATAGTTCCCCCCAGTTACTTCCAAGTTGATCTCCTGTTTATTGTAAATGCAACTCAGGGTTCCTGTGTTGTATGGTTGATGTTGGATGTAAACCGCTCTGATCTAGAATAGAGCGGTATAGAAGAACTGTTAAATAAAATAAATAAATAAATAAAAATAAATGATTGCAGTACTACCTTGTGCCAGTGGCGGAGTCTCGAGCCAACAGGCGCTGTGACCTAGGGAGAAACTAAGGGACCGTAGCTCCTGGTGTGGGGGATGGGCAGAGCTCAGTGGGGATCTTCTCCCGGAGATGGGAGGAGAGGGGCCGGTCTTTGCTAATAATATGGCAAGATTGGCGGTGGTGGGGAAGGGGTGAAAGAGAGGATGATGCACCACTTTGCTAATAATATGGCTGGTGAAGAGGGGCATCATCCAGTAAGGGGAGAGAGATGGAATATGTTTTGTAATGAGTTATTGTTGGCTCAGGTTTGATTTTAATGAAGTTGTAGTAATAAAGCTGGACCATGTTTTGTTCACCAATTATGTATGTTGTCATTTGTGGTATGGAAACGAGGAGGAAGTATGAGAGCTGGGAAAGGGTGAGAGTGCTCAGGCAGGGTAGGTGTCTGGGCTACCCAGGTTAATGCAGCAGGTTGCAGGGCCAGGTTCCCGGGGTCGATGAGTAACTGGGTGCCCCAGCACCTGCGGCCCTGACAGAGCATGGTAGGAGGAAGATAGGGGGAGGAAGGGTTGCCAGGTGATGGGGTCCCAGCAGGTTTTGAAATTGCCCTGCGCTGTGGCATGGAGAAATTTCATTGGCAGCAGTGAGGCGCCCAGGCTCTGTGGGTGGGGCGAGAAGGGTTCTGTGAGCCTAACTGGCCAGAGCACATCGCATCAACGAGTGGACAAGTGGGGATTGTGGCCTTCCCATCCTTCTGCCCTACAAAAGGGTTGAGTGGGCAATAGAATTGTCACATTCCCGACTCCATGGGCGCTATGACAGTGGGGTCTAGTGGCCAGAGGGAGGAACTAAGGGAACGCAGCTCCTGGTGTGGGAGGGGTGGGCAGAGATCTCAGTGGAGATCTTCACCCGGAGATGGGAGGAGAGAGGCCAGCCTTTCCTAATAATATGGCAAGGTTGGCAGTGGTGGGGGTGGGGGGGAGGTGAAAGAGAGGTTGATGCACCACTTTGCTAATAATATGGTGGGTGGGGGGAGGTGCATCGTCTGGTAAGGGGAGCGAGATGGAATATGCTTTGTAATGAGTTATTGTTGACTCGGGTCCGGTTTTAACGAAGTTGTATTAATAAAGCTGTGACCCTGTTTTGTTCACCAATTATGTGTGTTATCAATTGTGGTGTGGGAATGAGAATGAAGTATGAGAGCTGATAGGTCTGGGAAAGGGATGGAATGCTTGGACAGGGCAGGTGTCCGAGCTACCCAGGTTACTGAACATATGGACATTGTGGTGGCCACACTGGCAACATCTGTTTAGTTTAGGTCTGCTATCTGACAGACCTAAACTAAATATATATTTTATCTAAATAGTGACTGAATATTGCACTATCTGGATAATTTTCTGGCATGCTCTCACTTCTCCACTAATATGCTTTGCAAACATACAGAATACAGATAGTATCTGGCCATTTAGCAATTTAAACAGCCCAATATTATCAGTACAGATTTTTTGAATGTCTTTGCAAATGGACTCTCAGAGGTTTGCCATACTATATCAGTTCCAAGTCCAAGAACTCAAAATGAACCAACTCTACCCATGAAAAGTCAGCACTGCAAATATTCTAGAACACCATTACCCTCGAGAAGGGAAAAGATAGTAAGCTGAACTACTAAAGATTTCTACATTGAACCAACATGTTAACAGAATCCCTCACTTCATCTACACATTCAAAACAGGCCATCACTTAGGGGTATGTTTACTAAATCGTCCTAATGTGCGCCCGGCGCTAGTGTGCAGGATGCCATATAAGGAGTGGGCATTTCAGTCTTAACATAGCCAACTTAACTGAGCCAACCCCCATCACTCCAACCACCATGGAGCTATCAATCAACCCAGTTCCATGGTCTGATCACAAGTTAATCGTATTCAAAATTCCCCTTCCCAGATGTAACCAAAAGGAAGAAAGAGGACCGAGTAGCCATCACAATGTCCCCCTGAGACGGTTCCAGCCTTTTGACAAAGACCTAATACTGAAAATGATGCTTCCACTAACTATCCCACCGGCTCACAACCCAGATGAGTTAGTCACCGACTGGAATAATAAACTCAGTTCGATCGCCATTTGTCCATCAAATAACAAACTCCATGGAAAGCGACACTCTGCAACCTGGTATTCAACAGAGCTGAAACTTGAGAGACGATGGAGACGCTCACACTCAGAGGAAGACAGAACTACATATATGTCACAACTAGTAGCTCATCGTGCCGCGGTGACAGAATCAATGAGACGCTACCACGCAGACACGCTGAAAAGATCTCTCAACAAACCTCATGACTTGTTTGCTATCATCAAGCGTTTGACAAATGAACCCACCTCTCAACATACTAGCGAAATCCACCCTCAAACTTTCGCTGACTATTTACAATCCAAACTCTGCCAGATTGACAATATCCCAACACCTTGCAAGATCCTTGAACCATACGATCAGACTCTACTCACTACTTTCAAAATACCACCCAAACTACGCATCCAGGACACCATTGCTGGCATCAACATGACCACCGCCCAAACCGATCCATGCCCTGCGTTCTGGATCAAGGAACTACGAAATCACCTTAGCCCATTCATATCCAGCCTCATGGAACTTTCATTCACAACAGGAACTTTCCCCTCAAACGCACATCTATAAGGCCATTGCTAAAAAACAACAAGCTTGACCCTCTGAAGCCAGAATCCTATAGGCCAATATCAAGCATACCATTGCTGGCAAAAATAATGGAAAAGGAGGTACAAAGACAAATTGAAGAGCATATAGAAACTAACGCACCACTAGACCCTTGTCAACACGGCTTTAGAGAAGCCCACGGGGTGGAAACACTGCTCACTACTTTATTCAGCAACATATTAACAGGCATCAACAATATCCGCCAAGGGTTCGACCTGGTCTTCCTAGACATAGCAGCGGCATTCGATTCCGTGAGCCACGAACGTCTCCTGGAACGACTCGAGGGTAAGGGAATTACAGATAAAGCACTCGAGTGGTGCAGATCCTACCTTTCTGACAGGTGGCAGCAGGTGCGATCCAACAATACTGCATCAGATCTATTTCATCAAAAGCAGGGGGTTCCACAAGGCTCCTCCCTCTCCGCACTCATGTTCAATATATACATGCAGCCTATCTGCAACCTGATACAGTCCTTCAGTATCAACTGTATGATATACGCGGATGATGTGCTGTTATACATGCCTTTTACAACAGAGAACCCCAACCTCACTCCATTAACAAACTGCATAAATGAAGTATCCAACTGGCTGCGATCCCAAAACCTCAAGATCCAACACAAGAAAACGGAGGTGTTGTTCATCACAAAAGACCGAAACTTCATTGCTCCGTCTCTCTTGAAGGTGAAGGAAGCAGACCTCCAGACCAAACCCACTATCAGATATCTCGGCGTCACTCTAGACCAGCACTTGGATATGAAGGCGCACATAGGAAACATTGTAAGAGCGGCAGGGGCGGCCCAAGGGGGGTGCGGGGCCATGTGCGGAGACTCAGTGCGGGGCCTCATTTGCATAAGTGGCCTTATTTGCATAAATATTTGAATAATGTTACCATACACTAACTTTTAGTAAACATGTCTCTTAATGAGGGTATGGATAAAGAAAGACTAAAAGATTTCTACATTACTATAATCCAGTGCCAACCGCCAGGCACATTAGGAACTACTACAAACGCTGCCCATTTAGAACCCATAGCAAACCCGCCATATCCTGACAGCATTACCAGGACTCACAAAGCACCATACCCTACCTATCAAATGAAACACTGCAAATATTAAAACAATACATTTCAGAGAATACTGGGGAAAGAGAACAAGTGGCAATGTCAAATAGGAATTACATAAACAGAATACCTCAGCTCAGTTACACATGCAGAACATAGACCATCATCAAACAAGGAATCACAATTTAGAAACAGGAAGGCAATAATTAAACTGGGAACCCCAAAAGCCAAACTTGGAATGTACAACAACACTGTAGAAATAAAACTATAAATTAATTTCCTCTTGTACCAAAGCGCAGACGTTAATGATGCACATTTCCCAGAGCTTTCATAATCCAGTTAATAAATTCAAAATAAAGAGATATCTTTCTACCTTTTGTGCATTTTTTTTCAGTTGCAATTGCTCCAGCCACTTTCTTCTGGTTTCTTCATGTTTTCTGCTAACTCTCCATCGTCTGCTGTCCATTTGTTCTTTCTTCTCTCTTCTAGTTTTTTTTTTCCATTCTCTCTCTCTACATCTGCTTTAACATACTAATCTTTCTCCTTTTGCTCTTTCCTCATTCCTATTTCATCCACACAAATTTTACCCCTCCATCCTCAATCCCCACTTACTCTCCCAATACCGGCCAATTGTAGATTTTTCATCCCTCCCACACAAAATATTTTTCCCCTCTCCATTTTACTCTCCCAGCCCCATCCCATTCTAATCCTCACCCAACAGCAGCTCCTTCTAGTTCCAGTCTCACCCAGCATCCATTCCCTTCTAGACCTGCATCAGCCCATTTCCAGTCCTACCCCCCATTAACCCATTTCCGGTCCTAGCTCCCCCATCCATTTTCAGTCTGAGTCCCTTCATCAGCTCATTTCCAATCCTAGCCCCCCATCGGCTCAGTTCTAGTCCGTTCCTAGCCGCACCGTCAGCCCATGGCAAATCCTAGCGACCCTCCACTGAGCCCAATTCCAGTCCAAGCCACCCTCATGATCCTACTTCCAGTTCTAGCCCCTCCATGAGTCCATTTCAATTCAAGCCCCCACCACAGCCCATTTCCAATTTAGCTCCCCCCAACAACCCATTTCCAGTAACCAGTCCTAGCCCACCATCAACCCACTTCCAGTCCTAACCCCCCATCACCCCATTTTCAGTTTAAGCCCCCCCTATAACCCATTACCAGTCCTAACCCCCATCAGCCCACTTCCAGTCTTAACCCCATCACCCATTTCCAGTCAGCCCCCCATAGCCCACTGCGTCCTAACCCCCCCCATCAGCCCACAGCCCATTACCAGTCCTAACCACATCAGCCCACCTCAAGTCCTAACCCCTCCCCATCAGCCCATGTCCTGTCCTAGCCGCCCCATAGCCCATTACCAGTCCTAACCCCCCCAGCCCATTACCAGTCTTAACCCCCCCGCAGCCCATTACCAGTCCTAGCCCCCCCAGCCCATTACCAGTCCTAACCCCCCCCCCCGCAGCCCATTACCATTCCTAACCCCCCCAGCCCATTACCAGTCTTAACCCCCCCCCGCGCAGCCCATTACCAGTCTTAACACCCCCCCAGCCAAGCCCAGCCCAGCCCATTACCAGTCTTAACACCCCCCCCAGCCCAGCCCAGCCCAGCCCATTACCAGTCTTATCACCGCCCCCTGCCCAGCCCATCCCTGCCCATCCCTTTACCAGTGATAACACCCCCCCAGCCCAGCCCCGTCCCAGTCTTAACACCCCCCCAGCCCAGCCCAGCCCCGCCCCAGTCTTAACACCCCCCCAGCCCAGCCCAGCCCAGCCCATTACCAGTCTTAACACCCCCCCAGCCCAGCCCAGCCCAGCCCAGCCCATTACCAGTCTTAACACCCCCCCAGCCCAGCCCATTACCAGTCTTAACACCCAGCCCAGCCCAGCCCAGCCCATTACCAGTCTTAACACCCCCCCAGCCCAGCCCAGCCCTGCCCAGCCCATTACCAGTCTTTACACCCCCGCAGCCCAGCCCAGCCCATACCAGTCTTAACACCCCCCCCAGCCCAGCCCAGCCCAGCCCAGCCCAGCCCAGCACCAGTCTTAACACCCCCCCAGCCCAGCCCATTACCAGTTTTAACACCCCCCCAGCCCAGCCCAGCACAGCCCAGCCCATTACCAGTCTTAACACCCCCCCAGCCCAGCCCAGCACAGCCCAGCCCAGCACCAGTCTTAACAGCCGCCCAGCCCAGCCCAGCCCAGCCCATTACCAGTCTTAACACCCCCCTCCCCCAGCCCAGCCCAGCCCATTACCAGTCTTAACACACCCCCCAGCCCAGCCCATTACCAGTCTTAACACCCCCCAGCCCAGCCCAGCCCAGCCCATTACCAGTCTTAACACCCCCCCCAGCCCAGCCCAGCCCATTACCAGTCTTAACACCCCCCTCCCCCAGCCCCACCCCGCCCCGCCCAGCCCAGCCTTAACACCCCCCCCCCCCAAAGCGGCGGATGGCATATTTAAAATAAATTAAAAAAACAGGGCTGTGGGTGCTGCCGCTGCCGCCGCGGCAGCAGCGGCATGGAGTGGCCCGTGGGGCCCCCTCTCCTCGCTGAGCCTCTCTGCAAGGGCTTTCAGATTTGCGAAGGGAGAGTGTCTCCCTCGCGTCTCTGTTAAGCCCACAGGGGGTAATGGGAAATTTCCCATCAGCCCCTCGCGTCTAAAGGGGCAGATGGGAAATTTCCCATTAGCCCCTGCGGGCTTAACAGAGACGCGAGGGAGACTCTCTCCCTTCGCGAATCTGAAAGCCCTTGCAGAGAGGCTCAGCGAGGAGAGGGGGCCCCGCGGGACACTCCATTTTGCCGCGGAGGCTGCGGCAGCAGCCAGAGCCAGCTTTTTTTTTTTTTAATATAATTTTAAAAAAAAAGCAGAATGTTCTTTGCGCGGGGCCCCCTGAAACGCGGGGCCCTGTGCAAAGAACATTCTTGCTCAATGGACGGGCCGGCCCTGAAGAGCGGTATACCATAAAATCCGTTCCCTTAGACACCTACGATCCCTGCTAGAGCCGGATGATTTCAGAACCATCTATCAGGCCCTAATCATGCCACGTTTTGATTATGCGAACTCAATCTTACAAGGGCTCCCTCAAGCCACCTTGCAACCACTGCAACTGGCAATGAATGCCGCAGCAAGAGTCCTACACGGAGCATCCTGGAAAGACCATGTCTCACCCATCCTAAAACAACTCCATTGGCTCCCGATACGAAGTAGACTCACTTATAAGTCATTACTACTGACAATCAAGGCCATCAAAGGGCTCTCATCTGAGTCGCTAACGGATCTGATCCAGATGACACCTCAAAATAGGGACAGACGGTCAGTAACACTCAACACACTTGTAGTCCCAAAATCAATTTCACACTGCACCAAAGCAACAGCAGACAGGGCCTTCAAGTTCTGTGCCCCAAGGTGTTGGAACAGCCTCCCTCAAGACATCCGAGCAATCCCGGATCTATTTCAATTCAGAAAAGCCTTGAAACACCACCTCTTCCTCTTGCATTACCCAGTAACCAATGCAGTTATTTCAACCACCTCACAGAGCTTCCAAAACCCATAACGCTGAAACTAAGAAATGTTCATGATTCTGTTTTAATTTGTAAATAGTTACCCCTGTTATCCAAGTTACTTTTGCCTGTTCATCTGTAAACACAAAGTACCATCGGAAATGTGTAAATTCTTTGTTCACTGTAAACCGCGCTGATGCTGAATAGTGCGGTATCGAAGAGACTATAAATAAATAATAAATAAATAAATAAAAATAGCAACCGGGATTATAGTGCGCTAATGTGCGCTGTGCGCTAATGTGCGCCGTGCACATTAGCGCATGAGAAACACGCGCGGAAAGCATAAGCAGGCGCGCTGATGTGTACATAGAGGAGCAGGGCTGCAGTACAATGGTTAAGATACTAACTGATGGTGCAGGGGTCATGGGTTCATTTCCCCACTGTGCCCAATGAATAAGGCTGGCTGAGGCACTACCTGTTATGTGTAATATAGCATTATGAGCCATTTTAATTTTATTTTAATTACTGCTGCTAGCAAACACACTCTCAAAGCGCTGTAACATAAGGTGCTGCATAAGGCACCCCATAAGGTACCCCAGAGGGCACATTTTAAAGTGTACTGTCTGCCAAGGCACCCTACAATGTTGCTTAAAGGGTGGCCTATAGGGCGCCATATAGGGTGCCCTATGAGGCACGGCAAGGTTACAGCACTGTTTCTGATGGCAGCACTGCACATGTTAACGTTTGGTAAGCTGAAGTAGGTGTGCTGACATGCAAACAACAACAGCAGCATAGCATAATGATTAAGACACTGACTGATGGTGCAGGGGTCATGGGTTCAATCCCCCACTGTGCCCAATGAATAAGGCTGGCTGAGGCACTACCTGTTATGTGTAATATTGCATTATGAGGCATTTTAATTTTATTTTAATTACTGCTGCTAGCAAACACACTCTCAAAGTGCTGTAACATAAGGTGCCGCATCAGCCGCCCTATAAGGCACTCCAGAGGGCATATTATAAAGTGCACTGTCCACCCAGGCACCCTAGAATGTTGCTTATAGGGTGCCCTATGAGGCACCGCAAGGTCACAGCACTGTTTTTGATGGCAGCACTGTGCATTTTAATGCATGAAAATCTTAAGTAGGTGCGTTGACATACAAGGAGGAACAGCAGTGTAGCACAATGGTTAAAACACTGACTGATGGTGCAGGGGTCATGAGTTTGAATCCCCAGTATACCTAATGAATAAGGTTGACTGAGGTAATTCCTTTTTCTGCTTGCAACTGTACAACAATCTGTGCTGCTATCTAAAAAGAACCCCACCCTAGTGCCATAAATTAATGCACCTTTTAGGGTGCACCAGAAGGCACATCCTAAACAACCACGTCAGCGAAGGCGAGTTATAATGTTCCCCAGAGGCCATGTTGAAAGGTTGCCAACTCCCAAGGCACCATAGTAGGCACCCCATAAGCTGCCTGAATCGAAGGTGTGGTGTAAGATGCCCCAAGGATGTTTAGGTGAACCCAAAAACGTTGGCCAAGAGCAGTAAGGTCCCCCAATTTGAAGGGCAAGAGAAGTATGTGCCAAACACACACGTAACCCAAACACTGCACAGAGCAGAAAGGAAAGACAATGCATAAGTAAAAGAAGGACGTAGATCAGAGCTGATGGACCACACAAATCAGCTCCAGCCCATGTGGCAGCTAGAAAAATGGACAAACATATCGGGGGCAGCTGTAGCTATGCACAGAGTGATGGTAATGTACCATGCAATAATGACAGTGTGTGACAGAGGATGGAAAGATGTGTGCAGCAGAGGAGCCAGAAATGGCAGGATAGGTGAAATATCAGGATGACAGTGGAGTAGCAGTGCTATGCAGAGCACACACAGGAGAGGCAACCAGGGAGAGCTGCAATGCAGGAATGTTCTACAACTGTTCCATGTAAAATAATAATAGTTCCCTATTATTAAGTATTATTGTTCTATGTAAACCGCCACTGATCTCTGGAAGAGGCGGTATAGAAAAATGTATAAATAAATAAATGTGTAGGAGTGCAGGACATGGGGTAGCAGCATGCACATCAGGGTAGGATGGCACACAGCTGGCAGACATACTTAGATGGACAGAAGGATGGTTCACAACTCTGATGAGGGTACAATGTGCTCACAGCACAGATCTGCACAGATATGACTGTCACAGGAATGAAAACTAGTTCTGCAGGACAAGCATACAAATGAAAGAGAGCAGAGAGGAATCACACCTATGACCACTACCACAAATGGCAATGCACAAACCGATAGGCCACACCACCAACGTGAGCTCATTAGCAAAGGCTGCATACAAAAATAGTGCAGGGCATCACACAAGACGCCTGCTGGCTGTCAGGACAGGCAAACCCCCAACAGTAACCATGACCAAATGCACATGCAGATCTGCTGTGTACAGATCAGATCACAGTCTGTAAATTGGGACCAGAGACACATGCACACACACAATCAAATGTTATGCAGTGGATACAGCATGCAAAAGAGGAAAGAAACTAAACCCCAAGGGCAGCAGAGGATACTCTGTGGAGCTGGTGCAAAATCTGGAACAGGACAGGAGAGAATTCAACATGCAAACAGGTGTACCACACACCAACTGAACCACAGCAATACAAAACCCCCAAGCGCACTGCCATGTAAACACCATAAAGAGACCTATGTAATAGATAATATGTGATGGCTAGGCAGCACAGAGGGCACACCTTGGTGTACAGTGAAGAGAGGGAAGGGTGTGTGTAGAGGTGATGAACCTGCTGGTACCTAATGGTCCAGTTAGCACAACAGAAAAGAAAAAGATAAACCACATGTGGGGATCAAACCTGCAACCTATGGTGTTATAACACATGCCTCTAACCACTACCCCAAACAGCACACTGAGCACAATGCAAAAATACTACCCCAAAGGGAGGGTGTGTATGGGAACCTGTAATACCCAGTGATGTACAAAACTATAAAGCCTATATCGAAGCCTACAAATGATACCTCATAACTTTAAAGAAAAGACTTCAGCAAATCTAAACATATAGCAACATTTTAAACACAGCCAGCGAGTGAGAGCCTCAGAATCAACTCACTGATAAAACCAAATCAGGAGTATGAATAACATCAACGGTTCTCACTCGCTATACACCCACCATCCAACTTCACGATATTATAATCATAAACAATTTTCCATTAAAGCATCATTTAACATCATCACATCTCCAAAATTTTTAGAATATCACCACAATCACAAATCGTGAGTAAAGATGGAATTGAGTGTCCCCGACGCCTTTTCAAGACATCTTATGTTAGCGTTTCGCTACAGCTGTTTCAAGGGGATCCAACTCTAAAAATAAAAAAAAATAGCTTAAAATAATGCCGCAACCCATGAAAAACTCCTCATACACACTGCACCAAGATCCTAGACACTTACCAAGAGTTGCTTCAAACACCAGCAAACATTTCAAAAACGGTTCATCATCTCTCATCAGAGCTGAACTGAAAGACCGCCATTCACCGCCATACATCAATGCTGGTATCGAGATAGCGTATACTTCCGGACACATGATATATACCCGGAACTCCCCCACAGCTGTCACAATCAACTGAAATACTACCCAACCAAGCAAAGCAGCTAATATCTCTCATTGAACTGAATTGAAAGAAAGAAAAAACCTCTTTCCCATTCAACTTATCTATCATATACAATCACCGTTGATCCAGACCCAAACTCTCCATTCTAAGTAAACAGATCAAAAACAAACTCCCCATTCAATACAGGAATTTAAACCATTAGGAGAAACTGTTTTAAATGAAAAATCCACTATTGTTCCCTATATAGGAGAAACCGATCACGTGACATACCCTTCGAACCATTCCGAATGTGTTGAATCACAAAACATTGAAGATCACTAAATTTATGCTGAAGAGTTAAACAATGTTCAACTATTGGTGCTTCCTTACGCTGACAATAAAGCTTACTTTTATGTTCAAGTAACCGGATACGAAGGCACCTAATTGTCTTACCTATATAGAGAAGTCTACATGGACAAAAGATTCCATAAATCACAAAATCTGAATTACACGAAGTGTTATCTCTCAAATGAATTAACTGACCATTATACACAAAACTATCAGTCTCCCACATCACTTTACAACAAGAACACTCTCCACATTGTCGATGTCCATAACTGTCCAAAGATATACCAGACGAAAGCCGTAAAGAAGAAGGGCTCAAAATATCTTTTAAATTTGGGTTACGTTGCCATACACAACGTAGTTGTTTAGATTCCAACCCAGGGACTATACCCAAAACATGCCTGTGTTTCTGTAAATTTGATTGAATCTGTCTACTATAAGGGGAATAGCGAGAAATCAAATTCACTTGATCACTGTCAGTCAACACCTTCGGTCTTGGAGATAACAACCAAGATCTGTCATTATAAAGTGCCCGTTTATAGGCACGATTTACTACCTTTAAAGGGTAACCACGATCTAAGAAATCCTGTTTAAGACACACCGCATTAACTTTATAATCCTCAACTGACGAACAGTTACGCCTAAACCGTATAAACTGAGACAATTAGGTGCCTTCGTATCCGGTTACTTGAACATAAAAGTAAGCTTCATTGTCAGCGTAAGGAAGCACCAATAGTTGAACATTGTTTAACTCTTCAGCATAAATTTAGTGATCTTCAATGTTTTGTGATTCAACACATTCGGAATGGTTCGAAGGGTATGTCACGTGATCGGTTTCTCCTATATAGGGAACAATGGTGGATTTTTCATTTAAAAACAGTTTCTCCTAATGGTTTAAATTCCTGTATTGAATGGGGAGTTTGTTTTTGATCTGTTTACTTAGAATGGAGAGTTTGGGTCTGGATCAACGGTGATTGTATATGATAGATAAGTTGAATGGGAAAGAGGTTTTTCTTTCTTTCAATTCAGTTCAATGAGAGATATTAGCTGCTTTGCTTGGTTGGGTAGTATTTCAGTTGATTGTGACAGCTGTGGGGGAGTTCCGGGTAAATATCATGTGTCCGGAAGTATACGCTATCTCGATACCAGCATTGATGTATGGCGGTGAATGGCGGTCTTTCAGTTCAGCTCTGATGAGAGATGATGAACCGTTTTTGAAATGTTTGCTGGTGTTTGAAGCAACTCTTGGTAAGTGTCTAGGATCTTGGTGCAGTGTGTATGAGGAGTTTTTCATGGGTTGCGGCATTATTTTAAGCTATTTTTTTTTTATTTTTTAGAGTTGGATCCCCTTGAAACAGCTGTAGCGAAACACTAACATAAGATGTCTTGAAAAGGCATCGGGGACACTCAATTCCATCTTTACTCACGATTTGTGATTGTGGTGATATTCTAAAAATTTTGGAGATGTGATGATGTTAAATGATGCTTTAATGGAGAATTGTTTATGATTATAATATCGTAAAGTTGGATGGTGGGTGTATAGCGAGTGAGAACCGTTGATGTTATTCATACTCCTGATTTGGTTTTATCAGTGAGTTGATTCTGAGGCTCTCACTCGCTGGCTGTGTTTAAAATGTTGCTATATGTTTAGATTTGCTGAAGTCTTTTCTTTAAAGTTATGAGATACCCAGTGATGTGGCAAATGGCTGGCAGATACACAGCTGCCACCGTACAAGGATTTGAGCACAGGTGGGCCATGTACATGACCAGCAAATCAGTAGATACAAGTGTCAATGTGATCAAAGAGTGGAGGAGTAGCCTAGTGGTTAGAAAACTGGCTTGGTCACCAAGCAACCAGGACTCAATTCACACTAGCACTCCATGTGGCCTTGGGCAAGTCACGTAACCCTCCATTACCTTGGAAGAAAGACCTGACAATCTACTTCCAGTGACACTGACAAGAAAACCCTGGAGTCTCTGGGTCACAAGGAGTCAGGACTGACTCAAAAGCACACATTGTATTGCACGTTGGTCACCATGATCAAGCAGCAGCAGAGACAAATGTATATCAAACACATATTTTTATTTGGGTTCATCTTCACAGATAGTGTAGGTACCGCCATCATAATATCAAGGTGAGTGGATCCAAGGTGAAAGACAGAAAGGTCACTGGCCCATCTACAAATGAAGGGCAGGAGACATAATGTGCAGCACTATGCATTAGGCCCCCACCCCCCACATGCTGCCGCATGCCTCAAATGTGTTACTCACATATGAGTGCATGTAGACAGTAGGCGGTGCATGATGAGGGACCAACACACATCAATCATGATCTGTTCCCTAAAATATATTGTCAGACGGCTGCCTGGGTGAGAATCTTCACAGTCTTGGCAAGTGCATATATCTATATGATTTGCAAGGGATTGTGGGCAATGTAGTTCATTCACACCAGACACAGCTGCTGACAATAATTTAGTTGTGCTCAAGTGTTAAAGCCAATAAGATATTTATTTATGGGGTTATTTCTCCCAACACAGATATGCTTGGTAGCACATAAATCAGGTTACTTGCTTTCAGTGTTAAACTTGGAAAAACAAAGTCAAAATCAGGAAAACAACATTCAAACTTGTCAGGCATTAGCTAATGTTTTCTTAGCATATATCAAACAACAAACGAAAAGCCACAAAGAAAGAAAAAACTGTTCTTTTCAGGTTAACTTCTGATAACTTCCCACATAGATTCAGAAGTGATTCTCTCCTAGCTCACAAGCAATTAGGTAAGGCTCAATTGCTAGCAGTTATCCAGCTGAAACCCCTTAGCTGGCTTGCTTTCTACTGTGTGGGTCAAATCCTGCTTCAGGAGCTTTTCTGAGTAGATTAAAGAACAAGTTTGTATTTCTTTGTGATGGTTGCTGTACTTTATAACAGAAAATCACCAAAGGAGTTTGGACAGAGAGCAGTCCATATAAACACATTCTTCATCTGCAATCATTCCCCCTTCTTCAACAAGCATGGGTTCAATATCATGGATTGGCACAGATGAATCTCTCAATGGAGCACTTTCAGGAGAATACTTGTTTCCCTGCTGTCTTTCAAGGTTATAGCTAGGGCATAGATCAGTGTTCATACCTGAGCTTCCATTGCTGTTAGAGTTCCTCTCTATATAGCCTGGCCAGTATGTAGTCCAGTTCTTATGTCCAGCCTTCCAATCCAGATCCCTGGACACTGGATCTCTCTTCACATACCTTCTGGCACAGGTCTTAGGGTCCCTTCCACGTGCAGCCGTCTCCCTCACAGGTAGCGTCTGGAGTTTCCTAGCTCTGCAGCACCATTCCTCTGGCTTTCCCCAGTCCAATGGTGTATGCTGGCCCTTGAAATGCCTCCCAGTATACGTACTGCTCTGGACTCTTCTAGACCTCTCAAAGGCTTTTCTCTTCCTTCTTCCAAAGGGTTTCTTTCCTTCTCTGTCTGTCCGGTTTGGCTTCTGCTTCTGATGATCCTTCAGATGAAACTGATGATCCTCAGGATCCAGCTCAAGCTGATTCTCAGGATATCCAAGGTGATCATGAAGATGGTCATCTGTAGAATAAACTCTACTTTTATTCTGCTTAGATGAGTGCTCCTCCCTAATACAGCGCAGCTGTGCTGAATCAGGCCCTGCCCTTTGAGATGAGTGCTTAGGGATTACCTCATAGCCCTCCTGATTGAACACACGTTTCCCCACTTCAGCTCCTCTAATGGCTGTTGGAAACCTGGTGCATTCTGGGACTGGTAGTCTTTTATGGGAAAATTCTGTTTTCTTATTTCTACCAGAACTGACAGGTTGCTTGTTCAGAGACACTTCACCTTTTCTATAGCTCCTTCCTGAACTATGATAAGCTTCCTTATCACAATATCTATCTGGCAACACAGGAGGCACACAAATGAAAACAGCATATGTTGTTGAAACATTGTAACTTTAGAACCACAGATTGAAAATAATGTTACAGCTATCACATAATGCCTGATATAGGAATCCAAGCTGCAACAATGTAACCCTAAACAATCATCAAATGCACAATGAGGATATGCTAACAGGTAGCAGAGGCACATGAACACAGACAGAATTCAAATGAAAACTACCTGCAGAAACATGCAGAGATAACACCAAGCAGGAGGTCCCCCTGCACCAGTTGGTGTGCAGACAGTGTCTGTACACATATATCACCGTACATGGAATGCACAATTGAAGGAAGACAACGGACACTCATACTGCGACACTCCAAATATAACGTGGCAATGTGAGTGTCGTTACCTCTGGGGATAAATAGGACTGTGCAGACATGCAATGCAAGGTTTGTAAATCAATGCAGAGCGTCACGTCTGTACAGTAAACAAACACAAGAAACAGTATATAGAGAGGGAAATTAAGGGCAAACATGTTACAGTAAACCACACAGAAGCCATATTGCCACATGCTGTGTTTCTCCAACATAGTCAGTCATATGCACAGCACCATTGACATTTCAACATGATTCAGTGATGCCACACATGCACGCAAAGACCCTTGGTGATTGAAAACATCAATCCAGGATGCTGGTGTGCATTAAAGCGGTGTTGTGGCAAAACCTGTATCATGTCCAGGTGGAGAGTAGGTGGACATAGACAACAGGACCTCTCCATCGCTACCCCTATGCCACACGTATGGCTGTATGCTTGTGTTGAAACAAACAGATGAGCATATCCTGTGTTCCATGTCACACACATGGCCAAAAGAAACAACTGTGGAGGAATGTGCAACATATAGTGACAATGGCAGTCCCTGCTTCACACGTGGGGACCAGTACACAGTGTGCAAAGTCCAAAGCATATCTGCAATCCAACACATCAGGTTAAGACTATCCTTGCAACCCTGGGCATGCATAGTCAAGTGTCATATCCCAATATGCCACAGTACATGAAAGGTCCTGTGTGTCTCCTGCGATGAGCACGACTCCCAGCCAGAGCATGGCAGCAGCAGTGTCTTGGATATGTCTGTCATGGCCAAAGTAGCAATCCAAAAATAATACTGTCCATCCTAGGCATGTGTCCCACTCGCAGAGGTCAAACATCCTATGACACCATTTTCCAGGGAAAGTTTCATGGTGTTGTGTCCCCCAACAGGTGGGTGATGGTGATGCCACATGCACTGTAATAGATGTGTCTGGTTTGTTCTCTGCCCTGTGTCAGAAGAGGAGAAATATTGTATTGGTATGCTCCTTGCAACATCAGCACAAATTGCAGAGAGTCAATCATTAAGAAACACATAATAAAGAGACACAGGCAAACATGACATGATCACAACACAATAAACATTGCATGTTGGGGACATTTTGAATTGGAAGCATACACACGGGTGTCACATGGATATGGTTCTGTCTATGCCCATGTGACACAGGCGTTTCAGAGCTCCATCCTATGTGCATCAGCGTTCGTGAACAGAGAGCTAACATGAAATGTATATGACACAAACAGTAAATCATTAACATGTAAAGGCTGATGTCATTACCAAAAGAACAAAGGTGCAAACTACCTTGTGCTTGTATCAGGTGTATGTCTTGGATCCTCTGAGCCCTCAAAGGCCATAACAGGTCACAGTGAAGGGAAACAATGTCAGCGAAATATGTAGAATCTCCATGTCACCATGTCACGCCAATATCTGTGATACAAAAAGCAGGTCAACAGTGGTATGTCAGAACACAAGACACAGTTCTGTTCCCAACACACAACACATGTCCACAATGGTTACACAGTAAACACCAGTAAGGTAGAGATAGCACAGTCACCACCACCCCCAGGTGTACAGACCCCTCACAACACATGATAATGTAAAAAGCCTGAACACTGTATCATCATACAGCCAACACAAGAACACACACACACAGTATGCTAAGGGCAGCGTGCCAGCAGTAGAATATGGCCTGTATGTCCATAAGTGGAGATTTGTACACATAAAGGCCCTGTGAAATGCAATGATACCCTGGTGTTGGCTGATGGTGCAATGTCGGGGAAGGGTGCACGTGTAGGCCACCACCCAAAAACCTACAACCTCCACACACATGCAGCTCTGTTGGACATGTCCCAGAGACAGTGTTGCTGAATACATACTGGACAGGAACACATGGGGATATGTGTGCCAACAACAAAATATGGTTTAGGGAGGTGCAGGGAAAAGAGGTGAACCACAACATCTGGACAATAGGAAAGATCACCGAGGACATGTGTTCCCCCTGACTGCTGGCACAGACAATATAGCTGTAGGTCCACCTACCCCAGACCACAGCATGTTGGCTGATGTACAGTCCCCTGCCAATGCACCACAGCACCAGGAGCTTCAACAACTATGTCCTGTGCATTGGGAAACACAAGGGAAACATACATATATCATGTTCTAGCTGTGCAACACACACTGCACCTTCCTGTCCCCAGCTTTCACACCCCCCAACATCCTTTACAGACTCATTGTTCACCATCACACTGTACACATCTCTCCCATGTGAGAGGCATCAAGGACATGTCTTTGCCAAACTACAGGGGTCCGTACTCTGTCTGTCCCCTCCCTCACCTCCCTGTTGTCGCACACACTGGTGAACATAAGTGTTTTCTCCCTACCGTGTTCCCAACTCACTCCAAGGCTGCAGTATTATCCTGGGTCCCCCATGTTGCTCCCAATGCCCCTTCACTGTGTGTACTGGTGTCCCAATGTCATCTGTTACCCCGCTGTCAATTGCTGTAACACATGGAAATATGCAGGGGCACCTCCGGGATCCTCTGTCCAAACACATTTCCTGGTGTGTATATCTCATACGTTGACTAACAGTAACAGCTGTGTGCTACTGAGCTGCTAAACATATATCTCAATGTCTGCGTTATGTCCACTAAACCACACCCCGATGTCTGCTTTTGACCTGACCTTGATGGCTGCATGTCAGACCACTGTGTGAAAGTGATAATGGCAAAGCATGGATAGCCTATATGTGCACCTAATAACCCGCCTCCCATCAGAGCCTCTTTGTGTATGTGGCCATTACGTTCCTTCTCTAGGGTATGCAATGTAGTTGGTGTCTTGGCATGCACTCTCCTCCTCTATGCACTTATACAGCCTGTAGTTGAGTCATGGGTTTATGTGGACATGTCATCAGCTAGATTTGCTGAAAACAATTTGCTGAAAAAAATAAAAATATTTCCCTGAAAACACCCCTAAAACCCAATCCACCCCCACATTGATCTCTCTGCTTGCCTACTGTAACCTACACCTTGTTGATCTTGCCTGAATCACCTCTGTTTGTGTGTACATATGCAACACTGCACTGCATGTCTATTCTACAATGAAAAAAAAAAAACAACCCTGGCTGGACAATGCACAGGTTCCCTATCCTTCAACGCATCCATGTTAGGGCTACGCGATGACTTATACAGTCTGCCACACTGTGTTGTTCCACTAACTCCCCGTAAGGATTTTAATTACCATTATGACAGATAGTACTGAGCATGTATATAGTGCTACATATCACATGTAGTGCTATACAAAAAATACAGACCCACAGATCCAGCTTACAAGAGCATACCACACACACAATCAGCTCAAAATACCAAATGAAAAACACGCACAGCTGGACAAGTGGCACCAAACATGGTCCTTTCTCCCACTGTGAAACCCACACCACATGCCTTTCACCTTGCTGCACCCAAAGCATAACACCAACTAACCACCCACCCACATCATCCACCTCAGCCCTCTGTTCTGCCCTGCCAACATTGTTAGGTTCTCAGTCATGCTTATATTTGACGTTGGGATGGCCAGCTAGTGTCTGTTACATGTCAGTGCAGTGTTGCATCCTACTGATATTGGTCTACAAATGTTAACCTGTATTAGCACTACACACAAATAGCAACAAATGTGGGAACATATGCAGTACGTACATGAGAAGAGCTGTGCAATCACCTGCCACCTGATTGCTGTGCCCTCACGTGTGTCCTCACGGGCACGTACAGGGGGGCACGTCGGATCATCCTCCAGACCCTCATTAATCTCTGCAGGGATATTGTGCCTGAGAGCAATGTTGTGCAGGATGCAACAGGCTATGATGATCTCTGCCACAGTCTGTGGAGTATATTGTAAGGCGCCGCCTGTCCTATCCAGACACCTGAAGCGACTCTTTAAAACGCCAAAGGTGCGCTCTATGACAGAGCGGCTGGTGGCATGGGCCTCATTGTACCTCCGCTCTGCACGTGTCCATGGTTGACGCACAGGGGTCAGCAACCAGGGGCGACACCCATATCCTGCATCACCTGTAGAAAGAAATGAGGTAAGTTAAAGCAGGAGCTCATGTCCCCTCAAATGGACACAGGTATATATGTGCAAAACAAATGCATAACACATCCTGAAGAAACATATGACATCACAACTATGCAGCATTGCAACATTGAAATATGATGACACAAAAGGACCACATGGCCTATCTAGTCTGTCCGTCCATATCAACAGGTACAACAGTCCCCTTTTTACCTTTATAGATCCTCTGTGTTTGTCCTATGCTGTTTGGAATGCAGTTACTGTCCTCATCTCTACCACCTACACTGTGAGAGTATTACATGGATCCACCACCTATTCAGTAAACAAATATGGTGGCATGTCACCCCTGAATCTATCTCCCTCCACCCTCATCCCATGTTCCCTTGTAGCTGAACTTGCTTACAATTTGCAGAGGCTCTCTCCCTCAACATATATGCCACGGAGGTATTTCTACATCTCCATCATATCACCTCTATCCCTCCTTTCCCCAAGGTGTACATCCTAAGATCCTTCGGTCTGTCTTCATATGCTGTATAATGAAGACCACTAATCAGTTTAGTAGCCACCCTCTGCACCGACCCCATCCTGTGCACATCCTTTTGAAGGTGCAGTCTCCAGAATTGCACACTATACTCCAAATGAGGTCGCACCAAAGACATATACAGAGGCATTCTCCCTTCCTGTTTTATGCTAGCCATTCATCTCCGTATGCACCCAGCCAGCCTTCTAGCTTTTGCCCTCGCCTTTTCAACCTGTTTAGCTACTTTGACATCAGCAGACACAACCACGCCTAGGTCCCGCTCTTCTGTAGTGGACAAGAGTACTTCACCCCCTATACAATAGTGCTCCCTTGGATTGCTTCAGCCCAAAAGCCTGACCTCACATTTCCTACCATGACATCCCAGCTGGCCAATTTAAGACCATTCATCAAGCTTAGCTAGATCACTCCTCATGTTTTTTACAGCTTCCTGGGTGTCTACCCTATTACAGATTGAGTGGGGGAACCTAAGAAACACCAGACAAGGGGTAGCTGTATGGATTGGCGAAAACCTAATATGTAACAACCACACAAATGCTCGCATCCAATCAACCAGCATCACACAGCACCAAAGCAGGGCGCATTTGGAGGGCAACCCCCCTTCCCCCTATATCCAACACAGGCAGATGACACACACACACAATGAGGGATCTACTCCAAGACACACATTTGCACATACGCCTAGTCACATGAGCACCATGTGCATGTCAGAAATGGGAAACACCCACCCAGCAATATGCAGTCCTCATACTGTCCTGCCTCAAATTGTTGGAATAGTGCCGAGTGATGCAGGATATAGGCATCATGGGTGGACCCTGCAAACCTTGGGACCACATTCAGAATATGCATATTTACATCACATACAACCTGAACATTCAGGGAATGATAGTGTTTGCGGTTGCGGAACACTACTTCCCTGTCTCTAGGCAGGACCAGGGCAACATGTGTGCAATCAATAGCTCCCATCACATGTGGTATCCCGGCTAACGCCTCAAAGGCCTGGTTCAGGGTCCACCACTGTTGCCTAGTGTGTGGAATGGCAATATAATTCCGCACCCGGCTGACCATGGCATGCAGTACTTGGTGGAGACAGCGTGAGAAGGTGGGGCGGCTCATGCCACTCACTGCGGCCACAGATGACTGGAAACAGCCAGAGGCAAAGAAATGTAGGGCAGCAAGGAGCTTGACCAAACCCGGTATGGCATGTGACCGATCAGTCAGGGGCTCGAGGTCAGCTCTTAGATCCTCACAGAGCTCCCTAATAGCCCCTGTGCTCAGTCGGTACAGGGAGATGACCTGGTCCTCTCGCATGCCCTGGAGCTGGGCCCTGGGCCTGTAGAAGCATGGCTGGTGAGCCTGCACCTCAGCACGCCTCCTGCGCCATGTGGGCATAGCCCCTGCCTGCCCTGCCCCCACAGCTGCAGGTCTGATTTGCTGCGGGACTACACCCATGCCCTGTGCCTCAGCCCCATAGACACCATCTCCCCTGTCACCCAACCGCACCACCTGCCCACCTCCCGCTGCAGCTGCAGCAAACACAAAGGCCGCCATAAGCTCCACCCATCTTGCTCCTCTAACACACTCAAACACAGACACCACTTCAGTAAACAAGACACACACCTTACACACCACACAGAAACACAGCCACACAATACAACCAACACCAATCACAAACCCAGTCACGCTCCACAATACACCTGATTCTGACTCACGCCTTCCGTCACTGTCAACGCACACCTTCTCTCTCCCTCGCCTACAAAAAAACCCTCAACGTGCAACATATGCTCAGGACTATTTATAGGGTTTTTTTACGTAGCGCGTGTTGCGCGTGCGCAGGTGCGCGAGCATGATGGCTGCGCATGCGCAGTTGGCTGTGTGCATGGTGTATTCCCCATGCACACGCAGCACTGCGCATGCGCCACATCTCACGCGTAAAGGTACGCACGCACCCACTTCCTGCGCCTGTGTGGCGCATGCACAATGCGCACAGCCAACTGCGCATGCGCAGTGTGTACGGCGGCAGCGTGCTCGCTGCATAGTTTGTGCACGGCGGCGGCACACGCGCTGTGTAGTTGACTGTGCAACGCGCAAGCATGCATTTCCCACTTCTGGGCGGCACATGCGCAATGCGCAAGCCAACTGCGCATGTGCAACGTGCAGTCAACGTGCTCACGCAACTGCGCACGCGCAACGTAAAAAACCCTATAAATAAACCTGTACATGTGCTGCACATTGAGGGGTTGTTGGTAGGCGAGGGAGAGAGAAGGTGTGTGGTGTCAGTGAGAGAGAGAGAGAAGCAGGTGTCTAGTAGAGCTAAGTTAGTGTGTTGGGGTCAGAGTGGTAGATGCTGGGTTGAGGAGGATAGGTGTGAGGTAAAGAAGGGGATAAAGAGAGGAGGGGAGGAAAGGATCAGGTGAGTGAGAAAGGAGGTGAGGTAAAGAGCAGATAGCAGGGAGAGGAGGGAGGTGTGAGGTGGAGCTGAGAAAGGCAAGAGAAGGAATGTCTGACAGGGAGATGGAGCCACAGGACAGGGCAGGAGTGGAGAGGGAGAGGGAGAAGGAGAGGGAGGTGGGGCCACCTGTTGGGGAGGAGACAGATATGGCAGGGAGAGTGGTGGAGGCTGCAGGCCCATCGGCCCAGCCCACACAGGGTCCTCTCACTACAAAACGTAGGCGCATACCGGTGCCAGCTCTGCAACGGAAGAGGGCTCAGAAATTCACCCAGCAGGAAAACCACATCCTGCTGGCGTCTGTTCTTGAAAATTATGATGTCCTATACAGACGACTAAGCAACACCATCACTGTTGCAACATGCACCCAGGTGTGGGAGGAGGAGCAGGAGGCAGTTGCACAGGCAGGGGGCCCAAGCAGAGACCTTGACAGCCTCAGGAAGAGGTTCAACGACATAAAGAGGGGTGTGCGTGCACACATGGTGGCAGAGCGGCAGCATGCCATGGGCACTGGAGGGGGAGGCCCCTTTACACCCTCTCTAACACCCCTGGAGCAGGAGTTGGCAGAGCGGCTAGGGCCAATATACCTGTATGGACTGCCAGAGGCACTGGACACTGCCCATCCCCAGGCAGGTAGGTACCCAAATCATACCTTGCTGCTCCCAACCCATAGAGTACCTGCCCTTTGGATATGCATCAGGCTTCTTATTAGCACCTCCTCATACCTGCTCCCCTCAATCATCTCCCACCCTCTGCCTTTGGCTCATGAGTGTGCTGTCCCCCATTCCACCCCTTTTACTCTGTGTTTTGCTGCCCTCCAACCACATGTTTCATTAGCATCATCCCTTTTTATATCTGCCCTGCACATGTGGCTACATGTCTGCTACAAGCCCCCTCTCAGACCTGTACGTGTTATGTCTGTGTCTAATCTAAGCACTGCTGAGCAGGGATGGTCCTTCTGTGGGATAATGCACACCAGGGGTCCTCAAACAATCTAAACAGGGGGCCAGTTCACTGTCCCTCAGACCATTGGAGGGCCGGAATATAGTTGAAATAAACACTATGAACAAACCCCAACGAACACTGCATAAATGCAAAATACAGAGAATGTTTCCTAACATTTTGGTTTTGTTTTTCCAGTGGCAATTGCTCTAGCCACGTTAGTCTGGTTTCTTTGGGTCTTCTGCTAACTCCCCATCATCTGCTTTCCATTTGTCCTTTCGTCCCACGTCTAGTACTGTTTCCATTCTCTGTCTACATCTGCTTTAACATAGTAATCTTTCTCCTTGTGCTCTTTCCGCATTCCTAGTTCATTCCCTCAAATGTTAGTCCTCCATCCTCAATCCCCACTTACTCTCCCACTATCCGTCCAATTGTAGATATCTCTAACCTCCCTCAAAAAGTTTTCTTCCCTCACCATTTCATTTGCCCAGCTCCATCCCATTCTGATCCTCGCCCAACCTCACCTCCCGTCTATTTCCAGCCACACCCAGCATCCGCTCCCCTCTAGTCCATGCATCAGCCCATTTCCACTCCTAGCCCCCCATCAGCCCATTTCCAATCCTATCCCTGTACCAACATCAGCCCAGTACCAGTCCTAGCTCCACATCCATTTCCAGTCCTATCCAAGTCCCTCCATAAGTGCATTTCCAAACCCCAGCCCCCCCAAAAGCTCATTGATAGCCCTCTCCTAGCCCCACCATCAGCCCATTTGCAATCTTAGCACCCCCAACAGCACATTTCGAGCCCTATCCTAGGCCCTCCATCAGCCCACTTCCTGTCTTAGCCCCACACTCAGCCCATTTCCAGTCCTAAGCCCCCCATCATCCCACTTCCAATCTTACCACCACCCATAGGCCATGACCTGTCCTAACCCCCTCCCCTCCATCAGCACACTTCCAGTCTTACCTCTCCCCCCCATAGCCAAATACCACTCCAAACCTCCTCCCCCCCATCAGGCCAGCTAGGGTACGAAATAAACCAAACACGGCTACTGCTGCTGCTTCCACAGTGGCAGCAGCAGAATCAAGCATTCCGTGGGGGCCCCCCCCCCTGCTCTGCAGCATCCTCCATGCGGCTTCAGTGTGGGCTTGTCAGAGCCGCGTGAAGGGAGAGTATCCCTTTCTCACGGCCATGTCAATCCCGCCACGGGCCTGATGGAAAATCTTATCAGCCCCACGGCGGGATTAACAGAGCTACGAGAGGAGAAGCTCTTTCTGTTTGCGCGGCTCTGACAGCCAACACTGAGGCTGCATGGAGGACACTGCAGAGCAGGGGGAGCCCCGCGGGATGCTTGATTATGCCGCTGCCACGGCGGCAGCGGCAGCAGCAGGTTTGTAAGGTGTTAACCTAGCTGGGCTGCTGCTCAATGAATGCTGCGGCCCTGGGTAGAGCTGCCCCTGAGGACTGGCAGCGGCGGCAAAAACACCCGTCGGGCTGCATACATGTCCTTGGCGGCCCACATGTGGCCCTCGTCCTGTAGTTCGAGGACCCCTGATGTACACATCGATGTGTGTGCTAGGTACTGACCTATATATGCCTAATAGTGTTAGCAGGAGCTGTAGTGGTAGCTATGTAGCACATGTACAGGCCACGGCCAAACACACATTGATTGTGGGGTGGATGTGTTACACAGTTGTATGTAGTTGAACCATGCAAACTGATCTGTGCTGTGTATGGTCTTCCACAACCCAGGTGACTACACAACCATGGCCCCAGCTGAGGAGGAGGAGGTGCAATTGGCCGAGGATGTGCCAGAGCCCCAGCCCACAATGTCCAGGGGCAGCACCAGTAGTGGTGATGGGACCCCAAGCACACACGTGCAGCCTGAGCCAGAGAACCACACCCCAGACGTCACTGCCACAGAAGGCTCCGAGGTGATCACAACACACCACCCCATTCATGCACCAGCGCCAGATGAAACCCCTCCACCAGAAATGGACCCAATCATTGCAGAGCTGCAGACACACACTGCTGCAGCATGGCGCAATGCAGAAGGTGGGTAACAGCATACCCCACAATCCTGACGGGGTTGTCCTAACATCCACAAAATGATTGCATATTGCCCACATAGCATAGCGTTCTGATGTTGGGGGGGGGGGGTGGTCTTATGTCCTCTGTGATTCTACCTCCTGTAGCATGGCTTGTCAGGTGTCAGCATTTGTGAGGGGCTCACACACATGCACACTGTTTTTGCCCATATACCCCACATAAGCCCAAAGAGAAAAGCAATGATCGCAGGTCACCCAGACACCCTATGTGACAGAGACCTCATCATGGGTATTGTCACACAGCATCATTTGACAACATAATCTGCAGTGTGCACCAGCATTATAGAAATGGGGGCACCCCAGATATGTGTATGTGTGTCTCAGGCCCCCTCAGATCATCTGACCTATCCCAGACAAGCAGTGTGCAGACCTGGCATTGACATATTAAACTGTGGCAATGTGCCATGTGTGAGATCTGTGATTCTCAGGACCCCTCATCCAGACCCCTTCCAGACATGGGGATGGCTCATGGGAGACACAGATCTAAAAATTGGTAGCTTTGGCAGGCATGACTGTTCTGCAGACTGCTCTTCTGGGATATGTGTGACATGTGTATGTATGACAGTTGGTACTGGAGAGGAATCTCACATATCACCCTCTGTCCCACCCACAGGCACTCATCAGGCACTCCAGCGTCTATACATGGCTATCAGAGAAAATACCAGGGAGCTGCGGATGATCCGGGAGGAGATGCGGTCGGGGGCCCTTGCCCGCATTGCGGATGCTATGGAGGACATTGTGGGCCTAATGCGGCAGCAAGCACCAGCACCAGCACCGTCACCTGAGGCACCAGGACAAGGTGCAGTACCGCGGGGGGTGGTGTGCCGTGGGAGGCATGGGCGGCCACGCAGGAGGTGACTGCGGGTCTAATAAACAGCTGTTAACCAGTACATATGTGTGTTTTCCAATGTTTGTCCCTGTGTTCCCCTAGGTAGTGTGCAAATGCATGTTCTGTCCTGCACACAGGCCCCTCGATGGTGGGTTGTCTGTACTGGCATGTATCACTGCACAGACACCATCACATGCTGTGTATGCCATGCACTGTGTCAGATCCCAGCGCCTGGGCTGCAGTGTGGCGGTTTACACATCCTCCCGGGTTGCACAGGGGGAATGTCCTGAAGCTACATGTCCAGTGTTGGGAGCCATCACAGTTTTCATCCTTTCATACCCTCTACATTGGACGCACATGTGTGACCATTGTTCCTGCCTGCAACACTGCCTACGTGCCTGCCCCCCCCCCCAAACGTATATGGTTACTCACCAACCATCCCTGTGACATGTATTGTCCCAGGACCCACTCAACAGCTTTACCCCTGAGTAGCTCCTGGGCTCAGCAGCACATCTTACCCTGCCAGCGCAGATGTAGTGGTTTGCCAGTTCTACTATTGGCACACAGGCATGTTGCATCAGAAACGGTTCCCACACATTGCACACAGCATGCACGTGCCTCCGTATCCTGGGACATCCTCTACATTGCAACATCTCTGGGTCCACCCTGGTCTCACACACCTACACACATGGTCAGCCCCCACGACTGCATATGGAGCCAGTCCACGTATGCCACCCATGTCTACCTTTACTACACATACCTGTCTACACACATATCCCATGTTTTCAGCCATAGTGTGTTGGTAAGTGAGACACGTGACCATTGTGAAATATGATCAAATGTGTATATTTGTATACAAGTACTAGAAAAAACACAAGCAAACCCCCTCCCATGCTGCATGACGAGTGATCGAACACAGGACAGCACAGGGCACATGTGTGGACATCACAGGTGCTATTACACACTCCTGTGACGCCCTTCAGGGGATGGCCACTGACATGGGAGACGCCCCACTTCGGCGGCCACCCACTAAATGGCTTCCATCAGCCACTGGTATGTGTGCCCCAGAAAATGGACATGGCACTCCAAGCCATCCAGGGCCACATACAGGTCCTGCACGCACCTGCCACCACACACACACATGGTGCCAGGTGTCTGTGTGCTGGCATGTTCATGCGACCTGTGTGTGGCCCTGGATGGTGTATCCACATGCCGTGGCTGGCAGGAGCCCACAGTGCCCTGTGCTGCCCTGTGTTCCCCTTCACCCTCCCACACCCACACATCCTCCTCCTCCCACCCTGCCAACTCCCACCCGCCCTCCACATCCTCTTCCGCCCCTCTCCCCACCCCCACATCCTCTTCCACCACTCCCCCCACCCCCACATCATCCACGCCCTCTCCCTCCCCTGCCACCCCGCCACCCACCCCTTCCATGCCCTCATAAGCCCCCTCCTCTGCTGCAGTGTGGGCCGGCTCTTCTGCCTCCTCCTCCTCTGCCTCGCCTCCCAGCTCCGCCCCTCCTCCACCACCACCACCTCCATCTCTGTGGCCTGGTGGGCAGGGGGGCACCTCAGGACACATGCTGATGTCGTGGGGTCATCATCGTTGTCATTACCCTCTGTGGAAGATGACAGTCATCAGCACATTATTATGTGTATAACATAGCACATGTACCTATGCAGGCACCACACAGGCTGCTGGGCCAATGTGACATCTGTTACTGGGCAGCCAGGTCGCCAATACTCACCGTCACCCTGTGACAGGACCTCCCTCTGGAGGCGGGCAAGGTAGTCCTGGTGGTGGAGGCGCAACTCTCGCCCCTTCTTCCGGAGATCCTCTACCTGTGGATGTGAAAAGATTGGGTGGGGGCATCAGTGACCGTTTATCTCTGGTGGGTGGCCAACATAAACAAACATCTGTGTGGGCAGAATCTTGCTGCTCCTGCTCCACTGCTGTGTGTGTCATGTACAGCATACTTACACACCTGTAACGGGTGATCTCCAGGAACAAGTCTGCACATGTGGGTATCGTCGGGACCAACTGAGCCTGTGTGGGAATCCTCCCCAGCGTCCTATAGGAAACCTTTTGGGAGCATTCCACAGTGCCAGCATGCTGCCTTCCCACCTTTCACACCTGCCTCTCTCAAGTTGAGCTGAAAGCTCATACAAAGAGAGATAGATAGATAGGGAATGAGAGAGAGAGAGACAACCCCTAGGGGAGATGGGTGGGTTGTGAAGGCTTATTCCTGCTGTTCCCAAAGATCACCTGTTACAGGTGAGTGACTATGTCATCTCCAGGAACAAGCAGCAATTAGTCATCACATGTGAGGACACCCTAGATGTAGATGCCAGGGAAGGATCCCCAGGGCTGTGAGGCCCTGTGGAGGGGTTCCATCTCCTCCCATGGATCTCTGGCATCCTGTAAGAGAGGCGGCTAGGATTTGATTACGTATGGGTGATGTTTTGGAGAGCAGCCTGACCAACCATAGCATCCCTGCGGGATCCTTTATCCAAGCAGTATTTATTTATTTAGAATACATTTGTATACCGCAACTTCCAGCGATCAGCAGCGGTTTGATTACAGATTGAAAATTGCCAAATCAAGACAGAAATTTCGGAGTATCAATACATTGATTTGAAAGGAAAGCACGGCACACAGTAATAAGGTCATAGGAGAGGAGTCAGAAATTTACATATGTACATTTTTCCTAACAGAATTCCTGTTGCAAATTGTGACATCTTGTATTCCCCTGGGATTTACATCAAATTGTAATAGCACTGGAATAGATGAGTCTTTAGCTTTTTCCTGAACGCATTAAGGTCTTTGGTCGCTCTGAGCTGGTTCCAGAGGGTCGGGGCAGAGTAAGAGTATGCTCGGCGGCTAGTACTGGATTTGACGGATCTGATATCGGGTGTCTGAGTGGACGGTTCTTCTGTCTCTGTTGGATGGTTGCGTGCTGATAAGGGTGGAGAGAAAGGATGGAGCTATGTTATGTATGAGTTTGTGAGTGGTTATCAATGTTTTATATTGTATCCGGGCAATAATAGGGAGCCAATGCAGCTCGATCAATACAGGCGTGATGTGTTCAGCAATGCTTTTTCGCATGATGATCCTCGCCGCCACATTCTGGGCCATTTGTAGGATGTTTAGCGTTTTCTTTGGAAGACCCTGCAGGATGGCGTTGCAGTAGTCTAAGTGTGGTATAATGAGTGCTTGCGCAACAGTCCTAAAATCGTGGGGTTCGAGGATGTTCCGTAGAGGTTGTAGAACTCTAAGTTTGTGGAAAATGGCCTTGTTGGTTTTGCGTAGGTGCTTTTCCATCTTTAGGTTGTTGTCAAATGTGACTCCCAGCTATTTGATCTCATTCTTTGTGTGGTACGTATTGTTACAGAGTGTAATTGTCATGGGAGGTTCAAAGTTTGGTTTGCTGGAGATAAACATCACCTCAGTTTTCTTATGGTTGATCGTCATGTTGTTTTGCTGTAACCATTGCAACATTTCATTCAGGCATGTTTCAAGTAGTGTATAGTTAGGGTCGACTGTATCCAGTTGCGTGTATATCATAATATCATCCGCATAGATGTGGTATTTGACATTATGCTGTTGGAAAATATCACAGAGGGGCTGCATATAAATGTTGAAAAGTAGCGCCGAGAGAGCCTATCCCTGAGGTATGCCTTGCGTCTGAGAGAATGCTTCAGCCTTTTCGCCATTGAATTGAACCTGTGGCATTCTGTTTGATATGTAGGAGGAGAACCATTTTAGGGGGGTTCCTAATATCCCTATCGATTCAAGCTTGTTTATGAGGATTCCATGATGGACTGTATCAAAGGCGGCAGAGATGTCAATGAAGATGAGTATAAACATTTTCTTCTTATCTTCAAGGCCTTTGAGGAGGTTGTTAAGCAGTGCTATTAACAGCGTTTCTACCCCGTGATGTTGTCTGAAACCGTATTGTTGCTTATCCAGGATTTCATGGTCATCCAGATGATCTTGTAGTTGCATAAGGACTGCCTTTTCAATGATCTTTGCTAGGAAAGATATGCTGGAGATGGGGCGGTAGGATGCTGGGTCGTCTTTGTTGAGTGAGTTGTTCTTTAGAATTGGTCTTATTATAGATTTCTTGAGTTGTGCAGGCATGATTCCTTGTTGTAGCGATTGGTTCACTATATGCGCGACTTGGTGGACAATATCTGTTTTTGCCGCCTTGATCCATGCAGCTGGGCAGGGATATAGCAGGGATGTGGTGGTATTGATGTTTGTTATTAAGTTGATAGTTTGTTGATCATCAATGTTGTGGAATTCGCTCCATGCCTGGTCCTGTTGTATATTGGCTTTCCGACATGTTGTGTTTAGACAGAGAGGGGGCAAGGTTGCAGTAAGTTTGCTTGCGTAGTAGTCTGCCAGGGTTTGGGGTTTTATTACGTCATCATAGTGGTCTGCCTGGGATGTTCTGGTTAGTGATTTCACTAGTTCAAAAAGCTCACGAGGCTTATTGATAGCCTTGTTCAGAAGGTTGGTGTGATGGGTCTTTTTGGCAGCGTTGACTTCTTCTTTGTATTTTGAGAGGAGAATGAGGTATTCCTTCTTGTGTTCGATGGATTTGATGCGTCTCCATCTTCTTTCGAGTTTTCTGAGTTCCCTTTTCATTTTGGTCAGTGTTTCCGTGTACCAGGGTTCAGAGTGGTATTTGGTTGGATTCGAGGGGGAGTTCCTTGTTGGGTGCGCTGCAGCCTGAATCCTGGTGTTCCAGCTATTTGTTAGAACATCGAGGTCCTGGTTTTGCAGGTCTATGTGGGTCGTGATGGTACTTACAAGACTTTCCAAGTTGAGTTTGTTGAATTTTCTTCGCTGTTGTATCACTCTCTGTGCTTTTGCGTCCTTGGGTAGTGTAGGTAGTTTTATCTGGATGTCGATTCGATGGTGGTCGGACCAAGGTACCGGAGTTATCTTTATCAGAGGTTTCTCTTCATTGTTTTGTTTACTCGTGGGAGTGAAGACCATGTCCAGAGTATGGCCCTTGTCATGGGTGGCGTTATTTATTAGCTGTTGATACCCCAGTTGGGTCATGGCTTCCATGAAGGTATTTGTGTGCGTAGGCGGAATTGACGCTAGGTTTAGGTCTCCTAGGATGATTTGGAATTTCTTGGGCTGAGTGGAAGATGTGTTTTCTAGTGCTGTGGCAAGTGTTTCATGTTGCGGCGAGGGGGCTCTGTAAATCAGGCAGATGGCTAAAGCCGTGTTTTCCACTTTAAGCAAGTCCATGTCTAAATTTGAATTCAGGTAAGTGCTTGAGAGTTGAAGGTTGGTCTTAGCTACGATGAGAACTCCTCCGCCTCTCTTGTTGCTGCGAGGACAGTTGTACAGGTTGTAACCTGGATTGCTTATCTGGTTCAATATGGCTGAGTCTGTGTTCGTGATCCATGTTTCCGTTATACAGTAGTGGACTGTGAACTGAGGACAAGGTAGCTGCTCCACAAATGTTGTTAATATAGACGGAATGGAGGTGCGCCCTAGAGGCTGCCATGACTCTCACATTGTGAGCAGGAACATGGGCCTCCAGTAAAAGTTGTTTGATAGATACAAGTTGTTTGATAGATACAAGTAATACATTGTGCAATCCAGTTGGATACACATATGTTGGAAATTGCTGCACCCAATTGGGACGGATCAGAGGCTATGAATAGCTGAAAGGACCTTCTGTGTTGCTGGGTCCTCTGCAGATGAACAGCCACAGCTCTTTTACACTCCAAAGTATGAAGAGTCTTCTCTGCATTTGAAGCATGAGGCTTTTGAATGACTACAGGTAACTAATCCTCTTGGTTCAAATGAAAGGTGGAAACCACCTTAGGCATGAAGTGTGGATGTGTCCTTAGGACTACCTTATCATGGTGAAACAGCGTGTAAGGTGGATCAGCCACTAGAGCTTGCAAATCACTGATACGACTTGCTGATGTGCTTGCAAGGCGGAATATTACTTACCAGGACAGAGACTTCAAGGAAGTAGTGGCTAAGGGCTCAAGAGGCGGCATCATAAGCTGGCCTAGCAGCACATTGAGACCCCATGCCACTGGAGGTGGTCTAAGGGGAGGTTTCGTTAGATGCAGGCCTCTCATGATTGTGGATATGAGAGGATGGGATGAAATGGGTTGTCCATTGATGGGGTCAGAAGAAGCAGCAATGGCACATACATGGGCTCTGACTGACTCAGGTTGGAGACCAGTGTTTGAAACATAAAGGAGTGAGTCCACAAATGTGTCTATAGGGATGACAAGAGGGTTGACGCCCGTTTGTGATCAACAAATGGAAACTCTCTTCCACTTGAAGGCATAGGATTGCCTTGTGGAAGGTTTCCTGGAAGCATAACGGACATCTCGCACTTCCTGAGTGAGGGGACGGCCAAAGCAGTTACAGCCTTCAGTAGCCAGGCTCTGAGGTGCAGACACTGGGGGTTTGGATGCCATACTTTCCCCTCCTCCTGCGACAGTATGTCTGGAGCTGACCCTTTGTTCAGGAGTGGACCCTGGGACAGATGTTGAAGCAGAGGGTACCACACCTGGTTTTGCCAGTGTGGAGCTATGAGGATCATGTTGCCTCTGTCCCTCAGGAGCTTTAATAGGGTCTTGACAATCAAGGGAATGGGAGGAATGGCATATAGGACTTCCTGCCCCCAGTTGAGGTGGAAAGCATCCCTCACTTTGCAGCCCTGAGCCTGAATCCGTGAACAGAACCGGGTAGGTTTGCCATATGAGGGACTTGCAAAGAGGTCTACATCTTAACTTCCCCAGAGTTGCAATACTCTGGAGAGTTGGTCCATGTGTAGAGACCATTTGTGCGGAGGCAGAACACGACTGTGTGTGTCTGGCCAAGAGTCCTGATTGCCAGGGAGATAGCCTGGCAGGAGATGGATCTGCTGCTCTCTGGCAAACGCCCACAGTTGCAGATCGTTGTTGCAAAGGGACAGAGAGCCTGTTCCTCCTTGTTTCCTCACATAGACCATGGCTGCATGATTGTCTGCATGATGTAGTATTCTCTTGGCCTGTAGAAGGGAATGGAATACGTGAGGAGCCAGGCGAATTCTGAGCTCCAACAGATTGATGTGGAAATCAATCGTCTGACAATTCCAAGGTGGCTTGGGTGGAGGTGTCCAGTAGATGTGCACCCCACCCCATTTTGGAGGCATCTGTTGTTAATGTGATCTGAGGAGGGGGTTGCAGGAAAGGTGGCCCCTCCAACAGGTGTTGTGCTGACCGCCACCAGTCCAGGGACAGGGTACCGTGGTTTGAGCTTACTATCAGATCTGTGAGACAGCCTGTTGCTTGCGTCCACTGGGAAGAGAGGGCCCACTGGGCTGGTCTCATGTGGAGACAAGCATAGGGGACCACATGCACCGTAGATGCCATGTAACCCAGCAGCTGACGCATCTCTAGAGCCGAGAGGTGGGTCTTTTGTAGTGCTGAAGAAACCAGTTGCACAATGCAAGGACAGCGAGGCTGAGGCAGGTAGGTCTTTGGCAGTCTGGTAACTAGCATTGCTCCTAGGAGCTCCAGCGATTGCGTGGGAGTCAGAAAGGATTCCTGGAGATCTATGACAGGGCCTAGATATTGAAGTCCACACATTGTGTACGAGAGAGAGGCCTGAGCTTGTGTTTGTGACTCTGCCTGGATGAGGCAATCGTCCAAGTAAGGGCAGACAAAGATTCCCCTGGTATGCAGTACACACGCTACCACAGCCATGCACTTTGTGACTACTCTGGGTGCTGAGGCAATGTTGAATGGAAATCTTTGTTTTGATAGTGCTGTCCTTGATGGTGTAACCAAAGGGACTTTCGGTGTGATTGTTGGCTGCGAAGATGGGTGTACGCATCCTTGTGATCTAGAGAACAAAGGCAGTTCTGCCTGTGTAGGTCATAGAAACATAGAAACATGATGACAGAAAAAGACCACATGGCCTATCTAGTCTGTCCTTCCATAACAACAACTACAACAGTCCACGTTTTACCTTTAGAGATCCTCTGTGTTGGTCCCATGCTTTTTTGAATTCAGTTACTGTCCTCATCTCTACCACCTCCACTGGGAGACTATTCCATGGATCCACTACTCTTTCTGTAAAGAAATATTTCCGCATATCACTCCTGAATCTATCTCCCTTCACCCTCATCCCATGTCCCCTCGTAGCAGAACTTGCTTTCAATTGAAAGAGGCTCTCTCCCTGAACATTTATGCCACGGAGGTATTTAAACATCTCATTCATATCAACTCTATCCCGCCTTTCCTCTAAGGTGTACATATTAAGATCCTTAAGTCTGTCCTCATATGCTTTATAATGAAGCCCATTAATCATTTTAGTAGCAACCCTCTGCACCGACTCCATCCTGTTCACATCCTTTTGAAGGTGCGGTCTCCAGAATTGCACACTATACTCCAAATGAGGTCGCACCAAAGACTTATACAGAGGCATTATCACCTCCTTTTTTCTGCTAGCCATTCCTCTCCATATGCACCCAAGCATCCTTCTAGCTTTTGCCATCGCCTTTTCTACCTGTTTAGCTACTTTAAGATCATCAGACACAACCACGCCTAGGTCCCGCTCTTCTTTAGTGGACAAAAGTACTTCACCTCCTATACTGTACTGCTCCCTTGGATTGCTGCAGCCCAAATGCATGACCTTACATTTTTTAACATTAAATCCCAGCTGCCAAATTCTAGACCATTCTTCAAGCTTAGCTAGATCCCTCCTCATGTTATCTACACCTTCCTGGGTGTCTACTCTATTGCAGATTTTGGTATCATCTGGAAAGAGGCAAACCTTACCCGACAGCCCTTCCACTATATCACTAACAAAGATGTTAAAAAGAATCGGACCAAGGACAGATCCCTGGGGCACACCACTGGTAACATCCTTCTCCTCAGAGTGAGCTCCATTTACTTGTACTCTTTGTCGCCTCCCACCCAACCAATTTCTAACCCAAGCAGTAACTTTAGGGTCCATCCCTCGGGTGCTCAGTTTGTTTATAAGTCGCCTGTGAGGAACAGTGTCAAAGGCTTTACTGAAATCTAAATACACCACATCTAGAGCTCTCCCTCGGTCCAACTCTCTGGTCACCCAGTCAAAGAAATCAATCAGATTTGTCTGACAAGACCTGCCTCTGGTGAATCCATGCTGCCTCGGATCCTGTAATCCGCTGGACTCCAGAAACCTCACTATTTTCTCTTTCAGCAGCGTTTGCAATAATTTACTCACCACCGAAGTTAAACTAACCAGCCTGTAGTTTTCAACCACATCCTTACTTCCGCTTTTGTGTAAAGGCACCACATGAGCCTCTCTCCAGTCCTTTGGCACCACTCCCGACTCCAACGAGTCATTGAAAAGGTCAGTCAGTGGAGTTGCTAGAACGTCCCCAAGTTCCCTCAGTATTCTAGGGTGTATCCCATCCGGTCCCATCGCTTTGTCTACTTTAAGTTGAGCTAGTTTCTCACGAACACAGTCTTCTGAAAATTGTTCAAGATGTCCCTCGCTTCTGTTCTTATTTGTGGGTGTTTTCTGAGGTCCTGCTCCTGGTTCTTCATCTGTGAACACAGAACAAAAATATTTGTTAAGCAATTCCGCTTTATCCTTATCAGCTTCTACATATTCCCCCCCTGCACCCTTGAGTCTGACAATACCACTTTTGCCCTTTCTCTTCTCACTAATATATCTGAAAAATGTCTTATCCCCCATTTTATTGCATTGGCTATTTCCTCCTCCTTTTGAATCTTTGCCTTCTTGACTACTTTGCTAGCTTCTCTAAGTTTTTCCAAATACAGATGCCTGTCTTCCTCTCTCTGTGATCTCTTGTATTTCATGAAGGCCTCCCTCTTTTTCTTCACTTTTTCAGCTACTTCCTTTGAAAACCATAGCAGTCTCCTGTTCCTTTTGCCTTTATTTACCATTTTAACAAAAAGGTTGGTTGCCCTTAAAATACCCCCTTTCAGTTTTGCCCACTGTTTTTCTACATCCCCCAGCTGTTCCCATCCCACTAACGACTCCCTGAGGTATTGGCCCATCTTCGCAAAGTTAGTCTTCCTAAAGTCTAAGATCCTCACCTTGGAATGGAATGGTCAGGAAGTACTGTTCATAGACAAACCATTTTGAATGTCTGTTGGAACAGGAACTTGTTCAGTTCTCAGAGATCTAAAATGGGTCTGTGACCTCCTGTTTTCGTTGGTATGAGGAAATTTTGGGGGAAGAACCCAGAACCCTGTTGAAGGTGAGGTACCTCTTCCATTGCTCCTTGAGGTAAGAGATGTTTTACCTCTGGATTCAGTTGGGGGGACCTTCGAGAACTGAATGTCCTTATTATTGTAGGAGGCGGCAGGCTATGTGAATGACGCCTGTACCCTCTTCTATGATGGACAGAGTCCAGGGTTCTGATGTTATTTGCCTCCATCTGTGGATGAGGTGACCTAATCTTCCTGGGATTGGTGAAGGTTGTTTTTCCTGGAGGGCCAGGAAGGGCAGGTACTCTATCACGGAGTCAAAGGCCTTGTGGGGGCTGAGGCTGCTGAGTCTGCTGAGGCAGAGTAGCTCTCAGCTTTCTATGCTTAGTAGATTGTTGACCCTTTCTAGAAGCTTGTACTGCAGGTTGTCCTTGGTGAGCATAGGACTGATAGTATCCTTTCTTTTTGGAGAGGAAGGGCTTTTCTAAGGCTCTCATCTTTGCAGGATCTACAATATTTGAATGCCTTGTCAAGGTAGAATTGTCCTGCCGGTTCTTCCAAAAACGTTTTCACCAGTACAGGGGATGTTGGCCAGTTTATCCTGTACCCAGTGTTCCAGGTGAGAGGCTTGCAGCCAGCCAAGTTTCCTTGCCCCAATAGCAATGGCAGAGACTCTGCCTATGCATGAAAAACAGTCAAAAGCTGCCCTGTTCACAACTTTTGATATATTCTGGGCATGCTTGACAGGTGCTATATAGTCGTGACCTCTGTGATCTGGGAGATGTGGACTTACCAGTTGTAGATCTCCTGTGACCTCCGTCAGGAACATTCCCATGTACATGATATAGGAACCTGTCCTGCCTGAAAGCATGGATGTTTGGACGACACAGCGACCAACGGCATCTAATGTCTTACACTCCCTACCAGGAGGGTTGGTGGCATGTTGTTTGTAACGTTTAATTCTCCTCATAGCAGACTCCACCATGATGGAGTGATCAGGGAGGTGTCCTTTCTGCAAACCAGGGGACGGAGGCACACGATACATAGTAGGCACCTGTGAGAATGTGGAGAGGTGGTAAGAGGAATCTCCCACATTCTCAAAATAGGATTCCTTAAGATCTGATGTATTGGCAGGATGTCTGTCTCCTTTGGAGTTTGGTGATATTGGTGAATCTCTAGCTCCTGTGGCCTGTGCTCACATTGAGTTACTAATGAAATGGAGAGGCCCTTGACTACATGTGTGTGGAGATCCAGGAAGGACATATTCTGAGGAGGGGACAATCTCCTCTTGGAAGAGGCAGGCTTGTCCTGGAGAGGTACATCATTACCCTCTGAGCTGTCAGAGTCATCAGACCCCTCAGGAGATTGGATGTATCTTCTCTACGGTGGCTCAGGTAAAGTGAGGTATCGGTATCGATTGGCCTCAGTATCGGAGTGACACGGTACCGGGGTGTGGATACCGGTACTCATCAGCACCAATGGTGCAGTTGCCGATGCCGGTCCTGCAATTGCTGCACATACCGGTGCTGGAGTTTGCAGGGTCTGTGGTGGAACCAAGGTCTTTGATGCCGCAACGAGAGCTGCCAGACTGCGTTCAATGGCCACGATCCTCTGGTCAATCAACACTGCCGATGTCTGTGTATGAGTACTGGCCAAAGCCAGGACCCCAAAGCATAGCACCAGGTGGTCGGACCAGGTTGAGGCCTCCAGAACTTCATGGAGTCCCAAAGTGGCTTTGGAGGCCAGGGACTCCCACCGGGGCTGTTTGCCTGGAGCGTGCTCCTCAAGGGCAATGCCAGTGGCAGTCCGATATTTGGAGGGGGATCTACCCTTTGAGGAACGGACAGATTTGTGTTTGGTTACCTGAGATCCACGGGAGGAAGAGGAAGCCCTTGACGACATGGCTGCCACTGAGGCCACGTTGGAGGGAAAGAGGGTACCGAGCTTGGCTGCTCTGTTCTGCCAACCACTCTTGGATAACATCCTACAGGCCAAACATTCAGACATGGATTGATCCGGCCATAAGCATTTGCGACACCAATCATGGTTGTCAGTGACGGAGAAGGTACCGGCACATTATCAGCATATTTTCTGAACCCGAGGAGTGCTTTTCCATGATGGAGGAGGGATTAGGGCCTAATGCCAAACCAGGGGAGACCTACAAAGGGGATTTTACCTCTTTTGTTAAAAAGGTTTGTTTGTGTGAGGGAATCTGACCTTTTTGAAAAGAAAATTACAAGACCGGTGGTACCAGTAAAGAAAAACAGGCAGACACTGCCACAGGAGTGGCACTACAATAGCTGTTTTTCAGCAATGACAGGAACAATGACCTGCTGGCTCTGTGGAAAACAACGAACTGGAGAGAGGCATTTGGGAAAGGCAAGATGGCAGCACACAGGCACTGTGGGATGCTTCCAATAGCTTTCCTATTGGACACTGGAGAGCGTTCCCACGCAGGCTCCATCGGTACTGATGATACCCACATGTGAGGACTACTTCCTGCTTGTTCCAGGAGATTACCTGTTCCCAGTGCCACCTGCATGCGTAGCTGTGTCTCTGGGCATGTGTGCAGTGACACCTATGTGCAGTGTGCCTGGCACCCTGAACACACCATTCCAGTCCCCTGTGACTCCCTTGCATGACATTGCATGACCATGCCACATTTGGATTGCCAATGATGGTGTCCAGGGTAACCCCCCTAATCCCGTATGTGGTCTGGTGAACACATTTGTGTTGTCATGATCTACACACATCCTCGGACCCAACCCCACTGGCAACATGATATCCTAACAAACATGGGTGCTGTGTCCATACATGGGACATTGGGTGGGTGGCCCTATTCACCTTGCCAGGGGCCACTACCATGACATTTGGGTTTCTACGAGGCCCAGGATAGCAATGCTTGACCCACTACAAGCATTATGTAACGTGTCTCTCTTAAGGATACTGCTAGGTACGTATAACCTAGTTTGGCCACTGTTGCAAAGAGCATACTGGGCGTGAAGGACGAGGGTGTGACCCAGTATGGGCTATCTTATGTTGTTATGTTCCTATGACCTGGGCCTTGTATGCTTAGGGCAGGTGTGGTTGCCAACACCAGGGGCAGGGGCCATTGCACCAGAATAGGCTATTGCCACCTGTGCTCATGTCAGGGTTTCTGTCTGTGCTGTGCAACCACAATAGGTGCATGTATCCTTCCAACACCATCAGTAATGTTCATCTGCAACAAGGTGTGGGATTCCTAGCAAGTGGGCAGATGTGTGACCTGACTCAGCATACAGTTCTGGGGACATGGCTCTGTTACAGGCCTTTGTAATCAGATCTCATAGCTCATGGGGGTGTGGTGCTGTTACACACATCCACATCTGAACCTAGCATACCATCTGGATACATCAAAGACGTGTGTGATGAGGTGCTGACCTCACAGACTAGGGGAGATGTGCAACCTACCTGCCATAACCTAACACAATATCTGAATGACATACCCACCATTGCAATCAGGTCTCTGGCCCCCTGGGGGTTGGGTGTCCTAGCACACATCATCAGCTCCATACACCATAGCACCAGGGTGACTGACAGTACACCTTACACAGGTCTCAGGACTCCTGGGGATAGGGAGAATGTATTGAACTGTTTAAGCACACAGGACCATATCACCAGGGTGAGTGACAGCCCACTTTGATGGGCTCTCAGGACTCCTGGGGATAGGAAGAATGTATAGAACTGTCTAGACACACAGGACCATATCACCAGGGTGAGTGACAGCCCACTTTGATGGTCTCTCAGGACTCCTGGGGATAGGGAGAATGTATTGAACTGTCTAGGCACACAGGACCATATCACCAGGGTGCCTGACAGCCCACCTTGATAGGCTCTCAGGACTCCTGGGGATAGGGAGAATGTATAGAACTGTCTAGGCACACAGGACCATATCCCCAGGGTGAGTGACAGCCCACTTTGATGGGCTCTCAGGACTCCTGGGGATAGGGATAATGTATTGAACTGTCTAGGCACACAGGACCATATCACCAGGGTGCCTGACAGCCCACCTTGATGGGCTCTCAGGACTCCTGGGGATAGGGAGAATGTATTGAACTGTCTAGGCACACAGGACCATATAACCAGGGTGAGTGACAGCCCACTCTGATGGGCTCTCAGGGCTCCTGGGGATAGGGAGAATGTATTGAACTGTCTAGGCACACAGGACCATATCACCAGGGTGCCTGACAGCCCACATTGATGGGCTCTCAGGACTCCTGGGGATAGGGAGAATGTATAGAACTGTCTAGGCACACAGGACCATATCACCAGGGTGAGTGACAGCCCACTTTGATGGGCTCTCAGGACTCCTGGGGATAGGGAGAATATTTTGAACTGTTTAGGCACACAGGACCATATCACCAGGGTGCCTGACAGCCCACATTGATGGGCTCTTAGGACTCCTGGGGATAGGGAGAATGTATTGAACTGTCTAGGCACACAGGACCATATCACCAGGGTGCCTGACAGCCCACTTTGATGGGCTCTCAGGACTCCTGGGGATAGGGAGAATGTATAGAACTGTCTAGGCACACAGGACCATATCCCCAAGGTGAGTGACAGCCCACTTTGATGGGCTCTCAGGACTCCTGGGGATAGGGAGAATGTATTGAACTGTTTAGGCACACAGGACCATATCACCAGCGTGAGTGACAGCCCACTTTTATGGGCTCTCAGGAGTCCTGGGGGTAGGGTGGATTGGAAAACAGCAACAGCAGCATTTTCCATACCAGCAGGGGTGCTGGGGACCCACTTTTCTGGACTTTCTGGGCAAGTGGGGGTAGGGCAGATGTTTTAGACTGCTGGGCCACACACACGCATATCACCAATGGGACTAACATACCATTTTGGCCACGTTTCACAGCCCCTGGGGGTGGGGCAGATGTTTTACCCTGCAACTGCAGACCCCATCATACCAGCAGGATGTTTAGAAACCCTCCTTAGTCTGATCTATGGGCTACCTGTGTTACGGTGTGTTGTAGCATATCAACACCAGCAGCTGCCATGACACCAGGATGGCATCAGGAACTCTGTGAACAGGTCCTTAGCCCCCTGGGTACAGGGCAAACCACTCAGATGTGATATATAGACAATATGGCATGTGGGTTTACCTGATACACATCACTGAGATAGACTACCTATACACAGCAGCATGCACAGCTACAATCAACACTGGATATATATATGGATCTCATGACCTGTCCCCATACACTTACCTCACATGGGTAGTCTGCCACACGATTATAGCGCCGTGTCAGCTGATCCCACACCCTCCGGACCCTCATCTGGTCCTGCCGCCTGGATGACCCTGGAAACAGCTTGTACTGCCTCACAGCAATCAGCTGTGCCAGGCAGCGTAGCTCCCTGGTGGTGAAGGCAGGCTTCCTGGATCTGGTTGCCATCTTCTACACTGTCACCAATGAGGAACGCATGCACGATGCAACACGCACCACCTGCACATGTGCACCACGCGCATCTTTTTGCCACACAGGGTATGGTGTCGCCAACAATATTTATACAGATCTATGATGCAGACAGACATTGCACTGATGTGTCTGACATTTAAAAACACAATTAGAAGTTTTCCTTGTTGTTTACACACTTGGGTCTCGAACCCACCACCACTGGTTCCTAGGGTACTGTTGGAACCGGTGTGCTATGCGTTTTCATATAGCAATGACTGGCTGTCACTCATCCTGGTGATATGGGGTTGTGTGTGCCTATGAGGTATGTTCATTAATCCATCTTACTGTGAATCCAGCAATGATGTGCAGGATGCCATAAGGGGGGGGGGGGCTGTTTGGACCCATAGGCAGATTATGTAGTACCACCCAAACTGCCCTCCGGAGCTCAGGATCTCCCACCAACAGATCCACATTCTACATCATTGCAATGGTGCTGGTAGAGGGGACCATCAACCTCAGTTCAGCTGGGGGACAGACAACATACAGGGCAATCCATGCATTTCTGTACGCATCCATACGGTGATAGCAGACAGACAGGAGGCCTGGAAATGTTCAGCTGCCCACCACCACTATCTGACATTCTCCAGCAGCAAGCACAGTGAATCTGCAGCCACTGCACCCTGCAAGGTGTTCCAGCCTCACACATACTAACTGCAAACAGTCTGCTAGCTAGTCCATATTACTGGAAGAAATGTGTTCACCCAAAACTGGGATGTCAGCACACCCACCAAGCAGATAGGTTAGTGATTGGGCCCCAAAAAAGGCAGCCCATAGATATCAATTGAAAGAGATGCTATTAGCACTATGGGGGACCTAGCCATGCCATGGTGACTGCTCAGTCAGGGTGAGAGTGACCTCCCAGCAGGACATGCAAGGGCCACCCTGTCCGTGCAGGTGATGGCCGGCCACTACAATGTCCCAGCCATTGCCCTATGCCCTGTGCTCATGCATCCTGCCCAGGCCACCCTGTCCGAGCTATACCCACAGTACCTTGCTCCTCATTATGCACATTGGCAAGCTAACACTGGACACAGTGCAAACAGTGTGGGCTGAGTAAGGTGTTGCAACCACCACACACTGGATGGACAGACACACACTCCCACACCTATGCCAGCATTGTGCTACTATAGAGAGTTTTTGCAGTCCAGGCCAACTCACCAGTCCTGGACACAGCGCAGGCATGGCTATGGTATGCAATACTGTTGGAGTCACTCCCCAGGTTGGTGAACACTGTCAGACACCAGACCTGAAACACACTCCACAGACATCAGAGATATTGGTATGATACAGCTCAATGAGCATATTGTGCTTAACTTAGGAATTGCTATCTGCCAGTAATCATAGCAACCTTTTGATATATGTGTACCATATTCCCAGGTTTAGGGTGGCATTGGTAAGGTATGCACGTACTAGTATTGTGAGATGTACGCAAGGCCCGATATCCTGCCTCTCCGTGAGGCTTTCGATAATGGAGCCTGTAGGTGCGGTTCTTTCTGCTCCTGTTGGCCGCTGCTCTAGGGCAGAGGTCCCCAACTCCAGTCCTGGTGGGCCAAACACTGTTCATGTTTTCCTGCTGTCCCTAATGAATATGCATGAGATACATCTGCATACCATGGGGGCAGCGCATGGAAATGAAGCACACACATCTTTATTAGATACAGCATATACGTGAATGATTTGTGGCCCTCCAGGACTGCATCTGGGGGACTCTGCTCTAGGTAATGCGCATGTTTCTGGTGTCTGTGCTCTGTATGGTAAAATGTAGATGTTTTGGGCATGTTTACGTTATCTGCACTAAAGGTTCTGTCTGTATTATCACATTTTTGTGGTGGGTAAAATGTGGGGACTGGGATGGCAGGAGGCACAGCTGGGATTTGAACCTGTGACCTTCTGCTCCTGAAGGCACTAGCTGTGTGCGCTGCACCACCATCTTGGCACAGAAACAGTGCATTCCCTGGGGAGTCCATGGCTGTTCGTCATACAGGGCCTGTCTGTTGCGGTGCATGGCACCCACGTGAAGAGGGCTAGGCCATGGTGTGCTGTGGGCAGCAGACACTGCCCCCTCCACCACCGGTACCCCTCTGCCACCATGCTGACCTTATATTGGAGACAGCATCACACCTGAATGATTTGTGGCCCTCCAGGGCTGCATTTGTGGGAATGTGCTCTAGGTAATGCACATGTTTCTGGTGTCTGTGCTCTGTAGGGTGAAATATAGGCGTTTGAACCATGCTTATGTTCTCTGCAATAAAGGTTCGCCTGTACTTTCACGGTTTAGTAGTGGTTAAAATACAGGGACTGGATTGGCAGGGTGTTCTCTGCAATAAAGGATCGTCTGTACTTTCACGGTTTAGTAGTGGTTAAAATACAGGAACTGGATTGGCAGGAGCCCCAGCTGGGACTTGAACTGGTGACCTTCTGCTCCTGAACACACTGGCTGTGTTCACTGCACCACACTGTGGCCACAGAGACAATGCAGTCCCTGGAGATAGGAAACCTGGCCAATGGGGTCGGAAACCCTGCTCTGGACAATTTCACTGTGGGCTCATTCAACTTGTATGGGGACGGAGCGTAGACCCTCACAAAATTCATTTCTTTTTTTTGGAGCTTTCTTGGGAGTGTTTTTTGATGTTGCCCATTGATATCACTATTGGCCAGCTTGGTTATGTTTTTTTTCCATTTTGTTGAGGTCATTTTCACTGTTTATTTGCCCTTTTGTTCCGTGCACATGTATCACACTTATCACTTTTTGTAGGTTTCCCTGGTTTTGTTGTACATTGCTGACAGAAATGGTTTCTTTTCCCTTTAAATCGGCTCTAACGCGAGGGTTTCTCTGGCGTTATTTTTTTGCCTCGGATTTCACAGCGTTAGTGTGCGGGGAGCCTCTCCCCTCCCACTCTCTATCCATTGACCCCTTCTCTCCGCCCCTGGGGAGCCTTCCTCCGCCCTCCGGGAGCCTTTGCCCGCCTTCATCGCTCGTTTTCGCCACGGCGCGCATTATCGCGCGATAAGGTACCTGTGCGCCGGCAGATGCGACATTATCGTGCGATAAGGTACCTTATCATGCGCTAACATTACAAAGCGCACATTAAGACGGTTTAGTAAACATACCCCTTTGTATTTTATTTCTTCATTAGTATTTTCCTTTGATACTTGTCTTGATCACCCCTATTATTTGACAACTAATGGAAGCTGTTTCCTTTGTTACTAGTTTTATTTGTTCAGTAATTGTTTTTGTTAATGATTTTTCCGGAAATACTTGTGTTGTTGTGTACTATATTTAAAATGTCGTAAATAAAAACAAAGAATAGAAATAATGAAAATGCAATTTACAATTTTTTAACCGATTGCAATTCTTTTTCAAGGGAGACCAGGCCCTATCCTGAATCACAGAGCTTAAACACAATAAATTTTACTATTATCCGCATCGTGTTATATGGGTACAGACCATGAAAGTCACCCACTGGCAAGTATGACTTAAAAGGGAGTTGCCATTAAAGCACCCTCCACCCACTCATAAGCTTAACATGCACCTTAATGCCCGAAAATAGCACTTACCTAAACACTGGATAAGGGAGCCCCAGCAAAAGTCAATATAAAGGTGCTGGATGGAAAGACAGGTGTGAGCTAATGGATCTGACAGATCCTTGGGAATCCTATTTGGCAGTCAGTTAGTGGAATGAGCATGTGGGAGGCAGCTGTACTGAGCCATTGAGGGGTGCCCACGTAAAATGCTGCAATGTCAGTGTGTGGCATAGGATGTGGAAGACATGTCCCCCTGCGGTGCCATTATCACCATGATATGTGCATCAAAAGGAGTGGTGACATGCACATCAGTCACAGGAGAGGCGTGAGTGATACATCGAAATGAGGAGAAAGTACCTGCGTGGTCTACCGTGCAGCACATAACTGGCAGAGGCAGATGGATGGGCTGAAGGAAGGATGGCGGTAGATAAGAGGCGGTATGGGTCTGCAGTATTGATGTACCTGTTGTGATTTCACCAGTGCAGTTGTAGTGTGTTGGAAAAAAGTGCGGCCATGCCATGTGGGAGCCTCAATACCAGCTGGCACAGACTCCCAACCACCATACAACTTTCCATACAAATGTGCATACAACAACAGAAGAAGAGTCGCTGATACTGGTCATATGGAGCAATTATGTACATGTGACTGTCTCTGCAGGTGGCCATCCCAGGGGTAGGATGTGGGAGCATGTAATGCATAGATGTGATGGAGCCAAAGCTGTGCAGTCACAGTGATGATGAAAGACTTGAATCATGTTTGCTATGCATGTTAGATATTTCTTGACGTAACTGGTTGTTTGGATACCACTGTATCATCTCAGTCAAAGCAGTTCACATTGTAGCATTAACATGTTAAAGTACATTACAAACAGGGGCATTGATAACTTGGATTATGCTGAGGCAATGGATGGTTAAGTGACTTGCCCAAGGCCGCAAAGAGTAGAGGTCATGCTTTGAAGGATTATACATACATAAAATGCCCCCATCAGGCATACGAGGAGTGCTAGTGGGAAATGAACCCTGCTCTCTTAGCTCCTTAGCCACTGGCTTGAAACATTAGGCTACACCTCCACTCAGCTGGCATACATCTGCAGGGTGAATATGTCTGACCCTCTGCAAGGACCTGCAGCAGAGCCAATAAAGCGGTGCTCTCAGAAGGGCGTGATCGCAAATAGCATGTACCCAATGTTCTATTGGAACACATAAAAAAGCATACAACTGTGTGTCCACCGGTCAAAGCAGACCCTGGACATTTTCTGCCATCAAAATGAATTGAGTATCCCATAGTCACAAAGAGAACAAGTGGGAATTGAATCCTTAGCTATGGAGCCAGTGCTCTAACCATTAGGCTACACCTCCACACCATCCTACACAGCAAAGCCTGGACTCAAAGAGATCACAGATCCATGTCTGCAATGTGTGAAATAAGGTACTTGAAACAACATGCCTGGCACATTATGAGACCATGGTACGCCACACCTATATCCTGCCTACATCGGCGCACATGCAGTACATAATGCACAGGAAACACAGTACTATAACTGCTCAACAGACATACTGCTGCAGGATACAGCTCTTGTCCAAAGGTGAAGACGCGTGTGAGGTCCAGATGCCAATGGGAAAAAACACGCACACACATGGATCAGCTGTGTCCCAGTGTGGCACATACAGTAGAGGCAGCACATGTGCAGGGTGTGCAGACCCCTGTGACCTGCTACACATGCCGAGGTAGGTGCACCTGCACACATACTGAACGTAAACAAAATATGGGACTCATGTGGTCCATTTCAGACCATAGTGCCCTCCCTGGGGGACCATGCACACATCCCCCACCATCATAGATGACAAGCACATATAGCCCCTCCATTACCCATGATGCATTGCATATTCTGAACTGTTCTCTGCAAATGATCAGCAAAGGGAGAATGCAGTGATCCATCACATCAGGCCAGGATTATGCAGGGACACTGTGTGCTTCTGGCACATAACAGCTGCAAACTGTGCTACTACATGAATGTGAAGGGGCACACATCACCTGGTCCCCAGGGCTTGTGCTGCAATAGCTACACCCTCCATGTTCTGGAGCAGATCTGTATTACTGACAGTCTCTTGGTTGTCTGCACAACTGAGGCATGCTGGAGTATCCAGCCATATCATGGCCTTGTGTCTTGCTACTTTTGGCCAAGGCCTGTCCTATCAGATCTCATTACAGTCATCAAGATTGCCGTAGCTGTTTCTAAGAATCCCAAATGCAGTGACTTTGTTCCAAACAGGGGTGGGGTTCTATGCTAACACCAACCTGATATGCCTGCCATGCCAATAGTCATCAACCCTAGAATTGTTATCAAGATCTTATAGGCCTTCTGATTTACCACAGCCAGCACAGGGCTGTGGCAGTAGTCACATCCCAGCTGTACCTAATCTGCTAGCCATCACACATTCTATGTACACAGTGCAACCATGTACAAACAGCATGGACAACCAGCAGGTGGTGCAGCAATTGGACTACCAAGAAAGGAACTGCAACTTGCCACTATATAAGCACAATGTGGATACATAGCTGTGACATGGTCACAGCTTGGTCAGAGTGAGAGTGATCTTTCAGCATGAAATGATGTGTGCACCCTGGTCATGCTTGTTGCAGACACATGTTAGGCTGGCTCTGCCATATACCTAACATCTGTTTCACATGCATCCTGGGCAAATGGTGCTGTTTCTGACAAGACCCCAAATCCTTTTCCCTTCATTTGTGTATCCTTTGATATTGGACTTGTGTAACAGAAATGCAATTCAAGATGCACTGAATATTGGGCCACAGACAGGCTGTCAGTGCTTGTTGGGCCACAGTAGCCTACATCTGACACATCCCCAAACACTGTGTCTGCCTAAACAGCATGTGGCAGTGAACATGGTACATGGTACCATGCTTGTACACCCACATCATATTATGTCCCTTGCAATGGACCCTGCCAAAATGGCCAGTGCAGCACATTCACTCACCCATACTGCAGATGCAGTAGACACCCTACCCCCCCCCCCCCCAAGATCGCATCGAAGCATGGCAGCTTGTACATGGGGCATCACACTGTATGTGTGACCTGATAAGCTGACCTGCAGCATGTAGTATGCACAGACATAAAGCCTGGGCATCACATGCATGCACAGTGCATTGCTGCAGCTCACAGACCTCCGGGTACACACACACACACACACACACACACACGACCCTGCTCTCCAAAAATGGTGCACATTGTCATCTGCCCATTAGGCCTCCTGTAATGCTCATCCATTGTGAACACCTGCCCAGTGTGCAGGCATTATTAACGCCCATGATGGTGCTGTGAGCATGCTCTGCTATTCAGCCTTTCATTGTGCATTTGATAGGTTAAACATCTTGGTGTGGGGACCCCATGCTGATGCTTCTGTTCCTGGAAGATATAACAAAGTTAGTACACTTAGAAATGCTATTCCTGATCCACAGGCTGGCCTTGAACCCATAACCCCTTACTCATACACACACTGGCCTTGTGTTTGGAGCCACAGAGCAACCATGTGGGTGCATCTGTCCATGGATATATAGGTGGTCACTGTCAGGATGCATGAGGGCAAGGCTTGGAGTGTGCCTATGTGTGCTTAACTATTTGCAGGCTCTGTGCCATCCTTGTCTGACGGGGTCTGTTAGGCAGGTGTGTGAGAGGGATGTCTTGTGAGGTCTGTATGTTGCACAGCCTTGCAATACTGCTGGTACAATTGACATGCATCTCGTACATATGGAATCTGTCTAGTCAAAGGGGCAGGCCATGGTACCTGAACACACACATTCCAGCCCATCGATGTCCTAGCCTAATGACCAATGTGCCCATTGCATGGTGTGTGCTTGTGGGTGGGTCATGGCTACTGTCATATGTTGCCGGCCACAATGGGTAATCTAGATTCACATGTGGCTCAGATGGTTGTGTCTGACTGAGTACTGACTTATTGAGGGGTCACTGGAGCACTCACAGATTCTGGTCATCATTTGGCAGGTGAAAGAGCAGGGCGCTCATGTTTTACTCTGATATGTGCTGCTCTCATATTGCATAGTATTCCTGGCTCAGTGCACTATTTATGCACCACAGGCACATATCCACTCAACATGCGCAGGTGTGAGCATCCTGATCCCACACATAGCCCATCCAGTAGGCACACTAGCCATGTCCCAGGGTCCACAGCTGGTGGTAAGCAGCATGCCGGCCAATCCCTCACTCCCTGCAAGTGTGCCCCCACTTGCTGCCGCAGTGATGCCAATTGTCATATTTAGGTAGCCCACCTACAGCTAGTCACACCATGCTGGTCTTGCCCCCCTCCACCAGAGGCTATGAGCATAGGTGCTGCTGCCTTAGACCTCGGGAGGGGGGGGGGGGTGAATGATGTGCTCCACTGTGCTTGCTACTGACATGTTTGGCTTTCCACCGTCAATAGTGACTGCTGCGTTGCACCTGTCACACAGCGCTGGAACACAGATCTCTCCAGCTGCAAGCTGCACCCACTGCACCACCACCCCCACACTCACACATCGCTGACATGGTAGCTTGGTGGCAGTGGGGGTGGCAGAACTCCCTTCTACGCTGTCACAGCAGAGTTATACCAGCCATCACAAATGTTCTCCCTAGGCAGCTGCCTTGTCAGCCTTGTGGACCTGCCTGCCCCACAGCTTCACCCACATGACACCTCCTTTGCCACATTGGCACCATCAACACAGTGCCCTGTCATCATAGGGCACTATGCTGTTGCTGCTAATGGAGCACTGCTATCACTTTCTTGGGATCCTATGTGTGTGAATCACATTGCAGACATGTAAATAGGCTCTCTCACCTCTAAAGTACCCTTTTCTGTGACTTTTTATGTAACATTAGGTTTTCCAGTGCTGAGGGCTCTAATGCATGATTGTGCAAGCCGGTGGAAAGGGATCATATGCTGTCAACGCCCACACTCCGCCCCATTAACACCTCCTTTTCCTTTAATGTTGTGTGCCCCTCTAATTCTCATTAATGTGGCATTATCAGCCCTTTCTGCAGCATTATCGGCCCTTTCCGCAGCATTAAGGGTGCAAGGATGCCAATAACAGGCATAGATGGCACACTTGCTCCCTTAACAGGCATTGATGGCACACTTGCTCCCTTGCTCTTTAGTAAACAAACCCCTATGTTTCTAATTCCTTCTTACAGTCCAAATTGCCATGTATTGAATTGTTTTTATTTCATACATAGGGTAAATTCATATATCAAAGCGCTCTTTCAGGTTTATAAGGACCTTCAAAACAAAAACTCCTTTTCCATCAATGCTGCAATTATCTGAAGCATAGTGTAAAACAGTGGTTCCCAAACTTGGGACCCGGACCCCAAATGAGGATGCATCTAAGTGGATGGGGTCACAGAAACATGGCCATTTTCTCATCTCTCTAGACTTTCACTGTGACCTATGCCAAGTCACCAGTCAGCATGTGGCCTGTGAGCCAGTGAACATTCATCAGCCATTGCCCTCTCCTGGGTAAACTTCCTGTTAGACTGGAAACCCATGCTGAGTACTGGGGTCTGTAAGTATACACTGCACACTGACACAAGGGACCCTGTGCTGACTGCTGCTGCTGGTGCCATTACTGTTGCTGCTGTCTTCCTGTTTTAGATGAGTGGAGGGAGGGGAAGGAGGCTGGAAATCTGCCAGTTTGATTTCATCAAAATCAAAAAAACCCCGGGCAAAAAGGAACACTGTCGCCCAAATCCTAAGGAATCCACAAAAACACAGGTTTCATACCACAAAAAAACAAACCAGTTTCCATAAACAATATTTTTTTCTTGGACTAAGAACCTCAGGCAAGAACTCTCAACTGAAGGTTTGCGTCCTTTTTAATCAAGAAAGCAGTAACATTTCAAGCTACTATATAATTTTTTTTTTGATTGAAGAAGTACTTAACTAAACCACTGCACTCATGATACAGTCCATCAATAGTGGTGGAGATAACGACACAGTCCTGCGTTTCGGGTTGTCAAACTTCCACACCCTGCTTCAGGTTTAATGTGCACCAACTAGCGCAAAAAATCAGGGAAAAGGTATGGCCATTTAAATTCCACAGTGTCTGACGTCACTTCCAAACCAAAAGTTACTGCCTAGCCGGCAAAAGGCGGGAGCAACAAAAATGCTGACACCAAATTGCCGACCAGTTAGATCCCATCACAGAAGACATTGCCAGTCTTGCTCCAAAGGATCCACTGCTGTTCACATTTCAACAAATGCGATAAACGATTACCGCCATGAGGCAAAGGAGGTATACAATCAATCGCTCTCCAAGTAAAGCTGGCAAAATCAGAAGCACATTGCAAAGCATGTTGAACAATTGGAGCAGAAAGAGTCTGTGTGCGGATCCTAGATGCATGCTCGGCAAGTCTTTTCTTAAAAGTTCTAGACGTACAACCTACATACTTTAACTCACATGGGCATATGAGGATATGAACAATAAACATTGAACCACAAGTGGTATGATGGCGAGATAGCCATATCCTACCAGTGGCCGGATCCATCCAAGACTCCCCTGTCAAAGAGCCAGAGCAATAAAGGCAATGGCCTGAAACATATCTTCTCCACTTTATGTAGACATCTCTGCTGTATGCTCTGGTCTGGCCTATCCCGCTGTGTCTAAGTCACAACTTGATGGAGGTGCCTCACATAGGCGTAGTTTGCCTGTTTTTTCAGGGGGGGGCAAGGGATAGGAAGTGTAGATTAGGGTAGGGTGGGGGGAAGGAGGTGAACCTTCTCCTCCTCCCTTCATATGGACAATGATTAGCTTTCTCTTTCCACCAACTTCCGATACGCATGCTCTTTTCCACACTACGCACATTCTTTATCATTCTCTCAACCTCCACCCCCTCCTCCCTGGCCTGCTGCCACCAGCCTCATCCTTCCCATCTTTTCAGTTGCAGCTGTGGCAGGGTGACACAATAGAATGTTTTAAGACGTCTGCATTTGTCTATTTCTTTTTTATTCTTTAGATTTATTTTTATTTCTCAAACCTTTATTAGTTTTTTTTTTCAAAGTTCTGTTTATTAATGCCACACAGTACAACAAATAACAATACATTCAAACAATTATTGCTATAGTACCACATCCTGGGTGGGGCTGTGTCTTGTCCACCACCCTAGGACTATAACAACAGTATAAAGAACGGTAAAATGCAATACACAAAAATGTAGCCCAAGGTTTCCCCCCTCCCCCTCCCATCCCTCACCCTCGTACCAGAATCACAACAATGCTACGCTTCCCAACGGAGCAACACTCACCCTAACGAACTACCATCCAACCTTTAGCACCTCACTGCGGGTTTTAGGCCCCAGTTCCTGAATATAAGGCATCCAAATCAGAAGAAAGGTGGCCCATCTCTGGGGGTGCCCTCGCGCACTTCTCCGTTCCATAAGCATAAGCTGATGTAGACTATTGTGCCACTCCCAAAAGGTAGGGGCCGCAGGCTCCCTCCATCGACAAAGAATAGGGCCCTTACCCACCAGACAGGCCTTCCGCACCAATATTCTCTCCCATCTCCCCTTTGGGTGGAGTGGTCCCAGCTGATCTAACACAACTAGCAGCCCTGTCCAGCAAATCTGTTGCCGCAATAAGCTACTAAGATATGCCCCAATTTGCATCCAATACCGATGAATATAAAAACAGCCCCACCACATATGACCCAAATCCGCCAAGGAACAGGAACATTTGGGGCATCTTCCATACAATGTAAGGTGGCTTCTCAATGCATGCCTCAGGGAAAAGTGGGCTCGGATAATACATTTAAACTGCACCTCGCACCATCAGGCCCCCTCCACCAACTGCACAATCCGACCCAGCATGCCACGGACAGAGCCCGGGGCTATCTCACAACCCAACTCCTTCGCCCATAAGCTTTCCACTGCCGAATAGTTGGGGAGTGTACCAAGTAAATCCAACCTTTTTTTTATCTCCGCTATAGTTGGTGGAGACCCCGCTCCCAAGGCAAAAAAATCAAGAATCCGTGCCGAGTGCTCCACATTTAGCTCCCGCCTCGACAACGAGACAACATAATGAAAGAGTTGCGCGTATGCAAAGAAGGACCCCCCTTGGTTCAAGTCATATTCTCTACAAAGCGTACCCAAAGTCTTACATCTCCCTTCCTGATCAACTACATGCCCAAGGCTCCGTATTCCCAACCGCTTCCACTACTGAAAGGGAGCCGTATCTGAGCCCAGTGTAAAACGAGCATTACCCTGGAGAGGCAGCCAACTCGAGACCTCAGGGGAGCTTCCCCAATATTTATTTAGCTGCTGCTATGTACGCCTTGTCACCTGCACCAAAACACTACTCGTCGTGAGAGCCGGCAGAGCCACACACTGCAAGTGCAGAACCGCTTCCAAAGCCTGCGGTGCTACAAAGGCCTCTTCCAGCGCTCGGGGAGTTTAAACCTCAGTATTTCCCAGCCAGTCACCTAAATGCCTTGCCTGGCATGCCAGCGCGTACTTCCAAAGATCTGGAACCCCAACCCCTCCTGACCTCCACCCCCCTCTCAGCCGGTTCAGCGGTATACGTGCTCGGGCCCCCTTCCAGAGAAACCCTTGAATCTCCCGCTCGATACGCATCAGATCACGTCTCAATAGCCACACCGGCAGGGTTTGCATCCAGTAAAGCACTCGTGGGAGAATCACCATCCCTAAAGCTGCCACTCTACCCAAGAGGGACAGAGGGAGGGGCGTCCAGGCCAGCAACTGCGCCCGAAGTTTAGAAAAAACGCGTTCAAAATTTTTTTTATATAGCAGTGCTGGTGTCCTAGTCAACAAGATGCCCAAATAGACAAAAGATTCATCCACCCAACGAAGTGGAAATTGCCCCTGCCAATTCCCCCTTAGTGCACCCCCCCCCCCATCCAAGGCCTCCGATTTGTCCATATTAATACGTAACCCTGCAAATTTACCATACCGGGAAAACTCCTCAAGTAAATGGGTCAGTGGCTGCTGAGGAAACATCAAATGGACCTGCATGTCATCTGCAAAAGCAGCCATCTTAAACCCATGCGACCCAATACGTACGCCACAGATACCCGAGGACTCCTCTATCCTCCATACCAAAGGATCCAAGGTCAACACAAAGAGCAAAGGGGAGAGCGGGCAGCCCTGACACGTACCTCTTTCAAGACTAAAGTTTTCCGAAAGCACCCTGTTGCATAGAACTCCAGCCATAGGGTCCGCATAAAGCAACTCCACCATCTTACAAAAGGGGTCCCCCAGCCCATAATAAGGCAAAAGACATTTCAAGTAATTCCAATGCACCTGGTCGAATGCCTTTTCTGCGTCAAAGCTGATTAACAATGATTGCAGATCCCGTTCACGAATCCACTCAATCGATGCCAAAAGATTCCGCAGATTCCACATTGCATAACGCCCCTTGACAAAGCCAACCTGTGAGTCGTGCACCAAGTCCCCTAAAACAGAGGCAAGTCTATCTGCCAGGAACTTAGCCAGCACTTTTAGATCAAAATTCAATAAGGAGATGGGTCTATAAGAAGCCACCTGCGTGGGGTCCTTCCCCGGTTTAGGTATTAGAGTAATATACGCATGGTTCGTCCCCCAGCTAAACTTTCCCTGACCCGCTCTTCTGTGGTACATTGCCACTAATGTGGGGGGCACCTGATCCCCTAACAGTTTATAAAATTCTGCCCCAAAGCCATCAGGACCTTTTATTTTTTACTTTTACCACATTTTCTCTCCCCTCTGATTTCTAAGTTTTCTTCTGTTATCCATTTTATTGTCTCACATTTTTTAGAAACATAAATTTATAGAAACATAATGGCAGATAAAGATCATACGGCCTATCCAGTCTGCCTTTCCATACTAACTACTAAGCTTTACAGTCCCTTTTTTTCATTGAGAGATCGTTTGTGTTTTTTATTTATTTTTTATTTATTTAACATTTTTTATATACCGCACTATTCATCATCAGTGCGGTTTACATTGAACAACAACATACCTGTCAGTACATGACTGATCTAGGTTTACAGATAACAGGGAAAATCAACTGGGTGTGAACTGGGGAATAACTATCTAAATAATTATACATAATTATATATACATTGAATAGGTTACAACAAGATTTGATATTTGATAAGAATACAGTGTTTTCACATTTTTCTCTTGCTTTCTTGAATTCAGATGTAGTCTTTAGGACTGATGCAGAAATGCTAGTACACCCTTTGTGTGCAGGTAATGCAACATCTACTGCTGGCAAGCGATGCAGAGAAAAGATTGACACACGCATTGTCTGCACAGAAAGTGGTGCACACATAACAGCCCAACTAACTAAAAAAGTTCTTGGTCTAAATATTGATCACAAATATCCTTATTCTTCAAGATTCACTACGTACTCACTTATTTAAGATAAACATTTTCCTCCAAGGGACATCAGGCTAAATAAACTTTTTAAATCAGAAAACAAAGGAGAAAAAGACTTCAGTTATAACCAATATCCCTCTATATGGTAGGTCACTGCCAAGGGGAGTTGCCTTCCACCCACATCACAGGTCATAAAAAAACTCCTTTGATTGTCATACTGTTTATTTAACTAGGCTTATATACCACTTTTCTACCAGTCAAAGCAGTGTACATTCAGGTACTGTATATTTTTCCCTTGTCCCCAAAGGGCTCACTATCTATTTTTGTACTTAAGGCAATGGCAGGTTAAGTGACTTATCCAAGACTGCAAGGAGCACCCATGGGACTAGAAACCCCAGTCCTTCTAGCTCAGGTTTGCTGTCCTCTAGGGGGATTAGAATCCCTGGCCCTCCAGCCCAAGGTTATTTGCCCCAACCACTAGGCCACTCCTACACACAACAGCACCCTGTGGATTACTACTACTACTGTAAAGCTGTAAAGCGCTACAAGGAATATGCAGCGCTGTACAGACACATGTAAAAGATAGTCCCTGCTCATCAGAGCTTACAATTTAGTGAAGACAGACGCACAACAATTGAGGGCAACGATATATCTAGGGGAATGTTAAGGAAACACATAGGAGACTAAATGGATCAGGATCCAAAAGCAGCCTCGAAGAAGTGAGTTCTCAGTCTGGATTTGAAAAGGGCCAGAGATGAAGCCTGATGCACAGACTCAGGTAGTTTGTTCCAGGCATAAAGAGCAGCAAGGTAGAAAGATTGAAATCTGGAGATGGCAGTAGAAGAGAAGGGCATAGATAGAAGGGATCTGCCAGAACAGTGGACTTCCTGAGGAAGAGTGTAGGGAGACATAAGAGAGGAAAGGTAGTGAGGAGCAGCAGAATGAATGTACTTATAAGTGAGTAGGAGAAGTTTGGACTGGATGCGGAAATGGATAGGGAGCCAATGAACCGACTTGAGAAGAGGGGTTATATGAGCATATCGAAGCTGGCAAAATATTAACCATGCAGCTGAATTTTGAACAGATTGAAGATGAGAGAGATGACTCAGAGGGAGACCAGCAAGGAGGAGGTTGCAATAGTCTAGATGGGAAGCAACTAAAGAGTGGATAAGTGTCTTAATAGTGTGTGTAGAAAGAAAGGGACAAATTCTGCCGCTGTTATAGAGAAAGAAGCAACAGGTTTTAGCTATCTGTTGGATATGTTAAGAGAAAGAGAGAGTAGGGTCAAAGATGACCCCAAGGTTGTGAGCTGAGGAAACAGGGAGGCATGTAGATCCACAGAAATAGAGAAGGGAGGAAGGGGAGGAGGGTTAGAAGGAAAGATAAGGAGCTCAGTTTTGGCCATGTTCAGTTTCAGATGGCAGTAAGACATTCAGGCAGCAATGTCGGATAAGTAGGCAGAGATCCAGATCTGGATTCCTGGAGAGATTTCAGGCACAGAAAGGTAGATCTGAGAGTCATCAGCATAAAGATGGCACTGAAAACCATGGGAGGAAATAAGTGCACCAAAGAACTGTGTGTAGAGAGAGAAAAGGAGAGGTCCTAAAACAGAGCCCTAAGGTACATGAACTAAAAGCGGGATGGCAGTAGAGGAGGAACCACCAGAACATACACTAAAAGTGAGATGGGAGAGATAAGAAGAAAATCAGGACAGAACCGAGCCCCTAAATCCAAGTAAGGACAGGGTATCGAGGAGAATGTGGTGATCAACAGTGTCAAAGGCAGCGGAAAGCTCAAGAAGTATGAGAATCGAGTAGAGGCCTTTGGATTTGGCGAGGAACAAGTTGCTGTAGGCTTTGGCAAAGCCATTTTTGTGGAATGTAGAGAATGAAAGCCAGATTGCAGTATGTCGACTAGATCCTATTTGTCCTTCCAGTTACCAACCTATTTCTCTCTTTCCCTTTGCTTCAAAATTACTTGAATGAGCAGTTCACCGCCGCTGTCTTGACTTTCTTTCTTTCAAAGTTTTGAGAGGAAAGAAAGTCAAGACAGCAGAGGTGAATCGCTCATTCAAGTAGTTTTGAAGCAAAGGGGAGAAGAGAGATAGGTCGATAACTGGAAGAGCATGTAGGATCAAGTGAAGGCTTTTTGAGGAGAGGTGTAACCACAGCACATTTGAAGGCCACAGAAACAATTGCAGTGGAAAGCAATAGGTTAAGGATAGGACAGATGGAAGGGATGATGATGGAAGAGATAGAGCTTAGTAGATGGGTGGGGATGGGATCAAAGGAGCAGGTAGTCAGTTTAGAGGAGAGAAGATTTGCTGTTTCCTCCTCGGTGATTTCAGAAAAGGATGAAAGGGTGACCAAAGATGAGGGAAGGATATAGGATTGAAGAGGGAGAAGATGAGTTAGAGGTAACACTGCAGAGAATACAAGGTTAATCTTCTGGACTTTGTCATGGAAGTAGTCAGCCAAGGTCTGGGCAGACAGTGAAGGAAGGATTTGGGGAGGAGGAACCTTGTGTATAGAGTTGAGCATAGAAAAGAGACAGCGAGGGTCAGAGGCAAGACAGTTAGTTAGACGGACATAGTACTCTTGCTTGGCAAGTACTGTGGCCAACTGGAAAAAGATTAGCATGAATTTGAAATGTAGGTAGCAAGGGTGCGTGATTTAAGACAAAGGTGCTCAGCTGAGTGGACACAGGAATGTAGATAGCAAGTTGTCGAAGACAGCCAGGGTTGAAGTACGGTATGCCTCACAGGGCATGGAATGGGAGGAGCAAGTGCATCCAGAGCAGAGGAGAGTATAATGTTATAGGAAGATACTGCCCCATCAATGGACTCAGATGACACAGTGGAGGAAAGAGGTGATAATACAGCAGTGAAGAGAGCTGAAGGGTTGACACTGTGAAGATCCCTAAGCATGTTGGTGGAGATCAGGTGAGACCAAGATGGAGGATGATTAAGGGTGAAGGTTAGCAGGTGATGGTCATATAAGGGCAGAACTGAGATGGAAATGTCTGAGGGTGAGCAGTTGGAGGAGAAGACAAGGTCAAGACAGTGGCCAGGCTTGTGAGTAGGAGTGGTACAGCACTACTGGAGGTTGAATGAGGAGATTAGGGAAAGGAGCTTTAAGGTATAAGGGTCAGCAACGTGAATGTTAAAATCCTCAAAAATAAGGGAAGGGGAAGACGCATCCAGAAAGGAGGAGAGCCAGGAGTCAAAGTTGGTGAGAAAGGAAGAGGTAGACTTCTTGGGGGGGGGGGGGGGTCAAAAAATGACAGCTATCCAGAGAAGTAGTGGAGAAAATAGGCGGATGGCATGGACTTCAAAGGAAGCAAAGGAATTATATAGAGGCAGAAGGAGGGGCTGGATTTGGCAGGAATGAGAAGGTAGGAACCCAACACCACCACCACGGCCAGTGGACCAAGGCATGTGGGAAAATTGGTATCCTCCATGACAGAGGACAATGACTGAAGCTGAATCTCCAGGGAGACGCCAAGTTTCAGTGAGAGCCAGGAGATGTAGAGTATTAGAGATAAACTTGCCTTCATTCATGACCTCTTTATTGGAGACAGAATGTGTATTCCACAATGCGCATGAAAAAGAGAGAGAAGAGGGATATGAACAAGATTAGAAAGGTTATACACTGACCTGCCCTGAGAGTGGGAAAAAAGTCTAGGGGAGCCAGGTTGGCATTGACATCTCCAGATGAGAGATTGGGGCAGAGATGGCATGACGGAAGCGAAGGTGAGGTTCCCTCACTGAGAGTGGAGGAGGCTGAACGAGAGGAAGAAAAAGGTGAAGTGCAAAGGTAGATGATAAGATATAAGACAAAATGGAAGAGAGGAGATGGTGACAGTAAGGAGTACGTAATTAGAAGTAGGGCCATGGAACTGTGGGAATGAGTGGGAAAGATTAGGGAGCGTTAACGTCAAGAACACAAAGTAATGTAGAGACACAGGAGAGTGAGAAGAGGAGAGAATGCAAATCAAAGGAGATACAGGTGTAGAGAGAGGAAGAAAGTCCTGGTAGCTTCAGGTGCACCAGGTAATTGTATCAATGAGCAGAGGAAGGCTATGAAAGAATGTTAGGAAAGAGGTGGGTAATAAAGTGTTGAGAAGGGAGACACAGCACTACAAAGGGCAGGAGCTGGGTAAAGGACAGAAAGAAGATAGGACACACACTGACAAAATAGAAATATAGACAGAACAATAAATGACAAGCTAGATTCTGAACAGGAACAGGACAATTTCTATACAGAGCATACAAAATTAGCTGAGGCTTGCAGTGAGGATTCTTTCTCAAGCAGGAGCCACCACCAAATGATACCCAAATGAGCTGCACGTATTGAAATGAGATGCTAATGAAGTCATCACCTGATACATAGAAACACGCAGAGGGTCAGAAGGCAGAGCACAAAGCTCAGTAGTGCCATTATTCTAACACCTAGTAGGGGGTGATGTAAAATTCTATCACATATAGGAAAAGCCAGTTTTGATGTGTATGCCAGTGGACAGATTCCTTTGGCATGAAAAATCTTTGGCATGGATAAAGGTTTGTCATGTAAGAGAAAATAGAAATGTCTTGTTAGTGGCTTTGCTCCTTGCACAGGCTAGAGCTACACATGAAAGAGATGAGGAAAATGACAGAGAAGCGAGCAACAGAGACCTGGGAAATGCAGGAGATGAAAGGAGGAGGGAGGAGAGAGATGAGGAGGCATAGGCTAAACCCCTCATAAGAACATAAGATATGCCATACTGGGTCAGACCAAGGTCCATCAAGCCCGTATCCTGTTTCCAAAAGTTGCCAATCCAGGTCACAAGTACCTGGCAGGTTCCCAAAAAGACATAAAGGTTCCATAATGCTTGTATTGGGGCAAGCAATGGATTACCTGGGTCTTCTTTAATGCCCTTTTGGACTTTTCTTCCAGGAACTTGTCCAGAACTTTTTTAAACCTTTCTTTTTTTTTTGGATGGACTACCATCCAACCATTTATGCACAAGAGGGATACATCTCTTCTGCCTCTGTTGTAATAAGAGCCAGGGTTGAAATCTATGCACAGGCATGCGGCACCACTGGTAGCATGTCTGTCATCTGCTCGTGCGTTACCCCCCCCACACACACTTTATGCCATCGTTTTCCACATATCTCATTTGCATGTTCCTCCTTTGTTGCATATTAGTGCATAACATGTGCAGTACTTGCATGCTGTGAAATTATGCACATGGCTAATAGCACATGATTTCAATGCCAGCTTTTTGCCTCGGCCTTCTAGCCTCTACTACCTCCACTAGGAGACTATTCCATGCGTCTACCACTCTTTCCATAAAGAAATATTTCCTTGGATTACTTCTGAGTCTGTCCCCCTCCACCTTCTTCCTATGCCTCCTCATTGCAGTTTTCTTTCAATTGAAAGAGGCTTTCCTCCTGTGCATTTATGCTACAGAGATATTTAATTGACTCTATCATATCTCCCCTCTCCCATCTTTTCTCTATAGTATACATATTGAGATCTTTAACTCTGTCTCCATATGCCTTATGATGAGGACCACTGACCGTTTTGGTAGCCACCCTCTGCATAGTTCTACAGAATTAGAATTCAAAAGAGGACTCACTAAAATCTTATACAGAGGCACTATCACCAACTCCTTTCTGCTGGCCAGTCCTCTCGTTATGCACCCAAGCATCCTTCTGGCTTTTCCTGTCAACGTTTCTACCTGTTCCGCTACCTTAAGATCATAAGAAACAATCACCCCCAAATCCCACTCCTCTTTTGTGGACAGAAGTACTTCAGACTCTTTACTGTACTGCTCCCTTGGACTTTTCAGACCAAATGCATGACCCTGCATTTTTTAGCATTAAATCTCAGCTGCCAAATTCACAACCATTCTTCAAACTTCACTAGATCCCTCCTCTTGTTATCTACACCTTCTTGAGTGTCTACTCTATTGCAAATGTTGGTATTACCCACAAAGAAGCAAACATTGCCCAACAAACCTTCTGCAATATCTCTTACAGAAATGTTAAAAAGAATCAGACCAAAGGCAGATCCTAGTAGCACACCAGTGGTTACATCACTCTTCTCAGAGTTAATTCCATTTATCTGTACCCTTTGTTGCCTCTCACTCAATCAATTTCTAACCCAGTCACTTAAAGATTCATCCTTAGGCACTCAATTCATTTATAAGTCACCTGTATGAAACATTATCAAAGGCCTTACTAAAATATAAGTACACCTCATCTAGGACTCTCCCTCAGTGCAATTCTCTGGTCATCCAGTCAAAGAAATTAATGAGATTTGGCTGACAAGACCTGCCTTTAGTAAAACTAAGCTGGCTCAGATCCTGCAATCCACTGAATTCCAGAAACCTCACTATTCTCTGTTTTAGCATCATTTCCATTAAATTACTTACCACAGAAGTCAGACTAACCAGCCTATAGTTCCCAAACACATTCTTACTTCTGCTTTTCTGTAAAAGGACCACATGCGCCCTTCTCCAGTCCTCTGGGACCACTCCCAACGCTAAAGAATCACTGAAAATGTCAGATGGTGGAGCTGCTAGAACTTTTCTAAATTCCTTCAATACTACTTTATGTATTCTATCTGGCTTCATCACTTTGGGGTATGTTTACTAAACTGCACTAGTGTGATTCGCGTTAGGAGCCGCGGTAGAGACAGAAACCCCAAATAAGGACATGGGCGGTACATCGTTTCCGAGAATGCTCCGAGAACGCGCGTTACAAGGCGCCATAAATGAACGAGTGCTACAGGGCACGTTACCGCGCGTTAATCTTAAGAAGGCGCGCAGGCATACAAGCACAGTAACAGAGCTGTAGCACAACGATTACAACACTGACTGATGGTACAGGGGTCATGGGTTTGATTCCCCAGTGGGCCTAATGTATAAGGCTGGCTGAGGCAACACCCTTTACATTTAAGTAGTGATTGTTGAGGCATGTGACGTGTATTTTAATTAGTGCTGCCAGCAAACACACCCTCACGGTGGCATAACCTAAGGTGCCGCATAAGGCACCCCATAACGCACTCCATAGGGCACATTATAAAGTGTACTGTCTGCCAAGGCACCCTATAATGTCCCCTATAGGACACCTTATAAGGCTGTGAACAAAGCCCTGGCTGGCTGCAGAAGAACTGCACGTCACCACACAAACTGTCTGCTGTGGTTACCAGGATAGGGGTAACCCACCCGTACCCATGATGCACTGCACATGCAAATCAGCAGACGAGAGATGGGAACAAGATTGGGTATGCACACCCACAGCACCTCGGCCTTGTAGGGGAACAGACCGTGTGTGGCACTGCCACAAAGTAGCCAGAGACAGTCACATTGTGCGGGTACTGTGCCCACCCTGAGGTTGAGGTGGGGTGCCCAGCACCAGGTCCACAGCACCTTTCATGACTGAAATATGCCATGCTGCAGGTCCCCATCAGTGTGTGATAGGTAGTTCAGTTAGACACACCTAGGATACATCTGTGTCCTGCTGTATGTCTCGGTAATGTCTGGTCCCTATGGGTGATGATGCACCCAGAATAGTGCATATCCTGTGTTGGTGCCATCGTTACCTGCTGTAGGTGAAGGGTGTGTGTGTGTGTGTGTGTATGGACCCTTAGGCAGATTATGTACCACCACACAACCCACCCTCTGGGGCTCAGGGTGGGAAACAGGATCATCCACCGATAGATCCACAGTCTACCTCCCTGCAATGGCAGCAGTAGAGGGGACCAGCAACCCCAGTCCTGCTGGGGAGCAGACAGAGTGGTACACATCCATAACGCACTAGCAGACAGATGGCAAGCCTGGATATGCTCAGCTGCCCCCCACCATTATCTGACATTCTCCAGCAGCAAGCCTCCAGCCGCTGCACCCTGCACGGTGTTCCAGCAAGACACATACTAGCTGCAGACAGTCCGCCAGCTAGTCCATAGTGCATGGTCCTAGAGGAGATGCATGTACCCAGAACGGGGATGTCAGCATACACACCAAGCAGATAAGTCAGTGATTGGGCCCCAAAAGGAAACCCATAAATATCACATGAGAAAAATACTATATAGCACTATGGGGGAACCTAGCCATGCCATGGTTACTGTTCAGTCAGGGTGAGAGTGACCTCCCAGCAGGACATGCTATGGCCACCCTGTCCGTGCAGGTGGTGGCCAGGCACTACAATGTCTGAGCCTTTGCCCTATGCCGTGTGCAGATGCATCCAGGCCAGGCCACCCTATCCAGGCTATTCCCACGGTACCTTGCTCCTCATTATGCACATTGGCAGGCCAATACTGGCAACAGTGCTAGCAGTGTGGGCTGTGGAGGGTGTTGGCAGCCACCACACACTGGATAGACAGACACACACTCCCCACAACTATGCCAGCATTGTGCAACTATAGAGATGCTGGGCAGCCCAGGCCACCACACCAGTCCTAGGCACAGTGCAGGCATGGCTATGGTACGCAATACTGTAGGAGTCACTCCCCAGGTTGGTAAACACTGTCAGACACAAGACCTGCAGCACACTCCACAGACATCAGAAAGGTTGCTATGATGCAGCTCACTCAGAAAAGTGTGCTCTAGGAATTGCTATCTGCCAGTACTCATAGCAACCTCTTTAAAGATGTGTACCATATTCCCAGGTTTAGGGTGGCATTACTAAGGTATGCAAGTGCTAGTATTGGGAGATGCACGCAGAGCCCAATGTCCTGCCTCTCCAGGAGGCTTTGGATAATGGGGCCTGTGGGTGCGGGTGTGTCTGCCCCTGTTGGCTGCTGCTTTACGGCAGAGGCTCCCAACTCCAGTCCTGCGGTGCCAAACACTGTTCGGGTTTTCATGCTGTCCCTCATGAATATGCATGAGATACATCTGCATACCATGGGGGTGGCGCATAGAAATGCAGCACAGGCATCTTTATCAGAGGTAGCATGGAACCGGAATGGTGTTTGGCCCTCCAGGACTGCATTTGGGAGGCTCTGCTCTAGGTAATGTGCATGTTTATGGTGTTTGTGCTCTGTAGGGTAAAATGTAGGTGTCTTGGGCATGTTTATGTCATCTGCAATAAAGGTGCTGTCTGTATTAGCACGTTGTAGTAGTGGGTAAAATATGGGGACTGGGTTGGCAGGAACCACAGCTGGGACTTGAACCTGTGACCCTCTGCTTCTGAATACACTGGTTTTGTGCACTGCACCACCTTGTTGTCACAGAGTCAGTATATTCCTTGGTGATACCATGACTGTTCGTCAGACAGGGCCCATCTGTTGCAGTACACGGCACCCACCTACACAGGGCTAGGCCATGGTCTGCTCTGGGCAGCTGCCACTGCCCCCTCCACCACCAGTATCCCTCAGCCACCATGCTGACATGCCCTTCTGCTGGTCGTGCTGGTGGTGCGCAGTCTCAGGCCATCCAGTGTGCAGGTAGGCGGCTGCCTATGGTGCGGGTTCTGGGGTAGGGGTGCCTGCATAGGTGTCCACGCTTCCCCCCAGCACCGCCTGCCAATGTTCCATGCCCTTGGGGGTAGCTGCTGGGTACTATCCCCTGTGACACTGTGGGAAACACAGTCGTGCCCATGTTGGGCCTTCAGCAGTTGCTGTCTGGCTGCTCTGCTGCTTCAGCATTCGTATGGGCCACCTAGGCATCGCCCTAGTCCGCACTGTGGCCCAGCTGCACCACAGCATGTGCCGCCTGCGGCCCTCTGTATCCCCTTCTCCGGCATCTGTCCAGTTGCCGTTCCGACATGCCCGCCCTGATGTTGCGGGACATGTGCACGCCATAGGAACCCTGTCCGATGGTGGGGAAAACCCTGAGCAGCGCTATTTCACTGTGGGCTCATTCATCTTGTATGGGGACGGATTATAGACCCTTCCACGATTTATATCTGTTCTATGGAGCTTAGTTGGGGGGGGGAGGGGTTGATGTTTCTCATTGATACCACTCTTGGCCAGCTTGGTTATGGTTTTTTTCCAGTTTGTTGGGGTCATTTTCAGTGTTTATGTGCCCTTTTGTTCTGTGCACATGTATCACACGTATCACTTTTTTTAGGTTTCCCTGACTGGGCTGTACATTGTTGACACTGAAATGGTTTCTCTCCCCTGTAATGTGCATTTTACGGCAGGTTTTCATTCGCGTTGGAATTGAGCTCTTCAGATCAGCGTGTTAGTGTGAAGGGAGCCTCTCCCCGCCCACTCTCCACCCATGACCCCTTCTCTCCGCCCTCTCTCCACCTTCTGCGGTGTTTTACCGCACCGCAGGGCATTACGATCGTTAGCGCATCATAACGCGCATTATGTAACGTTAATGATCGTAAGCACAGCATAACGTGCGTTATGCTGCGCTTACAATCGTTAACGTTACATAACGCGCGTTATGTACGATTACCGCAGTTTAATAAACATACCCCTTTGTGGGAGCTGCCTGCTGGAGTGAGTTAGGAGGTGTCTGTGCCCTATCGGGGGCTCGAGGAGTGCTGCGACTGCTTGCTCTGTTGCCGGACCATCTCAGGCACTCCGGGGACAGCCTGTTGCTCGAAGGGGCCTCCAGAGCCCTTTAAAACTCTCTGGGATCATCTTTTCTGCGGAGCTGCCTGCTGGAGTGATTTAGGAGGTGTCTGTGTCCTATCGGGGGTTCGAGGAGTGTTGCGACTGCTTGCTCTGTTGCCGGACCATCTCAGGCACTCCGGGGACAGCCTGTTGCTCGAAGGGGCCTCCAGAGCCCTTTAAAACTCTCTGGGATCATCTTTTCAGCGGAGCTGCCTGCTGGAGTGAGTTAGGAGGTGTCTGTGCCCTATCGGGGGCTCGAGGAGTGCTGCGACTGCTTGCTCTGTTGCCGGACCATCTCAGGCACTCCGGGGACAGCCTGTTGCTCGAGAGGGGTCCTCTGCTTTTTGTATAACTTCAAGGTAGTTTCTTCTCCGCGACCGTGGAGCGCGACCAGGGGGCGCGTTTTAAGGGGACGCCATTTTGACGGTGTCATTGTGGTCAGTGAAGTCTTAGTAAGGTGAGATTAGGAGGCTGTGCTGCCGTATCCTTTTGTAGTGTGGGGTTTAGTTTGTTAATATGGGGAAAAGGAAGGGCAAGCTGCAGAGTAAATCTCAACCGGCTGATTCTGGGGCTGTAAAGCCGACTGGCCCTTTAGATAAACATCTTATTCCCCTCCCTCTTGCGCAGTCTTCTCCAGAAGGGATATCTTTGAGTCCCGGGGAGAGAGTCCCCCCTCCCTGTCCAGCTATTGATGTGGTTTCTAGTTCCGTGGTCTCAGTAGGGGTTTCAGTGAGAGACAAAATTGTTATTAAGATGCCTATTCCAGTTCAGATGGCAGTGCTGGATTCTTCTTTTGAGCTTCCGGCTCTTTCCTCTGACTCCGAAGTTACTTTAAAAGACCTATGGGGGGCTTTAAAATGCATTGACTCTAAGGTATCTACAGTTATTAGTTCTTTTGCTCTCTTCTCACAGGATGCTGTTACGGCTGTTCAGCAACTTGATGAGAAGGTTTCATTGATAGATAAAGCAGTTGTTAAGGTGGAGTCTCAGGTGCATTCATTGCAAACTACAAATGTTATAGGAATTAAAGATTCCTTGTTTCTTCACTCAAAGACTGAATCACTTGAAAATTCCTTGCGTATGTATAATTTACGATTTTTGAATTTTCCCTGTACTTCTTTGCTTGCTCCTAAAATTCTTTTTGATAAATATGTAAAGGAGATACTTGCTCTATCTGATGTTTTTGATGTATCGCAAATTTATTATATTCCTTCTGCTACAAAAAAGCCTAGTCCCATAGATGGTGATTTAGATGAAATCGTCCCTAATGTGGTGAATCTCACTGCTTTCCTCGAAGATTCCACTGATACTATAAATACTAGATCTACTTTGCTGGTCACCATGTTATCTGTTATGGATAAACAGCGGATCTTGAAAGCTTTTTTCAAGGTGAAGTCAGCATTGTTTTGTGGACAAAAAGTAAACATCTTTCCAGATGTGTCTCGTGGCACCCAGATGAAGCGCAGACAATTTCTAGCTTTAAAGTCGCGTGTTGTAGGCCTGGGTGCTACTTTCTTTTTAAAATTTCCATGCAAGTGCCTGATTACATATGAAGGCGCTTCATATGTGTTTCTTGATGTATCACACCTGGAAAGATTTTTGCTGGAGAAACAGGGTTCAATTGGGTCATGTAGTATTGATGTATCCTCCTAGTATGTAGTCAATCTTTTTTGACTTGATTTCTATTGTTCTTTTTTTCTTTATTTAAGTAGCAGACGGTTCTCATGATGTGGACTGTATTTTCTGTTGTTACTGTATTGTTTTCTGATGTTCTTAGTATTGATGTTGGTTCCAATTTTGTATAACATCAGTGATGTTCCTATTCTTATTTGGTTGTTGTATATGACTAAAAATTTTCAATAAAAAAAACAAAACAAAAAAAACCCATACCCCTTTGTCTATTTTAGCTTAGCTAACAGAGTGGAGGAGTAGCTTAATGGTTAGAGCACTGTCTTAGTAACCAAGAGATCAGAGTTTGATTCTAACCACACTCCTTGTGTTCTTGGGCAAGTCACTTAACTCTCCATTGCCTCAGAAGAAAGGCCTAGCAATCTGCTTCCAGTCACACTGCAAAGAAAACCCAGGAGTCTGCACTGATTCAAAAAAGCATGCATTGCAGCTCCTCACAAGGACTATCTTCTGAAAATTGTTCAAGATCCACCTCATTTTTGTTACTATTTGTCATTTTTTTTCTGAGATCCTGCTTCTGGCCCTTCTGTGAACACAGAACAGAAATATTTGATATGAAATTTTTCATCCTGTTGTCTCTTTTTTAACTTACTGTATGTTATAGGATCAGTTTCTTTCATTTTCATTTGTCCATGTGTTTCCCTTTATCCTACCTATATATGCCATTAGAACATAAGAACATAAGATGTGCCATACTGAGTTAGTCCAAATATCCATCGAGCCCAGTATCCTGTTTCTAGCAGTGGGAAATCCCGGTCACAAGTACCTGTCAGGTTCCCAAAAGGTAGACAGATTCCATGCTGCTTATCCCAGGGGTAAGCAGTGGATTTGCCAGTCTACTTTGATAATGCTTTATGAACTTTTCCTCTGGGAACTTGTCCAAATCTCTTTTAAACCCAGCTACACTAACAAATGGACAATCAGAAACTTATCATACCACACCAGCACCAAGAACAAACTGTAGCAACCCTACCCATGAAAAGTTAGCAAATATCCCAGAACACTAGTACACCTCTAGTTTGGAAAAGAGAACAAGCCAGACTACTACTGATTCCTACACAGTATCTACATGTTAATACAAACCATCACCACGGTTGCACATGGAAAACACAGGCCATCATCTAATAAGAATACAAGACTACAAATTAGAAACAAATATGCAGACCAAAAATGAAATGAAAACCCCAAGAAATTAGAATCTGTGAGCAGTGGAATATTAAAAAACAAAAAACGAGAAACAGAAATACATCTCTTCCTGTGCAGAAGAAAATACAAAGAAATGCACATTTTCAATGCTGACCTATTTCACTCTCTATAAATTGAAAATAAATATTTTGTACCTCAGCATGATGATTTTATTTTTCAAACTGGGTTGGTCCTAGTCTCTTTACCACTTCCTCTTGTTTTTGCTTAAACCTTTCCTTTTCCAGGATCTCATTTCCATTTTCTCTTTCTTCATTCTCTTGTCTTCTTCCCTTACTCTCCTACATCTATCTTTTACATTGATCCTTCAGTTTCATATAATTTCTTCATTTCTCCTATCTGCCTTTTTATTTACTTTAGCTAAATTTTGTCCTCTTCTAGCCCTGCCTACCTCCACTTCCTACCCTCTCCTTTCTAGTCCTCCTATTTCCACCTATGTCTTCCATTTCTTTGCCAGTCTTCTATTTCCATTTTTCACCCAATTTTAATCCTGATTTCTATCCTTTGTATTTATCCACTCCCCAGCTTCATCTACCACTGCTTCCCATTCCTTCATCAATCTGGATTTTCAGAAAGTCTTTGACAAGGTCACTCATGAAAGACTCTTGGCAAAATTAAAAAGTCATGGGATTGGAGGCAGTGTAGTATTGTGGATCAGGAACTGGTTAAAAGATAGAAAGCAGAGAGTAGGGATAAATAACCAATTTTCTCAATGGAGAAAGGTGAATAGTGGAGTAGCCCTGGGATCTGTGCTGGACCCAATGCTTTTTAACATATTCATAAATGACCTGGAAATAGGAATAATGATTAAGTTGATCAAATTAGCAG